>JAPQWN010000012.1:7825000-9119500 GCA_028538565.1 Umbellularia californica
CAGCATGTTCTGATATTTTTATTATTATCTGAAATATAAAACTTTTGTTTATGCTTGCCACAGGTTTGTTTCCACTTGCTTTCGCGGTGGTGGACTCAGAGACTGAGGACAATTGAACATGGTTTCTTCAGAACTTAAGGAAAGTTATTCTTTCGGATCACAATATTACTTTTATTTCCAACAGAAATCCAGGTTTGATAGAGGCTGTTTCAAAGGTATTTCAATTTTCCCATCATGCGTATTGCCTTCAATACCTGAAGGCAAATCTGATGGACAAGTTGTCTGGTGCTTTTACTAATGAATTTAGAGAGAGAATGGTAATGATGCTTCGTGAATGTGCATATGCGCCGACCATTGCGTCCTTCCATGCAAAGCTGCAGTCATTGAGGCGTGAAGGTGGTTCTAATGTAGACAAATTTCTTTGTGGATTGCCATATGAAAGGTCGAGCAATGCATATTTTAAGGGTCATCGGTACGGTGAGATGTGTTCGAATACAGCTGAATCTTTCAACTCATGGATTAGGGAAGCTCGGCATCTTCCAATTACAAAGATGGTTGACACAATAAGGGTTCAAATAATGGAGCAAATGACTAATAGGAAGGAAGTTTCCAGCATATGGAAGTCAGTCATATGCCCAAATATGGATAAGAGGCTGGATGCTGCTATCCGGGTTGGAAGGACATGGACTGTCAGCCGCTCGAGTGAAACTGTCTATGATGTGCACTCTTACCCGTCTGTGACTGTTGACATCTTTAATCACATATGTTCCTGTTATCAGTGGCAGATAAATGGTTTTCTGTGAACCCATGCGTGTGCTGCGATTCAAAAGAGTGGAAAGGATTTGAATCTTTTCGTGGATCACTATTTTCACTCTGATACATATAGGGCTTCATATGATGAGCAGATATTCCCAATACCAACTGTTGAAATGCCGGATCCAACAGTTGCTGAAGCTGTTATACTCCCACCAGTGGTTAAACGCCCAGCTGGTAGGCCAAAGAAAAGGAGGATCTTGTCAAGAGGGGAGATCACATGGCAGATAAAATGTGGGCGATGTGGTCGGATTGGGAGTCACAATAAGAAATCGTGCAAGGAGCCTATTCTTTAACAATTCATTGAATTAGATGTTGAAATCTCACCAGTGTATAATAAGTGATGTTGACATTACTTTTATTCTTAACTGCATTTTAATGTGCTGTTACATTTACATGTAAATTTTGTCAGATGTGTCTAATTGATATGGTCAGTGTTCATAGTTGTGATAGAATTTTAATTAGAGTTGAGATTAAGTTGAATGAACAACTAGACAGATCGATCACAGGAGCTAGCTAAATATGCAGCAGGACTCAGATAATATTACCCAAAAGTCAGATAATTTGAATCAGAAATCAAATAACTTCGTTCAGAACTTAGATAATTTCATTGAGAAGTCAGATAATTTTATCCAGAAATCAGTTAATTTGGTTCAGAACTCATAACATTTGACAAAAATCAGATAATTTCATTTAGATATTAGATAATTTGCTTCATATCTTTTATAATTTGATGCAGAACTCAGATAATTTGAATCAGAACTCAGATATTTTCAATCAGGAGTCTTCTAAAATTAAACCAGAACTCAGATAAAATCATTGCATAGCGCAAATGTGTCACGAATACATTGACAAAAAGCGTTCATATACATTCATTCACAAGTGTCACAATGAATTTCATTCAGTCTTTACAAATTTGAAAATGTCAATGACAAGTTCTTCTCCAACATTCATTTGAGCGAAAAAATTACATTCACAAGTTCGTTGTACTGGTGCTTTTCAGATACCAAGATTTACAAAAGAATGTTTCATCTTTTCTATGACATTAAGTTGATTCAAAACAACTTGCTTCTCTCATGGCTGTAGATTCGTCATCAAATTTCGAAATCATCATCAGCACCTTGTTGCCTGGCGTGGAAGTTTTCAATAGTCCAGCTGCGATGCGTGTCATTTAGGAACTTGTTTACTATCTCTGCCCTTAATCCATCAATGATGCGCTCCAGCAGCTTTGAAGCAATTGCTTGTTTTTTAGTAAGGTGCTTCATGAGATAACAAACGATTACGCCGCAATCAACACTGAAACAGGACATGTTATTATTAGTTGATTGGACAGAAGTCAATGTGAAGTCAGAGGTCACAACTGCATACGTAAAATGATACTTACGAGCCCATTTTCTGTTGTGGGGCGTCTTCCACGCTATTCAATGGAGCTTCATATGGTTGTGCCTCCTCCACGTTTACATAATTGTAGTTCTCCACATACTGTTTCTGTAGAACAAAAAGAAGTCAGTATTTTGGGTTGTTTTTTGTTTATTCTTATGGGGGCTATTATATAAGTAACGACTGAGTCAAAGAGACATACCAGAATTCGTGCATCCTCAAAGTAATGATCTACTGTTTTAGCTGATCTTGGGCGTAAGGAGTTATAATGTAGCAATCTCCTTCTTTCTGATCCAGCACCAACAGTGTCCAGTGGAAGGGCTCAGCATCCTTTCTTTTTCCATTTGAATTCATTGGAAATAGCACGAATCTGTGATTTGCAGTTCTGGTTAGGGAGATTTGTGGGTGAAGAAGCTTTTCCCTCATTTCCGATGTTTTGGAAGTAACAAGTTTCTACATTAAGATTAGTTTAGTAACTGTTCTTGCATATTAAAATAAAGTAAATGTGACACAGTTAACACAGTGATTGTCTTTTACCCAGCATAAACTTGTTATGAAGTATGTTTTTTCTTGATGCAGCTGATCGACAGTTGTGAGTTGCTGTTGTATTTCTCCCTGCTCTCTTTATAGCAACTTTCCGTAGCTGTCGATAATCTGTTGAATTCCAAAACTGATAATGTTAGGCATCTAGTTTGAACACAACCATTTTATGTTTCTGTAAAAATGAAACAATACTCTGTCAAACTTTAACTGTTGTGATGCTTACGGTGCTTGACAATTCTGATTTGCTGAGAACTGCAATTATGTCCTCATATGACACAGCATGCATACCCTCACCTCCCCAAACAAGTGCTCTGCAAATGCAATTGCAGAAAAATCTCAATTATTCTACATTTACTTTAATGTAATTTTTAATTAAGTAGCTGTATAGCTTAGTTGCATAGGTATGTAACTTACGCATTCCCTTCAGCTTCATAAATCTGCTTCAGCTTTTCGACATCAGATTCACTCATAAGCTTAGTGATGTTATTTTTTAGGAGTATGAAGGGGGCAGCTGTTGGGTGCGTTTTCCTTGAGGCTGTTCTTTTTTTAATTCTTTTTACCATTGAGGATTGTTTCACCTCCGTAGTAGGCTTCAATGGTGCTTCAGAGGTCATGATCTGTTCAAAATTTCAAATAAACACACATAGATTAAACAAATTGGAATGTATAAAAGGACAGATAAATTCAATATAACATCAGATAACTTTATTGAAAGTCAGTTAAAATCACACAAAAGTCAGATCAATTTAATGACAATTGTTATAAGTTCTCACAGAAGTCAGATAAATTTGATACAGAACTCAGATAAATTTCTGAAAGTCAGATAAATTCATACATAATGCATGTAAAATTAATTAGAATTGTTAAAATTTAATACAGAAAGTGAGATTAATTTGATAGATACTCTGGTAAAACATTAATTGCATTCAAACAATAATTAGCAAAACACACATGCACGTTTAATTGAATTACCTCTGGCACTTTCTGATGAGCTGCAGCCTCTTCTGATGCTTTCTGTTCTACTCTAATCCCTTTCTTTTCTGAATTGCTTTGTCTTTGAGACTCAAAGATATCATCCAGTTTCTTCCCAGCCCATTGCAGTCCCTTTTCTGCATAATCAATAGTCATCTCCTTCAAGAACTGCTGCAGTTTCATGTTGTTTGAATCAATATTTACAATCTTTCTCTTCAGGGCCTTCACCTCTTTTTCTGCATTTGTAGCTTTTGAGGACTGCATATCTGACACACTGATAGTATGTTTCAACTGCTCTTTGAGGGAGCTGACCAGTCTAGAGGAGTCTTCTACAGCCTGATTGTTGTCAACATGATGTCTTTTAAGGGAAGTCCTCTCCTTTGTCAGCTGCTCAACTAACAATAGAGCATCGTCCCTTTCCTTGAGCAAGCTGGTGATTCTCATTTCATTTTTAAGCCTTTGCTTCTTGATAATGTTGTTTTCTGTTGATGTCTGTTCAAGTTCAATAGCCATCCTTTGGATCTGTGCCTGTAACTCCCCCTTCTCCTTTGTTAATTGCATGACTAATGAAGTTGCCCTGTCACGCTCCTCGGTAAGATTCTTGAGCTCGCTGTTTTCAGCGGATTCTAATTGGTGGCCAGGGCAAGGCACGGTGTCAACAGCTGCTGGTACTGGCCCAGAGTGTACTTCAGATGTCTCATGATTTTTTTTGTTAATGGTGCTGCCAATTATGTCAGCTAAGATGTTTGCAATGATCAGATCTGTCTGTTGGGACATCTCTTCAAAACCAGGCATCTCTTCAACAAATTTTACAGACTTTGTTTGCACTCCAGTGAAATTTGTTTCTTCACTGTTACTATTTTGTTTCTGCTCTTCCAACTCTGATACAGCGAATGTGTCTGGCATTACGTCTGTATCTGGCTGGGTTGCTTCAATGATTCTGTTCTCAGTTCCATGCTCTCCTTCTGGTATTTCAATTTGTTTTCCCTCATTTCCTTCATCTTCATTCTCTCCCTCATCCCCATTGTCTTCTTCTACATCTACTGCCATAGACTGTTCATGTTGTTGCTGTTAATCTGTTTTTGGATCCCCAAGTTCACATTCATCAACTGTCTCTTCTCCTTCACCTTTCTTGTTCTGTTTATCTTCTTGCTTATCTTCAATCTCCATTATATTTTCCCTGTCACCACTGCCACTGTCCAACAAGGTCCGGAATCGATGCACTTCAAGCAGTGTGCTATCTAAATTGTCACTGAGGACCTGCATGAGGTAAGAGTGTTACGTTGGTGATGCAAGATTAAAAAGTTAGATAAAATTGTAAAGTAAAAGTATTGAAAAGTACTTCAGTAGCTAGTAGTGAATGAAGGGGCCTTTTCCTAAGTGCCATAGTCACTGCCCTTAGATTCCACTTAAGTATCCTTGGGAAATGCAGTGAATCATTTGGGCTGATAATTGTTGTGTGCTCACAGAACCAGTACTGTTATATAATTACAAAAGACATGTATTTCAATTATTATTTATAGATTCAAAGTCAAATGTCTAAATTGGTAGTTGTATATCTTACTGGTAATGCAATGAGGCAGCCAATGACTCTATCAGACTCACGGTCCCTATTGTGTACCGACTCCATCAAAAACTTTGCAATCTCTTCTAGCCAAGCATAGTGTTTCATTTCCATATAGTTTTCTACGTAGCCCACATATGACCACCATATTGTGTTTCCATGAGTGGCAAAGAATATTACCACAAGGATATAGAGGCACAGTAGCCTGGCAACATCTGCAATGTCAGTTTCTGAATTTCCATTCAATGCTTGATGGAGTTGTGCTTTTATTTGTGGAGCGGACACCCTTGAACCGGTCTGGAATCTCCTAGATACAAAGTTAGATGTTTTCCTTTTTGAATACTTCAGATCAAGTGGTTTTGTTCCATTAGATATTCCAAAAATGTGAGATATGTCATCTGCAGTGAGTGGAACATAGGACCTCCCCAATCTGAATTGCCTTCTGTTGTAGTTGTATGTATCAAGGATCAGCATTATATCCTTGTCATATTTTCTGTACATTTGTTCTGATAATTTTGACTCCAAGATACACTCTATGAGGCTCCAGAATGGAGTCTTACTCAATTCAATTCTGTGGAGCTCTGTTATTAATGGCTTTATAGTCTGAATTAGTGTCACTGTTGACACCAAGTTAGATCTGAACTGTGCATGATTTGTAGTCCTCTCAGGCTTTTTCTCCTTACTCTCTTGGGCACTTTTTGTTGGTTTATCTTGTGCTCTTTTTCGTTTGTTCCTTTTTCTTACTGCATAGAGTAAAATAAATGAGATTCATATAATATAAAATGTAGATAAGTGTCAACAGAAGACAGATAAATTTTATAAGTCACAGATAAATTTTATATAACGTCAGACAAAGTTGATAGAGAACTCTGATAGTTTGTATATACACACAGACACCTTTCAGATAAACTCAGATAAATTAAACTGAAGTACATAAAGTGTATATACAACTCAAAAAAACATAATAACAACTGGTTATAATCTCAAATAAAGTCATTTACTTTTGTTAGTAACTCCCAAACTTGAATAAGATGAGATAAAGGAAATGCAAAGCAAAACAAATTCTGTTATATAGTGACATTACTTCATCTAAATTTAGTTAGAACATATACTTTCACATCAAACACATTTAAATACAATATAATTTGACTGAATTTTCATTCCAAACTCATATGCATTTGCTTTAATGCCAGATAAAGTCAGTAGATATTGTGCTAAGTTCAGCCAGAACATAGATAAATTGATTATAAATTCAGATAAATTGTTTACAGAACTCAGATAATTTGCATATAGAAATAGATACATTTGATAGAAACTCAGATAAATTCATCATGAAGACAAAAGGCTTGTATGATATTGATAAAAACATATTAGGTACTCATTAAAAACTGAGATTAAGACATTTTATTTGTGTTACTCCCTCAGAAATTAAACTAATATTAATACAGGTAAGTGAAATCCAAACAAACTGGGCTGCAAATGGACATATATTGAATATAAATTCAGATAAATTGAATATAAATTCAGATACATTCAATTCAGGCACATATAAATACATTATATTTCAAGTTAATTTTCATTCCAAAATCATATTTATTTGACTTAATCTCAGATAACGTCAATAAACATTGATTCAAGTTTACTCAGAACTCAGATAATTTTAGCATGGATACAAGAAAGATTGATTAGTTTTGTACACAAATCAGATAAAATCACTAAGATAATCTTTCTTTAAATCACACAGAGTATAAGGAAAATGAAGAAACTGCTTAGATACCCTCTGCTCCCTGTGTTTGTTGACTCTGTCTTTCCGAAATCAAAGAAGACTTCGTCCTCGCCATTTCCTGAATATATTTTCGTTATTAGAAAATGAACTAGAGAGAAAGGTACAGAAACCTTTGAAACGGCGATTTACAGTAAAATAGGGTTCCGAAACTTGAAGATTAAGAAAGTTTGAACTCACAATGGAAGTTAGTAATTCGGATTATCGTTAACGGCTTTGGAAAAGGTTCTGCAGTCAAAGAACTGTCATCTGCAACTAGGGTTTCAATCCACTCTTTCTTGTATTTCTTCTTCTCGAACGTCAAGTTTTCGGAAATGTTATATTCGAAGGAGCTACGAAGTTCCAAGGAAACAGTTAAATCTTAATATTTCTCTTTGAAACGAAGCCCTAATCTGCTGTTGTTCGTAGTATGGAATCGCAACTCTGAAACGTCGCCTTCTTCTTCGGTAGTTTCTTCTTTGAGATGATTTGCAACTTTTTTTATTGAGATAGTTGTAGATTTCGTCGGCGTTATGTGAATGAATATACATTAAATAAAGGGGCAAATTGGTCATTTTAGATATGGAATTATGTGTGAGGGACCTCTTGCTGCATGACTTTTTTTTGTGGACTGTTTGCATTAAAGTGAATAGTTGAGGGACCTCCGACCAAAGCCCCCTAAAATAAAAGGCCTGTTTGGTTTGGAGGAGGAGTAAAAGCGAAAAAAATATAGAAGTGGAGAATTGGACGATATAGTGTTTCTCCGCTTTGATTTCTCCAGTTGTGTTATCCTATGCAAAGACCCATTTTAATTGTGGTGTGTAGATGGCTAGTGCTTGTATTTCTCTGAGGCTTGCATTGTGATTATAGTGGTGGCTTGGGGCGGTAATGTCATCTCTCTCGGAAGGTATGGTTCCGGTGTCACAACCGATCCCTTATTTCTCCTCTCTCTCTTTTTAATCCTTTCTCTCTTTTTAATCTGAGGAGACCAAGATAGAATGATGTGGTGAGTATAGTTGTATATAGGGGTTTTGAGATATTAGTCCACTTAAAATCAGATGTTCCAATTTCATTACCAAAATTTAGCTAATGCTACTAGAGTCTAGCATTTTTTTTTCTACTTTTTTGCACCAGATCCTATGATATCGTGACTTTTTTTGCAGCAACTTAGGGAGGTTTTTTTCCCAAATGATAAAACTTGAGATATGATGACCAGATGTGAATTTACTTTTCATAAAATGTCAATTTTATGTTTTATAAAAAATAAATTTTTTTACTAGTTGCAAAAAATATATGATATTGAATTTGATAAATCCCATGAAATCATGGGACTATCGAGATTTCATGATTTCATGGGATATGGTGCAAAAAAGTTAAAAAAAAATAATGTTGTCCAGAGTCATTAGATATTATCTAAATTTGGGTTATCAAATTGGGAAAATAAAGTTTGTGAACCAGTATGTCAAAACCCCTTGTATATATGCCCACTTTCTTGTATTCCATGTTTATTAAGGAAGAATGGAGAAGTTGTCTTATTGTAGAATTGAAAGCAAAGCCTTCTATCTCCCCCTCCCTCCCTCCCTCTCATTCATCAAACACCGAGAAGATCATAGTTTTCCTTTATCTTCTTCATCCTCCGTATGCCTATTTTGATCTCTTCAATTAGTTACAAATTTCTTCTTCTTCTTCTTCTTAGTATAAAATCTATTTACCTTCTAATGGTTACATAGTGGCCAGTAGATTATATGGGTATGAATTGATTCACCGATACATGCTTTTCCGTTTCTGTTTTCATCCTTTGTAACTTTTTTTTTTTTTTTTTGGCTTGAAGGCAAATATATATCATTAAGAAGAAGCAGAAGATACATGGACTGAAAAGAAGCAGCCCACAGAAACTATACAGCCAACGAGCAGAGCCGAAACCTGACAAGGAGGAAAGAAAGAACATAGCTACTGCTATTCCTAGAGCTGGGAAATTGATTCAAAACCTGGCTAGAAAAGGGAAGGAGAGGTTAAAATAGACCAACGCAATTTCATCATGCTTGCACCATTAAGTTCGTCCAGCCTGCGCAGTCCCTATCCACCTCAGATTTAGGAAAATCCAAGATTCCGTCATCCTAATTACAGAAACAGGCATAGGAAGAACCATTAATTAAGACATGCTTGGTTCAAATTGATCTCCCTGCAAATGACTAGATGTTGGATCTCCATCCTGTCAGCTGCTGCCTAAACCTGTCTAGCAAAGGTTCAAAGTAAATTCCATTTGTGGCCTCCACTTTTGTAACATAGGGTTTAGACTTTTGGTTTTGCTTGTATTTTGAGATAGCCCAATGCATTGTTTTCATTCATGGCTGTTTTGATAATTAATATAGATGGGTTCTTAATTCACTATAACCATACAACGTTTAGAGGATTTGGGAATGTGCTGATTTTCCAACCCCGTCAACCTCTTATTACTGTATTGTTGAGGTCAACGTCTACCCTCACTCCTGAGTAGTCATAATTGTGATCGAACCCTCTCCCTCAACGTAAAACTATTATTGTGCCGTTTCCTATCACCAATTGATTTTGGAATAAGTGGTAGCACAATGGGGTGTAAGATCTTACAAGTGGTATCAGGCGTCGGCTATTCTCCAAGCCAATTAGGATAAGATGTCTTGGTCTCATACCACAAATAAAAGAGAAACACACGTTTAAGAGAACTCAATTTTCATTAATTTCTATATATCTCAAGAAAAGGGATTACATCCTTTATATAATATAATCTCAACATAATTTTAGGAATCAAGCTATATAATTTTAGAAACTCTCTAATTTTCCTAAAAAAAATCAATTATTGGAAATCTAATAAATCTATTAAATTTGAGAAATCATCTAGAAGAATTCAAGATTCTGTCATAGCTGGGCCTTGTGTGCTTTGGGCACTCCGAAGTAAACTTTCAAACGTGGTCCAGTGGTCTGGCCTGCATCGAGGGTGGGATTGTTGACCTCAAGGTCCACCCTCACTCCTGGTTGAGCCCTTGCCGTCACCATAAAATTATTGTTGTGTCGTTTCCTATCACCAATTGGTTTTGGGATAAGTGGTAGCTCAATGGGTTGTATGATCCCACAGTATATGAAGTAAATTCCTGATTTTAGTTCATATTATCACTAATTTTAGTTGTATCTAATTATACATAGGTGGATGAAGTAAATCCCTTGCAATGAATCAAAGAGAAATGCAAATCTTCCAAACAATGCCCATATCACCTTCTTATCATACTTATTTTTCTTTTTCCCTTTTTCTTTCTGATTAGAAGGGACATAAGGAATGGCTGGAGCTCATATTTATTGCCGGTATATAGATTCATTGACTACTTTACTCTTTAGTTTTTTTTTTTTTTTTTTAAGTTTCCTTCCAATTACTATATTTAAGTGTCAATCAAGCATCAGAAGTGACATGGATATATAAAGTACATTATGCTTGGATGCTATGATTGCATGCTTTCATGCATACAATAAAGAAGGCTTCTATTGGCACCGCACTTTTATCTCTCCACACCACACCAAAAGCAAAAAAATTTCCTAAACTACCCTCCCCCCTCCTCCCTTCACCTTCTTCCCTCACCCTCTCCCTCCCTCCACTCCACCCCACCCCAGCCCACCCCACCCTCCCAATTTCCTACGGGGCCGGCCGGCCTCTCTCTCTCTCTCTCTCTCTCTCTCTCTCTCTCTCTTTCTTCCTCCCTCCCCCCTCCTCTATTTTCTCTCCTTCTCTTCAGGGCCGCAGCGGGGGGTGGGGAGCAGAAGGGAGAAAGGGAGAGAAAATAGAGGAGGGGGGAGGGAGGCCAGTCAGGGCTGTCGGCCGAGGATCCCTCCTCGCTGGAGACTGGTGGGGTGGAGGGAGGGAAAGGGAGGAGGGGGGAGGGGGAGGGGTGGTTTAGAAAAAGAATTTTCTTTTTTTTTTTTTGGGTGCTGTGTGAAGAGATAAAAGTCCGGTGCCAATAAAATCCCCTACAATAAAAACAATTCATTTACTCTTCCCTTTTTTTCCCCACCATAAAAATACCATTTATTCCAAACTCCACTTGGTAAGTTAAGGTCGCAGGTTGAAGTTGGGATTTCTTTCCAGGAAACAAAAACCTGTTAAATTGATTGCTTTTGTACGGAAGTGGCCACTTGCATCACCAATTGCTGTATTTTTTAAGGTATCTAAGCATCATGAATCAAGCTTCTCAAGAAAGGGGTTCCACATTTGAAATTTAATTTTAGAGAAACATTAGATTAATGATGTACTCTCTCTCTCTCTCTCTCTCTCTCTCTCTCTCTCTCACTCAAAATCTGGAGGACTCCAATTCACATACATTTCTTTGTTTTTTTTTCCCTACATGGAGGACTCCAATTCACATAATCTCACGCATGCATCTCTACCTTGGCCAAGACCTGATTAATAGATACATTTATAGTACATAATGAGCACTTGAACTCGACCCAAACCCAAAAGAGTCAAGTTGAACTTGCACAATAACCCTTGCTCAGTCCAAATTGTGGACGAACGCCGAAATTTCCCAAATTGTGGACGGAGCCCTTAAATTTAAATATGGCCTTTTACTTGGTAAAAGAAATTTTAATAAATCTCAATATATATCTTGGAGGGTGTTGCGTGTTTCCCCAAAATCATTGGGTAACTCGGTGTGATATGGCATACATTTCATTCCTAATATAAAACCTGAGACCCTCATTTTCAGGGGGCCGCTTTCCTTTTGAGGATTTTGTGGGATATTGCACAAAAAGGATGGGCTTAGATTAAAAATTAGGAGTGCTAGTACAAACACAAGTTGAGCAATATTTTTGGGCCAACACCCTGCTAGCGATATCAAACTCCAAGGACTCATTTGCCAAAAAAATAAAATAAAAATGCAAAGAGTACTCGTCTTATACGGCCAAAAACCCATAAAACTATAAATTGCGCACAAGTAGAAATGTATGATAAAAAAATTATTCCATGGGTCCGATTAGAGAGCCCACACACACAGGAAAGGACGCTCGCACGCGCAAGAATAGAAGTCCACATATGTGGGAAAAAAAGCATATCCAAGGTTCGAACCCTGTACAGACAGATGAGAATTGTCTCTCCCTAGGTAAGGAGCCGTTCTCAAAGCATGGGAGCTAAAACTGAACATTCAACTACACTGCTCGAGCGGAAAACCACGTTCTATTTCTAATTTACAAATACAGAAGAGTGTCATAGATAAATAAAGGGATTTTTACCAAATAATTAAGTTTATATTGTAAATCATCGATTTTATGAAGAATAATAACAAAATCACCATTTAGTTGTTCGTACCTCTTTTTTTAACAAATTGCTCTAGTTGATGATATCGCCAACTGAGTTGGCGATATCGTCAACTTCAACGCATTTTCTTCTTCTTTTTTGTGAAACAGTCTTCTCTCTTACTCCCATTCATCCGTTTTCTGTCACTAACCTTTAAATTGGCTCTAAGCATTTGGGAATAGCTTTGATATTTTCTATTTTATCTGCAGACTGCAAGTGGCTGGCAGATAGATCAGACTTGCCACCTTTAGAACCTGCAACTTAACATGTAACCCCTAGCAACCAGCAGCATTCCCCTCAAAGCTTCACCCAAAAAAGGCGTGACTGGGCTGTATCATCTTAGGCACGTGGTTACACTAAAGAAACCATTCGGAGATCCATTCATTATCATCAAGAATTTAACTAAGAATAGCTTTTGTTTATCCTCCTTCTCCATGTCATATCAAACCCCATCCTTCATAGCCGCTAATGGAGGAAATGCTAATTACTCTACCTAAGGCCTTTTCCATATCCAACTCAGAAATGTGCCCCAGCCAGCTTTACTTTAATTACTTAGATATGAGACAGATCTTATAGTTATGGTTTGGTGAAACTCAATTTGAAGCATGAGGATACATACAACTAATTATAGAGAACATACAGAAGGCTAGCTATTCTTCAGCATGTGCATCACACATAAGTGCATATTTTCATGAAATATTTCTTCGAAGTTTTCCATCAATAATTTAGTTGGTGTTGCAAGAGAAAGACGGGGGGCCAGCAGGTGTGGAGGTTTTTTTTTATGTTTCTGAAGTAGTAGCTATAATAGTGTATTCAGGACCAGCAGGAATTTGCAGTGCTAATGAAAGCTGAAATAATTTCATTATTGTTGAGTAACTACACATCTCTGCATATGTTGCTGCATTTGATTCTTGCAGGAAATTTGAGTAGTGCTCATCTTGATTGGATGTCAACTGATGATGATTTCCCTTGGGGGTTAGCAGATTACAATGACATCTTAGTCAGTCATAAAGTATCCTTTCATTGCCCTATTGGCATACCCTGAACTCTAAATGCACATATGGCCAATTACTCCCTTTACCAACAAGACTCGAACCCAGGCTCTATCCCCAAAACGGAAGGATTTTGACATCCTTAGGCAATGTCAGGTGCAGGTGGGCGAGGCTAATATTTAGGCAGTCCAGTAGCAAAAAAACTGGGTATCTGGTTCCTAAGTGATTTTTTGTGCTTTTGCTGTCTTATACATTGATAAAATGATCTTATCACACAACACCAGTGCTCTAAATCTTGCTTTTGCTGTATTATTTATTCTCCTTTTAATTTCTCCATAAACCGCCAAAAACATTAGGATTAAATTATCAGCAGAGATGATGTGCGCAGGGAGGTGTTGTCTGATATCTGTATTAGTATTTAATGTTGTATCTAATGCATCTTATATAGATGTTCTTATCAACTCTTATCAGCTCTAGCTCTCTAATTCTTATATCCTATTGTTCTACAGGTCTCTGGTTCAAAGAAGGTGAAGTTGTTCTGTGGACACAAGCTCAAGCAAATGAAAACGAAAAAAATTCTCCTCTGGCCATCTTATTTGTGAGATCAGTAAAGTTATGATGGAGAATGGGAAAGACCTTGAACAAGGTCTTATAAAACGGATGAATGTGAGCAAGAGAGAAGACTGTTTCACAAAAAAGAAGAAGAAAATGCATTGATTCTTATACAGGAAGTTGGCGATATCGCCAACTCAGTTGGCGATATCGTCAACTAGGGCGATTTCGTCAAAAAAAGAGGTACGAACAACTAAATGGTGATTTTGTTATTATTCTTCATAAAATCGATGATTTACACTATAAGCTTAATTATTTGGTAAAAATCCCATAAATAAATCATATGAGAGTGAAATTTAAAATCTAAAACAAGGACCTATGGCAAATAATGCAAACTGTAATAACCTAAATGCTAGCTAGAGACTACTTTTTATTGATTAGGGTACTAAGTGCATGCCTTCCAAATATTTAGCATCTGTAAACACCACAAACAGTGGTATGTATGCTCCAGAGAGCTCCAAACAGAGGCAATGACACAATGAAAATGTGAGAACTACTATGTTCTTTTTTATGTTTTCTTTCTGTTTTTTTTTTTTTTTTTTTTTAATAAAGATGGCAGGGTTGGCAAGGTCATGATCACAAGGGAACGGGTCTCATCATGAGTAGACCGTTATTAGAAAACAACAATGATTGGAGGATCCACTTTTGAAAGCTCACTAGTTTGAAATTATAGATTTGCATTTGACCCCGCAGCATCTTTCCTGTTGAGCTCAGAGAGGGAATTCTAAATAATGCAAAAGATACGAGCGACCCTTGAGAATGTGGGATGCTACCATGACACGAGAGACAGTTCCCTTCGAGTGCTGAAATAAAAAAACAATTAAACAACAAGGGAGGGGACGCTGCACTGCATTTAAATATCACCATTAATATAAAAAGCCAAGTACAAGGAAGACAACACCTTCCTTTTCGGGAAAGCGATTGCTGAGAGTATCATTATCCCAAGTTGATTGCCTTGTTTTCCATTTTAGAATTTCATCATAAGGCAGAAAAGGGAATAGAGAGAAAAACAAAACGATTATTGAGTGAGGACAATGATTCTGGAGTGGGGATAGGCTAATAGCCTAATAATATAGATATATATATATATATATATATATACACAAAAAGTCTACTTGTCCCGAGACTCATGTCCCGGGACTGGCCCGACTCCACATGAGGAGGGCATTTTGGTCATTTGCCAAATGCAAATGGTAAATAAACGTGTAGAAAAGAAATATCCGTTCGATGAAGATGTTGAAGAAATCTTTGAGGCTCTCCTAGCAAATGGCAAACTCACTTTGCCCGAGCCCAAAAGACCGGGAGATGTTGGTAAAACCAATGATCTCCGATACTTTCCATACCATCAGATGATCTCACATCCTCTCAATCAATGCTTCGTTGTGAGAGAGAAGATCAATGAGATGTGGAAAAACGGAGTCATAACTTTCGACAAAAACTACGGCTCCACTTCTGTCAATATGGTGTCATGTGGGCAAGTTTCAAAATCACCAAAGAAGACCACTACTTCATTCAAGGTGATAAAAATGGCTCAAACATCCCAAGAGTTGGTTCCCTATCCAACACCAGATGGACAACCTATATGGGTGCATCCTGATCTCCTAAATGATGAAAATTGGGAGATCGTCAAAACAAAGCCGACTGCTCAGCAGCGAAGGCAAGCCAAGAGACAACTCCGCAAGCTCAAACAGCAGCAGAAGTCTCAACCAAAACAAGAAGTCCTTGAAAAGGCAAAAACCTCTTCCACTGCTTCATTAAGGGCGACGGAAGAATCCCTTTCCAAAACTTCAAAGGCGATAAGAAAATTCACCCTTGATAATTTCATACCACCTCAATATAAAAATAAAACTGTGCAGGGGGCATCATACTCTTGCAATTCGGTAGTTGGATTCTCCATGAATGGATACGAGTCCAGTGATACTGCCAGTGATATCGATGAGTGGGAAGAATCCCTTGAAACAGGAGAATACTTCTCCGACGAGGAATAGATTTCCGAGTCTCATCAGTAATCTGGTATAACCCATTGCAGCCACAAGGATCCTGGTCCGATGATGAAGAAGATCAAGAGGCTAAAAACGATGTCAATCCAGCACCAGCCAATGCTCCAGTGGAACCCAACAATGGTGAACCATAAGGAGCAAATGACGAAGAAGATTTGGCTCCTATGCCTGATCTTGAAGAATATGCAAGAATCTTGCAACATCTTGCCATAGAGTAGGAGCGGTATCGTATCAATGATCTTCGTCATGATCCAGAACTGGAAGTCCCTGAAAATCAACGGGAACTTTCTTCCTCAACTCCTGAAAAATGGAAAAAACAGTTGGATTGATGATCCTCTTATATCCAAGGATGAGTCCGATTCCCAACAGTCTTCACAGGGGGCATCTCCTGTCAGGATGACCTGCAATGCGATAGCTCGGGACGATAATGCCTCTGAAGCTTCCGAAGACACATACTCCCCAACCGGTGGTGTATCTTCTGGAGCTACATCTTCTCAGGTGACTTCCACTAAGATATCATCATCTCAGCCCTCGTCTCCTGAAGTTGTGATATCGAAACTCAAGCCTCTCCCGGTTGATCATCTTGAAGAAACTCTTGCCAATGAAATCTTCTTCAATGAAAGCCCAGTCGATTGGTCCCAGATACCCGATCTCATAGACAATGTCTGGACTAATAAAGACAGGTTGTCGGATGCTGTTCAGGACTTGTTCCCGGAAATTGCTCCATTCAACACAATCACTTAAGATGCCAAAGTTGCTACAGAGTTGTCTTCAATAAAAGACAAGAGTGATCTTCTAAAAGAAGACCCCTCTCTAGAAGCTGCTCTATATTACCTTAGCCGCATGTTGGTATGTGCAGAGCATCGCTACTCCCTAGTCGAAAAAGAATGCCTTGCAGTGATGTTTGCCGTACAAAAGCTGCGTCACTACCTGCTATCCAATACAGTCTACCTGATTTCGAGGATCAACCTCATAAAGGTCCTTGTCACAAAAGCAGGTTCTCTAAATGCCCAACTGGCAAAATGGTCCATCCTTCTATCACAGTTTAATAATAGGTATGTACCACAAAAGGCAATCAAAGGCTAAGCTCTAGCAGACTTCCTCGCAGAGCATCCATTGCCTAAAGATTCTCCACTCAGGGATGATCTCCCAGACGAATTTGTCTACGTGGAAACTTCCTTATCAAATACTTCCTGGGATATGTACTTTGACGGTGCAACCAGGACAAATGACAAAGGAAAGCAAATATCGGGAATTGGCATCCTCTTAGTCAGCCCCGACAAATAAATGATTCCACACGCCTTTTCGCTACTGGAACCATGTTCAAACAATGCAGCTGAGTACCAAGTTCTGATTGTAGGATTGGAACTTGCCATCGAATCTGGCATCACCATGCTGGAAGCTTTTGGAGACTCTCAACTGATCGTCAACCAGATGAATCAGAAATTTGAAGTCAGAAAGCCTGATTTGCTATCTTACTACAACAAGGCGCAGTCGCTTCGACAAAAAATCAACATCTGTCACATCACCCACATCCTCAGAGGTGAAAACATCTGTGCAGATGCCCTGGCTGGACTCGCCGCATCCATGGCAATCCAAGAAGGGGAACACATGCAAATCACAGTGTGTCAAAGAATGATTCTCCCTCCTCTTAACACACACCAAGCAGTTGCTGAATGCCATCAAGTGGTTGGAAGTCGGATGTCCATCCTCAAACCTCCGATCAGCGACTGGAGAGATCCGTTCATTGATTACATCATGTTCGGAATCTTACCTGAAGATTCAAAAGAGCGGGTAAGTATCCAAAGACGAGCCTCGAACTTTCATTTAGATATACCTTCAAAAGCACTTTACAGAAAATCCGTCAACGGAGTACTTCTGCGATGCTTGTCACAACAAGAGGCTGAGGAAACTCTTAAAGAAGTGCATGCTGGTCTTTGTGGAGCCCATCAGGCTGGTCCTAAGCTCTACAACCAGATAAAGATGCTAGGTTATTATTGGCCTACCATTATAGCTGATGCAATCCAATTTGCTAAGCGCTGCCAAAAGTGCCAGATTCATGGGGATTATGTCCACATGCCTCCAAAATGGCTACATCCAACAGCAATCTCATGGCCTTTCGAAGCCTGGGGTATGGACATCATAGGTCCTATCTCTCTCCCATCGAGCAAAGGTCAACACTTCATCTTCGCCACAACGGATTATTTCTCCAAGTAGTCAGAAGTATTTGCGTTCAGCGAAATGAGGACCTCATCAGTCATTCAGTTCTTGCGCACCGACATTATTTGTCGCTTCGGCATACCTAAAAGATTCGTCCATGATAACGGACCACAATTCCGGGATCACAAATTCTACAGGTTCTGCGACAAGTATAAAATCCAAAGTTGTCATTCGACTCCATATAATCCAGCAGCGAACGAACTAGCAGAAGCCTTCAACAAGACACTCAGCAAAACCCGCAAGAAAATGGTTTCTAGTCACAAAAGAGACTAGGGCGACAAACTACTAGAAGCCTTGTGGGCCTATCGAACCACCGTTCGAGGACCAACCCATAGTACACCATTCTCCTTGGTCTATGGATGCAAAGCTGTTGTCCCTTTGGAAGTACAAATTTCTTCCTTAAGGGTATCTCTGCAAAATGACATGACGCAAGAAAGCAATGTCAAATTGAGACTCCAAGAGCTGGATAATCTCGATGAAAGACGACTCGAAGCTCTACAAAGCATTGAGTTGTACCAAGCACGCATGGCAGGATCTTTCGACAAGAAGGTCAAACAACGCGTCTACAAAAATGGAGACTTGGTTCTTGAGTAAAAAGACCCATAGTCTTTGCCCACAATTCCAAAGGTAAGTTTGAACCAAAATGGGAAGGACCATTCGTCATCGACAATGTCTTCTCCAACGGTGCATACGCTCTCCTAAACATGGAAGGAGACAGATGTATGATGCCCATCAAAGGCAAGTTCTTGAAACGGTACTACCATTGAAGACTTCCTCAAACGGGTCAGAGCGATATCTACATGACCAAAGCCTATTTCCAAGGTACTTGCTCGTCAAACCCACCTCTTTTGGAATTTTCATCTTTATGTTGAAGTTTCTAAAAAAAAATAAAATCTTTCAAAACAATGCTTACTTTCATCGTTTCATTTGTTCAAACGAAAAATCAAAATCCAAAAATCCAAGTTTAGGAGCCTCTTCCCAGACTTGACCAAAATTTTCGATCCTTGAACTCAAAAATTCTTGGTTTGAAACAAAAATCAGGGCTTAGGAATTTTCACCCTAGTCCGCCTCGGCTTTTACAACCAAAATGGTTTTAAGCCAAAATTTATAACCCTCGTGTCTTTAAACAAAAAATGATTTTTCAAAAACCGGAAGGATGCGAACCCCATTCGATACTTCCAAAACCCAAAAATCGGAAGGATGCGAACCTCATTCGATACTTCCCAAAACCCAAAAATCGCAAGGAAGCGAACTCCATTCGATACTTGCAAAACCTCAAATTTCAAAACCGTGGAGACGCAACATTCCAGTTGATATCCACAACCCAAATTTCAAATGGTGCGAGAAAACCTCAAATTTCAAAAATCGAGGGGAAATGACACCAAGTCAGTACCCACAAAATCAAAATTTTTGGGAAAAGCCGGGAAGCGACACTTAGTCAATACTTGCACCCCAATTCGCGAGGAAGCGACATTCCATCGATACTCGCAAAACCCAGCCCGCGAGGAAGTGACATTCCATCAATACTCGCAAACCGAATGAGTAAGGAAGCGACATTCCATCGATACTTGCAAGACCATTCAGCGGGGAGGCGACATTTAGTCGATACCTGCATTTTGAAAACCAAAAATCGGTTATAAACGCCAAAATCAGCTATAAACGCCAAAGTCGGCTATAAATGCCAAAATCGGCTATAAACGCCAAAATTCGGCTATCAACGCCAAAATCAGCTATAAACACAAAAAATCGGCTATAAACGCCAAAATTCGGTTATAAATGCCAGAATCGGCTATAAACGCCAAAATCGGCTTTCATGCCAATAAAACAAAACTTGGTTTTCAAAAATCTGGCTTCCATGCCAAAACAAAACAAACAACAAACAAAACAAAACGAGGCTCCTATGCCATTAAAAAAAAATCGGCTTTCATGCCATCTTAAAATCCGACTCCTATGCCATTCCAAAAATCGGCTTTCATGCCATCCAAAACTCGGCTCCTATGCCATCTCAAAATTTTGGCTCTAACGCCATCCAAAAACCTTGGCTCTCATGCCACAAACAAAAAAAACCTTGGCTCTCATGCCACAAAAAAAAAAAAAAAAACCTTGGCTCTCATGCCACAGACAAAAAAAAAGAACTTTGGCTTTCATGCCACAAAAAAAAAAAAACTTTGGCTCTCATGCTACAAACAAAATTTTGGCTTCCATGCCACAAATTAAAATTCGGCTTCTATGCCATTCCAAAATTCAGATTTCATTCCATCTCAAAGATTTTGGCTCTAATGCCATCTCAAAAATTTTGGCTCCTATGTCGCAAAACAAATTTTGACTCTTACGCCACAAAATTAGGCTTCCATGCCATCTAAAATTTGGTTTTTAAACCATCAAAACCCAGGCTTCTTGCCACAAAAAAATTGGCTTTCATGCCCAAAAACAACTCTTTGACAAAAGATTTTCACAAAATGACAACCTTTTTTATCAAATTCTCAAACAAACATTCCCATCAACTTTTACTCAAATGTGTTTCCATCAAAAAATGATTTAAGTAAAAAGAAGGGGATACAAAAATATAGTACCAAAATTGTTTATACATGTAGGTACCAAAAAAATAAACAACAAAAAGAAGAAAAGAGTTTGTTATAACTCAGGAGCTCAATCTAGCATGGTCTTCAACCAAAGGTTCAACTCCTCAAGCAGACCCTTGGCCTTAACTTCCAAAGTTTTTAGGCCACGCTTCTTCAGAATGTTCCCATAAAACGCGGCCGAATGCCGTGACCCATCTGCAGCACGAGGAAGTTCTTCCCAGAGGATCTGCCACTGCTCATGCTCCTGAGTCTTCTTCCGGACATTACCTTCAGCTTCCTCAACCTGGCGAATGAGGATCCCTTCCTTGTCATGAGTCTCTACAATGGCGGTCCATTTGGCAGCAGCTTCTCCCTCTAAAAGCTCAAGACGCTGCCTAGCTTCGACAACCTCCTTATCAAGGCGGTCTAAGTCTTGCTTCAGCCCCATAATGGATAACTCGGTAACGTTCTTCTCCCGGACGATCTGCCTCCGAGTCTTCGTGACCTTAGTCAGCTCAGCTTTGATCTTGCTGGATGACTTCATAAATATCTCATCAAAGAAGTCACCATTTGGGAAACTCTTGGTCTCAATCCATTTGTTCCCCAAGGCGATGATTTCATCAACAAAATCCTTGGCGCTTGCGATGTCCAGACCGACTTCTTCGCTATCAGCAAGAATGTCATGTACGTGCTTGATCATGCTAAAGCCAGCTTCCAAGTGACCCGAAGAGAGAGTCTCAACCCATGAGCTCAAAATAGTCTTCAACAACTTCTTTGCATACTGAAGGTGTGGCGCAGATGAGGATTCGCCATGCTCTGGCGCCCGACTGCCCATGTCATGCTCCATTGGAAGAGTAATCAATAAACTCTTTCTAACTGAAGAAGCTGACTCGTTGAAAGTGAAAGAAGCCCCTACTCCTGCATCAGCCACAGCCCACAGGTATCCCCTGTTCTGGCCCTAAGGAAGACGGAGGAACCTCTCCTGTTGCTCCACAATCTGCTAAGGAAAAGGCAAAAGGGTATGAATATAATCTTGTCAAAAATATATCAAGATTATTATTGCAAAAAATACCTGCTTCGACGACCGGCGGAGTACTCTCTGCCTCTCTGAGCTCATCCGAAGCATCGTCAAAAGTTGGGTCTACGGATGGTTCAAAATCGTCAGAATCCTCTGGCAAGTCAGCTAACAGGAAAACAAAGGCTACATGTTAGCAAATGACAGCACAAATAAAAAGAAGAAAAAAAAAGAAGCCAAAGCAATCATACCAAGTGAAGGTTCTGGAACCACTCCAGAATCCCTGAGCTCTTCCTCAGATGCCACGACTGGATCCGTCATCGCCTCATTAGCCGGAACCTCGGGCATCACCAAGTCATCGTCCTCTGCTAAAAGAAAAAAAGCAGCGGATCGAAACAAAAATCTCTCATAAGAGAAAAGAAGACATAAAAGAAAGAAGGAGAATCATACCAGCTGTCTCCTCTTCTCTGCTCCTCTTCTCCGGAGGCTCGTCGGCATCTTCAGACACCTCCTCAGCAATGGTGAGAGGAACTTCAAGATCAGAAGGACTATCGTGCCATCTCATGTTACGGCGTTGTCCTCTCCTCCTCTTGCCTCGGCGGGTCAATCTGCTCGACGATCTTGCCCCACTATCAACATCAGGCCTCTCATTAGAGTCCTCACTGGATGGTCTACTTTTCTCAGTAGACTCCATGGAAGCCTTCGTACGCTCTGCTTGTATCATAGCATCGATCTCGGCCTCCTCCTCCTCCAGCTGTCTCAAGACCTCACTAGGAATTCCTTGTGCAGCTCCTGATCTGATGATCTCCTGTTCATTGAGAAAGTCTATCTTATGCTTCTCTCCAGAAATGAAGGCCAAAACTTCCTCCCGACGGACACCATCTGATCTGCCAAGACCTTTCCCAGGAGACTGCTTGACATCGAGCTCTTTCTTGGAAAGCCCCCGGTACACTGAGAAGCTCTCCACAAACCACTTCGTAAAGCCAGCAGTCCGGAAGGTGGGCAGCTCAGGATATGAAATCATGGCTGTAGTGTCTTTAACTCTATAAAAAGCCCATGTATTTCTCCCATCCTGCAGACCTCCAAAACGCTTCACCATGCTGAAGGCGCTCCAACAACGCCTTGAGAGAAGCCAAGCTGCAATGCAAAACGCGAAGGGACATACGGCTGGATATCGACGAAAAGATGTCTGCGGTACACCATCGTACCAACCCGTATGTTGAAGAGCCATCTCCTCTCCGCATCTGTCAAAGCATAGTGTCTTCCCGACCCTGCCCTGGTCGAATCACGGGAGACACCAAAGTCAAAAGCCTTCTTCCGCAGACCCGGAGAAAGCTTCACTGAAGACTTCCCAATCTCGACGTCCCTGAATCGTCAGATCCTCAAACGGGCAGATAAAAGAGATTCGGAAACGGCTGTCCCTCTAGCCAAACGAATCATGAAAGGATCTTCGTCCTGTGCAACTCTCAACCGATGGAAGCTAGGATAGTGGTATACATACCACGAATAGAAGATGTGGGCAGAAAATACCCTGTTCATGGGAAGCCCAAGCCGAACCAGGAAAACAGCAGCCCGAAGTTCGGTACACAAATAGGATTAAAGAGCAGGTACCAAAGCTAGCCGCTCTCCAAACGCCATCTGACAAGTCGGAAAAATACAGTGCGGCCTGATGTACGTTCCATCTCCTCCAGCAAAAACAGCCTCACCCAGCCAATAAGTGAGGTAAACCACAAGATCTCTCCACAATGCAATGTCAGAACAAATGGCATCTGTGCTTGCGAAGAACTTCTTTAAATCTTCTCGCATAGCAGCGATCTTCTTCAAACTTGATACTTTAGCCTTAGCATCCTGGGCCATGCCATCAGAAGACTCCCTGCTGTCAAAAAAGTTGGAGCTGCAACTTCTCCAATTGCTGCATCTAACTTTCGAGCCCTCCTTCTCCTTCAAAAAATCATAGAAGGCAACTAGCTAAAAGTACACAAGCCTAAACTCCTCAGACTGCTCCTCAAGGATGCTGTCAATAGGCATGAACTCCTAATAGAGTTTGCCGAGGATAGGCAATCCGGTGATGGCGCTCAGTTCCTTCAAAGAAAAACCAATCTCACCATTCGTCACAATAAATGTGTTGGTTTGTGGAAGGAATGACTCCAGCATGGCCATGAAAGCCTCATCGGAGAAAATGACGGTTTGCCGAAAAGCGCAAACCCATCAAAAATCTCGGCCTCCCGCAGGACGGCCTCACCAATCCTCAGGGTGTGATCAGTCCATGATTCCCAGCTCGAGTCAGCACTGAAGCGGCCACGAAGTCAAAAAGGCTTCACCCAATTGCTGCCATCACCCCGCAAAATGCTAAGGCCCGCCGGTCTCAAATCGACCGATGGATGATCAGAACCTTGGTAACCACTGGCTGGCATCAACAAGTCCATACGGACAGGTGGTTTCTCTGCAAAACCAGAAGAGCCGCCAACAAAAATCCCGATCTTGATCACACTGGTCCTCTTCACCCAGCTCGGAGGATCTTCCCTCTTAGGGCACGTGGAAGAAAGGCTCAGGATTGAGATGGTTCGATCAAAAGTCGACCAGGTAGAAATAGTTCTTTCCTCACCATCTGCTGTGTAAGAGAACTGAAAACACCTCCTTTGGTATGTCAAGTCATCGGGTACTGCATCACCAAAGAAAAAGGTAGGCTTAGGCACAACGCTCTGATTGTCTGTAACCCAAGGAAGGCTGCTTACCATGATCTTATAGAATTCCTCATCTTTGAGAGCGATCAATCGCTGTCTCATCTCATCACGATTGAGGGAATCGCACTGTTCCAAGTTCTTCTCGACAAACTGGACCTTCTCCTAAGCCGGCTGAATGGCCGCATTGGAAGATCTGGCAGATCGACGAGGTGCGTCAGTAATAGGACATTTACCCTTGTTCATTCTGGAAGAACTACCTGCAAAAGATGGAAGAGAAAAGATCAACCATCATCAAAATGACAGAATTTTGCTACAAAAGTTCTAGCAAAATTTTGACATGGGTCCGGTGCAATCCCGAAGAAAAGGGAAATACTCCAAAAAACACAGAAAGCCTGAAAATGAGCTCAACATCGCTGCGAGCTCATAGTCAGTGCAAATCCTCAAAGAAGGTTCGAACTCAACATCGCTGCGAGAACGAGCCAATCTCATCAAATTTCTGCAAAATCTGTAAAAGAGCTCAACATTGCTGCGAGCTTCAGAATCCAAAAATTGCAAAGTTCATAAAAATCCAGCAAGACCGAGAAAGAGCTCAACATCGCTGTGAGCTCAAAATCCCAATACTTGTGAAAGATTTTCAGGTATGCATCATCATGTTTCCAAGACTATTTACAAAAAATCATGCATCAAAGACTATCATCATGCATTAGAAGTTAGGAAAATCTTGACCAAAGTTTGACCAATTCCAACCCAATTTAGTCAAAACCAATCAAACTTTGTCCAAGTCAAAAATCATGTTGGCTTGACCTAGAGACTCTAGCCGTCTATCTTGATGCATCAAAAAAAAAAAAATGATGCATGAACATATTGAAATTGCATGATCCTCATTATCATGGTGAGCAAACAAAGAAGAAAGAGAGAGAGAGAGAGAGAGAGAGAGAGAGAAAATCTCAGCAAAAAAAAAAACAAAAAAACAAACAGCAGAAAAAAAAGGAAAGACGCTGAAAAAAAAAGGGGAAATCGGCGTGCAAAAAAAAAAAAAAAAACAGAACAAAAAAAAACAAAAAAAAACGCTGAAACAAAAACAGAAATCAGCGTGAAAAAAAAAGAAACAGAAAAAAAAAAAAAACGCCGACAGAAAAAAAAATCAGCGTGAAAACAAAAAAAAATCGCTAACAGAAAAAAAAATTAGCGTGTGGAAAAGCAAAAAAAAAAGGGAAAAAGTGCACACAGTAAAAAAAAAAAAGGGGAGAAAACCGTGAAAATAAAAAAAAACAGCAAAGAAAAAAAAAGGGGAGAAGAAGCACGAAAAAAAAGAAGAGAGAAAAACGTGCTTGAAAAAAAAAAGAAGAAAAGAAAAGAAAAAGAAGAAGAGAAAAAGAAAAAGAAGAAGAAGCTACTTCTACAATGGAGATTCTTGTGAGGGAAGAAAACTTACTTGAAGCCATTGATTGAGAAGAAGAAGAAAAGCTTAGAGCAAAAGCACTTCTTATCTTGGAGAGCACTCTCGAAGATTTCTTGCAAACAAAGAAAGCAATGGAGCAAAAGTACCAACCCTCTTGCTTTTATAGAAGAAAGCAAGCCAAAAGAGGAAACAAGGAGAAAAGAAAGGAGGTAAGTACTAAAAATAGTTACTTTCCCAAAAAGAAAGATATTTTGAGAAAATCTTTCCACAAAAGAAGGAAACTTGAGAGATTCTCTCCAAGTAAGGATATTTTTAAATATTTTCTACATAAAAGAGATATTTTTAGATATTCTCTACACAAATGACACCATATGAGATTTAGGCCATCTCCAAAGCCTAAGGTCCCATGGGTTAGCCCACATGAGCCATGTTTGACTACCAAGAGCAAAAAACAAAAAAAGAAAAAGAGCAAAAAAGTCCTATGCCTCTTTTGAGTTGATGGGACCATTCAAAAAAAAAAAAAGAATGCCTCATGAGTTTCCAAAAACCAAACCATCCAACCTCATGAACCAAATTGAGCCAAAATCTGGAAATTGACAAAACCAAATTCCGGTCCCCTAGCTCGCCACATACAACTTGTTAGGTTATAAGACCAAAACCAAAATCAAAATCCATTCCAAACCAAAACCAAAACCAAAAAACCAAATCTGACCCCCCAACTTGCCACATACAGCATGTTGAGTCACAAGGTCAAAATCAAAAATCAAACCCTGACCCCCTAACCTACCACATACAGCTTGTTAGGTCACAATGTCAAAAACCAAAATCCAAATACCCCATATCATTTTCAAAACTTTACCTTGAGATGGTACGTGATCCCTCTCACCACCATAAAATTCCCCCAGAAACTCAGAAGGCTATTAAAAAAAAAAAGCTTAAGACTCTTGGTCAAGTTGGAATCTCTCCTCCAAGTTTCTTTTCAAGGCACATCGACTCTAGAAAGCTACTCGTCGCTGTACCTCGAGGGGGCATTTGTTGATACAAAAAAAGTCACTATGTCTCCTCAACATCAAGAAGCCTCGTTAAGCTGCATCCTGCTACAAAACAGGCAAAGCTACTTCACACATCAAATCTTGTTAGAATCAGACAGAAACAGCAAGATCCTTCAAGGCAGCCAAAAGAGGGGTACACCTGAGGTTTCGGGTCATTCCAACAACGTTTGGCCTAACTTCACTGCTTCGACAGCTAAACAAGCGCTCCGAAGGGCTCCGTACATCATCAAAGACATCAAAACTTTGATCAGAGCATACGGATGACTCCAAAATGTCTCCAAAGGGCTTCATGCCAAATTTCAAGTCAAACCGACAACGTTTGACCTTCCATCAACGCTCAAGTAGCAAAATCAAGCCTCCCGGCGGCGGGAACCATCGAAGTCATCACTTATCAAACAAAGTACATGAGTGGCTTCAACATGCTTCCAAAAGGCTGCACGTCGAATTTCAGGTCATTCCGACAACGTTTGACCAGGTTACGATGTTCTGAAAGAAAATCAAGCCTACTGGCGGCGGAGCACCACGGGACCATGACATCCAAGACGGAGCTAATGGAACGTCTCAAAATGACTCCAATAGGCTCTCCGTCAAATTTCAGGTCAATCGGACATTGTTTGACCACATATCAAAGCTCGGCATTTTCCCTACAGCAAAATCAAGTCAAGCATCAATGGGACCCCAAACGGTTTCAAAACTCAAATAAAAGCCCATGATTGGTCCTATCCACTGCTCAAGAAGCTTCACCTCAATTTTCAGGTCATTCCGACATCGTTTGACCTAATTTCGACTCTTGACGGAAAATCAGCTACAAAGTCTTCGACTTTCCCGAAAAATGGGAAACTTTGTGTTCCGGTTTTGCGCGGGTTCTCATCAAGTTTTCTCCAAGAGAATCAAGTCAATAATTGAGGAAAAATGTCAAGAAAAATACAGAAGAAAGAAGGAACAAAAAAGACAGAAAATCGGCCGAAAACGAAGCTCGGCGACCAAAGGGCAAAAACCCTAAGGTCGCCGGCGACCCTGCAAATCCGGGTCGCCGGATTTTGCACCAAATGCCCCGTTTTTCGATCTTTTTTGCATTTCGAGCATTCCTGCCTTTGTGATTTTCTGAAAATCCAATGCTTGATGCTTGAAAACGACTGATCTTCACCGACATCTCGGATCCGCCGTTAAAAGCATGAAATCATCACCGATCGCCCCAAGATCACCAACCGGCTAACCAAGAAAGTATATTTTCTATCCGATCGATCATGAAATCGACAAGACAGATGTCACCGGCCCACCAACATCAATCAATGTCTGAAATTACATCGTAATCCGACATTAAACAATGTGTGGATCCACCTGTGATGATCACAAGAAGAATCTCAAAAGATGCGGCGCAGCCCGCGACTCTTCACATGCCTTGGCGACCACTTAATGACGTTAATTGACCCGTTTATGACAACTTAATGCGGTCATTAACTCATTATTTTGGACGGCCCAATTAGATTCAAGCATTTGGGAGTTACAAATCCAAGCAATCATGGCATTTAACCCATGAAACTCCCATCATCATGAAGCTTAAAGGGAATTAAATGCCCACTACCTTCATCGGCCAATCACAAGCCATGAAAATGGAGTTACAAAATCAACTTTTAACTCCTCATCAATTCTCTCATCATGGCTATTAATGCCCATAATCACCTCGTGGCTACCAAAAGCCTATAAAAGGAGGTGGGTTCCCAAAAAAAAAAAAAAAAAGATCCCAAGTGCAATCCCAAGCTCTGAAAATCCAGAAAATCCAAGAGACAGACGAAGTCTTGCCGCTTTGCTCCCAGAAGCACCACAAGGTGATCAACGTCCCTTGGGGGGCCACCCCCCCAAGGTCCCATCCTTCTCCAACATGGCCTAAACGCGGCTTTTCAGCCCGTTTACTTGGTTTTTCATTGGATATAGGACCTCCTATTGGTCTTTGTCCTTTAAAAAACTGAGGTTAGGAGCCAATCCGAAGAATCAAAGCATCAACCGTTCTCATTTGAAGAACGATGGCGAAGTCCATACATGGCTTGCGACCGTCCATCTTAACGTGTCCCCACAATCTCCGGAGAAGTTAGATCCATTTTCTTACTTTTCTATTGTAGTTTGTATTTCTTAAAGAGACAAAAAGAAATCACAATTCTTATCTTTCATATTTGATGAGTTTTGTAAAATCGCCTTTCACGGCAAAATCGCCTTTTACGGTAAACAAACAAAAACGCCTCCTACGGCATTCTTAAAAAAAAAAAACAAACTTGTCTCTTTTCTAAATATTTATGAAATTTGAAAAGTTAGAAAAAAGGATTGATTTCCTTTCCATTTGTAAAGGTGAATCTCCGGATTATCACCATTCCAAATTTCAAGTAGAAAGTAAATCTGGCATACCCGTACAAAAATGTTGATACCCACGTATTCCCTCCTCCGCCGAGACCCAGGTCAGCCCCCGGGGTGCGGAAGGAGAGGACGGAATTCCGAGGGACCATCAGCCTAGCATCTTTCTACCAACGTTTCATTAAAAATTTCAGCACTATTATTGCTCCAATCACTGAATGTTTGAAAGGGGGTAGTTTCAAGTGGACTGATGAGGCAGAGAAGAGTTTTGAGCTTATGAAGCAAAAGGTGACCAATGCACCTATCCTTTCTCTACCTGAATTTGGTCTAGTTTTTGAAGTTGAGTGTGACGCATCTAATGTTGGCATCGGTGCTGTTCTTAGCCAACAGAGCAAACCTATTGCTTTTTTTAGTGAGAAACTTAGTGATTCACGGAGAAAATATTCAATTTATGACAAGGAGTTCGACGCAATTGTTCAGACTTTGGATCATTGGTGTCAATACTTGCGTCCAAAACCATTTGTGTTATTTTCAGATCATGAGGCTTTGAAGTTTCTCAATAGCCAGCAAAAACTTAGTAGAAGACATGCTCTTTGGGTTGAATTTCTACAAACTTATAGTTTCTCTGTAGGCACAAATCTGGAGTTCAGAATGTTGTTGCAGATGCCAGGTTTTGAAGTGTTGAAAGATCTCTAGAAGCATGATGGTGACTTCAGTAAGATATGGGCTGAATGTGAAAGTGGTGTTTCTAAGCATTTCGTTGTGCTGGATGGTTATCTTTTCAAGGGAAACAGATTGTGTATTCCTCAAGGTTCTTTGAAGGAAGCCATTATCTTTGAAACTCACAGCGGTGGACTTGGTGGACACTTTGGGAGAGACAAAACACTTGCTGTTATTCAGGATAATTTCTTTTGGCCGAAGATGGAGAGAGATGTTTCAAGGTTTATACAGCGTTGTAGGACATGCCATATTGCTAAATCTCACAGTCATAATTCGGGTTTATACACTCCACTTCCAGTACCTAAAGCTCCTTGGGAAGATGTCAGCATGGATTTTGTGCTTGGCTTGCCTAGAAGCTCAAGGAACAAAGATTCAGTTATGGTGGTGGTTGATCGTTTCTCTAAAATGGCACATTTTGTTCCATGTAGTAAAACCCTTGATGCTACTAATGTTGCTGATTTATATTTCAAGGAGATTGTTAGACTTCATGGCATTCCAAAAACAATAACTTCATATCGAGATTCCAAGTTTCCGAGTCATTTTTGGCGTACACTTTGGAGGAAGCTTGGAACTCATCTTCAATTCAGCACTACATGTCATCCACAAACTGACGGGCAAACTGAAGTTGTTAATCGGAGTTTGGGAAGTCTTTTGAGGAGTTTGGTAAAGAAGAATATTCGGGATTGGGATCTTATCATGCCACAAGGTGAATTTGTTTACAACCATTCTATTGGTTGGAGTCCTTTCCAAATTGTGTATGGTCAGAATCCATTAAGTCCATTAGACTTAATTCCACTTCCAACATATCAGAATTTCAGTGGTGATGCTGAAGAAAGGGCGAAACAGCTTAAGAAGTTACATGAACAAGTTTGCGATAAGATTGAAAGGCAAAATCAGAAGTACTATGCTCAAGCTAATAAACATCGTAAGTACGTAGAGTTCAAGGAAGGTGATTTGGTTTGGGTGCATCTCGACAAGGGCAGGTTTCCACAGGGTAAGTTTGGTAAGCTCAAACCTAGAGCTGATGGTCCTTTTAAGGTGCTAAAGAGAATTGGTGAAAATGCCTACAAGATTGAACTTCCCGCACATCTAGACATTTCAGACACTTTTAACGTGGCTGATTTGGCTCCTTACTATGGTGATGATAGTACATATGACCCGAGGACAAGTCTTTTTCAATCGGGGGAACTTGACACAGGAGTGTCCTCTAATGGTCTTTTGAATGATGGGCTACTTGAGGTTGGGTTGGCAATGCAAATAAATGAAGTTATGGAGGCTGTTTACTGTCAACCCATGGGCCAACTTTGAGCCCGAATTTGCATCAGTTATTTGCATGGGAAAATAAGCCTATCATATGTGGTTTTTAAGATCAGAATGTCATCTTTCCAACTAGTCCAGCCACACATGCATTGGAGTTCTGTGCAAGGAGTTATGGTTGTTTCAAGTTACTATGTTTCTGTTTGTGTTTTCAATAAGTCAAAAACGTGTGCTATTTATTTCTTATTTAGTTTTCAGTCCTAATCATTTAATTTGGTCTTAATACTCTTATTTTGGTATTTCCCTAGACTTGGAGGGTTGTTCCAAGTAAAAAATGATGTTTCATACCTTGTAGTTGGATATTTTGGTGAAAATTTAATCAAAGTCCTTTGACTTGGCCTTTTGGCACCTTCCAAAAGTTCTGTATCTCCATTGGGAGCGGTGAGCTTGTATCCTTAAATCCTGTATCTCTAAAGTGGGGAGTGATCTGTATTTTTAGAGTGGTGGGTTATTTACATCTGTATCTCTTTGGTTTTGTACCTTAGAGTGGTGAGCTTAAACATACTCTGTGCGTGTGGACTGATTTTCATACCGTTCCGATATCACTGGGCATCTGCCTAACATTCCGGCCTTCAGACTGTATCTGATCTCAACATTAAGCCTGATAAATAAACAGGCTCGACATTGAGAAGTTCCAGCCCAGCCCAGTCTCGCATAATAACTCCCCTTATATAATCCATACATAACACCAACAATTTAGATCACATAAAATGGACTGCGGACGAGTCATCACATTCATAGTATTCGGAATTTAGGACGAAAATTAGAAGCTTTTCTTTTAGAGATGTTTGTTAATTAAAATTGAGTCTTTAGATTTTTACGGGAAGTAATTCCATTGAAGGGAATAAAAATGAAGGATTAAAGGTGATCGATCGCCTTCAAATGAGTCAAGACTCACTTGATAGAAATGATTACTCATGCATCACTTTACTAAATTAATTTATAGAGTGGATACAATACATGGAAATGAACCCTTAATTTAATAATATGAAAGAAATGACCTAACATGAGTCGTATATAGGATGCACCACGACGAGTTATAAGCTTGGATTTCCGACCCAAAAGATTTTTAATATGCAAGAAGGATCTGGAAAGTCTCATGATTTTTAAGGGCGAATTAGAGAATATGAACAATGTCTCAAGATTATTCCAAGTAATGGAGAAGGCACTTTCATAGAGCTTGGGACCAGTATATTTACTAGAGCCAGAGGCCGAACTTTTATGAACTCAGGACCCCTATATAGAGTGCCAGCGGAAGAAATACGATTCATCCTCTTCTTAGGCTCACTCGTATTGAGAAAGGATAAGAAAGGCAAACTATAGGTCCGGCAATGGAGAATGATTTGACTTGCATGCCTGTGCCTCCATGTCCTGGGTCTTTACATATTTTGAGGCCTCCCATTGTAGATGCTATTGGACCCAGTGGTTTAGCACTATAATGCCGTTTGGACCCGGACTTTAATTAGTTCCAGACCTCATGACTGACCTGCCCCAGTCATTGCCAGATGCCAAACTTTGTCATATCCTTCAATAACGATGAATAATTTGAGAACGTGATAGTTTTTTAGTTTATTAGAATGCAGAGTAGATACAATTGGGCCGTTCAATAACCATACACACCAATGACACTGCTCCCATGTTTTAACCCAACCCCATGATCTTGTTGGAACCTTTAGTGTGTTTCATTGACCTCGTAATTTTATAAAACATGCCAGTTCTTTCTATGGTGAGAATCAGCAATGAGTCGGCGCCGGAGGAGGAGGTCTTCGCTACCGTAGCGACTTGATGAGGGGGTGAGGCGGAGGGGCAAAGGAAAGTGGGTCTGCGAGGCGTGGGAAGCTCGGCTGGGCCTATTTCAAATCCCGTTCCTTGCGGACCCAGGCTGGGCCAGGGCTAGGCCTGGGCTTCCCATGATCTTGAACATAAGCTAAATATTCTTTGATTAATTCTATTTGATCACCGGACTCTTGGTGTGTTAACTTTAAACCCTCCTCCGTTTTTCTAGACTTGGGACTGGCATTGCAATGCAAGTAACACGGTGGAGTTAAAATCATGCACTTGGCATGCACACTTCCAAAAACTTTTATCTGCATAGTATGATTGTCATAAAAAAAATGTCAAACATATCCCGAAACAACATCTCACGAGACAAAACCTCTGAAACATAACTGATGATGTGATTAGCAAAATCTTATGCATTATTAGCTATCTGCATTAAACACTTAATCAATGGGGTTTGAGTCTGTGAATATACCCACTTGGAGGGAGTTGTCAGAACCATTTGTATGGGTCCCAAGTTTGCTTGATTGCATAAGTATACAACTACAAAGCCTACAGATGGTCTCTTTGGTTGTTTGAGCTCTTCTTTTGCTCATTTTTTGTCCCTCTTTTCATCTTTTATATAGTGCAAGTTTAGTGAGTCCTCGAAGTAAAATAGATATGTTGATTAAAGTTAAAGACAGAGATTGACACTATTTAACTTCGATTAAAATATCGCTTGCATGAATAAAAGTAATACTGCTCTCCTTCAGAAAAGATTAAAAAAAAAAAACCAAAAAAAGGCAGCTCTCAATAGAATCAATACCCGCCAAGAATAGATCATGTAAATCTCATAAGATTGGAGTTGGGGAAAGAAATTGACACTATTTAACTTCGATTGATATTAGTAATATTATATTGTTGGCGGGCCTGAACAGCCTAGGCATGCTCTGCCCATTTCCAGTTCCATTTTAGCCGGGCTTTCAAATAATTGTCCAAGCACAGTCCGCTAAGCTCAAATTTTTTTAAAAGCCTTTAGTTTTTGAGCTTGGGACGGGCCGGGTGCCCATTTCAACTTGCTAAATTGACATGCCTACCTCCTCGTTTGGGAGCTGGGTTCTAGTGTAATGACGTGGAGGGAGATGCTGATGTCAAGCTCTAGAGCTACTCCATTTAGGAATAATATTGTTTGTTTTCTTCGGACGTAGGGTTGATGGCTTTTAAATGTTTTAACTTCGTAGTCTATATATATATATATATATATATATATATACTCGTGTTTTGGTTGGAATGCCCCCAATGGGCTGAGGTCAAAATTAATGATTAATTTGTATCAATATTTACTATATATATATGAGCAAGGCTCTCCTAAGCTGCAGCTTAGCTCATCCTAAGCTGGAATAGGGCTGGTCCTACAAATCAAACTTGATTATATCTGTTTTTTGCATAATGGAACTGAAAAATCCAGTTCTGATTGAATTTTTCTTGATTTTGGAGACGATCATCATCCAAAAAACAACATATTCGACTTTAATTTTGTGGGACCAGCCCTATTTCAGCTTAGGAGAGCCTTGCCCATATATATATATATATATATATATATATATATATAGGGGCCAGCTCTCCTAAGCTTAAGCTTAGGATAAGATTCTGTAAGCTAACACTTCTGAGGCTCATCCTTGGTCCATCCAAATGGACCAAACACACGACCCTATATATATATATATATATATATATATATATATATATATATGGCGCAAGAACGGAATGGGATAGTTTCATCATGATCTATAGTGAATCAGCATGTAATACATACCATTTGATCATCATAATTATCTTTGAAGTTTAATATATAGTTAGTTATATATGTGCTTACAAAACTATTGAGCTTTGGATTATTTGGTTAGATTATTGCAATTATCTTATCATCACACATGGGCCCTCCATTTCCTAATCAATGTTTGTTGACCTTCCCGTCCCCCTTTCCTCATTAACTTGCATGCATCCAAGTGGGCCCGGTAAGAGTTGCAAATGTTACCCTTTTTTTTTTCTTGGTTTGAAAATGGATTGATTGGAGAGGATTGTTAAATCACTGTGGGTCCGACATTCAGTACGCACCAAGCGAGGTCAGACTTTGTCAAAATTGATAAAGTACAGTCAAAATAAAGCTAAACTAGTTTAAAGATCACCATATGGGCGACCATAAATTTTACTAAATGCGTTTCATAATATTTTTGATTTTCGCATCCCGTGAAATTGTGGCTGTTGGCGTCCTGTGAAATATGTATTAATTATGCTTTTAATCATATTCTGAATCTTACATGGGACCGACCAAGTATAGACATTCATTTTACTTTTTTTCTTTTAGATTTTTTATAAAAAGGCCCCTGTGTTTTATGTTTGTACTAGAAAGAGACATCGCTTCCAAACCTACTCCCTTTTTTCTTGTTTTGACCAATTTACCCTTGAGTTAAAAGTAAAAAGACAATTTGGCCCTGTATAGGTCCAACTAGGGATGTCAAACAGGCCGGCCTGCCCCAGCTAGCGGGCCGGGCCGCCAGGGAAAAACCCTGGCCCGCCACGGGCCGGGCAGTGCAGGGCTAGCGGGCCAGGCGGGCCTGCTCTTTTTTTTCCCTTTTTTTTTTTTTTTCAATTTACATCCAGCCCCTTCCCAAATTTCATTTTCAAAATGTGCAAATCATTAATTCGCATTTCCCACAAAATTCCCATGAATGCACTTCCATCATTCCTTCTACAAAGCCCATATCCCCCCTTGAAATCTAGTTTAGTGCTTTGGTGTGCTTTGTTGCCAAGTTGCCCCATATCATGGTAATAGTTGATTAATGGTTTTCTATGAAAAAAGGGATATGGGTGAATCTCCTTGGGTCTAAATAAATTATGGGGCTAGGGTCATGCTTACCATATATCATTATAAGTTTCATTTGGAAAGATCCACTTGTCCTTCCACGCGAAATTTTTTTTTTTTTGAGTGCTTCATTCCATTCACCCTCCCCCATCATCCATATATATGACTGAATTTGATAATTATCCGAAGGTACATTCTTTCTGAGAAAGAAAAATATTTGATGGAGGCTACATGAAGGCTCTCTTCTATTCATATAGTTGTCCTTTTTCTTTTGAGAATGTGGACACATGTAACAAATCTAATGTGGGGCCACTCCAACTGGAATGCCCATAAATTAGAATAGTGATCAACTTAATGGCAACCTTTTAACTTTCCCTACGTAAACAATTCTTGGTACGTTTATTGGTTCATTTGGATTTTTCCAGTATGTTGCTTGGCTTTACTCTTGATCTGCAAATTTTCACAATAATTTTGGCAAAGCTACAGTTTTATATATTATAGAATGAAACAAAGAGGGTAGATTCATCCAATCCATTGTTATTTTCAGATTTAACTCCTTTTTAGTAAAGTAGGTTAGGCTTTATTTAGTGGATCATGAGGGCTGGCGGGCCTGGCGTGCTGGTGCCCCCATCCCACGTGCCTGGAGGGCCCTGGCCAAAGGGTCCAGCGGGCCCAGCCACATCGGCCCAGCCCGGCCCGTGTGCGGGCCGTGCCTTTGCGGGCCGGGCCGGGCCGCAGGCCGTTGACTGGCGGGCTGGAGCGTGCCGGCCCAGCCCATTTGACATCCCTAGGTCCAACCCAAAAAATTGATTAGATGAACTGCACATAATAAGGGATGGATAGTTAGCCCACGTACAACATGTTATTTACATACTATAAAATCTGATATTTTCAAACTATGGGGCCCACTAAGAAATATTTAGAGAGGAATGATGCATACCTATGAAAAAATCTCTGAAAATAGTTGACTATTTTTTTAATGGTTGACTACCTTTGAATCAGGGCACTTCACTGAAAGTGGGTCCCGGTCTCTGCATCATAGAAACCCCTCTATTGAATCATTGGTGATGATTTAATTATCAAATCAACCATGTCTGATGCCCCATGCAGATATTTCTCTTTACTGATCATATGTTTCTAGGTTTCGGTGCAACACATTGATGGTGCGGCCCATCTTTGACCATGCTTAGCCATCCACTAATGTGCAGTTTTGGCACATGCATGCAATCTTCTACAGTTTTTTTTAATAGGCCCATCATTAATTTAAGTCTTTCCAGCAAAAGTCGGCACAATAGTTAAAAAATATCTCGTTTATTGATATTGAGCCCATCATATCAACATTCTTAATCATCTACTAATGTTAAATTTTGGCACATACGTGCAGTTTTCTCCTACTTTTTCTATGTGCCCACCTAATCCCTCCAGCAAAGTGGGCCCCATATTAGAAAAATATCACGTCCATTGTGAGGCCCATCATATGAACAAGCTTGATAATCCACAATGTTCAATTTAATTTGGCACATGCATGCAATTTTCTCAAACTTTTTCAATGGGCCCACCCACAATCTAAACCCCTTCTGCAAAGTGGGCCCCATAGCTGAAAAATAGCACCTCTATTTCCAGAAAGATTAGGTAGACGTGGACAAACCATAGTCCGATCTGCCCATCCTATTCCTTCAGTAGGCGTCTTCATTTTTTTCTCTGAATATATATAGGAAAAATCGTCCATTATTTTCTTACTCAAGGACTATCTCATTCAATTTTTACCGAGAGGGTAAATTGGTCAAAAGCTAGAAATAAGAGAGGAGTGTGGCTATCTACACACTGCAAAAATCCCACTACACACTGTAATTCTTTTAAAAAAATTAAAATAAAAAAATCCCTAAACTACCCATCTCCCTCTCCTCCCCCCTCTCCTTCCATCTCCCCGTCGGCTGTCCGCCCCCTCCGCCGCCGTCCGCCCACCCTATGTCCTTCTCCTTTTCTCTCTCCCTCTTCCTCTCCTTCTCCGTCTCTATTTCCCTCTCCCTACTCGTCGTCGCCCACCCACCCTATGTCCTTCTCCCTTTCTCTCTCCCTCTTCCTCTCCTTCTCCGTCTCTATTTCCCTCTCCCTACTCGTCGCTGCCCACCCACCATCTCTCCTTCGCTCTCCCTCTCCCTCTCCTTCCCTCTCCCTACTAAATCCTAAACCCTGCTCGTCCCCAGCAGCCTCCCGCCCACCCTCTCTTCTTCTCTCTCCCTCTCCCTCTCCTTCTCCCTCCCTTTCCCTCTCCCTGCTCGTCCCCAACCGCCGCCCAAGCCACCATCTCCCTCTCCCTCTCCCCCTCCTTCTCCCTGTCTCGCAGCCCACCTCCTTCATTTTCCACTTGGCGAAGCGTGAGAGTGAGATGGCTCTGGCTGTGACGATTAGGGAGAGGGAAAGAGGGAGAGAGAGATGGTGGTGTGGGCGGCATCGGAGACGAGCAGGAGAGGGAAATAGAGAGGGAGAAGGGAGTAAGGGAGAGAGAGAGAGAGAGGGGAGAGGGTGGGCGGCCTGCGACGATCAGGGAGAGGGATCGGTCATAGGCGGTGAGGTCGGGCTAGCGGCGGAGGACGGAGGGGAGGAGGTCGATCCGGAGCGGATTGAGGGTTTTTGCGGTGGCGGGATTCGACCGCGTGGAAGGATTTGCAGACGAGGGAGGATGGGTGGAGAGAGAGGGAAGGAGAGGGAGAGGGAAGGAGACAGGGAGGGAGATGGGTCGGCGCAGGTGGCGGCTGGCTGGATCGGTTCAAGGGCGGCGTCAGGTGGGGTTGCCTGAGCAAGGAGATGTAGAGAGAGGGAAGGAGGGGGAGAGGGGTAGTTTAGGGTTTTTTTTTTTTAATTTTCTTTTAAAGAATTGCAGTATGTAAAGGAGTTTTATAGTGTGTAGGTATCAGCACTCATCAAAGAGTGAGAAGGGAAGCCGTTACTTTTTAGGACTAGCTCATTTAATACCTACCCTGGAGAACATTTTCCTCCTTTATTTTCCACTTGGCGAAGCGTGAGAGCGACAGCCGGCATCGTGGAAGGAATTATGCGTTTTGGATGGGGGAGCAAAATGTGTGGCTGGAGTTAGACACGTTGGAGATATTTTTGTTCCACGCTGTTCCAGTGGGCCCTCTGTAGTACTAGAGTTAGACTTCGTGACCTTCCTCCTCGCCACAAAACATATCAACCATTGGATCAGAAAGACGTGTGGCCCCGCTGCTGCATGAAGGCCGTCATTGCGTGCCGAGTACCCATTGGCTACAAAGCGCTATTCTCCCTAGCTTGTCAATCTTTCACACACACAAACAAAAGAAAAAAAAAAAGTTTGACTAATTTTCAAGAAATTACAAAAAAAGTTCTAAAATTTTTCAACAATTCTTTCAATTTAAACCCCTCCATAAATATTTTTTTTTTTTTAGAAATAATAAAAATACCCTTCCCTTGTAACACTTTTTGATCTTTTCTTAACATCTTTTCTCCTTAAAACTCGCAAATTTTATTTTGATGATCATAATCATTTGGGCCCTACTAGGTCATTGGGATTGAACCGTTTTCATTTCCTTTAAAAGAAGATTTTAAAAAATGACATGAGGGTATTTTTATTATTTTCTTAATTATTTTTATGGAGAGAGCTTAATTGAAAGAATTGTGGAGAACTTTTATTTATTTTTTGAAATATTCAGATTCTTATGTACTTTTTCAAAAATGAGCCAAGAGTTTTATACCTTTTTCAAATTTTCCAAAAAAAAAAAACCGCCCTTCTACAACATGAATTGAGAAATCCGGATGAGAAAACGTGAGTCAAAAAGAGAGGACTCCATAGTGGGCCCACATGATCTTGTCGGAATCCTTCAAAATAAACACCCTTAGTTAAAAGAGATATCTCCAAATTCTACTTAGATTGATTGACTATATATTTGATGAAAAGGTGTGATTAACACAGTTTTTTACATATTTTTTATCAAGTTCTTCATCAAGCAAGTGGGCCCACATGATCTTATCGGAATCCTTCAAAATAAACACCATCGGTTAAAAGGGATGTCTCCAAATTCTACTTAGATTGATTGACTATATATTTGATGAAAATGTGTGATTAACATAGTTTTTTACATATTCGTTATCAAGTTCTTCATCAAGCAATTGATCCAGCAGTTGAATGATCTCTAAACTTTTAGGATGCCCCATATGCCTATTTCTAGTAGAAGTTTACTTTGAACTATTTGAATTTCAATAAGTGCACTTCACTGTAGAGTTTCACTTCTTTAATTGGAAATTTCTACAAGTTAAGTCCTATTCAGGAGGTTTCGAACTCTAAATTGATAAGGTAGAAGTAAAATGAGATAATTAGCGAAAAGTCCCTCATATAGGACTTGTAAGGCCTCCAGTCCACCAACTTTTCTTTTAAGGTCTGTAGTCCATGCAGCTTGGATATATTTCGGTGAGAGGTCCCTAGACACGTCACCTCATGGCGAGAGGTCCCTAGACATGCCACCTCATACATTTTAATGACTGATTTGCCCTTTTAGCTGATTAGGCATAAAATTTTTAAATTTTAAATTTTAAATATTTCATCCTCCCTCCTCTTCTTCTTCTATCCGGACTTCTACACGTTGATCTTTGTTGCAGGAACGGAATGGGAGAGATGGCGGTTTCGATTTCAAGAGGGCCAAACTGATCGGATTTATGCAGAAATTCGATAGAGAAGCCGTACATGGGCATACGAAAAAGGAAGTGGGGGAAATGGGTGGCAGAGATCAGGGAACCGAACAAGAGATCTAGGATCTGGCTCGGGTTGTACTCGACGCCGATTGCCGCAGCGAGAGCCTACGGCATACTACTATAAATAAGAAATTAAGAAGTCATAGTTGCAAGCCAAGCGAAATTCGAATGGCTGAAATCAGCCGTTGAAAGAATTTCTTCTTCATGGTGGGCCATCTCTTCTGACTCTCTCCACTTTAAATACCCATGCATATGACTTGGGATGAGCATCTCCTAGCTCTCTGTCTTCCGTTTTCTCTCTCCTGCTAATATGCTAAAAGCCAGAGTCCCTTGTGTCTCTGTTTTTCTCCTTGTACTGATTCTATCTCATTTAGTTCTCTCTTTAGAGGGAAGGCATTTGAAAGTAGAGAAAAGGAGAAAGGAGTGTGAGGACTGTGTAATGCAAGGGAAGAGTAGTGCTGCAAGTGCAACTAGAGAAGCTGGCACCCCTTCTACTACTAGAGCTCTCATTGACGAAAACAAAGTGGGAGAATATGAAGTAAGCGGACAACCCACGTCACCTGGTCACAGTCCTAAAAGAGATCTAATCTCGAAGAAGCAGGTCCGAGAAACCCGATCTCAACCCGATACCGGAGCCTGAAACATCAGATGAAGAAGAAGAGGAATAATTCTGAAATCTATCTGCAGATCCGGTGCTGGCTTTTGCAACAACTAGAAGAAGATATATTGCAAATCGATCAGAGCAAACGGCTCGTCGAATCGGGTTGAGAAATAGGAAAAGAAAAAAAGAACACGGCAAGTTCGTAATGGTTTCCGATCTTCCATCGCAGAGGAAGAAGAATCGCGATTTGGGCTGGGTTTGGCTCCGGTTTGGTCCAAGTCAGGTCAAGCCTGACCCGTCTAAGAAGTCCCATTCCTATTCCAATCAAAGTCAAATTTATCTGAGTTCTGAAATTTTTTGTCAATTTTTTTTTGAATTTTGGACAAATTTATCTGAGTTTTTGGCTATTTATCTGACTTCTTGAACAAATTTATCTGAGTTCTGTACAAATCTATTTGAGTTTTTGGCTATTTATCTGACTTTTTGAACAAATTTATCTGAGTTCTGGACAAATCTATCTGAATTCTGAACAAATATATCTGAGTTTTTTGCTATTTATCTGAGTTTTGAAAGAAATCTATCTGAGTTTTTGACAAAAAAGACTTGAGTTTTTTTGCCATTTTGTTCGCTAATTTGGAAAATTGGATTATCTTAGTTTTGGCAAATGTATTTATGTTTTTTCAATTTTATTTGCATTTTTTAATTTTATTTACTTCTTTTGAAATTTATTTATATTTTTTTGAAGTTTATTTGGATCTTTTGAAATTTATTTTGGATCTTTTGAGATTGATTTTCATCTTTTGAAATTTATTTGTATTTTTGAAATTTATTTGTGTCTTTTTAAATTTATCTGTGTTCTTTTGAAATTTATTTGCGCTTTTTGAAATTTATTTGCATATTTTGAAATTTATTTGTTATTTTAAAATTATTTGTGTGTTTTTAGAATTTATTTGAAAATCTCATTAATGAGATTCCATTAATCGTGGCCCATTGAATTGTAGTTGACTATTATTAAGGGGATATCCCACCAATCATGGGATATGATTTAAAGAAAGGGTAAATTAGACATATAGGTATGGGAATCTGTTAAAGGACTTTTGCCTGCATGACTTTTTTTTGTGGATTGTTTTCAACAAAGTCATACTTTGAGGGACCTCTCGCTGAATCCCCCAAATAAAATCTCACGATAAAATTTACATTGGATTGGCTGTCACACATGGGGAGCATTTTGGATGTCACACATGTGGAGCATTAACTCGTTCTATTTGACTGTAGCAAAGCAACTTTTGAGGCAATTGCTCGCCATGATATCCACATCCATATCCACTATCAAATCACAAACGTTAAGAGGAAATCAAGTTTCCGAGTGGAAGGATTATACAGGTCAATTCTATTCGATATATAGATAAGAAAATCCCAAGTCTGTAGTTACCTTTTGCTACTTTTTTTAATAACTAAACTACTAAAGGCTATATATGGAAAACTTTGACTATTAGATGCGCCTATTTAAATGAGATTGATAGCGATTACCCGCATTATTCCTGCCCAAAGGTTTGATGGATTGTACAATGACTAACCCCATTGGATTTCAATAGGAAACTAATTAAGGGCCAATCATGCACCCAACGGCTTAGCCAGGCCAACCTAGTTGAAAGGAAAGTGCTACACGTCGATTCCTAGCAGAAGCTCCTTACCATTAGTGTTGTTGGTTTTTTTTTTTTTTTTTTTTTCTCTTTTACCCAGTTAAGTGGGGTTAAGACCCAAGCGAGCCCTCGAGTGAGGGAAAGAAACCTTAGGTGAGGTAAGGAAGCCTTTAGATGAAGGAGAAAGACCTTGGGTGAGGCGAGGAGGCTTTGGGTGAGGGAAGGTGGTTTGCCCCTTTTACTATTAGTCGAACTATTCAAACCTTCTGATTTAGCTGTGGAGCAATTTAAACCAGACGAATTTATTAAGAATAAGTCCATGAGTGAAATTGCAAAAAAAGGATAATTAGAAACGCAATATAAGACTTAAAATTGTTACTAGTTTTATTTGGGCCAAAATCAAAAATTCTTTCCCCATATTTTGGACCTACTGTCAATTTTATTTTTTTTTAATTTGGTTACGTGGTTGTGGTTTGGTCTCCCCTGGACAAATAAGGTAATGTAGCATCCGTACTGGAAGGATTATAAGCAGTATCATCACACAGCTAGGCTCATGGCATCTTAGAAATAAAACACACACACACATAATAATAACAATAATAATAATAATAATAATAGAGAGGTGTTATTCAAATTGGCAACCACTCAACACTAATGGACAGTGTTCAATGAGTGTAAGATTGGTTGTTTTGCCATATCATCGGACGGCATCAATATCAACAGAGCTACACAGATAAAAGGTGAGTTCTAGTGGGCCTCACAGAGCTGGACCCTACTTGCATTTTGCTCGTAGAAGAATATTCTCCCAGTTAACATTACTTCTCATCACCAGGGCTATCAAAGGGCTGGATGGGCCGGCAAAGGATTATCCTTACCCGACCCTCAATATATATAAGGTTGGATCCACATCGGCCAAAGCCGTCGGAGGGCTCAATGGCCAAGGCCAGGTCAGGGGCCTGAAAATAAATAAAGAACTATTTCTTTTCTACACTTTCACCGAATGTCAATGCCACCGAGTGAAACATATCAATACCAGGAAAGTGAAATTCAATAACTAGATGCTAGTACAGAGCCCAGAAAGTCTCCTAGTTCTGTTCAACCAAGAGGGATCGGAGGAAAACTCACAAATCCTAACACAGCACACGTCAAACCTCATACGTATGTAATCAGTTGAGTTGGGTTGTGGAGTGATATTAAAATAGAGGAATTTACCGCATAGGACCCATACCACTCTTAAGGTCCAAAAAACACTGTGTATATAGATAAGGTACTCAATGTGTGGTTTTTTTTTTTTCTTTTTTTTTGTCGTCGTTTAGCGATTTGTCGATATCGACCATTCTGCGGTGGTTGCTTTCGATTTGTAAAACCTAAATGGTCGACATCGACCATTATGCGGTTGTTGGTCTCGATTTGTGGAACCCAAATAGAAATTGGGTTTTTTAGGAGGGAGAAGAGAGGAGGGGAGGAGGAGGGAGAAGAAGGGAAGGGTGGTGTTTCATAGGTGATTCAGTCCGTTGAGACTAATTCCAGCTCCATAGGATGTGACCTATGACGGGCTCTTGCCTGTGCTCTCCATAACCATAGATAACATCATATGGAAGATCAAGGCTGACACGTATACAATCTGCCAACATTAAGCGGTAGTGTATAACCTCCATTAATGAAGGATAGGCATATGGGTTTGAACCTGTGGGAGGTTGTGCTTGTACTACCTATATGAGGTCACAGCTGATGCTAGGATGGCATATCATTAGAAATGTGTATGCATATGGATATGATTTAAACCAATTAACCAATTTCTGAACAGGCGCCCAAAATGGGTCCACTCCCTTTCCATTTGATCTCTACTCTTCCTACATTTAAAATTGGGATTCACTGTAGAATGAAAATCCCATCATCCTTTCAACTAGAAGAAGTATCCACAACCTAACCTCTCTTGCCCTTGCTACCCCTAAGCAACCCATCAAAATTGCCCACTTTCTCCTGCGCTCAACCACCACCATAGTGGCGAAGTAGTGCCCCGCCCCTACCTAACATTGCATAACCACAACACCTTAGCAATGTTGTTGCCTGCAGGAACACACCCCATCCACGATCAACCACAAAATTTTATCATCAGTGTTGCATTGGAAAACCCACCCATCCCCTCTCCTCCCCTATTCTCCTTCCTGAAAAACCCAATTTCAATTTGGATTCTACAAATTGAGAGCAACTAACGCATAATGGTCGATATCTACCATTTGGGTTTTGCAAATCGAAAGCAACCACTGCAGAATGGTCGATATCGACCAATCGCTAAACGACAAAAAAAAAAATAAAAAATAAAAACAAAAACAAAAACGCACCTACGGGGTCCTATGTGGTAAATTCCTCTTTAAAATATGTATGACATGTGAGGAAACATACATTCACTTGTTATTTGGAACGTCTTGCAGTTATTTTGAGTCCACATGATTAAATACATTAAGGCTAGATAAGATTTTGTTTGAGCCCACTAAGAAGCGGAAATTATCTTAATTAAGCAAACCAGTAAATAATAAGCTTCACATAACACCTTAACATTTCTAGTCCTCGGTAATGTATGTACCAAAGGGCCAAATAGCCCTTTGATCTAATCGCTCTCTTCACAACTAAGCCCACGACCCTGGCAGCAGATCAAACGGCAGAGTCGACACAGGTCCTCTTCAATTCACACTCCACAGCCCTTCTATGGAAAAATCAATCAACTGAACAAATGCGTATTATTTAAGACCCCACTTTACCCATCTTCTAGAGAGACAGTTCGTTAGAGAAAGTCAGGTTCTTTTTTATTTTTGTTTTTACTGTTTTTACCTTTGATTGCTTTTATAATGGAACAACCCAATGAGGTATGTGAGTATGAAGTTACCTCCATACCCCCATTTTCTTACTGTTATAAGAGGGTGGTTAGTACTTAGTAGGGGTATACAAAAATACATGTGCATTTAAATATAGAGAAATTCTAAAAAAAAGCCTGGGTGGTTAGTACTTATTGAAGTATTAATCCAATGCGCGCACCTCAACTTGGGGCCCACATGGGACCTCACCTGGACTGGGCCCTCCATCTATGCAACAAATCAACCCCATCCCCAGACCCTATTGGTGCTAAAGTGAGAAGGACCTACATACACACAAGTCGTGATCCTATGCACACTCTTTTTATGCATATCTCATGGTGTGGCCCACCTGATGGTCCATTTGAATGGGCTACCCACAAGGAAACTAAGGGTGCTCATCGGTGCTCAGGTGAGAGGGGCCTACATAAACACAACTCATGATCCTATGCACATTCTTTTTATGCATACTCATATGGGGCCCACCTGATGGTCCATCTGAATGGGCCACACACACGGAAACGAACGGAGCTCAGGTGAGAGGGGCCTACATAAACACAACTCATGATCCTATGCACACTTTTTTTATGCACACCTCAAAGTGGGGCCCACCTGATGGTCCATCTGAATGGGCCACACACAGAGAAACAAACGGTGCTCATCGGTGCTCTGGTGAGAGTGGCCTATATACACACAACTCATGATCCTATGCACACTGTTTTTATGCATACCTCATGGTGGGGCCCACCAGATGGTCCATCTGAATGGGCCACACACAAGGAAACAAAAAGTGCTCATCTGTGCTCAGGTGAGAGCGGCCTACATACACACAACTCAAGATCCTATGCACACTTTTCTTTATGCATACTTCATAGTGGGGCCCACCTGATGGTCCATCTGAATGGGTCACACACACGGAAACAAACAGTGCTCATCGGTGCTCAGGTCTAGAGGGGCGTCCATAAACACAAGTCATGATCCTATGCACACTTTTTTTTATGCATACCTCATAGTGGGGCCCATCTGATGGTCCATCTGAATGGGTCACACACACGGAAACAAATGGTGCTCATCGGTACTCAGGTGAGAGGGGCCTACATACACACAACACATGTCCTATGCACACTCTTTTTATGCATACCTCATATGGGACTCACCTGATGGTCCATTTGAATGGGCCACACACACGGAAACAAACGGTGCTCAGGTGAGAGGGGCCTACATACACACAACTCATGATCCTATGCATACCTCATAGTGGGGCCCACCTGATGGTCCATCTGAACGGGCCACACACAAGGAAACAAACGGTGCTCATCGGTGCTCAGGTGAGAGGAGCCTACATACACACAACTCATGATCCTATGCACACTGTTTTTATGCATACCTCATGGTGGGGCCCACCTGACGGTCCATCTGAATGGGCCACACACAAGGAAACAAAAAGTGCTCATCTGTGCTCAGGTGAGAGGGGCCTACATACACACAACTCATGATCATATGCACACTTTTTTTTATTCATACCTCATAGCGGGGCCCACCTGATGGTCCATCTAAATGGACCACACACAAGGGGTTACCTAGGATGATCCAGATTGGGTCCATCTAGTTTCACTTAGAATATACCCTATAGATTTTTCAATCCTCATGGTCCCATCCCCATCCCCATCCCCATCCCCATCCCCATGGGTGTCCCAAGGCAGGGGCTTACAATGATGTGCGTATAAAGACCTCTAACCTCATTCTGGGGCCCACTCGATGCCCCACTATGGAATGGACCTCGGGAATCACTTCATCTGGTTAGGCCCACCTATGTACAAAAAATGAGCCACATCTAATCATCATAAACCCTCCATCAACAGCCAACAAATTCAACCCCTTAAAAATTTGACCCATCAATCTAACGGTGCCGTCCGTTCGCGTAAAAAGAAGAACCGGTGTTCAATTCACGTGGTTCCCAATATATGATCCATTTGGATGGGTCATGGTATGAACCCCACTATGAGGCATGCAAAGTATGAGGCATGTATAAGATTATTTCTATATATATATATATAAAAATAATTAGAGAAAAATATGAGGCCGGGCCATAAAAAAAGATTTACACAAGCCGGACCGGACCCTATGATTATTTAAGAAAAACAAAACCCCTCATTTAAATGGCTTTTGAGGGCCAGGCCCAGAGGGCCGAACCCCTTCCGGCTTGGACAGGGCGACTCATCATAGCACTAATAAACCCAAGCAGCAACAGTTGATTGGTCACCGGAGTATCAATGTGCCACTGGCCCTGCTCCTAATACTTCTTACACAACAACAACTAACTCTACCATCTGCTTAAACAAAATCACCTTTCCGAATCCTACCACTCTTCCATAAAATTCCATTTCCGGAAAATCTCTGTTCATTCGTCCTCTTCGTTGTCTCTCTCTCTCTTTTTTTCTCCTGTTACATAAATGAATTCTCATGGACGAGGAAACTCCGCACGTGCCACATGTAGACCAACCACACTCGGCCCCACCACCTTAACTGCACCAGCCCTTCCTACACGCACGAATCAAACCCCGCCTCCGTCGCCGCGCCCTACGGCTGCGACATCCAGCACCACCAGAGGCGGAAAACACCCCTCTTACCGTGGTATCCGGCCCCGAAACGGCAAATGGGTGACGGAAATCCGGGAGCCGGGAAAGTCCACTCGAATATGGCTCGGAACCTTCCCGACCGCCGAGATGGCGGCCTCAGCCTATGACGTGGCTGCGTATGCTCTCAAGGGTAAAGACGCCGTCCTGAATTTCCCGGAATCAGTCCACTCCAATCCGGTTCCGACCTCCACTTCTCCATCAGCGATACAGGCAGCCTCCGCGGCCGCAGCCGCAGCGAGGCTTCCTAAAAGGCCAGGAGAAGAGATAACATGGTCGGAAAGCTGCGACCAAACAATGGGTGGTGGAGAGGAGTTTATGGATGAAGAGGCGCTGTTTGCGATGCCGAAATTGCTGGAGAGCATGGCAGAGGGGATGCTCCTCAGCCCACCCAGAATGAACTCAACCGGATCTGATGAGGACTCTTCGAATAACTCAGATGGAGAAAGTCTCTGGAGCTACGGTTGAAAAAATGCCTTCTCATCATGAATGGTAGTGATCTGGAGTGATGGATGATGATGATGCTTCATTTCTATACACCAACGTTTTAGGTGCATGTATTTACGCTTAAGTCTGTTTGGATGAAGGGTAAAAGTGTAGAGAATGGAAGAGGAAAACACCATCACAGCTCAAATCTGCAGTATAGATGGTTTTCTCCTCTTTTGATCTCCCTACTATACCTCAAATCTGCTCTATAGATGCTTTGATTTCTCTACTTGTATTGTTGCATACAAAAACCTATTCTAGTTGTGGTGTATAAATAGCTGGAACTTCTTGGTCTGAGTTTCTTCGCATCTCTCAAGCGCCTGCACTCAAGTGGAGATACAGTTTGATACTTCAGCGGCCAAGGTGAAAGCAGAAGCCGCAAAGAATGCATACTTTTGATGGTACTGCCTATAAGCTGTAACAGAAGCAGTGGATTAGTGTCACAACCCTAAATCCCTTATTCTTCTCCTCTTTTAGGTCTGAAGAGTCCAAGATCGGGAGATCTGGAGATGTGGGTATTTGATCAGTGGGTTATAGTTGTATACATGTAGACTTTCTAGTGCTCTAGATGGGGATATGCGGGTATTGATCAGTGTGTAATAGTTGTATATGTTCAAAGAAGAGCTGAGAAATTGTCTTTTTTTTGAAGAAATGAAACCAAACCCTTCTATGGCGAGGGGAAAAGATTTCTATGGAAAGGGGTACAGAAGAGGTAGAGCGCTCTCTCTCTCAGATCAAACAGAAAAAAATAAAATAAAAACCCAGTTGTCCTTTGTATCTTCTTCCTCCTCGACATGCCTGTTTTTGGCGTCTTCAATTAGTTTCGGATTTCTTCTTCATCATCATCTTCTTCTTTCTCAAGAACAAAATTAAATTTAGTTACCTTCCAATGGTTGTAGATGATGGCCAGTTATATAAGTATGAATCGATTCGCGGATACATGATTTTTCAGTTTCTGCTTTCCTCCTTTGTAACCTAGGGTTTTGGACTTTTGTTTTCTCTTGTATTTTGAAATTTACCCAATGCAGTGTTTTCATTCACAGCTATTTTTGTTTTACAAAGATGGGGTTTTTTATTCTCTATATCACCATGCTACTCCTAGAGGGTTTCAGAATGTGCCGATTTTCCATTACTGAGTTATGATATTTCTAATTCAACACATGCCTCTTCTCCTCCACCAACTCCATCCTTGTTTTCTACATTATTGTGCATCAGATAAGTTTATATTATCACCGATTTTAGTTGTATGGAATAAGTAATTCTCAACAACGCTAAAGCATCACCTTCTTATTGTACTTCTTTCCTTTTCTTTGGTGAACAGATATATAATGAACTGGAACTTATCTTCATTGTTCGGTATCCAGATTAATTAGGTGCTACTTATCTTCTTTCCTTTTTGTCTCTTCACAATTTCCTTGAAATTTGCACAAATAGGTGTCAATCAGGCAACTGCTTTGACATGTAAATACCCAAGTGCATTATGCTAGGATTGTATGATTTCATGTATACATTAAAACCATTTATTTACTCATCTGACAATCTATCAATCCCACTTATTTCTAAAAATTTCTCCACTTGGTAAGTTGCAAGTTGCTATTTCGTCACAAGAAACACCCACCTTTAGATTCACTGCTTCTGTATCCAGTGGCCATTTGCATCACCAATTACAATTTTTTTTAGGTTAAAGGTGCATCATGAACAAAACTTCTTAACAAAGGGGCGCTACATTTGAAACTTCTGAAGGTAAACTATCTACTAATCTTTGAGAGAATCATTAGAAGTACTCTTCCCTACTTCAACCTCATCGATCCTTTTTGTAGTGGAATCTTTTCTCTATTTGGCCATTTCCTCTCTCTCTCTCTCTCTCTCTCTCTCTCTCTCTCTCTCACACACACACACATCAATGAAATATCATGTAAATGAAGATTTATAGGAAGTGAAAATGGGGACAATTCCGTGAGGCTGGTGATCACCGGAAATTCCTAATATTTCACAGGCCATTGCATCTATCTCATCGCATTGTATTTTCCGAGTATCTAACCCAATGAAGAAAAGGTCTTGAACACAAATCTTTCAAGGGCTGGATAAGGGGTTTCCGGGGAAATGGATCCCCCCACTTTCGGTACAATATTCCGAGAGATTTTCTTGGAGGAATTGGGGATATTTTGGCTTGACTGAATCAACAAGCCTACAAGGCTCTTTTGTGGCCACCTCGTGTGGCCACATCCCCACATGTCAACCATAAGTATAGGGTTATTTTGATCTCTTTCATCAATGAAATCAGATGTAAATACAGGGTTATCTCGATTTGAAACGTTTCTTCTATTTTTTTGCTAAATCTCATGCACATAAACACACATTCATGTCCTTAACCAACTGATCTATAGCCTATTACCTCATTTAGAGACATTTACAGTAGACCGGTAGAAAATGTAGCACATTAACAATGCCCTTAAACTTATAATGTTTGTCTCTTGAAAACATTAAGGGCTCATTTGTTTGCATAGAATTAAATTCAAAGGAAATCATGGTCAAGTGAGCTCCAACAATGGATTATTAAGAGATGAGTTTTGAAACTGTATAAGGCATAGATACAGATGGAACCTTGATTTCCTTGGATTTGAATTCTAAGTTGATGGTTGGGTTTTCATTTGTCATGGAAAGTTATTTGGAGATAATTTTTGTATATTCAGCCTCGTTTTTCATTCAATTTCATCCACTTTTAGCACTTGTTTCTGTCATGAAGTGGATGAGGAAACGCCTCATTTCCTTTTTTGCGGAAATGATTTTTTTTGGGGGAAGTTATAATCTGCTTTCTTCTTCCACGAGGAACAACTGCTCGCAACCAAACAACAAAAATGGCGTATAGATGAGGAAGAGGTCACTCTTCTACCAAAACAGGCATGTAAAAACACTCTTAGGGAGCAATTATGTACGCGCATGAAAAACCAATTCCGCGGATTCTTTTATCTTCTGCGGAATTAAAATTCTTCCATCCCCCATAGGAAATGCTTTTGCCCGGAATCACGGCAAATTCTGCTCTTTTTTTGCACTATTCTCTATGGAAAAGAAGCTGTACCAAACATGCAAAATTTCACTGTGAAAAAGCGGTCAAATTTTTCATACAATTTCTGCAGAAAAGCGGTAACACAAACGTGCCATGAAAAACATATAAGAGAATTCTTAGGAACTCAATAACATGAAATAAACAGCCATAAGGAAAAGTCTACATTTTCATACTACTTAGATATGAAAGTAGAGAGGATGGAAATGGTTGATAAGTAATTTTTTTTTTTTTTGCTAATTGGTAAATTGTATTGAGAGGAGAAAGGAAGGGCAAAGCCCCCAGAAGAAGGAGAAGAAAGAATACAACCGAAAGCAAACGAACAAAACAAAAAGGCAATCTCAAAAATAGGAGGGGCTAAACCCAGTAAGAACAAAAACAGCTGGAATCAAAACAGGAAAAGCAAGAATATTTCTCCTTGTTTTCAAAAGATAATTGAAAATGAAAAATGACTACCCAATTATCTTATTTTTATTATTGTGAGCAATTTCTTATCTCTTTATCTCTAAAAATATATTTCACTTTAAGTATTTGCTAAAATTTGATGTTCTCCATCTCTCAATTTCATAATACCCCTTCGCTCATTATCTTTCATCCTTTAATTCCTCTTCTACTATAAGTGATATTAAAATATCAAATTTACTGTAAGTGTTTGTTCACAATAAACTTGTAGACCTGGGATAAATGAGTCATATGGCGTCCGCAATGGCTGAGACTAAATGTTTATGAATTTAGTCTGAAACCAAATCTATTGGAGCTCTATTCTAACCACCTTTGTTCATTTTTTTTTTTTTACATTTTGTTTGTACCTAAAAACTATTAAGAAAATAAAAAAAAAATGGAATTCACAATTTTATTTCATTTTAATATTGTATTAAGTTATTGGGATTTTTATAAAGAAAATCGTCCCTTAAAGTTGAAAACAATGATGGAGGGCCCAAACACTTCATAATGATTGTAGATGACATCTATTTCATGATATCACGGATTAATACAACACTCCATGTAGAATAACTTACTTGCATTTTTCATGAAAAAAAAGGGACATTCCATGATATTATAGAATCAGGGAATTTGTATGTCAAATTATTCCGACACTCCATGATATCATGGAATGGAGACCCTCTAATGTCATTATGAGGTTCTTAGGTCCTCCATCGTTTGTTTTTTATTCAAAGGGTTTTTTTTCATAAAAAATCCCTAAATTGTTTCCTATGGAAAAAGGACAAACAGTAAAAGGAGACCTTGACCCGATTTGGAGTATTACTGTGCAAATAAACTGTACGAGACGAGCCGCCATACCCGAACATATGTTGTATACCCAAACCCGATCAAGTACATGATTTAGAACTAAAACGGTAATATTTTGTTAAGAATACAGAAGCTTTTTGTGTTCTTAGGGACGACCCGATGCCATATTTTGATTATTATACACCAAATGCGTTCAAAGTCATACTTTACTAAATAAAATTATATACACGTGTCATATGGTAATTGGATCTGTGGGCATAAGCCCCGGGGATCCTATACCCTCTGTAACATAACGAGCACCCGGACTCGAGCCAAACCCAAAAGAGTCTACTAGATCACAACAGTACCCAAGTTGATTCATGTTGAACCTTTAATTCATACTACATTTTAAAAGTATATATACCCAAACCCAAACCCAAATCCATCCTGACCCAGCAAAGTTTGGTTTATAATCTTTCTTACTATTAGGCCAATTAAAGACCAACCCAAAACAAAAAATCACAACAAATTTTGGTTTTGGTTGGGATTGTACAAACAGGGATATGGTTAGGCCAGGCCCAACGTGCAGTACCCTGCTCACCTGACTCAAATCTAAAATCAGTCCAAATCTCGGAGCTATGCCAGAAATTTCCAACTTGGCTCTCTGATTTTCGAGCACCGATTTCTATCCTTAATTGATGAGTTTTTGTAAATAAATCTATAAGTTAAGCATAGGCGTAGAGATGTATAATAATAGCAGAATTGTTCCACGAACTAGATAATGTAACAAGATGAAAACCAGTCTCAATGTGTTGCCACTGAACATAATAAAATTGAACATCCATACCTTGTAACAATAGTCGAAACCAAACTCTCCCTTTAGTAATACTAATGATGGTGTCTTATTCAGCTTCAGTAATCGAGCGGGAAACCAAACACCACTTTCTAATTACCTAATAAATAAGAGAAATTCCTAAGAAACAAATCATATGTTAATAGTGAAGTTTTAAAATCTGAAATAAGGCCCTAGACAATCTGAAATCATATGTAAAATAATGCAAACCGTAATAACCCAATGAACAAATGGAGGGTAAAAGGCAAATTGACAAAATTTGCAGAAATTCAGACAAGCGGGTCTCACACAGACGATGCATAGTATGATCTCTCGGCGAAAAGTATGAAGGAGTAAAGGCCGGAAATCATTGGTGAGATATTTGGAGAAAGACAATTAGTAACCCGAAAGAACATGTTACTTCCATGCTAAGAGAATCTTGATAAAATTTATCATTCATCTCAAAACAATAATAAAGCTGTTCTGATGACAAGAAGACACGTTACCTGCATATTGATTACTCTGTCTCTCTCAATGAGATGCAGAGTCCATTCATGGATCTGTACTGCCTATAGCTGCTCCGACCCACTTTTCATGGGTGAATTATCAAACAAATAAAAAACCACTGATCAAATGACCCAGATCATCTCAACATTAGAAAATCTCCTCTCATTTCTGGGTACCGAGGCTGGATAATGGTCCTCGTGATTTCTAATGCCAGAGTTTTATTTTTCCATTCATATGGCATCTGCGTAAGGATGTCGGCAACAAATTTAAATTCCAAAGCTGCATCAGCAAAATAGTCATCCTTGAAGATGAACGCTCAAAAAAAGATGATGCTAGGCAATATTTCGTTTTTCTGCGATGATAGTGGAGAAAGGAACAGTAGTAGTTGGGAATCGGCCGTGGAGAAAAGGTCGTACCAGACAAGTCTGCCAAAGAAAGAAAACGTAATAAAAGGAGTGGGTTGGTCGGGTCTTGTTTGGACTGGAACCCTTGGATCACAAAGTTAGAAATTAGAAAGATGGGCTGAAGTTCACACGATAAAGAGACAGCGTGGCGAAACAGTGGTCCACCTTAAACTCTGTGTCCTATATATGAATCATCCACCATCGGTTGCTTCATCACCGATTGAACCAATCAATGGAGCCTACTTGGTCTAAATCCGTCCAGAAGTAAGTGGAACTTTATAGTGGAGCGTACTTGCTGTGCCGCTTAAAATAGATGCCCTCCCATTAGTGACATCCCTCATCTTACCCTAATATAGTAAGATTTGAGTACGAGTTCACTTGTTGCTTTCTGCTCTTAATAAAAAGACGTGCGGACCATGGGTCTAAGTGGGACATAGGCATATATGCTGCTGGGTTCCTTTGGTTGGCCCCTAGTATTTAATTTTAGAGGAATCTAGACGGGTGGCCATGTTAGTGACGTGCTGGCGTGCACGTACCGTGTGGATTGGATGCTTGCTGGTGTTGGGGTGAACCTTTCGAGCCCTTGTGGCTTCTGACCAAGACGTCCCACCTACGCGGAAGAGAGACTTGTAGCAGTAAAATAAACTACTGCATGGGTTTGGTTTTCTCAGCGCGGCCCATATACATCATAAGAAGAAGAACAGCAACAATTGTGGACTGAAAAGAAACTGGACCCGTGACCCATACAGCCAACAAGAGCATAACCCAAAGCTATACTCACAACCAGGGCATGGCAGGAAGCTAAACAGGGCAAGGGTGATAGAGGAAAAAAAAAAAATTAGCTAGTGCTATGCCTTTGATCTGGGAAGAGCCAGCTTATAAACCTTGAAAATTTGATACAAAACTTGGCTAGAAAAGGGAGAGGACATTTTTCCCCAGAGAAGAGGAAATCTCCACAAGAAAAAACCAGAATTAGCAACTGAAGAACAGGGCTACCTATCATTCATGATCACTACATTTCTCAGTCTTCAAAGAATGAAAATTGCAGAAAAGAAGAAAGCAACCAACCCCTTCTTTGTTCTATTGCAAGAACTAGCTAAGAAACAATCCCAGAGAGGTGAAGCTGAAGAGGGGGAATGTTAAACATACCCATAATCCAAGACCAGAACTCAGCAGAGAGATTGCAGTAGAAAAAAAAAGAAAATCTGCTCGCTGATTCACCGTGTGCTCCAAAAAGAGGACAAGCAGATGCCAGCCGAACACCTTTCGTCTGAGCCCTTTCGATGGTAGGGAGTCTATTATGAATCAGCATCCAATCGAAGCAGGAAGTAGAGGGCTTTTAAAGATCCTGCCGAAAATGCTCTGATCAGACTTTGAGATTGCTTCCTGAACGACTGATTGAACTGGAAGCAGCTGAGAGAGAGAGAGAGAGAGGGGACAGGGGAGCTTGTTGCAGAAGGACATCCTGCTCAGCCGAGTGGAGGGAGAGGGAAAGAAAGGAAAAGGGGGAAAGAGAGAGAGAGGAGAAGGACGAGGACGAGCCTGCAAATAGACCGACGGTTAGAGAGCGAGGGTTTGTTTCTGTAGCATGCGTTGGATTCGGATAGCGGAGAGGAAGAGAAAAGGAAGGGTACATCCGTTATTGTATTTGAATACAAGGACAATCCTATAGAGAGGAAGAACCTCCTCTCTCTCTCTCTCTCTCTCTCTCTCTCTCTCTTCATTATTGCTTTCTACTGGTCAAGAGGTGCCTTTTCGACCGAGAGGTGCCTTTTCGACCGATTAACCAATCTCTTGTCATTATTGCGCTCTACTAGTCAAGTAGTGGGTACACGGGTCGGAACCATTATGGGTTTTAGGCCAAACCCGTTTAGCAGCAGGGTTCCAAAAAAACAATGTTATGGAATTGGAACCGGACCTGCTTATTAATTGGGATGGGAGGTTCCAAACCTGCTTTTAATGGGTCAGAACGATCAAGAAATTGGAGAATCAGGTATCCTTTTATATCCCTATATTTCTTTTATTTCTATTTTCTAATATGACAGCTAGGGTGCTAGTCCTTTAAGACTTGCACGTGTAAGATAATAGAAACTTAGACATGCAAGAGGCGAACAACTCGTACATAGGAGCTAACCAGCGAACACGGACCATGGAATCACCAAATGTACAAACTAATATGAATTTTTTTTTTATAAATTTATTAATTAGTAAACTTGTGAGTCTTTCCTTTTTAAATTTTCAAATATTCTTTAGTTATTTTATATCATTTTACTTTCTGTCAGAGTGTGTTTCAGGAACATGTATTGCCATTAAGGTTCATTTTGTCAACATTGTGTAATATATATTTTTAATTTTTTTTGTTTGACCTAAGTTGGATTTTTCTCTTTTTATTTTATTTATTTTGTTTTTTGGATATGGTCATTATATTTTTTTTATGTTCATTTTCAGTGATGATCCTTTTTTTTTCTCTTTTCTTTTATCGAGTCATTATACTTATGAAACCCTTTACCATACAGGGACTCAATGCTAGATATTCGTACTTAGAAACGTACGACAAACATATAAATTATACTCCGATAATATTGTCAATGAGTTACATGCCAAAATTAAAAGGCTTTATAACATCACTTATAACATTTCAAATATTAAAGAAAAAAAGATAATGCAGAATCATCTAACTAAACCCCTAACTACAGTTTAAATTTTTTTACTCCAGGCCCCAGTCCATATGTGAAAATATTTCTCTTGTGTTTATATATATTAAATAAATCATTTCAAAATATAAATTACTTGGCCTAATATCAGGTCTAAGCCTCTAATTCATCACAAGCTTGCAATTAGACCCAATACCCAATTCCTTAATTATTTTAATTTGGAAAGGCATTAAATCTTATGTCATTTTTTGTTTATGAACAGTAATTATTTCATCTTGGTTGATGCTTTTTTTTTTACTATATTTAGGCTGGTTGTTCGTCTTTGGTGATGCTAATATATAATTGAACATTAAGGTTCATTTTGTCAATATTGTGTAATATAAATTTTTAATTTTTTTACCTCTTTTTTTTGTTTATATATTTTTTATATTATTAAATTTTTGTGTTCCACGCCTGAATATACCTTGGTGTAAAATATGGTGGGCCCCACTGCTCTGATCTAAAATACCAATGGATCTAATTCATCACCAGACTAATAAATATACCTTAAATAACTTAGATGGAATGATCATATGTTACTTACCTACCAGGTATAGAGCTCTCCCCATCTATAAGTCCCACCTACGCCTTAATTTCACGTATATAACATAGAAAAAAAAAGTATTCCACGCCTGAATATACCTTAATGTAAAATCTGGTGCATCCTACTGCTCTGATCTAAAATACCAGTGGATCAGATTCATCACTAGACCAATAAATATACCTTAAATAACTTAGATGGAATGATTATATGTTAATTACCTACCAGGTATAGGGCTGTCCCCATCTATAAGTCCCACTCAGGCCCCAATTTCACATACAAAACATAGAAAAAAAAAGTGTTCCACGCCTGAATATACCTTGGTGTAAAATCTGGTGCGTCCCACTAATCTGATCTAAAATACCAGTGGATCTAATTCATCACCAGACCAAAAAATATATCTTAAATAACTTAGATGGAATGATCATATGTTAATTACCTACCAGGTATAGGGCTGTCCCCATCTATAAGTCCCACCCAGGCCTCAATTTCAAGTACAGAGCATATAAAAAAAAAAAAAAAGTGTTCCACGCCTGATTATATCTTGGTGTAAAATATGGTGGGTCCTACTGGTTTCCATTTCTTGCTTGTTCCCGTTTATGTATTTGGAGTAGTAGATAGGAGTTTAGATATGAAGTGGAATATGCCTTCAATTAGATTGGACATTTGTAACCCAATTAAATCTGATAATTTGTGTATAATAATCTCTAAGTCCTCTTCTAAATAAAAAAATTGGACCAACCGTCTGTACCAATTTACCATGTGTTTATGCCTTCAATTAGATTGGACAGTTGAAACCCAATTAAATCTGATAATTTGTGTATAATAATCCCCTGAGTCCTCTTGTAAATCAAAAAACTGGACCGATCATCTTTACCAATTTGCCACGTGTTTTAATTTTAAAAAGTTACGTACAGAGCTCCACCTAGGGGTGTAAATCTGGGCCGTGCCGGCACTGAAGGAGGGCCCGGCTCAGGCCCGGGCCGTGCCGTGCCTGGCCCAAGGGCTCAGGGGCCAGCCCAGCACGGCCCAGGGCACGACTCTGGTCATGCCGTGCTGGGCCGGGCCCTAGTCGGGCCTGGGCCGTGCAGCCCGTGGGCGGCCCACAAAAAAAATTTTTTAATTTTTTTTTTTAGGTTCTTTATGTCTTTTTTTTAGGTTTTTTAAAAAATATGTCTTTGACCAATTTCACTAAAATAAAGAAATTAAGAGAAATAACAAATAGAATAAGACTAATGATGTTTTGAAAAAATACATCAAATAAATTGTATTTCCTTGAAATATAAGTTACAAAAGTTCAAAAAAATTACAAGTTTGAACTCGGATCAATATATATAATGAAATTCAAACCTTCTAATAAATGAAAAAGAATTACAACTTTAAAAACCTATGATACATTCTAAAAAATAAATTACAACTTTAGAAACCTATGATACATTCTAAAAAATAAATTACAACTTTACAAACCTATGATACATTCTAAAAAATAAATTACAAGTTGAAAGCCTATTATACATTCTAAAAAAAATTATACTATGATATATGTAACCCTGCTAGCTCGTCTTCTATCTCGATCTCATCATCATCGAGGTGTTGTTCCCTATCATGTGCTTGATACCAATCCCGTAAGCACATGTAGGTCTCAACGGTTTCTTCTGAGAGCATAGTCCTCTTGGGGTCAATAAGGCGCCCACTTGCACTAAATGCCTGCTCTGATGCAACTGTAGACGCTGGTATTGTTAGTATATCACGGGCTATGGCGGAAAGCACGAGAAACTTAGTTTCGAATGATTTCCACCATGCCAAAAGATCAAAATCATCTTCATCTTCATCCTCGACCACAATAGGATCGCTCCCCAAGTACATTGTTAATTCATTAAGGTTGTAAGATCCTCCGGAAGAAGAGGGGTTACTTCCATGAGATTTCTTCAAAATACTCCAAATAGCCTTCTTTTTTCTTTTATGTACTTGGGGAGGGCCTGTTGGGACCATGGGTGCTATGGATCTACCTAATCGGTTGGCATAATCCAAATAAAGTGTTTCTAATTGTTTCTTAATTGTTGTAATGTCATTTATATTAGTTGTATTCATATTAGAGTTTATTTCATCAAGAAGGGTTTCTACACCTTGTAATTTCAATATAGGGTCTAATAGAGTAGCTATACAAAATGTTAAAGGAGCTATTCTCTAATATGATGAAAACTTTGCCTCCATTTGTATACACATGAGTTGAAACATTGGAAAATCTCTATACTTTTTAAAAGTAATACTTATTTCAAAAAAATTGGATGAAGTTTGATTTAATGTGGGATAATATACCCAAAAAAAAAAAACAATGTTACATCATGAAAAACTTCTAAAAAATCTCTTATTATCTCAAGAAGGGTCCATTTATCATCACTTATAAAAATATTTTCTTGCTCCAAATAAAGTTGACAATATTGATTTAGTGCCATTTTATAGGCACATGATTCTTTTAACATTTTATAGGTAAAATTCCATCTATGCTTTACATCATATGATATTTTCTTTGGTCTTAGATTCAAATTTACACATATGTCCCATCCACCATTGTTTTCGCGAGGGAGAACAAAAAATGTATCCTACGATCCATTTAATAGTCTCTAAATCATCTCTAATTAATTTCACCCCTACTTGTACAATAAGATTTATGATGTGGCATGCACATCTATTGTGAAATAGATCTCCATTTAAATCAAGTTGAATTGATTGTTTTATTAACTCTACTGCGACATTGTTAGTGCTTGCATTATCTAAAGTTATATAAATTATTTTATTTTCAATTCTATATTCTCTAAGTTTTTCAAGGATGGTGGACCCTATCCTAGCACCAGTGTGTGAAAATTCTAGCATAGAAAACGAAATTATTCTTTTCTGCATCACCCAATCACTATCAATAAAATGTGATGTGATTGCAATGTACCCTAGATTTTGTTTGGAGGTCCATAAATCTGAAGTTAAAGCTATTTTCCAGGTATATTTTCAAAAACATTTTTTAAATTCTCTTTTTCTTTCAAAAAAGTTTTTATTGCATCATTTCCAGTAGTAATTATAGATATTCTTTGCCATGAAGGAACAAAGGCAGACCTCAAAAATCTTTCAAAACGTCGGTCTTTGGAAAGTACAAATGGATATTGGGAAGAAATTATATATTTAATAAGTTGATATCTAGCATTAGTAGGGTCATAATTGAAAATTCCTAAACCGCCAGATGAATCTATTTGAGAAAGTTGTGTTTGAACCATCCCACGGCTCCCACCTTTTCCCCCATCATTAGCGTTTTTCGCTTGTTCGCTTAGACACTTTTTCATGTGTCTATTAAGGTGGCCAGTGCCACTTGATGATTTGGCACTGAGGAGATCTTTGCAAATTTTACATTGTGGCTTTTCCTCTGTTCCTCCCGTGGGACATGGGACAGTAACTTTAGTAAAATAATTCCATACATGAGAAGTCAATCTTGATTTTCTCTTCTTTCTAGTTGTAGCAACCGAAGATGATGCAGGATTTTGGGGATTGTTACTATCTACTTCTATGTCCTGATTTTGATCTAAATGAATAAATCCAGGATCTTCCTCATTTAGAGAGAAGTCAAGGTTGAAAGGTTGTGATGGTCCAGCCATTTTTCTAAATAAAAGATAAAAATTTTTTTGATAAATAATTATGTATAATGTGTTTTTTGTGATAATTTATATAAGAAAGGGGAGAAGATGTGACTTAATATATAATATTACTATGTATATTATTACTAAGTAAAACTCAAAATTAAAGAAAATAAATACCTTTATGAGAGAGGCTGAAAGGGAGAGCTAATGGAGAAGTTCTTCTTAGTTGAATCCTCCACTTTAGAGAAGTCACCCTCACTCTTCACTTCTTAGAAAACTTTGTATAGAGAGCTTAAACTTTAGAATGAGACTTAAGAGAGTTTAGAGCCTTAGAACTTTAGAGGGAGTGTGAGAAATGAGAGAGTAGATGAGTGTAGAGAAATGAGAGAATAGATGAGTGTAGAGAAATGAGAGGAATAAGGGCTATTTATAGAATTCTTAAGTGATAAAATGACATAAAATACCCCCTCATATGACCGTTTTATAGCAGTTGGGGGGGTATAATGGTAAAAAATGATCAAAAGACACTAATACCCTCCCATATGACCATTTATAGCTGTTGGAGGGGGTTAAAAATGTAAAAAGACCCTTTTTGGAAAGTGGGGGGGATTTTTTGAAAAAAAGAGCCGTTGGGCTCTCTGCGGGCCGTGCCCGGGTCGGGCCGCCCGTGGGCTTGGTTGTGCCTCGGGCCGGGCCGGGCCGCCCACGGGCTCTGGGCACTGGCCCAACACGGCACGGATTTTAGCCGGGCTGTGCCTCGGGCCTGGGGGACCTGGGCCCAGCACGGCCCATCAGGGCTTCCGGGCCGGGTCGGGACGGCCCGTTGACCAAGTCAACAGGCCCAGTCACGGCCCAGGCATGGTTTTTTCGTGCCGGGCCCGTGCTGGGCCTGGGCCGCCCGCCCAGATTTACATCTCTAGCTCCACCCCACACCCAAAGAAAAAAAATAAAAATAAATAAAAAAAACAAACAAGTTTTGAGATTTGGTGTAAACAATTTTACATGGTCTTGTTCCTTCAAATTCTCCATCAATAGTGTTTATGTAAGTTGCTTGGGAGTTGATTTTTTTTTTTTAGGGAAGTTACGTTGTTCAATTATTTTAGAGAGAGGAGATTTAGGGGACTGGAGAGAGAGGGGAGTGGAGGGTGGATGGACATTCTGACACCTGTCTTCATGTATGTTATGAAATGAGGATTGGTGTTTGGAGCCATGTGGTTAAACGAATGGAAAAAAAACATTCCCTTAGAGATATAGATATGAACTCACACATGCAAGTAGGATTAACTCGCACATGTGAGGTAATAAGAACTCACACATGCAGACGTGGGGAGGGGGGGTTCGAAACACAGCCAGAGCTACCACATCTTACCATTGGTATAAGATGTCGTTCTCAGTTGCATCCCTAGATGTTGCATAGTATAAAGGCAAAATTATCTTTTTCACATCATCCTTTGTTGCATGAACTATTCTGCAGAAAATTTTAAATTCCAACACCTACAAGACGAAACTCGTGTCTTAGAGCCCTTATACAATCAAAATCCGGACTAAAAATTATGTGAAGTAGTTAGAAGTGGTGGCAAAATTTTGGATTTGTTCCAAGCCCGGATCGAATCAAAATCTATTATTCCGTTCCCGAGCACAGTTTAAAAAGTTTGCATTTGGAATTTTGGATGCATGACAAATACTCCAAGACGGACAAACATAGACGGAGCTTTCAAAGTCCCAAATTCAATGTTGTTTTAAGTATAGATTTTGTTTTCTAATAAAGATTAATGGTAAAATCTGGTTGACCAGAGTCAAAGCTCGGGAGCATTTTGAGAAGGAATAGGTTGATCCAGAGAGCCTCCTTAAGAAAATGGAAAAGGAGGCTAAAAAAGATGAAAGGTTGTTATAAACAATTTTCTCTTAGTAATTCAAAGATTCAAGGTATTTTGGTCTCTTACCAAAAAATAAAAAGTAATTTCAACCACTGAAGGAAACAGTGAGGGCAGTGGGGCATTGGCCTAATTTTCAGAAACCGCCATTACTATTTAAAAACTTTTTTTACATATTTTACTTATGCCCCTACAGCCCTAGGATCTGGACCCCCTGTTTGGACTAAACAGGAAAATTCTATTTGGACCAATCAATGCTTGCCACATGGGGGAGATGATTTTTTTTAATTTATTGGAAGAGATGGGATGTGGCTGATTTGACATCTCTTCTCCGTGTGGCACCCCATGATTGGTCCAAACAAGGGATCCGTTTCCTCAGCCCCAATAATTGCTTTTACATAGTGGCCCACAAGAAGATTTTTGGGTCCGCCCTTGGTTTTGGTCGTTTTCCTTATATGAGCATAGTAAAAAATGCCATGGTGGATATTTGTTTAGTTTCCTTCAAATGGTTTCTTTTCTTTTCTTTTCTATTTTTCCAATATAATATATTAAACTTGAGGGTTTGGGATTCAATTTTGACATTTTTATTGAACCTTGGTAAAAAGCTACTAGACATCCCCTATGGGGGAGTCCTCTTTTTATAGTTTCTTTCTCCTTTCCGTGGTAGAGTTTGTCTCTATCATGGACTCCTCTGACTTGACTTGCACTCCAAGCGACTTTTCAAATTCTGGATTGCACAGTGATCTCCTGTTCATCTTGAACTCTTTGTTGTGCAACAACTCTCAATAGTGGGTCTTCTCAAAGATCTTCTCATGTAGTGCAGAGATGAGTCATCAATGGTATGGATTTATTTGCAATCCCGCCTAAAAATGTACAAAAGAATTTCCGTGCCCATAACTTCGTTGATTTAGCTCCAACTTGCATGATCTTGGGCTCTATGGACATCTACTCGGAATAAGCTTTCCAATAGCAGATAAATTTCACTAATCCGACGGTCAAGTTGAAAGTGATGGCCATTTTACGATATGCTATCATGAGAAAAACGGGACTGACTTTTGAGATTTTATTTGCAATGGACTTTATCGTTGAGTCAAATTTCTCTGGAAGAGCTTTCCAACTAAATCTCTATCTCTGATTTCATCTAGAAATCACCTTCCTTGGTTTGAAAGTTGAATCTTAGTAAGAGAGGAAGGAAGTTTCTACTTTCTGAAAACTTGTAAGAGAGGATTGTCTCAACTGTGGGCCCCACCCATCACTAGGCGTGCATGGGGATCCACGCCCAGTGTGGGTGTGGTTTCTCATTTTATTTCTTTCCTTTTTATTGTTTTCTTCTTTTTTCCTCTTTTTCTCGTAGTGTGGGCCCCCTTTACTATGAAAATTCCCTACAAAGATGGAACAATTTAAATTACTAACCATAAATTAAATGAAATGCATGCATGCTATACATGGGACATACTCAATACAATTTTGAACCTAATGACCTTATGCAATGGTGTCAAAGTGTTAAGAGATATAAAAAAAAAAAAAAGTCTAATTGGAGGGACCACGGGGTGATACAAATTATTAGTTTCACAAATTCATGTAAGATTGATGATTTTTTACCCTTTTTTACCGAGATTCCAAATTTATGCTCATTTGCATGAAATCATGAAATTCTAATGCAATTGGCTCTAATTAAGTCCACAATTGTGCATAAAATGATAGCTTTATGACTCAATTATGAAGTCTTAAGATCTACCAAACAAGGATCGTTACCAAACATGCTCCAATTGTCTTGGCAACATCGTTCTTATTGAGCTCAGAGAGAGGGAGAGACTTAAGATTTCTAATCTCGTCATTGTATCACAACCTTCCAAAGACTGTCTTAACAATAAATCTAAATAAACTTTTAGGCCCTATATGTTTGCATTAAAATACATAGGAATTACTATTGAAAAATGGGCATCAAATAACATCTTCTTTTTATTCTAATTTCCTAAAAGAAACTGTTATTTGATGTTCGTTTTTGGGAATTCACATTAAATCTACATTTTTAACTACCCTATATATTCAACTCTTATGTATTCAAATGCAAACAAGCATGCCCTAGGGAAGATTCTTCTCTGTTAAAGAAGTAATCATCATAATGGGCATAGATTGGAGCATATTTCATATTTTTCCGATTCTTCTTTAGGGCTTGTTTGCTTATAATCTAAAATCTAATTGAGATTAATAAAGAGTGGGTGGAGAAATACGATATCGAAGTATACGCATAGATACACCAAAATCTGTCGTACAAAAGCTAAGATATTTGTCATTAAAAATACAAAAATGTTCCTTATCTATCCCACAAAAATCACTGAGGAATCTTAAGTTCGTGAAAAGCAGAGACAAGGGAAGACTATTTTCTACCTAAGACTCTCCATCATTGGTGTGTTAGAGATTCAAAAAATACAAGCGCCCCTGAGAATGTCCGATGCTATAATGGCACTTGGGAGATACAGATCCCTTGAGTGCTCACATAAGCAGTCGAACAAAAAGGGAAGGGACACTGCACTGCATTTAAAAATCACGATAAAAAAATAGAGCTTTTTGTATATACCCTCTAAGGTTTGTAAGATTTGTAAATAGGCCCCGAAGGTTTTAGTATTTGCAAATAGGCCCCTACATTTTTATTTTAATAACTTTCGTGTCCCTAAAATCAATAGTCTTCCGATGACCATAGATTTTTAGAACGAAATGACACTTTTATACATATCTTTTATCCTTACTTGCATAATTTCAAAAGCTTAGACTCAAAATTTTTTTTTATAAAGCATAAAATATTAACAATTGCATCTAGTGGGAGAGAATAACCCAACATAAATTTTTTTTTTTTTTTTTATCAACATAGGGCTCATTTCATTAAATCCAAATTGATCGTAGCGACAATCAACACTTGTACTTATAACCGATTATGATTTATCAAATCCATATATGACCCCCATTGGATTGATGAAAGTTTTAAAATGCATGATTATGCTTCAGGCGTAGATGGTTGAAGAAGAAATATTGGGGGAATGGGATGTAAAAAAAATAAATTTTAGAATTTGCGAGGGGAGTGGTGTTTGGCTCTATGTAAAAGAAATATCGAGGGAAGGGGCAAATGGAAAAAGATATATATTAATTTTTAGAATTTGTGGGGTGGGGGGAGGAGTGGGTTTGGGGTTTTTCAGATATGGTATTTTTTTAATTATTAATATACTCATTTTTGTTTAATAGATGTAAGGGCAAAGCTGTCATTTATATAAAAAAAAACTAATACAAATCTCATCGTAGCTGCCCATTCTTGTTAGGAATATTGAATTTGGGGACATGAAATCTATTTACAAATACTAAAACCTTAAAGGCTTATTTACAAATTCTACAAACCTTAGTGGGGCATATACAAAAAAACCTCTAAAAAATAAAAGGCATTTGGAAGGTGTACACAACACCTTTCTTTTTGGGAAAGTGATTTTGAGAGTAAAATAATCCCAAGTTGATTGCATTCTTATCCATATTTAGAATTCATCAAAAGGTAGGAAAACAGTAAAATATAAATGATAAATGATTGAGGAGTCAGGGGAAGGTTAATAATACAGGGAAGAAAAGGTTCGGGTTAAAGGGACGACCTGCCCGGACCATGTTGTTTCCTTGGCTCAATCCAGGGTTCTTGAAATACTAAATGCTACCTTAGCAATTGCTTTTGTAAAGGGAAAGTCTCTAATTTGTTATCACGACAATTATAAACTAATTGACACATGAGAACCATTGCCTATATAAAAGAAGATCTACCCATCAACATTTGCGCCAGGGGTGGTGACCCATCGATTGGATTTCAGGTGGGGTTTGTGGGTAACGTGTATAAGCCCAGCTTCAACCTAACTCATGTATGTTGCTCAAATCTTCTAATGAAATGGCCCTTGGAGCTTCTTGAGCTCATATATATAAATATATATATAGATATATATATATATATATAGAGAGAGAGAGAGAGAGAGAGAGACAAGGCTCTCCTAAGTTCAAGTTTAGGATAAGATTCTATAAGCTAACGCTTCTGGGGCCCATCCTTGGTCCATCCAAATGGACCAAACACACGACCCCCCTAAATTGCACATGGCCACCCACTTTTGGTCAGATCCAAATTTACTGAACTGTTGGATCGACTATGTATCGATCCGAATGGACTATTGACCATTAAACTTTTGGGCCCATATGGAGATGATAGAAATCGCGGTTGGGGGTGATTTTTTTGTAGAGAAGAGGATCAAAGGGAATCTTTGAAATCACCCCCCCCCCCCCCCCCATGCAGGTCCCCAAGTAGGCTCCACCACACACTTGAGCTTATCTTATCCTAAGCTTGAGCTTAAGAGAGCTGGCTCCCATATATATATGGGAGGTGCTCATGTGAGAGCATCTTTCACCTTACTATGAGAGATAAGCTGCGAGCCCATCATATTTAAGTTAGGGCCCTCACATTTAAGTTGTTGGTATTGGATATGGATGTAAGGGCCTCACCTTATCTCTCATAGTAAGGTGAGAGATATCTCTCATAGGAGCATCTCTTATATATATATATATATATTAAAATACTAACAAATCAATGGCTATTTGATAGGGGCAGAAACTCCCCTTCAAAGATCGATGAGTTTTTGAGAATTTCTCATATATATATATATATATATATAGGACCGTAGGACTGTCCTTACTTTCTATAGAAAGGACTCATCCAGGCCATTCAATCTCGCTGTTCATCCAAAGGCAGTCACGAGGCCTTTAAAAGCAAAGGGAGGGAAATGAAAAAAAAAAATGCAACACCCAAATTGAAATGGGAATTTCGTTTCAGGCCCATCCCTCTCTGCGCTCTTCTTCTCCGATCTTCCCTCCATGTCTCTCTCTCATTCGAAAAGGCAAAACCAAACGACATCAATCGTCTCCCTGATCGCATTTAGAAAAAAAGACCAAAATCGAGGTTAAGATTTGTTCGATCCTAGCCCTCTCGGCGCTCTTCCTTTCCCCTTTCTCCTTCGTCGAAAGGGAAAGATTAGTAGACAGGGAAAAACCCAAATCGATCCCTGCCGTCCATCTTCACTATCTCCTTTGCAATCAGTCGAAGGAGGAAACCAAATTTAAGGATGGTCCTCAATATATACGACCAGGCGCTCTGTTAGAATCTCGAATGCTGATTCTTGATGTTTATGAGAGCAGGGGGAGCCAATCCAAGATAGTGCATGTTGGTGTCGATGTTGAGTTGAAAGTTTCTCTCTTTTATTTTTTCTAGACTTGATGTTGGATATTCGAGTTGTGTGTGATCTTGACAAAGATGTTGACTGTTCAATTTGATGGTGAATTTGATATTGAGATTGTAGGGGGGTCGCCCCCACAGGAGATAGCCCAGAGCCCGGGGCCTATTGTATACACTTCAGGAGACGAGCCAGGCTCAAGTGGTACCAGGATGTCACCCAACTTGCTCTTAAGGGAGAGGTTGCGGGTTCGAGTCCTGGGGAGGCCCCCTGGTGACGAGCCAGGGACAAATGCATGATTAGGGAGCCCGTCTCCTGAAGTGTAAACAATAGGCCCCGGGCTCTGGGCCCCGCCTATCTCCTGTGGGGGGTGTTCACCTCTTACAGAGATGATGACATGTATGTTGAGTGTTCATTTTGATGGTGAATTTGATGCACAATTTTAGAATGTATCCACTGTTTACTTAAGAATGCACAGTTTATATATATGTAGGCTACCCAATCCTTTAATTACTACATATAAAGAATCTGATGGTGGTAAAATCACATGCAGTCCTAGATGGTTCCAGTGAGCAGATAAGGCTTCATTAAAATAGTATACTTAAAGAATCTGTTCCTCAATGTCTACAGCCTGATATTGACTCCTCTAGGGCAAATATTTTACCTAAAACCATGTTTTTCATGTTTTTCTGATTTAATCTTGGCAAACTAAATGATCAAAGATGCTTCTCTTGCCCATATTTAGCTGATTACAGCCACAATACTCTTACCATTAGCTTACTATTAAAAATTGAAAATGAGAAAATAAGCCAACAGTCTCTGAATGTTAGTGAGGACACAAAACTGGAAGATCATAGCCATCTGTTCTTTGCTTCTTCAATGTTCGTTTATAGGTCTGAAAGAGCTGGATACTATGAATCAACAAAAATGACTGTACATTTGCCTGCTGAGGCTGAAGACTCCATAATTTCTCACATTAGCAAATCTAGTGGAGGGTGGTCTCTGAAAGAGCTGGATGCCATGAATCAGCTGCCCCACCTCCACAGGAACAATCAGCAGTGGTCAGTCTACGGCTGTATATGCAGACTTGAGGGTGAGGGACTTGTGAATGGTGGGTGTGTGGTATAATTGGCATGGAAAAATGCTTCCCCCTTAGTTAGGATTTCGCAAGATAGCATGCAATCCAAACACAGTCATTAGCAAGATACAAATTATACAAAGAATCATAGGAACATCCCAAAAAAACTTCAATCCTGCATCGTGATTATATGTGCCAAAAGGGCATTTTACATGGAAAATTTTTAACATGGGAACATGCATCTTGATTACATGTGCCGAAAAGGCATCCCAAACCATGTATTTCATGCCTAACTAAACATGACAACTAAAGGCGGAATTGATTTGCGAAAAACTATCATGTTGCTGGTAAAATCGAGGCCAAAGATGAGTATATCCCAGGCGAGCGATGGAAGACCGGATGGAGAACAGGGGAAAATGAAGTGGGGGACTTCAGAGATGACGATCGCGATCTGCTATGCGTGCGACAAAGAGAGGGGGAGCAATTTGGGGATTTAAGGAGGTTGCTGCCGGCGCCGGAGACGAGTGATGGGAGAGAAACGTGCCATGGGTTCGTCGGCGAAGAGATGGGAGGGAGAGATGAGAGAATCAGTGCCGTTTTGGGCGAGATTTTTTTGGGTTTCATTTTCGTTTACCTCCGGCCCATATATACAGTAAATGACAAGTATTGGATGAGGCTCAAAATCCAAGGGTTTGTATGAGTCCATAAAAAATTGGTGAGGATGGTCCTTACAGGACCCCGTATATAGGGAAGTGCTCCTATGAGAGACACTCTCACCAACTTGGTGAGAGATGGGTGGGGGCCCTCACATTTAAGTTGGGGGTCTTTGCATTTAAGTTGGTGAGAGTGGATATGGAAGTGAGGGCCCCCACCCATCTCTCATAAACTTGGTGAGAGTGTCTCTCATAGGAGCACCTCCCATATATATATATGTATCTATATAATAAGGGAGAGCAGTATTTGAATCCCTGGACATTTTGGACCCTTGGATTTATGTACATATTTTTGTACATTAATCCTAGGGCTGAGAAGGGATTCAAGAGCTTGGTAATTTTGTAATTATTTGAAAACCAATGAGCAGTAACTTTTTACTAGGGACAAGAGGATACGGGAGTGCCATTGATTTTCTGTGAAATTACGAAACCTGCCATTATCTTTTCCCAGAGGATATGGGAGTGTCCTTGGTTTTCTATGAAATTACGAAACGTGCCATTATCTTTTCAAAACTTCCTTGCAAGTAAAGATATGATTAAATACACGGCTATGATTGCAATTGAGTAATTGAACGGTGTGGAATTTGGGCCCACAACTTACCAGTTTGCCCATTCACATATATATGATGTTTTTTACGGATTGTGGAATCTGGGCTAACTTGGATTGTTTTGGTAGCAGATGCAAACGTGGCTTGCATGCAATTAAACTAGACTGCTTATAGTAGTGGGCCACTTCTGGTATTCAATGGTAGTTAAACAAGGGTCTAATTGGCTGGGCTATTTTATCTAAAAAAATAAAATCCGGTTGGGCTTGATTTGAAGCTGATTGATCCAATGGACCACATAGAAAATTTGAATTAAATTTGTTAAATTATGGGCGATGTTAGTTGTTAGGTGGTCAAAAGAAGAGTAATTAGATTTAGTTGTGCTCAGAGCGTGGTGCGCTGTGCCTTCAGGCACGGGCAATGACTAGTATATATATAGAGGGAGAAAGACCAACGAGGAAAAACCTCCATCAAATACCTGTGCCCACAATAACGTGAGGACCGTGTACCTAAACACGTAGTTGGGCCCACCTTATGACATATAGGGACCCCCTAATTAGAGGTGGCAATCGGGTCGGGTTGTGCTAAACGGGTCGGACCCGTTTATTAAACGGGTTAGACAAGCCTAACCCGCATCCGACCCGTTTATTAAACGGGTCGGAAACTCCTAACCCGCACCCACCACGGGTCAACCCGACCCGATCCACTTAAACCCGCATAACCATTGCGGATTATACAGTTCAGGTTGACACGTATACTTGCGTAAGTGAGTGATAAGTTTCTTTACAAGAAAAAATTGTTAGAAATAAAACAGTTTTTTCATAAAAATAAAAAATATCATATTAAAATAAAAAGATATTATAGAATTGAGTGATAAGTTTCTTTACAAGAAAAAAGAAAATAATAACAATACAAGCACGGCTCATGTAAGACAAGCACATCGTAGTTCACAAATCATTAAAAAAAAAAAAACCATCCATGTAAGATGAATAATTCTAAATTGTGTTACTCATGGTAAGCATAATATTACTTAGTCCTACTATAACAAATATGAAATATAAAATCACTGTCATATTAAAAAAAATTATGCCATGCACCATCCTTAAATTAAATATTGGTAATCTTAAATAGATTTAAATACAAGAATTAATGCGGGTTCTGCGGGTCAAGCGGGTCGACCCTAACCCGACCCGCTTAATTGCGGGTCATGAATACTTGACCCGTGACCGACCCGCCTATTAAACGGGTCGGGTTAAGTGGGTAATACGCGGGTCGGGTTGGGTCGGGTCGGGTCGGGTTGGCGGGTCGGGTCATATTTTGCCACCACTACGGCCCTAATAGTTGCGGATCTCGGGTTTTACACCCATCTGATTGGATGTGTTGGATCGATTGGGTATTCATTTAAGATGGTAAAAGCTTATTGGCCATCCATCAAGTTGCTGGGATGATGATTGAAGCCTCCATCAACATGTATAGGTAAGTGGAGTGGGGCCTCAGGTGGGCCATACAAGGATCTGTGCACACCACAAGTTGAGCACGGAAACTCAACAGAGGGGGACCATAGGAATCATGACATAAAAGGAAATGATCCATTATAAGATTCGGATATCAGAATGTGGGGCGAAGTCAGACATGTCACAGTCATGAGGATTCAAAATCACAGCTATCGTACAGAACCCTAAAACAGGTCTCCAAAAATCCTGCACGGAGCCTCAGTAAACAAAATCCAGACTGGTCATCATGACCCTCAAATTTCAGTTTAATATGAGCTGATCCCACAGGCCAATCGAGCACATGATCCGGAGGAAGAATGCTACATTAGCCATTATCAATCATATGTCTTCAATCTTACAGATGTGCACATATTTAACTGAAGTTTTGAGAATATATTAACTAATAAAGAGAGGAAACTCATCTGAGCCCCACGATGCGATGAAGTTGCAGGGAAGTGTCATTCGTTTCCCGGTGTGACACTGACGATTCGGACGGACATGGCCTTCCGTCACGTCACAAACCAATTGGATAGTAGAGACGGGTGGGGGTGTTGGCACGCACCGGCATTTGGCCAACGTGGCATGGTACGTAGCGAATGGTTGCAAGACAGCGGAATCTGTCACAGCTAGTGCTTGTCAGTCTTTAACCAACTACCAAGAAACTGCCTTACACAAACGACAAGATTCGAGAGTAAAAAAGTAGAATCAATAAAGAAAAAAAAGACTAAAAAACAATGTTGGATGGCACAGAGCGCCCTCTCTCAAAGGCACTGATAAAGCCAACCAGTCAGAAAAACAAAAAAACAAAAACAAAAAAAAAAAGTCACCAGGAAAATTGCGTGTGCAATAATAATAATAATAATAATAATAATAATACATCCTCAGCAATTGTCGGCATCATCAAGAGGAGTAAATAATTCACATATGTTTTAAGGAAATCAAGTTTCTGAGTGGAAGGATTATACAGGTCGATATATCGATTCATTAACACATCCAAAATCACTATATAATATATACTGTCGCCTTTTGCTAGTTTTTACAGCATAAAAAAGTATATCCATGGATGACTTTGACACTTCAATGGGATGAATAAAATGCAATTCATAGCAATTACCAATTGCAAAGTCACTTACCCTATTGGATTTCAGTGGGAAACTAATTAAAGGCCTCAAACCGCCCAACCAAACATTAATAGGAAGTGCTACGCTTCTGATTCCAAACAAAACCCACTTATCCTCTTGCCCTCTCCGCATGGTTTGCATGGCAATTCTGGCACGGCGGAATTCAAATCAGTGGACATTGATTTGGAGGCCTTCACAATTCAAATGAAAATTTTTGGTTTGCTCCCAAAATCTACTTAAAAACTTTTGGTTTGATCCCAAAACCCAACTACTCGTCGTTTGGGTTCACTCCACTCAAATGAAATTCATGGCTACGTCACTAACTCCAATTGCAGTTTGGCTGAAGAACCTTGTATTTCTCTAGCCGCTGCATGACGCCACTCTGCACGTTGCATGAAGAAGCGAATCTTCACCTTTTTTTTTTCTTTTATCACTGCACATTTGCTTGGCTCTTCAACCTTGCCAGCATCTCATACCCTATTTCTTTGACTGTTGGTAGCCTTAATTTGCGTTATGCTTCCCTTCGATAGCAGTAACATAGATTGCTTATTTCTTGGAGCCTCCATGCTCTCTACTTTCCACTCTAACTGGCACTTCGGGAACAACTGGATCCACAGAGCCATTGTTAGCTATTTTATTTTGGCAAATTCTCTTTGTTAGAACAAAACTCATAATTTCAGTCCAAGTTGAGTTGTATTTTCTATTTCTTTTAGATAAGGACTGTGAAGGGACTCCTTGCTGTGAAAAACTTCTTTTGGATTCGTGTGATCAGCTTTAAAGACTCCTTCTTGCACTTGAAGATCCCCTGCAGAGTCCTCCTGGAATTTTATTGCGAAATTTGTTGTGTCTTTTCAGAACCTGGTCTCGCTATAGCGAGACTGAGGCTCGCTATAGCGAGCCACTGTGCTGGCTCTTCCAGGGACTGATCTCGCTATAGCGAGGTCCCTGCTCACTATAGCGAGCTGTCAATTCCAGGTTGGATTAGGACTCTGTCAGCTGAAGTTCCCTACTTCTCTTAGAAGTTCTTCCTTCTTTCAGAGAATTCATGCATGATTATAATACCCCTTGTAACCTCTATAAAGGGGACTGGAGAGCTATCACCACAGGTGTGCATCAAGTTTTATTCTTTTTCTCAAGTTTTGCAAGGCAGTCTGCGCTGAAGTTCTGGTTCTTATTCTTCCTCTCTCAATCTCCTTGAAGGGGCATTCAAGGAGGGTTTCAAGCTAGCACGTGGAAGGTGAACGGCGGGTCGTCGGCGAATACTTCACAGTCCTTTAGGTTGAATTTCAACTGGGTCAGGTCCTGTGAGTTCTTTGTAATCTTCATTCTCATAGTACATTGCTTTCTGTGGCTTTTGCCACCCGTGGTTTTTTCCCGAGAAGGGTTTTCCACGTAAAACTCTGTGCCTCTTCTTGTGTGGTGATTATTTATATTTGTTTAGCATAACTGTTTTTAAAATTGCATATAATAATCTGAGATAGGACCTTAGCCTGTGTTAAGGCTTAAATAGAAGGTTGGCTTTAAACCTTCACGTGGTATCAGAGCAAGTTCACTTATTCTAAAAGTGTGATCCACTCAAATTTATTCTATGGAATTCATTAGAGAAGGCACTTCTATCACCAAACCTCCTTTATTTGAAGGTAGTAGCAATTATGCTTATTGGAAGGTCAGAATGACTGCGTTTCTGTGTTCTCTTGACCGTGATGTTTGGCTAACGGTCGTGAATGGTTATAAGCCACCCATTGTGGTAGTTGATGGGAAAAGCGTTCCCAAACCAGAGGCTGACTGGACTCCGGGAGAAAAGAATCAGGCCCATTGGAATGATAGAGCCATAAATGCTATATATAATGGCATCAGTCACTCTGAGTTTCGCATAATTTCTACTTGTACCACTGCGAAAGAGGCTTGGGATCTCTTGAGAACAGTGCATGAAGGCATTGATAAAGTTCGGCAGACTAAACTTCAGAATTTGATAACTGCCTTTGAATCAATTCGAATGAAAGATGAAGAAACCTTTGATGACTATTATGCCAAACTGAGTCATATTGTCAATTCAAGTTTTAATTTAGGAGAACCAATTCCGGATCAAAAGGTGGTAAAGAAAATCCTTCAGTCCTTGCCCGAGAGATTTCAGTCAAAAGTGATTGCTATTGAGGACTATACAAATCTTAATGATTTGCCAGTTGAACAATTGATTGGAAACTTACAAACTTTTGAAGCAAATCACTGTTCTGATAAGAAATCCAAGGGAATTGCTCTCATATCATCCAAGGACAATGATGTTGATGAGACTGATAATGATTCTGATGATGTAGAACTTGAGGCCTTCTTTGTCAAAAAACTCAAGCAATATTTAAATAAAAATAAAAAGAACCTCACAAAGGAATTTTCCAAAAGTAGACCTATGACTAAGCCAAAAACAGGGCACAAGAATGAGAAAACTTTTTCTAAGAACACCAATAAGCCTATCCAATGTTTTGAATGTCAAGGGTTTGGTCATCCGGCTTCTAAATGTGAAAATCGGATGGAAAAAAACAAAGGAAAGGCTTTGAATGTTACTTGGGAAGAAGATTCAGAAGATGAAATTAGTGAATCTGGGTCACAATCTGAATCTGCTAAATTTGTTGCTTTTATGTCATCTACTAACATCTCTTTTGAGCCGGGGTCATCTGACAAGGATTCCAAGTCAGATGACGAGTCAAGGTGTGGGGATCTTTCTGATGAAGAACAAGATCTTGAAATTGCTTATAAAAAACTTCTGAAAGATTCCTTACGACTGTCACGCATCAATGATAAGTTCTCTCACAAGTTAAAGGTTTATGAATCACAAAATTCATCTGTGACGTCTGAGCTTGATGATACCCGTGCAAAGGTAAGTCAGTTAGAAACTCAGCGTCCAATTCTATCTGACAACATTATTGCTGCAAGAAAAGAGAAAGATCTACTTACTGCACAGTTAGAGAAAGTTACAATGGAATTGAAATCTTTGCAATCGGACTACAATCTGCTACAAATTGAAAAGAATGATGCATGTGGCAAACTTCGGATGACACTATCCGAACTAGTCTCTGTCAAATCCTCGCTTGAAAGAATGAATAAAGGCTCCATGACTCTCGATGAAATTTTGATGCAACAAAGGAGTGAGAAACAAAAGACTGGACTTGGATTTAATCCGGAATCATCAACTTCCATCAAATCAGGTAAATCTGTTTTTGTTAAAGGACTAACCTTATTTTCTGGTATTCTAGCAACTCCAAATGTTAAACATGGGAATTCAAATTCATCTAAGAATATGCCCAAACCCAGAACTATCCCGATTTGTCATTTTTGTGGTATAAAAGGGTACATTAGACCACACTGCAATAAAAGAAGAAATTATATCAGATTCCAGAAGAGGAAGAAACCTTCTTCTCCTCAACATGTCAAGACTAAACTTGTTTGGATTCGTAAGACTGACCTGAGCTGTAATGTGGTCTACACTACACTGTCTAAATCAATTGAGAATACTAAGGTTGATCTTCCTCTCCGTAAGTCCCTAGGCCGTGGCCTAAACCATTAGTCCTCAAAACATGTTTTGAATAGCAATGCATACTCATTCGGGCTAATTTTGAGATTATCCGGCATGTGATGCACTTTAATTTGTTGGATTTTCGAACTGAGTTTTCTTTTACGATTTAAGAATTTTTTATCATGTCCACAAGTACACGATGACTCACTTGGACACCCACTTAGGGTCAATTAGACTCTAGGATTGACAGGATTCACGGTCTTGGTGGTTTTGTACTTATTCGGAGCATCGATTATGATTTTTCCACTTCTCTATGCTCTCTTCTTAATGTCTATATCTATATATGTGACCTAACATGCGTAGAGATTTCTGTAGACCGATGCAATGGAACTGTATCCTATAGGGTTCAGAAATTTCTACAAAAAATGAGCACTAGACCTTGAGCATTTTTATATGTGAAGAAGTTCATGAGAATCTCTAATTTCGGGCTCAGAATATATGTGACCCAAAGTGCGTAGAGATTTCTGTAGACCGACGCAAAGGAACTGTATCCTATAGGGTTCAGAAATTTCTACAAAAAATGAGCACTAGAACTTGAGCATTTTTATATGTGAAGAAGTTCATGAGAATCTCTAATTTTGGGCTCAGAATATATATATATATATATATAAAATAAAACTATGTGCCATTAAGGGGAGCTTCACATCTCATTGCTGATCAGATCGAATGTTTTTGAAAGGTGTGAAATTTGCTTTGTACCTAATGATTGTAGATTTCTGGTCAATCTATGATTTCTTTGTGGTTTACATTTGAGATCATCTCACTCATAATTTACACTCATGATAAATTTTCCAAAATTGTGTTGCCTCATGCCTTGCAAATTATTGTATTTAATCATCGAGGGTTTTCGATTGTTGGCCTGATTGAGTTTTGCATTTGTGCAATTTTTTTTCGAGGATAACGATTATATGATTTAGGGGGAGCAAGCGCTTTGTCAATTATGTGACAAAAGGGGGGAGTAGTTTAGTTATCTCAGGTGGAGTTAGGCAGAATTGACTTTTGTTATATTTAGTACTTTGCTCTAAAACCTTGACTAGAACTTTAAATTTCACTTGTTTTGAATTTCTATCATTTCTGTGATGATATGGATCTTTGCCAAGGTTTGTTTTCGTACAGGTTGTGATGGTCTCTCTTCGAAGGTTAACTAGTTCATGGGTTGTCTATGTGTGTGTAGAGAGAGTCGTTTTTGTGTTAGGAGTTTTGTTCACGAATTGCCAAAGGGGGAGATTGTTAGCTATTTTATTTTGGCAAATTCTCTTTGTTAGAACAAAACACATAATTTCGATCCAAGTTGAGTTGTATTTTCTATTTCTTTTAGATAAGGACTGTGAAGGGACTCCTTGCTGTGAAAGACTTCTTTTGGATTCGTGTGATCAGCTTTAAAGACTCCTTCTTGCACTTGAAGATCCCCTGCAGAGTCCTCCTGGAATTTTATTGCGAAATTTACTGTGTCTTTCCAGAACTTGGTCTCGCTATAGCGAGCCATTGTGCTGGCTCTTCCAGGGACTGATCTCGCTATAGCGAGCTGTCAACTCCAGGTTGGATTAGGACTCTGTCAGCTGAAGTTACCTACTTCTCTTAGAAGTTCTTCCTTCTTTCAGAGAATTCCTGCACGATTATAATACCCCTTGCAACCTCTATAAAGGGGACTGGAGAGCTATCACCACAGGTGTGCATCAAGTTTTATTCTTTCTCTCAAGTTTTGCAAGGCAGTCTGCGCTGAAGTTCTGGTTCTTATTCTTCCTCTCTCAATCTCCTTGAAGGGGCATTCAAGGAGGGTTTCAAGCTAGCACGTGGAAGGTGAACGGCGGGTCGTCGGCGAGTACTTCACAGTCCTTTAGGTTGAGTTTCAACTGGGTCAGGTCCTGTGAGTTCTTTGTAATCTTCATTCTCATAGTACATTGCTTTCTGTGGCTTTTGCCACCCGTGGTTTTTTCCCAAGAAGGGTTTTCTACGTAAAACTCTGTGCCTCTTCTTGTGTGGTGATTATTTATATTTGTTTAGCATAACAGTTTTTAAAATTGCATATAATAATCTGAGATGGGACCTTAGCCTGTGTTAAGGCTTAAATAGAAGGTTGGCTTTAAACCTTCAGCCATGCAAGCCTTCTTTGGAATCTTCGTCTTGCTTCATTCATGAAGATCTCTTAGCTGCAGCAAAGAAGATTTCTAAACATCATTTTAGTAAAAGCTTTTGTACCCTTCTGTCCAATCTCAATCATGTGACCTGTATGTAGTGTTTTTTTTTTTTTTTTTTCTCCTTCTCCTTTCTGAATAGCCCCTCTTGTCTTTTTTTGGGTGGCTATTTGTATTCTTTTTGGGAGGCTTTTCTTTTCTTTGGGAGAGAACTATTCCATATCTAAACTAGCCTAATCTATCAGCCGAGGATCACTAAAACATTTACACACACACACACACAGAGATATATATATATATATATATATATTGAAAAAGGGAGATGCTCCTATATATGAGAGATGTTCTCACCTTATTATGGGAGATAAGGTGGAGGCCCTCATATCCATATCCAATGCCAACAACTTAAATGTGAAGGCCTCCACCCCTATTTTATAATAAGGTGAGAGATTCTCTCACAGGAGCACCTCCCATTGAGAAATACCAGCAAATGACATGGACTTTAGTGGTGCTTTAACTTTCTCTCGCTAAAACCCACCTTTTGCGGAGGAAAGTTTTTCCGTCGCAAAAACTATCGTGTTAGTGTCGTAATAAATTGTCTAAGCCAAAACGAAAATAATATGGCAAGAAATTAAGTAAAAAAAATCCACCACAAGAAAGTGAGCTTTAGTGGTGGTAGAAAACCTCTGGTGAAGCCCATGTCGTCTGCTGCTATCTGTCATTCTTTTTGTAGTGGGTCATCCATATGGTCCTCTTGCACTACCCACTGCTATGTATGCTTCGCACCTAAGTACACTGTGTTAATCCTCCTTCGTGCTACCCAAGTACACCTCCAACTTGTTTATATTGGAGTGCTACTACTACACACTGCAAAAATCCCTCTACAAACTGCAATTCTTTTTTAAAAAAATTAAAAATAAAAAAACTCTAAACTCCCCCTCCTTCCCTCTCTCTACCTCTCCCTGCTCAGGCAACCCCACCTGCCGCCACCCTTGCGCCGACCCAACCAGCCGCCGAATGTGCCAAGCCATCTTCCTCTCCCTCTCCTTCCCTTTCTCCCCCTGCTCCTAGGTCTTTCTGCACCCACCCGCCCTCATCACCCTCTTCAGGCAACCCCACCTGCCGCCGCCCATGCGCCGACCCAGCCAACCGCTGCCTGGGCCGGCCCATCTCCCTCCCCCTCTCCTTCCCTCTCTCTCCCAGCTCCTAAGTCTTTCTGCACCCACCCGTCCTCATCCCCTTCTTCACCATCCTCGACTTCCTTGCCGTCGATTCCCCTCTCGACCTCAAATGCTCCTCCCTCGTCTGCAAATCCTTCTACGTAGTCGAATCCCGCCACCGCAAAAAACCCTCAAACCGCTCTGGATCGACCTCCTCCCCTCCGTCCTTCGCCGCTACCTCTCTGTCTCCCACCTCGACCTCATCCTCTGCCCTCGCGTCGCGAAATGCTCCTTCTCCACCATTGTTGTCGCCTGCTGCTCCTCCCTTTGTTCGATCGATCTCTCCCGATCCAGGTCCCCGAGAGGGATTGGCGTCGACAGCGAGGGTGGTCGGAGCAAGGAGAGGGAGAGAGAGGGGAGGAGAGGGAGAGGGGCAGTTTAGGGATATTTTTATTTTAAATTTTTTAAAAGAAATTGCAGTGTGGAGGGATTTTTGCCATGTATAGATAGCCACACTCTTTATATTCTCTTTCACCGAATCTGAAAAGTCTTATGGGCTTTTTTGTCTTTCACATGCCATAGGGAAGTTACCACTTCCCTAGTTTCAAGTAAAAAGAATAGAAAGTCCATTATCCTTCCAACCACCATCGAACCATCCCCACTTTAATCTCGAACGATTTAGTTACACATTTCTTCTCCACTAGATATTACAGAAAGCTTTCTTTGAAAGACTGCAACATTCAAAGATTTGGAGTAGATACTTGAACTTCATTCTGGCTTCTTTGCATTCATCCGACCATCCCCTCTTCAAACTTTTTTTTTCATCTTCCTTCATCCAAACATATAAATTTTTATGGGGCTTTTGAGTGTGGGCATCTATCATTTTGGACATTCAGGTTGTTCGAGTTAGATTTTGGATAATAAATACATGAACAATGTAGATTATAAAACAATGTAAATCTATAGGATATGAATGATGTAGATTATTTACATATGTTTTATTTTTCAATCTTGACCACCCATTTTTTCTGCCACCATTAAGATTGTTAGGGTGACACATGTTGGGGAATGCAAAGTGAGGACAGTTCTATTTTAAGATTGAACATTTAATATTAATCAAGCTGCATGTCTTGTAAATCAATAACGAGATAAAACCATCTCATCGACATGTTTTAAAGTTCATAGGCAACATAAGGTGGGGGTGGGGTTTACATTTTGTCGTGTAGACATGATGACAATTGTAAAATAAAAAAAATAAAAATCTGTGTTGGAACTTAGAAATGACTTTTCAATTTATTTTGCAAATCCTGTTTTTGAAAATCTTTGAGAGACCAATCACACCACCTTCTATTCCCACTCGCCTTTAGTTAATGGGATTTGATCAGGTGAGAACACTTCTCACCAGCACTGTGTGAAGTGGGCTCTTGATCGTTGGATCGCTGAACTTATCCAACAGTGCGGGCAAAACATATTTAAAGGCCCAAATTGCAAGAACAACCGCCCATTCCCCTCTTTCCCGCTCGTCTCTTTCAAGATCTGAAAACGAACCCTGCCTTTCTTTGATCTTCCGTTTCTCTCTTCCTCTATCTCTTCTTCTACTCTCCACCGTCGACCACTGCTCCGGGTTCATCATCTCGTTTCTTCTTCCTCGACGCCTCACGGTCTCCCCCATCATCTCCGGTCATCCTCGACGCCTCAGCTTCGACCAGACTCTTCCCCTTTTTCTTTTCTTCTTCGACGAAAAAAGAGGGAAAACCTTGTGGGTTCGATGGCTGCTTTCTTCCCCTGCGCGGATCATCACTGTCGTCTAAAGCCCTCCAAAATCCCTCAATCACTCCTGCTCCCAGGCCCTCCAAATCCCTCAACGAAAAAGGGGAAAAACCTCTTCCTTCCCTGGTTTGACGGTCATCTTCTTCCCCTTCTCATCTCATCTTCGCCGCTAGTCTTCATCCCCAGATTTGCTCCACTGCGAGCCCCAAGGCTCTGGACCTCAAATTTGCCTCCTCTTCTCCGGGCGTCTTCCACCGTCATCTTCTTCCCCCTCAGATCTGCTCTTCTGCAAGTCCGGACTCAGTACTGGCGAGCTCGAATCCTCTCCACTCTATTTTCTGTTAGGAAAGGTAAATCATCTCTTTCTCTGTTATTGTGAACTTTTTTACTCTGTGATTTCAGAACCGTGGGTATGAGCTGATGTAACGGGAAGATGATCGCCCACATTAGGTAAGGAACACCCATCCATAGATCATGCTGATTGGTAGCAAATGAATGAAAGCTGAAACTAAATAATGGCGAGCAGTCCATAATTGCTTTGAATTTGTAGGATAAAATGTGTAGTTGGTGTGAAGCTGCAATTTTCGAATGGTGGCATGTTTAGTGGATGGTGAATCAACTGGATAGACAGGTCTTGAGCTGGATGAACTGAATTGAATTATTTTATTTCTTTCAAAAACCTTGATTGAGTGTTATTTTACAATCCCAAATAAAAAATCTGGCTGATTTTTTTTAAATCATAGAAATTTTTTTAATTACTTGTCTGAATCCTGGTTATTTTTATTTAGTAGCTTTCTCCCGAGTTCGACTTACTGCAAACAAGCGTGGCCATGTCATCGTCAAATTCTAATTCCAATCAATGGGTGCCAAAGTGCTCATGTGGTGATATGATTTGTTTGACCTCTCATACAATGTCTAATCCAAATAGAAAGTTTTGGAGATGTCCTAATTGGAAAGTAAGTGTTTCATATGATTTTTTTAGCAATAATGCTATGATGTACTGATTAGAGATAATTTGTGTTGTTTTGTTTTTTTTTTTTAAATTTTTTTGGAGCATGAACATGGTTGCGGAAGCTTCAAATGGAAAGATGAAATTAACAATGAAAAGAATCCAGCATATATGATTGAAGATATGAAAAAGATGATTGGTAGTATGATGGACAGGCATAATGAGATTTTATGGGCAGCAGTTGAAGAGATAAAACATGCATCTGAAGAAAGGAAGAAATCAAATAAAGTATTTTGTCTAGTGATGTTTTTGTGTTGTCTTATGAGTGTAATTTGCATGTTGAAAATATTATGTTAAAATATGTCTTTAAGAATTGGAGGAAGGAAGAGTTGAATGAATGTTGTATATGTTGACAAAAGTTAATCAAATGGATGTTATTTCAGAGTTACAATGGTTATCCTTACATGTTTTTTGTTCTCTCTTGATTTTTGACATTGTAAGTCACATTGGGTGCTATTTCAAAGAAATGCACGTTACACTACAATATGAATGAACACCACCTTTTAGACAATCAATACTATTAGAATCAGATTTACTACAGCTTCTGACTAGAATCAGATTTATTGGCACAACATTTCCACAAATGTGTTCTACCTTGCTGAGTACTCCTGATTAGGGAAGTTTTTAGCCCACTTCCCGAGGGATTTTTTGGCTGAAATTCGGGGCTTTCCAAGTCCATATATTGAACTTAAAATCTGTTAATTTTCAGTTAATTACGACCATGATTGCAATGTTTTAAACTCGGGCACTTTTTCAACTCGGTTTAGAAAATCTGCGCAAACCATGCTGAGTACCCCTGTTTAGGGAAGTTTTTAGCCCACTTCCCGAGGGATTTTTTGGCTGAAATTCGGGGTTTTCAAAGTCCATATATTGAACTTAAAATCTACAAGTTTTCAGTTAATTACGACCACGTTTGCTATGTTTTAAACTCGGGCACTTTTTCTAACTCGGTTCAGAAAATCTGCGCAAACCTTGCTGAGTACCCCTGTTTAGGGAAGTTTTTAGCCCACTTCCTGAGGGATTTTTTGGCTGAAATTTGGGGCTTTCAAAGTCCATATATTGAACTTAAAATCTGCTAGTTTTCAGTTAATTACGACCATGTTTACTATGTTTTAAACTCGGGCACTTTTTCAACTCGGTTTAGAAAATCTGCTTCTACCTTGCTGAGTACCCCTGTTTAGGGAATTTTTTAGCCCACTTCCCGAGGGATTTTTTGGCTGAACTTCAGGCTTTCAAAGTCCATATATTGAACTTCAAATCTACTAGTTTTCAGTTAATTAAGACCACGTTTGCTATGTTTTAAACTCGGACACTTTTTCAACTCAATTTAGAAAATCTGTTTCTACCTTGCTGAGTACCCCTGTTTAGGGAAGTTTTTAGTCCACTTCCCGATGGATTGTTTGGCTGAAATTTGGGGCTTTCAAAGTCCATATATTGAACTTAAAATCTGCTAGATTTCAGTTAATTACGACCACATTTGCTATGTTTTAAACTCGGGCACTTTTCCAACTCGGTTAAGAAAATCTGCGCAAAACCTTCCTGAGTACCTCTGTTTATAGAATTTTTTAGCCCACTTCCCGAGGGCTTTTTTGGCTGAAATTTGGGGCTCTCCAAGTCCATATATTGAACTTGAAATCTGCTAGTTTTCAGTTAATTACGACCACGTTTGCTATGTTTTAAACTCGGGCACTTTTTCAGCTCGGTTTAGAAAATCTGCGCAATCCTTGCTGAGTACCCCTGTTTAGGGAAGTTTTTAGCCCACTTCCTGAGGGATTGTTTGGCTGAAATTCGGGGCTTTCAAAGTCCATATATTGAACTTGAAATCTGCTAGTTTTCAGTTAATTACGACCACGTTTGCTATGGTTTAAACTCGGGCAATTTTTCTTACTCGATTTAGAAAATCTACGCAAAACTTGCTGAGTACCCCTATTTAGGGAAGTTTTTAGCCCACTTCCTGAGGGATTGTTTGGCTGAAATTCGGGGTTTTCAAAGTCCATATATTGAACTTAAAATATGCCAGTTTTCAGCTAATTACGACCACGTTTGCTATGTTTTAAACTCGGGCACTTTTTCAACTCGGTTTAGAAAATCTTCTTCTACCTTGCTGAGTACCCCTGTTTAGGGAAGTTTTTAGCCCACTTCTCGAGGGATTTTTTAGCTGAAATTCAGGGCTTTCACATTCCATATATTGAACTTAAAATCTACTAGTTTTCAGTTAATTATGACCACGTTTGCTATGTTTTAAACTCGGACACTTTTTCAACTCGGTTTAGAAAATCTGCTTCTACCTTGCTGAGTACCCCTGTTTAGGGAAGTTTTTAGTCCACTTCCCGAAGGATTGTTTGGCTGAAATTTGGGGCTTTCAAAGTCCATATATTGAACTTAAAATCTCCTAGTTTTCAGTTAATTACGACCACGTTTGCTATGTTTTAAACTCGGGCACTTTTTCAACTCGGTTAAGAAAATCTGTACAAAACCTTGCTGAGTACCTCTGTTTATGGAATTTTTTAGCCCACTTCCCGAGGGATTTTTTGGCTGAAATTCGGGGCTTTCGAAGTCCATATATTGAACTTGAAATATGCTAGTTTTCAGTTAATTACGACCACGTTTGCTATGTTTTAAACTCGGGCACTTTTTCAGCTCGGTTTAGAAAATCTGCGCAAACCTTGCTGAGTACCCCTGTTTAGGGAAGTTTTTAGCCCACTTTTCGAGGGAGTTTTTGGCTGAAATTCGGGCTTTCAAAGTCCATATATTGAACTTAAAATCTACTAGTTTTCAGTTAATTACGACCACGTTTGCTATGTTTTAAACTCGGTCACTTTTTCAGCTCGGTTTAGAAAATCTGCTTCTACTTGCTGAGTACCCCTGTTTAGGGAAGTTTTTAGCCCACTTCCCGAGAGATGTTTTGGCTGAAATTCAGGGCTTTCAAAGTCCATATATTGAACTTAAAATCTACTAGTTTTCAGTTAATTACGACCACGTTTGCTATGTTTTAAACTCGGACACTTTTTCAACTTGGTTTAGAAAATCTGCTTCTACCTTGCTGAGTTCCCCTGTTTAGGGAAGTTTTTAGCCCCCTTCCTGAAGGATATTTTTGCTGAAATTCAGGGCTTTCAAAGTCCATATATTGAACGTAAAATCTACTAGTTTTCAGTTAATTACGACCACGTTTGCTATATTTTAAACTCGGGCACTTTTTCAACTCGGTTTAGAAAATCTGCTTCTACCTTGCTGAGTACCCCTGTTTAGGGAAGTTTTTAGCCCACTTCCCGAAGGATTGTTTGGCTAAAATTCAGGGCTTTTAAAGTCCATATATTGAACTTAAAATCTGCTAGTTTTCAGTTAATTATGACCACATTTGCTATGTTTTAAACTCGAGCACTTTTTCAACTCGGTTAAGAAAATCTGCGCAAAACCTTGCTGAGTACCTCTGTTTATGGAATCTTTAGCCCACTTCCCGAGGGACTTTTTGGCTGAAATTCGGGGCTTTCCAAGTCCATATATTGAACGTAAAATTTGCTTGTTTTCCGTTAATTACGACCACGTTTGCTATGTTTTAAACTCGGGCACTTTATCAACTCCGTTAAGACAAATGGACTCAATGAACACCGCAGCAAAATATTCAAAACCTGGATATCATAACATCACCTTCTTGGATATTGGAAGATCATAGTTGAAATAAAACTTTCAAAATATCAGGTGACCATTCTAGCCAAAACACATCTTAAGAATTCCACCAATTGAACCACATCCAGTTGAAAGTCAAAATAAACAATGGAGCACCTCAAAATTACAAAACAAAACAAATGACCATAATACATATATGAAATCTGAAATATGATGCCACCAATTGAACCACTGCCAGCTGCAACAACATAAACAATTCCACCCAAAGCATTTAATCAAACACCACGCATTCAAACGCACCTCTTTCATTCGAAACAAATGGCCATAATACATGACAAAGTCCAACATCAAAACAACCTGTGGAGTCATATGAAACTACAAAAATACAACATTGAAAACATCAAAACAACCTCTTTTTTTTTCTTAAGGGTAAATTTGAATTAAAGAAAAAGAGGGAAGTGGGCAAAAGCCCCCAAAATTACAGAGAGGAAACCACTAGAGGAGGCTTTACAAAAAAGAAAACACCATCCCAAAATGGCAAACCTCCGGAAAGAAAGAACTCAGACCAAAGAAAACAGAAAAACAAAGGATGCCAGCTTCACTACAACTCAGAGAGGCAACAAATGAAAGCAAAGGGAGGAAAGCTACACAACTCTGCTACTTAGAACTTCAAAGCAAATAAGCTATCCAAAGCCAAAAAGCAACTGCAAAAGGAGAAACTGGCAACTGAATCAACAAACTGCATCAAACTAAGAAAAGCAACCCCAAAGAACTTCACCACTCTACCAGGCACTACCACAACAGCACACTGCACTTCATTGATAGACAATCACCACCTAGCAAAACACTAAGCACAGAGCAAACACAGGCCACTACAGAGCAAAGCAAAGCACACCAGAAGAACAGGAAAAAGCCTTCACTGGGCAACTTCTAGAAACAGCAACCTTCTTATAAACACCTGCAACCCAACTGCTCCAGCAGAAAACTCAAACAACCAGGAGGAAAGATCAAGGAACAGAATACCCAGAGGAAGATGACTGCTGGAGAGAAACTCTGGACTGAGCAATGCTGAGGCCTATAGAACTGAAAAGAGGAAAGCACTGCTGAGGCCTACAGGACTGAGCACCGCAGCCCGAAGAGCACTGCACAGATATACTAACTGAACACTGCACCACAGCACTAAAGAGACAACAGAAGATAATAGCTGCACACTGCACCACAGAGACAACCCAAATTGATATACCAACTAAACACTGCACCACGACACTAAAGAGACAAGAGAAGATAATAGATGCACACTGCACCACAGAGACAACCCAAATTGATATACCAACTGAACACTGCACCACAGCACTAAAGATAATAGCTGAAACAAACCAGGGACACCTGCTATGTTTTAAACTGAAATCTAATGCCACCAATTGATATGTTCGCCAGCTGCGACAACATAAACATGTGGTGCGCATCTTCATTTGAAGCCTACAAAATAAAATTGTAAAAGTCATTAACATTCATATAAACTGAAATATGTGTCAACTGAAATATGTGTCAGTGAATCACATAAATAAAATATCTCTTTTTACAACGAATCTGCATACGTAAATGTGTCAAAGTACCATCATCGGAAATAGCCATTTCCAAGCCCTCACATTCAATAAGATCATCGTCATCGTCTTCTAAAATACTCCCATCGTTTCCAGAAACATTAACTTTAGGACTGAAGAAGAATAGAAAGCACAATCTATATGATAATAAAATTAAAAATCAAATATAAAAGATTCTAATGTAAAAAGGCAATTTATACCTCTTAACGAGCATAGGACAATTACGCATGTCATGTGCAACGTCATGCTTGCCACATCCACGACAAAGCCGGGGTTTTCTCATTGCTTTTTCCTTAGAAGACTTCAATCTCTTTGGACGACCCTTTGTCTTTGCATTCTTCCACGCAAGATATCTCTCTTCATGACAAGTCCCCTTGTCTCTTCTCTTACTGATCATCTTTTGCCGTTACTTCCTTTTCATTTATCTCACGAATAGTCTTCTTTAACTCTTGTAAAACCTTCTTTGCATGTATGCATGCGGTTTTACACATGGAAGCCTCATCAACGACTACTGCAGCATCATATGATAAATCTCCATGTCGTTCAAGCAATGAACCATCACATGAAAAGCAAGTTCTGCTGTCAGATTCAACGTCTATTCTTGCGAACCTTGTCCGTCTTTTTAAAATAAACCGTTGAGGCAATTCATAAATTTTCTCTTGTTTGAAAACACAAATGATATGTCCACATGGAATTCCTCGAATCTCAAATAATTGACATGAACATTTTGCTTCTTTGTCGTACTTTTTGAAGAGGACGGTTCGTTCTATTTCTTGATCATTTTTTAATGAAGAAACAATATAAACACGTTGCTCGATGTCATCATAAATGAGCTCAACAATGCCGCATGTTATGTAACAGAACTGTTCTTGAAACTTGTAGAACATATTTTTCGTATATATTTCGGACATCTTCTTCTCCATTGGCAAATCTGTCATCAATCTTGGTCTTCCATTTATAGTGTCATGATCAGCCTTCAACTGACGATACTTTTGAGTTGCGATGCCTCGCTTATATCGCAACATAAAATCATACAAACCATTCTTTTGTGTCACGTATTGCTTAAGGAAGGCATTGATACTCTCACTTCTTGAAGTTGTAGACATCCCTCCAAAAAATATGTCTCTCAAGTACGTTGGCACCCACATCTCACGAATATCGTACATCGAATGCAACCATTCATTGTCTACAAGATCAAATTCTGACAACATATCCTTCCAAGCCATCTCAAAATGTTCTATTGTGATAGAATTGTATGCAATCTTCTTAAATTTTTTGATGAAGTTCGGATTATGAATCGCAATTCCACCCAAATTCTTTTGTAAATGTTGCATAATGTGCCACAAGCAATAACGGTGGCATGTGGTGGGAAAAACGGACTTGATCGCTTTTGTCATTGTAGCATCTTGGTCCATTAAGATTGCTTTTGGCGGGTCCATTTGCATTGCTTCAATCCATTTGTTGAAAACCTACACGAATGTATCAAAATTTTCATTTGATATTAGACAACAACCAAATAATATTGATTGATCATGGTGATTAATTCCGGTGAATGTACCAAAAACGAAACCATATCTATTTGTATTATATGTTGTATCAAATGAAACAACATCCCCAAATTCCTCATATGACTTCTGAAAATAGTAATAAGTCTAAAACACATGTTTAATGTGATCATCATCATCTTTCTCAATGGCAAAATAAGATCTTGGATCTCTCTCCTTCATTTGTTTGAAGTACTCAAAGAACATCTCCCCATCTTGATCTTTTGTTTCTTCCCTTTTGTTTATAATCTGATTTCGAAAATCTATCTCAATGAAACCAACTTTATCTCTCCCACCTGCCTGCAGCTCTAGTAGTGCTATTTGATCCTTTGGTCGTAGATTAGTAGCCCCATAAGTATATATCAATTTTTTCTTAGGAGCTCTGACTATACGATGTGATCGTAGCATATGAGTCTTTCTCGGGGTACTTAACAAATGAGTATGCTCCACAATAATTTTAAATACCACCCATTTCCCCTCCTTTGTTTTTTTAATTTGAAGGTGTGCCCCATAATCTGCCCGTGTATTTGAGTTCCGTCTCTGCACTATAGATTCAACGCCTAATTTTTCTTTCCTAGAATCTTCTTTGGAGCATACAAATTTTTTCCTCACTACTTCATTATTCAGCCTTGTCTCAGAGCTTCGTCTGATACTAAAACCCGCCAATTTCGCATAAAGGTTATAAGCATTGTAAGCCTCCTCTATGTTCTCAAAAATAATTCCAACTTTTGGTATTTTCTCCTCCTCAACTTGTGGTATAAATGTCTTAATTGGTAAATGTGGACTTGCACCATTCTTTTGGACGGTTTAAGGACAATAATAAAACCACACCCTGAAAATCATGCAAAACAAAACCAAATAAAAGTAATAAGAAACTAATTATTAAGGATGTAGTAAATTATTCTAACAGTACTAATTTCATGTCACATGTTATAGTCACTGATAGTCAAAGTTTGGATCTAAAAATCAAGATAAATTCAAATTATTTCAACACATTGGTTGGATCATTTATTCCCCTGACACAAACTTTTTCTCAAATATAGTCACAGAAATGCAACTCTGTTCATTGCATGTGGCTCTTGAGAGGGCCAAAAGTCATCTTCATTGCATGTGAACACCTACTTGAATCTGAAAGCTGTGTTTTTTTCTGGATGACAGTGAGTACAGTTGTACTTATTACTCTGCACATGGTTTTTTTTTTTAATTGTATGCTTGGCTGTTTATGGAAGTGGATTATCTTTCATGTGTTCTTTAGATGTTTCAGTGATGAGATCTTATTGAACCTGTTTAATTTTTTCTAAGTACATGCATTGCAGCTGGTTGTATTGAAATTCTCTTAGACTGGTTTGATTTCTTAAGCAAAGTATTTGGATTCCAGTTTTAGCATGTGTTTTTCCAAATCATAATTATATTGAATGAATCTTTTTTGCTATGTAATTTGAGAATCTGTTGTGTAATATGTTCTATATATGGAACATTGTGGTGGAAATCAGAATCTCATCTGCTGAGACATTTGGCTCCTACTTTTCTATCCAAATCAACAATAACATCTTATGATTCTCTCTTTTTCTCTTTGATGACCTTCCAGCTGTACAGTGGGATGTTGTTGCAGTCACCAGCAATTATTGCTGGTAGTAATTTGGGATAAAACGCAGAAAAAATGATATCGTATCTGTAACGCCCCACCCTTCACGCATGCATGATATTGTCCACTTTGGCCCACGGGCCTCACGGTTTTGCTTCTGATGGACCTCAACCCATCAAAAGGCCTCATGCAAGGTAAGGGTGTAAGTTCTACTCATAACTCCATTCACTTTCCTCTCTATAGTCGATGTGGGACTCTGGGGCGTCACATTCCACCCCCCTTAAGGCTACATGTCCCTGCCCTTAAGGCTGCACGTCCATATGCAGTAGCCTGCCAGCCCTCTTGGCCCGCCCACTTGCACCCGGCCACGGCAGGGGACCCACACTCGATCTATTCGAGAGTCGGCTCTGATACCATTTGTCACGCCCCACCCTTCATGCATGCATGATATTGTCCGCTTTGGCCCACTGGCCTCACGGTTTTGCTTCTGATGGACCTCAACCCATCAATTCTAAAATGCAAATCTACTTGCTCAACATGTCGTTGACTCTGTTCCTTGGTGTACAGACTCCTCAGGTGAGTACTACTACGAGGAGCAGGCCGGTGAGGAGATCCCAGAGGATCTCCAACCAGCAGTAGAAGCACGAGAGTGGAGTGCCGATGACGTAGAGTAGTGTCATCACTACCAGGCACATGAGAGATTCACTTTGGGGTCATTTCATTAGATTTTATTAATTCATTGTTATCATCATTGAACCTTCCTTTATTGCTTTCATTGGTTTTAATGGCCTTAGTTTCTGGGATGGCCATTGTAATTAAACTAACTCCCTTTTAGCTTTAACTGTTTCTTGTAACTTTGAAATTTAATTGAGATTTATTAACCATTGTTAATATCAATGTATGAATTCCGCTATTGTTTTATGATTTGAGGCTCAAATGCATTATCCTCATAGCGGACTTACGATCCTCGGGCCAAAAAGGGCAAAAAATTTTTAATTGGCCCAAAATTTCACTCCCTGGATCCGATTTATTCTCTAATCGGGTTCGGGGGACGTGACAGTCCAAGCTTAGTGGAGCCGACTTATAGGTTACATGAAGGAAATCAAGACAGATACATACATATATATATATATATATATATATATATATACAACTAGGTGTGTAACACCTCAGCAGGTGGAACAGGGTGACCATAAGCACCTAAATCACATTCATGTCTGGTCATGCATAAAAAAGGCTAGCAAGACACTTAATGTGCATAAATCAGTATTTCTGAAGCAGTGCTAGTAAAATCACATGAAAACTGGAGAGTATATATGAAATCCAAGTACACACAAACACAAAAAAAGGATTTCCACAAAAATACCGGACCATTCATTGAAGATTTAAGATTTAAATCAAAGTGTATGAGGGTCCCGTATGTCGGTTTTTGTCACTGGCTTGGTACTCAATAAAATTAAAGACATTTTAAGCTCCCTATACAATTTGACAAGTCCAAAAATCCTCAATAAATCTCCATGATGGGGTTTCTTCCTCAATCAAGCTCCACACTTCGCTTTCTTGGCCTTACCATCGCATTGGGGCTTCAAACAATACCTCTCCAAACCTTAGAAGAACATTTCAAGTATTCATACATTGACCCAGGCCCACTGCACAGTTCGCTTGAGCGGACTCGAAGTTCGCTGATCGACACTAGAATGTGCAACGCTTAACCGCAAGACTACGGTGTCGTCAAGTAGTAAAGGACTAAAGAGTGAGGATTATTGATCCCACAGAGAGAGGATGGAAGAAGCAATGAATCCAATTAAATGAGAGTTAAACTAAGATATAGCTAATGAAGACAATTGAAGTGAACAATTAAAGCTATTAAACTATGTGTGAAAATGGAATTAAATCAATTGAAATGTGCAACAAAATTAAAACTATTTTAATTAACAATTTAAGATATAAAATGAATTAGACCTAAGCTAATCTAACAAGCTAAACTAAATTAATGGATGAATGGTGGTGGAAATGGAAGATTTAAGGTGAAGACGTAGTGTGAAATGTGTAGAATTTAAAACAAGTTGTGTAAAATGTGTATCTGACAATCTAGAAGTGAAAATAACAAATAAAATTAATAACAATCAAAATAAGAGATTAGGCAATCCAAAACCCACTAAGTATGTAATTAGTCCAACTAATGCATGTTCTAATTCAACTCCCAAATCTATAATCCAATTAGCAATCTCTTGCCTAATTGGATTGGATGATATAACAATGAAGATTAAAGTAAACAAAATCAAAAGCCAAGATCCTAACTCATAACCTAACTACCCTAACAGTTAATCATCAAAATCAAGTTACAAAAGATCAAAGATAAGGGCTCTAGAGCATGCTATGTGAGAGAACTTAATCCAACTACAAAGCATCAATTGAGATTATCCAAGCATCAAGTGTAAAAATAGAGCATGACAAATGAGAGAGATTAGCACAATTAGATCTAAAATCAACTAATCAATCAAGGCACAAATAGGAAATTTAAACTAAAACATGCATGTAAATAAACTAATCACATTACTTATCTTTAAAAGGAGAGCCTAATCTAAGAGCTTTGGCCACTAAACATCAAGAAAAAGCTCCAAATCTTCATTTATGATATTTAATTACACACACTCTCTCTAGATTAGTTACAAAAAAGCTCCTAATTACAATCTAAATATAAAATTACAAAATGACTAACTTGTCAAAAGATTTCTTCTCTTTTTCTCTACAAATACATTCTAATTTATAGGAACATTGAAGACATTTGATTGACTCATTTCATTTCATAAGGATTGCTTTCATTTCCTTCCAAAAGGATATGTGCATTTTACTTTATGTGGTCCTCCATTTTTGGAGGCTTTTGATTGGCTTAAATCCTTTCACATAGGGTTGTAAATGGGTCCCTGATTCTCCGATTACCCGAAGGTTCCGACCCGTTAGGTTCCGGGTCTGGGTCCTTATTTTGGTCCCGATAGGCAAATGGTTCCGGTTCCGGATCCTTTTTTTGGAACCGATACCTAAACGGTTCCGATTACGGATCCACAGTGGCTCAAACCCATGGACCCGGGACCCGACCCAATATACACTAACATAAGGTAACTTTAGTATGTGAAAACAGAACCCTTTTTTCTTTTCTACATTAGGGTTTCTACTTTTCTACATCTCATTGCCGCCGTCTCCAACTCCAGCCCGTCTTTGTCTCCAGCTCTCTTTCCCGCTCCGGCTCCGGCCCTCTCTCCCTTTACAGCTCCGGCTCTGTCCATTTCTCCCTCTCCGGCTTTCTCTGTGAGGTACAAGAAATCCCTCTCATTTTTCCCCTAATCTCTGTGAGTTACAAGATGAATCGAATCATCTTCTCATTTGGTCATTTGTTTTGTAATGGATTGATTGATTGCCTTTGGGGTGGATACTGTATAAATTAGAATCAGTTGCCTTTGTGTTACACTGAGGGCTGGTTGGCATCAGTCCTGTTTTGGGACCGAGAGTTTGGATGTGATGTTTGGAATTTTGATGGTTTAGGTAACAAGAGTTTGAATGTGATTTTGGGTGATTTTTTGTTAGACTTTGTTTGGAATTCTGAGTTTTTGGTTGAAAGTGCTTGCTATTGATAGACAAAAGTCACATCAGTGTTTGCAGGTGATCCAATTGACATGTGGAAAAAACATAATTTTTTTAAAAAGAAAAATACAGGTATTAGTCAAAACCCGGAACCATACCCGGATCCGAAACTAGACCCGCCTCACAAATGGTTCCGGATCTGGTTCTCATGAATACTATCGGTTCCGGTTCAGGTACCAGAAAACCGGGTCCGGTTCCGGTTCCGATTCCACCTTGGACCCGAATCGGAACCAACCCGTTTACAACCCTACTTTCACATGGATTTGTGCTATGGCAAGCTTTGAATGGTGGAGAGGTGAGTTGGATGGAATATTTTATAGGTAAAAAAATAATAATAATATGCAATTGTTGGGATTTGAACCTATAACCTATATCATACCAACCCAAACTCTAACCAATATACCAACCAATACTTTATGTTTAAAAATGACTTCTTTTATCCTTAAAGTCTTCTCCTCTTATTTTGGAATTCTTCAACTCTTCTTAAGATTTCTTCATGCAACTTCTTTATTGAAATCTCTTCTTGATGTCTTGGGACACTAGCCGAAAGGTTGGGATAGTCACGGGGCCACTTACACAAGAGAAATTATATAAAAATGCGCTATAAATAATTGGATTTATGCATGATAATCCGATAATCCGTTAATGTGATAGAATGATAAAATCTCTGTGTAAAGCAAATGATATGCATTTGAGATGCCGATAAAATTCGAACTAATGAGGGGTAAAATATGCAATATTTAACACTCATCATTCGCTCGAGCCAATGGCTCTCTGTGAGAGGTTCGCTCGAGCGGACCTGCCCAGGTCATGTTGGCTCGAGTGAACTGTCAAGTTAGCTCGAGCCAACTACCTTCTAGATAGGGTTCCCTTGAGCGAACTGTTAAATTCACTTGAGTGAATTGTCATAAAAAACTGTTTCTGGGCAGTCTGGTTCCTTCCTTTCTTTCTTTGCAAATCCTTTGAGCCTCCATTCTTACACATAAATAAGGAACTCAAAGGTTCCTTTAAACCACAAACATTTCACCATCAAAACTTCCCACACATTACATCAAATCACCTCCTTTCCATTCACATTCCATTCATAAGAGAGAACACCCATTATTCATGAAAGTCCACATGTAACCTAAACTAGTGTTAACATAAATCAAATTCAAACATATTCCAAAAGCTTAATAAGATAGGAAGACACCTCAATATGCACATTTTGAAATCAATAGAAACCATGTCAATAATCAAGAGCTAAACCATCAATACGTACCATTAATGAAAAGTTCAAGTTTTCTCACAAGAAATCTTCTAAAAATCAAAGAAATTCATTCATCCACTTGCCTTGGTTCCAAACTAGCTAAGACAGCTTTTAATCTCACTCCCAAGCCAAAGCTGACCAAGCTACAAGAAAACCCCCAAAAACAAACCCATTTAGAACCCTAAATGGTCAAACAAGGAGTGAGGAAGAAAGAGCTTGCAATAATGGAGAAGAAGACTCCCTCTAGGGTTAGAAAAACCCAAATCTAGAAGATGAAAGAAAGAGCTTACTTGGAAGGTCTTCCAATGGACAAGATGAGCTCAAGGAGACTCCAATGTGGCTGGATTTCTCCACAAACAGTATCAATGAGGAGCTCTCAAGGTGAGGAGGAAGAAGATGACCTCCATTGCTCCATTTGGTTAAGATTGGTAGTGGAAAGGAGATGAAGAAGCAAGAAGAAGAATGGGAAAAAGAAAACCGTAGGCAAGCACAGCCAGTCCCCCACGTTTTTGAGCTGAAAAAGGGGGATGAGGAGGAAATGGTTCTCTTATTATAGCAAATGGAGATGGGTCCTACTACAGGCTAGACTTGTCGGGCTAAGAACTTGTTTTTCGGGACCTCGGATGAGTTCGACAAGGGAGGAAAAAATGATCGCTGGAAAATCTAGTTTCTAAAAACTATATATTTCAAGGGTTTTGAAGACGTCGAATCTTGAGTCCAGATTTGGTGTAAAAAGACTGTTTTGCCTTTGAAGTTGGAAAATTGGGTTTCGGGGTTTCGAACGGGAATAGAATCAACACGAAAGTTGTAGAGATTCACGAGATAAGTCAAACGAAGTCAAAACACGAATTATCGGAATCTCGAACAATCCCCTATGTACACGCAAGGTCACTAAAAGAACTCCCAAAGGGTCCCGCTAAATCAAGAAGGCACTCAAAAATCCTCAAAGCTATATAAAAGCTATTCTATTTCCAAATTAACCAAAATCCAATAATCTCACTTAGAGCTAACACACAACTTAATTAGTGCTAATTGCAGTCACTCGGGTCGGGGTTTTACAGTAATTGCATTCTCTAAGATTGTATGGGCCGGAGTTCTTTTGAAGTTTCAACTGCCCATGTTGAGTATCCATTTCCAAGACGTTGTCGGTCATCTTCTTTTAAGCACTGCATGATCAAGTGCACACAAAATCTCTCACCTTTCTTTCCCAGCTGCCGTTTGGCGTGTCTGACGTGAAAGGAACAAGGGCACTTTCGGTTAAAAAGAAGACCTTATATATGACCCAATCTCGAGAGAGATCCTACATGATTTTTGCTGCCAGTTCAAATTTATCCACAGAGGTCCGATTAGCCATACTATATCTGCTGCCTGAGCAGTAACAACATGGCCTGGGAATTCTGGATTTAATATTCCATATAACCTTCTAATTAATAAAGAAACTGAATCAAAGTTTTATGGAGATCTAAACTTCAAAAGTGATACTAGATCTCACATTCATGCCACCCAAAGTTAGTTAAAGAGTTTATAGCAAATAAAGTGTCTTAAAGAAGTTACTTGCATGAGATCAAATACCTAAGTTAATATCAAGAGAGTCATGCATGTAATCTCTCATTGTACTGAAAGTAGAATAGTTATCAAAGCAAGAAAATTCAGTGAATATTTCTGGTCTTTGAGTTGTGTGGTGTTTTCTGACATTCCATCCCCGTTAATGGTTCCTAATTCTGCTGGTCCAAGCCTTCTTTCTCTTTTTTGATTCAAAGCTTCATCTCCGAAAGTTAACGGTCTTGGCCTGGTTTGCTTATGCTGTGGGCTGGGTTTGGTGCTGGCCTTCTGTTCTGGGCTACTTTGGTATGTATTTCTCTTGGAGATTGCAACGGATTGGGTTTAAATTAACAGAGACCTGCCCAGACCCAATCTTACTGGGGTGGGGTGGGGTTGGCAGTGGTATTCTTGGTAAGGAGTGGGTTTGGGTTTTCTTCATCTACCCCGCCCCACCGTATATATAATAAATACTAATGTTTTACTAGAGGCATAAATAAAACTCGTGGTATAATAAGCGATGTTGGGCATATTGGGATTTAATCAGGTGAGAACACTTCTCACCAGCACTATGCGAAGTGGGCTCTTGACCGTTGGATCGCTGAACTTATCCAACAGTGCGGGCAAAACATATTTAAAGGCCCAAATTGCAAGAACAACCGCCCATTCCCCTCTTTCCCGCTCGTCTCCTTCCAAATCTGAAAACGAACCCTGCCTTTCCCTGCTCTTCCGTTTCTCTCGTCCTCTATATCTTCTCCAACTCTCCACCGTCGACCACTGCTCCGTTTTCCTCATCTCGTTTCTTCTTCCTTGATGCCTCACGGTCTCCCCCATCATCTCCGGCCATCCTCAACGCCTCAGCTTCGACCGGACTCTTCCCCTTTTCTTTTCTTCTTCGACGAAAAAAGAGGAAAACCCTTGTGGGGTCGACGACTGCCTTCTTCCCCTGCGCGGATCGTCGCTGTTGTCCAAAGCCCTCCAAATGGATGCTGAAGACCCAGCTCTCCAACTGCGGCTCCAAGTCTGGACCCCCTCACAACAGCCATCCCCATCTCGGTTTCCAGGCTCATGGTCTGATACGGCGGCCATCCCTGTTGAGACCACCACGGAGCAACCATCCCCATCTGAGTTTCATGGCATATGGCAGACAGGGACGTCTATCCCCATCGATGTCACAGCACTCTCGCAGTAGCCATTCCCATGTGATTCTAGTTACCCGACCGAAGTTTTGCAGGTTTTCCCTCTCTCTCTATACAATCGATGTTTTGTTGCATGTCCTTTGGTGAATGTAGATTACTTCTGTGTCTGGGGAAGGATATATTGCAAAAACCCATACCCAAAATCAAACTTTCCAGTATATTTGGGCAGGGGAAAAAAAGAATCGTTATCAGCTCATCAGCTTTTGGGGTGGGCAGACACTGGAAACCATATCACTATTGGTGGGTGAAAATGAAGAAAGAGATTGCAGAATTTGTCGCTAAGTGTATGACTTGTCAGCAGATTAAGGCAGAACACAAGAAACCTCCTAGTTTGCTTCACCCTTTGGACATTCCAAAGTGGAAATGGGAGCACATTACTATGGATTTTGTATCGGGATTGCCAAACACCAGGAAAGGCAATGATGCTATTTGGGTGATTGTGGATAAATTGACTAAATCAGCACATTTTCTACCATTCAAGACTGGTCAGTTTATGAATAAGATGACTGTGTTGTACAGGGACAATATAGTCAAGCTACATGGAGTGCCTAAGTTTGTCTCTTGGTTTTGGTCTACTTTCCAGTCATCTATGGGTACTCAGTTGAAGTTCAATACAGCTTACCACCCTTAGACAGATGGACAGTCTGAGCGTACCATCCAGACATTGGAAGATCTTCTCCGAGCATGTGTTTTGGATTTCAAGGAGAGTTGGGATGAAAGCTTGCCTTTATGTGAGTTTGCCTACAATAACAGCTATCATTCAAGTATTGGTATGGCACCATTTAAGGCATTGTACGAGCGGAGATGTAGGACTCAAGCATGTTGGGAGGAAGTAGGAGTTCGGAGTTTTCATGGACCCTCAAAGATTGCTGACTCTAGTGAGAAAGTCAGAATTGTTCAGATGAGAATGAAAGAGTCTCACGATCGTCAGAAGAGCTATGCAGATAAGAGGCGGAGACCCCTAGAATTTCAAGTGGGGGATAAGGTGTTTTTGAAGGTGTCACCGATGAGAGGAATTGTCAGATTCGGACAGAAAGGGTAAACTAGTCTTTTCCTCCTCCCTTTCTTCTTAATCAAGAGATTAACCCTAATCTCTTTTCATTCTCTACAACGAACGAGAACTCACGCAGCCATCTTCTCCTTCCTCATTTTTCCAAGGCTCCGGAACTCTTTCCCAGAAAGGCCATCTCGAAGATCCGAACCGCTCATCTTCTTCCTCGCGATCTCCTCTTTTCATTGACATCAGTTTGGTAAGATTTCCCTCACTTTCATCTTTTCAATTAATTCTCTTTGGTTTAGATTTAGGCTTGATCCCATTCTTTTCCTTTCTTTTCTTTTCCTTTGCATGTTAGGTTGCGTTTGGTCGGGTTAGATTTTTGGGTTTTGTGATAGAGAGCTTCTCCTCGAATTCTCAGATTCAAATATTCTTCTTGGTTGAGGCAAGATTGGATGCGCTTGGGCCAGGTCCTTTGGTCAAGTAGCCCATGAGCTAAAGTGGACAATATCATGCATGGGTATAGGGTAGGGCGTTACAAATGGTATCAGAGCCGACTCTCGACTAGTTCGAGTGTGGGTCCCCTGCCGTGGCCTGGTGCAAGTGGGCGGGTCTCCATGTGGGCGGGCCAAGAGGGCTGGCAGGCTACAAGGACTGGCAGGCTACTGCACAGGGACGTGCAGCCTTAAGGGGGGTGGAATGTAACGCCCCGGAGTCCCACATCGACTATAGAGAGGAAAGTGAATGGTGTTATATGTAGAGCTTACACCCTTACCTTGCATGAGGCCTTTTGATGGGGTAAGGCCCATCAGAAACAAAACCGTGAGGCCCGTGGGCCAAAGCGGACAATATCATGCATGTGTGAAGGGTGGGGCGTTACATGGACAACCTTGTCGGCTTGATCCACTGACTTGGCGTCCCCCTCTTGCTCCCGCCAGCTGCAGTATGGATCCTGCCTATCCCGTTACGTCGTTCCGCGGCCGTGATCTTGTCTAGCTATATGTATATATATTTAGTTGGTTCTTGCCACCTCGAGTGTTCGAGACCAACGCCTCTAGCGTGCTCTTATCACATTAGTGATAGAGGATTTAGCTCAGTGTGGTTGCCATTTTGCTAGTTCCCTGTTCTTTGGTACCTTTTCATGTTCTTATATTGCACATGTGTTTTATATTAAATGATGCATTCACTTTCATGAAAATTATTGTTCAAATAGGTTTCAACATTTTTCAAGGTAACTTGTATTTAACTATTGTTGTTATATCCCTTCACCCACCTGCCAGACTGTTGTGTCTGACCCATTCTTTGGTACTTAGGTCCAAATGCCGGTTACCCTGAGGAGGAGCTAGAGGAGGCGGCCGTAGAGCCGCAGCGTGTAGGAGAGTGGCAAGCTCCGCAACGTGTAGGAGAGTGACAAACTGATAATGTCGTTTAGACATTCGATCAAACCTTGAGATACGAAACATTTTGGGATTGTGGTTAACATATTTTTGGGATTTTTATTGGTTGTACTGGCCTTTGTTGGCCTTTATTTACTACACAAACAAATGCACTTGACACCTGTGGGAAATCACGTGCACGGATGGGATTATGGTCTTCGTTAATCCGTGTACGTATTTACTACACAAACAAATGCACTTGACACCATTACTATTATATATCTATCATCGTTCTGATCCCAGATTTGGTTGGTGACCTGGTCTAGGGTCGCAACAATTACAAAAATATATATTTTCTGATCAATGGTTCCCAAATCACACAAAGCAAAAAAAGCAAAGCCAAACAATAAATGAGTGTTTCGAAATGTAGCCCTTAAACCAAATCCAATTGCACCTCAAAAGAGTCACTCCATTTTTATTTATTTTTTTATAACGGAGGGTGTCCCAGACCTTTGGGCTAGAATAATCCCTACGGGCCTATTTAGATAAATGAGGAGTCGAGTGAAATGAAGTGGATTTCACATGTGGAGTGGAGTGAAGAGAAATAGGTTGGAGTTAAAGTAGAGTACTTTACTCCATTTGGATGCTTATTTTGAAATTAAGGTTTGGAATAGAATCCACTTTTACTCAAGAAAATGGAAGTATTTAGAGTTGAAGTGAAATGGAGTACATGTGGCTCACAACAATACTTCATCTATCAGGCCAGACTCATCCAAATGGGTAGAGTTGAAATTTTAGACTATTAAGGCCCATTTAACTTTACTCTATTTTTTACCTATCCATACAAGTCGTAAGGGTCCAGGGGAAGCCGGGTAAATCCCCTGTCGCAATGTGGTAGTGCGGTTTAGGAGAGTCACTCCTTTGGGAAGGTAAGCAACTAATAACAGACACTAGAGAAAAAGTCCCTTTAACATGAGGTTCCCAAACAATCTCATCTGAGCCTACTAATAAAGAATTGTGATGTTTAACTTCCTCTTCAATATCTGGAATATTAAGAGCCCTTAATGCAGCCCAATTCTAGTTGTTTTCAGAAATGAAATTAGCAACCAAACAATAAGGGTTGTATCCAATTCTGAGAGAGAGACAGAGAGAGAGCATGGACTTGGAATTGCAAGTTCCTCATACCTATGTTGTGATTGTTTCTTGGAATGCAAAAGTATGTATTAATAAAGGGTAAAATCAGCTCCAGAAGAATACAGCCACCTGTTGGGATCTAATGAGACAGTTCTCTGTCGGGCCAAGTTCTTGCTTGGGCTTTAAGAGGAGGTTCGCTCGAGCAAAAGCTCCAGAATTCCTGGATTCGGAATTCTCATGTTTTCCTTCCTCATTCATTTCTCATCTTCTTTCTTCTACGTAACCTACACAATGGAGCCTCCTTGCTCCCATTTACATAATATACGACCCCTCGATCTAATTTCATCCATTAAAACTATAAGACACACCAGCCCATTCATTTATTAAAAGATAGAAACATTGAGAAGGAATTTCATTAAAATAAAATGGTAATTGATCATCATAAAAGTCCAAATTAAAGCTTATACTTGCCTCAAATAGAGCTTTCCAAATCTCTTTAAACACTTCGCTCAAAAGAACCCAAAATCCCCTAAATCACAAACCCTAATCACAAATACACATGGAACATAGAAATAAACATGCACGCATGATTGCCCAAGAGTTCCTTGACATCTTTTCAACTCAAAATCTAACAAAAAGCATTTGATGCCTACCTCTCAACAAGAATGTTGAATTTGGAGAAGATGGGAGGTGGTGGAGGGGTTCTTTTTCAACAAGGAAGAGAGGAAGGTGAAGAAGATGAAGAGGAGTCCTCTCTTAGCTCCCAAGTGCACATGCCAAGGCCTCTTGATGAATGAGGAAGAGAGAAGAAGGAATGAAGGAGAAGAGTAGAGGGAAAATAAATGAGAGGGAAATGAAAAGGAAATGAAAGGAAATGTTAAGTTATATATAAAGGGATAAGGATGTCTCTTTTTACAAAAAGGTCCACCAAGGTTGTGTATTTACAATTTGAGTCAAATGATGGCCCTCACTTAATAGTTGGTCAAATGAAATAGGGTCAAATACGAAAATTGACGTGCTCGTCCAAATACACGCGTTGCCACCAAAATGACGTGCAAATGATGCAAAATGTGAAAATCGATAATTACGAAAAACCCTTGACTCTACCCAACCCAGTCAAATCGGTTCCAACTCACCTATCCAAGGCTCAAGGCCTAACCAACTTAGTCTATAGAGGCTAATTAACACTAACTACCATAATTAGCAACTAAGCACAATTAATTTAGTTAAAACACACTTAATTAGCACTAATCGTGGGTTAAATTGGGTCGGGGTGTAACACTATGCAAAGACCAGCCTATTTTAATTGTGGTGTGTAAATGGCTAGTGCTTGTACTTCTCGGAGGCTCATAGATACTTGTGGTTTTAGTGGTGGCTTAGGGCGGAAAAGAAGTCATCTCTCTCTCTCTCTCTCTCTCTCGGTATGGTTCCTGTGTCACAACCGATCCCTTTTATATATGCAGACTTTCTTGTATTCCATGTTTATTCAAGGAAGAATGGAGAATTTATCTTACTGAAGAATTGAAACCAAAGCCTTCTATGGTGAGGTGGAGATCTATCTCCCTCCCTCCCTCCCTCCCCCCCCCCCCCCCCCCCCCTCCCCTCTCTCTCTCTCTCTCTCTCTCTCTCTCTCTCACACACACACACACACATCAAACACTGAGAAGAGCCTACTTTTCCTTCATATCTTCTTAGTCCTCGGTATCCCTATTTTGAGCTCTTTAATCAGTAACAAATTTCTTTTTCTTCTTCTTTCAAGTATAAAATTTAGTTACCTTCTATACATAGTGGCCAGTAGATTATATGGTATGAATTGATTCACTTATACATGCTTTTCCATTTTTGTTTTCTTCGTTTGTAACTTTTTTTTTTGGCTTGTCACCACACGGGCTTGAGGTCCGGTAATCCCGAGCCGTGATCCTATACTTACTCCCGTAAACTCCGAATTAACCGAAGTTAAAACGGAATCCACAAGGGATAACATTCTCAATTTCCTGAAAAATACATAATTTTGCGGAAACATCTATATTGGACAATAACAATTTATGATTTACATGTATACAAAATAAAGTCCTTTATACATGTATCACATCTATCATTTGCTTATCAATCACTGCATATTCAAAACACTATGCAGATGATAATTAATTACATTTCAAAATGGATATACAAAATAACTTCTCAAAACATTTCTTAAAATGTTCTAACCCCTTCTCGCACTCGGATATCCATATCAAAGGGTACCCCGTCCATTCCATTCATTTAATCCTCCTGGAGGAACCGGAGCGGTCTCCTCCGCTATCTCTGGGGTCGCTGCGGGACAGGCAAAGGCAATCGGGCTTATAATGCCATCAATAACACCAGTAAATACGACAGTTCAACAATATATAAACAAATCTTGTAATAGCACATGTTAATCCATATATTGAACTCATTAAATCTGTTTAGTAACAATTCCAATTCTAGGCAAGTCTAGATAATCCCTAGAATGACAATAGGTGAACACAAAAAGTTAATTAATGGACATATACAAGATGGTCACTACCATAACAGTCATTTCTCTAGGCAAGTCTAGATAATCCCTACAATGACAATAGGTGAATACAAAAAAGTCAATTAATAGACATATACAAGATGGTCACTACCATAGCATTCATTTCACTACATTTCATTTCGTTGCATTGCAATTCCTTTAATTTATCATCTTCCCTCAAAGGAAAGATTCATCTTCCAAATGGAAGGCATCAATTAGTACCCATAGATATCTTCGAAATTGTAGGACTTACTTGTGTCCGTGCCAAGGACAACTGGTATCCATCTACTGCAATAGAAATAGTCATTTGTCTCATTTATTAATTCATTTAACTCATTTAGAGTTCCAATACAATAGCTAGGTAATGCCAGACTCAAGAGTCAATACTTTCCAATAAGCAATTCACTTCTAGATTCAATTCGATTCAATAATTCCCTTTATAACAAAGGAAGGGACTAACAGTAACACCGATCTCATTAGATTGGAACACAACTATACAGTGAGAGAATTACTAATCATTTACGGTTTTATTCGATTTCTATCTCAATCTAAACAACAATTTAGGTGTAACCCTTGGTTACAAAATACACGTGTTATTCTCGATGGACATCACATTTATATATTTAATGTGTGCATTATAGTTCCTGTAATTATCACCCATGGAATTCTTCCTTTATTGTCCTTAATTCCCAATAGTCTCAATTCACCTCGTGATTAGCCTTAAAACTAATTTAGAGAGCACTTATAGTCACAAGAAGTACTCCTAGTCCATTCAAAAATCCAAAATCCACTGGCCAGTATCAGGTTCGCTCGAGCGGACCCAAATAGAAAATGGTTCTGGTTCGCTCGAGCGGCCCAAACAAAAAGTGGTTCTGGTTCGCTCGAGCGGCCCAAATAGAAAGTGGTTCGCTCAAGTGAACTTACTGTTCGCTCAAGCGAATAGTTCAGAATTCCAACCCGAATTTCTAATATGTTCTTCTTTCTTCTACTCTATTTTCTCCATTACACTTTCACAACCTGCAATAAACATTGGAACGTCCTATTCCCTCCTCATACACCATCCATTCACAAAACAATACTTCTAATCATCCATTAACCATTTCAATCAATCCATAACTAATTCTAAAACTCAATGGAAAACACACAAAGTCCATGGAAATTCTATAAACTCTTACAATGATTAACACTAATCATAAGTAAATGTTTATACTTGCATCTTGAAGTCAATTAACTCAAAGCCCTCTTGTTTAGCTTGCTTTTGAGATGAAAACCCCCAAATTTCAAACCCTAATTCCATGAAAACACCAAAAACACAACTCATAAGCTATTTATGCTAGAACCCATGCCTAATCACTCATTACGACTTGAAAACTCATTAAAAGTTCCAAGTACTTACTCGAAGCTCAATGAGAGAAATCTTGAGTTCTTTTTCAAGCTATAACACTTCAAAGAAATGGAAGAGGAAGATGGAGAAGATGAAGAAGCTCCAAACCTCTTTAAAATCTCTTGAATCACTCCAAGCCTCACCCTTAATGAAGAAGAATGGAAGAAGGAATGAAAAAAGAGTGTCTAGGGTTTGCTTGAGGTGAAAATGAGTCCATTCACCCATCTCATTCTAATATAAGGGTCTCTCACACCAAAAACCCCTCTCATTAAGTCTAATTACATTTTGAGTCAAACGAAGTCTCATTTGGTCCATTTGAGGTCAAATGGAATCGCATCTATTATGAAAGTTAACGTACTATTCGAGATACACACGTTGATATCAAGAATTTCCATATTTGACGAAATACGTGAAAATCCGTATTTACGAAAAGAGTCCTTAGCCTACTTTGTTTGAACTTGAACTCATTTCAACCAACTCAATTTCATTCAAATTCACTCCATCATGCTTAATGCATCATTTGAGACTCATTTGTCTTTCTTTGGTCATTAACTTTCATTAACTCAATCATTCATGCTTAATTAGCATTAATCTCACTTAATTAGCCTTAATCATGATTAATTTGGGTCGGGGTGCAACATGGTTGGAAGCAAATACTTATCATTAAGAAGAAGCAACAGAAGATACATGGACTGAAAAGAAACAGCACACAGAAACTATACAGCCAACGAGCAGAGCCCAAAGCTACACTCAACCAGAGCATAATAGGAAACCAAACAAGGAGGAAAGAAAAGTTAGCTACTGCTATGCCTAGAGCTGGCGAGGGCTAGAAAATGGAAGAAGAGGTTAAAATAGACCAACCCAATTTCAACATGTTTGCACCATTAAGTTCGTCCCCTATCCACCTCAGTTTTAGGAAGACACATGAGTTTCCAGGCGACCAAACTTCTTTCCCCCGAATGAAGAAAATGGCAAATCCAAGATTCCTAATCGATCCTAATTACAGAAACAGGCATTGGAAGAACCATCAGGATATGTTTGATTAAAATTAATCTCCCTGCAAATGACTAGATGTTGGATCTCCATCCTGTCAGCTGCTGCCTGAACTTGTCTAGAAAAGGTTCAAAGTAAAGCCCATTTGCGACTTCCTCTGTACCATAGGGTTTAGACTTTGGTTTTGCTTGTATTTTGAGATAGCCCAATGCAGTGTTTTCATTCACAGCTATTTTGATAATATAGATGGGTTCTTAATTCCCTATAACAATACAACTTCTAGAGGATTTGGGAATTTGCTGATTTTTCAACCCTATCACATCACATTTATATTTCAAAATATGCTTCTTATTGTAGATAAATAAATTCCTGATTTTAGTTCATATTATCACTGATTTTAGTTGTATCCAATACATAAGGGGATCAAGTAAATCCCCTGCAATGAATCAAAGAGAAAGGGAAATTTTCCAAACAATGCGGATATCACCTTCTTATCATACTTCTTTTTTTTTTTTTTTTATCTTTCTGATTAATAGGGATGGAGCTCATATTTATTGCTGGTATATAGATTCTTTAGTTGTTTTTCTCAGTCTTCTTCAAATTATTATATATAAGGGTCAGTCAGGCAACTTAAGTGACATGGATATATCCAGTACATTATACTAGGATTGTATGATTTCATGCGTTTATGCATAATAACAACTATTCATTTACTCTCTTTTGGCAAATCTATGAATACCACTTATTCCCAAAAACTTCCCTACACTTGGTAAGTGGAGGCTAGTTGGTATTTCTCTGCAACAAACACAAACCTGTCAAATTGATTGCTTTTGTACGAAGTGGCCACTTACATCACCATTTGCCGTATTCTTTCAGGTATCTAAGCATCATGAATCAAGCTTCTCAAGAAAGGGGTTCCACATTTGAAATTTACTTTGAGACAATCATTAGATGTACTCTCTCTCTCTCTCTAACTCAAAAGGATACATTTCTTTGTCTTTTTTTCCTTACATGGAGGAGTCCAATTCACATACATTTCTTTGTCTTTTTTCCCTCTACATGGAGGACTCCAATCCACATAGGTTCCACATTTGAAATTTACTTTGAGACAATCATTAGACGTACACTCTCTCTCTCTCTCTCTTTGAGACAATCATTAGATGTACACTCTCTCTCTCTAACTCCAAATCTGTGCTACATTTCTTTGTCTTTTTTTCCTTACATGGAGTCCAATTCACATACATTTCTTTGTCTTTTTCCCTACATGGAGGACTCCAATCTACATAGGTTCCACATTTGAAATTTACTTTGAGACAATCATTAGATGTACTCTCTCTCTCTCTCTCTCTCTCTCTCCAAATCTGTCCATAAATTTCTTTGTCTTTTTTTCCTTATATGGAGGAATCCAATTAACATACATTTCTTTGTCTTTTTTCCCCTACATGGAGGACTCCAATCCACATAGGTTCCACATTTGAAATTTACTTTGAGACAATCATTAGATGTACTCTCTCTCTCTCTCTCTCTCTCTCTCTCTCTCTAACTCAAAATCTGTCGATACATTTCTTTGTCTTTTTTTCCTTCCATGGAGGAGTCCAATTCACATACATTTCTTTGTCTTTTTTCTTTTTTTTTTTCCCTACATGGAGGACTCCAATTCACATAATCTCACGCAAACATCTCTTCCTTGGAGATCTGATTAATAGATATATTTATAGTACAAGACTTGTCCAAAATGTAGCATAACATTGTGCCTTTTGTTTGTATTAAAATACATGTGAATTTTTTAAGTGGTTAAAAAATGAAGATTAAATGATACGTGTCCATCTCTCATCTTCCTTTGATTTTTTTTCTCAAATGAAAAAGGTTATTTGATGCTCATTTTTGGAAACTCACCTTTGATCTTCATTTTTTTTTCTACTAACAAGATCAGCTCACTGCCTCTCTCCGCAGTGTTCATTCACACTTGTCACACCATTCTCTGTAGTCTATCTTAAATTTTTTTGGTTAAATTCTTCATGAACCTCTTTTAGTTACAAGGTTGTATTTTTTCTTGTCTCTTTCTCTGGCTCTCTATCCCAGAGCTTCTGTGGCTGTATAGTTGGCCTTTGGTGGCTTTTTGGGATACTTTGCCCATGTAATTTTTTTTTCTGTTTTTACAATATAAATATACTTTAGCTCTCACAAGAAAAAAAAAAAAGCCTATGTATCGAATTTTTTATATATTATAATTCAAACTACTAACAAGATCAGTTCCCTGCCTCTCTCCGCAGTGTTCATTCGCAATTGTCACACCCTTCTCTGCCGTCTATCTTAATTTTTTGTGGTTAAATTCTTCAGGAACCTCTTTTAGTTCCACGGTTATATTTTTGCTTTTCTCTTTCTATGGCTCTCTTTCCTAGAGCTTCAGTGGCTGAATAGTTGGCCTTTGGTGGCTTCTTTGGGACACTTTGCCCATGTAATTTTTATTTCTGTTTTTACAATATACTTATAGCTCTCACAAAAAATAAAACCCTTAAAAAAAAAAAGTTTCAGAATTTCTATGAATTCGATCACATGAAACTAACAAAGCCTAGGGAGATCTTGCATTTTCATAGCAATTAGATATGGAAGTAGATAGGTTATTAAAAAAAAAAAAAAAAGAAATGAAAGTAGAGAGGATGGAGATGGATGAAATACAAAATTAGTGTGCAAATGAGCATCAGTTGTGAGAAAAGAAAATCCAAACGTCTCTAATTTGTTATCCCTTCATATCCGAATATCAATTTCGCCATATTTGTAAAAAATTGATGGTCTCCATCTTTTAATTTCACAATACTCCTTTGCTCACTTTCTTTCATCCTTCTATCCCCCTTCAATTATAATATAAATTATATAAAAAATCAAATTTAATTACCATAAGAGTTTGTCTACAATGAACTTGATACGTACCTACTACTTTACGACAGTTGAAAACTGTGCGTGCCTAATTATTACGGACTTGGGGTTAACTGATGATGAGGGTTTACGGAGAGGTTGTTTAGCTTGAACAAGTGTCTCTACTGATCTGAAACCTGAAAGGGAAGAGAAAACAGCAGTCAGGGCCCGAGGCTGCTGTCAGCCAAAGGCACTCCGACGCCTGAGTTAGTGCTGTCACTGAACTAGGGTGAAATGGGGAAGAAGAGGATGTTAGCAGAATAACAGAGCAGGCTGTATATTGCATGTACCTGTTCATGACTCTTCATGCAGGCATATATAGAGGAGAGTGGAAGGTTCCATAGTGGAGGTAGGTAAGGATACTTGTCCTATCAGCCCACACCTGGGATCTTTAGTGGGGGTAGGTGAGGATACTTGTCCCATCAAACCTCCCCTCAAATCCCTCACATAAATGTGGATGTGATCTGTTGATAAGAACGAGCCCTTATCCTTGGCCGGTGGCCGCCCTACCTGACAGGGACTTCCTACAAAGTACCCGTCCCATCTCATAATGGGAACTGGAGGCCCGGTGTTCACCTCGGCAGAGGGGCCGAACTGGAGAAGACGCCGGGGTCAGCTATACCCGAGATCGGACTGGGATGCCAGCGTGAGACCGAGTTCGGTAGGACATGGTCGGTACTTCTACCGGGACCAGTCCCACCTCGACAAAGGCTGAGACGCTGCTTATGTCGGAGAGAAGGGGGTTAAGACCCTTCCTGATTGGCGCTATTACCAAAGGATTACATACAACATCGGTTTCGGTAGAAGCAGCCCACACAATTGCCCCCTGCTCCTGACTTCGGGGGGTCAAAGAGACCACGGGGTTAGGAGTGATAGGATGGACTTTCCGAAACCGATCCTGCAGTTTACAGGCGTGGGGTACCGCTTCGCTTTCCGAGGCGCTTTTAATAGCGCCAGGCTGTCTGGAGGCGGTTTTAATAGCCCCAACCATATCATCATGAGGGCGCTGTGACGCCGCCATGTGTCAGGTCCCTGATGGCCATTGCGTCTTATCGAGGAGACGGGTGGCGTGCTCGAGGCGGTGTCTGCACATGCTTTTCGGGATACGAAGAGATCTCCATCCCTGTATAAAAACCCCGGTCCTCGAAGGAGGACCACTTTCGCTGTCACTGTGCTTGGAGCTTTCGCCTGAGTTGCCTGGAGCCTCATCGTCCGAGAAGCCCTTCCGTTCGTCTCCTGAAGTTTAGAGTTTTCTGTTCTCTACATTCTTTCCGGCCCTGTGTCTTAGTGAGTTCCCTTCTGCCTCTGACATTTTTCCTTTTCTGGGTTCTTTTTCTGTTTTTTGGGGGTGTCTACTGTCTTTCTTCTCCGTCACCGTCACCAGTATTCCGGTCTAGGCTAGGGAAGATGGGGGTTTTTAGACATTGGATAGACACAGAGCTTGCCCTAGCCGAGCTTAGGAAACAATACCAGATACCAGAGAACGTCCAGATTAGGGCGGATGGGGATGGTGACCGAAGCCGACCACGGGTGCTTGTAGAGGGATGGATGCCATTCCCTCTAGTAGCCATAATCGAGAGCGGAGTGAGATTCCCAGTCCATCCCCTCCTGAGAGCTTGCCTCAGGAGGTGGAACCTTACCCCGTGCCAACTAATGCCCAATGGTTTTAAGATAATCATGGGTATAGCCGAACTGAATAGGATATTGGGAACCAACCTTGGCGTCGAAGACATTGAGGATGTGTATAACCTGTGTCGATCTCCAAAGGACGACGCATACTACTTGCGAGTTCGACCGAAGGAGATTCCCATAATCAACGAGCTCGAAGACAACACAAAATACGCCGGGGAGGACTGCCTTTACGTCACCGGGAACTGGGAGTATGCCCCCGGAGAGCCCAGGGTGAACCACGTACCCGGTCGTCTCGGAGAACCACTGAGTAAATATCTGAATTTCTGAACTTCTGATGTAGTTTCATTCTGCCGAACTGATGTCTAATTGCTTGTCGTGCAGGTCACGCGGAGAGGAAACGGCAGAGGAGGAACTCCGGGTGGCGACGAAACGTCGGCTGGTTGAAAAGGATTTATAGCTACAAGGGTCACCGGACCCGATCTGCCTCAGCCCTTCTTAGGTACGAACCCGTGTACCGATCTTTCATAAGAAGACGGCACGAGAACCTCAGGGGGGAGCAAGTCCTAACTCTTGCCGAAGCCGAGGAGCAAACAGCTCCAGCAGCAGGGCCTGCGCAAGTACCTCGCGAGGCCATACCTTCTAGCGCTTCAGCCGAAGCCGGTCCGTCGCAGGTCCAGACCGCAACAGAGACCGACTCCGAGGAGGAAAGTGAGCCGGAGGGTGAGTCCGAGGGGGTTCGGCAAGAGGAACTTGTGATTCTCCCATCTTCTGAATCGGACGAAGAGGCCGAGATGGGAAGACGTCGCGCGGCCCTTGTTAGTCTTGACGAAGTCATCTTCGGAGACTCGCCCACCTCGGGGGCCGTTCTCCCTCCGAACCTGGAGGATACGGTCGTCTCTCCCCCAGTTCAATCTCCTCAGCCTTCAGCAGCGACCGAGCGCTCCACCAAATCTCGTCGGGATTCGGTTCGGCTGGGGAAAAGGCCCAGGGTTGCGGACCCAGTGGGGGACGAGCCCAACCCTGCCTCTCAGCAGTCGCCGCTGCTCGGCCCTCCGATCTGGAACCCCAGCTTCCTGCTGGAGGATGGCCAGTCGCTGTCGTCGGACGGCCGGCTGAGTGATGGCACATCTGTTGTCAGTGCCCTTGCGCACGCCTGTGCTCTGCCTGGAGACATGGCAGAACATATGAAGAGGAGCGAGGTGGAGCTAGATGTGGCTCAGATGGCCGACGCCCTCAGGGTAATTTTCTCCTTTGAACTTTGCATTGCTTTGATTTTTGTACTTCTGATATTGATGTCGGCTTAACACTTGTTTCTTCAGATCCTGCAAAGGGCGCTGGTGTCGGCGGACAAAGCCCAGCAGAGCACCGCTCGGGCGGAGAGGGCCGAGAAAAGGGAACTGGAGCTCGAGGCCGAGCTCAGCCTAATAAAGCAGAAGGCAGCCGAGCAGGAAACGAGCGTCTTGGGCCTCAGAGACGAGCTTGATAAGGTCAGAGCGGAGCTGGAAAACCAAGTTCAGGCAACGGCCGAACTTGAAAAGAGGTGGGGGGAGGCAGAGGCTGAACTCCGAGCTGATGTCGACAAGCTACGGGCCGAGGTTGACAAATCTTTTGACGAAGGGGTGGCGGAAGCCACCGAACAGTACATCGCGCAAGTCAAGAGCGTCAGCCTGAAGGCCTGGAGACTGGGATGGACAAGCTCGTTGAGGGCAGCAGGGGTCCCCGAGGACAGCCCTGTATATACAGAGATCCCTCAGTTTCCTCCTCCTCAGCCCGTGGCGAACCAAGCTCGTGAGGCCCCAGCCAGGGAAACCGAAGACCCTGCCCCCGGACACGACGCGGATGTCGACGCCGGGCAAGTGGCCGTCGAAGTCGTGGAAGATGATGCTGCTGATGGCGCCGAGGGGGCTGTGGTCTGAAAAATGATGTAATTTTGCTTTTATTTTTGTTGAGAAATTTGTAGCCTTTCTTATTCATGAAATGAAATTGGCTTTGCTTCCAACTTTGAACATTTGTGGCGAATTTTTCTTCTCTTTTTTCCTTTCTTTATGCATTTGGCTTAACGACCAGAATAAATAATAGGAAATAAAGACAAAGTAAACGAGTTCGGTAGAAACCGAATTCGTAGTAGTTGTAACCCGAGGTGCTGTATTGATTTTGCAACCATAACGAGCATCAATCTCGGTAAAACTGAGGGCGCTTGGTCCTATGACCAAAGCTAAGTCCGGTTTATAATCAGAACTCGACTGGTCCATTGACCAGGCCAAAGTAGTTAACTAAGATAACCGAACAAAGAATTCAAGTCGGTTCCGTAACCGAGCTGTAGATATATGCCGAGTTCCATAACTTGGACATTTTTTCGAGAATAGGGGACAGCTTGTAAACGTATTCTATAAAAAGAAATAGTTTATTTACTTCCCAAATCTGATTACATCTCAAAAATAGAATTTCTTGAGGTGGGTGGCATTCCATGGGCGTGGCAGCTCTTTGCCCTCCATGTCCTCAAGCCTATATGCAGACTGCCCAGCAACCGAAGTCACCTTAAACGGTCCATGCCAGTTCGGTGCAAACTTTCCTTCGCTGGGATTCCTGTCTGCTGGAAGAGTCTTTTTCAAGACCAATTCTCCAGGGGAGAACTTTCGCTCTCTGACCCTTTGATTATACCCTCTAGCCAACTGTCGCTGGTAGGAAGCGAGACGGATGGCTGCGGCATCCCTTCGCTCCTCCGCCAAGTCGAGTTCTGTGGCGAGGTTTGCATCATTTTGGCCTCGGTCGAACAGTTCCGACCTGAGGGTGGGGAGGCCGACCTCAAGTGGAATTACAGCTTCCATTCCGTAGGCTAGGGAGAAAGGAGTTTCCGAGGTCGAGCGCCTCGGGGTAGTCCTATATGCCCATAGGACACTTGGAAGTTCCTCTACCCATCTCCCTTTGGCTCGATCTAGTCTCTTTTTGAGTCCGTCAAGCACCACCTTGTTCGAAATTTCAGCCTGCCCATTGCTCTGGGGGTAGGCCGGGGTAGAGTAGTAGTTCCTGATGCCAAGGTCTTGACAGAAGCTTCTGAAGAAATTGGAGTCGAACTGGGTCCCGTTGTCCGTGACCAAGGTTCGAGGTACTCCGAATCTAGTCACAATACTTCTCCACACGAAGTTTTTGGTATCCTTCTCAGTGATGGAGGAGAGTGCTTCGGCTTCTATCCACTTGGTGAAGTAGTCAGTTGCTACGATCAACCATCTTTTGTTCCCTGGAGCTCGGTGGAGTGGTCCCACGAGGTCCAGTCCCCATTGGGCGAAGGGCCAGGGGCTGGAAAGGGGGCTCAGGTCATGTGCTGGCTGATGGAGAGAGTGCGAGAACTTCTGGCACTTCTCACATTTCCTGGCGTAGACCTGTGCATCCTTCTGCATATAGGGCCACCAGTACCCCTGGCTAATAGCTCGGTAGGCGAGTGACCGACCTCCGATGTGGCTGCCGCAGATCCCTTCATGGATTTCATAAAGGAAATCTTCGACTTTACTAGGATGAACGCACTGGAGGTAAGGGCCATTGTAGGACTTCTTGTAGAGTTTATCATCTGGAGAGAGCCAAAATCGGGCTGCCTTTAGCCTGATTTTGTGGGCTTGGCCCTTGTCCTCGGGCAGCTGGTCATTCTTGAGGTAGGAGATAAGTTCATCCATCCAGCTTGGACCGAGGTCAGTGCACAAAATCTGTCGAGGCGGTTGAAGTTGTATGCTCGGTCTATCGAGTGCTTCCACTTCGACAGTTCTTTTTCTTCCTGCCTCGACAGCAGAGGCTAGATTTGCTAGGGCATCGGCGTGAGAGTTGGAGTCTCTGCCTATTTGCCTGACTTCAGCCTTTTGGAACTGAGATAGGCGTTGCTGGGTGTAGGCCAGGTAGGCTGCCATCCTGTCATCTCGGGCCTGGTAATCTCCATTTAGTTGGCTTGTGACCAGCTGTGAGTCGCTGAAGATCACCAGTTGTTGTGCCCCCAGGGTTTTTGCACTGCCCAGCCCTGCAATTAATGCTTCATACTCAGCTTCATTGTTAGAAGCTTTGAAGTCAAGAGTCAGGGCTTGCTCAATGACAAGACCCTCCGGAGATTGAAGGACTATGCCAGCACCAGCCCGTTTGGAGGTGGAGGACCCATCGACGAAGACTTTCCAAGATGAGTCGAGGAACTGTTTCCAGGACCGATCCTGCTCGGTCTCTGCCGAAGTCCTTGCCTCCTCGTCCCCCAGTTCGGTGTCGAGATGACTTGGTGCCGAACTAGGAGAAGTGAATTCCACAATAAAGTCTGCCAGGACTTGGGCTTTGATGGCCGTTCTGGGCTGATACTGGATATCGTATTGCCCGAGTTCGACAGCCCATTTAGACACTCGTCCGGAAAAGTCTGCTCTCCTGAAGAGGGACTTGAGTGGGTGTTCGGTCACAACCACGATAGAATATGTCAGGAAGTAGTGGGAGAGCTTCCGCGAAGCACTAACGAGTGCTAACGCGAGCTTTTCCAATGGCAAGTATCTCGTTTCGGCATCGAGCAAGATTTTGCTTGTATAATAGATGGGTCTCTGCTGCCTGTCATCTTCTCTTACGAGCACAGAGCTCACCGCATGGTCCGAAACTGCCAGATATAAATATAAGATCTCACCCCGCACTGGGGTGGAAAGCAGAGGAGGGGAGGAAAGGTACACTTTGAGCTCCTGGAGAGCGCTTTCGCATTCCGGGGTCCATTTGAACCCGGAGCTCTTTTTCAAGAGCTGAAAGAAGGGAAGGCATTTATCCGAAGCTCGGCTGATGAAGCGGTTCAGTGCTGCCGCCATCCCGGTAAGTCTCTGAACCTGTTTTATCGAGTTCGGACTCTGCAGGGCTCTGAGTGCCGAGATCTGATCGGGATTAGCCTCGATTCCTCGCCTCGTAACCAGGCTGCCAAGGAACTTGCCCGAGCCGACGCCAAATGCACATTTGGAGGCGTTCAACTTGAGCTGGTATTTCTTGAGGATGGAGAAGGTTTGACGTAAGTCAGTCAAGTGGTCCTGTGACCGCTTAGACTTAACGACCATATCATCAATATAGACCTCGATCGTCCTGCCGAGCTGGTCTTGAAACATCTTGGTTACCAGCCTCTGGTAAGTGGCACCGGCGTTTTTTAACCCGAAGGGCATTACTTTGTAGCAGTAGGTGCCCCTGGGTGTTATGAACGCGGTTTTTTCTTGATCAGGCTCGTGCATTGGAATTTGATGGTAACCTCGGTAAGCATCGAGGAAACTCATCCTCTCGTGGCCGGCAGTGGCGTCGATCAGCTGGTCTATCTTTGGTAGAGGAAAGCTGTCTTTGGGACAGGCTTTGTTGAGGTCGGTGAAGTCTACACAGACCCTCCAGCTGCCATCCTTCTTTTTTACCACAACTGTGTTGGCCAACCAAACAGGGTACTGGACTTCGCGGATAGCCTCAGCGTCCAGTAATTTGTCGACCTCCTTGGTCACAGCCTCTGCCTGTTGGGCGCCCGTCCTGCGAATCTTTTGGACAACAGGTTTATGTCGGGGATCCACATTCAGCTTGTGGCTTATGACCTCGGGGCTGACGCCGGACATTTCATATGGGGTCCAGGCGAAGACCTCCCTATTTTGTAACAGGAAGTCGAGCATCCTGACCCTCTCCTCGTCAGCGAGTTGGCTACCGAGCAGGAAGAACCTTTCTGGATCGCTGGTATCGATCCCGACCTGGGTGAGGTCCTCAATGCTCTTCTGTTCGGGAGTTCGTCCCACAGCGTCGAGCTCAGCTTCCAGCTCGGTCATGTGGACTTGCTGTGGCTGTGTATCTCCGGGGACCACGACCAAGAGGCATTCTTTGGCCATGTCTTGGTCGCCGCGGACTATGATAACTTCGAAACTCCCATCCTTGTTCTGTAAAGGAAACTTGAGCTTCTGGTGATGGGTCGAGGGAACGGCCTCAAGGTTATGGAGCCAGGTTCTCCCCATGATGGCATTGTATGGAGATTGTGCATCCACCACCAGGAAGTCTACCTTTGTAGAAGCTCCTCCGACCTCGACCTTGAGGGAAATTTTCCCTTTGGGATACACCGTCTTGGAGCTGAAACCCACCAGGGGGGTGCGGGCTTCCTGCAGGTCCTCCTCTTTCAGGCCCATCTTTCTGAAGCAATCCAAATAGAGGATTTCCGAGGAGCTTCCAGGGTCCACTAGGATCCTTTTGACATCGAAGTTGTGTAACCTCATAGTCAGAAGAAGAGGATCATTGTGGGGTAGCTGGACCCCGGCCAAGTCTTTATCAGAGAACCAAATTTTTGGCCTCTCCACACGTGCTTTCTTTGCCGAGGGACCGAACTCGGCCGTCATCACATGCTTGCTGTGCTGGGCTTTCCTGGCATCGGCACGGGCTCGGTCACTTCCCCTGGGGGCAGGAGCCAAGTGAATGACGTCGATGGTCCCTGCAGGCTCACCGCGGCCTTGGTCATCGGGGAGGCGTTGCTGAGCGTTGTTCACTCTGCCTTCTTCCCTGACATGGTCTCTTAGATGCCCATCTTTTACGACCTTTTCAAGGTGCGCCTTGAAGGCATAGCAGTCCTCGGTTCTGTGTCCTCTATCTTTGTGGTAGGCACAGAACTTGCTCTGATCTCGGGAGGAGACGTCACCCCTCATTGGCTGGGGCCATTTGAAGAAGGGCTGGGCCTGGATTTTGCCGAGGAGCTTGTAGATAGGCTCTTTGAAGATGGTATTGACGGCTCTATAAGAGGCGCCACTTGGTTTCGGCCTCGCGCTGCCTCCCGAGGTGGGGGCAGGGCGTACTGCCGAGCTGGATGGCTCTCTACTCCGATCCACCTCTTTCTTAGCAAGCCTCCTCTCTCTTCTCGTGGGACGGCCCTCCGGTCGGCTTTCTGGCCAGAGATTATGGCTCTCCCGAGCTCGGATGTCGTCTTCTTCCTGCTCAACGTACTGGTTCACCCGGACCATCAGAGCCTTCACTGAAGGTGCAGGATGACGTACCAATTTCTGCCGAAGCTCATTGCCCGGAAGCAAAGCTTGTTGGAAGGCAGTGATGGCTACGTCGTCGTTGGAATTTTCAATCACGCTGTAGATGGTCCAGAATCGTTTGGCGAACTGAGTAAGGGTCTCGGTCGGCCTCATCTTGATTGAGATCAGGTCGGCGTCAGTCTTCGGAATGACCCGGTGGGCTTGAAATTTTTCGACAAAGGAGTTCCGGAGCTGTGGCCAGCTCGAAATCGATCCCTCGGGGAGTGCACAGAACCACCGAAGTGGGAGGTCGCCCAAGCTGGAGGAGAAAACCTTGCAGTCAAGGTCGCCGTCCCCGCTAAATACCGTCATCTTCTGGGTAAAGTGCCGAAGATGAGCCTCGGGGTCCGACGTCCCGTCATAAAGATTGAAACGTGGGACGCTAAACTTGTCAGGAAGGGGATGATCCCTGATTTCCCGAGAAAATGGAGAGGTACCATGGATGTCACCGCGTTTGGTAGTTAACCGACCTCGGGAGAGGCCGGCCTGCTCCAGGCTCTGCTGTACGGCCAGCTTAATCTGCTGATCGATGTAGTCAGCCATCTCGGGGTCGGCCCTGATCTCCCGCCTTTGTTTATGGTGCTGGCGCTGGTCAGCACTGGCATGAGTGTTACTCGAGCCCTCTTCTCGAGCTCGGGTGCGCCTTTCATTCAGCTGATCCCTTAGGTCTGGTCGACCCCGAAGACCGAGACGAGCTCGTTGCTTAGGTGGAGGGGTGTGAGAGGCTTCGGGCTGGACTTGGCTCTTCGTCTCAAGCTGCCGCTGAAGCTGGAGGATCTGCCCTTTTTGCTCTTCGATGATGAGGTTTTGGGCCTTGATGGCCTCGGCTTGGGCCTCAACATCGTCATCCAGGACCATGTCGTCGTCACCTTCATCGCCGAGGTGGACGTGATCCTCTTCCATGTAGTCCCCGTGAGAAGACCGAGGAGGAGGAGACTGCACAGGAGCCCCACTTCGTAAGGGCCGTTCCTGAGGAGGAACGTCCTTTCGAGGCGGCGCGTTGAGAACAACTTCCAGGCGCGGACGTTCCGCCCGAGAGGTATTCATCCGAGCCCGCTCTAATACAGGATCGCGCCGAGAAGACGCTGCTGCTCCTCTTGACGATGAGTGTGTCACCGTAACGGGTGAACCTACACTCCGCATACCAGGTTCTCCTCCCACTCCCCTCGGAGGAGGGTTAGGTGGTGCTTGCCTGGTATCTCTTCGCGAACTTGTCACCAACGCTCCTACCTGATCTGTCACTAGTGGAGGTGGCATGAGAGGCAGGAATGTTTCTGGTTGCTTAGACCCAGACGGTCTAGCAACGCTCTTTCCCTTCTGAGCCTTAGGAGGCATAGCTGTTAGGATGGAAATGTGGAATTCTCATATCGTTCCCACAGACGGCGCCAAATTGTGCGTGCCTAATTATTACGGACTTGGGGTTAACTGATGATGAGGGTTTACGGAGAGGTTGTTTAGCTTGAACAAGTGTCTCTGCTGATCTGAAACCTGAAAGGGAAGAGAAAACAGCAGTCAGGGCCCGAGGCTGCTGTCAGCCAAAGGCACTCCGACGCCTGAGTTAGTGCTGTCACTGAACTAGGGTGAAATGGGGAAGAAGAGGATGTTAGCAGAATAACAGAGCAGGCTGTATATTGCATGTACCTGTTCATGACTCTTCATGCAGGCATATATAGAGGAGAGTGGAAGGTTCCATAGTGGAGGTAGGTAAGGATACTTGTCCTATCAGCCCACACCTGGGATCTTTAGTGGGGGTAGGTGAGGATACTTGTCCCATCAAACCTCCCCTCAAATCCCTCACATAAATGTGGATGTGATCTGTTGATAAGAACGAGCCCTTATCCTTGGCCGGTGGCCGCCCTACCTGACAGGGACTTCCTACAAAGTACCCGTCCCATCTCATAATGGGAACTGGAGGCCCGGTGTTCACCTCGGCAGAGGGGCCGAACTGGAGAAGACGCCGGGGTCAGCTATACCCGAGATCGGACTGGGATGCCAGCGTGAGACCGAGTTCGGTAGGACATGGTCGGTACTTCTACCGGGACCAGTCCCACCTCGACAAAGGCTGAGACGCTGCTTATGTCGGAGAGAAGGGGGTTAAGACCCTTCCTGATTGGCGCTATTACCAAAGGATTACATACAACATCGGTTTCGGTAGAAGCAGCCCACACAAAAACAAATGCGGATTTTTTTCATGGCTCTATGATATCCATGGAGTCAGAAACCTAGACCTGATTTTGACTAGGCATGTAAATCGGCACGGCACGGCCCACTGATGACTAGGCCCAGTCGTGCCCGGGCCGTGCCGTGCAGTGCCATGCCATCTCTTTTGGGGTCAGCCCAGCACGACCCTGGTCGTGCCGTGCTGGGCCATACAGCTCGTGGGCGGCCCATGACCCCCTTCTCTTTTTTTTTTAATTTTTTCTTTAAGTTGGACTTTGGCCTGGTTGTGCCGTGCTGGGCCATGCGGCCCGTGGGCAGCCCATGACTCCCCTCTCTTTTTTTTAATTTTTTCTTTAAGTTGGACTTTGGACGGACACGTACTTGGACTTAGACTCTTGGACCAATTTCATTAAAATAAACATATTGAGATAAATAAACAAGTAGAATAACATTAATGATGTTTCAGAAAAATACATCAAATAGATTATATTTCCTTGAGATTTAAGTTACAAAAGTTCAAAAAAATTACAAGCTTGAACTTGGATCAATATATAATGAAATTCTAACCTTATGATAAATGAAAAAATAAAAAATTACAACCTTAAAAACCTATGATACATTATAAAAAATAAATTACAACTTTGAAAACCTATGATACATTATAAAAAACAAATTAAAACTTTAAAAACCTATGGTACATTCTAAAAAATAAATTACACTATGATATCATATATGTAACGCCAATAACTCGTCTTCTATCTCAAAATCATCCAAGAGGTATTGTGTTCTATCCTCTACTTAGATATTCAGAGAAGCGAAGATGCCCATGCACATCCATATTCCGCAACGATTCTAGAGAAAGATTTCTCTAAATATGTGATGGAATAAGAAAAGTCTTTTATGAAAACTTACGTTTGGCTACAAAAAGATGGGGGAACTTGAAAGGGCAATCTACCTTCTATTCACTTATGGCAATCTCTCCCTTTGATTAGGGAGAACGATTACTTATGTCTTGCAACTTGCAAGTATAGTAAAGAGAAAAAGTGCCCATACGGCTCTATTTAAATTCTCTCCCTTTCCTGAAGGAAAAAAAAAAGAAAGAAAGAAAGAAAGAAAGAAAAACACAAACACATGGAGATGGAAATTTTCAAAACACCCTTAGTATTTCTCATAACTCTCCCATATATTTAAAAGAAATTACGCAATAAGATGGACAAAGGAAAGTATGATCTCTCCATGAAAAGTAGGATCAAGGCTGGAGCTAATCCGCATTAATGACATATTTGTACTTAGAAACAAGTAAACCCTAAGAAACTGTTACTTTAATTCTAAGAATATTTCGAGAATCCATATTATTCATCTAAAATAAATCATAAACGCTTACCTGCATATTGACCTGATGTCTCTTCTCATGGATTCTTGAAAACAAGACACCTTAGTTGAATATTGACCTGATCTGTCTCCCTCTCTCAATGGTCAGGTGCATTTGTCGGAACATAAGATTAGGCATGTCAACTTAGTCCGTTGAAATAGGTACCCGGCCCGTCCCAAGCGCGAAAATACAAGGCTTTTAAAAAATTTTGAGCCCAGGGGCCTGTGCTTAGATAATTATTTGAAAGTCTTGCCAAAATGAGACTAGAAATGGGTAGAGCATGCCTAGCCCATCCAGGCCCGCCCCGCCCCGCCCCGCCCACAAGGTTATTTTACTAATTTTTATATATTTCAATGGGAACCCTCCAAAACTCTCTCCAAAATGTCTCTTCCCTCCACAGTTTCTCATGAATTCAATCTCTTCCGACTCCACGCCAAAAACACACACCATAACACAGTGGACTCAATTTGATACTTGGACTGAATTCCACTATTGAGTTTAGATTTGGAATTTTTGATAGATTTATCACCTTTTATTTTAAATACTTAATATCTACTATCTAGTATCTAGTGATTTTGAATTGTGATTAAGGTAAAATTTGGTCCACCGCTTGTCCGGCTATCATCATCTTTATTAATATAGCTTCACAAAGAAAAAAGACGTCTCCATTGATGAAAATGCTAAAGCCCAATCCCACACGGGATGGGATTTGATATAGGCCACTTAATTTAGGGCCGGTGTTGGACAATCTCCAGCATGTCTGTCTAATATTCAGGACGGAATTGGACAACCCATGCCTAGGTGCAGCCCGGCCCATTAACAGGCCTACACAAGATGTGACGCCCCGGAGTCCCACATCGACTATAGAGAGGAAAGTGAATGGGATTATGTGTACAGCTTACACCCTTACCTTGCATGAGGCCTTTTGATGGGTTGAGGCCTATCAGAAGCAGAACCGTGAGGCCGGTGAGCCAAAGCGGACAATATCATGCATATGTGAAGGGTAGGGTGTTACATAAGATACAAAGCCCATTCATAGATCTGTACTGCCAATTGCTGATCCAACCCACTTTTCATGTGACAGTTCCCAAAAATCAATCACACTGATCAAACGATCCAGACCATCTCAACATAAGAAAGTTTCCTCTCGTTGAGAAATATCTGGGCAACGATGATGGTCCTTTTGAGTTTGAATACAGGAATTTTCTCCAATTCATGGCATCTGGACATGGATGTCGACACTAAATTTGTCTTCATTCTGGACATGGATGTCGGCATCTGGACATGGAATTTTTCTGCAATCTAAATTCCAAAGCTACATCTGCAAAATGGACGTAGATAAAAATGAAACACTCAAAAAAGTAGAGGCAAGTCAGTGTCTCCTTTTTCTAAAAAGGATGAGCGGGGAAAGGAACAGTAGTTTGGAGTCGGCCATGCAAAAGGCTTCAAACGGTAGCTATAAGTCAAAAAAAGAGAATTTCTAAAAATAAAATGTCATAAAGGAGTCCTTGTCAGAAGAAACGGTTATAAGGGAGTATGGATCCGACCAGGCTTTAACTTTAAATCCTGTGCTGAAGGAGTAGATCTTTACAGTGGAGCTCATTAAATGATATCCACACAGTTCTAAATAAACACCCTCCCATTAGGTCGTGTATCCTAAAATGTTAGATCAATACATGTTTGTTCCACTGCTGGATGGATTGTTTGATGAAAAAGGGTATTAATACAATCCACTTAACATTCTTAATACCAGTTTTCATCAAATTCCATTTTCTTTTTTACTCTTAAAAGAAAAAAAACACTAAGACTGATATATAAAAAGATTTAGGATACATCATATAACTAATGGATGTTTATTTTGAACGGTTTCGATCTCAATGGATATAAAGGCCTCACTGTGGACTTCTTAAAGCAAACATGATTTCTCTTGGTTAAAGCATGATAGGACCTAGATTTTTTAAACATCGAAAAAGTCTACTTGTCCCGGGATTCGACTCCACATGGGAGGGGCAAAATGGTCATTTAGTGATTTATAAAATAACCATTTTGCCCGTCCCATGTGGAGTTGGAACAAGTCCCGAGACAAATAGCAGGGTTGGTAAACATCACTTGATTAAAGAGCCTCCGGGTTGTCGGGTCTCTGACTGGAAATGGAAGCCGCAGTGTACACAGTTCGAATGGCGGGTGAAAGTTCACGTGCTAGAAACAGAGCGTGGCCGACACTGACAGGGGGCCACCGTAATTATCTTTTGTGTCGAAAATCTCTTGCGTCCCAGGCCCAGGGTAATCAACCCATTTGTGATACTTCTAACTTTGACACCCACAGTGGCCCATGAATCGGCATAGCTCGCCGAGTCTAGATCCTCCGAATGTCTCTGCTATGCTGCTCATCAGTGAAAGGAGTAGAACTCCATGGGGACACCTACCTATTGAAATTCGAACAGTTTAAAAATTAAAATGGACATACTTGCCACAGTGAGATGTTCCCTAATTTCACTCTTACAGAACCTGTCTCACATGATCACTTTCATATGCTCTGTTTTGTTGTAATTAATCAAATTATTTTAAATTTATTAATTACTATAAAATTAGTCATTTTATCAAATTATTAATTTTATATAAATCTCGAGGGGTAGTTCAATTGGCCTAGGATCACGATTTGCTGTCAGAGGTTGATTGTTCAAAATTATACTACCACACTGGAGTCATGTGGAATTTATCTGGCCTCAAGAGTTAGGATGCACTCCGTTATTTTAAAAGAACTAAAAACCTATTAATCATATATTTGATTTTGCGGTAAGACAGACTCCCATGGAGATAAAGTAAGACCTCCAATTAGATGGTGGCGTTTCACTTTGAGCGATTGAGATTTTAAATAGATGGGGCCATCATGGAATTTCACTCCCACCATTTATTGGGAAGTGTGAGTGAGATCCGGACTCCATGGCTAGACCTGTGCCCGTGGGCTAAAGTGGGTGATGTGTACTGTCAACCAAGAAATTTTCCTTCGGGGAGGGGGGACCCACCAAACTAAGATATTTTAGGAGTGGGGCCTGGGGAGGCAATGTTGAAACTCAAATTATTAGGTGACCACTGTGATAAAATATCAGGATCATCATGTAGAAAGGAGGTGCTTAAAATTTCTGTGGAGAGGGGCTAACACAAATTATTGGGGGACCATCGTAATAAAATATAAAATTTATCACGTGGAAAGGAGGTCCTAAAAATTCCTGCGGAGAGGGGCCCAGACTGTGGATTATATGCTGCACTGCATGATGAGGATGGTAGCCTTCATACGTTATCTGTGCCGTACTTTTCCACTTGTTTCTTTCTCCACCAAGCAACAAACCACCTTTTCTAAGTTTTGGACCAACATGCACCCAGAGACTTCTTTTTTTTTCCAATTGGTCAATTTTGTATTAAAAGGAGAAAAGAAGGGCGAAGACCCCAAAATAGACAGAGAGTTTGAAAGGTAGGGGAATAGCCTTATTTCCAGACTCAATGATGCAATAGAAAATTTGGTTTTACATGTGTAATTGTCAAGAATGCAATCTTGTGAGAGACTGTCCAAGCACCACTTTGCAAGATATGTAAAATGATTTTCAAGCTATTTTTAGTTGTAAAGATCTTGATGATTAAATGGTCTTATTTTCATACCTTATTCAGGCATTTAGATACAACCATGATAATGATAATGCACATGCGTTTTGTCACTGTCCCTATTATATAATATAATAATTCGCACAATCTATGGCAAATGATTGTTTAGATCAGCATGGTCAATATTGGATCAAAAATTATACTTGTCCCGGGACTCATGTCCCGGGACTGGCCCGACTCCACAGGAGGAGGGCATTTTGGTCATTTGGCAAATGACCAAAATGCCCTCCTCCTGTGGAGTCGGGCCAGTCCCGGGACATGAGTCCCGGGACAAATAGCATGGCTCATATTGGATACAGACCATATAATTCGTGGGTCCCGCCCACCCAATTCACAAAATTTGATGGTAGCTTATTTTCAAGTTTCAACAAAGCAAGCACATGCTTCTTTCTAGATCGCTGCTCTCTACTTCTCTCACCTTTGGCTTTCACATAGATATAATATATTTGATTCCCCGGCCTCAGCCCATCAACATGTGCACCAAAGCAAGACATGTATGTTATGGGTAGAGTTGGCGGCTTTGAAAGGTCCAAACTCCAGAGGGCTATCTAATGTAGCTCCAATATCATTTTGAGAGATAAGATGTAGATTCGTTTTGTACAGTTTGGAATAGAGTTTAAGTTGCCTGACAGTTGTAAGAAAAAAAAAAAAAGAAAGGTAATTTGACAGTTCTAAGAATCTTGTTGAAATGGTTAAAATGGTCTTACATTTCTTCATTCTTTGTTTATACCTGGCTCTAAATAATTCTGGCTTTCTTCTAATTTATTGCAATAAATCACATGATGCATGGTGACATGTGAGTGTGACCATCTCTTTGCCACACTTGGAAGAAATTTTTGGCTCTTTCCCTCGTTAGGCTAAATCTTAATCTTCCCCTAATCACAAGCGTTGCTTTTTTAATATCCCATTATAGTAAGCCCAATGACAAGTAGCCATGATAGAAAGAGTTTTTTAAGTTAGTAATTTATCAACTTGATCTTTGTAATATTTCTATGATTTTATGCATCTAGAATATTCTCCCTCTAATTACAACAACACAAAACTAATCACTTATGCAATCTTTCATTTCAAGAATATATTATAATTTGGTTGAAAAGCCAATTAAAACAGATGAGTTTTTACTACAAGTTTTCTTATATTTAGCATAAGATCAAAGGAGATTAATTGATGACAATTTGTAGATCCGCTCAGTGGTAGGGATACACTTTTTTAGAATTTCCAAGATTCAAACTTGATGTGAACAGAAGAGACCTAAATGCTAGCTAGAGACTACTTTTATTGATCGGGGTACTATGTGCATGCCTTCCAAATATTTAGCATCTGTAAACACCACAAACAGTGGTATGTATGCTCCAGAGACCTCCAAACAGAGGCAATGACACAATGAAAATGTGAGAACTACTATGTAATTTTTTATGTTTTCTTCCTGTTTTTCTATTTTAATAAAGATGGCAGGGTTGGCAAGGTCATGATCACAAGGGAACGGGTCTCATCATGAGTAGACCGCTATTAGAAAACAACAATGATTGGAGGATCCACTTTTGAAAGCTCGCTACTTTGAAATTATAGAATTGCAGTTGACCCCGCAGCATCTTTCCTGTTGAGCTCAGAGAGGGAGTTCTAGATAATGCAAAAGATACGAGCGACCCTTGAGAATGTGGGATGCTATCATGGCACAAGAGAGAGACATTTCCCTTCGTGTACTGAAATAAAAAGTAATTAAACAACAAGGGAGGGGACCCTGCACTGCATTTAAATATCACCATTAATATAAAAGGCCATGTAGAAGGAAGACAACACTTTCCTTTTCGGGAATGCGATTGCTGAGAGTATCATAATCTCAAGTTGATTTCCTTGTTTCCCAATTTTAGAATTTCATCATAAGGCAGAAAAAGAGTCAGAAAGAAAAACAAAATTATTCTGGAGTGGGGACAGGGGCAGGCTAATAATATAGTTCTCTCTCTCTCTCTCTCTCTCTCTCTCTCTCTCACAGCTAGGCTTGTTCTTGAAATATTAAATGATGCCTTCGCCTTCACTGCACAATGTTTCATACATAAATTCCTCTTTCCGCAGGAGCAGGCCTTTTTTCCTATAGCTTCTCTTCTTGTGGGAGCAACCTTATTCGCTTCTTCTCCGATAGCTTATCTTTCTGTAGAAGCAACCTCATTCGCTTCTTTTCCGCTTCTTTTCCGATAGCTTCTCTTTCTGTAGGAGCAACCTTAGTCTCTTCTTTTCCAGTAGCTTCTCTTTCTGTGGGAGCGACCTTATTCTGGATAGCTAGGGTCTCTTATTGGTTCCAGCCTCCTTTGGTGGGCACACAAAATATAAAAATAAAAAAAATGAACAAAAAAAATCTACAGTAAACGTTAACTGATCACTATTCGAGTATTGGGTGGGGATCAGTTTGTGGGTAACATGTATATGCCTAGCTTGAACCAACCTGTTTAAATAATGTCCAAACTCAAAACCCAAACCAATCCCAAAGTTAATTGAGTCGATCTCGATCCTGAATTGTTAGGTCATGTTTCCCTTGGATTAGGAAGTCAAAATACAGTCGGTCAGATTGTAGTAGGTTCGGATTGGGTTTGCAGTTCAAGTGGAAGTATGGACCTAACCCAACCCAGACCCAATCAGTTGAGTTTTCTATTTTAGATTTTTTTTCCCTTCTTCTAAAGCAGCAACCTAGTTTAGATATAGCTTGGCAAGCAGAGCTGGGATCAAACCTTTTATCCTCTTTACTGGCAGTACCATGCGTCCACCGGCTGTGGTCACTCATCTTTACATGGTGTATGAAATTATCAATTCACAATTGCTGATCTCAATTTCATGGATCAGCGTGAGGTTGTTGGTCTACACAATCACTGGCTTTGTTACAGACAAATCATAGACTACAGGTCCAGGCCATGGCCCGTATATGATTAAAAGCCTAGCTCGTTCCAACATATTCTGGCAAAACGACTATATCCTTTGCTAATGAGCTGAGGCTAATCTGGGACTGGGCATCTGCCTAACATTGAGATGTTCCACCCCAGCCAAGTCTTGCATTTTAACTCCCCTTATACTCCATACACAATTAACACCAACAATTTAAATCACATAAAATGGACTGGTAGCTTACCAGCCATTTGTACTGCAGACGAGTCATCACATACATAGTATTCGGAATGCAGGACGAAAATTAGAAGCTTTTCTTTTAGAGCCATTCGTTAATTAAAATTGAGTGCTTCCATCCAAGGACATAAAAGTGAAGGATTAAAGATGATCGCCATCAAATGAGCCAACTCTTGACAGAAAATGATTACTCATGTACCACTTTACTAAATTAACTCGTAGAGGATACAATACATGCAAATGGACCCTTAACTTTATATGAAATAAGAATTTGAAAAGTCTCATGAGTTTTACTAGAGGATTGTTCAAGTAATGGAGAAAGCACTTTCATAGATCTTAGACATGTTTATTTACTAGAGTCCCAACTTTTATGAACTCAGGATCCCTATGTAGAGTCCCAGCCGAAGAACTACGATTCATCCTCTTCTTAGACTTCCAAGCCTGAACCTCCATGTCCTGGGCCTGGACATGTTTTGATGCCTCTCATATAAATGGGCTGGGTTTGGGCCTTCACTGCAGATGCTATTGGGCCTAGTGGTTTAGCACTATAAGGAAGTTTGGACCCAAACTTTAGTTCCAGACCTCATGACTGAGCTGACCCAGTCATAGTGAAAGTTTTGGGGGATACCTAAATGGATTACTAGTTCTAATTTAACTAATCAATGTAGTGGAAATAAACCAATCCGACAATATAGAACTAGCTATTTACCAATCATACACCACAAGAAGGCAGACACAATATTTGGTATGGAAATCCTATCCAGGGAGAAAAATCACGAACCAGAAATCAAGAGTTCACGAACAGTTACAAGATATACTCACAAGTTCATTTACCTCAGTCTGTACTTCGACCTAAGGACTGTAGTTGTTTTTGCATAGAATCCACTGACACGACATCCATCGTGCCCCGTTCTCCTTACTTGATCTCCTAACACCTTGCCAGTCAAAACGAATTATCTTCTACAAGAAAGGTAGAAACAGCAACAACCTTCTAAAGCAGCGCTTCAGAATAATTTCTCAATGGCTTTAAAGAATAATCTCTCAATAAGATATCTCTGATTCAAATTAATGAGAGTAGTGGTTTCTAGGGTTGAGAGTAACACCTTATTTATAGCCCTAAATTCGTACCTTAGACTTAGTGCACAAGTAGGACTCAAATTGGGAAACATAGTCTCAAAGGGAAACAATTCCACAACAAAATAGGAGACTTTCCCGAAGTTCTGCGCATATCCAATCGATCGGACCGCCCAATTAACTGGGGCACACTTTCAGTCCGATCGATCAGACTGGCTCCGATCGATCGGCCTGGGGGATCTCGCCCGGTCTTCTCTTTTCTTCTAATATTCGCTTCACATCTTCTGGCGACACAACCACAGTCCATTCTAAAATAAATTAGAAAATACAACTCAATGGACCCACAGTTTTGTCCAACCCATAAATTCGCCAATACAAAATTACTAACACATAGCCAAAGAAATACGACTCATCACCTATATAAAATCCGAGCCGGGCAATGGAGAATGATTCACTATCAAGCCTGAGCCTCCGTGCCCTGGGTCTGGATATATTTTAAGGTCTCTCATATAAATGGACTGGGTGTTGGCCTATATTCTAGATGCTATTGGGCCTAGTGCTTTAGCCCTGTAATGACGTTTGGACCCAAATTTTAGTTCCAGACCTCATGACTGAGTTGGCCCAATCATAGCTAGATGCCAAACTTGGCCGTTCAATAACCATGCACACCAATGATACGGCTTCCATGTCATTTTTTATGCTCAGATACAATGTAAGAAATTATGTACCAATCCAAAAACTTAAGCTGATAAATGAAATGTCCAAACAGATATATGAAGTCTTGTGAATGGCATTACTCAAACAATGTGGGATGTAGGGCTTTACTTTACCTACAGCTGACTATGTGTAATGAGAATAGCCTGAAGAATGGTAAAGTTTGTTCTACTAAAAATCACTATAATCACCCCCTATAATAGGACTAGCTTGTTGGGGATGAATGCATCCATGGTCGGGCCTTTCTGCCCAAGAACCAATGTTTACAATTAGTGGCGGAACCAAAGGGGGGCAGGCGGGGGCCACCCACCAAAATTTTAGAAAACCCCTTGCGGTTTTAAAGAATTCTGTGATTTTTTATTTATGCCCCTAAAGTTTTCAAAAAAGCCCTTATTTATTTTAAAAATTATATACATATTTTTATACGTGGCCCTCCCAAAATCTTATTGCTATATAATGCCAAAGTCCAAGTTGAAGGCTAGTGGCCTTTTGTTTTGGCTTTGGGTTTGGTTTTGGGTTCCATATGCAAGTTCCCATTTGTTTCAATTAGTAAAAAGATCAACGCCAACATTCCAACCACCATTTTTAGAAGGCCTATGACCCGAAGACCACGTATTAATTCAATCAAAAAGTCTAACTGTCCCGAATTTGGGACCGAATGACCACGTGGCTTGATGTTAACAATAAAAGAAGTTGACTTTTGGGGGAGTGAGAGAGAGAAAAAGCATGAAAATGGCCCTCCACGTGGGATCGATCTTGTAATCGGGACACCCAGGCGGTCCATGTAGCACTGCTGTAATTCAATGGGATGAGATCACATGACGTCACTTCAAAAAGATTTTCTCTAGTTCTTCTTTTAAAGAACCGTGCAGTTACGAGACAGTCAAAGAGCAACTCGTTTGTGTTTCTATTGGCTCGGTATGAATGCGACAAATAATCACGAACAATTGACTTCAAACGGTCGCTCAAAAGTTGAAAAAAATAGGATGCCCAAGATTTCAAACTATTCTCATCAAGATACTCACACTCATCGAACGAACTGCTTCTCGAGTAAAAACACATCAAATTCTTTATGATTTGTTTCTCTCACCATGCATACTCACTCACACTATCTAAATCCCTAGATATCCAATAAACTAAGATTGGTGGTGCTGCTACCTACACACTACAAATAACTTCTCACATATTGTATTTAAAAAAAATTAAAAATAAAAGAATCCCAAAACTACTCCTATCCCTCTCCTTCCCTCTCTCTTCGCCCATGTTTGATATCTCTATTTCATGCCTCTAGTTCTCTAAATGTCTAAATCGAATAGAGATTAGAAAAATTAGAGCGTTTAACATAAGACTCTGGCCTTTTTCCGTTTTAGACATTTAGAGGCAAATCCTCTAAAAATCCAAATGCTCAAAAAGTGGGCAGCTGAAAAATATAGCTTTTCGTTCTTTAAAATAAAGAGGCGGGTGTTCTTTTTTACAGCAAAACTGTCCTCACCGTCTGTCTTTTAAACAAAACCCCTTTCATTTCATTCTCTTTCATTCTTTTCGTCTCAACTCGCCAAACGACGAGAAGAAAAATGAGCAAGAACAGAGAGCAGAAAGGGAAGAAAGATCGTACAAGTATTAATTGAACTTCTTGAACTCTCTTTTTTCTTTTTATTTTTCAATTAGAGAGTAAATGTTTTGGGATGGCTTTTGATTGAGTCTATGAATGTTGGGAGGACTGGTTTTAGCGCTCTTAATTTTTTGTAGTATTTTTTTGTTGATTTGGGTCTTTGGTGAAAGGGAAATGGTTCGGTGTTGTTGGGGTCTGTGGTTGGAAAGGGCTAGAACGGTTATGGTCTGAGGTTTATGGATGGAAAGGGTTTGGAGTGGCCAGGGTGTTGGTTGGCTTGGATAAGTGACCAAACACATGAACCATTGTCTTCTCGAAGGATTAAAAAACGATCCTTTGTCAGCTACAAGAAGCATCCCAGAAAGTCGCAAGGGAAAAAAATGATGTAGGCTTGTAGTAGAGAATGCTTGAATAAGGTGTAAAGGTGCAGGCTGGAATCAAATCCCTTCTAGGTGGCGTTGTCTACTAAGGAAGGATTCTATCTTCTTTTTCAAAAAGTAAATTGTGTGGATGTTGAATATTCATCTCCAGGTGGGGGAATGAATGAAGAAAACTATTTAAAAAGGGTTTGTTCAAGGAAATTCCATTCTGCTTCGGTCAGCTAGATTTAGGAGGTTTGAAAAGGGATTTGTTCTATGAAGTTCCCATTTTCCTTATCAGTAAGGCTTAAGCCTTTTAGTTCTTTCTTTTCGTAACTTGGTGCATCACTAGCTATGCAAATGCTCTGAGCATGTGCTCAGGTCCTAGCTCTTGATGTAATTTCATAATTGTAGGTTTTTCTGTTGTATTCTTTCAAAGAGTAGAAACAAGGAATTGATTTTAGTACACAGCTTCCCCATAATGTGGTAAGGCGATTATAATATTTGATTTTTGTTCATGATGGGTAAGATGGTTTTGGGGTGGGGCTGAAATAGACAGTCTTTAATCCTTTCACTGAGCAGCAAATGACTTATCTGCTACTTAAAATCAAATTCCAACCAAATTACAGAAAACCCATATCATGTAATATAAGAAAGAACTGTGAGAGTAATGAATATGGATCCTTTTGTTTGCCGGGGTATTTCTCTTTTCTGCAATTGGGTCTTGCCTATGATTGATAAGATGGTTGTGGGGTGGAGCTCAAATATGCAATCTTTATCTCTTCACTGAGTAACAATTGTCTTCTTTGCAGCTTTAAGCCAAATTACAACCAAATTGCAGGCATAAAAGAAAAGCTCCATTAAATTATCCCTTCTTTGGTAAGCGCCCCCATTAAAATATCCTAACATTTGACATGAGGGCCTCAAAGTTTTATGCTTGTTTTAGATCCAATTCAGTGATGCATATGGGTTAGACTTGAGGGCCTCAGAGTTAAATGAGTTTTAAGCACGCTTATTTTAGATCCAATCCAGAGATGAATATAGCTCAGATTAGTACCAGTGTCTTTCATCTTTCTTCTTGATTTAAATTGATGGTAGCATGCATGAAATCCATGATTTGAAGTGTTCTTTTATCTCTTATACTTTCTAGAGATTATAATATATTGATGAAGTATGTCTTCAATTATTTTCAGGAGATCCGAGTAAACTCCTTCATCATTTCAAATGACAGGTTACTTCTTATTGAATGGGTCCATGTCTAGTGATATTTCTAGATCTAGATCTGTTCTAGTATCAAGTCTGGCTGGGACTGGAATGTGAAGTAAAGGTGGAAGATTTTTCAAGAGGTCTGGACACCTGAACACACTATTGCCTAATGCTGAGTATACGCCGCTTCTGCAATGATATCTACTCAAGTTACTTTAATGGCTACACCTGATCATGTTCTCTCAGACATGTACTGTGTAAAGATTGATAGTGCTAATTAATGCATTTACTTCTATGGGTAGGTGAATGAGATGGATCTGCACACAAGAGGGTTGTCAGTTGTAGTTATAATTTATCTCTGTAAATTATAGTTCTTGTTCATTGATTTCAGTTTCTACAGATCATGGATATATAAATTCCATGTTCATTAACATAATCCATGCTGTTGAGCGATTTCAGTTTCTACAGATCATGGATATATAAATTCCATGTCCATTAACATAATCCATGCTATTGAGCGATAGGTGTGGTTTAAAGCTCTCTCTCTCTCTCTCCGGTGTGAAATTGATTGCAAATTATCTGGCTGCATTCTGTGCAGTTTTCATTTGCACATTGCCTATTTATCCAGTCACTTTGGAACAACTCCACAGATCTGACTTGCATATTTATTTTTGACTGGAACATTGAACCGGTGGACAGATGATCACTTTCCTTGGATTTAATTATTTATTATTGGCGGTGATGGGTGATGGTTGGGGAATAAGATACAGGGGCTCGTATTCAACAAAACGGACCCTCTAGAAAAGAGATGGCCCATACGAAAAATCAGTTTATAGCCAAGCTTGCTTGGGTTCTCTGAAAAGTGGCGACTCAAATGGTGCATGGATCTTCCTCATTAAGAAGGGTCTTAAGCCAATTGAACCCTTTATTTTGCTAATTGATGAGGGTGATTTTAATAGTGTATCTTTTGTTCAAGCATCAATTTATTCAAGTTGCAAGTGGAAAAGTGATGGACATTTGATGAAGATTTCTGTGAATGTTGTTTTTTCATTGAATAGATGTTTCTATTGGCAGGTTTTGTCAAAGCATTAGATAATGACATAAATACCCTTCTATTAGGAGGTAAGTCCCTTTAAAAAGAGGCAAACAAAGGGCATGCCAAACTATCTATTTAAAATAGATTTGTACATTACTAAACATGTATTTTTTATTTTATTTTAACCTCTTCTTTATATGGCTCTTTTCTTAGTGGGTCTATTTTAACTGGGTCTTTCAAAAAAAGAGTAGAGATACCAAACATGGCCAGCTCTCCCTGCTATGGCATTCGGGGTCAAAAGTGGAAAGAAGCAAAAAAGGCACCTTAAGGTAGTCTGAGATTGAAATAAGCATTCACCGTCACTCATCATGAACTAAATCGAGCCATGTGGAAAAAAGATGAGATCTTCAAGGTTTGATGGAGCAACTAAACACAAATGAAACTTACAGTCAATGAATCAAATGAAAATATCAAACGCCCATCTTGTAGTAGCAAGGAAAGGCAAGGAAAAAGGGAAAAAGGTGGCACCTTGTCTCTAAGTTGATAATGAAAACAGGACTTTTAATCACAGACCCAGTTGTAAACAAATATCAAGTCTCCTTTTTTTTCCCTCTCTCTCTCCTGGGTTCTCAAAGATTTCAGTAACAACATGAAAATCAGTTGCCTTCAAATGCAGAAAGGATCCAAAAATAGTGACCTGATATTCAAAAAAAGGGAGAGAGGGAGAGGGTTGGCGGGGGCTGCCGGCGGCAGGCCAGAGGGAGGAGGGTTTTTTTTTTTTTTGGCCGAGGGGGTGGGGGGGGCGGGCCACGATCGAGTGAGGGGAGAGGGGGAGAGAGGAAAAGAGGGAGAGAAAGTGGGAAAAAGGGGGAGATGGAGAGAGGGACGGGGTTGCCGGAAAGGGGGAGATGGGGAAAGGGAGAAGGAGAGGGCGGGCAGGGGTTGCCGTGGCGGGGGAGAGAGATAGGGAGAGGAAGAAGGAGAGCGAGAGGGATCGGTGTCGTGCGGAGGCTGTCGGTGGATGGCGAGAGAAATAGGGAGAGAAAGAAGGAGAGCGAGAGGGATGCAGAGGTGGGCGGAGGGCGGAGGTGGACGGAGCAGAGAGATGGAGATATAGAGAAGGAGAGGGATAGTGATAGTGATAGTTTAGGGATTTTTTTATTCTTAATTTATTTTTAAACAATGCATTGTGTGAAAAGTTTTTTATAATGTGTAGATAGCAGCACTCTATATTTATAAATGGAAAGATGCCTCACCACTCAGATACCAACATATTCACAAATCTTTATACTATTTAAATTGCTCACAAATAGTATTCAACGTTGAAAAAAAAAAGGGGGGGGACAAAAATAGGTCCCATATATTCTCCCCACAAATATTTAACTATACATATACACATGAGTTTTCCCAGGTATAAATGCCTCGCCAAATAAGAATCCTGTGGAGACCACATTGATACATCCAACCCCTCGCACGCCACTATGCTCCATAATGTCACAAGCCCGCATCCGTTGAATTGAAATTTAAAATAAAAATTGTATCAATCTTAAAAAAAATATAAGGTCATTGATCAAGAGTAGACTTGGAAATTCTACACACATGCGGGTTAGTCACATTCAAATCTTTCAATCCCCCTATCCCAAATGATTGGTGGGCCCAAGTTAGTGGCACAGGCAGTCAGCACGAAGCTCCATGCGAGACACATCTGCACGGGGAAAGCCTGAAATAGACATCTACGTATGTGATACGAGCACTAGACTTTTATAATATATTGTTTTTTTTCGAGTCGGCCCAGTGGCCAAGAGAGGAAATTGGAAACCTCCCCTTTGGCAGGGGCTATGGGAGCATCTCTCTGTGATTCAATAGACTTGTAGTTGACCAATTCAGTCGTAGGAACCTTTGAGAAGGAGAAAATAAAATTAAACAGAAAGATACCTTTTAGGAGCAACGTCACTACGTGATGCAACAGGTAGGCGTAAGAAAAACAGGCACGTGTTCAAAAAAAAAAAAAGAGACCTCTGCAGAGACAGCTGGGTATTAGACTCTCTCAGATAATCCTTCAAATCTCATCTATCCATTCCATTCCTTATGCGTGTTGAAACCGCATTGTTATACCGCCCTTCCCCGTTCTTCTAATTATATAAAAAAGCACTCTCCCGCATGCCAACGACAGCAACACTCGCAGCTGTGAGAGAGAGAGAGGGAGGGATATCAAGTCATCCCAATTTGTGATTTCCATTTCTTTCCATGGTGAGAATCAGCAATGAGTCGGCGCCGGAGGAGGAGGTCTTTGCCACCGTGGCAACTAGTCCGCCCAAGCGGCGGGCGGGGAGGAGGAAATTCCACGAGACGAGGCACCCAGTTTACAAAGGGGTGAGGCGGAGGAACGGAGGCAAGTGGGTGTGCGAGCTCCGCGAACCCAACAAGAAGTCAAGAATATGGCTTGGGACTTTCCCCACCCCTGAGATGGCTGCGCGTGCTCACGACGTCGCTGCCATGGCCCTCAGAGGCCGCTCTGCCTGTCTCAATTTTGCCGACTCCGCATGGCTTTTGCCCCTTCCAGCTTCTGCCAATGCCAAGGATGTTCAGAAGACGGCCGCTGAGGCTGCTGAAGCATTCCGACCGTCTAGCTCAAGATTGAAATCCGGCAATGACGTTAGACCGAGGCCGGAAAACCTGACGCTTCCACCATCGAAGGACTTGTTATACATGGATGAGCAGGAAGATTCCGGCACCGGCTTGCCGGGATTTCTTGCAAGACTGGCAGAGGGAGTCCTACTTTCACCACCTCCACGTCTGGGAGGTGGGTTCCAGTGGGATGAGGTGGAGGGAGATGCTGATGTGGAGCTCTGGAGCTTCTCCATTTGATTCTGATTTCGGAAGGGAATAATATTGTTTCTTTCTTCCGACGGAGGGTTGATAGATTTTAGATATTTTAACTTTGTACTCTACTTGTGTTTTGGTTGAGATGCCCCCAATGGGCAGAGGTCCATATTGTTAATTTGTATCAATATTTACTTTTGTCTAATGTATATATATCTATGGCGCAACAAGCTGATGTTTGCAAATCACAACAACAAGGGGATGGGATAGTTTCATCATGATGTATAGTGGATCAGAATGAAATATGTAAGATTTGATTATCATAATCATCTGATCAAGGACTATATAGTTTTATATAGTTTTTTTTTTTATATATATAGGAGAATATTCATGTGCATTCATCCCTCATCATAGAGTGAGGGACATTCATGTGCATCTATCCATCACCATAGGGTGAGGACACTTTCCCTTTTTACACATGAAGACAAGGAAGTGTACCTCACCATATATACTTGAAAATTCACTTTTGTACTTGAAAATTTTCATTTATGGAAGTGTCCCTCAGCCTATGGTGAGAGATGGATACACATGAATATTCTCCATATATATATATATATATATATATATAGGGAAATGCTCCTATGAGAGACACTCTCACCAACTTTGTGAGAGATAGGTGGGGGCCTTTCCATTTAATTTGATAAGAGTGGATATGGAAGTGAGGGCCCCCACCCATCTCTCACCAACTTGGTGAGAGTGTCTCTCACCAGAGCACCTCCCTATATATATATATATATACACTTAACAAAACATTTGAACTTTGGATCATTTTGTTAGATGATTACAATTATCTTATCATCACACATGGGCCCTCTATATCCTAATCTATATGTACGTGGGACCTTCCCGTCCTCATTTATAACTTGCATGCATCCAAGTAGTCCCAGTGTCTAAGGTAACCGAGTTGCAACTGTTATTTTGTTCTTGGTTTGAAATAATTGGAGATGGGATTGTAAAATCATTGTGGGTTCGACATTCAGAACGCATCAGAGAGGTCGAACTTTGTCAAAATTGAGAAAGTACAGTCAAAACAAGCTAAACTAGTTAGAAGATCGCCATAAGGACGACCATAAATAGTACTAAATGTGTTTCATAATATTTTCAATTTTTCTCCTACCATTAAATTATGGCTTAACCTCGCTGGTCGTCTTTTTTTTTTTATTTCCTAAAGAGACCGGTCGAACATTTTGAGCCAAATGGTCCTGCAAAGGTAAGCCGACATGAGCTGGCTCGAGCCAAGCCAATCCGTGTCCAAGCATTGCCCGTGTAGTTTTAAGGCCGAATATTTAGGCCTAGATTCAACACACAGGCATGAAAATCAGATTCAGTTGCAAACCCAGTGTAACGCCCCAATTCCGAATATCAAGAAAACCGTGAAGGTACCCGAATTTGGTGCGCTACTTTCAGAAAAATCCGGAAACTTCCAAGATCGTAGATCCGCAGTAAGATCCAATTTAAAACTTTTTGACTGACATATAATCAATGGTTAAAATTTGCGGAAGTGTAATGAGTAAAGCGGAAGCATAAGATATCATAGAGATATATCAAGTGTAGTAGGGCTGAAGTCCAGCATAAATCTCAAAGTATAATTAAGAACATATTTATAAACGTACCAGTCTAACTCCCTGCTCACCACATAAGAAAACACTCAAATCCAAAAAGATAATCACTCAAGCCCCCGGTACAAGCGCTCCATCCTCCACCTCGACCCCCTGGTCGGCTAGTCCCCATCCATAGTCTGCGGCTATGGGCGCCTCGACGAGGCGTCGTCCTCATAATTGGGGTAATCACCTAAGCACCAAGAATGAGTCAGATCCAAGAATCTGGCAAGTTACAGTATACAAATAACATAGGATGTATGCATCAAATGAATAGAGACAGTAATGAGATCAATAAAAATATCTAAGGTACAAATACTAGGCAATTGAACAAGATAAACATTTAGAATCAGGAAAATAAGATAAGTCAATCTATCTACACAACATGGCACATTCACACAAGTTGGATACCGCGGGATATTATGTCACAGCCCTCCCATACTGAACATAGTCGCGGTGGGGAAATCTCATCAGTGCTGGGGATAACTAACCCCGCAAAAAACTCATCAATCTCAAATACCCATCGCTCAAGAGACAGGACCCGGTATCACACCGTCCGTCTAAAACACAGCTCATCATGATAGCCTACTCAACACTCATAAATAGCTCCTACCAGTGATGATCGGTCAACATGATGAGCTTTACAACTGAGTAAATGTTGGTGCCAACTCAGGAAACTAAGGTACAGGTCTATATCTGTCTAGACTTGCCTTGCGCGAGCAAGGTTTTATCAAATCCCTAAGAGGTCCAAGTGCCAATCATTGGGTCCATACCAAGGCCCACCAAGCCATGGCCTTAGTCTAAATAATGCAGGAGAGATCACCAATCTCAATCCATCATCAAACAATCCATACTCATCCAAGATGAGTTACAAGTCTAATCACAACCACCTCTCCATCCCAGGGTTCACACATACAACTTAGGCCGTATGAGGGCTCGCCTAGATACAGACACGGGTCAAATTCCTCCAAACTACATCACCAGGTCACCTCTAGGAAGTCCTAGGTTCAGGTCATTCATTTTTCACTTACATTAATAGGTTTATAACAAGAACAAGGATATGAAAGAAGTACAATGTATAATAACCTTCAAGTAATAGAATCAAATAGAACAAAGCAATGGTCCAACCTAGGTAATGGTCCACTTTCAGGATCAGGGCCTCATCGGATAATTGGATCCCTAACTGCAGATGTTATATTTGGTGCTCCTGAAGTTACGGGCATCTTTGACTACGTTTAAGGGTCGAATCACTGACAATTCCAATCCCTAAACCCTACTTAGTGGTCCCCACGAGTCAAAGTCGAGTCACACCATTCACTTGTGCTTGGCACATTAATGGAAGTTCATTTGGATAGTCAATGAGTATAATTTATCCAATTAATAGGATACAACAATATAATTTAACATATAAAGAAAGAAATAAGGGAAATTTCAGGATAATTAAAGAATAATAATAATAATAGAGAAATCAAACCTTAGTTTAGCACATTGATAATCAAAGACACCATTCAAAAATAAATTTACAATTAATGATACATAAAAATCTTAATTTATAATTCTAGAGAACCTGAAGACTCAATTCAAGCTATCCAAACCAAATCCAATCTACCAAGCCCAGTACCCATTCCACAAGAGAACCAAAGATTAGAAAAGAAACCTAGGGATAAAGAAAATCCTAGAAAACCATATGGAAATTGGCTAAGGAATGAGCCTTATCTTGATTGGTAGAAGAGAAAGAGATTGATAAGAGCTTCTTCTTCCTGTAAATAGAGTTTTGGACTTAGGGTTTTAGCTAGGGTTTTATGAAATGAGAGATAAATTAGGAATAAATGAGAGTGAATTTAGGGTTCATTTCCCAATGCAATAGTTTAGCTTATACATAGCCTAGGGTCTTTAGGACAATTACCAAAATGATCTTTTTGATTGCATACGAATGTAGATAAGGACATGGGCATTTAGGTCATTTGGTAGAAATTCTAGAATGTTCTCAAGTGTGGAAAACCCCCTTATAAAAAAACCTATTTAATAGCAAAGGCCTCAACACCTAAAACGCTATAAAAATTATAAAAAGACACTCTATAGATCTATAAAATACACAATAGGTCTAAATCCTATAAAATAGATTAAAACTTAGAAAAATATCTATAATCTTACTAACCCCTATTAATTAGTACAATTATGCTATAATATCATAATTAATAGTATTTAAATTTAAAATGAGGACCCACCAAAGGTAGGGCCTCACACCCAGACCATTTGCAAAATGCCCATACACATTGTGTCAAAAATTGTTGGGCAAATCCAGGCCTTTTTAAGCATATAAAGACCAAGATGTCAATGGAACGGGTTAAACAGCCGACTTGTTCCTATTAAGCATAGAAAGACCCAATTGTTATTTCCGTGGGATTCTATTTGGTTGTTTGGTGCAACAAGATTCTATAGAAAATTCCAAACCCCTAACGTCTTCCACAGAAACTTTCATTTGAATTAAATAGGAATTACTTTTGACTGATCCAATCCATTCGCTCGCTCGCGTGCCTCTAGTGATCACTTACTACCAGTCAAGAAGTTTTGCTTTTAAGTGAAGTAATCAAAACTGTTAGCAATTCAAATTCACTATACAACGAAAGGCATTGAAGACAAAAGAGTTTTATCAAACAAAGATGCTGTCCACTCTTGGACTGGCAAGGGATCTTTTCCCCATCCTTGGAAGGTTCCTCATTCGGGTAGGAAATAGGCTCCTCATGCAAGAGAGCAAGCTACTGAATAGTTGACCAAGATTAGGCCCACATGCGAAACAAAAAGCCTGCCCTCGCAAAGACGGACAGGCAGACAGACAGCTCGTTATGAAACTTCATTTATCCACAACCCAACCCACTTCTTTAATCCCCCATCGTCTCGCAGCTGGGGCATGCCGTGTGTTTGCGCGCTCTTACCGCTTAACCCACCCGCCCTCCCTACTTCATATAAAGTCGCCCCTTCCCTCCAGTCCCAAGACAAAAACACTCTACAATCTACACATCTCTCTCATATTTCTACCTTCTTCCAACATGGATAGCATCAGCAACAGCTCTAATTCAAGTTTCAACTCATGTGACAAGGCACCTGAGACGACATCCTCCTCTCCATCATACAAAAGCACCCACTCTCACTCCAGCTTCTTAGATGAGGAGACCTTCTTCGCCACAGTCGCCACAAGTCCACCCAACAGGCGAGCAGGCCGGAAGAAATTCAGCGAGACGAGACACCCTGTCTACAGGGGAGTGAGGAGAAGAAACGGGGACAAATGGGTCTGCGAAGTCCGGGAACCCAGCAAGAAGTCCAGGATCTGGCTCGGCACTTTCCCCACCCCTGAAATGGCAGCACGCGCCCACGACGTCGCTGCCATGGCGCTGAGGGGCCGTTCCGCCTGTCTCAATTTCGCCGACTCAGCGTGGCTCTTGCCAATTCCAGCCTCTGCCAGCGCCAAGGACATTCAAAAGGCAGCGGCAGAGGCCGCTGAGGCCTTTCGGCCTTCAGAATCAGAGTCTGAATCGGTTTCCAGCCAAGATGCCAGCGCAGAGACTCGGACGGTTTCAACAGAGGATGTGGGGCTGCTATACATGAATGAGGAAGTGAATTTTGGAATGGACATGCCAGGGCTGCTTGCGAGCATGGCAGAGGGATTGCTGCTATCACCACCCCCACCTCACTCTCTTAGTGGGTTCCCCTGGAATGATGTGGAGGAGGACTGTGTGAACATGTTCTTGTGGAGCTACTCCAACCCAATTGGCTAGCTATTAGGATTCAGGTTGGGGCCCATAATTGAGTTTAATGTGGCTCTATAGTTTTGTACTCTGTAATTTGTATTTTCGGCTTTTGATTAAACATTACTCACCTACGTTAGATTGAATTGAGAGCTAAACATGTAAGTGGCCACGTTTTTCCAGTGGTGTTGCTTTTACGGGATTTTATCCTGCCACTCATAGCTACAGGTAAAAATGAAGTGCGAGGTGTACTAATGTCATTTGAAATCAGAGGTATGAAAACTTTTGGCTATATCAAATATTGACCACATTTATATATCATTTTCAAACCTTATTTACACATAATATGCAGATGAGCGCAAATAAATGTTCAATATTCTCCAATGTATGAGGGACCCTGATACATGAAGTTTCATATCTTAGATCCGTGAGGATTTTAAGAAATATGAATATCAGAGCAGTTCACTGTGTTATTTGACTTCGCAATTTCACCCCCTAGTCCTCCTGTCTTGATCGACATACACGAACCTGTATAAATTTATGATTGAATGTTGTAAAACAGTGTAGGGTCTTACCCTCTGCCAGAAATCTCACTCACTATCATTCCTTTCACAGTGGTCCTATAAAATATGCAATTTCACAGGAATAATCGCGCCTTCCTTTGATTTGGGTAGACCGTTGTATAGGCTTGTTTCACCATGGATGCCCTAAATCACCCGTCTTCTATACTGATCGGATGACTCTGGTTAATAATGAAGAACCTGAAGAATGTTGAAGTCTGTTCTCCCAACTTTACTCTCATCGCCCCTTTTCAGGCATAGCTTGTTGGGGATGAATGCATCTTAGGTAGGGGCGCCTTTCTGTTGGCAATGGTTGGAATCTTTGACCACTGTAAAGCAATTGGACCTCGACAGTAGGCAAAAGTTTCGGATAAGTTCAGTACCCATTTCGAATGGGTGAAGACTATCTGTATGTGAAAGGCAAAGAGTGTCTTGACCTGCATGGCAAGTAGGTCATTGACTCGTTGTAATACGCACGAACATAAATTTGATTTGAACAGTTCAAGATGGTAGATTCATTGCACAATCCCATCATGAGGATTGTTCACAAATTGAGACAGAAAAAAGAAAGTTAAGGGCCGACTTCCAGGTACAAAAAGTCTTCTTTTCATCAAATGTCTTCAACGGTAATATTGTCGAAATATGGCCGACAGAGTGATGGCCCCAAAGGACTGTGTGGGTTGAATCCAAACAGCTGAGTGAGGTCCGGTCCGACCAAAATGGCTCTTGAAGGGACCAAAATGGCTCTTGAAGGTGCCAATCGCCAAAGTCAAAAGTTCCAATGTGAGGTCGAGCTTGGCCTTTCGTTTTGGCTTTGTGCTTGATTTTAGTTTCTACTCAAGTCCCTATTTCTTTCCAATCCCAACATTGAGAGAAGATAAGAGAAGGACTCAGACCACTAGTCGCATGACGTCACTTCGAAAAGGTCTTTCTTGGCGCTTCCTCTGGTACCCATCTGCAATTATGAGACAGTCAAAGAGCCACTTCTCAGCGTTTACATTGCTGCCGTTTGATTTCGCCAAATAATCGCCGAATATTTGACCTCGCGCTCTCATTCATTGAATGCATTGCAAGCGCAAGATTTGGTTTCCATTCTTATCCAGATTCTCTCACATTTTGATTAATTGAGACTCATTCAACTGCTTCTCAGGTAAAATGATTAAATTACTCTTAGGATAATTTATCGCATGAGATTGATCAATTCTTGGTGATGTTAAGAATTCCCACAAGTAGTATTAAAATAAGTAAAAGAAAATATTTGATCCAATGATATAGAAAAGAAAGGAACTAAAACACTATATGTTGTCTTCTCATCCAATCCTTAGTCACAAATTTTCTTGATCTCCATCGCTGACTTAGGCATCGGAGGGATTTCGGTCAGATCGAGCTTTCACTCTGTTTGATATTGAAACAAGGGACCCACCCAGAGAATCTTGCTGAAGAGAATAAGGAAGATTGATACCACTCAAGACTCCCAATATCAGCAGGTTGAACTGACCTACCCATCTTCAGGCCATACAAATTTTGACTTTACATATACCATTCAGTTTATAGGGTCCACTTAGATGTATGCATATCAAGGAAGAGAGGAAGATGGAGAATTCTTATCATAGATGATGGTTAGACAAAAATTAACCCCATGGATTATCCTAACAATCATTTAATTATGTGTCTATATATATATATATATATATATATATTAAAAATTAATACAATGGCAATTAAAAGTAAAATGGGTGTTAAATTGGTGTCATGCCAAAACAATAGAAACATCAATGGGGTGCAATGATCAAAGGTGAGCCCAAATGAGCCTCATAGAGTCCACTTTATGTTGGATTCACTTGTAAGCGTGACAAACATGGGTGATGAAGAGGGTTTGAAAAGTCATTTTCACCATTATATTAATAAGGTAGGTATAAGACGTGCTTTTTACTCAGTAACCATTACTCGGCCGGAGTGAGATTTTGCCCAGGTCAAGTACAAGATGGGAAAGTAGTCGTGAGCTGTTTTGTTTGGGTTCTGGAGTTTGGCCTACCAATGAGATACAAGGATGGTCTCAAGAAGTTTTTTTTATGTGCCCCATTCATTTCATATAGGATCTTGATGCTAGACTATAGCACTGTGGAAACTTTGATCGAAGATGATTCAACCACTTCAAACACAAATTAAGATGAACAACATATATGATGCTAGACTATAGCACTGTGGAAACTTTGATCGAAGATGATTCAACCACTTCAAACACAAATTAAGATGAACTACATATATACCAGGTAGGATCAAGTAAATTTTGTGGAGAATAGAGATCACCTACTAGAAATCAACGTCCACTATTGCACTCCTCGTGAGAAAGGGTGCTTTAACTAAATAATTAGAAGATAATTAATGGTTTGGATCGAGCTAAGAAGAACGGCTTTCTTGGTGTTCTTATCTCATCTCTTTCCTATCTCTTTATCGGATGGCCGGTCGGTTTTTTTGCATATTAAGAAGGAACGATCATTCATTCTCCTTCATGATATAAAATGTTTTCCCCTTTTTGAATGAGAGAGATTTGCTTAGAACTCGTGCTTTGAGAGAATCATTCATGAGAGATCAATATGATTTAATTCAAATGAAAAATCTAATGACCAAAACAATTTCCTTAAGTTGGGGGGTGGGGGGGCACATGTGATCTCATGTGGGCCTAATGTCAAACGCCACCACTTGGATTGTAAACAACCCAATTTTTACAATATGGGAAAGTAAAACAGGTTGTTTCACTTTCATACCTCCTGAGCGGCTCGGATTTCACAAGTGACCCCACTAATGAATTGGCGGTGGTGAATTGGTGATGCCTCAAATACGTGCATCATACGAGTAATAGCCGTGTAATTGACCAGTACAGTGTAGTACAAACATACGAGAAGAAGAAAATAACAGACAAGAGGAAACCATTTTAGAAGGAACGTCAGCAGTCTCAGCATACCATTTGCTAAGCCAGATTCATTTATTCTGGGCCTGGGGGCAACAGATTTACATGTAAACCAAGGAAAGCTCTCGCACATGTTTAAGAAAAAAGGTCCTGTGCATAGACAGCTGGGTATTAGACTCCAAAATCCTGCCCATCTCAACTATCGTTTCCTTATGCGCGTTGAAAACGTAGTATCTTCTCCTTCTTCTTTGCCATCAGCATCAGAGAAGTCTTTGATCCAGCACTACTAATCTCCTAAGTGGCACCTACTAAGCTCACATAAATGGGCTAGACAAAATTTTCGTACAAAACTTTTATATATGTATTTGAGAAAGTGAAAATATTCAAGTTGGTTGGGAACCTCGCACCTCACCCGGATAACTGGGGATAGCTCTTTCCTCATTGAAAGTGATTTCTACCTTAACACAAGCAGAGGTCCCGCTTACTAAATCTCGATTAGATATCAAACTAGTGTGATTAAACTAGTAATTAACCCTAGTTCCAAGTTTAACAAAACAATCAATCAACAAATAGAGAGAGACACAAGAATTATACGTAGAAAACCCTAAATGGGAGAAAAACCACGGGCCTTATCGTCTAGGCCAACAGACAATTAAACACTATGTAAAACCGAAGAATACAAGACACTTATAACCCTTTTCCCAGTTGTTGACTCAACCTAAGGACTACCTCAGATCTTGCTGACATCACGTCACTAATCTTCACCGTACTTGAGCAGAACCGCCTTCAAGAAGGGGATGGAAACTTTACCCAAAACTCTAAATTTTCAGCACAGCAGCAGCTTGAAGTCTTGGGGGGAAATAAGATGGATCTCTCAAACTCTCTATCTCAGGGAATTAATCTTAATCAGTGTCTCCAATACGTTGAGAGAGGAAGCCTTTAAATAGTCTCCAATTCGTGTATAAAAGGCTCAAGGAATAGGAAGTTGCATCTTGATCGAAATAGAAAACAGTAGTTCAATCAGAATGGAAAGTCCATGGTTCGCTCGAGCGACTGTGGAAGTTCGCTCTAGCGAACTGCTCTCTAGAAGTAAGTGATCAGCGCAGTGCACCATTCGGACGAGCGAACTAGGAGATGGGTCGAGCGAACTAACCTCTGTGTATGGTTCACTCGAGCGATAACGGGATCCGCTCGAGCAGACTAATCTCTGTCTTCATTGTGTCAATCTAGAAACTTGATGGCTCGAGCGATCTATATAATGGGTCAAGCAAGAAAGCCTCTATTAAGGGTTCGCTCGAGCGATAGGATGATCGCTCGAGCGACTTTTGTAATTCCTCAGAATCCGGAAACTCTTGTCTATTCTGGAAAGAGATCTTAAGCAGTCCGATATCTAAAAGAAATACAATTTAAAGAAACTCAATTTTGTTCAGACTCTATGAATTAGCCAACTAAAATCCTAACACTCCTTGCATGCGAGTACTCCCACCTGCTGCATGCCTTCTATATCCATGTGAGACTGCCAACCCCCCTCTCTGCATTGATACTAACATGCATCCAAGTGGGCCCGCATCTAAGGGGACTTGAATTGCAACTATCAGATTATTCTTGCTTTGAAAATGGAATTTGAGAGTATTGTAGTTTTTTTCTATTTTTACCTGAAAGCCGGTGTCTCGATCATACAAAAAAACATTAAAAAGATCAAGCTTTGTCAAAACTGATAAACCACAATCCAAACTAGCTTTAATAAAGGTACAAAAATCAGCATATGGGTAATACCAAATATTATCTAGTATGAGCTGGCCTGATCCATGAGCACCTCTCACTACATACCTCCATAAAAATTTATTTGATAAGGCGCAGTTAGTATTTTTGTGGCTTCATTAACCACACTAGATAAAAAAAAACTGACTTTGTCAAGTAGCTTCTCATGATAAAAAAAAATAAAATTTAATGAGAGTTCGTAGGCATTCAATCTATGACCATCAAATGGACCGTTGAAATAGAGAATCCTTTCCTTTATACAGGAAATTTGCATCATGGCTTTTGCCGGGACGGCTAGATTCATTTGATTCATCCTTTCCCTCTTATTTTCTTATTTACTGGCAATTGCTTTTAAATTTAGTTTCAACATTTTGTTTTTCTCGTATTTTTCCTATTTAAGATTTATGGAGTTTGCAGCTGGCAAATTTATACTGATGGATTAGTTGAAATACAAGAAGAATTGAAGCTTGGTTAGTGATTTTTCCTATTTGGTTTTTTTTTTTTTTTTAACTTTCTTTTTTCTTTGATTGATTTTGTTTTCTCTGCTCTGCAGTGCGAATTGGTGAGATTAGCTTTTCGGGATTTACTAGCCCACTCGGTCTCCTGGTAGGTTCACTGTAACACTAAACTAAAATTGAAGGTGGGATCAAAAATACTAATTTTGACTACTTCCATTTGAATAATCAGTGCACCCTTTTGATTAATCCAATCCATTTATGCACACATGTCTCAAGATACTTACTAACACGTATCAATGCACTGGAAGTCTCTAAAGACATGGTCAATGCGCTGGTAGTCTCTAGAGACAAGGTAGTTGATTTATCCAATACAACTTACAGAGTTGAGTTTAGGTCCAAGCTGACCAAAACAAAATTAGTCCCACATGGGGAGATCCTAAAACCTTTCCCTGGCAGACAGAGACAGACTGACCGACCACAGCTGGTTATAAACATCACACTCTACTTCTTTCCCCTCGTTGCCCAGCTGGGGTATGCCGTGTGTGCGACTGCGAGCGCGTTCGAACCGCATAAACCGCTCGCCCTCCTTTTCCATATAAAACCGCCCCCCATTCCTTGAGTCCCAAAGCAAACACACTCACAGCTTTACTCCCAAGTCCCAAAACATCTCTCATCTCTCATTATCCAATATCAATCTTCCATTCCAACATGGACAGCAGCAGCAGCTCTAACTCAAATTTCCACTCATGTGACGAGGTGCTTGAGATGACATCCTCCTCTTCTCCAACATACAAAAGCACCCACTCTCACTGCAGGTTCTTAGATGAGGAGCAACTCTTCACCACAGTCACCACAAGTCCACCCAAGAGGCGCGCCGGGCGGAAGAAATTCCGTGAGACAAGACACCCAGTGTACAGGGGAGTGAGGAGGAGGAATGGGGACAGATGGGTCTGCGAGGTTCGCGAACCAGGCAAGAAGTCCAGGATATGGCTCGGCACTTTCCCCACCCCAGAGATGGCAGCACGCGCCCACGACGTCGCTGCCATGGCTCTGAGAGGCCGGTCCGCATGCCTCAATTTCGCCGACTCGGCATGGCTCTTGCCAATTCCGGCCTCTGCCAGCGCCAAGGACATTCAAAAGGCAGCGGCTGAGGCCGCAGAGGCCTTTCGGCCTACAGAATCAGAACCCGAATCTGAATCGGTGTCCAACCAAGCTGTGGGGGCAGAGAGTCGGACAGTTTCGACAGAGGATATGTTGTTGTTATACATGGATGAGGAAGTGAATTTTGGGATGGACATGCCAGGGTTGCTCGCCAGTATGGCCGAGGGATTGCTACTCTCACCACCTCACTCATCAAGTGGGTTCCACTGGGATGATTTGGAGGACTCTGTTGACATCTCTTTGTGGAGCTACTCGATTCCGATTGGCAATTAGGATTTAGCTTGGGGTTTGTTTGAATGTAAACTTTAACATTACACGCGTGCATGCTTGTTTGCTCGCTGTAATTCACATATGTAAATATGCTATGTAAATGAAGTGGTTTGAGATTTACTCGCCGGAATAGTTGGTAAATTCATTTACACACTTCTCTTTGCAAAAGGTGATGGTACAATCCCCACGTGGTCTTTTCTTACTTGGGGGCTTATCAATGACATTTATTTTTGTTATTTCTATGGGCCCAATATTTGTAATCCTAACCATTCAGCTTGTTTATTAAACTAATAAACCCTAAAAACTTAAAGCTGATTATCTTAAATTTTCATAAGTTTTGAGTAATTTGTAAAGAAAAGTCGGAATCTATAGATTTAAATTCTTGTAATCTTTTGGATCCAATGCATGATCCAAACCGTTCAATATTCATACGTTAAAAGTAAACATCAAGACATTCGGTCTCAAATTTAATGGATTTTGAGAAATTCTTAAAACTAACACCCAAAAACCTCAAATGAATCTTAAAACTGTTGGATTTACTCATTTGCTTATGTGAAATTGATGATTTTCACCAACATAGTAATATGTTTCAGTTTCACATATGTAACACTTGCATATGCAAATGTTACATGTGTATTTCCCTATCACATGTGAGGAAGGGAAACTGACCCCTAAAATACTCATACAAAAACTAGTGCATTGAAAACTACATAATGACATTAGCATTTTTTATCTTGGAGAATTTGCAAATTCCACCCAAGGGTTTGTTTCTTTCAAAAAATTAACGTCTAGAGAAATTTTGAATTCTCCAAAAGCTGTCTCGTAGATGGAATTCTTAAATCTTCCTCTTACCTTACACATCCATTAATATTGTTTAAGGGCTGGGGTTGGGATTTCATAATTTCAAAGAAAAAAAGCAACTTTACAAATTGTTGGAATTTATAATTCTAGCAAAGAAACATTGAGTCTGAAAGTGCATGGAACAACCATCAATCACATCATTATCCGAAAATTCCCGGCATCACAAATTTCTATTAGGAATTTTGCTAAAGGGCCTAAATATTGATTTATATAGCTTATTCCTTTTGAGTCACTTTCTATCTTCAATGGGTTGTTTTAAGACGTAATCCTCGTGGTATTTTACCCGATAGAACTGTTTTTTGGTATTTTTACCAGATAGGACTACTCCCCATGGTATCTTCAGATTTCATATTTGTTTCTCTCCTTTCTTTTTCCTTCTCTTTTATAATTTTCTTGGAAAAAAAATGAACATTGTGCTCTGAAATGAGAATTTATATGATTTTCTTGATCAGTGTTTTCGTATTTCCTAATAAATTTAGGGTTTCATTCCATAATCGGCCCATATCAGTGACCAATTATTTTGATGATTATCACAGGTAGCCCGATATATGCTCGGGCGGAGATTTTTCAATCTAGATGACCACGATGATTCTCGAGTTAAGATAACTGGTAAGACTAGGTTGAATTTGGGTTCATACCAGATTTGAACCAACCTAGTGCTCAATCCCCACCAGCCCGAGTTAGTCCCCTTCGCCCACCGAGTTTGCTGGTATGACCGTTATAATACAATACTTCTAGGAGGCAAAATCAAAGTGCCGGTTGGATCAAGAATACCAGTTTTTGTCTAACATCACCATATATTGAGTGAGAGATGTCTCCCAATTACTACATTAGAATTAATTTGGGCTCATCACTATTGATTGACTCAATTCTTTAACGCACCCACATGCCTCTTCTTGTCAGGTGTGGACCTGGAAATTCTTTCTTCATTTGTAACGCCCCACCCCTTATCCATGTATGATATTGTCCGCTTTGGCCCACTGACCTTACGGTTTTGCTTTTGATGGGCCTCAACCCATCAAAAAGCCTCATGCAAGGTAAGAGTGTAAGCTCTACATATAACCTCATTCACTTTCCTCTCTATAGTCGATGTGGGACTCCGGGGCATCACAATCCACCCCCCTTAGGGCTGCACGTCCATGTGCTGTAGCTTGTCGGTCCCTGCAGCCTGCCAGTCCTCTTGACCCGCCTACTTGCACCAGGCCATGGCAGGGGACCCACACTCGAACTAGTAGAGAGTCGGCTCTGATACCATTTGTAACGCCCCACCCCATACCCATGCATGATATTGTCCGCTTTGGCCCACGGGCCTCAATGTTTTGCTTCTGATGGGCCTCAACCCATCAAAAGGCCTCATGCAAAGTAAGGGTGTAAGCTCTACATATAACCCCATTCACTTTCCTCTCTATAGTCGATGTGGGACTCCGGGGAGTCACAATCCACCCCTCTTAGGGCTGCACGTCCCTGCCACATATAAAAAATTGCATATAATTTTAAAACATATAAGGGTTTTTTAGAAAACTTTGGGGGATATAAAAAAATATCACAAAATTCTTTAAAACCTCAAGGGGTTTTCTACAATTTTGGAGGGGTCATGGCCTCTGCCAACCCCCTATTCCGCCACTACCTCTGGTCAAGCGAAAAATAGTCCAATCACATAATCATAGCTCTTGATTTAACGTCTTTTGGTTTTAATGACCTTTTAACTAATTTTTTTTTTTAATCCAACGACAAATAAAAGTTTGATCAACATAAAATGGGGTTTGGTTCCATATCACTTAGAAGTAAAGAGTCTGAAATGAGTTTTTCACTTCAAAGGTGAGAGCTCAAGTGACAGCATAGAGCTGGATTTTACATTCATTGATCAACTGTTCTTAAGAATTCAAATTCACAAATCAATAGAGGGCTTGTGTTGTAAGTTTGTTGGATAAAGGCAATTATCCTAACGGCCAAGCAACGATATCCCACTCATGAAAATCCAAAGTAGGTCAGACAGTTACTTCCATTGGACTAAAAAGGTGCTTACTACTTTCCCATTCAACCAAAATTAGGCCACGTGCTTAGAACCTCAACCCTTACCCCTTGAAGACAAACAGCCAGCCAGACAGACAGACAGACAGACAGCTGGTTCTTTATAACAACACTGGCTTACTTACCCCTCGTTCCCCAGCTGGGGAATACCGTGTATGCGTGCGCGTTCGAACCGGATAACCCTCCCCAACCACCCAGCTTTCATTTCATCCTATAGATATATAAAGCCGCTCTTCTCCACAAAGTTGCAAAACAAACACACTTTCACAGTTTCACTACACTACACTCCATTCCACATCTCTCACTCTCTCATATCTTGCTACCTTCTTCCAACATGGATAGCACCAGCAGCTCTGATTCAAATTCCCACTTATGTGCCGATACGACATCCTCCTCTCAATCATATGAAAGCACCCACTTTCACTCAAATTTCTTAGATGAGGAGCAATTCTTCGCCACAGTCGCCACAAGTCCACCCAAGAGGCGTGCCGGGCGAAAAAAGTTCCGCGAGACACGACACCCAGTCTACAGGGGAGTGAGGAGGAGGAATGGGGACAGATGGGTCTGCGAGGTTCGCGAACCAGGCAAGAAGTCCAGGATATGGCTCGGCACTTTCCCCACCCCAGAGATGGCCGCACGCGCCCACGATGTAGCTGCCATGGCGCTGAGAGGCCGGTCCGCTTGTCTCAATTTTGCCGACTCGGCGTGGCTCTTGCCAATTCCGGCCTCTGCCAGCGCCAAGGACATTCAAAAGGCTGCGGCTGAGGCCGCTGAGGCCTTTCGGCCTTCAGAATCAGAATCTGAATCGGTTTCCGGCCAAGATGAAGATGTGGGCGCAGAGAATCGGACAGTTTCAACAGAGGATGTGGTGTTGGTATACATGAATGAGGAAGTGAATTATGGGATGGACATGCCAGGATTGCTGGCCAGTATGGCAGAGGGATTGCTACTCTCACCACCTCACTCTTCAAGTGGGTTCCACTGGGATGATGTGGAGGACTGCGTGGACATGTCCTTGTGGAGCTAATCCAAACCAATTGGCTATTTAGGATTCATGTTGGGGCCAATGAGCCCTTAGCATTGTACTCTACTCTGTAATTTGTATTTTCGGCTTTTAACCAAACATTGAGCAACTATTTACCTAAATTGCATTACGTTGAGTTGATCTTATGGAAATTTATCCCATTCCCCCCACCGCCAAGCCCGACTCATTGCAGGTAGGGGTGTTCATGGGATGGGATGGGCCTGGCTGAGGAATATCCAGGCCTGGCTCTGATTTTAAACCCAAGTCCAACCCACCTAGAATAGGTTAAACCCAAGCATGGGTCTACCATATGTTACAAATGAAAGAGGAAATACATACCAAGACAACTTGTAGCTCACCTAGTTAAGATCCTTATTTTGTGTGTGAGAAAATGTGTGTTCAACTGCTCCCTTCCATTAAAAACATCATTATTTGTTACTTAAAGAGTGCCTTTCATTCGGGCTGGCCAGACTTCGGGCTTTCTACCACTTAATTCGATCCTGGCTTGCATATTAAACAGGCCCAGAGTTTAATCCAAGCCCATCCCAAGTACTAAAGCCAAGGCTCAAGCTGGCCTGGGCCCAAGTCCGGCTCGGTCTGGCCTGATCCCTGAGGACCCCTTGGTGTGCATATATTATATACTAAAATGAGAGTGCTTTAAATTTTCATAACTTATTATGCATATATTATATACATTAGTACCAACAAATGTGGGTTTTTTTTTTTTTTTTTTACTTTTGCAATCTTGGTGTGCCCCAAATTTATTCTCTAAACCATTCGAATTTTTTTAATTAACTAATAAATCCAAAGATGGTTGGGGCATCTTTGTTTGTATTAAAAAAAATAAAATATTGAATACATAGGAATTCATCCTCAGATGAACTCCACAAAAGGTTTATTAAAGAGGTAAAGTGTGAATGATATGAAGTGAGGGGTGATAGATATAAGTTAGCAATGTAGATTGATCTTAACTTTTCTAGGATATGAACTCCTAGTCCTAAGGTGATGCCTTGGTATTTATTTTCTATCTTCCCTTGAGTTTCTCTCCATTAAAGGAAAGGTTGATTGATTGTCATTTTTGCATATGTATCTTGAATCTTTATTTTCAACCACTTTTGGCATGAGTTGCTATGTATTTGATGCAAATAAACAAGCCTTTAGCTTAATATATTAAATCTTTATAAATTCTGAGAGATACTTTAATCCTCCAAATCGCCTCCCATAAAAATAAATAAACAAACAAACAAACCAACCTAAACCAATAGATTATGTTTTGCATAGTTTCGTGGGCTCCCAATTCATTATCCAGAATATACTCATATAAATCGTAAATCTCAGTAAGTGAAGTTTCATGTATTAAATCCCCACATATTAAACAAACAAACCAACCTAAACCAATAGATTATGTTTTGCATAGTTTCGTGGGCTCCCAATTCATTATCCAGAATATACTAATATAAATCGTAAATCTCAATAAGTGGAGTTTCATGTATTAAATCCCCACATATTTTGGAAAAAAAAAATCATCTTAATCCAACTATCTAAGCATTTGCACTTTTACGGGGCCCCAGTTCATGTTGCAAACTGTTCAATATTTTCATAGATGCGATAAACCCCATTGCATGAAGTTTCGTACGTTAGATTCTTAAGAATTGTTAGAAATATGCAATAAAAAGATAAATGACTGGATCTCACTTTCTGATTTTTTGCACTTTTGTAAGCCCCTGATTCATGATCTAAGTTGATCATTGTGTTACTACATCTTCTTTTGAAAATATTTAAGGTTATGGACTCTAGAGCCCACTAATTTTAAATAAAAATTGATATAGATCCTGTTTTGCTCTTTCTGTTTTTGTCATATATCATTTACTTAGGCAAAAATGGTGTTTCCAAACAAATGTGGCAATATGTTTAAGGGGTTGTTTGGATTAAAAAAAAAATAGTATCACCAAATTCAAATATATTAAGATTTCATATTATCACATAATAAAATAGTATCATATTATAATGTTGTATCACTTATGATGTTTGACAATTTCTACGAATTTCAATATAGCGTGAAGTGTTTGACAATTTATAAAATTTTCACTAGATGATGCACCAAAATAAAAAACAAATAGGAAAACTGGAATGATTGACCCAATTAGAATCCACTAACTAGTGGTCATACCAAAGTGATTTAATATTGGTAACCATGATAGGGCCCATCTATTTAGAAAAATCATTATATTGAATATTAAAAACCATGAGCAATGTTTCTTAATCAAGATGGGTTTATCAAATGTTAATAACCACAATATAATACATCCAATGGTGATTATAGCAGAGAGCCCTATCAAACATCATTGAAGAATTCATTTATGAAAAAAATCAACGTGGGACCCATTTGATGTTAACAGTCATATTAACCAAGCTAATTATAATAATCACTAGGGGGTCATTAATATTGGTAATCATGGTAGAAATTACCTAATGTGATATCTGTAGGTCTCACCTAATATTAGTAATAATAAAAAAAAACTATATAATTATGGTAGTACTATGGTACCCACATAAGATTTATAAATGCTAAAGGGCCATTTAAGATTGAGAGCCATAATAGGATTCCTATAGAAACCATTAATATTAAAAAGATTTAGTGGGCCGCCATGGTATGAGTTTCTTATACATGTCTACTCTTGTTTGTAAATGCTCTTGACCATTCCTTTGGTTAGTTTTATCTACGAAAGGTTGTTTTCTACGGCATATATCAAATATTTTAATACGAAGGTTTTTATGAAAAACGGAAATATTATAGGATACTTTCTAATTATCTAAACCCCTAGTTTTTAGGTATTTACATTACAATTATAAGTGGGTGCTTGGAAGGCAAATATTTCTACACCCCCTTGGAGATTTTAGAAATGTTTGCTAAGTTCTGATTTCACTTCTCCCCTTCCACCAAATTAATATTTACTGAAGGAGAAGGAGAAGCTTGGAACGTGGCATTAACAGTTCTCAAAAACCCTCTGCAATTTTACCAAGAAAAAAAAAAAAAAAAACCCCTCTGCAATTCCAGAATCTCCTCGCCCACCATCTCTGTGCGATCCCAGAATCTCTTTTCTCTCTACAGTCTACATGCTCCAAAACCTCAAATCCCTCTGTATCTCTATCTCTGCAATCCCAAAATCTTAATACTCTGTCCCCACCCCAAGCTGTAGATCATCTGTCAAGGTGCACTGGCGTGTAAGTGACATTCTAAAAAAAAAAAAAAAAAATCTCAATTCTCTCTATCTCATTCTCCCTCTGCATGCCTAAAAATCTCTACTTTCTTTGTCTCTGTAACCCCAAAATCCCAGAACTCTTTGTCATTGCATATCTTCTCTTAAACACTCAAAACCCACAAAAGAAAACTTTGGGTTCTCTCCCTTTACAGTGTCATGGGCGGTGAAAGATGCACGGTTCGGGTCTCCAACATACCCTTAACAGCAATCGCGCAAGAACTCTTCTCCTTCTTTGAATCCACCATAGGCCCCGGCTCCGTCTTCGCCTGCGAAATCTTCACAGAGCGCAAGAACTGGAAGTCCCGGGGCTTCGGCCGCGTCCAGTTCGAGACCACTGATGCTGCCAACAAAGCCCATCTCCTCTCAACCCAAGGAAAGCTTGAATTCCAGCGCGCCCACCTTGCCCTCTCGCCGTCGTTCGAAGACGTCATCTTTCGCCCGGTGGACGCCCGGAGGCGGGTTCTTGGTGGGGTGCTGCATGCGGGTTTTATGAGTGGGGAGGACTGCATGAGTGTGTTGGAGTCTTGGAGGGTGGTGAAGGCGGAGCTGATGCCGGAGAGGAAGAGGGTGGAGTTTTGGGTGGGTGTTGGAGAGGGAAATGGGGAGTGTTACAGGCTGGAGATTCAGTTTGGGGATTTGGTTGGGGCGTTTGGGTGTGGTTTGGGAGGTGGGAAGTCAAATGCACTTCTTCTCAAGGTGATTTCTTTTTTCCATGATTAATCGTGCCTTCTGTTTTTTCTTCTCCCTTCTGTTTGTTAGATATACCATCTTTTCCCAAGAACTTTGTTATGTTTAGCTCGGTTGGTGCTTCTCTTTAGTTATTTAGTGTTGGATTGATGATTAAAATCAGTTTCACAAGTATTGCTATTGGAAAATTATTGTCTCTAGACCAAAGCCAGTAGTACCAGTTGGAAGGTGTCCATTTTTGCAAGTTACAACCATGGGGTTCAAGTAATGCTATCTATCAATCTTTTCACACACAGTTTTCATTTGGTGAGATGGCCTTTCATGGCTTGCCCTAAAGGTACCAATCTAAGCCCCTTTTGTGACAGGCTTGGATGCAAATCTTTTTAAGATTATCACAACCATTGACTTAGGAGTTAGGGGCCTTAAATTTAACGACTTCTCAAGTGACACTTTTTATGACTTTGAATATAGAGGTGAGTATAATTCAGATGAGGGTCAAATTAGGGTGAGTGCCAATTCCTCGGTGTTTGTGAATGTGAGGTGGTTGGACTCATGATAGGTGATGAGGTACTTAGATTGTTACCTCTATTAAGTTACCGCGAGAGGTACCACATTTGAGTATCTTTATTCCTTAAAAAGCAGAAGGGCCAATTTTCATCCCCATGTTTTGTTGTGGTACTTTCAATATAAGTAGGCCCTTTGTATCTCTAAATGGACTTAATAAGCTCTCTAATAATACGTCTCTTTCTAAATGTTAAATACACTGCAAAATCAAAATCGGAACTTTGTTTCCTATTAGAATTCCTTTAAAATATTGATCTATCTAATGGAGTAAATTAGCTCTCTAATAATTTCTCTTCCTAATTTTTTAACATGCTAAAAATTAGGAACTTAGCTTCCTATTTGAAAACATGTGATCCATTTAATGTTGGAAATGACTCTAACTGGATTAAAATTTGTCATAGTGATGAAATCCATCTTGCAAATATCGCTGATTTTTTTAATCCATTGTAATTTTGAATCCATCACAACATTTTCTTGAAAATATCTTATCATGATATTTCGTTTTTATTGTAATACTTTCTTGGTCTTTTAAACAAAAAGTCACCTCTTATACATGTTTCTATGAACAAATGACAATTTTGAATATTTAGGGTAGAGTGCCTAGATCAGAGCATAATTTTTTTTTTTTTTGAAGGAAATATCCCTAACTCCTGATATTGTGAATAAAAAAAATCACAATATCATGAGTTTAAAACTCCTGTTTCAACAGCTTCTCTTTCCTTCGTTATAAAAAAAAAAGAGGCATCTCTTTCCTTCTTCTCTTTCATCACATACTGGAGCATTTTGGACATTTTTGAACAACAAAAATTGCTTGCGCATTCCGTGGGAGAGATGACGCACGTCACGACTCTTTCCCTCCCTCTGGATGATCCCAAAGCCACAACCTCCATCGTAGGGATGACAATGGGTTGGGTATAAGTGGGGGGCCACCCCGACCCACTCCTATTAGGGGCGGGTTTGGTAGTGTGTTGGTAGGGTTTGGGTCGTGTATGGTTTTTCATGCATTAACACGAGTCGGGTTAGGGGCGGGTTTGGGTTTTTGGGTGCATCAACCCACCCTATCCCGTATATCTTTACTTCATATGTTACTTAGTGCATTTCATTTCATCTAAGAGCTCAGCAGTGCAATGGCGATGAGGGCGGAGATTTTCCTAGAGGTTATGACTTATGGTTTTAAATCTCCTCTAACACATTTTTTTTCATACTTTTCAAAAATATCAAATAAACCACTAACAAGTCCGACCTGACCCGAGATGCCATCGGGTGGGTTTGGTATGATAACCAACGAACCTGTCACGGGTCGGGGTGGGTATGGTACAATAGAAACACCTACCGTGTCAGGTTCGGGTCTACCTAAACCCGAACCAGACCCACCCATTGCCAACCCTACTTCATCCCCCTCTGCCTCTTTTAATACTCTATGGATGTTTCCATTTTGAGGGTCACCGTATCGTGCATACCTTTCTTGTCATCAAATCTGAACCATCTATCATTAGTAACCTGGAATTCACTAATGCAAATGGCTAAGATTTTCTGCCACCTCATGAATGCTATTCTAGTAGATGGGAAGGAGGGTGGGAGTAGTTCAAGTCAGGGGCGCAGAACTCTAGTCTTATATTTAATGATGATGTTCAATGAGTTGGCGTGTGGAGAACTATGATGCATGTGGTGTTGTATCGTATCCGATACTTCACTTTTTATTTGTAAAATCCGTATCCCTGCCATGTCTATCGTGTGTCCCTACCGTATCTACCCCGTGATTCCTTCTCTCTCATTCCAATAATTCATTGTTGCCATCAAAACTTGATCTTGGTGCTTCTTACGAGTGTTTCTATTAACGAAAAATATCACTTATATCTACATTGATATAACGGAGTCATTTTTGTATGCATCTCTCTCTCCCTCTCTCTCTCTCTCTCTTAAAGTATGAGTATACATGATTGTTAAAATATTAAAAAACAAAATGCATCAGTAGAACTTGTAGGAATCTACAACAATTACCAAACAGCACAAATCACATAATGTTATACAGTAAGTTAATGTTTATGTTCCACTGATACAAAATCTGTCAAAATATAAATTTGTTAATAGTATGTATCCAAACGGCCCATAATGTTTCTTAAATCTTTGATTTTTTTTAATTTGTAATTTTTCTTAAAAACTTTGCGATAATACCACAATATTATCGGTGATATTCATGATGTGTTATCCATCTGTGTTTATTGCCATTTCAGAAATATGGAACTAATTACTTAACAGATGCAATTCTTCTGAATGGATTCTAATTGGAAAAGTTTTTGCATCTTGAAGTTTTGGTCTTGTGTAAGTTCTCTATTGTAAGTGCAAAATCATCAGGCACTTGCTTTTCATGTAACATTAGCATCCTAGCTTGTATTAATTACGTACAAGGCAATAACTGCTATGTTCCAGAGGCTTATATAGGTCTGGGCCATGACTTTATCAGGCATGATATGAGGTCTGCATTGAATGCACATGCACAAATCCTGCTCTAAGTGGGTCAGGTCCTGTTGCAACTGTAGTTATAAACTATATATCCAGCAAATTGTCTGATGCCAAACTGTAATTTTTCAGGTCAAGTACGCGCCTAGAATCTACTATAAAATTTCAGGACCTACACTGGCTTCAAAGTTTAGCAGTGACCGTTACCATATCTGCAGGGAGGATTTTGAGTTCCTGTGGGTTCGCACCACAGATTTCTCAGGGCAGAAGTCCATTGGGCAGTCATCCTGTTTTTGTTGGGAAATTGCTGATGAGTTGACATGTTCAGAGATCCTCACTGGTTTCCCACTTTATGAAGAATTGGAGAACCTAACTACAGGACAAGGGAAACTCATTTGTCCGGCATCAGAACTAGTTCCCATAATAAATCCTCCATCTTATCCTAAGTTGGAATATGAGATCCTTTTCCGACTGAATTCCCTGGTTCATGCCCAAAAAATTGGTGCAGCTGCAGTAAATGACAAATTGCTTCACCTGCTAAGGGGATTAACCATAGAAACTGCTAATACTATCCTTCTGAAGCTGCAGAAGATGAAGTCTACTTGCTTCGAACCCATGAAGTTTATTCAAAATCACCTAAACAGCATGAAAAGTCCAATGCGCCTGCCTCCGTCATGCCAAAAATTGTTATTGGAAAAGAACCTAATGAGCTGTCATCGAGTACTGGTTACTCCGTCAAAAGTTTTCTTTTTGGGTCCCGAGCTTGAAACCTCCAATTATGTAGTAAAGCATTATGCTGCATATGCTTCTGACTTCATTCGAGTTTCGTTTGTAGAAGAGGATTGGACTAAGCTTCCTCCTGATTCCATTTCAATGAGAATTGAGCATGGTGTATTTTCAGACCCCCACAGAACTAGAATATATGATCGGATACTATCTATTCTTAGAGATGGGATTGTCATTGGGGACAAGAAATTTGAATTCCTTGCCTTCTCAGCGAGTCAGCTTCGTTCAAGTTCTGTTTGGATGTTTGCTTCAAATGATGCAGTATGTGCAGAAAGTATTCGACAATGGATGGGTTGTTTTGGCAAAATCCGCAGTGTGTCAAAATGCGCAGCGAGAATGGGACAGTTATTCAGCTCTTCCTTGCAAACATTTAATGTCCCGAAACACGATGTTCAGATCATTCCTGATATTGAAATGGTAACTGATGGTATCAAGTATTGCTTTTCAGATGGGATTGGTAAAATTTCTCTATCATTTGCCAGACAAGTTGCTCAGAAGTGTGGACTGGACAAAATTCCTTCAGCTTTCCAAATAAGATATGGGGGCTACAAAGGAGTTGTAGCCATTGACCATACCTCCTTTTGGAAACTGTCATTGCGTCGGAGTATGCTAAAGTTCGACTCAAAGAATACCATGCTTTGTATCACTAAATGGAGCGATTCTATGCCCAGTTATTTGAATCGGGAAATTGTTTGTCTCTTGTCCACGTTGGGAATAACAGATGAAAATTTTGAAATGATACAGGGCGAACAAATGCGTCTTTTAGATGGGATGCTAACAAATAGAGATATGGCGTTGAATGTTTTGGAGGGCATGACTGGAGGCAGTACAAAAACAGATTTAGCACAGATGTTGTTGCAGGGTTATGGGCCAAATGAAGAGCCTTATCTCTCGATGATGCTTAAAGCGCATCGTGAGTATCAGCTATCTGAAATACGGAGTAAGTGCCGTGTATTTGTACCAAAAGGCAGAGTCTTGATGGGATGCTTGGATGAAAAAGGAATATTAGATTATGGTCAAGTATTTATCCATGTGACTTTGACAAGGTCAGAGCTAGAAGACATGGGTCAATCTTATTTCCAAAGAACCAGTGAAAAAACATCTGTAGTAGTAGGAAAAGTTTTAGTCACCAAAAACCCTTGCCTCCATCCAGGTGATATAAGAGTGCTCCAAGCTGTTTACAATCCAGAATTAGAAGATACAGGATTGATAGACTGTGTCATCTTCCCTCAGAAAGGAGCAAGGTATATATTTTCAATATTGTTCAAGTATTTTTCAACTGGGAGTACATGTTAGAACATGTATTATCTTCAATTTTCTTCAAAAAATATGATTTTTTCTTTATAGTTTTTAGAGTTAATTATAGGAAGTTGCAGGACTTGGTCAGACTTGGCTGATGCAACTTGGTATAGAGGAGTCAATTTGGTTTTGGTCACAATGAAGTCACTTCCACCCTATAACTGAGTTTGTTTTTTAAGATTAAAATAAATAAAATTCTATCTTCACTAAATCATTTAGGTGCATTAACTTTGTTTATTGAAAAAAAAAATTTCCTGGTTCCTTTTTTTTTCTTTTTAGTTTTCTTTAACTTTGTAGAGGGTAATGGTCACTGGTCGTCAATCATGATCAGTTGATGGAGTATGTTTCAGCAATCAGAACATCCAAAAGTCTCTTTCTCTCTAAAAATAAATAAATAAATAAAATCTAGAAAGTGGATCTTCACTGTCAAATGTCAATATTCCATAGTTTGCATAATTTTCATATGAAAATACCAAATTGTTAGCTCAGTTTATGCTAAAAGCTTTGATGGTTGATGATTTATTTAAAACCTGTTTCAAGAATGGGTATGATTATTTTTAAAGAAAGATGACAATCCAAACATATTCCAATCACAAATTTTGATATGCATGTATTTAAATATTGGATATATTCATTCAAACATGTTCAATACTCCCATCTTTTGAAGTAATTCCAAACTTTTTACCATCCATCCTTCTATGGTGTGCATATTTTACTGATGCTTTTGTCTTATTTGGTAGAGGATAAGAACATTTTTTTTATGTAAAATGTAAGCCATCGTGATAATAAGATAGCTTCTTCCTCTTCTGCTTATATCGAGTCTTCCCTTATGAATTATTGTCTACACATTGATGCTTGTACATGGCACTTAAGATTAGAGCATATAGGAAAATACAAAATTAAGAAGCTAATGAATTTAGGGTTGATCCCAAAATTGGACAAAGTAGAGTTTGATATATATGAGCACTCTCTGTCAGGAAAGATGACTAAGAAACCCTTCCTTAAAGGTAAAAGGGCAATGAAATTATTGGACGCTGTACATTCAGATATTTGTGGACTTCAGGAAATAAAGACTCACGGAGGAAAAGAACATTTAATAACGTTTATAGATCATTATTCAACATGTGGATATGTATATCTGATTGCCCACAAGAATGAAGCCATGACAGTCTTTGATGAATATAGAAGAGAAGTGGAAAATCAATTAGGAAGAACAATGAAACTGTTGTGAATTGATAGAGGAGAGTATATGTTGAACGAGTTCAATGAATACTATAAACGGAATGGCATTAATCACCAATTAACAATGGCTTATGTACCAATTAATGAGATGTTGGCATAAGGTAGCTTTTTCTTCGGTCCCTAGGTTTCTTTGTTGTCTTAGATAGATCCCTCTCCACCTGATTTTGCAAACTAGACTTTGATTGGAGTTCGATTGGTATCCCAGGTGGTGCGGGCATTGGAGGAATTATTAGAGACTAAGGGGGTGGCTATGCTCTTATTCGCTGGTCTGGAAGGGTTTTGTTTGGTGAAGCAGGCAGAAATGGAATCTTTGCGGTGGGCTTTAGCTAAGCTACTTGTCCTCAACTCACAAATATCCAGATTGAAGGGGGTCTCCCTCTATGCAATTAAATACACTAAGGGGACTCCCTTTGTTGGATTAAATGGGCTAAGGGCTCTTGGTTATGGTTGATGTGGCAGAGGAGGTCATCAACCTAGGGGCTGACTTGAGCACTTTCTTCTTTTTCAAAAGAAAAGCCGACTCTGAGGCTATTGTTTGGCTGAAGATGGTGTTTCCAAGATAAGTCTTTGGATAGATCAGCCGTAGTCTTATCTAATCTGTTGTAATCTCTTTCTTTGGTTCTGTAGGGAGCCCTTAGATGTTGGGACTTTGATTGTGCACCTTTATACAGCTTTCAATACTTTTCTCTTGTACTGTGTAGCTTCTTTTAATAAATTTTGATACCTTCTAAAAAAAGGCACTCCTTGGGATCCACAATCATGATTGAAGATTCCATTATGTCAACCAAAAACAAAATTATAAATGGAAAAAATCTACATTTGCCACATAGGACAATTCCATTCTAGGAATTCATGTAAATCTTGAACAAACAGACCCTTGTGTAATGAGAGGGTTCTGTGGTAGAGGGGAAAATTGAGCTGATTTTCCATGCAATCCACTCTTTTGATGTTTGGTGCAACACATTTTCCTTGCAGAACAGAAAAAATAATGAGCTGATTTTCCTTGATAGGGGTTTTGGATTTCCTATGGGAGGGTTAGAAATATTCCTCTCCCATAGAAATAGAAACTCGAGGAGCATGGAATCCTCTGGTTGCAAAAATAAGTCCATAGTGTGTTTGTGTGACAAGAGGATTCTACGATGGAGTGGAAAATTGTTTTCATTTTCCATGCAACCCACTATTTTTATTGTTTGGTGCACCAAATTTTCCTTACAGAAAAGGAAAACAATGAATTGATTTTCCCTGATAGAAGGATTATGATTTCCTATGTGGAGGGTAGGAATGCATGATTCATTCATCTCTCTTGTATAAACATAAATCCATGAAGAGCGGAATCCTCTAGCTTCACAAACAAGAGGATTATGTGAGAGAGGAAGGCTTTGATTTTTTTTCCTGTAACTTGCTATTTGGTTGTTTGGTGGAATCGTTTTTTAAGAAAAGGGAAAAAAGTGAACCGATTTTCTTCAATAAAAAAGGATTTTGATCTTACTATGGGAGGGGTAGGAATGTAGGATTCCTCTCCCATAGAATAAGAAATCCGCTAAGTGCAAAACCCTCTCATTGCACAAACAAATCATTAAGAAAAAAGCGTCTCTGCCTCACACTAAATGACGATGTTTGGAGATCTTCCATTTTCCCTCTATTTTTAGCAGGATTGCAGTTGATTGGTCATCATTGAAAGTTCAACCTAATTTTGATGGTAATGTGATTAACGTTGGAAGGCATGGAACAAGGGGGAATTATAATACATTTTGAGAAGCTTTGTAACTATTCTATTCCACAGCATGATGGGGATCCTAGTGAGACAAGTTTTTTCCTTGCTTGCTGTTGGAAGTTGGTAAACCTCTAGGCAAGTAGCTTTTTAGAAGATGATTCACTTTTCTGAAATTCTTTATAGATGAGTGTATTAGAGATGAGAATATTGAGGTGGATGTGTGGTAAAATTAGGATAGATAGAATTAGAAAGAGCACTTCCAAGAGTGTTTAGGGGTGGCATCGGTTGGTCATAAAATAAGAGAAACTCATTTGAGATGGTTTGGACATGTCCAACGTAGGCCAACAATGGCCTCGGTAAAGAAAAGTTCATCTATGCACATTGATGGCTCACCAAAGCGAAGAGGTAGGCTGAAGAGGATGTGGATAGTACTAAAGAACTACCAATAGATCTGAAGAAATGCTACATATCAGAGGATTTGGCTCGGGATAGGTTGGAATGGAGGAATAAAATTCATGTAGCTAACCCAACATAGTTGGGACAAGGCTTTGTTGATGATGGTAATACATTCTCCACCACTATTAGACAGCAACAGTTTAATTTTCTTTTAATATTTTTTAAAATGAGAAAATCGTCCTTCTTGAGATATACCTACGTGTTAAGATATTAGGATAGAGATTGTTGCCAGTTTTTAGTGCCGGCCCCAAGTGTGGGTGGAGGAGGGTTGTGTTAAGTAGGTTGACAATTAACGTAGAATCTTGTCATAGTAACATGAATTCTGAGATAACAATATTCCGAGATCATGTTAGGGTGTTTCCTACTTTAGGCGACACATTGCAATGCCGGCCGGTTGCAGTGGAAAGTTGGTAAGGGTTACCACACCATTCTAGATGAGTGCGGCTAAAGAAGTTGGTTTAGCAGCAAAAGAAGAGGAAGATTCAACTTACTGCTTGGAATATATGAACCTTGATAGGCAAGAGCATTGAGGTAGTGAAGGTAATGAAAAGAATAAGAGTTAGTGTAGCCTATCGACCGGGGACAAAGTGGAAATGGGATAAAGCTAAGGAGCTCACTGATGGTTATAAACTTTTTTATGTAGGAAATACAATTCATATCATTAGTGCATATGCTCCCCAAGCAGGGTTAGATGAAAGTGTCAAGGGCCAATTTGGGAAGGAGATGGATGGTTTGCTACGAGAAATTCCAACTAGTGAAAAGATTTTCCTAGGAGGGGACTTAAATGGGCATGTAGGAAAGGATAGTACAAGATGTGAGAGAGTGCATGGAGCCCAAGGATTTGGAGAAAAGAATGAGTTAGGAGACACTATCTTGCATTTTGCATTAGCATTTGACCTTGTAATAGCAAACTCCTACTTTAAAAAAGAGATGGGCAATTAATTACTTATAAAAGTGAAACTAGTAGGAGCTAGATAGACTCTGTTCTAGTTAGAAAACATGACCAATTGACTTGTAAAGACTATAAGGATATTCCAGAAGAGAGTTTGAGCACGCAACATAGGTCAATAGTTTTAGATACTTGCATTAGAAGTAGAAAAGGAGTAGTAAATAAAATATTTCCTAAAACAAGGTGGAGGGATTTGAAAGGAGAAAGAGCAACAATATTTAAGGGTAAAGTGATTGAGGAGGGAGATTGGAATTTTGAAGGAGAATCAACAGCTATGTGGAAACAATTGACTAATTGTATTAGGAATGTTGCAAAAAAGGTGCTTGGAGAGTCGAAAGGGAACCTGGTGGTGGAGCATGGAGGTTCGGGAAGTTGTTCGAGAGGAGACATTGATGCGGAGCGGGGTACGAAGTGCGGGGCAAGTAGAGGCAGAGAGACAAGAGATGGAGGGTGGAAGGGATATTTCAGGTTTTCGCCTAAAAATTAGCCTCACGCCAAACTCCCTATCGCAGGCGAGGAAGAAGAGACAACTTAGGAAGACCCAAAATCACTCGTGAGAAATTTCATTAATCAATAATTAATGCCAAATGAAGCATTACAATGCTTAAATAGATAAAAGACTAACCCTAAAACTAATCCGGACCATTCAAATGCAATGATGGTTAGGATTAAAACATCCACCTAAATACAACTTAAGACATAAATAAGTAAATCAAACTCTGAGTATGCTAAGGTAGGTGGGCTAGGCCCAAAGAACTGGTCGAGATGGATGGGTTGGGCCCATCGATGGGTCGACCCATGGGGTCCATGGATCTGTTAGCATTAGACATTACAAAGTTTGGTAGGGGACTAGGAATATGGAAAGCTATGAGATGTATAAGAAGGTAAAGAAAGGAGTTAAGAAAATAGTAAGTGAAAGTGATGCAGAGCTCAAAGCATATGATGACCTATATGATAGGTTGGAAACCAGAGAAGGAGAGAATGATATTTTTAAGCTTGTAAAACTAAGAGAAAGGAAAGTAGGGACTTAGACCATGTCAAATGTATTAAGAGCAATGACCAAAAGGTTCTAGTGAAGGCCAATGATGTCAAAGAAAGGTGGAGGGAATATTTTAGCAAACTTTTAAATGAAAACTATTTAGGAGACATGAGAATTGAAGACCATGAGATTTCCATTACCTTGGCTCGATAATTAGTAAGGATGAGGAGATTGATGAAGATTGCAAACAATGATAAAAGCGGGATGGTTGAAGTGGAGACTTGCTTCTGGAGTGATTTGTGACAGACGAACGCAAAAAAGATTAAGGGGAAATTTTACAGGACAATGATTAGACCAGCCATGACCAATGAAGCAAAATGTTTGACCAATAAAGAAGTAACATATGCACAAAATGGATGTAGTGGATATGAGAATGCTGAGGTGGATGTGTGGTAAAATTGGAAAGGATAAAATTAGAAATTAGTGCTTTCGAGAGCATTTAGTGGTAGCATAAATAGGGGATAAAATTAGAGAAATCCATTTGAGATGATTTGGGCATGTCCAACGCCGGCCGACAACGGTGCCTGTAAGGAATTCATTATCTTCTTATATAAATTGGGGCATACTCTTAATAATGTTACAATGATTTTATGCTATGGATTTGTTTCTTAAACTTAGCACTACGTACATCTAGTGGTATTATCATTGAAGGATGCAAAATAATGATGGCCATATATGTAAATAAGAGGTTATCATTGAAGGATGCAAAATAATGATGGCTATATATGGAAATAAGAGGAGTATACTGGACATCATTATGAAATTAATTCAAAGGAAGTACTTTACTGCTCTTCTTATTAATGCTAACTGGATAAGTATTCCTGTGTTTCTTTGCAAATTGACAAGTTACACAAGAATGTCCCCTTTGTGCAGCCAATAGACTACTCCCCTTGTTTAAACCTCACAATTTCTCTTCCAACTCGAATGTCCTATCATTGTTTCTCTTTTGAGCATAGTCTATCTCACTGGTGTCCCAAAGTTGATTGGCTGTGTCGAAGTAAGTTTTCAACAATGCTTTCTTCCATTGAATTTCAAATCCAGTTCATAATCAATATATTTTCAGAAACAAAATTTTAGTTATTTTGGATCCTTTTTCAGTGGATCTTCAATACTCCCATCAATATATCCAAGTCTTTTGGCCCCTTCCATAGCCATGCTTGCTGAATAGGCCCAATCTTTATAGTTTCTGCCTTGCTGGCATCCAACAGATTTTGTGTAATCCTTGCGTTTGGATTCACAGCACTAGGTAATTGTTGGTCTGTTGCTAAGAAGACAGAAATTTCTCCCCCTTGTTTGGACTCTATAAAAAAAAGAGGCTAATTTTAAGTACTTCTTATTGTAGAAAAATTGGGGCTAAGTGACTCGGACTCGAATTATGGGACTCGGCCAACTATTTTTATTTTTTTATATTTTCTATGAAGTGAATTCGGACTTGGCCTGACTCGGCTGAGTCCTATGCGACTCGACCGAGTCAAGTCGGCCTTGGCCCTGACCGAGTTGGGTCCCGAGTCCGAGTATATTGTTTCCTTGGACCATGGTCATCATCAAAGCCATGCTCCAACTATGTGGGGTCAACTACATGAATTATGTTTCTTATTGTAGAACATCCCTCTAAATCACTACCAAACAATTAAAATAACGCAGCTAGGTTTGATCTGAGTTAGTTCTTATTCTCAATTCAGATTCGACACAACTAGGGATTTGCATAACATAACCCAAATGAGAAAGCAGGCTGCCCTAGAACACAGAAAACTTGGTTTTATGCATCCACTAATGGCCCTAAAAGAGATAGCACTGATTCACTCCATGAAAGAACCGAACTTCAAGGTCAAACTTATGACCATGAAGGTACTGATGTCAGCATTTGTAATGCTGTCATCAGCCCTAACCCCCAAGATTCAACCAGAATTAAGTCACAGCTTACAGATTACTTGGAAATATCTTTATTCTTTGAAAAAGGTTGCTGAATGCAGCAACTCCTTCAAATCGAATGAGATTTGCTATATGCCTAACAAAACATAGGAGCCGGATGACCTATGATGCCCAGATATGGATATAGGAACGGACACAGATAAGGTGATTGAGGATATCACTTGGCGCTTTTTAAAATCTAGGAAATGGATACGGATATGGGTTTCCTAATGTTTTCTTTAGATGACTTTTGAATTAATAAAATTATCATTGTTTATGTTTCTCTCTAACTTTTTTCTATGGTGACAAAGAAAATTAAAACTATATGAAATAATGGACTCGACGAGTAGGATATGCTAAGCTTATACCCTAGAAGTATTGGTGCAGTATCGGGTATCGCTATGAGTGTCAAATCAGGCTGACAGAGATAGATTGGACTTGTACAAGTATCTGGGTATCATAGCGGATGACCCTGACTAGGTTTGGTTGATGTTAGGGCTTAGCATTCTTCCAGCTTTTCCTCAACCCGAACCATTCAAGATTTCCGGCTGGCAGTTTTCTATCCCCAGGTATGTTCTGATACTAAGTTGAATAAATAACTTTAATGAGATCTAGGTTCGTCCTCAGAAATGTATGAGAAGCCCTAAAGAGAAAGAAATGAGGAAACGGGGAAGAGAAGGAATTGGAGGAGAAAGAAGCATATGGTTGTGGTTGCTAGGGTTGGAAAGAAGCATATGGTTGTGGTTGCTAGGGTTGGACAACTACAACCATATATATAATTTTATTATTTTTTCATATTACAAAAAAAAAACTTGGAGTTTCCCAAATTACATATAAGTCCTTGAGTCTTGCTTATTTAGATGATTCCCTTACTCTGCTTCATAATGGTGCTTTTGTGAAACAAGAGGATTCCGCTATAGAGAGGGACGTTGTTCTCATTTTCATGCAGCCCACGCTTCCGTCATTTGGTGTTACACTTTCCCCTTGTGGAAATGGAAAAAAGATATGTGGATTTTGATATTGTGTGTTAGAGGTAGGAATGAAGGATTCGTCTCCCGTAGAAATGGAAATTCAGGGAGCACAGAATCCTCTTGTTGCATAACCCACTAGAGTAAAATTTGGATTCCAACTGTTGTTTTGGGATTTGCCTGGGAAGTTTTCTTATCTTTATGAGTGATGGTTTGAGAGATGACGCGGAGTTTTACTCGTCTCTTCTCTTTATGTGCTGTCTCTCTGTATCTCTAGGCATGTTAAATTGTAAACCCAAATATCCTTTCTTGATTAACCTTTTTCCCCATTAGTTGTTTTAATGAAGGAAATAAGACCATACAAACTCTTGGTTTATTTAATTGTCGAATGGTTAGATTTGTACGAGAATTTAAGAATTTTGCCGGTGAACGATTCATGACTCAATGGTTGTATTCTATTTCAAATTCCTAGACTTTGTTTCCAAGTTATGTGAATATAATAGTCTTGTTTTATGTTATTTCTGGTGAAACAACGAGCGGTGATATTTAGTTTTCACTGCTTTTTTTATGAATTAGGCAGATTATTTAGGATTCTTATAGTAGGGACTGGTTTTTTCTTGTTGAAGTTGCTTCCATACTATTTCAGACAATTTGACCACCTTGATTTCAATGCATGTTTATACAGGCCTCATCCAAATGAATGCTCTGGTGGTGACTTAGATGGTGATCTTTACTTTGTTTGTTGGGATGAAAATCTCATCCCATCAAAGACTGATGCACCAATGGACTATATTGCACGCAAACCACGTCTTATGGATCATGAAGTTACACTGGAGGTATGTTAAACTCAGTACTTTTGTTATTTGATCAGTTGTTAAAGTCTAGACTTTTTCTAATATTGAAAATTGGAATGGGATCTGTATAAGTCGTGAAAAATAAGTTTCACTAAGGGAGTGCTTGGATGTAGGGAATGAGAATTGAGACACAGCAGTTGGGAAATGCCAGGGTGCACAAACCTATGGATTGCAGTAAGAGGGCTAGGGGGTACTTTTTCTTGTGTGTTCCTTGAAGAAAGTTTTGGGCTATTGTGCTTTCCCTACCCCTTGATAGGTTTTTTTCTCCATTAAGTTGAGAAAACTCCAAGAGATCTCTTCCTTTTCCCAACAAAAGTAAAAGCAAGTAAAGGCAAAGAAAAATTCCTTGAGGAAAAATGCTTTCCTCCACATCTGACGGTGTCTAATTGAATTTCAATCCCTTAGGCCGAGCAAAAGCTGCCTGTTTTCTCGCTTCTTCATTTGACTTTTGATTTATGTTACTGGAGGATGTGAATCCTTTGGTTTCTATCAAGGAAACTGAGATTGTGGTTCTTTTGATCCTCTCTTTTTTTTTTTTTTTTCACACTAGTTTTTGTAAGGGCATAGGTAGGATGCCTACCAAGTTATTTGTGATATTTTTTAGTTTTGACCATGGCCTGCATGTTAACATCAAACCATTCATTAGATGGATTCCCAACTTGGGCAGCCACTGTCCTGATTATCATATTCTGATCAGAGTATCCTAACTGTATGATACTGACCTGTGGATGGATGTCGGGAGCACTGGAGCCATGTGTTTTATCTGCCCTTCTGAGTGACCATGATTTGTTGAGTGGAATAATCCATTTGGAGTAATGCTTCTCAGTGGCCTAGGGGCCACCAGATGAATGGTTTCTGTTAGAGCAATGGCCCAACATGGTGGACATAAAGTGTCTTACAATTTGAGATAGAAGAATTGTAGTTCCTAACGTGTCCTTTTCCTTAAAATCTGCTGCTGTCTGACAAGAGCCCGTAGCATAGTTGGAAGTTTCTCATCATAGCAGCCATGATGATGCGTGTTCGAGTTGTATTACCTATCAAAAGAATATTTTTTCCTATGAAAAAGAAAATTTGCCAGTCTAAGTTACACTCTTATTCATCTCCCCAGCTGTAGGTGTGATTGGCGAAAATTTGGAGCCAAGGAATTTTTCTCCTCATTCATTTTCCTAGATATATTAGCGTGAAAAACATCCTGGGTCAGGGATTCTATGAGTAGAAAAGCACAAAAAAATTTGAAATAATTTTCTGTTCTCCCAAATGTGGTTGGACCTAGACATAACTTGATGCCTCAGCTGTGAAACAATTTGGTAACTTTTCTATTAGACAATATCAAAGGGCAGCGATAATCTATGATAGCCGGATACTTGTACAAGCCCAACAGACAATATCAAAGATCAATGATAATTTATGATACCTGGATACTTGTACAAACCCGCTGTATCCATATCAGATCGATACTACACTTGGATTGGCACTTGATACTTCACCAATACTTTTAGGGAACAACTTTAACATATCCTACTTACCAAGTCCTTTATTTCAAATAGTTCTTTTAATTTTCTTACATTTCACCATACAAAATGCTAGAAAGGGACGTAAACAATGATAATTTCATTGATTCAAAAGTGATTTAAAGAAAAAAATTAAGACACCCACATCCGTATCTGTGCCCTAGATTTTCAGAAGTGAGGAGTCACATCTATGATCCCCGAATCAGTGCGAACACATCCGTATTCGTATTTGGACACCATGGGTGATAATGTCTCTGTTTGCTTATTGATGTGATTAAAACTGCAGGAAATTCGAAGATTCTTTGTCCATTATATGATCAGTGACACGCTTGGTACCATCTCTACTGCTCATTTGGTGCTTGCGGACCGGGAACCAACCAAAGGCCGAAGCTTCAAGTGCCTCCAATTGGCAAAGCTTCACTCAATGGCAGTTGACTTTGCAAAGACGGGAGCACCAGCAGAAATGCCAAGGATACTGAAACCAAGAGAATATCCGGATTTCTTGGAGAGGACAGACCGACCTATGTACACGTCACCTGGAATATTAGGTAAGCTCTACCGTGCGACCATCAACCATTGCGAGGAGCAAAAGACTGAGTTGATCTGGTCAGAAACAGTTGCACGAGCCGCATATGATGAAGATCTTGTAGTCTCCAATTTTGAGGCATTTATAGTTGCTGCAGAAAATTACAAGAATCTATATGCTGAGAAGTTGGGTGCATTGTTGAACTTTTATGGAGCAGAGTGCGAAGATGAGATATTGACAGGTAATTTAAGGAAGCGGTCAACATATTTACAGAGAGATAATAGGAAATATGGTGAAATGAAAGACAGGATTTTGGCTGCAGCCAGGAGTTTGCAGGAGGAGGCCAAAGCGTGGTTCAAGAGTGGGTGTGAAAATCACGAGCGTTCAAAAATGGCATCTGCTTGGTATCATGTGACATACCATCCAGATTACTCTTCAGGTACTCATTTCTTGAGCTTTCCCTGGGTCTTGAGTGATGTTTTGCTGAACATAAAATCATCAAGAAAGCAGGAGAAATTAAACATGAATACCTGTTTGGGTGGAAAGCAAATATAGTTCAATTGCACCATTGTATTATTCTTTATATGCCAAGTCTTATCTTGGCATTATTTTGGTACATTACTGATTCCTGAATGCTTCTGAATGTTTTTACTTCCTGCTACTTCATTGGTTTCTTGATTTCTTTTATTTGAAGTAGTCAGCTTGAAGCCTACATGTTAGTATTCAGTTGTGATTTCTTTGAATTGATAAGAATGATATTGGGGATCCAATCTGTTTGGCTATCAAGTGATTGAGTCCTAATGGATCTAGTTTTCACCCTCTGAATTGAGTTCTGGGATTTCTGTACCTGACACGCCGCAATGCTGGAGGAAAAGGCATTGATTTTTTTTTTTTTTAGTATTATTTCATACTAAGTTGAGACTTGAGATTTTATTTTTTTTTAATAACGGAGACTTGAGAGACATTCCTAAGTGCGCATTCCTCTTTCTTTGGCTTGTTGCATGTAAAATGTTCTCAGCGTAACCCTATCCATTCAGTTAATTTTTTTAGATTGCCGCTGATAACAAAGCATAAATCAGTAAGGCATGTTATGTATTTTTGGGTGCTGAAAGGCAAATGCATATTAATAAGAGAAGAAGATACGTGGGCTTGAAAGGCCCCCAAAAAAAAAAAGGCCACAAAGGAGGGAACTATACAATCTCAAAATGAGACAGCATGCACAAATTTACTCATCCTTTGAAACACAACATCATGGCCGATGGCTCCTCTTGCCTGGGCTATGGTTTATGGTCCATTAAATTATACTTATAACTCTGTCAAACTTGAATTGGCGAGTTGACTCGATCAAAATCATTTTTTAGGAGAAAAATGCCCCTCCAAATAGGACTCACCGGGATGCATGATGATTATGAAAGTCCGTTAGATGGAAAGATCTATGTGAGACTTATCTATGCATAATTTGGATTCCATGAGATCATCCTAATCCTTTGATCCAATGCCCTAAAATTTAAGGTTGTGACTATTCATGGTGGGGTGTGTATAAAAAGACTAAACTGATTCAAGGTGGGCCTCATGACCCAAAAAAAAAAAAAAAAAGGGTGGAAAAAGGGATGCTTTTAAAGTGGCCTGTTTTGGAGAATTACCCTAGATCCATCCTTGATGGGGCCCCACTAATCACGGAACCACGGGGGATGGAAAGAGCCATCCTTGATGGGCCAGCTATCAAGTTTGGGTTCAATCCCATGCCTCTAATCCCTTGATCCATTGGCCAACAGTTTAAAAACTTATATTAAACAAAAAAAGTTTGACCCTAGATCCAACGGTTCAATCCATCCAAACGGGTGCAAACTCATAGGCTCCGGCATTATTCAAGGGGTCCCGTCTCTATGAATGGTTCGGATTAGTAATAGGTGGGGCCATCATGGTGTCATTGATAAGCAGTAAAAAAAAAATTGCATGGTAAAAGGATCTCTCTTTCATTGGATTGTAGAACCCATCATAAAAACTACTTAGTTGGGACTATGTACTTACTAAAATTCTAAATCATTGAAAATAAACTCCTTTGTTTTTTATATGGGATCTAGTAGAATTTCATTCTAATACAAGTTTGTCCCACCACATGATTGAGCATATGATTAATTTTGCCGATATAATCAATCTTACGATGGGACCCCACTTATATTTATGTGAAATTTAAAGAGCCCCTTAAAAGCATATAAGATGGAATCCTCCATGGCAGGTGTTATATGCTTCCCATGGGTGGACTATTTGCGTGGTGCCACGATCCACAAGGAAGCTACGTCAACTGCCCACTAATCAATCTCTTATAAGTTCCAATGGGTGTTCAAATAATGCATAAAACGTGCAGACTGCAGAGGGTTCTCATAGATAAGTGACACTAATGCTTTCTTAATTCTTCCTCAAGATTTGTAGAGGTCCTCTCCTCTTAATTGAAATGACTTCTCCATCATCAGAGAAGACAGTGCATGCAACAGGAAGGTGGATTTCTCCTTTCCTTTCCTTCTTTTTTTCTTTCATCTAATCCTTTTTCCTCTTTCGTCTAGAGGATCAAAGTTATGTACTGCTTATTTTCACTACATCTCTAAAATCCAGTTTAAAAGTTCATGAATCAGATAGATTCTTCTTGGGCAGAAACTGCCTATGCTTGAGACTCAAATTTGGACTTCTCCCTGCCTATACAAAAAGACAAGCATTTACGATGAACATGATAGTTGGTATAATTTTTTAGTGACCTAGAAGAGAGACTATGAATCCGTTTGAATACACCCAAAAGCTTGGGTAACCTTTAGGTGCTCAGTGGAGCCTCTTAAACCACCAACACACACACAGCCCACCGATGTGGGACTTGCTTTTATTTTAGTGACATAGATAAGAGACTTTCGAACTTTCAAAGGGATATAAAGGTATTAAAAAACTTACAATGCAATCTTCATCCAATGAAACTAAGAAAAGTTTTTTTTTTTAATGATTTTAAAAACCCCGTGTTAATTAGAATATAAAGTAACTTGGGAGGAACAATGGTTGGAGAGAAACGAGGGTCGGAGATTTTGGGCTTTTTGAACGAAGCTGGAGGTGCGTGCAGTTGAGTCATGGGCTTAAATAGGTGAGGACTGGATGGCGTTTTACCTGGGGCATGAACCATACGGTCCATAGCCCTGAAAGGGGCTTTTCAAACTAGATGGGTGCATCCGCACCCACATGAATACACATGGGTCCTGTGCATTAAGGGCAAACTAACCTTAGTACCGGAACCTCTCATCTTTGGTGCCACGGATCCGTTATCAAAGCGCGGTTCAAAGAGGCCTGGAGTGCGGATCAACCAAATATGAAGTGAACCATGTAGAATCTTTAATTTATATGCATTTTCTATTTCTGTAAGCAGGGGTGTAAAAAAAAACCGGAAAACCGTCTAACCGAACCGAACCGCGGTTAATAACCGTATTTCAAGGTTCGGTTACGGTTAATGAAATTCAAAAACCGTACGGTTCGGTTCGGTTACGATTTTCCATAATAATTCACGGTTATTAACCGAACCGAACCGTATAATACAGTTCGGTTAACCGTACCGTTTACAAATAAAAGAAAAAATAAGGAGCCGTAACCGTATGGTTAACCGTATAATAAAGATTACCGATCGATGGGATTGTTATTTAATTGCTCCTTATGTGTCATTTTACCTTCAATCATTCACATTTATCTCCTTATGTGAGGAAGGCATTTCACGGTTATTAACCGTAACCGAACCGTTTAATACGGTTAACCACGGTTACGGTTTTATACGGTTTTTGTGGATATGATTACGGTTACGGTTTTAAAAGACAGAAAACCGCGGTTACGGTTTGGTTAACGGTTTTTCCAAATTGACCGGTTAACCGAACCGTTACACCCCTATTTGTAAGTTTGACATTTATCTTTTAAATAAATAAATTTCTTATAACTTATTAATTATTATCTATTTTATGCGATCAAATTATAAAGTTAATTTTTATATCCATTTTTTATACTTGAGTGTATGGATAAGATATATTTGTTCCCATTAGTTAATTGTTTATAAACCCACAAATATTATATTCTTTAGGCGATTAAAGACACTCCAGATAAATAATATATTTTAAAATTTAGCGTTTCCGCACTCACTTAGAAACTAATAACCCCTTGCCAAGGATCTCTTTCAATCATGTCAATATATATAGCCAGAATCCGATCTTGGAAAATCATTTCAAAAGCAGGAAGCTCCCAAACAAAGAATTTTCAGAAAAGTAAAATAAAACCAGGGGTCAGCCAGATCCCCATTTCGTACTCTGTGGGTATGGACTCTGGAGTCTGGACCTTACCAGGAAGCTGGGATGAGTATTTGACTATTGACCAACGGTGCATTGAGGAGAGTCCTGATCCCCTGTTTCGTCCCTGTTTGGACGAAACAGGGATCCGGCTCCCTTTGAGGCCACTTGGGTCTGCACTCTGAAGAGTTGCTGGACGTTTCCATTAGCTGGCCCACTTATCCTCTTCTCATTAAACTGCGACTGCCATACACAGACCACTTCTGACGGAATTCTTCGAAATGTTACTTTCAATTCTTTGATGTATTAGACTGTCAATGTCAGGTAATACGACGGGACTATGTGACCCATTCTCAGCAACAACTACTGAGATAATAAGGTAAAATGTACAATTGAAGCCTAAAGTCCTAACTAAACTAAACAAAAAATTGGTATGAAACAAAACAACTGGGAACTCTTAAAATAAACTTTTATGGAAAATATTCAAATTTATCCATCCCAACACCCCCTTCTGGGAAAGTTTCAAATACAAAATATTCAAATGCATCCATCCCTCATAATTGTGGTGAGGGACACCCCCTTTTTGGAAAGTTTCAAGTACAAAAGAAAAGTATTTTGTACTTAAACTTCCCAAAAAGGGGTGTCCCTCACCACAATTGTGAGGGATGGATGCACTTAAATATCCCCCAACTTTTATATTATGATTTAAAACTCATTTATATGTAAGAGCATTTGATAAACTTATAATTATATTTTTCATTTTTACAGCTTATCTATAAATTAAAATATTTGCCTCTTAAAAAAGAAAAGCTAGGAGGGTTTTCTCTCCGGAAAAATTTCTAGTTAAAACGGCTCGAGGTATACAATCCAAAATTTATAAGTGTTCTTAGATGAAAGTGGCATGCCTTAAAATAAATTTTTAAAATGACGCAAACGATGGTTCTCCATTGAAATTTTTATAAAGTGGCCCCAATACTACAATTTTTAAAGCTGGGCCCAAATTACCTCAAGTAATTAATAACAACTTTTTTCTATAATTTTATCAAACAAACTAATTATAAATTATAATTTTTTTTATATTAGACCTTAATCTAATTAGCTCTTATTAATTAGATTAGAATCTCTAAACGGATCCATAGCCTTATTATCATTGGTGCAAGGTACCAAATAAGCATGAGGTGCTTGCTAGTTTAAGTTTTAAACGGTCTCGATTAGCATGGAGAACATCATGGTTGGTGGGGCCCAAATAGGTCGTGAGTGAGAGTGAGGTCAGGGTTGTGCCCTTCAACTTCGAGCCAGCTGGTGATATTTGCCTCAACACGGAGTTTATACGTTGTAAAGAAGAAACTACAGGAAGACAACCCAACTGCCACTTTTTATTCTGGAGATTGGTATGATCTGATCATCTTAATATCTCAGTCACTCTCAGTCACTTGGGATTCAATTATCAAAATCCAAATTCATCTCCAGAAAGCAAAGTACAGATATCTATATCTCATCTCATCTTCTCTGCCGCACGCGTTTCCTAATCCGCGTCCACTGAGACTCTTTCAATTTGGATTTAGGGGATGGACTGATGCCAGCAGTGTTGTTTCTGTTCTGTGGCGTGAAGTGACTCGTTTAGCCACGAGGACAAATAGTGGAAGGGACCAGCTAAGCTAACTCAATCCGATACTTTATCTGGTAACCCTGTGGATTGGGGTTCAGCTTATTTACTCTTACTTTTGGGTTGAGATTTTAATAAATGGGTTAAATATTTGGGGGTTGAGTCTATTTAGCTATTTGACTGACCCACTCAATTGGAATTCAATCCATTTAAAATTGTTGCTATGACCCAACTGCCAAACTAGGGACTTGAGAAGTTTAGACTGAAACTTTTAGTTTCAACATTGGTTTTGGGATGATATTTTTAACCTGATTAATTGATAGATTAGATTGAGGATTGAGTCCATGAATGTCACCCACAATGCTTAAATCGCATCGATTGATGCATTTGTGGGAACCACCTAGGGGCCCAATAATCCATCCAACTCTTGTACAAAACGATACCAGATTCAAGCATTTTACATCGATGTGAGATGTGATTTGAGTCATTGGAGGGCAGCTTCTTTTTTACTTTCATAATCCACCCAAGGGGTTTGAGATCCAAGATAGTCCAAATAAGTGGGAGGAGGAGTCCACACATGTAGGAAGAATGGTATACTTAGGAATCATAAGGTGACGTCCTGAGTTTTCAAACAAAACTGATGCATTATGGCCATGAATCAAGGGGTTGGAAGGACCTGATTGACTTAAAACTTTGCACCCATGTAAGTCACATTCAAATCCACCGATCCCCTCACCTCCCCCACGATTGGGGGTCTAAGGCCCATTTAATTTTTAAGAATGACTAAACCAATGAGTTGAGTTGGGAGGCTTAGGCTGGTCAACTATAGCCCTAACAGGAACAGCTTTCCCCAACTTGAAGAGCCATGATTGTGTGGCTTATCTCTCTTGTTTTTTGAAGGTATGTGGGCCTATGTGGAGCTTGCCACGGTGACCATGCCAGAGAGACGATTCAATCACTTTGTTAAAACGTTGAGGGGCCCTAAAAATCAACTACAGTCTCCAACTTCCATTCAAAATGTTGCATTGAAACAGAAGATCTCTTTCCCATCTCCTTATCCCACCATCAGCAATCCCATTTCAGAAAGATAAACGGCCATGATTTACTGATCGCTAAAATAATATAGAACAATCTGGAGTACCTAGGGCTTCTTCCGATGATCATCACCCGAATGGCACCATCTCCTTATCCATTGCACTTCTAATTAAAATTTTCATTACAACTAGATCGTGCACCTACAACAGGTGAAGCCACAATTCTAAATAGGAGCCAACACGTTCCGTAATTGCCACATTGTTTTCAGTACATTGATGGTAAATGTCAATTCAATGAGCTAGTAAGTAGGTTCTATTACGTCTTCTTCTTATCCAATTAAAATGAAATCACATCAATTAAAACGAAATCACATCAATTAAAACCAATCTCCTTTGATATGTGTGAGCATATTGTGCGTACTTGCATGTGAGAGAGAGAGAAACTGGTTTTTTTTTTCTTCTTGTTTTCACCCTACCACTCAATTTCTAAACATTATTTTTATGTATTTGAAACAATTTTAGAAAACCTTTCCATTCACGTTGGAGACAATTAAAGGGTGAACTTATTGAAAGGGGAGAAATTTTCTCCTTGGAACTACGTTTTGAAGGCATATTTAATGGACCCGAGCCTGCATATTGCTTATATGCAGTATGTATGTAGGAGAACATTGCCCTTAAGGTATCGTTTGGGAAGGCGGTAAAATGGGGGAGAAAAAAAAAGAGGGGAAAATTGAGGGAAAGTGGGAATTGAGGGTGTTTGGAAAGGGGGGAAGGAAAGTGGGGGAGGGGAAAGTGGGGGGAAAATGGGTGCGGGCCCACTCCAAAATTTTTCCCTCAAAAGTGGATGGAAAATGAGGGGCAAAGGAGGGAAAAGTGAAGAAATTACTAAACTACCCTTTTACCTTATTGAAACTTTTACAAAAACAAAGATAAAATAGTAATTGTCTCTCTACCTCACAAACAAACAAAATTATACTTTTTTACTTTTCTTCCCCTCACTTTTTGACTATCCAAACAAGATGATGTAAAATTAATTTTCCCTTCCCTCCCCTCTCCTCCCCTTCATTCTCCTTTCCCCTCAAATTTTCCCTCCCCTCCCATCCCCCCTTCCCAAACATAGCATAAAAGGGATGCTCCTCTTCTTCAAATGTCAACTGTTTTTTATGAGGGTGTTCAGCCTCTTCTAAAACCATCTATTCCCTAGGTTGTGGAGTCTCTCCCTCCTCCTACACTGAGTAGCTTAAGCTTCTATTTGGGCAAATGGCCCTCGGAAGAAAGCACGAGTTTAAAGCCACAATCTTTGAGGTTTTTAGCCATGATCTAAGTCAACTGTGCTGCCCCCTTAAAATAAAATCATATTCTTTTTTCAATTTTACGTAGTCTTTAGTACTAAGAAATTTGATAATTGGCATGAATTACGATGTAAGAACGACTTGTACTTCAATATCCTCACTGATTACAATCATTTTCAGCGTCACTACCTACCAATGAGTGGAGATCACAACAACCAGATCTATTGGGTTGGTAGATGTCTAGATTTGACGTAATCTAAAATTATTGAGGCCAGAATTTTCCATACGGATCTACAGGTGCATTGGATGACATTCGACATTTAATTTGTACAGGATGGCAAACTATCAAAGTTCTATTGTAATCCTCTTGATGCTACTCATTGGATTTTCTCTTGGTTTGCTGTTGATCTCCGCTCTTTACTATTCACTCTACTTCGGTCTGTTACCTTTCCTATGAATTCCAAAGAATTCAATAGTAATAAGGCATATAGGGTATTTAAAGTGTTTACTAATTAAAAAAAAATGCTCTGCTTTCCATTCTCATGATCCTTCCAATACAAGAAATCTAGGATAAAATTTAGAAATGCTGGGGTTACAATGTGAAAGAACTTGTTCATTGTGCCCATTGCACTAGTGAGCCTTCTCATTTGGACAGGGCAGTGGCGGACCCAAATACAAAGGTTTGGGGGCTGAAGGCCTCAACCTAGTTGAAAATTTTCACGGAATCCCTCGTAAATTTTGATAATTAATGTGTATTTTTTTAACAATTCCCCTGCCCACAATATTAATTTTACATTAGGCCCCCCACCCCGAGTTAAATTTCTTGGGTCCGCCCTTGGACAGGGGTAGGCCCAAGAAATTTTCCTTGGGATGGCCACTATGAAGCATTTGTAAAGACTGCATTGAGTTTTCTACAAATATGCGAGGTTTTAGATTTATTAGAGATTTAGTTTTGACTCTAACTTTTAAGTAGAAATGAGTCTTTTTATGATTTTTTGTGAAGGTTTTAGATATGGATATTTATTTATTTGAGCCGTTGTTGTGAGTCATTTTCTGCTCCTTCGGCTACTCAGTTCACGGCCCCCACAAAATTACGAGGGGTTCAAAATTTTATACTTTAAGGTCATTAAAATAATTATTAAAATATAAACTCCCTTTTGGTATGCCTTTAGATGAGACTGATTTATAAATCCACGTGATTTTGGTATGCCTATTGAACAATCACAGATCCCACAAACATATTTGTTTAATGAAATTGAAAGCCTAACTAAGAATAAAACTGAATATCCAAGAAAATTATTAAATAATTTCTTACCTAAAAGGGTTTGAATTAAATGAAGATGGGAAATGAATACTTAACCACTGTTCAAGTAAATCACATCTTTCACCCATCCCTCCCATAACCACTGTTCAAGAAAGAATTAACTTCACCCAAGATTACATCGCCAGGAAGAGAAGAGGCGACATGGAGAGAAAGCTAATAGAGAAAGCTTTCACTGAGATTAAATTCAGGGATGAAAGAGACACCGAACTCCCTATCCAATGGGGATGCTCCGAGCATATACATAGGAAAGAGAAGCATAAACACAAGAGGTTTAAGCATAGAGATACTCCCAGCTTCCATAAGAGAAGGAAGCATAAGTTCCGAAAGTCTACAACTTTCAGAAATCCAGACAAGAGATATGAAAATCTCAAGCAGAGAAAGTACTACAAAAGAAATACTTCTTCAGGCAAAAGGATTCCTAATTACAGGAAAAATCCTTCTGATAAATCCAACAGAAAGGAATGTTGGACATGCGGAGAAACTGGACATTTTGCTCCAGAGTGCCCCAAAAGGGACAAGAAGAATGTCAGAGTTAATATGGTCGAACTCATATTACCAGATGCTGACTTTTATGATTATGATATTTTATATCATTCTGAGATTAGAGATATCGACGAAAGCGATGTCTATTCAGTAACCACAGATGAAGACTTTGAAGATGAATCATCTTCCTCATCTGATACAGAAGGACAGGTATGTCAAGAATGCTCTTCTGACATATGTTTAAATGTCCATATAGTTAAACAGGAAGGAGAGTCCTCCTCTGTTTCTCCTTACCATCAGTTTGAAAACCAAACTCTACGATGGAGAAGTGCCAAGTGGTCACTCAAGAAGTGGAAGTTCAGAACTGAACCACCACCTGATGAAATTGCCATAGAATTCTATGCTATGGTTTCAGAACAAATCTTCATTTGTGAAGAATGCGGATATCCTACTATCCCAGGATATACTGAGGAGAGTATTTTCTTTGTAAGCAAAAAATATGGTTTACACTTTCACAAGACCTGTTTTCTGGTTGTACTCCAGGAAAATAGAGGCAAGCCTGCAGTCCAGATTGTCATTGACACCCTAGGACTATATTGGAAGGATGTAGAAGAAGCAAGGCTTCTCCAATATCTACATAGGAGTTCCTCTACCATTAAAACTCCTCTCCAACCTCCAGAGCCCATAGACTCTGATCCAGAAGTTGATGGAACCATCAACCTTAGTCAAGAAGAATCTGCTGCTGCCTTTGGCAACAACACCCTTCAAGTCAATGCTTACAGCCACCAAGGAGACCTGCTTTTCACAAAGCTGATCATTGCCAACCTTGGTAATCAGGAAATCGAAGCCCTTGTTGATACAGGAGCCACAACCTCCTTTATCCAAACAGGACTAATTCCAGAAAGCCATATGGTTAGTTTACCCTCACCATATATCGGTTCAGGAGCTAATGCTATTCCGTTTACCATTAAACGGCATACTAAGTCTCTCCTCATCAAGATCCAGGATATGTTACATCCTGTTAAGTTTATGGAAATTGACAATATGAATGTCAGTAATTCCATTCTTGGAATTGATTTCCTTGCTAACTTCGACCAATACACCATTCAGATGATCCCTCCTTTACAGTTGGTTCTTCACCTCCATGGTACCGAAGTTATCCTGCCACTTTTCACAAAGAATGAAAAGTATATGGCCACATTCAGAGATGCAGCTCAACGTGGTGATACTGAGGGTACTCCAACCCTAAATACCCCCTCACAATGTTATAGGAACAAAGTCAAAGAGGCCCTTTTCTGTGCTTTATAAAACTGAAGCCCAGTACCCCAAATACAAGGACAAGAGACTAATCAACGGCCCCTGCAACGAATTAACCGGCTAACCCATCAAGGTCCCTGTCATCTTTTGACCTTTTGGAGACGGGACGATGGGAGGGAGATTCTGCATAACCTTAACCATGAAAGGAAAAAAAAAAAAGGGACAAATCACAATGCATACAAATCAATACACATCAGCATCAAATTACCACGTTTTGAGCCTGTAGCGTTAGATGCCTTCCAGTTCCAGATACCAAAACCCAGGACACAGCTGGCAACTAATCATCACCCTCACTCCCACAAGGCGCCCAGCCTGGCATGCTCTCACGTGCCATTTGCGTGTGTTAGCCGTGTCACGTGCCTCAATAACCGTTATAAGTAGCCCATTCCAACTTCCACTTCCTTCTAAAAGTCCAAATTAACTCCAAACCGCTCAATTCAATTCAAACTCTTCTACTCCTCACCATTCACTAATACTTGTATTTGTTACTCTCGTTTTTTATGGAAAGCAAGAGCTTCTACTGTGCGTCTGATGATTATGTGGCCGGAGAGCTTACAGATATCTGGTCTCCGTCGAACAATTTCACCGGTCGGGTGATCTCCGAAGGGGAGACATACGCCACGGTGGCGACGAGCAGTCCCAAACGTCGAGCGGGACGAAGGAAATTCCGGGAGACCCGTCACCCTGTGTACAAGGGGGTCAGGAGGAGGAACGGGGAGAAATGGGTCTGCGAGGTGCGCGAGCCCAACAAGAAGTCGAGGATATGGCTGGGAACATTCCCAACCCCGGAAATGGCAGCCCGAGCCCACGACGTCGCCGCAATGGCGCTGAGAGGGCGAACGGCCTGCCTCAATTTCGCGGATTCGGCGTCTCTTTTGGCCGTGCCGTCCTCCACCGATGCGAAGGAAATTCAGAGGGCAGCCGCGGAGGCTGCGGAAGCATTCCGTCCGACGCCGACGTCGGAGATGAAGGGTTATGATGAGCTTCCATTTTACATGGATGAAGAGGCGGAATTGGGGATGCCAGCCTTGCTTGCCAACATGGCAGAGGGAATGCTGCTCTCACCTCCACATGTGAGTGGGTCCTGCTGGGATGAGATGGAGAGCGATGCTGACGTGTCTCTGTGGAGTTACTCTATTTGAATGGGCCCACAGAATCCGTCATCCTGTGTACATATTGCTGGAGTTTCCCTCTTGCTGTAGGTCTGTTGGTTTGTGCAGTTGTATAAAGTGGTGGTTTGGAAGTGAGATTCTTCCGGGAAAGCAAGATGCTTGTGTGGGGTTACTGGGGTAGTGGGTAGTCACAGTGTAGTAAATATAATGCACGTTTTGTGGTCTATAAAAGAGACAAAAGAGAGAAGCTCTTTACGAGCTTCCTACTTGCTCTATACAAGACAAGATGGAATGAGAGGAGTTTCTTAGAAGGCCCAGTGGTCGTTGGTCGAGCTACATTTACAATTTGACATGGACGGGTGTCAAGTTACGAGTAAAAGGTACATAGCGTAAATAGAGAGAGTACGGAATCTCTTCTGGAAGCAGCCAGGTAGCCATCTTCATCTTTTCAAGATAAGAGAGACAGCAGGTAGATGGGCCGAAGGGATTATTGCCACATGCAGACTTCTAATTTCTAATTATTGAGTGTTTTCAATTATCCTATCTGAAATATGAGAATTTATATATTAAATGTATCATAGTTGATCTGAGAGAGTCACCACTATTAAGAGGTTGATTTTATCCATTTCTCTCTCTCTCGTCGTGTGTGTAATATACTTAATCCAAAGGTGCTTTTTGAAATGCCCACTATCTTTCCCTGTAATTCAAAGGTAGCCCCTTAGTATTTATTAAGAGTTGGAATCCTAGGAGACTTAACCTTATGATGCTTGAGTGAATCCATCACAGTACGCCAAGTCACCACGAGCAACCTGCCATGCACATGGGGCTGCCGCCTTATGCATGGGCAGGTGGTAGATTGTGATTGGTCCACTTACGATCACAGTAGATCAAAACCCTTAGATGTTCCCAATTCATATATTAAATGGGCATTTGGGCGGAGGTCCCTCAACAGTGATTTTTATTACAAACGGTCCACAATACTTTATCGTACCGACAGCAGTCCTCTTATAACTGAAAAAGACAAAAACGCCCTTGTATATGTCAGCAAAAGTAAAACTCAAATAAATTTATTTGAGTTTTCAAAACTCAGATAAAACTCAGATAAATTTGTCAGTCTTCTGAGGCAGTCTTCTCACTGTTTAAACCATGGTTATGATCATATGTGTAGCCTGTGGACGGTGGTCTTGGACCATCTTTTCACATGTTAAAACCACTTACAGATTGACTGACTTGGGCTTTCTTGAAATCAGGACACATGATACTTTGTGAATACAACACTAGAACTTACCTGTGAGAGTAGAAGAGAACAGCCAAGACCCACATTACATGACAATCAAGTTTCTCTATCAAGGTGGCCAAACTGATATCATGGCCGTTGATATAGCTTAGGTATGATATGAAGGTTAATAGGTTATAATATTAAAAATCAAAATAAGTGTTATCTAATGCTTAAACCTGATAATCGCTGCTTTATCACTTCCACAAAACCAAAATATGTTTGGTTTCTCCCATAGTTCCCTGCTCCTTCTTCTCCTTCTGTCAGCTGGCAGAGAAAGAAAACGCGAATCACGAATCACAACCACTGCAATAAGAAAGGAGAGATAGATGTGGGTCATCGGATGGCACCACTTCACATAGCTATTTGTTTAAAACTCAGAAAAGTTCTTCAAAACTCAGATAAATTTATCTGAGTTCTGCTAGAAACTCAGATAAATTTGTAAATTTATCTGAGTTTCTGGCAGAACTTCGACAAATTTATCTGAGTTTCTATTTAGTTTATCAGAGATTCTGGGAAATTTATCTGAGCTCGGCGACACCAAAAGTCAGGATACGGAAAATCAAATTCTAATAAAAATCGAAATCCAAAACAAGAACACTTGATGACCACAATCCAATCGAGAAAAGAGAGGGGGAAAACAAGAAAAAGTGCAAAATGCTCTCTTTCAAATCAGTTGTAGAGATAAAGAGAGATTTGGAAGAGACTACAGATGAAAGAGCAAGATAAAGTAAAACTGTGTCTATCTTTGAAGAAATGAAAGAGAGAGAATCGGAAGTCATGGTGGCGACGGGAGGTGCTCTGCAACGATACTCTGTAACTATGGAAAGGAATGGAAAATGGAAAATGAGAGAAGAAGAATGAAGGAGTTCTTTGGCGCAGTTGAAATGGGCAACTTAGTCATGAAAATATATGATGTGGCATATTAGGGACCTCTCACTAAAATATCTCCAGCTGTGTGGACTATAGACATTAGAGAAAAAATAGTTGTCCTTCATGCCTTAAAATACCGTGCTTAAGGACTTTTGGCTAATTTACCCTATATTAAATCCTACAGCAGCACTTATACTATGCTGATTGATATCTATCTGGTCTTCGTTGACCATCCAGATTCCAGTCCCGAATGACAAGTTAAAAGCCCATCTTACCCAAGAGAAAAACAGAGAGAGAAAAAAAAGACAGTTAAAAGCCCCAAATACCCGGTAAAAAGCTAAAACATGTGGCTGCTGGGATTCGAGCCCAGGTCTCCACGGCCACAACGTGGAATTCTTACCACTAAACTACAGCCACTCAGTTGGTGGAAGTCGGTGTGTTTATTTATAAAACTAGATTCCTACAAAACCTTTCCCAGCCGATCTTTTATTCGAAACTACACGGGTGCAATCCTCATGCCCATTAGCATTCACCCAAGTGGAGAGAAGTCGAGGTTTTAGAGACTTTTATAGACAACCACCATCCATCAAATAGAAAGGAGGGCAAAATATTGGGTGGCCATGGATTACCCAATCGGCTTTAAGAACAGAGAGGAAAGTATTGCACGAAATGATGGAAAAAAGTGAGCGGTGCAGAAGATGGAGCAGTTTTTTCTGATCTATCATGGATTCCTCTCATTATACATAACATAAGTTAGGCACCAAAGATCACAGGTCATGATGGCATGTTGGGTCTTAAAGCCAGAAGCGTATTGGGCCTATTCCCAATTTGTCATGAAACACGGTCTTTTAGTTAAGGTCTTGGACATGGAACATGATTTTTAACATCGTATGTTAGGCTCGAATCGAATTCTGAGAAGAAGAAAAAAATGGTCTATCAAGCCTGGCACCACTGTGTTTGATCTATAGAAGATCTTTATTCGCCATAGAATCAATCTTGTAATGACTAGGGACGCAGCATAGGGCATGCTCTTTTAGAGTTTTTGGTCCAGTTTTATGGGCTCCAGCCCAATGCTTATCTTCGGCCCATTGTTTATTTGGCTTGAGCCTTGGTAACCATAAGAGAACCAAGAATGCACTGAGTAACACTTGGGCTTCCTTTCATGCTGTCAAGATTGGGCCACAGTCGTGGATGACCCTGGAAAAACATGGATATGAAAGTTTATGCGTATGCCTACAAGAATGCCCACCAGAGATATATTTCCCCTCTAAAATTAAACCAAAAGAAATAGAATTTTTCATGATTCTGAAGAAGTACTAGAATTTGCCAAATGTAGGAAACAATGTCAAAGCTTGGATAATCATGAATTCTACAATCCTGACAATTTTACCAATGCCTTTACATTGGGAATAGGCTTCCATCCTTTGCTCAGTCCGCACCAAGGATATCATTTTGACTATAAACAAGAACTAGCTAAACATTAATTTGAGAGATTCTGTCTGTATATTTACATCATTAACCTCCATAATTACATGAAAGAAAACATGAGTATTGAACAGCCAAAATAGGATGACTACTCAAACTGAAGGCGCCGTCGAATAGGACGCTGTCGAATTGGCTTGGCACTGGCAGTTCCTGGGCCTGAAGTCAAAGGGCTTGAGGTCGTCTTGCTCTTCTTCACAAATGATTCCATGCAGTCCTCAGAATTTTTCACTTGATCTTCTCCATGCTTTGCCTGAACCATCACTTTTGAAGATCGGTAGAATTCAGTAATGCTGAGCTGTTTGCCACTAGACTTCGGAGACTCTGACTTGCTGCAGATCTTTCTTTTTGATTTTGCTTCCTTCAATGCCTATAGAATTTTAATTAATTGCAGGAAGCATTCAGTGAACTGTATGTGTAAGTAAAACATTCCATAACACTTCCTTTATTTATGTATTGTATATCCAGGTGCAGGTGTAAAAGAAAATTGGAAGGAAAAGATTCAATTCCACAGCACAAGAACCAGTAAAACGTTTGCTCAAAGTTCCAGGAATGTATTCGGTCCACATTCAAGATGACAGAAAAAGGATCAATTGGGACAATCCAATTGGATGGTATTTTTGGGAGGGGCTCATCATATATGTTGAAGAAAAAAGTCATGGCAAGCCACATGGCACCAATCCACATGCACTGCAATAATCAAAGAGCTCTCTTCTTTAGACTTGGTCAACAAATCTTACATGTAATAAGTTGTAACCATCCTTGTATTTCTTCGGTTCCCCTCTCTCTCTCTCTCTCAATCATATCTTCATGTAACTAAGTGACCATGTGATTAGTTTAAATATGCAATACATGTATCTCAAAACTCAACACTTGAGTTAGTTGTTATCAAGTTGTTTTCTAAAAATTCAAATCTCTAAAATATCAATGGTTTTGTATTAAGTAAAACAACATTCCATGTGTATAAAGAGAAACCTGAGCAATTACACATTTACAAGCTGTGCATCTTAATTCCATAAAAATTACAAGAAAACTCTATCAAAACTTTGAAAGAAAGAAGATCAATGGCAGTTTCAGCCACATGCACAGCCATTTGTGAACCTTCTACCTAGTGCATAAATTGCAACAAAAACTTAAAAAAGATTTCAAGGAAATGTATTTCATCTTTTTGTTTATAGTAAATCTAGGGTGAAGCTATGCTTATATCATAGATGTCTTGATTTATATATATATATATATATATATATATATATATATATTACATTATTACATGGCATGCTGCATGTATGAGAAACCCACGACTCAAATGGAGGGCCCTTCCATGAACAGGATGTACCAGAAAACTCAAATTCATAGGATAATTGGAACCGCCTATCGGACTATCATCTACTGATTTTGGTTGTTAGCTGGACTTCTTTTCATTTCTCATAATCCATTTTTAAATCCTTGAAAGTAGAGGTGGCAAACAGGTCAGGTCAGGCTAAATGGGTCGGACCAGTTTAATTCCTAGCCCGCATCAGAACCGCTTATTAAACGGGTCAAAAACTCCTAACTTGTACCCACTGCAGGTCAACCCGACCAGACCCACATGAACCGACATAACCATTGCGGGTTGGGTTGACCCACATAAACTGCATCCAAACATAAATTTATTAACAAGAGTCCTCTAAGGCTCTAAACATACCTAAAGTTTAAATTAGACCCAAACCAATAAGTTAATTCATAAAAAGGAGATAAGATCTAAATAAACAATCATTAACTTTCTAAATCCTATTGGTGCAATTGAAAACCTATTTTGATAGGCAACATGAACAAGCTTTGTTTGGGTTATGATAAGCCTATCGTTCATTTGCTTCTTCTTATAGGATCTTAAAACAAACCTAGGATCAACCAATATTCAGTTGAAAATTTAGGCCCAGGCCTAGATCACGATGACATAATTCACCCTTATCTCTGGCCAACTTATGGAGAAAATAGTGTGGAAACTAGCATGAACTCAACCATTACTTGATTGCTCTATGTCATATCCATTGTTTTTTTTTCATATCTACAATCCTCCTAAGAAAGAAGAGCACACAAAAATATTCTTAAGTGAGCTAACAAATGGCCTACTTGAGAAAAAAGAAAGAGAATGAATTATTTATACCATGAGCATAGTACATATTTCTTAAATAGAAACTATAGAAATAGAATAGAAATAAAATAAATTTTTCTTAAAAAATAAATAAATAAAACATCATATAAAAATAAAAAGATACACTCCATAGAATTAAGTATTGAGTATAAGCTTTAGTTGCAAGCAAAAGAAAAATGGGTTATGTGGGTCATGCGGGTTGACCCTAAATCTGGGTCAGGCAAGGTTGACCTGCGAACGACCCATATATTATGCGGGTCATGTTATGTGGGTTATATGTGGGTCGGATTGACGGTCGGGTTGCCTTTTGCCAGCTCTACTTGAAAGCTCATCGATGGGCATCCAGGGTTCTTCAGAGGTGAGATTTTTGGAATATGTTCTGTGGCAAGGCCCAGCGGATGATTGGTGGTGACCTCATACATGGAGCCATTTGACGGATATAGAGGGCTCATAACCAGCTTACACATATAAGTCAAATGCCAGATCTTCTCATATTACTAAAATCATAAAATCAAAAGTATAAATAGACATACCTTTTCCTCCATAAATTGCTCTACTTGTTTAGGAAATGCAGCCTGCACAAGCTCTTTGTTTTCATCAGTCAACAGAAACCATGAACCATCATCAACAAGAATATGTGGTATATCAGCCTCATCCAATAGGTCATCCAATGCATCAATGGACTCATCCACTCTATCAGACTCACTTTGATGGGATTCAGCTTGCTCATTTGTGATTGCATAGAGAGCATCACTTGCATAAGGGGTAGCTTTATTCCATTTGACCAAGTAAAACTGGTGCCCATATTTGACTTTCACTCTCTGAATCGAATGAAACTTGTACTGGTCACATAATAGCAAACCGTTGTTTGGGTTTGAAGCCATTTCTCTTAAGAAAATGGTGGACAGCATTGGAAGCATTCTCTGTCGCACAAAAGAAGGTTCCCAGCGCTGATGGTAACTTAAGAATTCAACCAGAGTTCCAATTTTGGGGTTTCCCCATGAAAGGGAAGGGCCATTTTTCTCTGAAAAGTGCAACATTAACATTTAGTGCTGGGGTACAGTATAATGCAGGAGAACTATGAAGACATCATAAAATTCCCTATGACAGAACTTTAGAGGCAATCTGTGTGTTCAATGCTCTCTTGAAAATTGTTCAGTATGCAAAACTTACATCTAGCAAACAGTAACTATCGTAAAATGTGTATATGAAGTATAATGCTGCCAAGGGCAGAGGCATTCAGGTTCCAATTTTAAGGGAAAAAAAAACTAGATTTATTTGATTATGCGAGCAATCAGAAAAGCAGCTAATAAAGATCATTGCAATGTTATCATCAGTACTATATATTATATTCTTTAAAAATAATTTAGGTGATTCATCTATAAAGAAATATAGGGAAGTTCCTAAAAACCAGTGATAATTTAACATTTAGATTACATATATAATCAAAACTCATGAAGCAATTGGTTCTGATACAAACCATACCATCGAAATTCCCATGGTTCTCGCTTAAATACATCTCAATGATCTCGTTATTTGGGAAATTCTCTTCGGCAGAAATTTTATGGCAGACTTTGATTTGCCAATTGTCATGTTTCTTCTGCTCTTTGCTTCTCCGGTCCTGCAATCCAGTGCCCAAAAAAAAAAAAAAAAACACCACCACATTCCACATCTGGTTAGAAGAAGGATAAAAACACGGAACATATGCAGCAAAAAATAGGAACTGCTAGTAGAATTCAACAAGTGTTTCCTTTCTGACTGATAACCTATTTCTGATCAAAACAAGTACCAAAATCAGTGGGAAAAAAAATAGAGAGAGAATAGGATGGGAGAAACATGGGTCTGTTTGAGGGGATATATACAGTCCTGAGATTCAGGGAATTGTACTTTCCTGAGAACCAATTTTCATACTTTTTGGGCCACTACCAACAAAAAATTATTATAGCCCAACATAGGAGCTTATAGGCCTCCGATCAAAAAGCCTACAAAAAGATAGAAGAAAATGAACATGGCCCCAGTGTCCCCACATGCACAGAACTATGGGCTCAAGAAACTACAAATTCCTTAAGGCTCACATCCCTATACTTCTAAGTTCATGGAGCAGGTGTTTCCAAACACCTAAGCCTTTTGGCAACAAAATATCTCGGTTCTAATAACCGAGTCAAATCTTCAGCAAAACCAAACTAGTGGCGTACCTTGTCACAGTCGGAGCATTCACATTTGAAACCTACAGGCTTTTGTGTACATTTTTCATGACCATAAACATTGCAATATTCGCAAGCAACCTTGAGATGAGTTCTCTTACTGCCGGGATGCCCACAATATGAACAATGAGGAGATCTTGTCTTTGCTAAATTCTCTACGGTTGTTATATTACAATCAACATTAGCATTAAGACCACCCTGAAGCAAGAGAGTATCCCCTTTCCCTACTTCATGTAACCTGTATGACATGAGATCAAGAACATGTTGGTGCAGTAAAAAACTAGAAAATTATGTTAAAATAGTCCTCAATTTATATCTCATAGTATTATTAAAGAAATAATAATTTTATTACCACTAAGAGTAACAAACCTATTCAAAATCTCGTCCTCAGAGAACATTTGGACAAAGCGAACAGCAGTTTCAACACCAATTCCTGGCACTCCTTGCAGATCATGGTCACTCCCAGCCAAAAGAGATATAGCTACCAAATGCTTTCTCCTCAGCCCAAGACCGGCCTCAATATCAGACATGAGGTAACACTCGACTGGTTCCTACATAATTAGTCTCATATTTACCGAGCTAGTGAAAACCCCAACTGAATGGCAATTCAGACAATATAATCATCACAAATAAATGGAAAAATAAATAAATAAAACAACCAACAACAGAAACACATTAAATCTCAATATGCAAGTTTGGATATTAAAACTCACAACTGAAAGTTGTAACCACACAGTTGCAAAGCAAAAGACACACCAAGTAGAACAAGTGAAGCTAAACATATATAACAAACAAAATATTGAGACAATATAAAGTGCAAGTGTTTGAATATTTTGGCAGCAATCAGGTATGCTATATTTGATGGAGCATGGAAATTAGAAATCACATTAGACAAGATAATTTCTGTCACTTCCTTGTAGACATCATCATGTATCAACATTTAATATTTTGAGTGGGAAAAACAGAAAGACAATACCCCATATAATGCCATTTCCAACTACGTGGCATGCCCAATGCCACAACAGACAACTTATCCAATCTGCCAGAATATTCAATCTTTACATCCAAACACATGCTAAAACTTACTTTGGAGTTGGGCCGGAGGCATTTTACCACACATTTTGCCCCATAGAGAAAAGCATCACTGTCTGCCGTGATACATGCATCCACATGACCTTCACTATTTAACCATGCGCAGAGTGCTTCAGCCTCATGTCTTGCTTGCAAAATTGGCATCCCAAGGAGTTCAAGCAACTCCTATCATTTTTAAGCACTAAAGCATAAGTAAACTGACTGCTACAGATAAAAACATGGTAACTAACTCTTACAAATTATGAAAAAAAAAAAGTAAAAGAATAACCCCACTAAGCAAAACAACATCTGGATAGGGCGGACTACAATGTTGTCATTTTTTACCCCATTTTTGTTTTCCTTAAGTTATCAGTGACGCTATTTTCATGATTTTTACACATGGTTACGATATTTGAACAAACCATGAGCAAGGCCCCAAATTGGATGTGCCATTGCATATTTCCATACTAGCCAGAGAATCATCCTTGCCATTTGATTGGAGTTTTGAGGAAATAAAGAACGGATTGAAAAGGTAGGAGAAAAAAGAATCAACAGTATTTTCACTGGCTCTCCATTTTTTCCTTCTTTTATTAGAGGAATTCGAAGTAGAGAATGGATGGAGGCAGTACGCAGCAGTGCCACTAGCCATCCTGTTTGTTTCTCCTTACCCTAGTATAGGGTCGTTCAATCAATGCCATTATTTGAGCAACAGCCCATCCATGATATGACCCTCCGAACAACTCATTCAGATCTAGATGTCCACATGTATGAGCATGCAATCGCTGATATAAGGGAAAGCAATTTAAAAGGAAACAGCAGGTTGTCGGGGAGATTTTCTCCTGCAGATGTTCATGCATGTGGATGTCACAGTTGTCACCTGTGAGTTCAGGAGGGTCCCCGAGCCCCATTCCTTTTTCACAGACTGATGAAAACATCCCCATGAGATGTTCCTGCAGGTGAAATCTTCGCAAGGTTATAATTTTTCTTTTTCTTTGTTATAACATTGACAAAAGGATTATGTTCCCTCATTTCCATGGACGAGAACGTAAGATGTATGTCTAATTAAGGTGCTCTCACACAAGCACATGTGGCCCTCAATTTATTCAGAAAATTAGCATTATAAGGTTTTGAGTTTCCTGATATAAAATTAAAAAAAAAAAAAAAAAACCCTAGTCGGGTCAATTCCGTAAGGAAAAAAAAACAAAACAAAACAAAACCACCTACAGACTTGGAAACCTTAAATTTCAGCCAAATTAGTTCATTTGGAGGAGCATACCACTCCTACATGGGCTGAAAAGTGTGGCGAAAATTTATAAAAGGTAATCCAAAATCTCTGATAATGTCCAACATACAGAAGCTTAAAAGGTAAATACTATTGTTGAATCAGAGATTTATAAAATCGCTTATCCAGGGCGGCGAGTCTCGCCCAATTGGAATCATCAAATGATAGTGTGTGGAGTGCTTACGAAATACCGAGGTGATCTCCTGCCTCGGCACTAAAATACCAATTAGGGGTTACTCCGGCCTGATTTATTCCAGTTCGGCAAGAGTGCCAGCTGTCATTAAGTTGGAGTTGGATTCGGTCTGCCTACCGGCCTCGTTCATTACGGGCTTTGCCCAGAGGGCTTCGGTACCAATGCCCGACCTCCTGCATCCCCTGATCTCGGTAATTCCCATCTCGGTCTACTTGACCGAGATGGATGCCCGTCTCGATCTCCATTTATGAGATGGGACGGCTACATGGCAGAGCCTCCCTGACAGAAGGTGGCCAAGTACTGATAAGGGACCTTCCCTATCACTTCCACATTTATGTAAGGGGGTTGAGGGGACGTCCGATGGGACAAGTATCCTCACCGACCATCCTAGGAGTGGGCTGATGGGACAAGTATCATCACCTACCTCCACTATGGAACCTTCTATTCTCTCCTACATATACCTGCATGGGAGCCCCATAAGAGGTAAGCAATATACAGTCTACATCCTGTTTATTTCACCCACGTCTTCTCCCTCACTTCACCCTAGTTCAGTGACTGCACTAACTCAGGCGTCGGAGTGCCTTTGGCTGACAGCAGCCTCGGGCCCTGACTGTTCTTTCTTTCCTCTTTTCAGGATTCAGGCCGTCGGTGACTTCTCCGATCAGCTGAACAGGATTTTCCTGATCCCCTTCATCACTTAAACTAAGTCCGTAATAATTTAGGCACTTACAGATAGCATCCCTACTGTATCTTGATTAAGTTCAGGAAACCAAGCACATTCTACGATGGTTTATAGACAGATTTGACTATTAAGTTTCCTTAGCTAACCATTCATACCAAAACCTCAGAGGAGAAACACTTTTCAATACAGCCATGTAACTACTAATCCGTTCTCAAAATTTTCATATATAGGCAAAATACTCGTCACAACAACTGAAAAAAAAACCAAAGAATCATTGGAATCATTAGAAAATTAGGGTTCTCATCTGCTCACCACGCACTCCCGAATGCATTTAGTAAATACAGGGTTTCTTTGCACAGAAACAGCATCTCCGCTGTCAGGAAGATCAGGAAGAACATCAATGCCCGTGGCGCGAAGAAATCGCTCAATCCTGGCCTTCGACTTAAGTCGAGAGGGGACCCCATCGAGCACAAACACCGGAAATGCACCGAGCTGTGAGAAATTCTCAAATTAGGGTTTGCGAGAAAGAAAAGAAAAAAAAGACAGAAACTTTTGCTGTGATTGGGAAAATTTAAGAGGAGAAAAGAAAAGGGGGGTAAGTTGAGATCGACCTTGGAGAAGAGATTAATGGTTCTGAAAAAAGTGATTCTGATATGGGGGTTTCTGGCATTCCCTGTCTTGATGGCAGTCTCATGTTGGACAACCCAAAAGGATAGATCAACCGCTACCTTCTTGTCTCTGAGGAAATCAAGATTTTCTTCTCTAGCATAGGGTTTAAGCAAATCCCAGAAATGGCCTCCTACGCCCATTTTGATTTTCTAATGCTCCTACTGTATTTGTACCACACCATTCCTGGATTACTCCCCGGGAGACACAGAGGAGATAAAAGGAACAAACAGCAAAGGTAGAAACTAGACGTTATATTCTCTCTCTAACGGCATTTTTATATGAATGAACTCATGTGCTTGCAAACTCCATTTTTGTTCCATGGTTACTCTTGGGTTGGCCGAACTTATTTTCTGGTCTGGAGCCAGGGTTCTTGAAGTCGATCCCCGGCTCCCTCTTCTTCATAAATATAAATGGAAGTTTGAGTCCACTAGTACTACCATCTAAGGGCCACGAATAGGGATGTAAATGGATACCTCATTCTCTGAATACCCCAAAGTTCCGACCCCGTTAAAAAGCGAGTTTGATCCTTATTTAAGTCCAGATAAGTAAATGGATCCGGGTCCGATTCTATCTTGGTTCGGACCCGTAGACCTAAGACCCGACATGTTATCTCAATTTTTAAAAATCTATCCAAGAAATCATGTTTTTTTAATATGATTCTCTACCTGGACCCTGACCTGGATCTAGACCCGTCTCATATATGGTTCTGGTTCCGGTTTCGGAACCAATAAACAGGTTCCGAAACGGTTCCGGGTACAGATCCAATTCCACCTTCTCCTTAAAGGTTTCGGTTCCAGGCCCACCATGGACTCGGACCGAACTGACCCGTTCACAACCCTAGCCATAAGGGTTTTTTCCGGCTTCTCTCTAGGCCTGGAGGGATTAATCCAGTCCAAAGAGTTGGAATCCATCTGTTAGCCAAAAAAAAAAAAACTCATGCACTGCAAACTCCATGTAAAGTTAAAGGGAAGTTTAATTTCTTAAAGAAAAAACAAATAAAAAACAATGTAGAGCTCTCCATTAAAAAGTTTTTGCAAGTGAAATTACAACCCATATAGGAGTAAATCTAATCCCACTCATGCTTGTTTATAGGCCTGTCAATCCAGCCTTATGAAGAGGGAGCCGGCTCAAAATGCCCTTAAAATGAGGGCTTTAGTTTTTAACACAAGCCCGAGAGCCAGACTTGGACATATTTTCTACAAGCCCTCAAGTTTGAGGCCTGGGCTTGGACAATACTGGGACTGACCTAGCCCAGCCCTTCTATATTTTAGTTTATATCATATAAATATATATTTATTTAAATATATTTTTATGTTGATTTCTTTATTTCACGGATAATTGATTGCACAGGTTATTATAATTAGCCTTAAAGGGATTGTTCATACTTCATAGTTAATGCTAAAATAGATCATAGCTACAAACATGCAGTTTTCACACTTAAATAGAAATTTAAGATCTTGGCCATTTACTAAATCAATTAACTTGACACTTTTTCCAACGGCTAGACCTGGGCTTGACAAGTAGGTCCATAGGGCCGGGCCTAGTTTGAGGACTAAATCTAAACAGGCTGAGCTTCTATAAAGCTGTACCCAACTGTAGCCCACGATCCATTGGCATTGGCGCCACCACTAGTGGGGCTATTTTGGTAGCAAATTTTGACAAATTTATTTCTAGGCTTCTGTATTTCCAAAACCTTTCAGACTCATTTTCTAATTTTAGTTGCACATGGGGCTTTGCTGAGAATTTGACAATCAGGGGGTAAAAGATTTGTGGATTAACATATAAATATTGGAATTCAAAATTTTAATGGAGTCAAAAGTTGCCAGATGCTGGAATTTCTTGGTAATTAAACCCTTCTTAGAACAAAAAAAAAAAAAAAAAAAGATGAAATACCTAATACTTGGATGCAACTGAATTCCACATGCTCTGAAAGATTCATGGGAGCTTGTTTGTGCTTTTTACCTATAGAAATCCAACTCAAGCATGTGAAACGATCATCCACCCAACCCCCCACCCATGCCCACTTAATAAAATCCAAACAACTCTTCCATTCTTAAGTCAATCTCATATAAAATATGCAGATTTCTTATAATATCTTTTTCATGAGTTTTATACATGATCAAAGCAATAGTGAGCCCCACTCCTATCGGAGTAAGATTTAGTGATAGCTTGTACATGATGGGGATATTTATTTGGAGCAATTAATTTTAATAAGTAGGACCCATTGAAGAGCATCACCAAACTCCCCCTGATGGTGAGAATCTAAAGATTTAGACTCCAAACCACTTGATATGTGGCTCATATTCGGCTAGCTTTTGATGATGTAGATCCCATAATACTATCTCAATATTTGTAACACCGTGTTCTATTTAGCCTACCCTGTCAAGTGCCAATGCATTTTGCCTTTGCACACAGGAAAGTCACCCTAGAGTCACTCAAAACAGCTTATAGATCTACCAACCAGACAGCAGATGGACCCTCTAAGTGGGCATGGTGTGGTTGGTAGAGGCGTACATCTTTTATGAGGTAGACTCTGGGTAAGCAATAAAATCTTCACCTCAACAGCTGAGCTGCCTAACCCGAAAAACATGAAATGTTTTTTATTTATTTTTTTTTTTACAGGAGACCCTTTTAAAATTTTGCACTGCGCTGCTCATTTTTTTCATTAGATCTTATCAGTTTATGAACCAAAAGCTACTGATTCATTCAGGTTTTAGCTTTAAGTATGTTCAATGTAGAATTGTGCATTTTTTTATTTGTTTTTCTCTATAAATACTTGCATGCCCACACACAAGCTACCAAGTCTCTGGCCAGTAGAGTAGTTGCACCTAGTGATTGTATATGTGGAGCGAAAAAAATGCTTCACCAATAAGTTGTTAGTGGATTGACTAAACGGGTGAGATAAGGGGGCCCTGGAAGAGACATTAGGTTAGGTGAGAGAGCCCTTGTATGAGGGAAAGTGGCATCCCTCTTACCACTGGAATAAGGCACCATTCTTGAATTCCAAGACTTAAAATCATGTTTTCTCGAGGTCCAGTACTTGGCTGTAAAATCCAGGACATGTATAGTCCGGGACTCCGGGTACTAGGCATGGTGGCCAACATGCCGGGATAGACCTAGGTGTTATAACGTCGGTGTGACTGCACCCGTGATATTCAAGAAATATCTTAAATAATTCTATTTTATTATTTAACTTCTTAACTCCACCATTCTCCGCACCACCCAAATAAAAATCTTGGGCCCACCATTGCCAACAGGTATTTTGGGTTTTCAAAAATTTGATATAATAGAGTATCATCATATCATAGCTATTTCAAATTTATATTGTCCATATGCTGGCAAGAATCCTCGATGCAAATCAGTACCGCCTACTAGTCTCTTTTTTGCCCAATATGAGGATATGCATTACCAATACAGCCTACCAACTATCATCAGTGTGTATCAGTTTTAGCCCTACCAACAAAGGTCCAATTATATGAATACTAACCTATCGGTCTGGGGATAGATCCTGATGCACGCTTCGCATAATATTTTTTGGGTCTGGGTCCATGAGTTTTATACACATACATACCAGAATACCTATACAACACCACATATTTATTTCAGTATATAATTCTGTATACAAGTATTTGCATCGTTCAGGCCCACTGTGGGTCACTAAAATAGATTCGAGACTGGTTTCAGGTCTGAGTCCAGGTGATCCAGATCCATATCCCCTGTTTGTAATTCAGAAAATCTACAGACAAGACCCAAACCAAATCCATTCTCACCCCTTGTTTCTACTGGCTCCATATCGAACCCAAGAACTAATGATTTTAACCAAAGGTTTAAGTAAACCATCAAGCTAGGATCCAGATCAGCTAGTGTCTACTATTCTTTATACATCCCAGACTAAACAGTCACAACGTGCAAATAGAAAAGGTCTCTACATTGTTTTGACACTGAGTCGGTTGTGAACAGAGTAAGCTTGTATTTGGTGATGATGTTATATATGTCAGAAATGGCTATCTGTCTTTAATCGCGAGTCCGGAGCCAGGAGCAGTAGCAGGTATCAATGCCGTCTGCGATAAAGCAGCAAAGACATTCTCGTGAGTTATGGTGCCATCTCAATCCAAATGCAAAAAAGTGGTCCTTCATTTCATCCACTCCACAACATTGATTTAAATGTCATCATCAGCTTTCAGCTGCCTATTACAGTAGCACTCGTAATTTCGATAACGACTCTTCGTAGTTGTGCGGATTTTACTCTGTAAAGCGAGGTGTCAGGTGTAAGTTTATGGAATGCTTTGATCGACCCTTTGTTATTTCCAGAGTCACAACGCTGGTGCTTGTTCGACAACATAATAAATTGGGGACCAGAATATGGGACCCTTTCACATAAATCAGGGTCATTCATTACCTACTTTATTATTATTAATTAAGAATCCCTGTTAAAAGAAGAGAGAGTTTCCATCTAAAAGTAGTACCTTTCTCAACAAATTGAATGAGCTGATGATTCGATGAGTTTTAAATGAGACAACCACATTATGTGGTCATGAATGATAGGTTTTCACTCTTCAGCATGTGCAATGACCCCTTCTGCCTTTGGTGAGATTTTGCAGGAAAAAGAAGTTCTTCTGAAAGGTTGTTGGTTACCATTAGATTTTACCATGGGAAAAGAGCCTCTAATAGATGAGCATGATGGTACAGAATGAACATGTCGCATGTTTTGAAACTATCGGGCTCCAATAGTTCAATCCATCATCACCAATTCCATCATAGGGTACTCCGTTAACCGGCAGTTGGCTTGATGAGTTTTACTGCAAAACTGTAAAATAAACTTAATTATTTTAATCATAACACTTGAACTCTGGAGTTTACGATTAAGATCTCTATTTATTTATTTGCATGTATTTGTGTATGATAGTAAGCCGGTGTGGACCCAGAAAATGGAACTAGGGGGGGCCAAATGAAAATTATTAAAAGAAAATTTTAATAATTTAGGGGTAAAAAAAAATTACAAAAAATTTAGTGGTAAAAAATAAAATTTTAAAAACTTAAGGGGGGCCATGGCACCTGTAGGCCTACATGTAGGTCCGCACTTGATAGTAAGTGTGTACAAGTCACTAATAAGTAAGCTAGGAGAGAAGAAAAACCGGAATTAAAGAAAGAGAAATAAGAAAACAATTCTTGAGTATATAATATACCTCTATCCTTCAACATGCAACCCAAATAAATCACATCATGAAGTGCTTTTGGCACTACTAACTCAAGGTTTTACCGCGAAATAAGAAGGAAAAAATAAGGGCTCAAGACGGAAACTTTAATAATACTATTTCTCAACATTTTGAAGACCTCTAAGTCATTTTGGTAGTATCCTGTTTTATTTTACTTTTAAAAAATCTGATCATTAATACTGTGGAAACTTGCAAAACTTGGTTTTAGGTTAAATTTGAACATGGTTTGGTTTAATGATTTTCCGGATTGATTACCTAATGGTAGTTTCCCTGATGTAGTTCCTCCTTGTGGCCTTTTGTTTAATGAAATTATCCCTTCTTTTACCCAAAAAAGCTCAAAGGTTTGACTGGTCTCTCCTTTCCATTCCGTTCATCACCAGTTTGTAACATTTCACGAAGTTATACGATGTGCCTAAAACATTTTGTAAGACTTCTGTTAGATTCTTACGGAGAAAGTACTGGTAGATTTTTCTCATGCACTCATCTTCTTGTTCCGTTTTTTCTTTGTAACTAAATTCACACTGGGTTACAGGAGAATTTACCCGGCTTTCTTCTAAGCCTAGAGGATTAGTCTAGCCCAAAGGGTTGGTAACCATCCTCCGATAGCAAAAAAAATAAAAAACACATTCATTTTATGAAAAAATAAAAAAAACAAAAATCCACATATCTATCTACTGCAGAGACTTTTAACTTTTAATTACTTTTTGAATGACAAACATTCAACTCTATACAACAAAAAGGGCCTCCTATCACAATGGCAAGAGGTGCTCTACCCTCAGTAAAGGGCGGGACTTAAGGGGCCCAACTCTTGTGTGGTAAAAAACGTCTTTAATAAATGGATAAAACATTAACACTCCACTAGCCATTCCCCACTTTCCCCCAGACTTCAATGACCTTATTCACCCATTTAACTTAAATCATCATTTTATTATACAATTGTAAATTAATCAGGCCTAAAGGTGGGACCCGATCACCTTATGAAATAAGATTTTTTTTAGATTTTTCTAAATAAATTAATTGTAAATTAGAACTTAAAAACTAGAACTTTTATTTTAGTCCTTAATCTAATTAGCTCTTTTTAATTAGAATAGAATTTCCAAACACCCTTATTGTTTTCAAATTTATTTTATTAAAAGTATTTTATATTGTCTTATACATATAGTATTTTAAACTAAACAATTAAATGCAAATTTCATCACTTTGTTATAAAGTAATTGTAAAAGATGTATGAAAAATGTTCACATGTACATGCAATTTCTATATTATTCACATGCGATTCAGCTCATTAAGCCCAACATAGATACACATCCATTAGTGGAAGGAGAGCAGATAAAAAGGTCTTCATGCGATTAATCATCAATTAAAAAAAAAAAATAGCCTCATCAACTTATCGCAACCCTCGATTTAACAATCTAAAAGTCTAATAGCATTTTAGGTATAAATATTTTTAGATTCAATCAAATGTATGCAATGGCTCAATGACTATAAAATTAGGCCCCACACCAAAAATCATGAAATGAGAAGTGTGTGAAGGTGGCTGACTACATGACAAAAGTGGGCCCCATAAAGCCTCATTGGAGAACATTTTCCCCCAATATACTAATGCATACTTTTTGAAAAAAAAAGAAGAGGGACCTGTTTATTGAAAATGGAGAGACGTTTTTCCCGGCCAGTCCCGGTCATACGGGACCCAATGTAAAAAGGGTGCAAGGTGTCGCTCGTGCAACCAACAAAAGCGGGTATTTTCGTATTTCGAGGACGAGGCAAAGTCACTTCGGGTTATTTTAGTAATTACGTAATCTTCTGTTTAAAAAGGGCCCGAGCCGAGCGTGGGGTGGCGACGTGGAGAAGCACAGATACCGAGCTCGCAATCAATACAACATCGGATCACACTTACAGAAGTGGGTCCAATTGAGATATTCTAAAATAAGGACTTAAATTTTTACCTTATTTTGTAAAAGATCAGAATTTTCAAAACTTATTAAAATAGGAATTAATTATTTAATAAATTTTTAATTAAAGACATCGAATCATTTAAAGGTATTTTTTTTCGGCGTTTTAAAATATTCACCCTTCTTTTTAAGCAATTACATGCTTCCCACTACATGATGTCGATCTCCATGAGAATATTGATTGTTGTTGATAACCCTGAGAATGCCGATGAAGGAAAGGATAAGAAAGTGAAGGAAGTGAAAAAGAATTTTATTTCAATATAGGATGCTTTTGATATTTTTAGAGAATTGATGAAACTTTTTGCCCGAAAATAATTTTAAATGGTTCGTTATCTTTAATTGAAATTTTTTTGGAAAACTTACACTTTAATTTAAAAAATCTTAGAACTTGTGTCCCTTTTTCAAAATAATATAAAAACTTAATACCTTATTTAAAATTTTTCCTAAAAATACTAGGACACGTACTAGACACCACGTGTGAGATACTGAGATGAGATATAAAAGCGCCAGGTAAGACTTAAGAGGCGACACTACAGTTTCAAAATTTTGAATTTCCTCTGGGTCCCACCCTCGTTATCATTTATCATATCGTAAAAGTTGTATCACACCGATCGCGCGTGCTCTGCATTCTGCTCTAGAACGGAGAAAAGCTCTCAAATTCAAAAAACATTTACGCAAGGAGCGAGTGGGACACACTTCTTCATTTTCTTTCAGATATGCCTCAAAAGGCTTTTTTATGTAACTCGAATAGCGATGGAAGGAAGTATAAGTATTATAAGGTGAAATAGGTTTGACCACAACTATGAGGAAAGTCAGCATAATGCCACCTGCAAAGTTAGTTCAGAACACTACAAAATTGTTTTCATTTATTAAGAGTGTTATTTATGGGTTATCTATATTTAACGAGAGGTCCACAGCCCACAGGTGCATTTATAATTGACTAATGATGTGATATGCAAACCACATGATGCCCATTCTCTTTAATTCCTTACTTTTCATAATCCATGCTTGACCCATCTTCATTTCCAGATTGTGAAGACATTTGGTGAATCTTTAGCTCAAATACAATATTATTATTATTATTATTATTATTATTATTATTATTATTATTTGGTAAGTATAATTTTTTTAAATAGTTCTGAGACTCGAGAGTCATGTAATATTTTATATGAAAATTGTCATAGGATAATTTCAGGAGATGGTCTTGTGGGCCTCACCTAAGGACACGATAATCATTAAAAGGTGCGGAATTGAAATATCTTATTTTCAAGTTTGATTGATAATTTTAACTCCTTGATACATAGAAATGCATTTTTGACGGAAGTTGAACTCATTTTTCTTATTTTGTGTAAGAAAAATCACAAAAATAAAACTTTTTTGGCAAAGAGTCCAGCTTCACAACAACAACAAAAAAAAAAAAAATAATAATAATAAATAAATGACCATGACCTCTCCATTCCATTTGTGCAAAATAAGGGCCCGCACAAAGGTACCCCAAGTCCCGTAACTTTAAAAAGTATCATTTTTTTAATTTCAATCCAACAGTATTGAATCACTTTTGGATGTGTCAAACATTAAGCTTGTGATTTACGGAAAGCACTGAGAGTAAGAAATTGGATTGAAAAGAGGAGTTTGCCATTTATAAAACAAAGAGGACAACCACACCGTTGCACTCATTAGGACCCCGTGAGATCCTCTATATAAACAGGTGCTCAGCTATATCCCATCGTAGGTGGAAGTAATCGGCACAATTAAATCGATTGAATATATAATCATACTTTATAGTTGTGATCATGGGTGGGCCTACATATATGGCCGATTGAATATATAATCATACTTTATAGTTGTGATCATTGGTGGGCCTACATATATGGCCTTGACTGTGGTTACCCCCATCAGACATGGGTTCACTTTCAGATCCCATATAAACATTCTCAGGGCTTGTTTGGCATTTTTACTCGTTTTTTTATAGATCCATCTAAAATAGAACTATTAAAAAAAGAACCATAAAAAAAAGAAGCTAGAATAAAAAAAATACGTTTGGTAACGCATGAATCTATTTTAAATACCTCGTCTCTATATTTGAAGACCCAAAAGCTCTATTTCTCATCTGCCCATTTTTGTAGCATTTGGATTTTAGAGGATTTGCCTCTAAATGTCTAAAGCGGGCAGAGTCTAGAATCTTGTGCCAAACGCTCTAATTGTTTAAACCTCTGTCCGATTTAGACATTTAGAGAAATAGATGCATGAAATAGAGATGCCAAACATGGGCGCAGTCTACTTTAAAAAACAACATGAAAATCAAGAGTTGGCTCAAGAAACCCAAAAACCTATTTGTGTACGCTCCCCTCAAACCAAGATCCTTGGTGCACTACTAAGTAGTGATGAATTCCAAAATGCAGCATACCCTTACAAAATCTAGCATAATTTATACTTGTAGAGCTCAAGCAAAATAAAACTTTGATCATGCAGAGGCATGCATGCATGAGGCACTGTGAGTCCGGATCACTTATTTAGTTGTTATATTATCATCGTGAGTAAACTTATAAGAGCCTACAACGTCATCTAAAATTTGAATTGATTTTCTTTCATTTAATTTAAACTTGAAAATCATCAAAAAATTTCATATACGTAGCGGACTATTATTAGTCCACTCAAAATGTAATAACTGGGGTAAAAAAATCCAGACTCGAGGCACTATTCTAAATACCGACGCAGGCCTAATAAGAAGACCTCCGGTCGAGTTAGTATCATAAAAATTGATCTAAAAAACTACAAAGTTCGCGTTAAAAACCATTTTAATTGAGAAAGCCGCCGTTCGCTCCTCTGCCAGTCAACCCTCCATCTCACAGCCCACGACATCCCGTCTCCGTCGAGTCCAAAGCGGATCTGTGATCCTACGTGTCACCTCCCGCGAGCTTTTTTTTTTTTTTTTTAAAAAAAAAATCATTTGTCAGATGATTCAAGTAGAGCAAGAAGCATCCACGCGTCCGCGAGCTCTGTTTTTATCTCATTTTCATTAGCTTCTGTACTTGTATACCTGTATTGCCTTAGCTGGCTGTTTGCATGGAGATCCTCACCTCAACTCACCTCAGAAACTACTCCCTCCCTTCCTCCTTTTTCCACCATCTTCATTTCCCTAACCCCTCTATAAATCCCAATTTCACCTACTCTTAACCACTTCAATTAGACACCAACTCATCATCCCTCTCACGTCCCTCCTTTTCTCCACACTTTCGCTCCCTCTTCTCCTCTGCATCCCGATAGTGTAGATCTGCAAAAACATCTGAGCTTCTCAGTTACTTAAGCTTTCTGATCGAGCTTAAATGCTTCCTGATGCAAATCTGACAGAATTTCAAACCAGCGTTTCAGCTTTTCCAGCTTTCCGAATCTCTGTCGCGGTTTTATTTATTTCTCTCCTGCTCTTGCTTGGCTGTTTTTCACCTTCCGTCAATTGCTTTCCACAACCCCGGATCTGCTAAAATCGATTTGCAGAGTTGATTCTCTGAGAGAAATGGCTTCGTTTTCGTCCGAAACGGAATCAAAACCGAGGCCATTGATGCTCAAGGATTTCCTCCGAGACGATCCGAATTCGTCATCCAACGATTTCCGTTCGTTCCCGAGGCGATCCCACACGACTGTGGGGGAACTCCTAGAAATCGATCTGAATTCAGGAGATGCTTTCAGAGAGACGAGATTGAGCAGAAGCCGGTCGAGGACGAACACGATCTCTGCGTTTCAGAAGGCGTCGGAAGCTGTCATCAACGCAGTCAAGCAATTTCCGTTTTCCTCTGCTAAATCGCCTCCCAAACAGGGCTTTCTACCGAGAAGCCTCTCACAGACACTAAGAAGAAGCTTCCGGAAGAAGCACGAGAAAGAGAAGCAGGAAATAAGAACGAGAGTTAGAGTTCGAGACATCATCAGGTGGAAATCCTTCCGAGATGAAGAGAAAAAGATCAAGCATTTGCCCTGCTCGATCAGCGGCAGCAGCAGCAGCAACAGTAGCTGGAATGAGAGCGATTTTACATCGGATTTCAGCTCGGACTGCTCTGTGGAAAACGATGGTAAAAAAAAGCATTTACCGAAGAAAACAGGAGGTGTCGGTGAGGATTCCATGGAGACAGCCACCTGCTACGGACAACCAAAGGTGAGATTTCTAATCTCTTTTATGTTTGATTGGTATAGACTTGTGATTAGATTTCTGCAGGCAAATATTATCTCTGCTTCTTGTTGTCTGCTGGTGTCGGGATTCCATGGTTTTTTTTAAGCTTCTGGATTCCGATTTCCCACGGTACATTCCCCTTGCTAATTTGTCTTCTTCTTCCATTAAAATATGTAAGAGGGAAAGTAGCGTAGAAACTAGTCTCAGTGTCTGAGAAAATCGCTGACTTCTCACGCAGAGTTTTACCTGCTTAACCCTGTTTTAGGTATGTAGTCGGTGGGAATGGATGGGGGTTTCTGTAATATTAAAATGTTTAGAGTTGTAACAAGTTTTTTTTTTTTTTAATCTGGGTTAGCTTTTGTGAGGTGGATGGATCACCTGATTCATTGCGCTGAGGGGGCCCGGTTGAGTGTGGAAGATTCGAAGGTCGTAGTAATTACCAACATATAAACGTGGGGTGGATTTTGAGCGTCAGTCTTGATAGGGGCCAGAAAGACAAAAAGATGGATTTGCTTGTTTGTTTATTCTTTGTGGGGTCACTGGTACATGAAATTCCTCTGTTACCACCTTGAAGAAGGGTGAATTCAGATTTTAGTAGACTCATCTACACCATCCAATTTGTTGGCACCGCAGTGAATGAATAGTATCCATCAACCATCTTATCAAAGATATTATAATGATTTTCTTTTCTCCGACCGTGTTTGTTTGTATTAAAATACATGAGAATCGAATACATAAGGTGGTTAAAAATAAGATCAAAGGTGAATTTAAAAAAAAAAGTATCTAATGACATATTCTTGTAAATCTATTTTGTAAAATGTCGTTCCATGCTCATTTTTGGAAATTTATTTATTTTTAACCATTCTTTATATTTAATTCATATATATTCTAATGCAAACAAACGAACCCATAGTTTTTCTATTTGTAAAGGGATCAAATTATTTACGGAACAGGCACATTTGATTTGGTGCCGTTGTTTGAACTATCTCATTGATGTTTGAACAGGCACATATGAATAAAACGTTGGTGGGTGAAGTTAGATTAGATACCAACTCAATATGAACACAGAGAGTTGGTGAAGTGCAGAAATTAAGAAATACCTTCTATGTGTATGAAAATTTGTTAATAGCTTAACAAGTAAGCTCATTATTTGTATGTTAGCACAAGAATGCCTTTTTATTTTTTAACCTGCTCCCTCGTTGAAAACATAAGAGGGGAAATGGCCTACCACCCACTATATTCCTCTGCCTGCCCCCGTCTCGATTTGTCGGTTGGTCAAGGTTTTAGGTGGACTTACTTTCAAGGGCTCTGGTTTAAACTTTTCAGTAACTTCCGTTCATTTGGGAATGAATGGCTAAGGAGAATTACTCTTTTTTGTCTTATTATGTTAATACTTATCCAATTGCCTTGTTCAGGTGGAGTTTTAATGATTTGCCACAATAAACCAGTGGACAAGCAAAGGCGGGGTAATTCCCAAGCTCTTAATCTCCATTAGGTTCAATTTAGCTAATAGAAGAAAAAAATTTAGAACAGAAGCGATAATAGGTAATAATCATGAAAAAAATTTAGAACAGAAGCGATAATAGGTAATAATCATATTTTACATTACATAAAGCAAACCTTAGCCGCTACAAATCCTTAAGCCAATCCAAGCTATCAAACTCCAGATCGTGGGCCTCTTTGAAGATGGATTGTTCTAAATTTTATTTTTTAAAGCTTAGTAGTTCTATGGATTAAACTCTTTTTCTTCGTCGTCATCAGTGTCTTCTTCTTCTCTCCGTAACTATATTCTTGCATCCTTACTTAGTGGTTGTAGATGATTTTGACGATTATATTAACACTTTCTCACAGGTTAGACAGTGGAAGGGAGAGGAGAGCAGAGGAGAATTAGAAAGCACGTACGAGGAAGAGCAGCTGAGCCCCGTTTCTGTGCTTGATTTTTCTTATGAAGATGGGGAGATTGAAACTCCCTCATCCTCATTCGAGGACAGCCTTGCTAACATGGAGAGTAGGTCCATTCTCCTTTTTAATCCGAGTTCAATTACTAACTACTTGATGTGAAAATTATCAAATAAATGATTATTAGCAATAAATTAGTATACTGTACTTTTTAACTGCTCTTACACTTGCCATGAGAGTACCACTGTACGAGTTGCCTAACGTCATTTTTGTCAAGTACAGACCCCAACAGGGAACCCCTGCATCATAGATGGCAAATTTATCATGTTGTGTGGCCCACTGTGCCCGACCATACAAGTGGGTCCGCCTCCCTGAGGCATCCCCCTACTTAAATGTAACTTTTCTTTCCTGGATGCTTTAAATGCAACTTCATTGAAGGTCACAGGCAGAAGTTGCAGTGCTACAGAAGAAAGGGGTATTAGCTGTATGACTGCCCTTACTTAGGCTTGACATTTGTCCCAAAACTATAAAAGTTCAAATATTTTCCAGCTTTACAATTACAGTGCAATACCACACGACAGGACTTTGGGAAGGGAGGACGGGAGGGGAGTGGAGATTTGAGAGGGAAGGAAAATGAAGGGGAAGGGAGGGAAAATTAATTTTTTTCTCTTTTTGTTTGGGAAGTAAAAAGGTAGGAGAAAGAAAGGAAAAAAGTATAATTTTGTTTGTTTGCGAGGTAGGAAAAAAAATACCATTTTACCCTTATCCCTCTTTCTCCCTTACTTTCCCTCATTTGGACATAAAAGGGCAATATTTTACTTTCCTCCCCTTTCCCCTCTTTCTCCCTCACTTTCCCCCCATTTTTGTGGGAAAAACTTTTGTCACTAAAAGACAAAAATTTTCACACACACACCCCCCCCCCCCCCCCCCCCCCCCTCCCTTTCCCCTGCTTTTTTTCCTTTCCCCATTTTTCCTGCCTTCCCAAACTGGTTGTAAAAGTTACACAGGGAATACTTAAATTTTGACTGCTACATAGCAAATATCATGTTTAAGGACAACTATACGAACGGGATTCCCCCCCACCCCAACTTTCCCCTCCTTTTTTTCCTTTCCCCCTTTTTCCTGCCTTCCCAAACTGGCTGAATACTTAAATTTTGACTGCTACATAGCAAATATCATGTTTAAGGACAACTATACGAACAGGATTCCTAAAATAAATTACTTAGTGGATTAGCTGGTATATATATTCTGCGGCCAATTAATACATATTTAATCTTTGCTAAGCTAGTTTCATATAAGCTTCATATTCACGACGAGTGGCCCATTCTATGATGCACTAGGATCCCAGATCAATTGCCCTGGGTTGCGTGTTTTCCCATAGTGAAACTGATTGTATTAGATGGTTCAAACTCTCCTAGTCCTCAGTCACCTCTCAATTAACATCAGCCCTTGGTAAATTTCAATCCATCTAATCAAATGATGTCTTTCGTTCGGCTCCACAGGGACAAAGCAACATCTTCTCCAGAAAATCCGTCGGTTCGAGTGCCTTGCTCAAATGGACCCCGTCGATCTGGAAAAACGGATTGCCCAATCAGAGCTGGAAGAAGTAGCAGAAGAAGTCATACAGGCGGAAGACAAAGCAGGGGACCTGCTACAGCTTTTTAAAGCAAGCTCTGAAAAAAGCCATACAAGGAATACCGATAAGCTATTGCTGGATTTCTTCCAAGAAGAATTAGCTGCATCTCAAAGAAATCTAATTAGGCAACCAGAAGTAGATGGAATTGAAGAGAAGTTGTTGAGTGCAGCAAGCGATTGGATGAACGGGCACGTGGAATTGGAATGGGGTTTGCAAGATAACAGGGAGGCATGCCTTGGGGAAATGACGAGGGACCAAAGGTGGAGGAGGTTCAAAGAGGAAGAGGAAGAGGAAGAGCTGGCCATGGAGATGGAGAGTGGAGTCTTGGGTTCATTGGTTGAAGAGCTGTTACTTGATCTCTTTCACTAACAACTTGGGCGTGGCAAGAACGACTTCAATAATAAGTGAAGCCTAGTGGGGGGTCAGAAGTATTCTAAAATTGACAAGATATGGACCCATGAAATTGGCATGTTGGAAGAAATTCTGGGTGGTATTCGTTATTTAGCCAAGTAGTAGTTTGTTTGGCTTTGGGCCAAGTTGCCAATATCTATTTCCTTCAACACTCAAGATAATGACCTAAACCACCTTGAATTTCGAAGGGAAAAATGCCCACGCCCTAGCATGCATGGGGATAATTACATTTTGTGATTGTCATTTCAGAATCGAGATGTTCTTTGATTTTATTACATAATAGGTCTTGCTGTTGGAGTATATACCTGAACATGTAGGACAATGTCATGAGACAACAGAAGGGCATCACCTCGTGCGCCTCTAGTCACTCATGGAAGTGGAAAACTGCGAAGAGTATGTACATGAAATATTATAATAAGACCACATCTTGAATTTCTTTTTACTTCTTTGAACACAAGGTTGACCTCCTTTTGAACCTGTCATTTTCTTTAGTCAAAGTTTTGTAACTGGAGTATTTGGAACGTAACTCATATTTTATAAGTTTAAAAGTTAACTCTATATCTTTGCTTGTCATTTTTATTAACTATATCATTAAATAGGCCTGTAAGGATAATGGATATCACAACAATTGCATACCTTTATCTGGACTGACCAGTCACATATGAGAAGTATGCAGTATGTTTGGAGAACATTCCCCTCTTAGATTTGATCCCAAATTTCATTGTAGTAAAAAGAAAAAAATAAATTCCTCCCTCTGCATTACAAGCCTGGAGGGTGGACTCGTTCAGAACATGGTCCTCAACTTTTCCTTTCTTCAAGAACACACAGCGGCTGGCAACCAACCACTGCAATTGCACTTGGTGGACACGTTGCAGTGCTATCTTCTAGACCGTCATGCATGAGGACAGCTCCACTGGTTTTTTTACGTACTGGCTAGTTTTCTTAACAGTTTATAGGACCCATTCACATCTCCTTATTTGTAATTGTAGCGCTTTTCTTGTCGCTCATATCCTAAGCCGTTAGGGGCATCTCTCTCATCATAAAAACATCTAATTATTATGGAGAAGTACTCTGTCGAGTCTGCCGAGCCTTTGATTGGAGCAGAAGAGGTCAGGGAAATGGGGGCGTGGATTGGAAATGAAGACGTTGTTAGGAGCATTGTATATGCCGTCTCGACGCCATTGTCACATGCTTTGCACTCATCTCTTCCATCTCAGCCGTTCATCTCTCATCGTGTTCGCGTTATGATTACTCTCTCTTCTCTCTGTCTCTCTCAATCAATCAATCAATGCCAAACAAGTATTCATCAGTCATCACCACCTACGAACATACAATACAGTACATAATAGTTTCATACATATATATATATAGAGTTCCTCTTCGTAATTATATTATGGCCCATTTGTTGATGATGCTTGATCCTTTGGATCAGAAAATCCAGCACTATATTTAAACCCGCAACAATCTATTGGTATTGGTCGTAATTGTCCAAGCTCCACTCAAGATCCACTTCCAATTGCTCTATTTCATACACAAATTGAGCTGTTAGATCATACCTTCGGCCCGGTCACAACCAAATTCAATATGCTATATCTGTCTGAGCAACCGGACCGTGTGGTTCATCTAACTGCATGCCAAGTGGGTCTCACCCTGGACGTCTAGTTAAAGTAACGTAGGAGGAATCCAGACAAGAAATGACAAAGATGGTATTAAAGTACATAATTTCAAAATTCCCTCCGACTTTTTAAAATAAGTCAAAAAAGCAACTCCACTATTCAATACAGCAAGTCAAAAAGATTCCACACCAAACAACTAAAACCAAAACACCATCATAACACCTTATATTTTATTCTCTATTGATTTCTCTTGATTTGATGATTCACCTCACCATACATCCAAACATGCCCAATAGTTTTTTTTTTCTTTGGGGTTTTTGGCATATTAGTCTTCTTTAAACTCGATTTTTCTAATTTCATAACCAAAATTCAAATAATGTTATCAGAGGCGTTTGACTGTAGTCAATATTATTTTTTAAATACAATAGTCTATAAAAAGTAAATACATATTTTTAAGTTCTATCATTCATAATTAAAAAAAAGAAGAAGAAGAAGAAACTCCCTGATATGCTACATAAAAGCCAAATCCCATAATATCCTAGTATTTATATATTTTTCTATGACATACAATATTCCCATGATATTATGAAATTTGAGGTAAAAAAAAGTTAGGAAAAGATGTTGACTAGATTGAAATGGCTCTGATAACATCGTCTAAGTTTTGTACGACATGAAATTAAAAAAAATCAGATTTAAGAATGACTAATATGTCAAAACTCCTTCCTCAGTTTATCTATTTCTTTCCTAATTAATAGAAATAGAAATTCCATTGGCACTCACCCAAGTTGTTACTAATTAGAATCGAAGTTCCAGGATGGGAGGGATGGAGGGGAAACTTTGGTTAGGTAACAACATATTTGATCTATCTAGTACATTATATTTGATGTTAATCCCAAGAAGTAGCTCAATTGAACTAGGACCACGGTTTGCACCTGGAGATTATACGTTCGAAGTTGTACTACCACACTGGGGCTACAGGAGAGTTTACCTGGCTTCCCTCTATGTTCGAAGGGATTAGTCCAGTCCAAATAGTTGGAATCCTCCAGGAGCAAAAAAAAAAAAAAAACATTATATTTGATGTTATTATGATTGCACGAAAACGAATTGCATTAAGTCTAACAATTTGACACGTCAATTAATTTCAAATTATGAAAATCTCATACTACTATTCCGTTGATGATCAAAATATTTGATACAAAAAGAAGGAAATATTTAAATGTTCAATTAGATTATGTTGATTGTACATCACAATCGTCTATATATATAAACTAGAGAAAACCTGGTGTGGTCCAAAGCATCACAAACCAGTCAAAGCATCGAGTGATGATGGCTAAACCAATCTCTACCCAATTTGTATTGGAAATACACAACTTGGATCATGTTGTTGGCACTGGGAATCTAGTAGCTAGAGATGTGATTTATTTACCACTCGCTCGGCACAAACGCTTGTAAGTTAGTTCTCTTCTCTGTGGGAGTGAAGAATTGGATGCTTCTTTCAACCAGTCTTCTGCAAAGGATGAGGAGAGGACTTTGAGGAGGAATACATTGTGTTTGCACAGTGCGCCATGAGATGCAGACGTAGCCGAAGCGAAGATAATCAGGTAGTAGAGTTAGGCGCTTCAAGATTCCTTCAAGAAGCTCTTGGGGAAGATCTGACCAACTGTTAATCGTTTCTGCCATGCCAATTCTCAAAATTAATTTTTGGGTCATGAACAAGAAAGAATGAAAGAAAGAGAGAAGAATCAGTGGAGGAAGATATATAGACAGGGGAAGAGTCCTTTCCTTTCTAGAGCAGAGGAGTTCCTTCCTTTCTTTACTTATATCAGGCGTCGCGTCTAGTCTAGTCTAGCATAAAAAGGAAAGTATTGAGGATTGGGAAATTCTACATGCACCTGTCTATTTTGTTGGATACACTCACGTTCCTTACTCATATGTAATTTTCCTTTTTAAAGTTGGGTGTACTCAGCAAAAATAGGGGTGCATATAGAATTTCCCTTGGGGATTTAGTCCCGGGCCAATTTCATATAAATTTCATTCCAATGGGTTAAGGGGAGGTAATGGATTGAGTCGGGTATATAACTACTGGTAACTGTTTTAGCATAACACCGCACGAGCCCGACCCATTTACTAATGCAATTGTAATTTCCTAGCTGAACCCCAGCCTGGTAGTTAATTAGTCAACTCAAACCCTTTAACCAAGTTGGGTTCAGTTTGGATTAGAAGGTCATAATGACATTAGTGATCGGGTTTGGGGCCAAATTCAACAAACTAGTTAAAACTGTCAAAGCAGACTGGGTTGGAATTTATCCGTTTGGAAAGTCGGGGATTTGAATCACGATGGCAGGCAGATTTGATGGTGCTTCCTTCGATCATAACAGTCTTTTGGTTTTCTTGGTGTTTGGAAAGTAGGTTATTTGATTTGATTAACTCCAGTGAAATTGTGGTTTCTCTCTCCACAGGCATGACACGGGTTGGTCCTTGGTTCAAGTTAAGCCACAGGCCACAGTGCTGTACCACTCCTCCCATGTAGCCCAAACAAAGATACAAAGTTGAAAAAAAAAGGGGCTAGGACTACGGAGTAGAAGTGTATATATAAAAAAAGCTAGAACTAGAGAATAGAAGTATCAATCCTAACTCAAGCAAAGAAGTTAATGAAGTCTTCAGTGATAGATTGCGATTCAGCATATTCAAGATTTTCATTTGAGGGGTGCAGACCCAAAAAGGCAGTTGGATTTTATGGGCAAACCCAATTTTTTCATATGAGATTTTAGGGCAAATCCAAAGTTTTCATGTAACTTTTGGAAGCTTATCCAAATTTTTTGTATGGGGTTTGAAAGTAAACCCAAGCTAGACCAGGTTGGACCAACCCTAAAAGCATGTGTGTTGGTCCGCCTGTACCCATTACCCTTATATATGTAGTTAGGTTTGTGAGTTTTGCATACTCTTAGGGCATGTTTCTTTTGTAGAATTTTTACTATGAATTCACTATAATGAGAATTCCTTAACATGATGTGATATTTTGTTCTTTAAAATCTCCAAATGCCATGTTCTTTTACTAGCATTTTTGAATTTTAGCCACATGAAAGGTCACAAATGACCTTTGGGGATCCAAGAATTCCACCATCATTGCATTTTGGTGAAATTCCTACATGCTCAAGTCCAATGGAGAATTCAGGAATTCCACTATGTTTAGGAATTTAAAAATTCCCTAAAACATGGCCTAAATCTAACATGAATTCAATATATTATAGATTTTTTGATATGATGGGACATGTTGTTCGCTGGCATTTACAAATGGCATGTTTCTTTACAAGCATTTTAGAATTTCAATAATAAGAAAGGGTTTCAAATGACCTTTGGAATTCAAAAATTCCAACTCCTATGTCTTTTGGTTGAATTTCTGGATGCTCAAATTCAAGGAAACATCCATAAATTTTGCTATGCCCAGAAATTTAAGAATTTTTCAAACACGAATTTCTTAATTCTAACAAAACCAGCAAGGCCTGCATTAGACAATCTTTTTTTCACGAGACTCTTTAAATAGCAAACAAACAAACAAAAGCTACTAGCAAGTAGCAATTCCCAAGGAAGATGTGAGGCTTTCATGAATCATGATGACAATGTTGTTTCAGTTGACCAGAATAAGTTGAGGTCAACTTTTGAGAGGATCGGGATTACAAGAAGTTGAACTGGCGGCTCATCACACCCTACCTTCTAATGAGTGTCTAAAATGATGTTATAATTGGTGAAGAATCAAAGGAGAATAATTAAGCAAGAAAGTAAAAACACACACACATATATATATATATATATATATATATATATATATATTTGCATGCATTGCCCTTACATGCAATGAGTTACTAAGATTTCTTTCACAAAATAGCATCTGAATTATATGAACAAATGAACCAAGGAATTCCTTCCTCCTTCCTCCTTTTTTTATCCATAAATAGTAATTACCCTTCTAATATTTCCGTCAGTGAGAACATATTCTACAAAATGTAATGAAAGAGAGGGGAAAAAGTAAATTTTATTTATTTTGAAAGCAAACAAGTGGTGCTATATATATAGACCACCAGGAGGTCATTGAAAGGACAGATGACCAAGACTGTAAGATTAATAAAATACAATTGTGCCATTTTCTTGAGAAAATTACATGGAGACAAAGAAATGATTTGTCATTTCAAGGTTGCAACTTTAAAAACTAATGTCCAGTAATTGGAGAAACTCCGTCTTTGTAATCTTTTTGTGGGTTGTTTCTTTTATGATATGTCGCCCTGATAAATTTCTTTTTTGCAGATTTTATTTTTTTATATATCACATTGCTTTGCTGGGGCAAAAAATTTGAATGAATTCTTAATTTTAGTATTTCATTCGATCACCAGTTGGATATAATTTTAGAGATGTTGTGTGCCGGCCATTATTCTATATTAAGCTAAAGAGGTTTTGGGTTGGATTTTGACTATCAATTACGATTTTGAAAGTAAATTACTCTTTGTAAAAATCTTTTCAGTTTTCTCCACACTTATCTCATACCAACTACTTTGAAACCATCACTCACGCCTCGTCCCACTATTCTACTTTTGAAAGTTACACTCCTCCTTTTGTGCAATACTTCCCTTTTCAATCCAGAACTCCATTCCCTTTTCCAATTCTTCTCTTTTTTCTTATTTTTTTATCCCATTAGCTTATGGATTACATAAACAGATACTTTCGTAATAACCTTTCATTATTTTATTTTCTTTTTTTCCTATAATTTATAGATGTTTTTTAATGCATAAACGCCGATTACACCTATGCTGAGCACGGGTTATTATGCTAGTTCATTCTTAAGCGGCTCTTCGTAGTATATTGCAAATTTCAATAAAGAAATGACATGGTGGGTGGTCATGTTTTTACGATGCAGTCGATGTGTTGGTGTTGCGTTCACCAATTTGGTGGCTGATGGGATATCAATGGGCTTTAGTGATTTTGTCTCAAGCAGTACTGAGAGAGGCATGGCTGCTCGGGCAAGGTTGGCAACAGAGAGGGAGATAACAAACCATGCCCAGCCACAACAAATGGAGCTTCTACGTACCTAACCAAGCACTTGGAATGGATCCAGAGGATGCTAGGACTGTAAGTTGGTCAAGTCATTTTCTTCACATCTTCTCCTCCTCTACTAGTGAAGAAAATTTGCTGCTGTTTTCATTTCAGGGGAAAGTGTTAGGTATTGGAATAACATATGATCAATGTGATTTTTAGTTGGATAGGCATGTTCATATGCTCTGGTAGTAAATGCCAACTCCCTGTATAAAAAGTCAACGAAATACTTTGAATGGGCTATCATGCCTACTCTGTATTGAATTCATGTGGCAAGAGAGGACCATCTAAGGCAGAGATAGTGAGAGGGTATCCATTACTTATCCAGTATTGCATTTGCTAGCCCTGATGTGTGGGTACTCATTGACTAGCCAAAGCCAAGATAGCAGGACAGAAGTACATATTATCTGTTGCAGTTACCCTCTTCAACGGTGCCATTGCGGCCGCCTCTGCTTACTTAATTGGGTGGACGCCCAGGAATGTAACTGGCGGCCTCCAAGATTGAGCAAAAGAAAGTTGTACGAGTTTCTTGGTTTCAACATGGCCTCTGTTTTGTATAGTTCAGTGCACGTTATTCTTGGCTGGAAGGATGTAAGGGGACTGTAAGAGAACCCTGTGGTTTGAAAAGGTCTTGTTGGTTAATAAATATTGTTATCACAAAGAAAAACTTGGGAAGAATAGCAATGGACTGGCATGTTTGGTAACGAACAAGGAATCCACTTTATGAGATTTGAGGATTCTCTACTGCCTCCGGTAAGAGGATTTATATGACCCGAGGATTTTAACATCAATATTGGTGATGCAAATGGCTGTGAAAAATTGTTATTGGGGCATAAATCTATGAAACTTTTGGAGAAAGACGGAATCCAAATATCCGGAAAATCACTTCTCAAATCAAGTGAGAAATCACATTAGCTGAGATTCAAACCAAAGATGAAAGAATAAGAACAATAAAAAAATAAGGGAGAATAAATTAACTTCATTCAAAGATGATAAGCATTACAAGCTTAACTTGGGGCACTTGCGAAAGATATGGACTCGTTGTTGATGTAATTTTACACTCTTCTCTGCTTACTCAAAAGGTTTTATAGGCATAATTGTGAAGGGGTCACCCACATGCATATATATTGGTGATTGAAGAAATAGCTCATATAATGAGGTGATTATATGGGAAAAGAAGATTAGTGGAGGACCATGAGAAAGATAAGAAATGATTAAATGAGAGTAATGAGATGTATGGGAGTGTGAGACTAGTGTATGGAGAAATAGTGGGAGCCATGAGGCGTATGGAAAATATAAGATTGGTGTATGAAAGTGATGTAATTAATGTGGTATGTAGGAAGTGTAAATTTAGCGCACATAGAAGTGGTTGTTGGCGATGGTTAGGTGTGAATTACATGGAAGGTGAGGATAATGATGTGACAACATGGGAAGATAGAAAAGTAGTTGGGTGGAGAGAAGTTAAGAGAGAAAGAAAGTGTGTGACATGTGTCATACACAAATGTGCAAGTGAGACTTATATGCAAACGATCAAAATACCTGAACACACAAAACTACATAAATAACTTCATTGCAACAATTAAAAATAAAAAGTAAAGAAAACAAGAAATTAGACTAAGGAATTTCTAAAGAACGCACTTTAAGATTTTAACAAAAAATGAGGATTTTCAAATCATATGGGTGAAGGTTAGACTTGAAAATCCTAAAAAGATGAGGATTCTCACTTACCCAATTCCTAGAGGATGTACAATTGCAAATGTTTGCAAAAGACAGTGAGGAATCATGGATTTGATTACCAAACTTACATAAAGATTGGGAGATTAAAAAATAAGAAAAAAAAGTGGTTTGGGCTGGTATACTTTTATAGGTTTTTAATTTAAGGTTATCAAATGAATAGTCAGCAAATAAAGGGCATAGTTCTACTCTAATTGTCCACTTCAGGATCTTAGACTAGATAAATTTGAAGACTTTTCTTCTTCTTTTCCCCCTTATGTCTTGAGAACCTCGTGTACCCTTTTGCCTTACGTGGTCATTGATGTCCTTTTTATAAATCGGTGAGGAAGATGTCATTATCTAGTATAGCTAGGAGACTTCATAGTAATTTAAATATGGTTAGCCAGTATAGCCAGCAGTATTCATAGTAATTTAAATATGGTAGAGATTTCATATTGAAAGTAATTTCCTCCTCCAGTCAAGTTTATGGGTTCCAATGTGAAGTCGGTTCTATGGGGACTCAATTTGGTCCCCTTCTAATCAGTGTACCAACTATTAACAGTTACTCTATTACAATTTACAATCTCCACATGACCCTGTCACCAAGATAGAAGATAAATTTATAAATTGTTAAAATTTGGGCAATGTTTGTTTCCCTTAGAATAAATGGGGATTCATGACATAAATGAAAATAAAAAGGGAATGCCATCAAATAATCATTTCTTAAGAACAGTGGAAAAGAAATACCCAGCCATCACCTAAGAAAGTCAATATCTCATCTGCAGCTACTTAATATTTATCACCCCTCACCTCACCGTTAATAATCATTGGGTGGAGCTCATTTGATGATGAATTCCTATTATTCAATTCCTACTCTATTCTAATGCAAACAATTAAGCACCTAAAGTTTTTGAATTAAGGATTAGGATGATCTAGTGAATGTAGTTTTTTTTTTCTAACCTTGTTCATTAATTATGAGACCTTCTTTTTTCATCTGGCTATCCTTTTTGATAGACATACATCTACGAGGGTTCACCAACTAGAATGTATGACCAGTTTGTGGTTTGCTTGTAGGCGAAAAAGATTTTATATATTTTTTGAGCCAATTTCTTTAGCGTCATACAGTGTCTAGACATTTTTCAGGAGAAAACGACCCTCCTAGTTGGTCCACTTGAATACATGATGATCATGGAAGTCTATTGGATGTAATGATTTATGTAAAGCCTACCCATATGCAAAATCTTAACTCCGAAAGATCATCCTAACGTTTTGATCCATGGCCCTAAAATTTAATGATTTGGGGTATCATTTTATTATAATTTCAATCCCAATAGTAGAGAAAAGTTAGTTGATGGACTTATGCACTATTCATTTTGGGGGGGGGGGGGGGGGGGGGGGGGGGGTGGTGGTCATGACAAAAAAGTGGGTGGGCATTTTTTAAAATTTCCCTTCAAAGAATTTCTCCAGCATGTGGAATTCCTAAATTCTCCTGTGCACTTTAGCATCTAGAAATTCCTAAGAAAAAGCAAAGAGGTTGGATTCTAGAATTCCAAAGGTCATGTAAGACTTTTTAGGTGGTTGAAATTTTGAAATTGTGGTAAAAAAAAAAAACATGATGCCAAAGTATATCTATCCAAAGGGAAGATTTCACAATAGTGAGGACATTATTTTGATCTTTTGGGCATTTCTCTGTTTTCACATTTGGCGATTATTTTTCGTAAGTAAGGAAAAAATTATTAATTTTCTTTAGCAGGGATGATTTTGATTCTTGGGGAAGGGACATGAATACAAGATCCTTGGCTTGTGGAAATGGAAATCCATGGAGCAAAGAGTTACATTTTCTGCAGGAGAAAAATGTCTCACCAAACAACAGAAGACTGAGTTGTATAACAATCAAAATAATTCTACTCTCCACTGCAAATTGCAAATCATCTTGTTGTACAAATGTACTCTGAAATTTTCTAATAGAGCCTTTTCTTGTTTTTAAGTACGCAAGTCATTTTACATAAAATAGAGTAAAAGTGTCTCATCAAAATTCAAGTATGCCTTGATTGATTGAGAGATTTTGACGTTTTGTAATTGCAGAGAAGAAAAAGGGCTCCATTTCTTTCTGCAAGGGGCCCAATCATGATCAATCCAAACCCTCTTGGCCCAATTTAGCAGGCAATGGGGATTAGGAATGACATTCTATTGAGTACGTGTTTGGGTCAAACTTCAAAGTGCTCGTGGGATATACTCAAAGTGCTTGTGGGATATACTCACTAAGTATCGGAACGGAACTGATCAGAGCAAGACTTGGGCACAACATGGCTCCATCGTTGGGGGTGAAAACAGGTCTCCCTGGATTTGGACTTCAGAAAATAGACTCAATCTTGACATGCAGCTAGGGTACAATACTTAGACTATGACTCAAACTGGGGCCTGAACCTTGACCCAAAATTTAAAGAAGCATTAAGTGTGTTTTCTTTTTACATAAAAGACTTAATTTTCTTTCTTATCCCTACCAGCTAAAATTGATAATTGTTACTTTTATTATTATTTATTTATTTATTTATTTTTTACTATCAGAGGAGTTCCGACCTTTTGGGTTGGACTAATTCCTCTGAGCGCAAAGGGAAGCTTAGTTGGGACTTGGGAGGGAGTTTTTTTTTTTTTTTGTTGACCAAGACCCACATTTCCCTTTGATCCTCTTAAAATTAATTTTCACTTGGTTGAAACCTTCATTTCATTTTTCTTTCAAGTTAGCCTAATAGGCTTGACTTTCATAAATCCAATTAAAGAATGCTTAGCAATTCATGAAAAAAGACTTAATTAGATTGAGTGAATTATTGAATGCACTAACATGGATATATATATTTTTTTTAAAATTAACATTTTATTTTGCTAGAACTACGTCTCTATGAAATATGAATGCGCTTCCAACAAATCACATTAGTTATGTTTTATATAGATATGGAAATCATTAATAAAAGAAATTATATATATATATATATAGAGAATATTCATGTGCATCCATCCTTCACCATAAGGTGAGGGAACCTGTTAGTGAGGGATGGTATTCATGAATATTTCCAATTATGCCGGGTTCCCTCACCCTATGGTGATGGATGGATGCACATGAATGTCCCCCTATATATATAGTTGTATATTTTCTATAAATATCTTATTTGTTATCTCCTTTTGTTTTTAGTAAGATTCTCTTTTATCTCTTGAGCATTGAAAGTCTTTTCAACTACCAAGAAATAATTTAAGATTGTATATCTGATTATTAAAGCCCTTGATTAGGATGCATCCTACTTTTGATAGAATACCATGTACCCAACTGTCTCTTTGTCAAATTGACCTAAAACAGCCTCTAGAAAATTATCATACTCTTGAATCACATGAGATTATTATTTGAAATGCCAAAAATGCTCATAAAATGAAATGTTGCAAAAAAATATAGCTGCTTCTATGAAGTGAAAATGCACATTGTTTCACGATAAAAACATAACGCTATTAGGGTATTTTTAAGGTCACAAATCCGACATATTATTTTGTGAAGAAGAAAATTTGGGAAAATGCAACTTTCAATTAAAACCCCATGCCCTCCATATTTGTCATGCTTTTAGATGGGTTTCGCGGACTTGATTGTCAAACCCTTGAAAATGGTCACCCATTCATGAAAAATCTCATCATTGCGTTTGGTGAATTTATGAATGCATTAATGTGGATTCAATCTTAGTTTTGGTAGAACTAAGATACACCCTGCTTTTTATTGAATACAATGTGCCAATCGTCTGTTCGTCAAATTGACCTCAAATATTACAAATTGGCCTCAAATAGCCTTTCTATGAATATCTTTTATGTTATCTCCTTTTGATTTTTTGGTGAGATTCTCTTTTATCTCTTTGCGCACTAAAAGTTCTTAAAAAGGAAAACCTTAGGACATGTATATATATGATTATTAAAGGCCTTGACTAGGATGCACCATGAATACAATATACCCAACTTTCTATTTGTAAAACTGAGGATGCACCCTGCCTTTTTATTAAAAAATGGGATACTATGTATCCAGCTGTCTCTTTGTCAAATTGACCTAAAATAGTCTATACAAAATCCTTATATTCTTAAATCACATCAAAATCTTCTATTCCCAAAAAATGTTAAGAAAGGTATAGTAAAAAAAAAAAAAAAATTCGGAGCAATGTTGGACACCAGAGATGGAGTATGGGGGACTCATCAACCCTATTTGATACAAAAGACCTTTTTAGGGACCATCAGTGTACTAGAAAGAACTTCTTTTTTTATTATTATGTGGGCATCATTAATCGGAAAGGACTATTCCACGAGTGATGCTTGTTAAATTCATACAAGCGCATAATAGGCAAATATGGGGCGGATTTTAAATACAAGATGTAGTAAGCCTGTGTTTTATGCCGTTTCACCAACGCCTAAGTGGATAAATAAAAACTAAGTTTATTTAAGTTATCCACTTTAAAGCTATCGCACAAAATGTTGAAAACAAAAGTTTGATTCCTTTCTCCAAAGCAAATATGTACATACTTTTATAATAAAAGTATAACACCATCATGATCTTTTAAAAGTAAGAAACCCCACATCCTATCTTGTGAAGAAGAAAATCTGGGAAAGAAAACTTCTCCACTACTTGGGCATTCCAGGTACCCTAACTTGAAAAAAAATATATTTTTTTATTTAGGTCTTTCATATAAATCATATGGATTAGGACCAAAATTTTTATTGTTTGTAGAACTAAATTCAAGTCAAAATTTAATTTGTTCCCAATCTTGCAGCCATACTCTATCAACATATATATCTATATATATTTATTTATTTGCAATACTACTTCCTTGAAAATGGTATTATTATTGGAGGGACCAAAAGTTTAACTTGAAAAAAAAAAAAAAAAAAAAAGAGGCCCCATGAGGTATTTCCGTAATTCCATTGACAGTCGAGGGCATTTCCACCCCTGTATTTGACGGTAGTCAAGGACCAGTAAATCTTGTTTCCTCTGTAAATACAAGAGAGGGGTCCGTTTCTGATTGGTCCAACGTGTGCTTTTGCCTACGTATTCAAAAAAGCAAATACCGCGCATCTTTTCTCGGCTCCTCGACCGTGTTCCTCGTCGTCAGCATTCCTTATTAGCATACAATAATAATGTAATGGCTATATATTACATGGAACCAGACCCGTTTTACAGAGAAAACGTTTTCTCTGCTTTTCTCCTTTCCCTTTTTCTTGTTGTTTTCTCTTGCCTCGGGAAACCTCCTCACGCAGTAGAGTCCCGTCCTGTCTCTGGATTCTCAGTTTCCTCTTTTGAAGAGGATCGCTGCGGGAGAAAGTAGAGACTTTTATCATCTGATTCCTTTCCATTTTAGGTGATCGGGTACTGGAATTTGCTCTTTTATTATCTTCTTCTTGTGAGTTTTTTTTTTTTTTTTTTTTTTTTGGGTTTTGTTTTGGTGGATGATTGATTGATTGGTGTTTGGGGTTTGTGAGGACTGTTGCATGTTACTCTAGTGTTCTGCCTGTTCTTGCATGGTTAAAGTTTGGTTCTTTTTGCTTGGATTCTTTGTTCTTGTACTATCTCATTGGTGGGTTCTGTTTTTCTCTGCTTTTCTGATTTGGGTTTTCTTAAAATATCTCATTTGCGTTGAACTGGTGTTTTTTCTTTGATTTTGGTGAGAATCTGATGTGGGTCTTGTTGATTTTGTGTCTAGGACATATTACCTGTTGGCTTGTAGACAATGCGCGTGATTCTTGTTTATTTTTTTAACTTTTTCTGATGATTTTGATGGAAGGCTTGTATGATTCATTATAATTTTTAATTAAGAAGGGAGGCTAAGTAATGGATACTGTGGGGCTTTTTTGATATGAAATTCAGGGTGTTTAGGGGAACAGAAAAGGATCCTCTGTAAATATGTTACTGAAAAGCCAAGGAAGCATACTACTATGTATGTATAAGCTACTTGGAAGATAATGCTGGTATTCTGGATTGCTTTCCATGCTGCCTCTGTTGGGCATGCTTAAATACTGTTTTCAGTCCATTCAGTAGGGCTTCTGATTAATGCTCTGTTCACGAGTATGCGACACTATTTGATACTGTCTAGCCTTCACTGTGGACAGAGTATCACGCTGATCAGAGAAGAGAATGATCTAGTGATTAAAAGCCTGGACTTTGGGACCTGACTTGGTGGAGACTCTGCTGAGTCGCATCAAGCCTCTCCCCGAGTCCCAATACCCCAACAAAAAATTCTCTGAATAATCTTTTAAGATTTGTGGGCCTTGAATACAACTTCTCAAGCTATGGGTCAAATGGAGAATATGCTTCTGATTCCTCACCCGTTTTCATTTTTATCCCAACCACCAATAAGCTCCTATGGAACACAGGGGTCATAGATGTACATAATCATGATACTCTTCACCACCTTCTAAATGTTGCGAACTTCCGCTATGATCAGATGGTATTGCTGCCTTGTTGGTACGAGTCGATAAAATCTTTCATTGTTGCTGCTGCTGCTCCTCCTCCTCCTTTGCGAGTGGGTAATCTCTAACTTTGAGTCTGACTACTCTTAGCACCTTTCTTCAATCGTTTGTATTGGATGGTAGGATCTAGGGATGCAAATTGCAAACAGGTCGGTTCAAGGCCGGAACCATTATGAACCCCGTAGCTGGAACCATTTTGTAACGAATTGTTCTGGTTCTGGCTCAGAATCTGTTTCCTGGTTCCGGAACCAGATTTTACTTCTTTATTTATTTATTATTTAATTTTTTGCTTAAAATAGGGATATCATTGTACTAAAAAATCCAAAATAAGATATTATTCAACCCAATACAATGCATCAAGTCTACCTCCCACAACCTAATCAATTCCAACATCTTCCGAACCAATATATAGGTTGTTACTTTTTTGACGTTAGCCCATACAAAGTCAAAGACAATGCTTTAAAACGCACATCCGAACTCTTTGAGCCAAGACATGTACAAATCATTTTTACTAAATTTGGATGAAAAAACATTTCAAAACCAATACTTCAAATATGAGCATGATTCCAAATTCCCATATTATCCAAAAATAGGGAGAGAGGGGCCACTGCCATATTATCCGTTTGCATCCTTGCTAGGATCCTTAAGCCAACTCTTTGCTATGGAAAAAGGGATGAACACAATTGTAGGATCTTATGCACCCACTGAGCTACCATTCCTTCCAAAACCAATTGGTAATGGAAGACGCACAACTCAATGTTTCGTACGGCATTCGACATCGTACCCGCTGGCCTATTTTTAGAGCGGTCACAAGGAGTGGCATTGTGGCACGCCTCTGCCCAACAATCCCCCCCTCATGATGGCGCTCCCGCGACTCGGACCCTTGACCTAGGGCTTTGATACCACTTATAGGATCTTATGCACCCAATGAGCTACCATTCATTCCAAAACCAATTGGTGATGGAAGAGGCACAACTCAATGTTTTGTACGGCATTTGACATCGTGCCTGCAGGACTATTTTTAGAGCGGTCACAAGGAGTGGCATTGTGGCACACCTTTGCCCAACGATCCCCCCCTCACGATGGTGCTCCCGTGACTCGAACCCGTGACCTAGCGCTTTGATACCACTTATAGGATCTTATGCACCCACTGAGCTACCATTCCTTCCAAAACCAATTGGTGATGGAAGAGTGACAACTCAATGTTTTATATGTAATTTAACATTGCGCCTGCGGGCCTATTTTTAGAGCGGTCGCGGGGAGTGGCATTGTGGCACGCCTCTGCCCAACAACAATGCATCCCCTGTTCATTGAAAGGCCTTCACATCCAAGCCTTTCCTTCTATTGATGGTTGTTCATTGTTCAAAGTAGCTGATACATAATGGTGCTCTAATGGTGATTTTATAAGTGGTAACTAAGAGGAAATTATTATTATATAGTAGGTACCTATTAATCATATGAGCATGATTTTTGTTTTGGATAGAACATAAGAGCATGAGTTTAGCTTAAGTTTGTTATGCATTGTCAAGCTATGCCCAAGCTAGGCCTAGTTAGGCAAGATTTCTCATCAAGCCTGACCTAGATCTTGGCTCAAGCTAGGTCAAATTGATTCCTTAACATTTCAAATCAACATTGGATAAAACTCTCTCTCTCTCTCTCTCTCTCTATATATATATATATATATATATATATCCGCGCGCACGCTTGGTGATGTCTAATGTTTTAGTTTTTGAATCTGCAGGCTAGGCTAGTAAAAGTTGCATTACCACATGGATGAGGACACATTTATTGAGTCGCTAGTGCCTTCGGCTCTCTTGAGGGGCATAAAGTTTGACATTTTGACTGATGCAGAGATTGTAAGTGTTAAGTTTAAGATATTTGCGCCATGGCTTAGGCCATCTTTTTAAATGTTTTTTTCCTTGTATTTTTGGGTAAATTTCAAAAAATCCTAACCTATAAGTCAATTTTCAAAATAAGGTCTCTTGTATTGGTTATTTTATAAAGATTGAAAAGTTTTCGAGTGCTATTTCATGAAGGTGCTCTCCCTAAGTTCCTCAAGGCTGTTTTTTTTTTTTTTTTTTTTTAATATTATTATTATTATTATTTTAAATTTCAAAATGACAATTCTACCCTTTCATGTTCAGAAAATGGGGGTTTTTGGGTGGTTTTTAGATTGGTCCGTCCTCGCTTCATCCTTACTATAAAAAAAAGTCCAATTGTTTGTAGAATGATACCTTTGAGCCTCCTATCTCTCTTGTGGGAGCTGAAAGGATATAAGGTGATGCATTCAACTGAATGGTGGAAACATAGTTGGGTTGCAACTAGACTTGCATTAGACACAAAGAACTGTTGGATTCCATATCATTAAGAAATCAATCCATGAAATTGGATGGTGGGTCCATGATCCATTCCCCAGAGTCCCATGGCAATAGGCTCTCTTGAATATAAGAAGAGGCAAGCTTGATCAAACCATTTGCCATCATCGTGTCTCTGAAAGTGAAAACTATACAAAGAGCTACCTTGGTTTGTGAAGGGGAGGAAAAAAAAAAATAGGTTGAGGGAGGAAGAAAGAAGGGGGACTAAAGGAACCAAACACCATATTTTCTAAGTTTGAGCGGGGTAGTATTGTGATCTTGGATTTTTTTTTTAAATCGCTGGTGGCGGGGAGAAGGCACCATAGAGGAACTGTTTGAAAGAACTATATAAAGTTTCTCAATTTTTTTTTTCTGAAATCAACAATACATGAGACCCTTTTTTGAAAGTTGACTAAAAGTGCAGGACGTTTTTGAAATTTATCCTGTTTCTTTTGTTCTCTCACAATAAATCTTGTCAATTGATGAAAGAAATTTATTAAGACACCTATACTTGTGTGTCTTGGTTAGATACATTGCATTTCTGAAAGGGCCTTTTCTTCATTGACACCATTTTTCTTCTCTCATGATTTCTCACTACTTTTTCCCCCTTTTTGTACTATGTACCTGTTATTGATACATTGCATTTTGCAATTACTGTTTTAGGAAAAAGATTCTGCCAAAGTCATAGAGACAACGGATGATGTGACTGGTCCTGACTTAGGGATGCCGAATCACGCATGGAAGTGTTCAACATGTGAAGGCCGTGACACCAAAACCTGTGATGGTGGGTTTAGGATAAACAAAAAAAAAAGGAAAAGAAAAAAACTTTTAGAGAAAATTTATTTTCCTTTTTTGTTTTTGGACATCATTGGGACTACTGAAGTATGTTGATTTATTTGCAGGTCACTTCGGGACCATCAAACTTCCGGCAACCATTTTTCATCCTTATTTCATTCCAGAAATTTTACATATTTTGAACAAAGTATGTCCTGGCTGTAAATCTGTTAGGCATGATAGGGAGACCAAGGTCAGGTACCTCCCTGCTCATACTGAATCTTTAAATACTTGATGCAGCAATGTGATCATAGTTTCTTTGTCAATATGTAATGAGAGATATCTGAGCAATTGATGCGAGTTGGAAAACTTTGTTGAAAAAGTGTAACTGTGTGGATACCTCTGCCTTTGAGAACTTCAGAATTTGTTCCATGGATCATATTCTTGTTTTTTATTTTCTGAATTGCGATTGGGGATTTTACATGGACTTTGATTCCATCTTTCCATTATGACATTTCTTTTGCAAAAGTTCCAAGAGCAGGATGCGAGGAGAAGTGCTTTGTGCTGGATAGTTTGCATATCTCTCTCTCTCTCTCTCTCTCTCTCTCTCTCTCCATCTTTTTATTGTCCACTCATCACAAACATGTTTGGACTTGGAGTCAGAGCTGTTATTATCTGACCCCAGTTGATGGGCTAAGGCACTGTTGATGATGACGACAACATTGTATGCTTGATTATTGCATATTAGGTGAACAACAGTATGATTACATTCAAATTTTGCCATCCTTTGGCTTTTGGGAATCTCTTGAGGTTTTTTTTTTCTTCATGGTCCGTATGTGCATGCATACATGTGCAGAGACGATCAGTGGCAGAGCCAAATAGTGTCTAGTGCCCCTCCTTAACTCTTTGTTCCCTTTTAACGTAGGAGAAAAATAGTTGGCATATCTCATGCGCATTGTGTTTTTATCTGCTTGCCCCTCCTCAACTTTGTTCTTTTTTCTTATTTGGCCCTCGACTAATTTTTTTTCCCCTTATAATTAAGAATAGAACTTCCAAACATATAAGGGCAATTTCAACATTTACTCTTATCCAAAAGACAACTCGTCAAAGCTATCCACTTACCAATTCCATTTGAATTATATGGTTTCAATTGTCCCTCTTTCTTCTTTCTCTACCTATTTACTTCTCACTAGAGCCAAGATACAATAAGTGAGCGGAACCCACAGTACGGCCTACTTAATGAATATCTGATCCAATTAAAATGGATTTCCTGCCCTATCAGTTGGATTTTTCTTATGCATTATAAAACCTACACTGATAATATTAATATCACATGGTATGCATTTACATAGGATTGATAATGAAAAAAGTAAATTACATATGAATAATGTGATTTTCAAACCCATATTATGAAATTTAAGAAACTTATTTAATTTGATTTTTAATATCTATAATAATGTGCTCCCAATTAAATTTGTTAAAATCATGCAATTAGCGATTCTTTTGTAGTCTACTAGGCCGTTATTGAATGTTGTTGGATGTGGAGAGCAATACAAGTGAATTATTTTTTTTAGCATTTTGAGGATAATTTCATAACTAGTTTATGAGTTAAATTGGATTGAATACATGATTTTAAATCCTTCATATTAAGTTAACTAATTAATTTATGTTCATATTAAGTTAACTAATTAATTTATGTTAAATTTCATACTATCTTTTTGTTAGAAAAAAAATAATTTTCTTATTATTTCTCACAGTTCTTGCGAAGAATTTTTTTTTGCCCATCCTGAGAGAAAATCCTTGCTCCGCCATTGGAGACAATATGTACTGCCTCTATGGGATGAGCGACTGATTTTTATTTGTGCTCACTGTAAGAAGCTTTTTATGCTTCTCAACAAGGTGTATATGATTGTTGATAGATCCCTAGAGACTAAATATGATGGTTAATATGTGTTAAATGGGTTACTGGATCTGGATCAATGGATCACAGCCCATGGCAACTAAAGCCCAACTTGTGGGTGAAAACAAATCACATGTGTTCAGCCATGTAAATTTATTCATTGCCTTATTAGGAGATATGATTAGATTAGTGATTAGATTAGAATAATTGTAATTGCTACAATCACTGTATCCTATATGGAAACAATGTCTATATAATGAAGCATCGTGACCCTCAACTGGGATCATCGAATTCACGATTCTCTGTCTATCTTCTTCCTCCTCCTTGCTTTGACATGGTATCAGAGTTGTGTCTCTGAGTGAATCTTCTCCATCTTCCAAGTATTGGAAGTTGTCATAGTCTCTGGGAGACTCTCTGAGTATATCTTCTTCATCTTCCAAGCATTGGAAGTTGTCAGATCTAGCTGTGATCAAACGCGGCCCACCATAGATCAACATCATCACACCTGGACGTTGCAACCACTTTGGTCGCCTGGTCCTTCTAGTATTTGTGGACATTTTTTGAGGATTTTTGGCATCTCAAAGGTAGGATCTCTTCCACTTCTAGTAAAATCTCAGTTTCTGCAGTATATTTTCATCACAGCCGCCCAGATTTTTGGATCTGGATCTATTTGGCAAGAAATCTGGTTCATTACATGCGAATTTTGATCCTTCATCATTCTATGATGTCTGATTGATCTTTCCATTCAAGTTTCCTCTGCTGGACTCCATTCTAGTTCAGAGATTAAGGTCGCCTGGCACATATTTTTGAAGAAAAATTGTTTTATTGTCACTGTTTTCCATTCTGATTGATCAGTTGAAACTTTTGGAAGCCCTCTCTGTTTAGCATCTTCTCTCAGTTCGTTTTCTGAAGATTTGGAGACAATCTTAAGCACAGTTGGACTGTCTTGCATATTGTGAAAGATTCACTAAAATGGAAAAGCAGTACATTGCCCTGATAAAATTTAATGGCAAGAATTATACTTCCTGGTCCTATTAATTTCAAGTCTATCTTGAAGGAAAGGAAATGTGGGGACTTGTTTCAGGATTGGATCCACGTCCTACGGAAGATGAGAAAAAAAAAAACTCTCTTGGAATACAAAGGATGCCAAGATAAAAACCTGGATTCTTGGTTCTGTTGAACCACAATATATCTTGAACCTCAAACCTTACAAGACCTTTAAGAAGATGTGGGAATATCTGAAACAAGTATATCACCTAGGGAACTCTGCCCGTCAATACCAACTTGAACTGGAGATTGCTCAGTATTCCCAAGGAACTTCTTCCATCTAGGATTATTATACGGGTTTTCTCAATTTATGGGCAGAATATGATGAAATCAAATACCTCAACGTTTCTGCGGCAGCTCTTTTTGAGATTCAAAAATTGCAGGCGATTTCTCATAGAGACCAGTTCCTCATGAAATTGCGATCTGAATATGAGATCATTCGTTCAAATCTGATTAGTAGGATTCCATCTCCATCCTTGAATAAGTGTCGTAATGAACTCTTGCGAGAGGAACAAAGTCAGCTCGCTCAGCATGTTCTGAAGCACCAATTCTCAGGAAACTCTCTTGATGTCGCATATGCTGCCACTGCAAGTCACACCCCTGGTGTCTATCATGGTCAGGGAGGGATCGTTCATCATACTACTAAAGGGTAACCTCCTGCCAAAGATCTCAGCAAAATCCAGTGCTTTGGCTGCAAAAGTTATGGACACTATGCCTTGCAGTGTAAGACCAAGTTTTGTAATTACTGCAAATCAAATGGTTATGTTATTAATGAATGCAAAAGGCGGCTTAAAAATCGTACTCCATGAGCATATCATGTCAGCACTGCAGATGCTCCTACTTCCAATGATAGTCCTTCAGCACCGGTCATGCCTTCACCCCCTCCTGCCTCAAGTAATGCTCCTTAGATCACTCCTGAGCTTATTCAACAAATGATCATAAATGCCTTCTCTGCACTTGGCATTTCAGGTAAACACCAATCCTCTTCCTCAATATGGTTTATTGATTCTGGGGCTTCCAATCACATGACCTCTTCCACCACTCATCTCTTTAACATACAACCATATGATGGAAATCTGCAAGTCCATACTGCTGATGGTCAAAAGCTTCCTATTACAGCTACTGGTGATATCATTCACTCATTACCTCTCACCAATGTCTTTCTATCCCCTCATCTCACTACAAATCTTCTATCTGTTGGACAACTGATTGATGATAAATTGATAATTGTAATGTTTCATTTTCTCGTTCTGGTTGTGTTGTGCAGGATCAAGTGTCGGGGACGGTGATCGCGACGGGGCCTAAGTGTGGACGCTTGTTTCCTATTGTTCTGCCTTCATCTCAAAATAAACAAATTTCTGCTTTTTCTTGCTCTTCTTCTCAAGATGTCTGGAGGCTCTGGCATAATAGATTAGGCTATCCTCATTCAAAATTGTTATCGTTGATGTTAAATTCTGGTATTATTAATGAAAATAAAAATTCTTTTCGTCACATTTCTGATGAGTGTTCTGTTTGCAAACTTGGAAAAAGCAAAATCCTTCCTTTTCCTTCCAACTCTACTATGGCTTCAAATTGTTTTGACATTATTCATAGTGATGTCTGGGGGATTACTCCTGTAATCTCTCATACACATTTCAAATATTTTGTCACTTTTATCGACGATCATAGTCGATTCACGTGGGTCTATTTCTTGCATTCCAAATCAGAAGTTTTTGATGCTTTTCAAAAATTTATGGCCTATGTTGAAAATCAGTTTTCTACTCACATAAAAGTTCTCCGATCCGACTCCGGAGGGGAATATATGTCCCATCAATTTCAAACATTTTTGCAAACACGGGATTTTATCGCAGCGATCTTGCCCTTACACTCCTCAACAGAATGGAGTGGCTGAACGGAAAAACTGACATCTTCTCGATACTGTTCATTCCCTTCTCTTAACATCTTCTATTCCGGCAACATTTTGGCCCGAAGCTTTAGCTACTGCGGTTCATTTAATCAATCGCTTGCCATCTCATCGCCTCGCCAATCAAACACCATACTTTCGTCTCTTTCATACAGATCTTACTTATACCCACTTGCGTATATTTGGATGTGTGTGTTTTGTCCATCTTCCTCCTATTGAACGAACAAAATTAACTGCTCAATCAGTTCAATGTGCGTTCCTTGGCTATGCTTCTCACCAAAAAGGATATATCTGCTATGATCCTGTGCTCAACCGTCTTCGCATCTCCCGTAACGTCACTTTTTTTGAAAATCAACTATTTTTTTCAAACCATTCCCCGCTTTTACCTTCCTTTTTCTCATCTACCTGCTTTTTCTGATACAATCTCATCTCCACTCATTGTCTATGAATGACGTCGTCAAAAGGATGCTCCATTACTGCCGCCCCCTCTGGATCCCTCGCCGGCACCTGATCTTGCCCCCACTGCATCACATACTGCTTCATCTCCAGTTCAGCTTCGACGATCTACTTGTCTCTCCAAGCTTCCGGAAAAATATGGGTTCACTCACACATCCTTGCTTGCTACCCTCTCTTCCATTGCTATTCCTACTTCTTACTCACAGGCGGTGAAGCATCACTGTTGGCAAAAGGCTATGCACGAAGAATTAGCTGCATTGCAGGATAATCATACCTGAGATATTGTTCCATGTCCCTCCTCTGCAAAACTTATTGGCTGCAAATGGGTTTTCTCAGTCAAACTCAAGGCTGATGGATTGTTGGATCGCTATAAAGCACGGTTAGTAGCATTGGGCAACTGACAGGAGTATGGTATCGATTATGAAGAAACATTTGCTCCGGTTGCAAAAATGACGACAATCCGTACTGTTCTTGCCCTTGCTGCTTCTCACTCATGGCCTCTTTACCAATTTGATGTCAAGAATGCCTTCCTTCATGGTGATCTCAAGGAAGAAGTCTATATGCGACTTCCCCAAGGAATTACAGGACACTCGGCAGGAGATTGTGCACGCTTACGACGCTCTCTTTATGGTCTTAAGCAAGCTCCACGCGCTTGGTTTGAAAAATTTAGGGATGCTCTCTTTCACCTTCAGTTCACTCAAAGTGCCTCTGATCCTTCTATGTTCCTTCATCGCTCCTCACATGGGCTTACTGTCCTCTTGGTTTACGTGGATGATATTATCATATCTGGGACAGATTCTGGCATGATCACCCATCTATAGGCATCCTTACATGAATCTTTTCATATGAAAGATTTAGGCCCCCTCACATACTTCTTAGGCCTTGAGGTTCACTAGTCCGAGAAAGGTCTCATCCTTGATCAACACAAATATGCTTTGGACCTCATTGAGATGGCTGGTCTTCAAAATTCAACTCCTGTTGATACACCTGTTGAGGCAAATCTTCAGCTCACACTAGATTCGGGTGATCTTCTTCCTGATGCCGCACTGTATTGTCGTTTAGTCGGCAGCTTGATCTACTTGACTATCACTAGGCCTGATATCTCCTATGCGGTGAACCTGGTTAGTCAGTTCATGACTCAACCATGCCATCTTCATCTAGTTGCCGTTCGACACATTCTTCGGTATGTTCTACATACCCCGTCTCGTGGCCTTTTCTTTCTCGTAGGCAATTCGACTTCTCTCATTGCTTACTCAGATTCTGACTGGGCTGGTTGCCTTGATAGTCGACGGTCTACCACGGGCTGGTGCATGTTCTTGGGTGACTCGTTGATCTCATGGAAGTGTAAGAAACAAGATAAAGTTTCCAAATCATCCACAGAAGCAAAATATCGTGCTATGTCTGCCGCCACCTCTGAAATTGTCTGGCTTCGAGGTCTTCTCTCTGAGCTTGGATTTCCTCAATCTGGTCCTACACCTCTATATGCCGACAACACAAGTGCCTTCAGGATTACTGAAAATCCTGTCTTCTATGAACGCACCAAACATATTGAAGTGGCTTGTCATTACATATGTGATGAATTTGTGCGTGAAGCTATTACTCTCCCTCATGTTCCTACCGGACTTCAACTTGCAGATATATTTACTAAAGGACTTCCTCGGCTACGACACCAATTCTTAGTTGGCAAATTGATGCTGAGGGGGGGTGTTAAATGGGTTACTGGATCTGGATCAATGGATCACAGCCCATGGCAACTAAAGCCCAACTTGTGGGTCAAAACAAATCACATGTGTACAGCCATGTAAATTTATTCATTGCCTTATTAGGAGATATGATTAGATTGTCATTAGATTAGTGATTAGATTAGAATAATTGTAATTGCTACAATAACTGTATCCTATATGGAAACAATATGTCCATATAATGAAGCATCGTGACCCTCAACTGGGATCATCGAATTCACAACTCTCTGTCTATCTTCTTCCTCCTCCTTGCTTTGACAATATGCACCCTAGAGACTGGTTGTGTTTGGTTTGACTTCCTAAAAGTGCTTTTGTGGGTTTCTTGCTTTTGAGAAGCCCAAAAGCCCTTGAAAGCTTGTTTGGTCACAAAATTTTAATAGGTTTTTTCTGAAGTTAAAAGTCAAAATTATATTTTTTGGAAAGAAAATCTCACCTCACTTTGCTTTCAAGAACTCTTTCACTTTTGCAGGAAGTGAGCAAAAATATAGTGTGAAGCATAGGTTTTTTTTTTTTTCATTTGCAGTGTCTACTTATGAAATCGAAACTGCTCAAGGTCAACATCATCTTGTGTGTTGGTGTTGGGTCTTCCAATGTAAGTCAATCATCAAATTGATTGATTGTTATAAGTGATTAAAATAGACAAATCAAAGGGATTAAAATGATTGTGTTTTTACATGTGATAAAACTGAAAGTGGGTCAGACTTTGATCTGGGTGGAATTTCTCCTAGAATTAGTACAATTTTTGATTGATTTGATTTGTTGATGGGACTAGTAATATATTTATATTCTTGAAGAGCATGCAGAACCAAGTGATGCACGTCTTGATTTATATCTGCTTTTTTCATAAAATAATGATGGCAGTGATGCCACATAACATGTGCCTTGTGAGAACAGGATCTTATGTGAGGCCATTTTATACCTATAATGGTTTTGTATACCCATAATGACAAAAGCTATTTTTGTCATTTCTAAATTTTTTTTTATGGAGAGGACTTGATTAAAAGAATTGTGGAAAACTTTTATACTTGTTCAAAATATTCAAATCTTCATGTACTTTTTTGAAAATGAGCCAAAAGTTTTATAACCTTTTGAAATTTTCCCATATGGCTTTCATTATGGTTTTGAGTTTTGACAATCACTAAGCACAACTGGCTCCTTTGGCATTTGCGTTTTGAGTTTTCTATTTGCATGAGTCCTCTAGAGATCTTTGTTTGTTATTGCTGGTAGTCTTGAACTTTCTTGTGCATGTGCTAGGGTTCAGGTACATTAATGGAGAAATTGACATCAGCATACCATTTGCCTATGAGTTGCAAGTACTGTCTTGTAAGTCTTATTACTTTTCATGTTATGTGCTTTCTTATTTATATTAGTGATTCTCAGAATAATGTTTATGTCCAAGGAACAGCCAAATTCTAGTGAATGGTACCCAGCAATGAAGTTTAAGTCATCAAAAGATCTGTCTGGCAAGAAAATAACAGTGGAAGTTATTGAAAATATTCCGAAGAAGTTTGAAAGTAAAAATCCTCAGAAAATATTGCCTGAAGATTACTGGGATTTCATCCCGAAAGATCCGAGGGAAGAAAAATGGCATGTCATACCGAGGAAAATAACACTGCGACCATACCAGGTAATGCCCTTTTTTCTTCCCTGATTCATTGTTGCATTATTACTATTGTTATTGTTGTCATTTGTTGTTATTATTTGTTTTCTCTTTGCTATTGCAAAAGCTTTTTATTCACACGATTATTTATGGTTTTGCGTGACCATTGATTCTCATCCCTGTTCTTCTATTTCAGTTCCACATATAATTTTTTCTGTTTTTTTCTTCTGTTTATTTTTCTTTTTTTTTTTGCATGGATGTTCTCTTTTCCTTTTAGCCTCTAATTTTTATAAATTTTCTAAATGTATTTATTGATTTTTTATGGTGTTCTTTTTTTACAGGTCTTTTCGTTGTTGAAAGAGCTTGATCCAAAGTTCATTGAGAAATTTGTTTCAAGGAGGAATTCATTATTTCTTTCTTCCATTCCTGTCACTCCAAATTGTAACCGTGTGATGGAAACAATGCATGTATTTGCTGATGGGCCTAGATTGACTTTCGTGAGTTTTTCCTTAATTTCTTGAAATGATTGTTTATCTTGCCTAGTATTTCACTAGGATCAAATTCCAGTCTGTACCCAGCCATTAAATAATTTTTTTTAAAATCATTTCTCATTTGGTGATTTACTTCTTTTTCCACCACATGGAAGCAGGATGAACGCACAAGGGCTTACAGAAGGCTGGTCGATTTTGGCAAGCAGGTTAAGGAGTATGGTCCATTTACTCCTCTTGATGCAGACATCCCATATCGTACTAGCGATCGAGTTATGGACTGTCTAAATGTGTCCAAGGCAAGCAAAACTTGTGATTGGTTTGTTCATAACATTAATAGAAATAGGAATGGTGTAATGCAGCTTCTTTGCATCATAGTACAGTGCTAATATTGAATGGATGGTTTAATTTTCAATGGAGGTTATCCATCCATCCAGTGGCTCCATGTTGCTTTGCCCATTGTTCGAAATTCACTATGATGTTTCAGAAAAAAAAAAATAAAAGGAAAAAGAAAATGAAAAAAAAAAACACTATGATAAAAAAGATCCAACCATCAGATTGGTGCCTTGAAATGGATGGAATAAAAGATCTCTTATTGCTGCCTTTTCTTGTTAAAAAAAAATCTGTAAGTATCCATTTTAGGTCGACTTGGCCACACTTGACTTGCCCATTATCTTAATAATCTTTTGTGCACTATCAACAACATGGAACCTATCAGATGGATGATCTTGATGAACAACTGGAGTAGTTCATATGTCCTGTCTCCATCTTACCTCATTTTCACTACTAAAATTGAACTATTGTGTTTTTGACGCAAATTGTGATTGGAGCTATGTTTTTTTCCTCTACTGCAGCTAAGTACTGAGGGTTCTTCAAGTACAGCTTCTGTTTCTTGTAAGTCTGGTTTGAAATGGATTAAGGAGGTTCTTCTTGGAAAGCGAACAGATTATGCATTCCGTATGACTGTGGTTGGTGATCCAAAAATTGGATTGGGAGAAATTGGGATCCCACTGGATATTTCGGAAAATCTGCAAATTTCTGAGTATGTTAATTCGAGGAACTTGGACACGTTGAACACTTTGTGTAATTTACGTCTTCTTCAAGACGGACAGTATTATGGAAAGAGCAAAGGCCATCTATTTTCTACGCATCATACAGATAAACTTCAAATAGGCAACACATTATATAGACCTTTGGTAGATGGAGATCTAGTGTTGATAAACAGGCCTCCGTCTGTGCATCAACATTCCCTCATTGCATTTACTGTTAAAACACTTCCGGTGAAGTCTGTCATTTCTCTAAATCCTCTCTGCTGTGCACCTTTACTCGGAGATTTTGATGGTGACTGTCTTCATGGTTATGTTCCACAATCAATTAACTCTAGAGTAGAACTTCAAGAGCTTGTTTCTTTAAATCACCAGTTACTTAATGGACAAAATGGCCGGAATCTTCTTCCCCTAAGCCAAGATAGCTTAACTGCTGCTTATTTGATGACAAACAGCGACGTTTTCTTAAACAGGTTCCAGATGCAACAGTTGCAAATGTTTTGTCCTCGTGAGTTGCAGTGTCCTGCGATTCTTAAAGCGCCACTACTTAAGAGTCCTCTATGGACAGGGAAACAATTGTTCAGCATGCTCTTGCCAGAGTCCTTTGATTTCTTTTCCGCTTCAGATACAGTTCTAATTAGGAAGGGCGACATTCTGTATTCTTCTGGGGAATCTATTTGGCTTCGGAATTCTGGTGATAATGTTTTCTCTAGCCTGATTAAACATTGCCCAAGTAAAGCTATCGACTTCGTGTTTTCTGCTCAGGAACTTCTTTGTGAATGGATATCAATGAGGGGCTTAACTGTTTCTCTTTCTGATATTTACCTTTCTTCGGATTTGCACTCTCGAATGAAAATGATCAATGAAGTAAATTCTGGGTTGCAAGAAGCAGAGGACACATGTTACATCAAACAGTTAATGGCATGCAACAACATAGAGAATCTTCTTAGATATGGCAATCAAGATCAGTTATATGTCAAGGTTCCAAAAGCGAGTCATACATTTGATCGAAATTCAGATGCAGTGGTTTTAAGTCAAGTTGCAATTAGTACTTTCAAAGAATTCTCATATGATCTTCAAAATGTAATCCAGCGATATGCTAGTAAGGACAATTCCATGCTGGCAATGATAAATGCTGGAAGCAAGGGTAATTCAATGAAACTACTTCAGCAAAGTACATGCCTTGGTTTACAACATTCAACAGATTTATTACCCTTTCAGATGCCAGACAAGCTTTCCTGTGCTCACTGGAACCAACAGAAGATATCCAACTTGCATAGAACCACTCATGATAATGATTGTGCTGAAAGACATGCCTCTTATGCTGTTGTCTGGAATTCATTTCTCGATGGCTTGAACCCACTCGAATGTTTTTTTCATGCGTTATCATCTCGTGGTAATTTTTTTAGTGAGAATGCAGATCTTCCTGGGACTTTGACCCGGAAACTTATGTTCTACATGCGTGATCTGCATGTTGCTTATGATGGAACAGTAAGAAGTGCTTATGGGAATCAAGTTGTACAGTTTTCATATGGTATTGCTGAGGACATATCTGATCTTGATGATAAATCCCATGAATTCTTTGGTGAGAGGACATTAGAATCTGATGGCCCTGGTGGACAGCCTGTTGGTGGATGGTCTGCTTGTGCCATTTCTGAAGCTGCATACGGTGCCTTGGACCAACCAATAAGTATGACAGAAACATCACCGCTCTTAAACTTAAAGGTCTTTATCTATCACTTTTATTTAATTTGATTTCATTCTGGCCATTTTTTTTCAGTAAATATTGCTAGTAACATGTACATGAGCTGGATGGGAACATCCATGCATTTCTTTTATAAGGTATCAAGGCTGATTCCCACTCCGTGTATTAGGCAGGCCCAAGGGTTCTATTGAATTTAGAGTATCAGCCCATAAGCAATTGCCATTATAAGATTGTGAACAACCCAGAATTAATGTTGAGATAATTCCCTACAGCAAAGGAATAAATTAAATAACAATCTAAAGAACCCAGAACCCTACAACTTTATTCCCACCACAATCTAGCTTCACAACCAAAGATTATTGTAGGTATTAACCTAAAAGATTCTCTTACACAAGAAAGAAGGGTAATGTTACCTTATATTTTATGCATGGAATCAGTTGATAGTCAAGGGAGCATGACCATCCGTCTGATATTTCGTATTCATATAAATATGGTTTCTTTTAATCTCCAAGTGGCGCAAGCATGGCATTTGCGATGGTATTCAAAACATCAAAACTAGTATGGCTTTCAAGTTGCTCTAGATAGTCACCTAAATAAACAGTGACTAATGTATGAGAATCAACCACAAATATGGGCTGCTTCACACCCAAATTTTGGTATTCTCCAAACAAGAGAATAGGGTAAAACCCTCTGTAAAAACCGAAGGCTCCCAATGCAAGAAGAAACTAATTTTTATTTCCCAAAAGGTTAGCTTTTCAATACATAGCCCTTTTTAAATACTTTGTTGATCCAACTGTAATCCTGAGGCTGAACCAGAAAATCTTCCTTTTAGGGGGGCCAATATTTAAAAAGAAAGAAATTCTTGGGGAAGACCATATATAAAAGAAAAGGCATAAATCTCCCAGAAGATTAAGGGGGTTTTCCAAAATTTCTGCTTCTTCTTTAATTGTAGCTGTGTCCAATATAACAGAAAGAAATTAAAAATAACAAAAAAGGTATTCTTAGTGGCATGAAAAAATATTTTAGTTCTGGATAATTCATTGGCTGGCTATAGGCAGGCTTCACCATCAATTGGGCCCAGCTTGGGCTAGTGCCTTGGGCCTCCATGATTGTCATGGATACGTAAGACTTAAGAGTTAAGAGTTGGGTGATGGGCCTCTTGGGTTGCATCAATGAACTACTTATGATATTTTATGGGTTGCTTTTCAATTATGCAGAAGGTGTTTAATTGTGGTCGGAAAGAAAACTCTGAGGACCAATCTGTATCCCTTTTTCTATCTGAGAAACTACGAAGATGGACTTACGGTTTTGAGTATGCTGCTATTGAAGTTAAAAATCATCTGGAAAGGGTTTTGCTCTCTGATGTTGTGACTACCGTCATGATTATGTAAGTTTGATCCTGCCCACATTACTGTTGACCTGATGTCTTGTTTGTGCCATTACTAGATTAACATGAGGCATTACTTTTCTTTTTCTTTTTTCCTATTTTGCTGCTTTTATTTGTGCAGTTGTAGTTTTACCGAGCCAGATGTTAGTGGGACAGAGTTTAGCCCCTGGGTTTCTCATTTTCATTTATGCAAGGTAGTATGATCTGGAAAAATGTATAGAGTTACATTTGTATTCTGTTTTTAAAATGAAGGTCTTGCTCTTTTTTTTTTTTTTTTTGCTTGGTAAGGCCTTTTCCTCCTTTTCTTACTAATAAAAGAAAATCCATTTTTTTCCCGTTTTCCCAGGAAAGGATGAAGATGAGAAAACTAACAGTACAGTCGATCATGGACGAACTTTCTAGGAAATATAACTGCGCTAAAGAAAAGATGAATCTTCCAAACTTGCGGATATTAAGCAGGTAAACCTACTATTATCCTGAGTAATGGGCTAGGTGTGCCTTTCTTTTGAATGGATGATCTGCTCTTTTTTTTTATTTTTTTAATTTTTTTTTTTTTTTGTGTTTTGTTTTTGCTTATATTGATCCTGTGAATAATAATCTTAATATATCATTCATAGAGAAATGATCAACTGTATCTGGTTACACCACAAACAGCAGTTAATCTCTAAAAATCTTTTTTTATGGGGCCCAGTTAACTATTGATTCTAGATCCTCCACTGACTCAAGACATGCCCAAATACCAATTCTATTAGAGCAGTATTTACTATTGCGTTAAGACAGTACTGTGTAGTTTGTGCTTGAACTCCTACAGGCAGTCCGTGTTCACTATATAATATAGATGAGTGATAACATAAGGTTAACCTTATTATAAGTTCACGTCAGCTCAAGTCATACACAAAAGAAAAGAAAAGAAAAGAACACTAATGTGCGTACACACACTATATAAATAGTATAGATGAGTCATTGTGTGAGTTTAACCTCATTGATAAGTTCAAGTTTGCTAAAACTGCCCTAAAGATCAACAATTGAAAAGACGCTCATGCCTGTTTTTCCCTTTATGTGTCCAAGTTTGAGTTCAATGGTTAGTAATCATCTTTGGTTTGAGCAGGTCATCCAAAATGTCCATTTAAACTGTCATCCATGTCTGATGGTTCCAAAAATGTTTCTCAGTTATGAGATATATTGGCCTTTGATTAGAAGCACTTACAAAAGGCAGTCAAATCCTGTTTGTCCAATCCAGCCGTGAATGTCACCCTAATGGTAGAATGGAGATTTTATATGGTGATGGATGAACCAACCTCATTTTACATTGAAGGTCTGGCTACTTCAATATTGGTCCCCATTGTATTAAATATCATAATTTATTGAAAATATTATTTTTCATTAGTTTATCCATGTTTTTTTTTCTAAATCTGATGATGAATATCACTTGGTGAAATCGGGTCTTGGGTCCACTAGGGTAGCAATGGGTTAAATTACCATATATTTGATAGGTGACTCCATTTTTTGGTTCACTTATAATTCTAAATTGTTTCACTCAAGGATCAAAATAGCTGTTGTGGTGGGTGTAGCGGTCAGTGGCCGATACGCTATTTAGTGGCCGATACGTAGTGGTGTGAATCGAAAAATTTGTCAATTTTTTTTTGAAAAAATATCCAAAAATTCCAAAATATTGGAAAATATTAGAATTTGATGTTTTTTTTTTTTCAATAATAACTAAGATAGAGGGGTGTAGCGGTCCCTTCAATGCGTAGAAATTCTGTATCACTGAATGATTATTAAAAAACAACATTGATCTAATTTTTTCTATGTATTCATGTTGGGTGCATACTAAGTTAGATTCTATTATGCATTTCTAAATTCATTATTCAAATAAGAAATTTAGTACAATTGTATTTAATAAAGGATGTATAAATTATAAAATAATGCGTAAATAAAGGTTAAAGTTCAAACCAAGTACCAAATTATCTCTCATCAAAATAAAACAACTAGCACAGTAACCCATGTACGAGTACAATGCAAATAAAATATTCATGTAATTGGAAAATAAACATTGACTTGAATGGCAGCCCGAATATAGTAAATTTTTAGAAATAAAATAAAAAAAAAAACATATGACTGTACCTTCACAATTGAGAGTAGGTAGAGTAGAAAGAGATTATGAGAAGTTAGGTAGATCAAAATGGGAGGATATGCAAAAATCGAATAGGAGATGTGGACAGAAAGGAGTTTTACCAAAAGCAAAAGAGGAAAAGTGAGAAATAGACATGGGTAGTTATATGAGATACAATAGGTGTTGAATGGGATAAGAAATTGGTAGTTATGAGAGTTAATGGAGGAGCGAATAGTAACTTACCGTCAAAATTGTAACCAACAGTCCAAATCAATTCGAAAACCCATTCTAGCTTAATATATTATAATGTGTTTTTGTTGAGTGTAGAGAAAAAAATACCTCTACCCAAGGGGGTGTCTGATAGGATGTACCTAGAGAAGAGCCGTTGAGAGTTGAGAGGAACTCTCTGTATCAACTGTAATTCGATGAGATCATGTGTTTTTTGGTGTTCTTTTATGCATAGAAGCGTAGAAGAGTTGCGTAAAAATGTTATTTAGAGAGAAGAAGAAAAGAAATAAGTCTTATTATGCATTTTAATTTTTTTTGGAAAGTAGCAGTTTGTCTGTCTCACTCCATAGCGGCTTCGTAGTGGCCGCTATGGTTGTGAGCAGTGTTAAATTCCATTTAGCGTAGCGGCCGTCCGCTATGTAGCTATTTTGATCCATGTTCTCACTTATTTTTTATTTTCTTAAATGTAACACGACTCAAACTTGCTATGACAATGAGCACGTTTTAACTGTGCTATGGGCCCTTGCAAGTCCTTATAGTTTCATGCTTCCTGTAGTTGCGTTTTGGGAATATTTGAATCTCACCGAGTGTGGTCAACCCTGTGGCCCATTACTTTTTGGGAAAATTTTAAATCTGGGTATTAAATCAACTAAAGCAGCGAATGAAATGTTTGCCTCGCCGGACTTGGTAGAAGAGTACATACAGTTTTATTATATAATTAATGCTTGAGTGTTTGCATGAATGGTCAAATAGCCCGGTGGCAAGATATTCATAATATCAAGAGTTTGTTGTGGATTTTAAAACCTAATTTTTAACATTTCGAAACATGTCACAACTTGCCAATGTTATGTAAATTGAGAGTTTGAATTGCCTAATTTTGCTGACTTGTCAAACTAACTCCAGCAAGTTCGGTTCTGTATGAGTTATCCATGGACTTTGCTCTGCAGGCAGTCAAGCTGAATAACTCGGCCAAGTCACTAAGGAACGTGGCGAGTTAGCAACTAATGGTTGCTTGAATTTGTAACATTCAGTTCTTTGAACAAGGTGGTTACTGATTTTTTGTGTACATCTCCAAACCATCTCAAGCAACATTCCTTGATCTCATCTTTGATGGATACTCATCCAGTTGTAGATTTTGTCTTATTTTAATCTTTTTGATAGCTGTAAAAATTTTATTTCACCAAAAAAAGAAACCAACAAGAAGGCCAAAGCTCACAAAAGAACCAAAACAACAACAAAACTAAATGAAACTATGCATCAAAGGAAACAAATGAGCGAAAAACCGCTTCCCTCTCAAGACCATCCGCCAAAACATTAGTTTCTCTAAGAACATGATGAAAAAAGCACTCGTTTGTCTCGAAATGTCTTGCACACCTCTTCCACCCAATCCACAAGCCTCAATGGGTGATTAGCCCTCCTTGAACACCATTGGATTGGTGAAAAAGAATCACCTTCAAGAATAGGGTTAAAGCTGCCCTCCCCGTCTTCTCCTCCTAGTGTTCAAAGATACTCCCCCTAACGGTTTTAAGTTAAACTTCGACAGTAGTGCCATGGGTATTCTGGGTGTGGTTAGTGTGGGTGGAATCATCCATAACAATTCAGGGTAGCCTGTTATTTCTTTCTTAGGATTGCCTCTTCTTTCTTTCTCAGGGCCTACTGGGGTATGCTTTGCCAGTCAGGCAGAATTATTGGATATCCAAACTAAAATATTTCGGCCAATTCGGAAGTTCAGTTAAATATTTTTGACAATAATAAAAAACATATAAAATAAATATTAAAGTTTTAAAATAATATATAATTAACACATTTAATGTATTCTATAAAATATGGCTAGACCCATATTGCTTAGAAATGGCTAGACCCAATTCATATATTATTTGTTAAGAAAAGGATGTGTAATATTTATTTTTTAGGTCCATTTATTTATTTTTCCCTACACTACGCTAGGACCAGGAGTGATTAAACGTGAGGACCCAGGTACTGCACTATGACTCCGTGGCCCATTTTATATTTCATGAGGTGTGACTTTTGAGGGCTTCTCAAAGCATTACCCAAGCCCAACTCACCAAATGTAAAAGGCAAAAGTGCGTTTCTCGAAGCATCACCCAAATCGGTTTCGGAAGGTGAGTGAATGAACGAAGGAAAAAAGAGGAAGAAGAGGAGGGGAGAGAGAGAGAGAGATGGGGGAGAAGTTGATGATGGCGATCGTGATGGTGATGGCAAGCGGCAGTGGCATCAGCTTCGACTTTGGTCTAGTCTGGCAAGCGGCAGTGGCTACAAAGCCAGGTAGGTACTCTCCTTCTCTTTCTCCCTTTTCTATCTGCAACCGGCAGCCAGGCCCTTCCAATAATTTTTTTTTCCAAAAAAAAAAAACACTTTTTTCCAATTTCTCGTAACTACCTCTACAGAGAACCCTTTGAACGAGGGAAGAGAAAAGACCCAAGAAACAGTATGGTATTTGATCTTGTCCATAAGACACCTCGGCTGACGTTTTATCATTAAAGCATCTATTGTTCCTCTCTTGCCAAATTACCCAAATAGTTGCCAATAAAGAAGTCCTCCACATGATGCGACCCCTATTGGAACCCACCCCAAACTTTCAAGCCTCAAAGATATGAGAGAAATGGGCTGGAAGGACTTAAGACAAAATTCCAAAGGCCTTGGGGCCACCCTACAGTTTAGAAAAAGATGGTCAACCAATTCTTCATCCTTCAAGCACACGGGACATGCGTTGACAATTGCCATATTCCGATGCCTAAGATTATCCATGGTCAAGGTCCCACCATGCAAAGCTATCCAAGCGAAGGCAAGGACTCTAGGAGGAGCCTTAAACTTCCACAACAGAGAAATGGGAGAGGCATTGGAATCATCCCTATTGAAAGTGTCATAGAAAGAAGCAACCGAGAAAGACCCGTCGGTAGATTAAGCCCAAATCCTGGAATCCCTACCATTCATCGGTAAATAAATTCCTTCAATAAGGGTCAAGAATGAGCAAAACTGCCTTTCTTCCTCCACCGATAGATTCCTTCTAAAAGAAGGCCCCCACGTAGTTCTTCCTCCAATTCGCTCTATATATTTGCCGACAAGAGCTCTCCCATTTTGGGAACAACGAAACAAATTCATAAATTGAGATGCTAGCGGAGAGTCCCCAATCCAAGTATCCAACCGAAGCCGGACCCTATCACCCTTACCAACATGGAAGCGAATGGATTGACTGAATGTCTCCAAAACTGACAAAATTCCTTTCCAAATTCTAGAGGGACAACTAGAACCACCATGCACCTCCCAACCCCCTCTAGAAACATTGTTTTTTGAACTAATAATCTCCTTCCAAAGACCAGCAGAATCATCTCTGAGTTACCTGGTTTGCTGTTCGATTAATTCGCATTCGAGTTCGCAATTTGTAATTTGAGACTAAGCTAGATCAGAAAATTCAATGGAGTAGATTCAGTTGTTTTAATTTTCAATTTGTCTGATTTGGAGTTTGAGTTTGACAAAAAATTACAGTTCTTACATTGTGACTCTAAGCCAGATTTTACTTCAAACAGAGTTCGGTCATCATCTGATTGATCACGTGTAAATCACATGGTTGAAATAAAAAGCAAAGTAAAATTTCCATGTTTTACTGGTGATCAATCCTAAGGTGGGCTAGTTGGAGTTAGATATGGACTAGATTTAATACACAGGGTGCAGTGTTTTTAAGCGGCTTGGTTTTTTAGGTATGCTTCACTGATGGATATATAGGACCCAATCGACTTAGTGAACTTTACTTGAGTAGCGCACTTGTAGTTTGAGAGCTGAGCTTTCAATTGTTCGAAATGAACCATTCGCAATTCGAAGGCCTTCGCCCTTATTAGCAAACTGGGTAACTATGGTTTGATCTAACGTAACCTGCATAAATTACTTCATTAATTCACTCACTCATGCAACACTCTACTAACACTGCACAAGTAGATGCAAAAAATCTGAAGCAAAGTAAACGAACCTGCAGCCACTTAATAAAATTTTGGCGTGCTTGACAATGTGCTGCATCCAGATATTCTGCATTAGTTCTCAACAAACTGCATAATCCTGAATTCATCATCTTATCAAATTTTTACCTATGTGAGTGCATTGCAGGATTTGTTCCTCAGGCGATGAACAAGATGAGCACAGTGAGCCACTTTGTATCACTGTTACTCCCGAAGATTCTCCGGAATCCGTCTTTCTTCTTGAGACTGTGCGAGATCTGTTGATACCAGCTCTTCTTGGCACAGTTATTAAAGGTAATAATCTAATTTAGATACTGTTCCGGCTATGGCCTCATATTAGCTGACTTCTAACCATTAAGGTTATGGTATTGGTTTTCGGCTAATGCATTCACTTAGCAATCTTCCTCTTCTGCTTTTCAATTTAATTTTTCTATTTGGTTGTTATACATACATACATATATATATATATATATATATTGACACTTTTCTTTTGTGTGGAATTTGTGGTTGACCCGAGGCCTCTTTTGGACCTTGGAACTTGGTTGCCCTGCAGTCAATGACATCTGTGACTCTCATCATCTGTAATTGGTCATTGGCCATGGCAAAGATCAAAATAACTGTGACATATGAATAGTTTGGTTATCCAAACACATGAATCTTTAATCATGCTTAATCTGAGTTCCTAAACTTGGTTTACAAAGACCTGATCCCTACGTTAGTACTTACAAAACTGATATGGGACAAGGGGATCGGAGGTGAACTCAATTGCAGTAATCAGATTGCAAGAGAGAAGCACCTGCAAAATATTTACATGGCTAACTCTTACCGATTAGAACTTTAACAATCAGTCTGGCTGTTGTCTTTGATGCCTTGTAGTCGGACCAAATGCTCAGACCATCAATCATCAACTTAGAGATTATTTTTGCTTCAATCTCGAGGGAAACAACCCTATATTTGGGGTCAAATCTAATTCAGATCTAGAAGACTAGATCAAAATATGAAAGGTTGTTGCCAACAGAAGCTCAAAGAGAATCTCACAAAGGGAATTATTATTACCAATCTAATACCTATGCATCTAATTCACATGCCTTTTCTTTATAAAGGAAAGACGGGTTCTAGTTAATCTATACTATAAACAATAGGAACGCAATCTTAAAAAATCTCAGCCGCCTGATTTTCCCAACTCCTAAGAGTCCTAATCCTGCTTGCCTTCAAACAGTTGCAACAAAGAAAGAAGGGAGTTTTATATTTGATCATGTATTGAACATGACTGGATGTGTCCCCACCTGTGGGTTTACCTCATTGGGCTGCATGAAAAACCCTCTTCATCAAATGAAAAGCATCCATATTTACTTTTGGGGATGTTTTCTTCATTTTTAATCAGTTTAAAATTGCTTATCATGATCTATCTAGGAAAAGTTAGATCCCTTTTTGGGTAGTCATAAATGGAGTGAACAACAGGCAGCCATTGCAGCAGATTTTGGAACCACTCCAGAGGCATGGTAATTGATAAATAGCATCTGTAACTGGGCAGTGGCCACAAATTGGAAGGTGGCATGGCAATTTTATTACCCAAAAAATGCATTTTGAGGATGCAACAGTACTTCATTTTTCTTTAGAAGTATCACAAGCACGTCCGCCATAAACGAATATAAATAACATTGCTTTCAGATGAGAAATAGTAGAGGGTTGATGACATTGGATATCTGAATATTTGAAAAGACATAGTGAAATGGTGAGGGCCTCTTGGTTAGAGCAGGAAGAATGATTAGTAGTGGTGTCGATGACCCTAAAAATTCTTATGTATAATTCACTGATATTTTCTACTCATAAATTGTTTCGTTTGATTGAGTTAGAATTAATGGTCAACATCCTTTGATGATCACGAATCCTACAGGTGCATGCTCTCACTTTCAAAATCTATATATTGGATGCACTATTCATGAATCTGACCTGCCCATTTCTTCCCCATAATGTGGTCTCCTAAACATTCCACTCACTCCTGTGTATCAGCACTTACCTAGTTGGGCCCTATAGAGGTCATCACACCATTGACAAGATCACTTCTTTTTATATAGTGATCAAGTATGGTGGTGAGATGTCATCTTATGATCTGGACATAAATTGGTTTTGAGGCAGGCTTCACATGTATAGTGGTTGGTAAATAATACACCAATAAACCCATTAGCCTTGTGATTCTGGTCCCACAAGAACCAGCCACCACAAGAACCAGCCATTCATGATATGTTGATCCCTAGGGGCTCTCAGATTAAATGAATTTGGGTGATTGGATGGCAGTGATTTTTCAGTTTTCACACACCTATCCATGTAATGCCCTAATATTGCACCTGCCCCATATATTGTCAGCCTCATAGGTAGGCTTGACAAAAGTTGTTGAACCAGTTTACTATCCTATTGCCTATACATTTATTTGGACAATGTACATGTGTTTTTCTAATAAGATGGTTGAGACTTGTAATTTGAAGTTGCATAAACTAGAAAAAGAACTTGTGCGACACATGGGCCCACCAAACCCAATAAAAGAAAAACACTGAAGTCCCTTAAAGCCCATAAATTAGGCCGGCCAATATGCACATAGTTTTGAAAGGAAATAGTATTTTACAAATTAATAGTGTAAATTAATAAAAAAACTTGAGAACTAATAGGATAAATTATATAAAAACTTAAATAAAGATGAAATTCATGAATTTTGAGTAAATAAAAAAATAAATAGGAGAATTCTGTTAACTTTTATTGGTAACCACAACATTTAGTTCTATTGTTCTAATTTAGTATTTTAGAAATAAGTTATGGAGGACCTAGTTCACTTTAGAAAGAAGATTTTACTCACCAAAGAGACTTGCTCTGTATTTGGAGCAGTTTGCGTTCAATTTTATTTTTTATCGTGAATTTAAAATCTAATTTAGTCGAGATAATTTTTGACTTATCAAGGATGATCTACTTTTCTACAAGCAGTGTTTTAATTTATTTACAAATTTTAAATTATAATTTTATTTTTTTGCATTAAAGTTAGTTTTTCAAGAAATATTTACACTTTAGAAAGAGGATTTTTCTTTATTTTTAATTGTAAAATTTGAGTTTTAATTTCATTTATGAAAGTACATGTTTTTATTTACCAAAGAGATTTACTGCTTATAAAGAGGAGATTTTTTTATTTTGTTTTAAAATTTTTTAATTTTCTTTTAGGGATACTTTTTATTTACGAAATATTATTGAATTTTTTCTGAGAAAGACATCTGTTTCACTCTCAAGGACTTAAATTCTATGATGCACGGATACTTTAAAATGGGCAACTTATCGTGTCGTATTGTATTTGATACTTCACTTTTTATGTGTAAAATCCATGTCCCTTCCGTATTCATGCTGTAATTGGGCATCATATTATAAATGTGTGGGTCATGCCGATCAATTCACAGGAGTTTTGGTTCTGTTTCAGGATTTCCAGAGATCAGGAAGGTGGATATTTTGTGGGACGACCATCCTAAGGCATTCAAGGTCCACAATTGTTGTTCAAGGAAACTCTTTCTGAAGGTTTTCATGTCAGAGAACTGTCAGCGGGGAAAGTTCTGGAGTGCTGTTCAGAATGCATGTATCCAGATAATGGAATTGATTGATTGGGAACATAGTCGTCCAGACAACTTGTATGATATATTTCGTGCCTTTGGGATTGATGCTGCGTGGAAACATTTTCTAGGAGTAAGAGATCTTTCCATTTGCCTTTGGCTGCAATTAGAAATTTAAAACTTGACATTCAAATATTTGATTTTTTTTATTTTTTTATGTTTCATCTGGTTGAAATGCAGGATTTAAAGTCTGCAACATCTGATGTTGGGAGGACTATGCATCAGGAGCATCTGCTCATCCTTGCAGATTGCCTCTCAGTCACAGGAGAGTTCCACGGTTTAAATGCAAAAGGAATAAAATATCAGAGAGATCAAACATCCATCTCAACACCCTTTTCTCAAGCTTGTTTCTCAGTTAGTTTTCTCATATGTTCATTATCATCAATTATTTAATATCCATTTAATCATATCAACCGGATTTTGATCTTCACCAAAATTTACTGGGTTTTGATGTGATAAATTAATTGTTTTGGTTGTATAATGGGGTTTGATGCAGAATCCAGGCAATTGCTTCATCAAAGCCGCCAAGGAAAGAGTTGCAGATGATCTATGTGGGACACTGGATGCTGTTGCATGGGGAAAGGAAGCCCCAGTTGGGACTGGAGGATCTTTTGATATTTTATATTTGGGAAAGGTATTTTTTTTTTCTCTTTTTAAGCAGTAAACAATACTTTTATTGAAAATATATCAAGGAAGAGTGATGGCGATGGGTAAGGGTTACAGATAAGTCACCTTGACACGGCGCTACTAGGTTGGGTTTGGTAATGGTTTTGTTGGAATCTGGGCGGTACAAGTTCATAGTTTACAACTCCAGTCTTTTTCACCTGATGTTTTTGGCAGTTCATGACCACTTACAGCCTTAAAAACTAATTAAAAATATATCATCTATACAAATTCTTAAATATATGTCTTGTACTTGAAAATGTTTAGATAACTTGCCTGCATCAAAGTGAATAAAACCTGAAGCAAAATCTGATGAACCATTCTGCATGTGTCACTGGCATCATTGGTATCACATTTCCTGAACCTAACATGGGGGCAGTAAGGCGGGGGATTTAGGGATGGGTGTGAGTGAGAGTTAGGTATGCATTTACTTCACCTGTACAAAACCTGCTCTGTTGCATCCCTGTACAGGGGATTAGGGGTCAATGCATGGGGTATGAAAATGGATTTACATATTTAAAATTTTCACATGTGACACACATACCATATTTGTTTGAGAGCACTATTTTCACGAGTAAATGTTGATCAATTCAGATTACATATTAAAATTGTTCATTATCTTGAAATCTATGAACATTTAAAATATAAAACTAAATGTGTTTGGGTTTAATGGGTCGATAAAAAATCTGAACATTTTGGATTAAAATTTTGAAGCCCACAAGGGTTGCAAAAAATGAAAAATGATGGTGGGTTTTGAAACTGCAGCCTGTCTTATGCTGATGCTTCTCTAGCGAGAGAGGTGCGTAAAACACTTTCATGTTGTGATGTGTAAATGAGTGCAAACAAACGTGACCACATGTAAATGTTACACATTTGCTTCACTACTTACATATGTAAATGGGTGCAAACAAATGACCCCTATAAGGGAGAGGTAATGAAACCCATATAGGGAGCAGCCATCTCAACTATGCTAATTCATTGGCAAATCCAGAGTTCTCACAGATAGCAAAGAGGAAAAAATGTAACATGTTTTGCTATGATGATATGATCCCAGTTTACCTTTTGTGAGGTGCCTTACATTGAAAGTTACAGAGAAGAAAGGATAATGGAGGAAGATAAGGATTAGGGCCTTGGTGGAAGAAGGTGAGATGAGATGAGAAAGAGGGAGAGATCGTGTGTGTTATTCCCACACGTCCCCCACTTGTGTACCCTTTTTATTGATTACTCAAACTACTGCTTGTATTTCAAAAAGGATTTTTAAATCAAGAGAACTTCCAACTCCTGATTCCTAATCCTCTTATAGTCCCTTACATTACTAGAAAGAAAGTGGGACCATTCACATTAAATTTCCAATTAGATAAACATTAGATGAAAAAGAAAAAAGAAAAATGTTCCCTTAAATTTCAAACTGGGGGGGATCCACCTTTGTATTTCTTTCCTACTGGTCTAACAAGTGCCATTTGTTCTTCTTCTTATCATTATACAAATGCCCCTGATTCTGTGCTGTATTTCTATAGAGATGCAACTGAATTTAATTTATAAATCTGGGTGGTGGCTCTTCCAGGTGATCGTCAGTTGCTTTCTTGTTTTATTCCTTCTTTCCTTTTGTCTGATGGCCAACCAGTTTCTTTGGAAAAATTTCTTCACCTAATACTATTGAATTAGATAGGCTATGTCTTAGATGATGATGATGATAAGTACTATTGATTAGGAAACTCCAATGTCTCATTTTTTTTCTCTCCAATACCATTTCGTTGTTGAAGATACTACTGGTGGTATTGAGTTAGGAAAGAAGTTAAGAGAAAAGGAATGCGTCGGAGTTAAAAAGAAAAAGGAAAATGAAAGAGCAGAAAAGCCATAAAGTTACACAAAGACCATTGCTAAATATTTTCTTTGGACTCTTTCTTTTTTATCAACCTATGAAGATCATGGAACTTGGACAGTAGGACCCTCAGTGACCAAAATATTTTTCCAAGGCTTCTCTTACCCTAATACCAAATGGTGTTGTTGGGGGATGATTATCTCGCCATGAAATCAACAATCTTGTACAACCCTTTGCATTTGTACATATCAGTATACTACTGATGGTAAGATATAATAGTGTATCTTGTGTAATAGTAATTTCATGTTGCCCACTACTTAAATAATTACCCTGATGATATATATATATATATATTTATTAAGCAATAGAAAGTATATTATTATATATATGGTCCCTTATTATTTTTACAACTCCAGGGGCAGAAACTTGGTGGACCGGTGGGTATATATGAAACATTGCAGAGCCACACAATTTCTCAAGAAGATGACCTGGAATGCAAACAGCCACACTCTCATGATGAACTCTCCAAAAACTGGAGAGCTAGATCAGTTTGTGAATGTGACAATACCAAACCAGGACATGTGAATGCAAGATGTGAACTAAAGTCAGCTCCAAGACGTTTGGACTCTTGGCTTGTGGATATGTGTGTTTCATTACGCGACATATTACACAAGTAAGTTTATTCTCACCCTTCCTCCCTCCCTCCCTCCCTCTCATTGCCACAAGTACAGTTGTTTATTTGATACTAGAATTTCTTGGGATGTAGACAGTTTTAATTTTTGTAACCATGTATTTTGTTATAATCTTACTGTTCTTGGGAAACTACTTAGTTTGAATCGTTATTCCTTTTTTTTTTTTTTTTTTCTTGGTAATGGAGATATCTTATATTTAAAGATAGCCGTACAAGAGCATTATTTTGTTATAATCTTATTGTTTTGGGGAAACTAAGTAGTTTGAATCATTATTCCTTTTTTTTTTCTTGGTAATGGAGATAGCTTATATTTAAAGAGAGTAGTACAAGAGCACTATATGTCTATACTCTAATATCAACACTACAACAGGAGAAATAAAAAAGGATAATAAAGGAAGAAGAAGAAGAGGCACAAAATAATGGACCTAAATACATAGAGTTTTAGTGAATCAATGATATAGAAGTGGGACACCAGTGATATAACTTCTGTTCACAAATTAGATTGTAGATATTTTGTGGGGCTCATTTTCGATAAATCCTACCCCTTTGCACACACCTATTCCTCGAATTTGACACAATATGATCTTGATCAGAGTGATATTCACTGTTGGTTTAAGGCCACAAGATTTATACCTGTTGCATATTATCAAAGTATATTTGGTCATTAAATAGATAACAATATTCATTTAATCAAGCTAATTCTTGTCGTCATTATCATCATCATTGATGCCTTAACCCATTTTTCCAGCGCCAGCTTTGTGAGTTTTGCTTTTCCGGTGAACCATATTCAATGCCATGTTCTTATTAGGGACTTTACAATCTGTCATCATGATTGAGTTAATTCTTGTGCCATCCCTAATTAACAATACCGCCTTTGATCCCACAGCTGGTCCTAACAAAAAAGGTTTGTGAGGTGCTGCGCCCTCCCCAGCCCACACAGAGAGAGGAGAGAAGAGGTATCAATGCGGGCATGCATGGGTCTGGTGGGGCCGGACCATAGGCCTTAAACTCAGGCCCAGCCCCAGCCAGTTCAAACATATGCATATTTCTTTTTGCTAAATAAGTTGGGCCGGACCTGGCCCTTTAAGCATATACATGCCCAAGCTCGGCCCATTTAACTACTGCTCCAACGAGCCCATTGGCCTGAAAACATAGCCTAAATCCATCCAATGCATGGTGAGCATCCTTGAGTATTAGGTATCTACGATTCAACCTGCTTAAGTTGTATTGGAGATTGTAGAAACGGTTTTGTCTCTCCAAATAGTAGCCTTGGTTATATTAGGGAGCAGGAGCTCTGCTAGCAATTTTATCTTAAATAATAACTATGGAAAGGGGAAAAGGTCCTGATGATCTATCCCCACCACTCATGAGAGAGAGAGAGAGAGAGAGAGAGAGAGAGAGAGAGAGAGATCTCACTATGCTAGAGGAAACTACAGAGGTGAAAAGAGTGACTAGAGTACAAAACATAGAGTGACATTTTCATTGAAGGAATTTACCAAAAGAGGCATAGAAGAGTATGATCCGGCTAGATTCAATTGCATAAAAGGTTTCTAATTTCAATGTAGCAATTTCCTACACTCCCATACATGGGGGTAGGGTTTGACAAGATGGTTTGGACTGAGAAAAGTAGGTCCCAAGTATTTTCCCAGTGATATATTAACTATCAATAAAGAAGACTTTAGCGAGCCCTAGGATCGTGCTCAAATAGCAAACCGCATCAAGTCTTCTTAATTATGAACATGGTTCAGGGCGTAATCTTGACCCTGGTCTTAGCCTTCATGGGCATAAGACCATTGTCCAACTGGGTTTGGGCTAGCGGGGCAGCTTACTGGCGCCCATACGCTCTTGCCAATAACATGAATGAAGTTATAGCAGAAAGAGAATAAAGCCTACTAAATGTTTAAAATGCTGGGGCTTGTAATTATTCTGTATGGTTCTGAATTAGGAATAATAGATAGTGTTGGACATTACTTAATAATTTGAATGAAAATTCAATTCGTCAAGATCCAACTTGTAGAATTCTTATCTCCGAGGATTGGATTGGCGTAGTTATTTTAGATATTTATATGATCTTTCATATAAAAATTGCAGGTTGTGGATATCCCTCAGAAAACATAATGGGGACAAAAAGTGTCCCTCTTTTACTTCTATACAGCAGGGAATGACTTTGCTTGTATAACTTGGCCTGTTTTGTGAGCATCTTTTTATTTTTATTTTATTGATAACGAAGCCACTTAAATTAAAGAGAGAACAGTACAGATGAAAAACCACATACAACAAAACGAAAAGGACAAAGTGATACAAAAGAATTATACCACTCAAACCACAAAATTACATAGAGAAAATGATCAAATCTGAGGATTTATAGACCCCCTTGTTTAGCCAAAAATTCTGCAAACCATGCTTAAAAATAACTCCAAGTGAAGACAAGACAGCCTTGTTTTCTCAAAAATAGAAATAGAATCTCCAAGGCATGATAAGAGAGGACGAGGCAGCCGTCGAAAGGCGTTTAAAGAATCACTTTCCACGACCATAGAGCAATGGGAGTCTGCCAAAGAAATAATTCCTACAACGCCCCCGCATCATTAGACTCTATGCGCCCTGCATTAAAAAAAAAAACATCACCGACACCAACCCTTGATGATTTCAAAGGACCGCACCTATTCTCGCTTGACCCTATTTACCCCTCGCCACTCTGTCCACATTAAACTTCAACTCCCCCACCTTCCTTCACTCTTCCACTCCTAAAAGAAGCCTCCCAATGTGTAAGAATACCTTCAACTCCTAAGACAAGCAAAATCCTGATTAAAAGCAGCCTCCTTCGCAGTACGCACAAACACCAAAGACAACATCCTCCACAAACATCAAAGAATGCTTAAAGATTCTAGCATTCCGCTTCTTCCACGGCCTAAGAATAGCGAAAGGAAATAAGCCTCCATAGAAGTGGGTATCTAATTACAACAGTATTGTTTTGAGGGGATTCAAAGTTGTACAATCCTAGACATCAAATAAATTTGGATGGGTGCCAAATTTGCTTGATCAGTCAAAGGGCCTATGAAACTTGGATGAGTGTTAAATTTGGGTTAGTGCGTTTTTAGAAGAAAAGCCCCTCTTCGTAGGACCCACCGGGATGCATGATGATCATGGAAGTCCATTGGTTGGAAAGATCTATATGAGACCTACCTATGTGTAAAATTTAGACTCTATAAGATCATCCTAACCCTTTGATCCATGACCCTAACATTTAGTCGTTTTAGAGTCATCATTTTCTTACGTTTTCAATTAATGCAAGGAAACGTTGGATGGGTGTAAACTTTCGACTATTCATTTTTTTTGGGAGGCAGGGGGTGGGGGTGTGTAGTGTGTGAAAAGACTAGATTGGCTCGAGGTGGGCCCCATGCCAAAAGGAAGAGGGGCAGAAAAGGGGCGTTTTGGAGAATCTATATATATATATGTATATGTATATATATATGGTCATTCCTTTGGTGCAATGGTAAAAGTCTCAGGTACCATGCGTGATAACGCAAGTTAGAGATCAACGGGCGGTTACTTTGTGCAAAATTGCCAATGGTTAGATCTGTCTCCTGCCTAGACCCTCCCAGGACCCTACTTTTGTAGGATTGCACTGGGTGATGACCTTTTACATAGAGAGAGAGAGAGAGAGAGAGAGAGAGAGAGAGAGAGATCCTATTCTATGATGCCCAGATACAACATGGATATGGCAGGGACATGGATTTTACACATAAAAAGTTAAATATTGGATGAATACGACATGATACGTTGCCCATTTTGAAGTATCCATGAATCATAGATCCAAATCCATGCGCATCTCGCTGTGAAGCCCATCTGGGGCCCAACATGGGGATGGGGCTGGGGGATTGAAAGATCTGGTTGGGGCCTACACATGTACGAAAAATAGCCCCATTTGATGATCCTAACCTCTTGATCAACAGCCTGCAAATCTCATTGTAAAAAATGGGTGCAGTCGATTCAACGGTCTAGTCCATTTGGATGGGTTCAAAGTTCATACCCAGCATAGATGAAAACGTGGAGGCCCAGGCCGCCACGCTAAATTGAAAAAAACAGTGTTCTGACCGCTACGCGAATGTAGGGGCCGCTACGGGGTGAGAAAAAAAATCCTACTTTTCAATTTTTTTTAAAATGCATAATAAGACTTATTTCTTTTCTTCTTCTCTCCAAATAACATTTCTACACAACTCTTTTACCCTTTTATGTTTAAAAGAACACCAAAAAGCACATGATCTCGCCGAATTGTAGTCGATACAAAGAGTTCTTCTCAATGATTCTTCTCTAAGTACATCCTATTAGACACCCCCTTTGGTAGATGCAGTTTTTTCTCTAGGTACTCTTAAGTCTTGACTTCATGACATAATTTTTTCTTTTATAAGCCTTTCATTAGTTTCTAAATTAGCATAACTAAGTAACATGAACACATGTAAAAAAAATGATCATTACTATTATTTTCTATTTATACAGCGATACAGGACCTCATATAGTGAGGGGACCGCTACGCCCCCTTACCTTAGTTACTTTTGCAAAAAAAATACATTTTCACTCATTTTCCAATATTCTAGATTTTCTAGAATTTTTTCATATTTTTTTGACGATTTTTTCAAATCGCACCGCTACGTAGCGCCGCTACGCCCGCCGCTACCGCTATTTTCATCCTTGATACCCAGGGGTCTAGTGACTATGAAGGAAGGGGGGGGGGGGGGGGGGGGGGTCCCTATCTATTGTCCGTTCAGGTGGGCCCCACTATGAGGCACGCACAAGTGTGCATAGGATCATGAGACAGGCAGGGGGGGTGATAGCAATATAGAGTGTGGAGGGTTTAGATTGATCATATCATAGGGTGGTCTAGGTGCACAGGTCAGTCCGTTCCATGCTTAGGGAATAGCTACCTGTCTTATATTATGGTGACAACTCTATAGGGTTCATGTGGTGGATCAATCAAGGGGGAGGTGGTGGGTGCGCATCATAAGGTCTATGTATGGAAGGGGGTTGGTCCTAAAATCAGGTTGAATTGAGTTCAGAAGTTGGAGATATCATGGCCCAATGATCAAGGGTGGGAAATGGCAGATTTTTCAAGGCCAAGTCTCTCGTGGATTAATTCTTCATATTGTCAATTTAGGCCTGGTCATTTTTTTCCTTTTTGTTGGAGTGGGAGGGGGTTGGTTGGCTGTTGGGTTTTTTTATCCATTTTAGTCCCATATATCTGCAGAAAATTCTCTAAAATGTCCCTTTTACTCGCGTCCATTTAGGGGTTGTTTGCCTTTCATTCATGGGATAGGAAAATGGGTTTTACATATGCAAATGTTACACATGTGAAACACATTACTATGTTTGTCAAAATCACCATTTTCATGAGTGCATGAGTACATCCAACGGTTTTAGATGTGTTTGGGTTATTTGGATGTTTTCACAAATTTCTCAAGATCCGTGAAGAATTAATATTTGTTGTACCTCTTGATGCTTACTATTAATACAAGAATATTAAATGGTTTGGATCATGATTTGGAGGCCCACAAAAGTGCAAAAAATCAGATATAGTTTTTGGACTTCTTTCACAAATTACCCAAAATCTATAAATATTTAAGATAATCAGCTTTAAGATCTTGGGGTTTATTAGTTAAAGAAATTAAACGGTTTTTGGATTGTAAATATGGGGCCCATGGGAATGAAAAAAAAAATAAAAGTCTTTGATGGGGCCCACAAGAGAAAAATTCACTTTGTGGTAAACGCCTGTCCAATGTGTTTGGAGGATGAGGAAAATGTTGACCATCTTCTATTAAGATGCAGATGTGCTATGAAAATTTGGGACTTTGTCATCAGCCGGTTTGGATGCAAGTGGGCTTTGCTGAAGTTATTTCAACACTATTTTGAGGCATGGAAACCTCCCATCGGGTCTCCGAAAGGATAGGAGTTGTGGAAGCTGTCGTTTCTATTGGTCATTTGGCATATATGGAAGGAGATGAACACTAGGTGCTTAGAAGGAACAAAATCTAATGAAAAAGGTCTTATGTGACAAAATAAAGTTCTCTGTCACTCAATGGGTGAAGATCAATCCTATATTTAAAGACTACCTTAGTGACCAAATCATGTATGATTGGAAGGAAATAGCTTTCTCTTAAGCTAGGGATGGCGGTGTTACTAAGGCTTATACTAAGAGCCTTCGGGTTGTTGTATTGTAGGACAATTTCTGTGTGTTTTCTGGTCAGTATAAGCCTTTTGTACTGATTTGTTGTTTAGTTTTAATGAAAGTTATCATTAAAAAAAATCACCTTGTGGTTGATTGTACTAATGCCTTTTTGCTAGAGTGGGTTGTGATTTTTTCTTTTTGATCAGTGGGGTGTGAATCACTTTCACACCTCTGTAGGTGTGAATATTTTGTTGTGTGAATGGACATATTTACACGTGATAACTTGACACTGATCTGGAGAATAGCCTCCATTGGATACTATCACAGCCAATGTGCACGGATAGATGCACACGTGTATATAACACTAACCATCTGTTCTATTTATGATCTAAACCAATGAGAATGGAAACGAGAGTGTGACACATGTCCTTTCTGGGATAAAATAATACTTTCCACTAATTCGTTGGTAATTTTTGGAAAAAATGTAAATTAGACAAATGGGATCAATGTTGTCTTTTATTTTTGAAACTCCTAGCTAATGATTCTAATATTTCTTTTCATGATTAATGCATATGGAAATAATTTTCTTTAACCTGCCACTACTTTTATCCTAATTTGGTAAAAACACAAATAAGTCACAAATGAGATTAATGAGCCACAAGAGCCCATAGCGATGTTGGAAAGTTCTCATTATAGAAACCACAAGCTTATGGCTTTGAGTCACATCTCCAATAAAAAAGGTTTTTTTTTTGTTTTGGTAAGTCCTCTCTTATCAATTATCATGTCTCTTTATGATTATTAATTTTAAAATTTATTTGCCGTAGTCCACAAATGATATTCTTTAGGATTCATGTCAGCATTTCCGGGCGGGAAGGGTAATTTTTGTTTCCTCTCTCTATGGTATACTGTATACCATTTATGTGCTCATAGTTTTTTGATGACTCTTGAATCTCACTTAATATTCTTGTATTTTTCTCCCACATTGCTTAATGTAAATACACATACCTTCACGCATACATATTTACATTAACAGTGGCAACGAGATAAAAACTAATGTTCTCTTAAAGGCATTTTATTGCTTAAATTAATTCGTCTATTTATTTTTTGTGCAACTTGTACATGTGATCCATGCTCAATATGTATGGAAAACGAGCAACTTAGGGTGGTTCTCTTTTGAATTTTGTATGCCTTCCATTTCAAGAAAGGTGACCATTGACTATGTATAGGAATTTAAAGCATGTGACCTAGAATACTCAAAAGTATGCGCTGCATGAGAGCATCTTTTATAGTTGTATAACAAACTAAAAACTCAATTTTCACCATACTTTTTTCAATATAATGAGAACTGACGATGGAGTCTTCATACGTTGCCATGGATCCCACCCTTTGGAGTCATCACCTTTCACAACCCAAGGCATCTTCACACAAGGAGAAACACTTTTTTTTTATTCATTGACATCTCTTGTACTACCTTGCTTTGTCATCAACATCATCAAACCCTTGTCCTACATGAATTTTGTTCCTCCATTTCAATCTATCCCGAGCCAAATCCTCAAATAGGTTACATTTCTTCAGATCTATTGTTGCTACTTCCTTCCACGTCCTCTTTGCCCTACGATGCCCTTGGTGGACCATAACTTGCATAGAAAAACTTTTCCTCGCCGATGTTGCTATTGGCCTGCATTGTTTCTCCATTACTACCTTGCTTTATATTAGCGATAAACTACCATTCAAAAGAAAAATTATGGGAGGGAAAGAGTTATTTGTTAATAAATGCATAAAAGAGAGAATGAAAGGAAATTACAGATGGCAAATGATAATGTTGCCTATCAGGGAATGTAGATACGATTTCCTTTCCTTGCCATTATATGATTACATGTTACATGCCAATCTCTTTTTCTAAATGAGATTAATTCTTCTCTCTTTTTAATTACATGCCGATGAACTTTGTTGCTAGATCTAGGAAATCTTCTTAGGATTCTCTACATTAAGAATGTAGATCCAGGAAATCTTCTTGGATATTTGCTAATTAAGAATGTAGATTTAGGAAATCTTCTCGGAAATTGATTAAACTAAGAATTGTTACTGAAGACATTTCATTAGAAAACTGCTAGAGAAGGTGGATATAATTGAGTCCAATGGGCTGACCTATTATGGGTTAGGGTTGATAGGCTGGTTGACTTGGGCCTCTCTTTTATAGACCTTGAGGCCAAAATGCACTTGGGCTGCGTTAATTTGTATTTGATTGGACTGTTCATTTGTCTCCATGCTCTAGGACAGGGTGTAGCCAAAAATTGCGAAAAGCATTTGATTCTATGTCAAAACATCGCTTACCGAACCATCCTTTGGTTTCATGGCCGAAAGATGTGCATGATAGTCCATTTTATCATTAAGTGGTTTTAATCTATTATTATTATAGAAGATAGTAAGAGTCTTCATCATCTTTTCAAAATTACGGAATTTCATGTTTTTTTTTTTTTTACAATGAAAGATGACAAGGATGTATTAGATTTTCATTCTAAACTAATTTTAAGATATATTGATTTTATTAGAGTTTATAAGTTATACTCTTTATGTTTTTGACTATTTCTGTTATGCTAATACGATTCTTTTACCCAGTTCCATTGTTTTCTTTATCACATAATTCATTGAATTCAATTTTTTGTGTTATCTTAATTCTGTAGTTTTTATAGTTCCTATCTTATATCTTATATACTTTCACTTTTACAGTAACTTTACCCTTTTTCTTCTTTTTCTCAAAGTTTTTACTAAGTAGGTTTTCCTTCCAAAAGATGCTCCACGAATGATATGAGAGTTCTGAGATGAAATACTGCCTAAGGTCTTGAATCACCAACACACAGCAGAGACAGAGCATATCTTTGTATTCTCGGACAAAGACAAGAGACTTACGAGAAAGAGAATTTGTTCTCCTTGTTTACAAACTCGAACAAGGCTTGCTTGAGGTTTATCCAGATGGCCCATGCACTGATCGTTGCTCTGATTTCATATCAGAGAGAAGAAAGGAGAGGAATACAATACTAGTGGATAATTTTTTTTATAGGAACCTTGGATGCCCAACTGATACTTCTATACTTGAGAGATAGAGTTACAAGCCTATTCTATAAGATTATTTCAACAATCTTTGCTAATAATCCTCCTTGATACCAACCGTATCCAACAGCTACAAAGACCGGGTCACCTGACCCATTAGCCCACCAGGTTTATTGAACCTGAGGCTAGTTTCTCTCTACAACCCTCTCCTAAGACTCACAGCTTCCATGGCAATGAAGGGAGGCCGGGTGATGGAAAAGTTTGGACATAAATGAGGGGAATATGAGATATCAGCCTGATCAAATGATCTTTACCCTTAGTTTTAAGTTCTTTAAGTTTAATGGATCCACACTGAAATTTTCTTGTGATAAAATGCGACAATGAATAATGTCTGGAACGTTTTAAAATTTGGGCTTGTGCCAATTATGTGTGTGTGTGTGTGGGTGGTTGGTTCTGAAGGTGGGCCCTTCACCCTCAAGAAATCCAGTTGGAAAGGGGTGTTCCAGTAAGGAGCCTATTGTACCACTTACACATATATTTATAGTTCTGGGATCATATCCTCGCAGAGTTTGAAATTTGAATCTGATATACAATGATCCCTGATTAATGGGATTTGTCTGCCGTCAATTTTGTTTGATTTGTTATTGAATATGAGGTGTCATTATTGTCCCTGCCCGCCCGCCCAGCTTGATGCAACACCTCAGCTGTGGGGCTTGCAATTGGACCTATGGTGCACATTGTGTGACCATTTTGATGCAGCGAGCCATGCTTTTATGGCTTTATATTTTGTTTCTTTGGTTTTAATTTTAATGAGATTCATATTTTTTTGGAGATTCAAATTTTCTTGGGCTTTGTATTTTAATTTGGACTGTGCTATGCGACTTTCGCTGGAGTGAATAAGAATTAAGAAAGTAGATTAACTCCTAGTTTAGTGTTTTCTAAAATCCTATCTAGTATGGTGAGATGGTTTTTGTCCAGTATTTCAATTTTTATTTAGTTGAACTGATGGGAAACTTGAGCATTTATAGGGCCTGTTTGGCATCATTTTGGATGTTTCATTCTGAGAATGAATGAAGAAAAACTTGTTTGGCAAGCATTTTCTCTCGCTTTCTGCACATCAATAAAATTCCCCCTCTTCATGTCCCTCCTCCCTCTCTTTCTAGATATTCTCTTTCACAAAATGCCTGCCAAACAAGTTTTTCTTCATTTCTTTCTCAGAATGGTAGGCCCATATTCTCTTGCTGGGAAACTCTCATTCACATTGGTGAAAACCTACCCTTTACCATGGGAACCCCTATCGTCTGATCTACCCTTTATTAGAATGTTTTGAACTCTGTTTTTTTCCTGGGGACATCTTGCTCTTATTCTCATCAAATGGTGGATTGTCCTATAGTTGAGGTCCGGCCATAGGACTTTCAGTTTACTTGTATGCAATAATACAAAATTGGTATAGGATCAGCTCTTACACGATACTGTCCAAGTCTTGCTTTTATCCTATTTTTAGCTAAGTTTTATGATCTGGATCGTTATTTGGGCTAATCTTACTACTGAAAGCCTTTGCTATTTAATTGTTAAACCAGCTCCTCATTAATCTGGGCTTGTGATCATTCCACAACCTAGAACAGGTTCCATGTTTTGGAATAAGTAAAAACCTATATCCGGTTTAAGAGGGGTTTGATGGACACAAGATTGCACCTGAATTGATTAATTGATACCTGCCCTTTTTTTTAGCAGCATGGGTGTGTTATCTTTGTGAAATTTGTACTGGCAATCAGTGGTCTATCTCTCACGCTAGGGACCCAAGGAACTTCTGCATGGTTAAACAGTGTGGTATGATTATGCGAAATTTTCTCCTATGAGAGTCCGCACAATGGGCCTTGAATTAAAGGCTCCCACCAATAATCTCGCACTGCTTTTGTGCTAGATTCCGTGGGAGAAAATGACAAGAATGGAGATCTTCAATGTCATGAAAGATTGTCGACAATGTATTTACTTTGGATGTGAACTATATGAAGTAACAGTACAGCTAAATAAAGCAAACATAGGATAGTTACATCATGTCTGTCAAAAGCATGAATGGATTCTAACATTTTTATGCTTGTTCTTATTGTGTTTGTTTATGTTATGGGTTAATAGAGGTGTAAGAAAACCTATATGAAATTACATATGTACTCTTGACGGATTTCCTGTGTCCTCTATGGTGTTTGTTTCATTAATTGATTAGAGAATTTTTTTAGCACTCAATTTTGCTCGTCATTGGTGGTATACGTTTTCTGCTAAAATGTACAAGTTACATAACTTCTATGGATGTGTAGGTACCCAATGAATGACTACTTAAATGAAGAAGATAAGTCCGTTTTGATGAAGGCTTTGATCTTCCATCCTCAAAGTAATGCAAAGATTGGGACTGGACCTCAAGAAATCAAGGTACTACAAAACAGTTAACCTACTGTTACAATGTCAATGAAGTCCTGGATTACTTTTGATGTTACCCTATGCACATTCATTATTGCTACCTTTTTTCTTGACAGATTGGATATAGCCCATCACATCCTGAGTCCCGCTGTTTTATGTTGGTGAGGAATGATGGGACATTAGTGGACTTCTCTTACCGCAAGTGTGTAATGGGTGCTGTAGAACAGTACTCACCTGAACTAGTGCCCATCTTTAAGAAGAGATTGTTCAAAAGATCATAAATTACATCAGGTACATGCCTTCTCAGGATTAACCCTGCAGGGTCTTGTATATAAGAAAGGCGTTCTCTTGCTAACATGTGGCTCCTGATTCGAATGTGAGCCCAATGCTCGCAGACAATCACAAGATTGGATGCAATGAAGGTGTGTACTGTTTAGTGGGGGACGCATGCAAGAATGGCATATATTTTGAGTCCATAATTATGCCATGCAGTATAACCATCTGCAGTGCCATTTTTTTTTTTTTTGTTTTTTTGTACACATCCTGAGCTTTTGGTTTTGGCCCACAATTGGGTGCGTAAATGCCAAAATTTTGCAACTTGTTCATTGACTCTATATAGTTGAACTAGTCCAGCAATTTATGCATTCTTTCAGAAATTTCATATTAGCCAGCAATTACATTCATAATTTTGACCCAAGATATTTTAAATCAAGGACATTTTTGCCAGCCATTGCCTTCTTTACTGGCAGGCTTGATCTAATTTGTTTATAGCATTGATCATTACAATCCATATTTTGACTCCTAGACCTTAGCACTGGTCACTGCATCCAAGGAAGGCTGGTTTGAGTGATGTGTATGGTCGCCATAGTTTTGATGTGAGAAGTCTTGATTGCTCGATCTCTTCATGCAATGATGTGTATGGTTGCCATAGTTTTCATGTCTTGATTGCTCGATCTCTTCACGCAATTGAATTAATGGGGAGACCTTCTGTATCTGCAGTTGTACAAGTTCCCTTTGTTTTTTTTTTTTTGTTAATTTTTTGTGTGCATTGAAGAAAGTTGACACTATCTGGCAACCTCCTGTATTCGAAAAGTACCATCTCTGCTGCACCTTGAAGCTTTTATCATTTCGACTTTTGATCAGCATGGGTTGGTGGGCCTGAGTCTGGACCCTTTCTGAAATGACTCTTCCTAGGCTGCAACAATTCAAAAATTCGGATGTTTTGTCCACTGGATGATCAAGGTCATTAGCGATTTCTAGCAGAAGGAAAGTTGCAATTACCCAGTTGTTGTTTGAAGGAGTCAACCTGAATCTATTACCCAAGTAGGAAATACAGGCCTACCTCATTGTATTAGAATGACAAAACCCGAACCTTGAATAAAAGGTTGGGTTTGGGTTGAGTCAGATTGTGGCAACTTTGTAGTCCACCGAGTCATCAAACTGAGCCCACAGATCAATCTATGGTGGCCAGAAGATATATGGTTGAGGACGTAAAGGCAGCAACCATCCGAAATCAACAGAGAAGGGTACAGAAGTATTGGATATGATCTGTAACTTCTACATTCTAGCATTTGAGGTGGATTCCACCATTTTAGTCAGCTTGAATCATACAGCCATGGACCACTTGTACAGACTTGATATTCTATACCAAAATCATCAACTTCGTTGGTCCCTTCTCTCCAGCACCTCTAGTCATTTGTCATAGAGTAGATGGAGCTTCCAACATTAGATGTCCCATTTCTTATATGGAAGCTTTTCCTCAAATCATCTACTAAGTAGTAGAAACTGAACAGATAAATAAGAAGCGTGAACTTTATTAAGTGCACGTTTGTTTGTGTGGAAATGAATTCCTAGGAATTCTAAGAAATTCATTCCTGCAAGTGTCTAAAATTGTAGACACAGACGCGAAAACTCATAAATGACCATCAAATACTCTTCTTTATGGAAAATGAATAAAGAGTCATCACTCTGGTAAATCAATCCTAGAAAGTTGGATCCTATTTACATCTCCACCTTAAATCTCTCATCACTCACCTCTTCAATAAATCTTTGTTGGAACCCATTTTATCAAGAATTCCTAGGAATTCAATTCCATGCAGATGAATGGGACCTTAGAAGATTTTGGGTGGTGGAAAATAAAAGGGAAGATTTCCTTCATTGGATTTCAATGGAGAGAAGGAGATGATTTGATGCTATTCTTGGAAAGTTGTAATATGCCACTCTTCGACATCTAAGACCCGTGCTGCAAACAAACGGGCCCGTTGTTTTAGGTGATTAACTATCAAATTAGATGATAGGTGCCACAAATTCTGTAAGTAAAACTGCCATTGTCCTTTTTTTAAATATGTATTTATAATGAAAGGTGTCCCAATCTTATGGGCTGGACTAATCCTTTCGGGCCCGGGGGAGCCATGTAAATTCCATGTGGCCTCAATATGGTAGCGCGGTTTCCATGTAGCCTCAGTATGACAGCGCAGTTTCAAGCCCTTTTTACACAACACTCTTGTTTATGCCTTGAAGCCAAGGTTTGGTCGGTTTTTCTTTTCTATTTTTTACCCTAAAGCTAAGTTTGATCGGTTGGAATTGAGGAAAGGCGTGTAATCATGATATATTTCGCTTATGTTCATCTTATGAGATAAATTTAGGCATTCATACAGCACTATATTCATAAGCTATTATTATTACACTTAAAGACCCAACTAGAGGGCTTAACCCAGCATGATTACTTAACATAAGCAGACTTACATACTGCAAATGGGCTGGGCCTGGGCCTAATTTTCTGAAACTGCGTGGGCCCTGAATATAGGCCCAGTAACTTAATCGTCTGATGCCGGTACGAGTTTCTAAATATTCTGTAATCTCTTTTTTGATGCTTTTCAAATTCAATAGAAAAGAGAAGAAAATAATGTAATAATGCCGATGTAGCCAATGCATTTTGGCCCAGTGAATACTGACCTGATACTGGTATTTGAGTTCAGCTCGAATTTGATCAGATTCTCAAAAAATGGAAAATAAACCTTACTTTATAGTGAAATGAGTTTGGCAATTGCAAGAAAATATAACAGCTAACTAATAAGTATAGTTTTTTTTTATATTTTTTTTTCCTTTTTGGTACCCAGTTATAAGGGGACTGACTTAGGAGAGCCCAACATGTGGGAAGAGGAAGCCCACACCTTGTGAAAGAGAACCCATGCACGTGGGAAGAGAAGCGGGAAGAGTGGCATATCCAAGTATCGATCCCTGAAGAGTTGTGTGAGATGCGGAGCTACAAATCAACTAAGCAACCCCTTCTTCTCTACAAGTGTAGAGTTATATGACAATGAATGGAAGTATAATCTTGTCCAGGAAATAAATGAAATTTCAGATGAACTAGGAGAGTGATGTGAAGAAAAAGAGGAATGGAGTATAAGAGTCCATTTGGTTAAAAAATATTTGCATCATAAGGTTGCAGGAATAATTATAAATTACAAACCTAGAGCAATGCTTTTTTTTTTTTTAATAATTTTATGATCATAGAGATGGTTTAGTTCATTTATGTTTTAAGTGTCTTATTACTGAATAAAAATGTAACTTATGTGATAAAGCTTTGTTTATTTGCAAGTGGTTCCTGTTCAACCCATGAACGTTCATTTCAAGGCCAATCAATGAGAGTACCATATCATGTAAATAATATGAAAATCATTATCAGATTTTTTATGATGAAAAAACTACAAATTTATTTAAATAGTTTTAAAAGTGAATAAAACACTTTATGCTTGTAACAATAAAGGTCAAATCATTTAATTTATGGGAAGCTAAATAGAGAGACAATTATATATATAGAGTTACACTACAGAACTCTTCGGGCGTTTTTCATAAAAGAAAAAAAGGCTCCTCTTTTAGCCAATGAAAGTATGACAAGTGTCATCAGTGATATACTTATCCGATTATCTTTCCTAAACATTCTCCTTCAAAGGCGGATATCTTAAAATATTAACAAATCATTGGCTTTTAGATAGGGGCAGAAACTCCCTTTGAAATAAGGGAGTTTTTGAGAATTTATCAACAAAGAAAATTAAAGGACTTGTCTACATCTCTATCTTAACTCTTTCACCCCTCACCTCTGTAATGACCCTTTCGTAGAGTTCATTACACCGTGAATTCCTATACTTTCAATTCCTATTATATTTTAATGCAAACAAATATGCCCAATCAAATAATAGAGAAAAGAGGAATGACAGGGCCCAGCTGCCTTGTGGGACCTGTCGTGATGACGATGCTGACGTCATAGCAGACGAAACCCACGGCTTCCATGTTTGAGTATTGTTGCAGAAACCCACAAACAATGTGGAAGGTCTAACTTGTCTCTTTCAGATTTTGCAGATTAATAATGATAAACGAAACAAAGCCAACAGATTTGCAAGACAAACAACATGTGTGTTTTTCTTCTTTTCTACACGAGACAATTGCAGCAAATGACGAAGTCAAACCTTGTGGCCCTTTGTCTTCTCTTATCTTAATTACTAATAATTGACATAATGGTATAAGTATAACAGCGCATTTACTTAAAATTTGATCAACAAGAAATGATTCAGTATGCGCACATGTAAGATACTATCTCTTGATGCGAATACTGAATCATCTCTTGTTGATCAAATTTTAAGTAAATGCGCTGTTATACTTAGAATATAGGTTAACTTTAATCTTTGTTCAAGTGTAATTTTGGAACGTAAATTGGTCTTTGGTGCAGGTCAGAGTTGACCCAGACCCTGCAATTTAGTTTACATACCTGAGGTCGAACCTGACTTCGGGTTTAAATTACATTTAAGTACGTACTTAGGTAGAAAACACATGCTATGGTAAAACAGCATCTTGATCTCCATCACTTACAGCTTTTCAGTCTTCTCTGCAGCACTTTTTAGATGCAATCCAGGAGTATCTCAAGCCAACGACAACCACATCCAACATTTCGCAGCAGCTGGGTCAGTCAATACAGATATGGACGTCTGGGACTGGCTGTCTGTTTCTGGAAACACTTTTGTATCGCCTGGCTGTGCTGAACTCTGCAGGTTTCCTGTTTCCGGAAACACTTCTGTATCGCCTGGCTGTGCTGAACTCTGCAAGTTCTCCTTGCTGCTCATTTTTGTGATATCACAAAACTTTTATTGGAGTATAGGCGATGTCACATAAAAACTATATTTTCTTTCTTTATATTTTAATGTCTTTTTTTAATGATCAAATAAAACTTTGTGATATTCTAAAAATGAAGGAGTACAGAAAGCATCTCAAAAAACATTTTGACTTTGATCATTAGATACAGAAATCAACATCTAATGGCGACTAACGGGAAAAACTAAAATAAAAAAAAAAACCAAAAACTATATATGGTAAAGGAATCATTTTCTTTTGAAGGTTAGTTCTTCATTTTCTCAAAAAAAAAATATAGTACAAAAGAAATGGAGTCTAAGTCATCCAACAAGGATCTTAGAACCTGGGGCGGAACTGGAGAGGGGCTGGCAGGGGCCATGGCCCCTCCAACGTTTGGACAATTTTTATTAAATATCTTTCGTTGGCCCCTCCAAACGTTTAGATATCACTCCTAGACATGCTCTTCTCTTTCTTTCTCTCCATCCAAGTTTTAACCTCTACCTTTTCTCCAGAGTTCTCTCCATTAGTTTCTTTGTTAATGTAGTTATGTGCGGTAGACATGCTCTCTCTCTCTCTCACTCTCTCTCTCTCCTTATACGATTGTATTTCGAGTTTTTTCTCCACAATTCTCTCCATTCTCTCCATTAGTTTCTTTGTTAATACAGTTAACTTCTATTTCTTGCACTATTATTTCTCTTAGTATAGCTGTGCTTCTTTTTTCTCACATAATTTTGAAATCTTACCCTGTGTGAAAACTTACTTCAGTACTATTTATTTAGTAACCTCAATTTTAGTGATATTTTCTAATTTCAACTCTGACCAGCAACCGATTAAAACTGATTCATAACATTTGTTAATTATCTTGAAAAGGTTTTTTAATTAGGCTTCATACTCATTCATTTTCCTTTGTACCTTCACTTTGGTGTCCTTTTTTCAATATCTTTTCTTTCAAATTATCATTAATTATCTGTCAAGTCCCTGAGATCTGAAGCCCTTGGGACCTTCAAATTTCGTGACGCGAAGGTTCCACTTCATGTATAGAGAGGAAAGGGAATGAGGTTATATGTAGAGCTTACACCCTTACCTTACATGAGGCCTTTTGATGGGTTGAGGCCCATCAGAAGCAAAACCGTGATGCTCACGGGCCAAAGCGGATAATATCATGCATGGGTATAGGGTGTGGTGTTATAAATGGTATCAGAGCCGACTCTAAACTAGTTCGAGTGTGGGTCCTTTGCCGTGGTCTGGTGCAAGTGGGCGAGTCTCCATGTGGGCGGGCCAAGAGGACTGGCAGGCTACAGAGACTGACAAGCTACTGCACAGGGACGTGCAGCTCTAAGGGGGGTGGAATGTGACGCCCCGGATTCCCACATCGGCTATAGAGAGGAAAGTGAATGGGGTTATATGTAGAGCGTACACCCTTACCTTGCATGAGACCTTTTGATGGGTTAAGACCCATCAGAAGTAAAACCGTGACGCCCATGGGCCAAAGCGGATAATATCATGCATAGGTATAGGGTGGGGTGTTACATTATCTGTTTAAACATGGTGACTAAATGTATTAGCATAAATTTGACAACAACATATTCATCAAGTTCTAGGAACTAAGTTGTTCTCGAATGTTCATAAAAAAATTGTCTCACCATTCATATAATATGTTAAAAATCACCTATTCTGGAATGTCTCAATCTATTCTTATGTTAAAATGAAATCGAGGATCAAAACCTCTCTTTTTGAAAAAACCACAATGCATTGTGTAATTTTATATCTTTTAACTTATTTTCCTTTTGTCAATTTACTCTCGTTGAGTTTTCTTGTATCAATTTTTTTTTATTCTTTCACACTGATAAGGTTATATATTTTTATTTATTCATTAGAAAGATTTTCTTCCGTTTTTCTATTATTTGAGACTTCTAATGCCTTTCATTAATATGTATATATATACTACCAACAAAGGCCCGGACTTAAATAAAGATATGTTAAATTTTAAGAATTCTTTTGAAATATTGTTAAGTTAAAATAAATATAAAATAAAGTAAATTTACATAACTTGACGACCCCTTGAATTTAAAGGCATTGACCATTACGACCATCTCATTTATGGATATATTATACCATTGATGATTGAAAATATAAGAAAAAGAAAACAAACCGGATGGATCTACATTTGCTAAAAAGAACCAAAAGGAACAGATAAAAAAATTAACGTGTTTGATCGATTAGTGGCGGCCACCCTTGAAATGTTTTTAACGTGTAGGACCCACTGATGGCTCTTCATCCAAAGAAGAAAAAATGGAGGATAAGAAGAAAGGAAATAAAAATCAAATGATTTCATCCTCAATGGGCCACACACCACATTTGGATTTATGGTAATCGAATAGTTGGCCCCCACAGATGATTGATAGTATAAGAAAAAAAATTGAAAGAGAGGGGGGCGAACAAGTGTAAGAGAAGAATAAAAAACCTAAAAGATGTACATTAAATGGGATGAGTGTACGTTGATATAGATATGAGTCATCATAGTATGTTTCTAATAGTTCTAACTCATATACACACATCACATCCTAACAATTATCAAAGAAATTAAGTTTGTGCATGATACCAACAAAGTCTGATTGCCCGCTACCGATACATATTGACCTAGAAAGCTAATATCTATGCATAATTCATGAGTGGGTCCCACTGCATAAATAAGTTAAATGTGTGTGGCCCACTAATTGATATGCATCCATTAAGAAACCAGACAACAGCCAACAGGCTTACCTCCCTCCATTAGTGGGGCCCACTATTAGAAAAAAGGGGTTAAGAGAAGGCTATTGGGATTTCATCCAATATTGAAGTTCAATCTTGAAATATATTTAATACGATTGGTGCCTACTACTGAATCCATCCATTTAGGGGAAAAAACTGAAAGAGGAGTAAATGAGCAAAAGTTCGGATTTCATTCATCGGTAGGGCCCACAAAACATATTTAATATGGGACCCATTGATGATTGAAGATCTAAGGAAAAGAAAACAAACCGACTGCAAAGACTTGCTTATAATTTGGATAATGGCAAGAAATAGGACTCAAATTCAAACATTCATAAACATCTCTTATGAGAGAGGTTTTAGGAGAGAAAGAGTAGCCTCAAGTGAGGTAACACCTTAAAATAATGTGGGTTTTTTTGTGCATATTTCTTTGAAATGAGAAACTTTTTAGGGATGAGGTGGCACCCCTCATAGTCCACCTCCCCATTTGCTTTAATATATATAATATATAATATATATATAATGGCATTTCACATTTTATATTTTATTTATTAAATATTTTTCTTCTTAATTAAACATCATTACCATGTACATGCTTCACATCGATTTTTATATCCCCCGCCCCCCAAACGAAAAATTCCTAGTTCTGCCCCTGCTTAGAACCTCCTAGTGGGGCACATATCCCATCCCAACGAAAAAATCCTAGTTCTGCCCCTGCTTGGAACCTCCTAGTGGGGCACATATCCCATCAAAACAAAACCAATGAAACTAAATTAACGCGCAATCAAGTAAAGTTCGGTATTGGCGTCCAGACGCCCAAGCATGGCGCCCGGACGCCCGCAACCAGAAGCTATACATGCCTAAAAAATACTTGGCGTCCAGCCACCAATACAGCTACTGCTCAGACGCCAGCAACTAGAGGCCATCTTCTCTTGATAATTAATAAGCATAGGTGGTGTTATACAGCTACCCAATATTATTTACATCCCTTGGAATTATACCAGACGTTCTGTTAATGAGTTTGTTGAGGGTGTAATAAAGAGAAATTCACCAACTCAAATCTTTAATTTGACCACCATATTTAGTCTTCTAGCTTGAAATCGCATAAGCCATTCAGATTGTCTGGGATTGAGAATAGATTGCTGAATAGATGATTCAGTTCCAATAGTAATAGACGATACAGTGTTTGGGACAATACGCAAGACGCGAAATAGCCCTTCATAATAGTTTAGCTCATGCTCTATTCGACCCTTTATTGGCTGATGAAGATCCCTCCTTAGAATACCAACTAATACGCGTCCTGTTGGAGCAATGGACAGCCGCCATCCATGGCTCCGCTCACCAATCAGCTTTGTGTATCTTTATTGAACAGTCGGTGGAACATTCCGATGACGTTGAGAATTTTGATGGTAGTAACTTGAAAGATTTTCTGTGTAAAAGCAAAGTTCGTTATGGTAAAGGAATCATACTTGTGACTATGTTCGTCAAGAGACATTGCTACGCTATGGAAAACAATAATCACTTCTCGCATAATGAGCGAGTAGAGTGACTCCACCTTAGGACGTGTATGGATGTGTGGAGAAGTGAGGTGAGGTGAGGTAAAGCTTCCATTATCCAGATAAGAAAAGACAATGGGTCATATCAAAAGTACACAATTTCAAAATTCCATCCATCTTTAAAATAAAAAAAGTAAAAAAGGCAACCTCCTTTCTACATTAAAAGACAAAAAAGCTCCACTTTTCTATATAAAAAGTAAAAAAGATTCTATGCTAAACAACTAAAATCAAAACACCATCATAACACCTTATATTTTATTTTCTCTTGATTTGATGCCTCACCTCACTATAATTCAATTCACCATACATCCAAACATGCCCTTATATCTATTGACGTGACAATCGCAACAACGAATGAGGAATTTTGGTGCGCTAGCCTACAGAATTTTGTACATTTTTCGGCTTTGCAGTTCTATGCACTTCGGGTCATCATCGATATGCTGAAGTTTCAATAGTGGTTTTTGCTGAAGTTTGAATAGTGGTTTCTTTTTTTTGGCAGAAGAATTTTGAATAGTGGTTTTTTCTTCTTTTTTTTTTTTTTTTTTTTGGCAGAAGAAGTTTGAATAGTGTTACAGTGTACCAGGGTAAATGGGTTTTGTGTGGACTGCTTCTACCGAAACCGTGTTGTAATCCTTCTTCGGTAACAGCGCCAATCAGGAAGGGCCTTAACCCCCTTCTCTCCGACATAAGCAGCGTCTCAGCCTTTGTCGAGGTGGGACTGGTCCCGGTAGAAGTACCGACCATGTCCTACCGAACTCGGCCTCACGCTGGCATCCCAGTCCGATCTCGGGTATAGCTGACCCCGGCGCCTTCTCCAGTTCGGCCCCTCTGCCGAGGTGAACACCGGGCTTCCAGTTCCCATTATGAGATGGGACGGGTACTTTGTAGGAAGTCCCTGTCAGGTAGGGCGGCCACCGGCCAAGGATAAGGGCTCGTTCCTATCAACAGATCACATCCACATTTATGTGAGGGATTTGAGGGGAGGTTTGATGGGACAAGTATCCTCACCTACCCCCACTAAAGATCCCAGGTGTGGGCTGATGGGACAAGTATCCTCACCTACCCCCACTAAAGATCCCAGGTGTGGGCTGATGGGACAAGTATCCTCACCTACCTCCACTATGGAACCTTCCACTCTCCTCTATATATGCCTGCATGAAGAGTCATGAACAGGTACATGCAAGATACAGTCCGCACTGTTACTCTGCTAAACATCTCTTCTTCTCCACTTCACCCTAGTTCAGTGACTGCACTAACTCAGGCGTCGGAGTGCCTTTGGCTGATAGCAGCCTCGGGCCCTGACTGCTATTTTCTCTTCCCTTTCAGGTTTCAGATCAGCAGAGACACTTGTTCAGCTAAACAACCTCTCTGTAAACCCTCATCATCAGTTAAACCTAAGTCCGTAATAATTAGGCACGCACAGGTTTTATGCTCGACTTGGGTTGGGATGGGAGCCCGATCCTCTATCTTTGTTGCCCAGTTAGCATGAGTAAACCAATTATTAACTGGTGAGCCACATCTATAGAAACACTTAATAATTTTGAAATTTGAATAGGATGGAAAACATATATCTATGCATTCATGATTTGTGATGTCATGGCAGTTGCTTGGTGGTCCTTGATACGTCAGTGAATGTGCAATAATACAATAGAGGACCCGGCTGCCTTTAGTTGGATGTCATTTCATCCTTCTAAATCACAGAAATAAGAGATCAAACTACCTTTCAAACCAATTGTTTTTCATGGATGCATGACCAGTTGTTGAGTCAGTGACTTGGGTTGGAATGGGAGTCCGATCCTGTATCTTTGTTGCCCAGCTAGCATGAGTAAACCAATTACTAACTGGTGAGCCACATCGATAGAAACACTTAATAATTTTGAAATTCGAATAGGATGGAAAACAGATATCTATTCATTCATGATTTGTGCAGTCGTGGCAGGTGACTTGGTGGTCCTTGATACGTCAGTGAATGTGCAATAATACAATAGAGGACCCGGCCGCCTTTGGTTGGATGTCATTTCATCCTTCTAAATCACAGAAATAAAAGATCAAACTACCTTTCAAACCAATTGTTTTTCATGGATGCATGACCAGTTGTTGAGTCAGTGACTTGGGTTGGAATGGGAGTCCGATCCTCCATCTTTGTTGCCCAGCTAGCATGAGTAAACCAATTACGAACTGGTGAGCCACATCGATAGAAACACTTAATAATTTTGAAATTTGAATAGGATGGAAGACAGATATCTATTCATTCATGATTTGTGCTGTACGTCGTGGCAGGTGACTTGGTGGTCCTTGATACGTCAGTGAATGTGCAATAATACAATAGAGGACCCGGCCGCCTTTGGTTGGATGTCATTTCATCCTTCTAAATCACAGAAATAAAAGACCAAACTACCGCTCAAATAAACCAATTGTTTTTTCATGGATGCGTGACCGGTTATTGAGACAGCTTCACCTGTGATGGGTACTTCAGCTGAAGAGCATAGTTGTTAATATTGTTTTGGACTTTATTTCATTTTCACTAGCAAAATAAAATGTTTTGACTGATTCGGAATTTCGACGAAACTTTTTGGAATTACATTTCAGAGAAAATATAACATAATATATATACATATATAAGTAAAAAAATAAAAAAAAGTAATAAATATAGATTTAATCCATTGTAGTAACTTTTTTGGAATTATATTAAGTGAAAAATATTAGAAATACAAAATATATTGTAAAAAAAGTAAAAAAATTAATTATGTAAAATTCAATTTCAACTGAAAAGTCACATTGATATTTCGGCCGAGATGGACCGAAATTCAAACTGAAAAGTTTTGTTTCGGCCACCTGACTGAAAAGAAAATTTTCGATCATTTCGGTTGAAACGAAACGAAATTAATAACTATGCTGTAGAGCCCACGTAATGATAATTAAGACCGTCCAAGATTATTGATGTCATTTCCTTTGAGATACATTCTCAAATATTATTTCAATAGAAATGAGTCCCACCATCCGATTGAGCACATAACTGGAACATGGTCAACACTATATCAACAATGATGCCACATTTGTCTAGTTACATTTTCAACCATATGTTTAATATTAAAGTGGGACACACTCTTACTAAACTGAAATTTTAGAATACACCGTATAGGAGAAGATGATATTCATCTTGGTCTGAATTATCCTCATAGAGTTCTAAAGACATATTACACTGGAAGAGTGTAATAGCTAGCTGAGACGGAGGATCTGGACTCAACCCTATCATCAACTACCGAAACCAATGGTGGGAATATTTCTACAATTGATTGTGGTAAATAGCAAACTACAAGATCAAAATAGAAGGAACTGTTTAGAAGGTGGTGATCCATTACATGAAAATATTCCATACTGGGATTCAGATTGGCCGGGACCATGGCCCCCCTAAATTGTAAAAATCTCTTTTAGATTAATTAAAATTTAAATTAATTTTTCGCAATGACCCCCATAATTTTTTTCCCAATGCCCCCTAAATGTCTATATCCTAATTCCGCCCGTATGAGAGAGAGCCAAAGAAGATTGATAACACTAGGTATTATGAGATCATCAGGGTCTAACACATTTTCGAAGAACGATGTGAAGACGGCTTACTTCTGAATTCACAATCAAATTCAGTTCGCTTCATAGTTCATATATATATATATATATATATATATATAAATTGTGAAAAGGTCTTGTAATATCTCTCTGATCTCATGTATTCTTCTTTTTCGTTTTGGATCAGATTCCTGGCTTTGCACAAATTTTTCTCTCATATGTTTCTTTTTAAAGAAAAATGTTTAGAGATTCAGATGAGTAGTAGAAGAGTCGGCCGAGTTGGCTCAGGCCGAGTTTGAGAACCTTTTTGCATTTTCAGACCCTGCTTGTAAGAGTGATTACCACAATTGAACAGTGCTGATGGTTGCAATCACTAGGTTGTGGGTTCGGCAAATTTTCTTTCTTCTTTTCTTAATTTTTTCTTGGTATTAAAGTAATCCTTGATATCAGATTATTTATAGGAATAAATTTTTTGTATTGGAGAACTTTTCCCCTGCATATTATATTAGACAATTGGAATTTGTTGCTTTCCATATTAGCTTATATCCCATGTTTATGGTCATCATTCATTAATCAATTGTATGGAAATTTCTTTTTTTTATTTTTTATTTTTTTATATATATCCTTTTTTATAACATACAATGGCCGGAAAGACACGGGAGATCTACTACTGGTTGAACTTTGGGTGGAGGACTCTACCACGAGGCAAAGTCCAGTTGTTTTTATGAAGAAGCGTGTTTGATGGGACCTCTGGGGATTTGAAGATTTGGGTGGCGCTCTCCTATTTATAAAAAAATCAGCCCAATCCAATCATTCTACTCCATCATTCGAGACTCACAAGTTCAGTACATTCGCTTGTGGTGTATAGTCAATCCAACCGTTGATGGGGAATTGATTATATACACGTTGCTATGGGAGCAGGGAGGAAGATCTCTAAAATCTAAGAAACCATACACAATTGGGAAAAGTTTGCAGGAGGTGGGAGAGAGATGATAGAGGAAGAAGAAAAGTGGAGAGTTACATGGAGAAATGTGGAGGGAGGGTAATTTTGGAATTAAGAGGAGTGAACTTTTTTTTTTTTTTTGAGATGGAAGTGGGGACGCTGGGAGAGATAAAGGCTTTGGATGGGTCAATATAAATTGGAAGAGTCAAAATCAATTAAATAAATTCGAACTGATTTCTCAATTGGATTCATTTCGATTTATATATAATAATAAATTGGAGGAGTCAAAATAAATTAAACAAATTCGAACTGATTTCTCAATTGGAATCATTTCGGTCCATATATAATAATTGATTATCCTCACCAGTGAGTAGAGCTCCACATTTACCACAAGTTAAATCAATCTTAGAGAGTCATAAATTAAAAGTGTAATTGTGGGTACAATGTGGCAAATGGATGGGAAAAATACATTCAAGTGTCTAAATCATTACGTCAGATTCTGATCTAGCCAGTTGTTAACTCTCTACCTAATTTCACATAGTCGGCCCCAAACCTCAAAAGTAGTTCATGGTCCCCCAAAACTGTAAAGTGAGTTCATGGTGACTAATAATGTACTCTCTCTCATGAGATGGTCTATTCTCTTATCATAAGGTCTCAAGCTAACGGGCAAGCATATTAAATGCCCATATGGATCGCACGTGGTTGAGTCCGTCTAAATTTAATAAAAAAGAAAAAAAAAATCACATTATGATCTTGCTGTCATATGCTTCCTATGCAACGAAGATTCGAGCTATTCTATGATTTAGCACTCTCGACGGTATTTTACATATTGGAAGTCTTATATCCCACATTGGCTAAGTTTTGAGTTGGACAGGTCAAATGCCTATTTTGACTTTACACCTATCAGTTTAAGCTTTTGGGTTGGTATCCGGGACGGACCCAGAAAATAGAACGGGTGGGGGGGGGGGGGGGGGGGGGGGGTGGGGGGCAAATGAAAATTATTAAAAGAAAATTTTAACATTTTAGGGGGAAAAATAAAAAATTATAAAAAAATTTAGTGGTAAAAAATAATATTTTGAAAACTTGAGGGGGACCATGGCCCCCCTAGGCCTACATGTAGGTCCGCCCCTGGTTGGTATATCGTACAGAGTGAAATTTATTGGGCTTGCGCGTGAGGGGAAGTGTTAAGAAGTGCCACATCTCACATCACCTGAGTCATGAGTTGGAGAGGCAGGGCTTCATCTACCTATTTAGGCCTTCCACCTATTAGTTTAAGCCCGCATTTCAATCTTTGTAAAATCGGTGTGTTGGTAATTTGGTTTCATAAAAGAATGGTTCACACATTTAAATAAAATGAGTTCCAACTAGTGCAATTTTTTTTCCTAACCAATTAATATCTGCTTAAATTTATTTTTTCAAATTCCTAACAATTAAAAAAGGGCCCGACTTTTTTTCAAAGAACTGAACTTTTAAGGGGCCTCCATTTACTGAGCACATGTGCTTACCTTATTATGAACACATTCTTTTGGGGCCCACCTGTGGATGGCCATGGGATGAGGGTCGAAAGTCCGCCCTCCCAAGGCCCAATCTACCTATATATGGTGATGGAGGCTCGAATAATCATTTTAGCCACTTGATCAACAACCAAAAAAGTCTCCATTGTACAAAAAGAGTGCACAGTTGATCCAGAGGTCCAGTCCATTCAGGTGGATGCCAAAATTGGAATCAACGACCATCAAAAGGTCTCTATTTTATCATCCACTAAGATGGATCATAATTCATAAGGCTAGCCCCATTAGGTATTTGTGTATGGCAAGCTCACGATGGGTGGAGGGTGGTCAATTTTTTAGAATTCGAAAAAAGTTATTCCCAAACGTGGCTAAAATTGTAAAAAAAAAAAAAAGAGGAAGATCCATAAATAGCTATCAAATAATAAACTGTAGAAATTAAAAAGAGATGATAATGGATATCCAACCATCACCCTGGTAAATCAAATCCGAGAAAACTCAGGTCTCATGTTTATGGATCACCTTATGTTCTTCTGCCCTCACATTGGTTTAATAATTATTTGTTGGAGCCCATACCCCTTTTTTAAGATACAAAATATTATAAACGCACGAAAATATAAGTCCATACCAACCTATTGGCTGTGATGCATAAACTTTGGCTTTGACGAATACAGGTTGCCACTCGAATTTATCAGCTTCGTCCCATGTTACTGCCTTGTCATTAAACGCTGAAGTTCAGACACATTCAACCCAATCCACTCTGGGGCTGGAGTGTCCTACAATGTTACGGCATGGCTGGCAAACACAAATTGTTATTGTTTTTGTTTTTGGGTGGACATCACCAGTTGCTATCTCTGACAGGTTTGGTTGTGATTCCAACATTACAAGCCAAACATTTTATATTCAAGTGTTGGTTGTCTTGTCAATCACGTGTTAGAACATAAACAAGAAAATGATAAGCTAAGACTTTGAAAATAGGTTTTGAGAATTAATTGAATATAGAGCACAGACAAGGTACATGACATAAAATTAAGTCCAGGGTTATTATCAAACTTAAAAGTCACGTGTGATAGTGTGACATGTTTAATTTTATTAAGTTTCTTGAAACAAAATGAAGTGATTGGCAACAAGTTGGTGTAATGTAATATAATCACCGATTGTTATTTTAATTGAAGGAATATCTTCTATTTGAGAGAATAAAAATGTGTTTAAGATTCAATGCTGGTGTGGTTGGATGTAGTTTTAATATTTAAGTGTTTTATTCTTCTTTTATGTGGCTTTTATCACCCTGGATCTAAATCTTGGGATAATAACATGCAAGAATCCGAATTCAGAGTTCAAAGTTCAAGATCCCATACATATCATCTTTAATTCAAATCAAAGAAAGAAAAGAATACTTAACAAAAACTATGTTTGTGGCCATCTAACGAAATCTTGTTTCAGCAGGTCAGCAACTAGCACAGACCACAGATTTATAAGAAGATCAAGTTCGACCTAGGGGATGGGTGACCGGTGATGGTAGTAACTATTATGTGACGTGCCTGATTCCACATGCGTGTTGGACTCTACTTCGCTGTTGCAATGAACTGGAAAGTGGCTTTAGTACTTTGTTATTGACCCCAAGCTTAACTATCAATGACAACAACAACACACTGCATTGCACCCGATGGTCAGGAAATGCACAATTGCACATTTAGAACCAGATGCACCAATAGGAGTTGTGTGATATCTTGTGCCTCAAATTAGAGTCGTACTTTTCCTTGCTTCTTTTGGACGTCAATTTGGGTGGGTGGGTGGCTGGCTGCTCTTTAAAAACAAGAGATAAGATTGAGTAGTTTGCCATTTCTGTAGAGGCCATTTCAAGTTTTCAAAATTCAGTTTTTAACCTGTAAATTTGGTTTTCCAGATCTTTCTCATATAAGACCATGATATAATCACATAAGTTAAAACGGAAGCAATGGCATTTGGAAAACAAATCGGAAAGGATTAGAAGGCTTTTTTTTTTTTTTTTTTAATAATTAATCAAAGAATCCAAAAAAAAGGCAGAGATAGAGATTTGAATAGAAAAATTTCTCCACACGACAGGTGTGTTTTTTTGGTCTTTTCCTACTACTAATTTAAGAAGGCACATGTTCCATGCACTCAAAATCCTTAACTGCCGAATCCAGTCTCCGGAGCCCAAAATAACCAATTTCCAGTCTTGATTGAGATGCTGCTTCTTCGCCCAAATTTCCCCCGTTTACAAAAATAACAGCCAATCCTTGTGGCCCTCACTGAATCTATGTCAATAGCGGCGGATCTGTGACAACCGGCAGCAGCATGAAAAATCATCTTATTAACCTAGCCTAATTCAAGCGGGCCGTGGGTGCGGTCAAAGAAACTCCTCAAAGAAGACTTTAAAAAATTCTATTTTATTATTTGACTTCTTTAAATTTATCATTTTCTGCACCATTCAAAATAAAATCCTGAGACTACCATTGGGTGTGGGGTAACCTTTCCTTCAAAAATGATGACAACCATATGGATCTGTAGGATATCGCAGCTTGGATGCAGGATATCTCACAATCACTTCAATAGTTTAGTGCAATATTAGTTCTTAACTCATACAGTTATCCAACAATTTGGATGGAGGTTTGGTGATCCCACAGTAAAAAAAAAAAAAAAAAGACTGTTCAAATCTTCTAAAATTTTATTGTGAGATATCCTACGTCCATATATCCTACGGATAGAACAGTTGTAAGGTAAATATTCTGCTTTGGGGCTATTGTCTGCTTTAACAAGTTCCCTACCATAATTTGTACCTTACAAAAGTGGGCCACACAGTCCCTATCCGCTGGCTGTCTTAAATTAGTCTTGCTTTGGGAATGTTTATTATAAAGATAGATATAGAAATGATAGAGCAATCCAAATTGGAAAGGTAAATGTGAAATATCCCTCTCATATTCGTGCAAACGTAAGCAAGGCTCTTCTCCCTATAAATTACGATATAAAGTTCGCTTCTGTAATCATCAGCCGCGTTGAGGAGCAGCGTAGGCATCTGTCCCGTAGTCATTTTATATTCTTCTTCTGTTTTCTGAGATTTCTCTTAACTTAAAGAGGTCGTTCGGAAGCAGTTGGAGATTTCCGATTCCGTTGCTTCCGAAATTTCGTGTCGTAGCGGTTTGTGAGATTCGTTTTTTTTTAATACAATTCTTCGTTGACGGCGCATTTGAATTTCAGAGGTCTGTAACAGGAATGAGAAATCTATGAAAGTTGTGACTAATCCGAAGAGGTTTGGATTTTTCGTTTTGTTGTTTGATGTTTTGAGTTTGAAATGATTCCAAGATCCGTTGATTTGAGAATTGGAAGCTTTGGTATTAAATTGGTTTTTTCTTAGAGTGCACGAGAAGTTTGTTGATGGTCATCTAAAGTTGCTTGGACGCTTGGACGCGAACAATCAACAGAAAGCAATAACGAGTGGCGCTTTGAGGAAGGTTTGTTGTTTGTTTGTTTGTTTGTTTGTTTTACAGATTCTGATTTGATTTTTGGTTATTCTGGCCTGTTGATTTTAACATGTGATATGTCGATATGAAACATTCACATGAAATGCAGTATAACCTCTGCTTTATGGGAAGATTAAAGAACCTTTTGCTAAATCTGTTGAATCTGTCATAACACATGTAATCATGTGAACAGACATTGATGTTACCTGGTCTAACAGATCTGCTCAGTTGGATGATTCCAGCCACTGGATTTGCAAAATATGGATGGCTGAAATTTGATGGTCTAGTTGTCCATGTTTGGAGCTCATAAGCCACAATGCTCAAATTCAATGGTTTGATAATTGATACTTGGATAGGGTCATATTGATGGTGGGACCTGAGCTGATTAGCAGCCCAGGTATTAGGTTGGTTGGCTTGTGCCTGGTCATTAAGAATCTGGTTAGCTAAATAGTTCTAAACAGCTGGATTTGAGAAGCACAGATAATTAAAAGTTTTTTCCTAATTGTCCTTGTTCAGCTCTCCTAAAACACGTTCAATGCTCAAATTCAGATGGCTGATGAGCTGACAAGGTCCCTTAGATGGTGGGACCGCTAATAAGCGGCTCAAGCGTCACATTTGCTTGTAACTGGCACTCTGTTTTATGTTATAACATCACTTACCCTGTAGTGCAAGTTGATCCATTGATGGTCAATTTCCAATTCAAATGAACAACAGGTCACTATCATGAACTTATGATGAACTAGTGAGCTCAAGTTATGGGTATAATGCTATAACTGCATTCACTTGGTTCTCTAGTTATCATAACATGCTTCTCCCTTATATGGATCTTTTGAGGAATTAGAGAGAGAGTCGATAGAATGCAAATACTCCAAAATAGAATAATACATACATTTGGTATCCAATACTTCAATTTTACATGCAGAATCCGTGCCCCTGCAATAACCATGGTGTTTAGTTTCATATTCATGCTATATCTTGGCACCATAGATATAGAGAGGAACATGTTGGTTTTTTAAATGGTCCAAAATGCATTGTTATTTAGTGATTTAAGGTTTACAGGTCTTTTTGGTGCATTTTGGTCTTTCTAGAAAAGTAGGTTCTCAAAGCTACTCAAAAGCTCTCAAATTATTGCCAAATCAGGAACTGGCACTTTACCTGTTTCTAAGTTACTAGGATGCCAACTGCCCCATTCTATGTAGGGATTTCTTGGCAATCTTTTGTTTAAATCAATTGTCTTGTTGACTGTATGCCTGTTACTTTGTCTACAGGATCAGGGAATCATAGTCTTCACCAGGTTGTTTGGTAAATGTAGTGATGGGTTAACGTTTTTAACTAGTAAAAAAGGGGGTTAACATCTTTATCATTTTAGTAGTGTAATGTATTCTTTAAAAGTGAGATACATGTGCTATATCTTTCTATATATGTCGATACTCAGAAGTGACATGTTCATGGGAACTTGTTGAATCAATACTATTCATCTGAATTATGTGTTTTTCTTCTGGAACGAGTGATTCAAATGTTTTACTTATCAAGAGAGCAGAACTGTGTACTATGTTCCTTTGCAAGTTCCTATTGTTATTTATCTTCTGCTTTCTTCTTTATTTAGTTGCTATTCTTTGCAGTGCCACTCATTGTTCTGAAAGATGGTAGAATTTGGGAAGAAGTTGAAGGAACGGCGATACCCAGAATGGCAAGAGTAAGTTTAAAGTTTTACATCATTTAATCTCTTTATAGCAGTTTTCTGCTCTCATCCGGCAAAGCATTTATACTTCTTTTGGCATGTTCCCTATGCAAAACTAATAAGCATGCATGGTTGACATAATTTTTTTAAACTGTAAGTTGTCTTGAACCCCCAACCTTGTGTTTGGGTCATTGAGCACATTCCAACCGTGAGCTATGGGCTCTTCTTGTTCTTTATTAAATTCTATTCTATTATTGTTCTTCATCCCTGTATCCTGTATAAATTGCAAAGGCTTCATTTCAATCCTTGTCTTTATGGAAGATAATATAAATCTCCTAATTTTGAAAATTCTTACCTGTAGGTCCTTAAATCCATAAGCATGGCTTTCTAATAATAGCGATGAGGCAAATGATGCATAAAAATTTCCTTCATTTTCAAAAGCCCTAACTTAGCTAGTGATGTTGTATCCTTGTTCTAACTTATTCAGGATTGTACAAGTTAATATAGTGTTTCTCATCTCTCTGTTTTTTCTTAAGTGACTTGCTTCTGTGGATTCATGATCTGAATCCTTCACTGTGTGTAGGACTTGCTATTTTCTTTTGTAGGAAAATTTTGGGGAATTGGATAGAAACTGAAAGAGATCCTTCCTTCCTCTTGTCTTCCTCCTCGCCGCTTACAATAATTTCTTAATTTCTGGATATTTAACCATCTAGTTGAAGCAAATGTGATAAAATGAATCGCACATGAAAATGGTGTCTTCATCATACGTTGTGATATGTTCGGCATGGGTAAGTTTTCATATGAAAAACTTATGCATGTGAATTTGATTAACATCTCTCATGTAAAAAAAAAAAACTGACCCCATATTAGCAAATTTAGCAGCAGAAACAGATGATTCTTTTCTCCAGATCTGGCACTGTCAAGATTTTTGCTAAATTGGTCCTCTCATGCTCTCTGCATTCGGAATGAAGTAATCTATGTCAGTCAACAAGTTGTGATATTGCCATCTTAAGTGCATGTTTTTTACTATTAAAAGGAGGGAAAAAAGTCGTTATAGTAACTTTTGAATGAAATTATATATTAGTTTCATGGTCATTGAGTAGTCTGTGCAATTTTTTTTTTTTTTTTGTTTTAAATGGTTTTTTTTAATTTCTTCTAATAATGTAATGCTTATTCCCAGATACTATATCAACTACAAGTTAATGAAGAAGAAAGTAAAGCAATATGCGCATCAAATGGAAATTGGCGCACAAGATCGCCGCTATGTTCTCAAAGAGTTTTCGAGGATGCTTGATAATCAGGTACGTGGACATTTATATAAACAACATACATTTATGCATACCACCATTCATGTTGTATTAATATGACATGTCTAAAAGTGATGCATATATGTATCCATGTCTCAATTTTTGGACTTCTACCATCTTTTCTACATGTTGTAATACATTGTAGTTGGGGAATATGAAAAATAAAGATATGTGATTTGAAAGTATGTCATGTCTAGCCTTTGCAATTAGAGTCCTTGTGACATACTCTCTCTCACTTTCCGGTCCCGAGATTTCCTTGATTAGGGCAATCCTTGAGATGTGTCATGCGCACTCCCATGGAAATTCGCACCCGACACAAGTCGTGGCAGAATCCATGAAGGATGAACACTTATTTCATGCGTGTGAGTATTACTCACCAACACCTGTCATTGTACATATAAATGCGGAACCTTATACGTCATCAATATCAAAGCATGTACAGGCCATTAAAGTTCAATACACACACAAATATATATTTCATTTATTGAAATATAGGGGTTCCCAAAAACAATCCCTACATGAGATAAACAAAATGGTATACATCATCTGTACATTTCCCAAAATATTCCAAAAAAACCCAAAACCCAACCCAATTGAACACCAAACAAAACCCATAAACCGCTCTCCGAAATCGAGGACTAGATGCCGTCCTTAACCATCCATTCTTCTAATCCTGGAGGAATCGCTGGGGTCTCCTCCTCTCCCTCCTGGATCTCCTCAGGGGCGGGAGCGGCATCTGTGTCTATGACACCAAGAATAGCACCGTAAATATAACAATTCAACAAAATATAAGCATCTCATAATTAACACATGCCGTATCAATTTAGAATTACAGACAAGTAGTTAAAAGAGGTCCAATAATAGTTAACTAAGCAGGTTGTGCATTCAAAATTAATCATACTTTACAAATCAAAATTTGAGAAACTTTACATTACTAGTTGGCTACTACTTTGGTTATATCCTCCCAATTAGAGAGCGAATCATGTTGAGATGTCACCGGTGATTTGACCGAAGCTTCTCCTGACCACCCAATTCTAGAGTTCTAGACCTCCAGCTACCAACTGCAGTGGTATCGAATAACTAAACCAAACTTAACCCCATTGGGTATCGTAAGATCAAAGCTAAGTGGTGCCAGACCATTCGAATCAATTAATAGTACTTGAGTTAGACCAATCAATTAAATTCAATTCAATTCTAATACTTACTCAGTTCAAATATCAAATCAACGTACATCATAATTTAAAAAAAGCAAAGAGAATATTAATCATAATAGCAATTGGGAAGTAATTCGACTCACAATGTATAAAGTAGTTATTTTAGGAAATTGGGTGAATAATTAAGTCCCAAAATGCAATGCAGTTTGATTAAAAGAGTCAAGGAATTTTACTATCGAATCATAATCTATTATCGGCCGTCTCTATCCGCCGTCCATTTCGATGTAGTTTTAGGTAATTCAATACACGAGCTATTTTTAGTCTTGGTGCCTCGTTGTATATGCGAAGCGCATCAAAATTCTCTATACCAACACCCATGGCTAAGTGCTAGACAAGCTGGATGAAGCATATGAGACAATCCCAGCCTCAACGATCTCTTATGTGATTGCAACTACCATTGAACTATGTTACACGGCCAACGGGTACCATTTATAGGTCCTACTGTAGAAGATAACTCGTAAACATAAAAAGGCCCATCTAGGCCAAGTAGAATGTCCCACGTGTGGGACTGTATTGAGTAATATACAGATATATTTACTTCCATGTATAATGATTTACATTCTTTATTCTTTATATTCTAATTATAATTACTGTTAATTAATAGCATATTATTAGGGTTAACTTGATTATAAAATGGTTGGTCGATCCTCTATTGAGGCATCCGCTTTTCCTCCAAACTCTTCTATTCCTTTCTTCCTCTCTATCTCTATATGCTCGTTTATATTATAACACCTACAGGGTCTTTTCATCTCCAAGAACCCTATTAGTTGAGTGTGTGCATCATAATTATCTTCAAGATTAATTATGAACGGCTATGGATATATAGAATTGAGGGATGGACGCCATCAATAGTCAAAAGTGAGCCTGAGATAGAAGCCTTGCTCGCTCAAGCGGACGGGTTCGTTCGAGCGGACCAAGGCTCGAGTTGTCCAAAACTCCAAATCCGAGTTCTGACCCTCCTCCTCCATTTCCATTTGAATCCCTGCAATGGAACCTCTTTTCCCACTGATCAAATTCCCTTTTTCTCAACATAACATGCCATGCACCCCACTCCCACCATCCAATTCCTCCACAATCAAACCATTAAAGAAAACCCCTTTTCATTCTAGTGGCTAAAATTGCAAGAGAACTGAATTCATACCATTCCATCAAGGATCTAACAGCATGCATGAATCAAAATTACTAATATTCGCCTTAGTTGGTGCTTTACAACCCTTTTTCTTTTCTTTTCGCTCAAATGCAAGAAAAACCCCCAAGTTCTCAAACCCTAACAAAGAATCATGCAAAATTGGTGATGAAATTGCATGCATGTTGTGTAGGAGAGTCTCTTGACTCAATTGCAAATCAATTTGTAGAAGGGAAGATGGAATTCTCGCCTATGGCAGCCAAGGAAGACTTGTAGAGGTGAAGGAGATGATTGGGAAAAGAGATATTCTCTCAAATTGAATATGCAAGCTCTTTCTCCTTAGGCATTTTGAGAAGAAGGGAAGAAGAAGAAAGGAATGGAAGGAGTTCTCCCCCATGCAAAGATGGAATTGATCGATCAAGAGAAGATCGGTTGTTTCTACTGTATATTTTCTCAGATTTATAAGAAAGTCCACTTCTTTTCATATTTTTACGTTTTAAGTCAAATGAGGATTAACTTAGCTGAATTGAGGTCTACTGAGGTGGAGTTCAATATGTAGAATGACGTATGCGTCAAGGTACACACGATGACACCAAGATGACATGCATATAATGCAAAATTGTAACATCTAAAATTACGAAAAAGTCCTTCGATCTACCTAATCGAGTCAAACCCGGTTCAAACTACCTACCCTTGACCCAAGGTACAACCCAATAGACTCCCTAAGACTAAACATGATTAAAATAACCTAATTTTCTAATTAAACACAATTAATTTCAATAAAACACGATTAATTAGCAATAATCAAGGTTAATTCGAGTTGGGGCATTACACTCCCACCCGGAAACAGAGCCGTCCTTGGCTCTAATACATTTTTGTAACGACCCGGGCCTAGTCTACACATGATATTGTTTTCTTTGACCAAAGTCTCACGCATTTGAAACGCGTCATGTGGGGTTAAGGCAGGTCGCACGTATATGCCCAAGGTCAAGACTTGGATGTTTACGATGTGGGACTTAGGCACCACTGCAAACCCAGTGCCCTTCGAAAGGGGGGTGGCGGCGGCGGCACAGGCCTGACAATCGCTCTCTAGTTTCCCAGGGGACGGATCATCATGGATAATTGGAGCTTAAAGCTCATTCAAATGCATGACACTGAAGTAGCCTGTGCTGACTGAAGATGGATATACCATCTCAGATTTTAATCCTTTATTTATTGGAAGAAAGGGTTGTCAGTATCTTCTCCATTATTCATCCTGACCTATAAAAAAAACTGTAATATACATGCTGACATATTCTGATGCATTTCTCAATTTCTCAAAGATACTGTTGGTCATGGATCGTTATAAACTTAGTCATACATTGTTAACAGCAGCTTAGCAGACAGTGGTGACAAGAAAGCTTGACGCTAAGTAAATGTATAATAAATATGTGCGTGTATACATATACAGATTTATTTAAGTGTACTTTGAGAATAAAGGTGCCTTCTTGTGCTTGTCTTCCAGATTGAAAAGACAGTCCTGTTTTTGTTGGAACAACAAGGGCTTCTTGCAAGCAGGATTGAAAAGCTAGGAGAACAGCATGCAATTCTCCAGCAGCAGCCAGTTATATCACAGATAGCTGAATTGCGAGAAGCATATAGAGCTATAGGACAGGATCTTCTAAAGCTACTGTTTTTTGTTGACATAAATGCTATTGGTCTGCGGAAGATACTAAAGAAGTTTGACAAACGCTTGGGCTATAGATTCACGGATTATTATGTGACTACCCGTTCAAACCATCCTTATTCCCAACTGCAACAAGTGTTCAAGCATGTGGTAAATACTTTCATTTCAGATTTCTAGTCTTGTATTACTATTTTTGAGAATTTGAAAATAATTACTTCATCTATATATTGGGTCATTATCTTCTTTCTATATATATTCGAAGATAATGTATATGTTAATAATATACATGAACCATCAAACATTATTTACAAGGGCTTATAAAAAAATGTACTAAAGAATAGTGGAAATGCAGGGCATAGGGGCTGTTGTTGGAGCACTGTCTCGCAATCTTGCTGATCTTCAAGATCGTCAGGGAAGCTATTGGTCTATTTATGACCAACCAGCTGTTCCTCTGCAGGTTTTAATTCCATTTCACTTAGTCTGTGGAGTTCTTGAATTTTGTTCTTTAATTATTTTAAAAGTTCAGTTTTTGTTTTTAAGGGTACTGTACTTGTGTGCCTCCAGGACCCCGTAATCGAATCAATTAAGGCAGCTGTGGACAGGCTAACACACTCAACGAACTTCCTACATTTCTTGGGACAACATGCACTTATCATGCAAGAAGATTTGCCTGTACCAGCTGAAGATCACATCGACGAAGAGAAATATCATTTTATGTCACTTCTTTTGAACTTGGTGAATACGTTCCTGTATATGGTTAACACTTACATTATTGTCCCAACGGCAGATGACTATGCATTGAGTCTTGGAGCTCCTGCGACAGTTTGTGGTGTTATAATTGGGTCAATGGCCGTTGCTCAGGTGTTTTCTTCTGTGTATTTTAGTGCATGGTCAAATAGATCATACTTCAGACCACTTATTTTTAGCAGTATTGTTCTTTTCTTGGGCAATGTCTTGTATGCATTGGCTTATGATCTTGATTCTATTGCTGTTCTTCTAATCGGTCGCCTGTTCTGTGGGTAAGTAACCTTTTTTGTTATTATTATTATTTGATTCATATCCATATTTAACTTTAAATAGTTTTCTTCTTCTTAAAATTCAATTTGCTGTTGTTTTCAAATAAATCAAATGCTTCTTAATTTTTGTGGAGCAGATTTGGAATTGATTGGGAGTGAAAAATGTTAGAAACATGATTGAGCTGCTGCTATTGTGCAACATCAGCTTATCTCCTGTTCTTGCTTATTTCTAGTCTAGAAAGTAATCGCAGGGATGTCATACTCCAATTCCATAAATAATTCTGGATTATGTCGTGGGTACAAACATAAAGCTGGGAGCCTGGGACACAATAAACAAGGGACAGTAAAGCAAATAAACAGACATTTTATGATCTTCTTGTTGGAAAATTTTTGACAGCAAAGACATCTAGTAGTCGGTAGATCGTTGGGCTACCTGGTTTAGGAAATGGTTGTGTAATGGAAATCTATTTGTATGTATGAACTTCTTCGTTTCCTCTGTTATCTCTTGGTTGAGTTTTGTTATAGGAACTGCCAATGTCCTACACATTTTTTTCCTAGAAAAGAACTGCGTGCAGCCTACAAAATTGCAAGCTCCAAATGCAGTTTCTGTAGGTAACAATCATTGGTGGTGGTGTTATTTTCTTTCTTTTGTTTGCATGGGATGCTTGAGATAGAATGGGAAATAAATCTAGTGTAAGATTTCCCTAGTAATTTATTTTGTAGTGCCTATAGCACATAATGCCCATTATGATAAATTTGTTTCCTTTTCATATTCATAATATTTGAAAATATGTGTCTCCATAGTTTAGAAATAGTAGTACAGCTTTGCTTCTGTTGGACCTTGGTCTAGTGTGTTTTGTTTGGCATCTCTAAAATATGTTATTTGCATCTTACATCCTTGGCATGATGATATTGGTGTCAAATGCAGGATGGGTTCTGCAAGAGCTGTTAACAGGCGCTACATTAGCGATTGCGTTCCCCTGAACATTCGGATGCAATCTTCTGCAGCCTTTGTCAGCGCCAGTGCTCTTGGGATGGCATGTGGCCCTGCTCTTGCAGGCTTACTTCAAGCTAAATTTAAGATATATGTAATCACTATCAATGCGGACACTTTACCCGGTTGGGTTATGGCACTGGCATGGTTTGCTTATTTAATTTGGTTGTTGATGTCATTTAAAGAACCTCCTCGTGATATTGAAGAGAATCATTCACCGCAGCAATCTAATACAGGCAACTTTCTTTTCTTGTTACGCCTTCAATATTTACAAGAAACTATCTGAGCTTTAATGTGTCTTGCTGACTCTGTATTATGTTAAAAGTAATGCTTTTACAAAAGTGTTTCATATTCCTCAAGCTTTGGCTAAGTTCTCTGTCATACCACAATCTAGCATGTCAATTCTAATGACTTCCTGCCAAGTCTTTACTGCATCCTTGACAGAATTCCTTTACTTTTCTCCCATAAATGGAGCTGCTTATAGATTTCCTCTTATATACCCCAATTCTATGCTTCCATTTAGTTGAGAGGAGACAGATGGGGCAAGCCTTAGAGGATGAAAATGTCACTCGTTCCCAATTCTATCATTGTTACTCCACTCATATTCGCAATAGCTTCTGTGCCATGTTCACTACAATTTTCTCTGTTAGTTACCTAATGTTCAGCTCCATATAAAGCACAGATTTTATTACAAAGTGGCACTCAATGATCACATACTCCAATAGCATTTCCCCACGTTGCATACCTTGTAATAATCCTGATTACAATATCCTTGCCATCCCCACATTGCCCAAAGTATCAAAACCTAGCACATTGAGGCAGCAAGTGGTTTACTGGTTTAACCTGGTCCCCCATCAAACTTGTATTTGCTAAACTTGCACTCTGATATTCTTTCTTTGTTCTTCTAAGTTCTAAACCATTTGACTCAAAATACTTTCTACAATTCTCACATACTATTTGCTATTTTTCTTGTTCGACTAATTGGCACCACATTCATATACAACGAGCATGGAGCAATGAACCACACCTTGAATATTTGCCATCAAATTGTTGGTAACTAATTCAAATAAATAAGGGATCAAAGTGGACACTTCGTCAATCCAGCTATGATCAGGAACTCAGCCATCTTGTCTCTCATAATCCCTACATTTTTACCTTCACACATCTTGCAGTCTCAACTCTCAATATAGCCATTATGTAGTGGAGTTTTTTTCTTCAATTTCTTGCAAGTTAACTAATTTTGCACCCTGTCCTAGCCCCCTGGGCCTTATGTAATTTCTTCTTCCCTTCAACTTTTACATGAATTTTCTCAATAGGAAAATTGATTCTGTTGTGTACCTACATGACAAAAATCCAGTTAGAGAACCACATTGTTATGCAATCCTGGAGAGTTGAGACTATTGTTTTCTGAGTATTGTCATGCAAATTTATGGACCACATCGCCACAAGAGTTCCTCTCTTGGAATTGGTTGGGATCTTATAACTCATATGAGTTGGGAATTGATCAAGAGCTAATTTTCAGAAAAAAAAAAAAGTAAAACTAATTGTTCTACAAAAATAACGACAGATCAATATCAATCCCTTGGATTACAATCAATTCCAATCTATATTTTATAAAAATCTCAAGTATAGTTGTCTTATGGTTCGTACATTTTTGAAATAATACTTAAAATACAGTAATCTTTAGAACTACAAAACAATGTCATTATCTATCAAATCCAGTGTGCTTATCAGAATTATTATATCTGGTCACAGATGTTGTTACTATCTTGTAAGTATAGATCTTGGTAATTTGCAAACCTATTTCTTTTATTTTTATTTATCGAGACCAAAGTGTTACTTTCTCCATCTTGTGGCATGCTAAATAACTTCTTTCATATTCTCGCTAATCAAAATATATTTTGGTCATTCAAACCAATTCAATTTCACACAAGACACAGATACAATGGATTAGATTCAGCCAGATATAGTTAAAAGTCTTCCTTCTGGGCTCAGTTATTCTAGATCATATAATCTTTTCCTTCTAACAATTGTACCATTTCATTTTTTTTTTTTTTTTTGGTTCTTTCTTCATATATATATATATATTTGTTTTGGGGTCATCTGACTTGAAACTTATGTATCGTATCTGTTAATATGAACTATCAAGTTCGGATATTTCTTAATGGTTATATACCAGATGTGTGGCTAATGAATTGTGGATCTTATCACAACAGAACAAGTCGAAAATGATGAGATTGAAAAAGGCCTCACAGAACCATTGCTATTAAATGATGAAAATAAGCAACATGATGAAGATGAGGACAAAGACTGCGAAGATAATGAAGAAGCTCTTGAAGAGTCACACAAGCCTGCTACTTCATTCACATCAGCATATAGATTACTGACGCCATCCGTGAAGGTTCGAATTCCTTTCAAATTATAGTTAATCAGTTCGAATAGAGTTTATTGTGATATGGTCATTGTCATTTTAATACCTAAATATGTATGCAAATGCGACATATTGCCTTTCTCATGCTTTTGGTTGTGGGTTTACGATTTCATCTTTATTAACTATTTGCCAAAACAAAAAAGCTGACCTTTCTGCTACTGTATGTTTTTTTTTTTTTTTGGTGAATTACTGTATGTTTATTTTGTTATAGACATTGCTGGTAATTTTATACACTTACCTAGAGTAAGAAATTGAACTATGACACTCAGATGATTCTTTTGCATGTAATATAATATGAGGTGCAGATATGTTTAAGACTTGTTGACAGTTTTAAAATCAATGAGACATCTACATTGTGCAAGAATATTATGATTTGCATGTTGTTAAGCCTAAAATTGCAAGCATGGTCATTGCATCTTAGAGACTGGTAATTAGAAAGAATATATGTTATTTGAACCCCTGAACTACCTAGCAGCTGAAATTTTTTAACCATACATCTTATTTTCACTTGATTTCTCCTATACATATTTCCTTGTAATACTTTTTATCTAAAGCTATTGCATTGTATTAATTATAATGGCCTCTAACTTCGATATTTTCCCAAAAAATTTCAGGCACAGCTGTTGATTTATTTTATGCTCAAATATGCAATGGAGATTTTGCTTTCTGAATCGAGTGTTATTACCTCGTACTACTTTAATTGGACAACTAGTACAGTGGCAATTTTCCTTGCATGCCTTGGTACAACAGTTCTTCCAGTAAACATAATTGTCGGCAGCTACATTAGCAACATGTTTGAAGACAGGTGATTTTTTTTTTTTTTTGCCTTTTCTTTTATGAAAGATAAGGCAGCTGAAGTTTTAGACAGAACATTTCAGGAAAAAAAATGTTTTAGACAGAAGGAATCATATTGATCTTTTTTTTAATGGTATTAAAAGAAGGAGCAGAACCAATTGTTACTACAAAAGGTGATATGGATCCCTACCCCGTTTACATAAAAAAACAAAAAGACTACATCATTTAACAATCCTGCTCATACAAAAGAGCAACATCAGAGGCCATAAAAACCAACACTTAGCTTAGACTTCCGAAAACCCACTGAATGAAAAAACTTTTACAAACCCTGAGCCTCCTAGGACACTTGTCTGACATTGAACTGATTGGTATAGAATATCTTGGGCGAGTGCCTGAATATTTAGTGGAAGGATGGTTGTGAAATACAACAGTTGCCTAGGCCTTAGGCAGGCTAATGAATTTGGCTACCCTGTTAGTGTAAACAAGAGCATCTTAATCAGAGGCTTGTGGAGATTTAGTGTTAGAGCCTGGTGTAGCTGATCCAGTGGGAGGTGACCTCCCATTAATGAAAATGGAGGTTTTGCAGCACCTGCACCAACTCACAAGTGTCCCCTTCAACAGGAAGTATGAGTCCTCTGGGAATTTTATATTATGCATGGTGTAAAGTTGGATTCTGCTAGTGGTTCTGAATGAGATGATGAATTTGCCAAAATCATAGCTTAGCATGCAAATAACATTAAACATTCTCCCTGGTCATCTTGGAATGCTACATCAGCAATAGGACCAAAGCAGCCATCAAAGTTGGTTTGAGATTGCCATTGGGTGGTAGGTACCATAGAACTGCTCTCTTGATAAGTGGTTGCTCTTTGTTCCTAGCTGATTAAGTTCAGGTTTCTTCAGCTCTGGCAAGTATTGGACCTGGACCCCCTCCATCTTGTTTAAACTTGAATTTAGTTGTGTCTTGGGATAAGCCAATTCTAATTTATTAATAATTCAAAGTATTAAATCTTAACACAAAAGTTATCTCCTTTATCTGGGTTTATCTGGCTCATCAATTAAGAAACAAAAAGAAAAAAGAAAAAAAGAAAAGAAAAGAATCTCATTGCATTGTGTTGATTCTCTTTACCACACTAATTTGTCATTGTATGCAAGAAAAGGGGTACATGGCAACAAGAGCCAACTTCTAAATAACCATATAACCACCAAGAATATACTTACACTACTAAAAGTCACTAACTTCTTCTCAAAACCTTCAGGATCTTGCAATGACTTTCTTGGCTGACCAGTACAACAGTGGAAGCCCCAAAGGAAAAAGTACCAAGCTGAACCCCGAACAACTAAGTTTGTTCACTCAAACGATCCAACTCTAGGTTAATGCCTAACATTTCACATTTGGAATAATTAATCTTCTAACCATCTATAAATTAAAACAACTTTAATACTCCCTTCATATTTATAACTTGCTCCGTTTCAGCATTGAACCAAAACAAAAAAGAACAAAGAGGAAAAGAGATCATATCACAGGCAAACTTTGACTGATTAGTGTATTAGAATGCTGAATAGGAAGGCCTTAAATAATATATTCTTCCCTTGTGTTCAAAAGAATCTTACTAAAGGCTTCAGGCATTATTGATAACAACGATGGACGAATGATCAGCCTGTCTTCTTGTTCTTACATAAAAGCTTCAGGCATTACTTAAAGCTTACATAACCTTCAGGCATTACTAAAAGCTTCAGGCATTATAAAGAATCTTACTAAAAGCCTCTCGTGTTCTTACATAACCTTTGGTTTAACCATTCACAATAACTGGAAAACAACCTAACAAAGCACACTTCTTTATCCACCTCCACTTTTCATTGAAACCCATGCACCACAAAGAATAATCCAAAAACCTGAATCGACCCATGTTGCTGGTGTTTCTAAAAGTCCACATTAGGTACAAATATGGCCTCATACTTTCTACATTCAACATTTAATGGTTGCATGCCACAATAGCTTTTATACTAATTGAGATACTGTTGCATCACTTTGATTTCCTTTTTAAATTATAATTAAGACATGGACTGTATTTGTTGGACGAAGTATGTCAACTTTTCAGAAGTGACAAATTTCATGTAATTCAAACTTTCCTCTCTAGTAAGGTTTTTAACTAGCAAAGACATGCAGATAAATCTTGCTGGTTGGTTGTTTTGCAGGCAAATTCTACTGGCATCTGAGATTTGTGTATGCATAGGTATAATCCTAAGCTTCCACGTCATAATCCCATATTCTGTGCCGCAGTACGTCTGCTCAGCGCTTATCACATTTGTATCAGCCGAAGTCCTTGAAGGTAATGTGGTCTACAATCTCATATTTAGAAATCAAATAAAAAAAAAATGAAAGAAGTGTTAATTTACTAGGCATCGGTGTCTTGATTTCTATCGTTTGGGCATACACTTTTCTTTGACAATCTCATTGTTCAAAACATACTCTGACCTAGCTATATGTTACTATTATTGAGGGGATTTCTACAAACACTTGGTGTAAAATGAGACTTTGTAACACAATCACCGACCAAATGCTTATGGGAATGCAACCAAGGCAACATACATCAAACAACCATGAAAGTAGAGATAAGAAAACGTCATAAGAAGCTAAAAACATACGAGCAAAGAGAGAACAATGCAAAGCTTTCCCTACTCTTTAATGGAGATTATAAGTAAACTAAGTGAAGCTCTATACAGCCCACTTACGAATACAGCCTTATAACAAAGCTTCTCACCTCCCCTTTCTTGATATTATTAAAGACACCCTTCTCTCTTGTCTTCTCTCCCGATCTCTACAATGCTATCCCCTTTCTTTTCCCTACTAGGGTTTTCTCTAAGGGAGCAAGCTCGACGACCCTTGGATTAGAGTCAATCAATTGGCTCGTAACAAAAGAGCTAAGATAAAGTAAAAATAGAATAATGAAAAGTACAAGGGGAGAAATGAAATAAAAGGATTTGACTTCACACATGTTGCGCACAGGTGCACAACACATATATAACAGTTACTGCATCTTGTAATTAAGGATTTGAGGGCCGAACCGTTGAGGCGACATCGTTTGTTGACTATTTTTAAGCATGGAAAGATTCATGACAGAAATAACAGAGGATATTTAATATTGATTTGGCACATTGGTTCACTATCTAGTTCCACACATATGTTTGGTCCCATGTCGGATAGAGAATTTACATCATATTGGCTTACATCATATGAAGGACATCGGAACATTGCCCATTCCATATTGGGGTCCTCTATACTAACAGTGTGTTGAATGAAAATGTGCTTTTTTTTTTTTTTCAAGCACCATTATATTGGTAGCATTCTATCCATTTTTTGTTTATGAATTGGAGCCACATGATCATTTGGTATATAGACACAGTGATGGGGACGGGTCAGTGAAAATTCAACACAACTTGCAATCCCCTGACCCCCACTCCTACCAATCCCTTGACAACTATGGTTTGGGATTGGTATCCATTATCCTTTAGGGCTTCTTTGTTTGCATTAAATTACATAGGAATTGAATACATATGGTTTATGCCATAAGTGGTTAAAAATGAAGACCATAGATGAATTTTCAAAACTGAGCATCAAATAACCCTTCCTTTCACTGAAATAGAATCAGAGGAAGAAGATAGCTAGCACTTCTTTAAATCTATTTTTATCACCTCCATCTACATCCTCTTCAGCCTACCCCTTCCCCTTTGTGGGCCATCAACTTGTATAACCAAACTTTTCCTTACTAGCATCGTTGTTGGCTTGCGTTGGTCATGTCCAAACCATCTGAAGCTGATTTTCCTAACTTAATATATGTATGTATGTATAATTGTCTCACACTTCTAGATGTGGAGGACCGGTTATATTGGGTGGTTTCATGGCTTGATTTTCTAATAATTATGTAAATTAGTTATAAATGGGGCAAGGTGGATTGGGGCAGCCAAACTCGAACCCACCATGAACCTGACTTGGATCAAATGTATAAATCCAAGCCCTCACGGATCTTGAAAAAATCACCATGAAACCCGCTCTTAATTGTGTCGCCTGTTTAACCCAATCAATTGCCTTCCTTAAGCCAGCACATGAGTTATGAGTCTAGTGACCCATTTGCCATCAAATGACTTAGAGCTTTCCTACTAGTTTAGTTTCTTGATGTGAAAAAGTTGTCAAGTATATTTACCTATCCACTTGTGCTATTTATCCAACATTATAGCTCCCATCTCCGCTAGTGCTTCAAAATATGTTGTGTATTCTGAGGGCCTGTTTGCCTAGTTTGTATTGAAATTCTTGTTACTCATGTTAAAGTGAGTTATAAACAAGGAATATTAAAGAGTTGAAGGGTAAAATATATAAAGTCTACCCTCACTTTTTTAGGATTTAATTTTCCTAAGTGACGACTAATAATCTTCTCTCGCCAGAGGGAAGACCGTTTGTTTGGGATTTTTGTTTGTGCTATATCTCAAACCCATGATGTGATGATTTCAATTTTGAGGGGGGTTTGCATATCTTTGCATTCACTTGTTCAATTTTAGGCCCTTCAACATTGCTCAGAATTCCTAGGAATTCAATATGGAGAACTAATAAAAGCTTGTCCAATGAATTTGAGCTTTGAAGCACCTATTATTTCCTACTTGGGAGAGTTTTTTTTCCCACTGATTTCGGATACCATTTTTCTGGACTGATACAGGCGTCAACCTTGCACTTTTATCTCGGGTTATGTCATCAAGGCTTGCCCGCGGAACCTATAATGGTGGACTGCTATCGACTGAGGCTGGAACTTTGGCTAGGGTGGTGGCAGATGGCACAATTACATTGGCAGGATACATGGGCGAGAGCAAGCTCTTGAATCTCACACTACTGCCTTCTTTGTTAATTTGTGTAGCTTCCATAGTTACCACATCCCTTACCTACAATTCACTCTTTTGATTTTCTTTTGTCGTGAACCAGGCCCAGATCCATGGGACTAAGGGTAAGATATTTTCTTTTCTTTTTTTTTTTTTTTTATCAGAATGTCCCCATCTGCAAGTCTTCATTTTATTTTTCTTAAGTTGATGTGCCCAGTGCTGTAAAGTACAACGATTCTAGCTCATTGATGTACACAATCCAACTACAAAATCCTTGAACTCTGCATCAATCTTTGTACCTTTTTTTTTTAATAGATTGCTTGAAATTTTTCGATGTTGTCTCTTTGATCAGCATTTTAATTTAAACGGTCTTGTCATAACAATGGCATTGCATTGAGGTTCTGGCTAATTCTATATGCCTTTTAGTCTCCTCAAATGTAGTAGGGGTTCCATCATCGCCGCGTATATGTGGGCTGCTGTTTATTGTCTCTCAGATTGAATGAAGAGGTTTTTGGTGAATATCAGAAGGCAAATGGATTAAAATAATGGCAGTAAATGAATGTATATAGTTATATGCACAGGGTGATTTCTTTGGGAATCCTTAGGCTGTGTTTGGGAGGGGAGGGGAGGGGAGGGGAGGGATAATTTGAGGGAGAAGGAAAATGAAGGGGAGGGGATGGAAAATTAATTTTCCCTTCTCTTGTTTGAAAAGTGAAAAAGTAGGGGAAGGGAAGGGAAAAAGTATAATTTTGTTTGTTTGTGAGGTAGGAAGGAAAAAACGATTGTACCCTTACTTTTGAAAAAATTATAATTGGAAAAGAATGGGCAATTGTGTACTTTCCCCTCTCCTCCCCTCATTTTCCCCCCTCTTTCCCCCTCCCATTTTCCTCCCCCCTTCCCAAACACACTTCCCTCTTCCCTCCCCCCCATTTTCCCCTCATTTTTTTCCTTTCCCCCCATTTTCCTACCTTCCCGAACACACTGCTAATGGCTGCTGTTTTGAATTTCGGTCTCAGCCTTTATCTGGGGCGTCTGCTTTGCATAAAAAGTGGTTGAAAATCCCGCACCACATTGTCTGAAAATCCAGATTGTATTCGCTTCAGGAGTATACATGTAAAAAAACATTCACAACAATGATGTGCTCCGCCATTAACACTTTATCTGAGGAACTTTGGTTGTACCTGGTGAAAGAATGAAAAGATCTCATTGACATATTGGGCTATGATAAACAAAGAAACAAAGTCTTGACTTCTCTCTCTTAAGGATTAATACCCTCATTTGATCTGAATCAGGTTTGATATGAAAATATTTCATCCTTCCACAATAAAACACAACAAAATTCAACAATCGTTTTAGGAGTTATTTAATGTTTGCAAGTTAATGTGGTTGTCTGAGAATTTTATTTGAGGATTTTACTGAAAATATTTTGAAATACAGTCATTTATCCCTAAGGATCCCTGCAAAATGTGTAGCACCAATGGGGTCCCTCATGACCAATTTGATTTTTTTTTTTCTTTTGAAATATGAGATAAGTGACGCTAGCGTCACTTGGTTCTGACACAAGCGACGCTAGCGTTGTCCTTCTGCCTAATGCCTTCTTCTTCCTCTCCAAACGCTGCTTGGTCGCGTCACTTGTGCTCTTTGAAACCAAACTGTTTCTGGTGCTGTTCCCATGGTGTCCTAACTCTAAAGTCTTTCTGTTGAGCATTTAAAGGCCATTTGATGATTTGAATCTCCAAAAAAGAGTTGATATGTCTGTTATTTTACAGTATAGAAAAGTTGGGGTTTGTTTTCCTTTTGGTGGGGTACCTTGTTCTCTCTGATACATGCTCTGTGCAAGCAAAGCAACGGAGAAGGTTCCCCGGATGATTGCGATTTCGACTTGGACTCCATTTTGAAGCAAACACCGCAGCCGGCAATGGTGTGAAGGATTGCCAGAGGCAAACACTTCTCGCTGGGAGGGGAAAAATGCGAGATCCGGATTTCCTTGTTCGATAGTATGTCGATGTTCGCGTTCTGGGGGTATATTTCCACTTCCCCAAGAATGGAATTCCCCTTATAAACCACTGATTCGAACATTATGTGAAAAACCCAAATGGGAATTTCAAGCGATTTTCTTGAATTTGGTCAAAAGCCAAAAAGCCCGTGCGTATTTTTAGCTTCAATGGCCTATAGACATGGATGGATGGATGGATGGGGTTTCAATCGTTAGAAATAGAAAGATGGGTTTCTTTTCAGATCGTCTCAGATGTGGATTTTTCAGGGTGATTTCATCTGGGTTTCGGTCTCCTACTCCAGTTCTTGCGTTGGAAGATCTGCAAAAGGAAACCGAGATTAGGCAGTTTTAGAGGAGAGATTTCTTCGTTTTTCGTTTCTGTTTTCTGTTTGTTTTAATCTGATATGAAAGATGATGATTTTGATTGATCAATCAAGATTCCTTCGTTCTTCTGCAGATTGGAATGTAGAATCTGAGATAAGTGACATATAGACAGGGATAAGGACAGAGAGGAAGAAGAAGGCGTCAGGTGGCGAAAGACGACGCTGGTGTCGCTTGTGTCATAACCAAGTGACGCTGGCGTCATTTATATCAAAGTTTCAAAAAGTAAAAAAATCAAATTAGTCACGAGGGATTCCATTGGTGTTGAACTTTTTGCGGGGACCCTTGGGGATAAATGACAGTATTTCGAAATTTTTTCAGTAAAATCCTCTTTTTATTTTTATTTTTATTTTTATTTGATTATTTAAAAAAAAAAGAGTAGTATTTGGAATTAATTAAAAATTTATGTGGTTGCTTTTCTCTCCTATATTGATAATGATTGACTGATGCTTTGTGGACGATAGACTTTGGAGCTTAAATGATGTCACTTTACATGCCGTTAAGAGTGGTTATTGGTAATAGAAGTAACATGCATGTACTAGGTTGTGTATTGAAAGAAAAGCATACGTCGCCCCAACAGGAGGGCTGGCCAGAAAAGGACCTGCAAACCAGCACTGTTCACAGAGGTAGATTGAGAGATCTGTAGTCGCTCTCACCGACTCAATACAGTGTGTGAGACTAGACATCGGAGCTGTTGTGGGTGTGTGGAATCATGAATCACCGCCATTTTGGGTTCTACTCTCCAATTTACAGCGTATGTCATGAGTTATACGTTACATCAATATTATTTTTTTTTTTTTATGCGCTAACAAATCATATTCCTATCTAGTCAATAAGAAAGTCCCAATTTAATTACCAATATACCTATAATCCTGAATCCACTTGGTTTGGACCACTAGGCCAACAGGAACTCACCTATTTAAAATATAAACTGCTCAAAGTAAAACACTATCCTCCTTAAGATGCATCAAACTCTTACTCAAAAAAAAATCGATGACTAAAAGATTGAGCAAACAATTGATGGAATATGGAAATATATAAATCTTTCTTGTGCTTTAATCATGTATTTTATGTTTATTAAACGTTATCGTGGAATGAGCTTCTTTTTCTTCATATCATAATCAACATCAAAACTTTGTCTCAATTACACTGAGGTCAGCAACATGAGTCTCATTTTAGGCTAAATCCTTGGATATGTTACACTTCAAATTTTATCCATGTATTCTCTGGCTTACCCATTATTCTAAAGGGCTATCAACTGGTATTAAAAGAGTTTCTCCACTGGCGTCGTTGGCTTTAATTTTGGATATGTTTAAATCTTCTCAAATGAGTCCCTCTTAATTTCTTAGCTATTGATGCTACCCTTATATGCTCCTAAATGTGCTCATTTTTTATTCTATCTTTCTTAGTTTTCTATACATCCATCTCAACATACCCTTCTCTATTATAGTCATTTTTTTTTCATATTTTTATTTTTTTTATTGTAAAAAATTCTTTTCTATGCCAAAACTAGTCTAATCAATCTCTTGAAAAAAAAAAAATCTTCAATTTTGTTAATATTTGCCAGTCACAAAGCACCCTTAAAGTAAGTTTTCACATTACATTGTTTATATATTTTGTCTTTATGCAACTTATTTTAAAACCCTCGAATTCTAAACCTCTCGTCATCTCTCAAGTTTAACTGTCACCATCTCTTTATTCTCCAAGAAACCCTATATTTTTCTATCAAAAAAAAAAAAAAAAATCATGTACTACCTATAAACAATGTACATCAAAATACATCTTGTTAAACATGAGCAATTAACTCATTCATAAAGGAGGAGGGTTGCATCAAGCAAATTGACAGCCAACATAAAACATTTTTCTTAATCCAAACAACGTGAAACCAACTTCTATTAAAATAAAATTTAGCCACATCTTACAAAAGAATAGGACATTCATTGTGAGAGTTTTAGATTTTCAATAGATGAGCCTCACTATCCAAAGAGTGAGACCCAAAGAGGGCATTCATCCTATTGGAGTTCTAGTAGTCTTACCATCTCCCTAGTGAGTGAGGGCTAAGAGGCAAGGGCGCCGGAGGAGGCTGTTTGTAAATTTACTAAAGCATCTTGAAAATTTTGGGGGTGGTGGCTATGGTCACACCCAGTCGCCCCAGTTCCACCCCCTGCTCGGAGGATCTGAATTCTTGACCAACATTTGAATACCCAAGTAACAGGAATTGTTATGTGGTCAGATGATGCTGAGGAGGTTTGTTACCAGTAACTCCTCATACCCAACCCTACTTCCATAATATGCCAACCAAAACCCCAACTGCATTCTATCACCACCTTTGCTGACTGCCATACGAATCTATCCGGGTTTTGGTCAACCTAAATGCAGGTCTTTTATTGGGCTTGGGCTGACCCGGCGAATGAGCACCCCAACACCATGTGTCATCTTATATGCCAAAACATGGAAAATGCAGACCGGCAGATAGGTGTTTCCGTCTTAATGAATGTCGATTTTATTTGAAATCATCTTTCTTCGATGGAAGTTGTGGATGGTGAAATCTTTAAATGAGTGATTGGATGCTTTTTCTGGCTCATCAACCAATAGCAAGGATGCATGGGACTATCATTGATTCATTTCTCTAGAATGTTTAGAATGTGCCACTATAATCAATGCCCTCCAGTTCTACTACTGCCTTCTAATATCGTCTATGAATAGTTTGATGATCTTTTCACTTGAGCCACTGCATATAATTATAGACTACATTCATCAATTCCTTCAACTACCAATTCTTGGATTGATATTATTCGTCAGAAGTTGGTTGACGATAATAAATGATCCTACTGTGGGACATTTCCATGCTGCCATGCACTTCTTTTGTCCCACATATGGTGTAAGATCTGATTTAAGTAAGTCGAGGACATGCAGGTCGGCTCGGTTTGTTGAGGGCGATGTTAGCCTTCTTTCAGTTCTGTGTCGACTCTCTTTTTCTGAATCATAGAAAAACCACCGTGAAGACCCGATCGGATGATCCGACTGAGGATCCTCCTATGCTTAAGTTAGCTTCTGAAAATATTTTCTATTTTTAATTCAAGTTGAAAAAAATTGCCAACCTCTTTCTCATGTCCTTTCTCCTTCGTATGTATTTCATTTTTCTGGATTCTCGCCCACCACCTGCGTACCTTCTTTTCCTCTCTTCATAGCAACCAGTAACTACTAAGTTTTAATTGGTGGGGCATTTTTTTTTCTTGAATTCAAGACTATTGATTTTTTTGCGCGCCAGCCATTATTGGTTATTCATTTCGTCCTTTTCTCGGGATTCTATCCATGGGTCAACGAGTCTTACCTTTTAATCCAAACCATTCATAATTCATATCAAACACCATTAGGTTGAAAAGTTCATATCAAACACCATTAGGTTGAAAAGTGCATTGAGATTTGAGAGAGAGAGAGAGAGAGAGAGAGAGAGTGTTAAATCATTAGCTCGTTGGAATGGGTACCATTGATAACAGGACTTGCTTCCACAATGTCAATCTTGTACAAGATATCACAAAATTAAAGTGCGGACGGGAAGGGATAACTCAACATAAGTTGTACCGTTTTGATAGTAATCCCTATCATTGTCGCGCTCATGCCGAAATTGGGTGATAGATGAGTTGACAAAATTCAAAAAACAGAAAGTGTGAAGGAGGTGGAATAAGTGACTATGTTCCAACTTCCAACAGAACCAGTGCCTACACCAGTCCAGCTGGATGAAAATTAGGGAGCAGGTCAGAAATCAGTCATAGTCTGATGAAAGGATTGATGGTTGAACGGATTAAACTCATCACTAGTTATTTTAAATTATCTTTTAATTTGTATCCACAAGGTTAAGGCTACATTAAAATGGACAGTTGGACAGGCCAACCGCCCACTCCACTGGTAGGCCTCTTGTCCGGTTTCTAAATGGCTGGATGGAATTGACTGTGAGGGAATGCCAGGCCATGGGATTTGCCAGGGAACTGTGGGTAAGGTAGAAATCGAATTTGTTGAGCAGGCAATAAGTTGGAGAATTTGGGTGGAAACATGTCTGTCATTCCGAAAATTCAAAGTGCAAAAGTTTTAAAGGTGGCCGGGAAAGGAAGTTTTTGAGATTTTCTGAATTTTGGGTGCATTTGTGCGACGAGAGAATTCTGTAATAAAAAAATTGTTCTAATTTTTAATGCAGCCTATTCTTCTATTATTTGGTGTGAAGTTTCTTTTTTTTTTTTTTTTTTCTACAGTAAAGGTAAAACAAAATGAACAGATTGAAAACCCTTACACACACAAGTTATTAAAAGACGGAAGAAAATGCCTGCTAAATCAAGAACTTGGGACATCAGTTTTTGCTTAATCTGAACTTCCCTAGCTCATCCTTTCCCATCCTGCTTGTATTGGCTATCAGCTAATTCATTGGTCTTAGCATGCCCTACGACGTCCAAAATATAAGGATGGAAGAAAAAGTAGAAATCCAAATAATTATCACTACATGGACTGCCAGTGCTAGATCTGATTCTGAGACATTTTGCTGAATAGATTTTGATATATGCCCAATTCACTAGTAGCAGCCAAAAAAAAAAAAAAAATCTTTTGTTAAATGATTAAATGAAAGCTCACCATTATGTATTAATGTGTTCCTCTCCCCATGGGGAGTCTTAAGGCCAAAAGCAAGGCCACATCCATATAGTCCCATCATAAATATTAAAGACTGGCCACTAGCCCTTCCATATATAGGTGGCCTTGTTTATAGGGTTTGTCTGTTGCACCACTACTTGTAGCACCCTAAGTGCCCAGCCCACGGAGTGGGAGCGGGAGTGGCGAAATGCTAAATTTTAAAATAATTCTATATTCAGAACGCCTTCAACGCGCTTATACAATATAGTACTTATGAGTTTATAAACAATTAACTAATGGGCACAAATATATTTTATCCATATATTCAAGTATTAAAAATAGAGAAAAAAAAATTAACTTTGCAATTTGATTATATAAAATATATAATAATTAATAAGTCAAAAGAATTTTCTTCATTTAGAAGATAAATATCTAGTTTACAGAAAAAGAAAATGCACAAAAAATTAAAATTCTATACGGTTCACTCCATATTCGATCGAACCGTGCTCCGAAGATGGATGATCAGCTCCGAAAGAGCAGATCCACGTTTTCATAGCGGAATCGACAGAGCTGAGAGAAGGCTTTGGATGCTGAGGTAGCACCTACTACCCATGTTGAGAGTAGGGTCTGAAGGAGTTAGCCATGAAAGCTTCCAACTAGGGTTCAACTTCTTGTCTTTTGTGACTTTAGTATTATTATTAGTAGTAGTAGTAATTGGCCATCATGACAAAGGACAAACAACGGTAACAAAACTGTAATTCAAACAAAGTTAGCCATTTTTTTTTAGGATGGATTTTCTTCTGATCTCGATCTGAGCATCAGGTAAATTAAAGAACAGAAGACTCGTTTGTGAAATCCAGATTCCAGGACAAGAAGCTACAATATATGTTGAGTATGGTGATTGGCTAAATAGTAGCAATATGATTCAAGCTGATCACTCTCAAAACATCTATATGATGAAAGCCATCCAGACTCTTACGACATATATTTTAGTACACAAGCTAATTACATATACAAATTCTGAAACCTTTCGCCATGTGGACATGGGTTTCGATCAAGATCCAATTTCTCCCGGATCCAAAAACAAGTTAGTGTACTTGTTACTTCTTCGATCATGGACTTCAGATACCCATTGGCGCCCTTAGCCACCCCCACAAGTTTTAGGGTAGCAATTTTCTAGTCCCTCCGGCCACGTACACGATCTGATTTTAATGTGGAAAATTTGGGTACAAGCTGATCCATTTAAATTCCAGTTTCGATATGTTAAGAAAACGTAAAACCAAAATTGATGATTTGGATTTGGCCATAAGTTGGTGGACATGTGCAATTTAGAGAGGTCATGTGTTTGATCCATTTGGATGAACCAAAGGTTGGCCCTACAAACATGATCTTACAAGTAGATCTTCTAAACATAGTGCTAACTTTCAATTGCAAAGGAAAAAAAAAACATCAATTGCCCACTGTGTGGACTGCTTCTACCGAAACCGATGTTACACCCCTCCTCGGTAACAGCGCCGATCAGAAAAGGCCTTAACCCCCTTCTCTCCGGCATAGCAGCGTCTCAGCCTTTGTCAAGGTGGGACTGGTCCCGGTAGAAGTACCGACCATGTCCTACCGAACTCGGCCTCACGCTGGCATCCCAGTCCGATCTCGGGTATAGCTGACCCCGGCGTCTTCTCCAGTTCGGCCTCTCTGCCGAGGTGAACACCGGGCTTCCAGTTCCCATTATGAGATGGGACGGGTACTTTGTAGGGAGTCCCTGTCAGGTAGGGCGGCCACCGGCCATTGATAAGGGCTCGTTCCTATCAACAAATCACATCCACATTTATGTGAGGGATTTGAGGGGAGGTCTGATGGGACAAGTATCCTCACCTACCCCCACTAAAGATCCCAGGTGTGGGCTGATGGGACAAGTATCCTCACCTACCTCCACTGTGGAACCTTCCACTCTCCTCTATATATGCCTGCATGAAGAGTCATGAACAGGTACATGCAAGATACATCCTGCACTGTTATTCTGTTAACATCCTCTTCTTCCCCACTTCACCCTAGTTCAGTGACTGCACTAACTCAGGCGTCGGAGTGCCTTTGGCTGACAGCAGCCTCGGGCCCTGACCGCTGTTTTCTCTTCCCTTTCAGATTTCAGGTTTCAGATCGGCAGAGACGCTCTTGTTCAGCTAAACAGCCTCTCTGCAAACCCTCATCATCAACTAAACCAAGTCCGTAATAATTAGGCACGCACAATTTGGCGCCGTCTGTGGGAACGATCTGAAAATTCCATATTTTCATCCCAACAGCTATGCCTCCTAAGGCTCAGAAGGGAAAGAGTGTTGCTAGACCGTCTAGGTCTAAGCAGCCAGAAACATTTCTGCCTCTCATGCCGCCTCCACTGGTGACAGACCAGGCAGGAGTGTTGGTGACGAGCTCGCGAAGAGATACCAGGCAGGCACCACTCAACCCTCCTCCGAAAGGAGTGGGAGGAGAGCCTGGTATGCGGAGTGTAGGTTCACCCGTCACAGTGACACACTCGTCGTCGAGAGGTGCAGCAGCGTCTTCTCGGTGCGATCCTGTATTAGAGCGGGCTCGGCAGAATACCTCTCAGGCGGAGCGTCCGCGCCTGGAGGTTGTCCTCAACGCGCCACCTCGTAAGGACGTTCCTCCTCAGGAACGGCCCCTACGAAGTGGGGCTCCTGTGCAGTCTCCTCCTCGTCGGTCTTCTTACGAGGACCACATGGAAGAGGATCACGTCCACCTCGGTGATGAAGGTGACGACGACATGGCCCTAGAGGACGATGTTGAGGCCCAAGCCGAAGCGATCAAGGCTCAAAACCTCATCATTGAAGAACAAAAAGAGCAGATCCTCCAGCTTCAGCGACAGCTTGAGCCAAAGGGCCAAGTCCAGCCCGAAGCCTCTCACACGCCTCCACCTCGGCAACGAGCTCGTCTGGGTCCCCGGGGTCGACCAGACCTAAGGGATCAACTGAATGAAAGGCGTGCCCGAGCTCGCGAAGAAGGCTCGAGTAACACCCACGCCAGCGCCGACCAGCATCAGGGCCAGAAACAAAGGCGAGAGACCAGGGACCCCGACATGGCTGACTATATTGATCAGCAAGTTAAGCTGGCCGTACAGCAGAGCCTGGAGCAGGCCGGCCTCGCTCGAGGTCGGTTGACTGCTAAACATGGGGACATCCACGGCACGTCTCCATTCTCTCGGGAAATCAGAGATCATCCCCTCCCTGATAAGTTCAGCGTCCCACGTTTCAATCTTTATGACGGGACGTCGGACCCCGAGGCTCATCTCCGCCACTTCACCCAGAAGATGACGGTATTCAGCGGCGACGGCGACCTTGACTGCAAGGTTTTCTCCTCCAGCTTGGGTGACCTCCCACTTCGGTGGTTCTGTGCACTTCCCGAGGGATCGATTTCGAGCTGGCCACAGCTCCGAAACTCCTTCGTCGAGAAGTTCCAAGTACACCGGGTCATCCCGAAGACCGACGCCGACCTGATCTCCATCAAGATGAGGCCGTCCGAGAACATCACTCAATTCGCCAAAAGGTTCTGGACCATCTACAGCGTGATTGAAAATTCTAACGACGACGTGGCCATTACTGCCTTCCAACAAGCTTTGCTGCCGGGCAACGAGCTTCGGAGGAAATTGGTGCGTCACCCCGCACCTTCAGTGAAGGCTCTGATGGTCCGGGTGAACCAGTACGTTGAGCAGGAAGAAGATGACGTCCGAGCTCGGGAGAGCCATAATCTTTGGCCGGAGGGCCGAACGGAGGGCCGTCCCATGAGGAGAGAGAGGCGGCGTACAAAGAAAGAGGTGGATCGAAACAGAGAGCCATCCATCTCGGCATTACGTCCTGCCCCCACCTCGGGAGGCAGTACGAGGCCAAAACCGAGTGGCGCCTCTTACAGAGCCGTCAATACCATCTTCAAAGAGCCTATCTACAAGCTCCTCAGCAAAATCCAAGCTCAGCCTTTCTTCAAATGGCCCCAGCCTATGAAAAGTGACTCCTCCTCCCGAGATCAGAGCAAGTTCTGTGCCTACCACAAAGATAGAGGACACAGAACCGAGGACTGCTATGCCTTCAAGGCGCACCTTGAAAAGCTCGTAAAAGATGGGCATCTTAGAGATCATGTCAGGGAAGAGGGCAGAGTGAACAATGCTCAGCAACGCAACCCCGACGATCAAGACAGCGGTGAGCCTATAGGGACCATCGACGTCATTCACCTGGCTCCTGCCCCCAGGGGTAGTGATCGAGCCCGTGCCGAGGCCAGGAAGGCCCACCACATCAAGCATGTGATGACGGCCGAGCTCGGTCCCTCGGCAAAGAAAGCATGTGTGGAGAGGCCAAAAATCTGGTTCTCTGATAAAGACTTGGCCGGGGTCCAGCTACCACACAATGATCATCTTCTTCTGACTATGAGGTTACACAACTTCAATGTCAAAAGGATCCTGTGGACCCCGGGAGCTCCTCAGAAATCCTCTACTTGGATTGCTTCAGGAGGATGGGCCTGAAAGAGGAGGACCTGCAGGAAGCCCGCACCCCGCTGGTGGGTTTCAGCTCCAAGACGGTATATCCCAAAGGGAAGATTTCCCTCAAGGTCGAGGTCGGAGGAGCCCCCATGACGGCAGATTTCCTGGTGGTGGATGCACAATCCCCATACAATGCCATCATGGGGAGAACCTGGCTTCATAACCTGGAGGCCGTTCCCTCGACCCATCACCAGAAGCTCAAGTTTCCTTTACAGAACAAGGATGGGAGCTTCGAAGTTATCATAGTCCGCGGCGACCAAGACATGGCCAAAGAATGCCTCTTGGCCGTGGTCCCCGGAGATACACAGCCACAGCAAGTCCACATGACCGAGCTGGAAGCTGAGCTCGATGCTGTGGGCCGAACTCCCGAACAGAAGAGCATTGAGGACCTCACCCAGGTCGGGATCGATCCCAGCGATCCAGAAAGGTTCTTCCTGCTCGGTAGCCAACTTGCTGACGAGGAGAGGGCCAGGATGCTCGACTTCCTGTTACAAAATAGGGAGGTCTTCGCCTGGACCCCATATGAAATGTCCGGCATCAGCCCCGAGGTCATAAGCCACAAGCTGAATGTAGATCCCCAGCATAAACCTGTTGTCCAAAAGATTCGCAGGTCGGGCACCCAACAGGCAGAGGCTGTGACCAAGGAGGTCAACAAATTACTGGACGCTGAGGCTATCCGCGAAGTCCACTACCCTGTGTGGTTGGCCAACACGGTTGTGGTAAAAAAGAAGGATGGGAGCTGGAGGGTCTGTGTAGACTTCACCGACCTCAACAAAGCCTGTCCCAAAGACAGCTTCCCTCTACCAAAGATAGACCAGCTGATCGACGCCACTGCCGGCCATGAGAGGATGAGTTTCCTCGATGCCTACCGAGGTTACCATCAAATTCCAATGCATGAGCCTGATCAAGAAAAAACCTCGTTCATAACACCCAAGGGCACCTACTGCTACAAAGTGATGCCCTTCGGGTTAAAAAACGCCGGTGCCACTTACCAGAGGCTGGTGACCAAGATGTTTCAGGACCAGCTCGGCAGGACGATCGAGGTCTATATTGATGATATGGTCGTTAAGTCTAAACGGTCACAGGACCACTTGACTGACTTACATCAAACCTTCTCCATCCTCAAGAAATACCAGCTCAAGTTGAACGCCTCCAAATGTGCATTTGGCGTCGGCTCGGGCAAGTTCCTGGGCAGCCTAATTACTAGGCGAGGAATCGAGGCCAATCCCGATCAGATCTCGGCACTCAGAGCCCTGCAGAGTCCGAACTCGATAAAACAGGTTCAGAGACTTACCGGGATGGCGGCAGCACTAAACCGCTTCATCAGCCGAGCTTCGGATAAATGCCATCCCTTCTTCCAGCTCTTGAAAAAGAGCTCCGGGTTCAAATGGACCCCGGAATGCGAGAGCGCTCTCCAGGAGCTCAAAGTGTACCTTTCCTCCCCTCCTCTGCTTTCCACCCCGGTACGGGGTGAGGTTTTATACCTATATCTGGCAGTTTCGGACCATGCAGTAAGCTCTGTACTCGTAAGAGAAGATGACAGGCAGCAAAGACCCATTTATTACACAAGCAAAATCCTGCTGGATGCCGAAACGAGATACCTGCCATTGGAGAAGCTCGCATTTGCACTCGTCAGTGCGTCCCGCAAGCTCTCCCACTACTTCCTGACATACTCCATAGTGGTCGTGACAGAGCACCCACTCAAGTCCCTCTTCCGAAGAGCAGACTTCTCAGGCAGACTGTCTAAATGGGCTGTCGAACTCGGGCAATATGATATCAATTATCAGCCCCGAACGGCCATTAAAGCCCAAGTACTGGCAGACTTCATCGTGGAATTCACCTCTCCTAGTTCGGCACCGAGCCATCTCGACACCGAACTGGGGGGCAAGGAGGTGAGAACTTCGGCCGAGACCGAACAGGAGCGGTCCTGGAAACAGTTCCTCGCCTCATCCTGGAAAGTCTTCGTCGATGGGTCCTCCACCTCCAAAAGGGCTGGCGCTGGCGTAGTCCTTCAATCTCCAGAGGGCCTCGTCATTGAGCAAGCCCTGACTCTTGACTTCAAAGCATCTAACAATGAAGCCGAGTACGAAGCACTAATTGCAGGGCTGGGCAGCGCAAAAATCCTGGGAGCACAACAACTAGTGATCTTTAGCGACTCACAGTTGGTCACAAGCCAACTCAATGGAGATTACCAGGCCCGCGATGACAGGATGGCAGCCTACCTAGCCCACACCAAGCAACTTCTATCTCGTTTCCAAAAGGCTGAAGTCAGGCAGATAGGCAGAGACTCCAACTCTCACGCCGATGCCCTTGCAAATCTGGCCTCTGCCGTCGAGGCAGGAAAAAAAAGAACTGTCGAAGTGGAAGCACTGGACAGACCGAGCATACAACTTCAACCGCCTCGACAGATTATGTGCATTGACCTCGGCCCGAGCTGGATGGATGAACTTATCTCCTACCTCAAGAATGACCAGCTGCCCGAGGACAAGGACCAAGCCCACAAAATCAGGCTGAAGGCAGCCCGATTTTGGCTCTCTCCGGACGGTAAACTCTACAAAAAGTCCTACAATGGCCCTTACCTCCAGTGCGTTCATCCAAGCAAAGTCGAGGACTTCCTTTATGAAATCCATGAAGGGATCTGTGGCAGCCACATCGGAGGTCGGTCACTCGCTTACCGAGCTATCAGCCAGGGGTACTGGTGGCCCTATATGCAGAAGGATGCACAGGTCTACGCCAGGAAATGTGAGAAGTGCCAGAAGTTCGCTCACTCTCTCCATCAGCCAGCGCACGACCTGAGCCCTCTTTCCAGCCCGTGGCCCTTCGCCCAATGGGGACTGGACCTCGTGGGACCACTCCACCGAGCTCCAGGGAATAAAAGATGGTTGATCGTAGCAACTGACTATTTCACCAAGTGGATAGAAGCCGAAGCGCTCTCCTCCATCACTGAGAAGGACACCAAAAACTTCGTGTGGAGAAGCATCGTAACTAGATTCGGAGTGCCTCGAACCTTGGTCACGGATAACGGGACCCAGTTCGACTCCAATTTCTTCAGAAGCTTCTGTCAAAACCTTGGCATCAGGAACTACTATTCTACCCCGGCCTACCCCCAGAGCAATGGGCAGGCTGAAATTTCGAACAAGGTGGTGCTTGACGGACTCAAAAAGAGACTAGATCGAGCCAAAGGCAGATGGGTAGAGGAGCTTCCAAGTGTCCTTTGGGCATACAGGACTACCCCGAGGCGCTCGACCTCGGCAACTCCCTTCTCCCTAGCCTACGGAATGGAAGCTGTAATTCCACTTGAGGTCGGTCTCCCCACCCTCAGGTCGGAACTGTTCGACCGAGGCCAAAATGATGCAAACCTCGCCACAAAGCTCGACTTGGCTGAGGAGCGAAGGGATGCCGCGGCCATCCGCCTCGCTTCCTACCAACGACAGTTGGCTAGAGGGTACAATCAAAGGGTCAGAGAGCGAAAGTTTTCCCCTGGAGAATTGGTCTTGAAAAAGACTCTTCCAGCAGACAGGAATCCCAGCGAAGGAAAGTTCGCACCGAACTGGCATGGGCCATTTAAGGTGACTTCGGTAGCTGGGCAGTCCGCATATAGGCTTGAGGATATGGAGGGCAGAGAGCTGCCACGCCCATGGAATGCCACCCACCTCAAGAAATTCTATTTTTGAGATGTAATCGGATTCGGGAAGTTAATAAACCAATTCTTTTTATAGAATACGTTTTTTCTTTCCAAGTTGTCTCCTATTCTCGAAGAAATGGCGAACTCTGCATATACCTACAGCTCGGTCACAGAATCAGCTTGTATTCTTTGTTCGGTTACCATAGTAACTACTTCGGGCCAGTCAATGGACCAGTCAAGTTCTGATTATAAAACCGGACTCAGCTTTGGTCATAGGACCAAGCGCCCTCAGTTTTACCGAGATTGATGCTTGTTGTGGTTGCAAAATCAATACGGCACCTCGGGTTACAACTTTACTACATCAAATTCGGCTGCGACCGAGCTCATTTACTTTGTCTTATTTCCTATTATTTATTCTGGTTGTTAAGCCAAACGCATAAAGAAAGGAAAAAAGAAGAGAAAAATTCGCCACAAATGTTCAAAGTTGGATGCAAGGCCAATTTCATTTCATAAATGAGAAAGGTTACAATTTTTCCCAACAAAAAGAAATACAAAATCTCCCTCCAATACAAAAACAAAAAAACCACAAAAACAAAGTTACATCATATCTTTTCAAGCCACGGCCCCCTCGGCGCCATCAGCAGCAGCGTCTTCCACGACTTCGGCAACCACTTGTCCGGCGTCGGCGTCCGCGTCGAGTCCAGGGGCAGGGTCTTCGGTTTCCCTGACTGGGACCTCAGGAGCTCGGTTCGGTGCGGGCTGAGGAGGAGGAAACTGGGGGATCTCTCTATACACAGGGTTGTCCTCGGGGACCCCTGCTGCTCTCAACGAGCTCGTCCACCCCAGCCTCCAGGCCTTCAGGCTGACATTCTTGACTTGGGCAACATACTGTTCGGTGGCCTCTGCCACCCCTTCGTCGAACGACTTGTCGACATCAGCCCGCAGTTTGTCAATATCAGCGAGGAGTGCAGCCTCCGCCTCCTCCCACCTCTTTTCAAGCTCGGCCGTTGCCTGAACTTGGTTTTCCAATTCCGCCCTGACCTTATCAAGCTCGTCTCTGAGGCCCGTGGCGCACGCTTCCTGCTCGGCTGCCTTCTGTTTTATTTGGCTGAGCTCGGCCTCGAGTTCCACTTCCCTCTTCTCCGCCCTCTCTGCCCGAGCGGTGCTCTGTTGGGCTTTGTCCGCCAACACCAGCCCCCTTTGCAGGATCTGAGGAAACAAGCGTTAAACGGAGGTCAATATCAAAAGTACAGAAATCAAAGAAGAAATGCAAAGCTCAGAAGATGGGAGAATCACAAGGTCCTCTTGCCGAACCCCCTCGGACTCGCCCTCCGACTGACTTTCCTCTTCGGAGTCGGTCCCTGCAGCGGTCTGGACGTGCGAAGGACAGGCTTCGGCTGAAGCTCCAGAAGGTATGGTCTCGGGGGGCACTTGCGCAGGCCCTTCGGTTGGAGCTGTTTGCTCCTCGGCTTCGGCAAGGGTTAAGACTTGCTCCCCCCTGAGGTTCTCGTGCTGTCTTCTTATAAAAGATCGGTACACGGGCTCGTACCCAAGAAGGACTGAGGCAGATCGGGTCTGGTGACCCTTGTAACTATAAATCCTTTTTAACCAGGCGACGTTTCGTCGCCACCCGGAGTTCTTCCTCTGCCGTTTCCTCTCCGTGTGACCTACACGACAAGCAATTAGGCATCAGTTCGGCAGAACGAAACTATATCAGAAGATTAGAAATTGAGATATTTACTCGGTGGTACTCCGAGACGACCGGGTACGTGGTTCACCCTGGGCTCTCCGGGGGCATACTCCCAGTTCCCGGTGACGTAAAGGCAGTCGTTCCCGGCGTATTTTGTGTTGTCTTCGAGCTCGTTGATTATGGGAATCTCCTTCGACCGAACTCGCAGGTAGTATGCGTCGTCCTTTGGAGATCGACAGAGGTTATACACATCCTCAATGTCCTCGACGCCAAGGTCGGTTCCCAATATCCTATTGAGTTCGGCTATACCCATGATTATCTTGTAACCATTGGGCATTAGTTGGCAAGGGGTAAGGTTCCACCTCCTGAGACAAGCCCTTAGAAGGGGATGGACTGGGAATCTCACCCCGCCCTCGATTATGGCTACTAGTGGGAAGGGCATCCACCCCTCTACAAGAACCCGTGGTCGGCTTCGGTCACCAGGCCCGTCCGCCCTAATCTGGACGTTCTCTGGTATCTGGTATTGTTTCCTAAGTTCAGCTAGGGCAAGCTCTGTGTCTATCCAATGTCTGAAAACCCCCATCTTCCCCAGTCTAGACCGGAATACAGGTGACGGCGACGGAGAAGAAGGACAGAGTACACACCCCCAAAAAGAAAAAGAACCCAGAGAAGGAAAAATGTCAGAAAGGCAGAAGGGAACTCACTAAGACACAGGGCCGGAAGGAGTGTAGGGACAACGGAAAACTCTAAACTTCAGAAGGCGAACAGAGGGACTTCTCGGACGACGAGGCTTCAGGCAACTCTCAGGCGAAAGCTCCAAGCACAGTGACAGCAAAAGTGGTCCTCCTTCGAGGACCGGGGTTTTTATACAGGGATGGAGATCTCTTCGTATCCCAAAAAGGCATGTGCAGACACCGCCTCGAGCACGCCACCCGTCTCCTCGATGAGACGTAATGGCCATCAGGGACCTGACACGTGGCGGCATCACAACGCCTTCATGATGACATGGTTGGGTTATTAAAACCGCCTCCAGACAGCCAGGCGCTATTAAAAGCGCCTCGGAAAGCGAAGCGGCACCCCACGCCTTTTTGTAAGCTAGGGGATCGGTTTCGGGAAAGTCCCATCCTATCACTCCTAACCCCGTGGTCTCCTTGATCCCCCGAAGTCAGGAGCAGGGGGCAATTGTGTGGACTGCTTCTACCGAAACCGATGTTACACCCCTCCTCGGTAACAGCGCCGATCAGAAAAGGCCTTAACCCCCTTCTCTCCGTCATAGTAGCGTCTCAGCCTTTGTCAAGGTGGGACTGGTCCCGGTAGAAGTGCCGACCATGTCCTACCGAACTCGGCCTCACGCTGGCATCCCAGTCCGATCTCGGGTATAGCTGACCCCGGCGTCTTCTCCAGTTCGGCCTCTCTGCCGAGGTGAACACCGGGCTTCCAGTTCCCATTATGAGATGGGACGGGTACTTTGTAGGGAGTCCCTGTCAGGTAGGGCGGCCACCGGCAATTGATAAGGGCTCGTTCCTATCAACAGATCACATCCACATTTATGTGAGGGATTTGAGGGGAGGTCTGATGGGACAAGTATCCTCACCTACCCCCACTAAAGATCCCAGGTGTGGGCTGATGGGACAAGTATCCTCACCTACCTCCACTGTGGAACCTTCCACTCTCCTCTATATATGCCTGCATGAAGAGTCATGAACAGGTACATGCAAGATACAGCCTGCACTGTTATTCTGCTAACATCCTCTTCTTCCCCACTTCACCCTAGTTCAGTGACTGCACTAACTCAGGCGTCGGAGTGCCTTTGGCTGACAGCAGCCTCGGGCCCTGACCGCTGTTTTCTCTTCCCTTTCAGATTTCAGGTTTCAGATCGGCAGAGACGCTCTTGTTCAGCTAAACAGCCTCTCTGCAAACCCTCATCATCAACTAAACCAAGTCCGTAATAATTAGGCACGCACACCCACTAAGGAAAAAAGAACATACCATAGAATGGTTTTCGGCCGAATATGTTATTCATTTCTTAATGACATGTTTATTTTTAGACCTTTACAGGTTAAGTAGATCCAGTTGGGTAGACCTTATAATAAATGGGTCTGTAAAAGTAGTGGTTCCCATCGATAAACTATTCTGGGTGGGCACATACATAATAAGATTAGGATTCAACCCAACCCGACTGGACATGGCCCATTGCTACATGCTGGATGCATCCCAACTGGGGCAGCCAATGGTTGCACGTTTACCCTGAGAGATCCAACCCAACAAAATAGCTGGCTGGTTCCATTCCATTACCAAATTTATTTTGGATTTTGGGGTCTATCCATAAATATTGTGAAAACAAAATGGGACTCGCATCTGAACCATAAAGATTGGCTCCATGCAAGATTAAGAACAGATTTGAATATAAATCAGATCCAAACATGCTCTGAATCAGATATTTTTAAAGCCTTAGTCTTGCCCAAAAAACCTAGACATTGAAAGGGCATGTTTCTGGAAAAGGAGAGGAGTATGTGAATATACAGGGGAAATTCTACAATTTTTTGCTTGGTTTAAATCTTTTTTTTTATTTTTATTTTTATTTTTATTTTTATTTTTTGTTGTTGTTGTTGTTGTGGTGTGATGAATTTCTCCCCACAGAAAACACATGCTGTTAAATTGATTTTCTACAGTAAAGAGGAAAATAAAATTCTAGGGAGAGTTGAAGAGCTGAATTCAATGCAGAATAAAGAAGTAATTAAGAACCCCTGTGTCACACTGACACAAAAGATCCTATGCAGCTGGATTTCCTTTAAAAAAAAGAAAAAAAAAAAAACTTACTTCTTGCAACTGATTTCTTCACGATGGAGGAAAAGTGTTTCCCAGTAGGGAGGAGTGAGAAAGTTGTTTCCCTCGGCATAAGAAACTCAAACGTGCCGCAAATGTACTTCGATGAAGTACCATTTTTTCAGACAAGGGAATTATCATGGGTTGATCTATCTACTAGTGAGTGGTATGGCCTGTGGCCTGTGGCCTGTGGACATGTCCATCGGAATGGTTGTGTATGAACACATTTACTGTTTGTCCCCTTTAATTTCTTTTTCAGTTCCTCATTTGCCGCCCCATCAAAAAAATTTCTCCTCCACAAAAAGCTATTCTAGTCCTGAGATAATCCAGAGAATCAAACTCACAATTAATTACCTCAAATTTATTTCCCACCCCCATTCATCAGAATAACCTCAAAATCACATCTCAAGTTTATAGACACCTTACATAACTCACATGGATATTAAAAAAAAAAAAAAAAAAAAGAAGAAAAAACCTCTATAATTGGATCATGTAAACAAACACTTTTAACAGTGGAATCACATTGACCATTTTACTCTTAAACATCCTCTACAGCTGTATGTACGTAGAAAGTCTGAAAAGTCTCAACCAAATTGCAATAAAATAAGATCACTAGGCTGCTATAATAAATACCTAACTGCCCCCTCCTGCTTGTGTATGCTGGAGTTAATGCTCAAGCAAACAAATTAAATGAAACGTTCTCTTTTTCCCTTGCGGATTTCCCTCTCCAAATACATGCATTCTTTAAATTCAGCAACTTAAGAGGAACTCTCCCTAAAACAAAAGGCCAAGTGTATGGCTAGAATCTTCCTTTCAACTCCCATTTGCGTATTTGTCACTCAGTAAGTCATGCAATTCTCGTTTCCGGAGACTTGCATGGCTTCAATCTTTTGATGGGTGGGTGCTGATTTTCTTAAACAAGTGGTCAGATTGTATCGCCTACAAATCAGAAGGGGAGATCTTTGCAGCATTACAGCTTAGAAATCGTTGGTGTTATATAAAGAGACCACCCCCAACAAGCCCGACCCAGACCCATTTGGTGGACTCTCCCATCTTTCGGGGGTATTTGTGTTTTTCTGTTTCCTTTCAGAAATTGCTGCTATGGGTTGGTGGAGGCTGATTTCTGCAGCCATTGCTGGGATTCTCTACTTCCACAGCTTCTGCTTCTCAGATCAAGGTAAATAAAAAAGGTCTTGTTCATCTTCTCACTGCTCTTTCAGGCCCCTAACTTCCCAGGACCCATCCTAATTCAGCCTCTTGTACTGTCATTTTCTTCTAACCCCAACTATAAATTAACTTTTGCTGGGTCTTAAATCTTAATAACAAAAACTAATAAGTAGTGTGCATTAATTCTCATTTTTATTTTATAACATGTAAAGATGAAAACACCTTTCATTTGATCAATCCAGCTTGGCCATACCACACCTAGTCTCAGCTGAATTTGTCCAAATCCCCCAAACCAATTTGGATGGCTCATTCCACAAAAGGAATATACAAAAACAACATAGAGGATTTCGAATTTCTAAGTGAACTGGTATAAATGTAGGATTCCTTTCTACGAAAATGGAAATACGTAGAAAAACAAAATTCTCACGTTTGTTTGCACCGGGAAAAGGCTATAGAAAATCAGCTCTTTCGGAGTATTGGACTTTCACGTTATATTTTTTTTTCTTCGTAAATATAAATACGATTTCCTATTCCATGACAACATTATTATAAACACTGACACGCGTGATTTTTTTTTTTCTCTTTCATGGGTGTGTTTTTGGATGCAGCTCCAAACTACAGCTTTATGCAACAAGCCACAAAGGCCCAACCAGTCTCATACTATGACTACATCATAGTAGGAGGAGGAACAGCAGGCTGTCCACTGGCAGCCACACTCTCTCTAAACTTCAAAGTCCTCCTCTTGGAAAGAGGCGACTCGCCCTACGGAAACCAAAACATCTCCAACCTCATCCACTTCGGCGACACCCTCTCCGACCTTTCCCCCACCTCCCCCTCCCAGCGCTTCATCTCCGAGGACGGCGTCATCAACGCCCGAGCCCGAGTCCTCGGCGGCGGAAGCTGCCTGAACGCCGGCTTCTACACCCGAGCCAGCCCCTCCTACGTCCGTTCCTCCGGCTGGGACGGCGGCCTCGTCAACCGCTCCTACGACTGGGTGGAGAGGGTCGTTGCCTTCGAACCCCCAGTCCTCCAATGGCAGTCCGCCGTCCGAGATGGGCTCGTGGAGGTGGGCGTCCTGCCCTACAATGGCTTCACCTACGACCACAAGTATGGGACCAAGGTGGGTGGGTCCATCTTTGACAAAGACGGCCATCGCCACACTGCAGCAGATCTGTTGAAGTACGCCAACCCCAGTGGGCTTACAGTCCTTCTCCATGCGACTGTGCACAGGATCTTGTTCAGAACTGCAGGTAAATTAATTGACAGTCGAGATTGATCGATGAAAGTAGTTGGTTTTTTTTGTCCTTTGGGTCATCCTTTTAGATGTTTGATTAAATGCGTGAATGCACCAACTAGTACAAAAAGTTGTGTAAAAACAGAGTTGAAAGTGATTGCACTGTGTAGGAAAGGCAAAGCCGCTGGCCCACGGTGTTATCTTCAGGGATGGTAAGGGAGGAGTGCATAGGGCGTACCTGAATAAGGGGTCGAAGAACGAGATCATCGTTTCTGCGGGTGCGGTTGGGAGCCCTCAGTTGCTGATGCTGAGTGGGATTGGGCCTGCAAGGCAGCTGCAGAAGCTTGGGATTAAGGTAACATTGGATCAGCCCTTGGTTGGGCAAGGGATGTCGGATAACCCCATGAATGCTATATACATTCCGTCTCCTTTGCCTGTGGAGGTTTCTCTCATACAGGTGGTGGGGATTACTCGATTTGGGAGCTACATTGAAGCATCTAGCGGCTCAAATTTTGCGCAGACAGGGACTCAGAGAAACTTTGGGATGTTCTCCCCACAGGTTGTTCTTGCCAAAATTCGATTTATACTTACAAACACATTCACAACACTACTAGATAAACAGATTACAGACTAGTATGGTATATCTGTGCTTAAAAAAAGTTGTTGAAAGTGAAGAAATGAAGGTGAAGATTTATAAAATGGCCATCAAGTCATCTCCCCCTTGATGAAAATGGATATCCTAGTAAATCAAATCCCAGGAAAGTCGTCTGGGCCGATATACAGATATTCTTCGCCACTCACCTCTTTAATAATCTTTCATTGCAAGTTGGAACTAATTTTAGCTTAAGGTTTTTCAGAATTCAACTTCATGCAAACAAATTAAACTAGCCCTTGGGATGGATGGTGACATAGGTAAATACAAGTGTTTGCAAGCTTAGGATGGTGACGTGGACAGATGCGTGCCCTTAAAAAAATCAAGAGTGTTGGCATGCTTAGATGGTGATATAGATCTACTGATCTACCCTCTTATCAGAAGAAGAAGTACTTGGTAAAATTCTATCTAAGCTGACAAGTGATGCAGCCTTCCAAAGAAGTCAGCAGATGCTGAAATCTTCATGAACCTTTTATTTTTAAATAAAAATCTAAAAATAAATAAATAAATAAATCAACTTTCAATTTTTAATTTTTAATTTTTTAGTGCGAAGAATGGATTGCCAAATTCTATATTTAGATGTATGGCTTACTTGTGATTGATTTTGAACTAGCCTATTGAGAACAGGATTCAGTAATAAGTTGCTGGAATCTAATCTTAGCTGTACTCCCTTCAGTAATTATGGCAGTAGATCTCGTTATAAAAATCATCTTTTTAAGGAAGATTATCTCAATTGAGTTAAAATCTTCCAATACTTTTGTTTCAAATGACAACACCATCTGATGTGCTACAGTTGTGGCAAATCACATCTACGGCTTCGGATTAAGTAACACAGGAAATCCAAATTGGTCACCTTTCCACATGAATGATCAAGTTTGGTCTAGGCCACGTTTTGAGATATTTCACACGTGCATGTTTTATGTGGAAGTTCTTCAATTTTTTTGCATGATAATGAAGATCATGACTTTCACACTCAATTCACCCTACATTCATGTGCATGGCATGTAGGCAGTTAGCAAGCTTTTAAAGCCATTCATTGTATTTATAAATATATGGGGCCTGCTTGATGTTCATGCTGCCCTATTATTACTTATAATAAGGCATATGCACATCTTTACTAATTACTAGTTTGGTATTACTTGTTGTAAAACAGTAAGTAATGTCATGTGTTTGATAATTGCAGACTGGCCAGATTTCCACAGTTCCACCCAAACAAAGAACACCAGAAGCTATAGAAAAAGCTGTGAAGGCCATGAACAGTCTGGAGGTTGAAGCTTTCAGAGGCGGATTCATCCTTGAGAAGGTCATGGGGCCCATTTCAACCGGCCATCTAGAGCTCAAAACTAGAAATCCAAACGACAATCCATCGGTCACCTTCAACTACTTTAAGGAACCCCAGGATCTCCAGAGATGTGTGGAAGGCATGAGAACAATAGAGAGAGTGGTGCAATCCAAGCCATTCTCCAAGTTTAGGTACCCCTACATCAGTTTACAGGCCCTCATCAACATGACCTCGCATTTCCCTGTGAACTTGCTGCCGAGGCATGAAAACGACTCCACGTCGTTGGAACAGTTCTGCAAAGATACTGTGATGACTATATGGCACTACCATGGAGGATGTCAGGTGGGCCGAGTTGTGGATCATGATCACAGGGTGCTTGGCGTTGATGCACTAAGAGTAATCGACGGCTCAACTTTTAATTACTCTCCTGGTACCAATCCCCAAGCCACGGTTATGATGCTCGGAAGGTAATTCGCTAATTATTACTAATCATCATCAACAACTATTATCACATTGCAGGAGCTGTGCTTAAGGCTCTAGATGAACCCAAGAACCCTTGCCCCAAAGGACCCAAAGTATCGACCACTTCTTGGGCCACCCCTGACAATAGGGTACAAGTCCATGGTGAATTAGCCATTGAATCTAATACGTATGGTCAGATCTGTTATTTGGGTCCAAAAGTGAGGAACAAGTCCCACGACCTTGTAGATCTGAAGGAGAAAAGTTAAGTCCCACTTGTTTTATATATCCCAGGCCTTTTGGCCGGGGAAAGGCCCTAGCTCAGCTCATGCAGCTACAAAATAGGCTCAGACCCAGGCCATGAAGGAGGCACTGAGGCTAGCTACACCCAGTTGCAACTGTTAGCATTGATGGTCCTTAATATTGGAAGCTCACATATTTGGACAATGGTTTTTGGCTTTTGATGTTGGTTGTGCAGGTACATGGGGATTAAGATAAGGAACCAGAGGCTTGGAATGAAAGGTTTGGATTAGATGAGTACGACGGTGATGGTTTTAGAGTTTGGATGGTTTAATAGGAGAGTCGTTTCATGTACCTTTGATTTACCTCTGTTATCTTTGATTATTGTATCCATGAGTGCTTCCGGAAGTTTGTTGAAACTGGAGATCATGAGATCATTTATATTATACTACATAAAACGGATTTGGCATTGAATAAAATGAGGATGAAGTAGCAGCTGTAAGATGTGTGTATGTATGATTGAGAAGTCCCGCACAATCACATTTAGCATCGAGCACTGCTACTTGTCCCGGGACTGCCCGACTCCACATAAAAGGGCATTTTGAAAAATGACCAAAATGCCCTTTTATGTGAAAAAATGACCAAAATGCCCTTTTTATGTGGAGTCGGGCCAGTCCCGGGACAAGTAGACTTTTTCTTTATCATCAAGTCACAATTGCTAGTTAGTTTCCTCTTTGAAAAGGAGATTTGAATTCCTAAGGGCCCGTTTGGTACTTTACTAATACAATACAAGTCAAGTAAAGCCTCTATTTTTCAGACAAGATGTCACATCAAATGCAATTTATTTAAAACTTCTCCTATCTTTTTCATACAAAAAGTCAAAAATCAACTACCTTTATCTACTAAAATACAAAAAGCTCCACTTTTTTATACAAAAAGTCAAAAAGATTTCATAATAAACAATAAACAATAAAATACCATCATAATCCATTTATATTTTATTCTTTCTTCAAAATCAATTTTACTTGACTTGACTATATTAGTAGAGTTACCAAACTGGCCCTAAGTGATCAGTTTTCTAATAAAACTAAAGATATGACGGATGATGAAGATTTCAGAATGGGTTAAGAAATAATAACATTAAGGCTTATCATATGAAACAGGTTTCAGAACATCATCTTAAACATCCGGTACTATGTTCAATTTGAGGAAAGAATGCAACATATTTTTATCCTCTTCATATGTGGCCGTTGACTCCTTAACTCAAAGGACTAAAAACTGGTGTTTTCATTATAAAATCATGGCCAAAAGCTGCTACCTTCTCTTAAAATGTCATAATAGCCCTCAACTAACATTTTATGTCCTGGTATTGGGGCTCTGAATGTGATGGATTTCACCGTACCACATTATCTAGTAGAAATAACTGGGGAAGCCTCCAATGAGGGCACGTATGGATAATATCCTCAGAGCAGAATCTGATCTTATTTTTCTTGATTCTGAAGAAAATTCAGTTTTGAGTGGAGAGGAAAAGTGTGAGGATTTGGAGAATCCTCAAAACCCATAAAAAAGTTCTCTTTTTTATCGACTTCTCAGTCTCTACATCCCCTCGTCAAATTTTGCAAATCCAAGGAGGTAAAAAACACCCAAGTCACACTGTCACAAGGAGTGACTCCTGGGTGTTTTCAAACCTAATTCTAAAATCAGTAAACAAAGGGTCATAGATTAGGATTGGATGATTCTATGGAGTTGATATTTGATATAACGTTATATCTCATCTATTTTAGTTTTCAATTCCCCACCTCCCATGATTAGCAATTTGGCATCCACGAGGGGGCTCACAAGGCATGCTCAGGGAAGTGGCCTAAATAATTATACTCTGACCAAAAGAAAAAAAAAAAATAGGCACACCTACTCACATTATTGATGAGAGAACCTGGCAACAAATATCCAAGTTCAACTACCAAACCCGTGTATTCTTTCATAATAACTACAACCTATAAATCATATAGGATGAAGGACAGGGATAGGTATCAATTATCACGTGGGGGTTGGACAACATTAATGTGTTTAGATTTAGAAAGGGTTTTTTCTGTGCCCTAATGCATCATTAGTCACTATCGTCACCATATATGCCATTCGATTGCTCAACCATCACAAGTATATGTCTGGAATGGACACCCTGTTTACCCAATTTCTAGAAGAATCTACAAATTACAATGGGTATAATTATTAAGTGGGCGACTTGCACCATTAGTGTATCAAAGTCGCGTTGAATTTGATATGGTTTGCAACATAAATTAAACATAGGATCTAGATTCATGCATTAAACAATGGACGATCCAATGTACTGAAAGCTTACCTTGTGCAATGAACTTGTGACAAAAGACATATTTTTTTCCCCACCGTTTGGATGCATTTGTTTATTTCTGTACTTACAAAGGACTGTCTTATCTATCTATCTATCTATCTATCTATGAAGTTACTAATTAGGTGAGTTGGTTCCAACTTCCAAGTGATTGTTTATTAAGGCTGAAATGGGTTGGATTAAAGGGTATTGAAACGTGAGAAAAAGGCCCAAAACGGCCCGAACACCCAGAGGACCCCTTAATACACACACCTCCAAAACAAAACCATGTCCCTTAATCAGCTGAGATGCAGCGGGAGACTGCATTGATAAATATTTTTTTGTCAAAGCTCCTTGGTAGAATTTTTACTTTTGTTTTTGCTGAAAGTTTTTTTCACCTTTGAGATTGATCCTCTGTTCTGAGTTTAATTTGTAGAGAAACATAATTTAAAGTTGAAACTCTGAAAACTCAATACGAGAGAATTGGACCATTTTCTTTTATAGTCCATCTAGATCAAACCTAAGCAAGGCTAGTGACTAGACTTACCTACGATGCTCAGATACAGATATGGATACGGTCACTGATATGGGGATTAGAAATACAACCGCTCACTTTTGAAAATTTAAGACATGGATATGGGTGACCTAGATTCTTCTTTAGATTATTTTTGAATCAATGAAATTATTATTATTTTTGTCTCTTCTTTGCATTTTTTTTATGGAGAGAAGTAAAAACATTAAAAGAACAATATGAAATAAAAGACTTTTATAAGTAGGATATTTTAAACTTATTCTCTAGGAGTATCGGTGCACTATCAAGTACCAACTGCCAACACAAGTGTTGTATTGATCCGATACAAATACTGTTGAGGTCAACGTCCACCCTCGCTCCTGAGCGGTCATAATTGTGGTCGAACTCTCGCCCTCACCATAAAATCATTGTTGTGCCGTTTCCTATCACCAATTGCTTTTGGGATAAGTGGTAGCTCAATGTGGTGTAAGATCCTACAAGTGGTATCAGAGCCTGGTAGGTCGAGTGTTCGAGTCACGGGATACGCATTTTGCGAGTTGCGCAGCAGGAGTCGCGGCGGGTGTGCCTTTGAAGGATGGATTGTTGAGGTCAACGTCAACCCTCGCTCTTGAGCGGTCATAATTGTGGTCGAACTCTCGCCCTCACCATAACACCATTGTTGTGCCGTTTATGGGGTGTAAGATCCTACAAATACGTTCAACTGTACAACTATCCAAGTGACGTATGGACTTACATTTTAGCATACCACATTGCAAGCCATTATTATAATGAACGCAAACTAGGATCAATCCATGGGTGCAGTGAATACTAAATTATGTGAAACTGGACTGCTATCCAAGAGGATCAAGATCCTAAATCATTCCTATTTGAACCCGGAACCAAAGTCATGTGGTTAGGCTCAAAAGTCAAGCCTGCCTGTGAACTGGGAAATCCACTGTCAAATCGAACTGGAATGCTACAAAGAACAGCAGTAAAATTCCACATCAAATGAGCAGAAAAGTCCAGTTGGAGCTGTCGGGTCCAAGTTTCCATCTGGTGAACCCTCTGCCCAGGATGCTTGTTCTCTGTTCCCTCACAACAAAGTGTCAAATAAAGAAAGAAAATTGGGTTTTCCATTTTCAGCACAGCCATGCGAGTATCCCATTTCTTTATAATATTTATGTTCTTTCCAATATTTATCCTATCATCTCCAGGTAGCAGCAGCAGATCAAAACATGTTTCTATTAGAAAGAAAAAAGGGCCTTGGGTTTTGAGGATTCTCCAAATCCTCTCACTTTTCCTCTCTTCACTCAAAACTGAATTTTCAGTTTTTATTTTTAGTTTTAAATGATATTAGGATGACGAAGGCCGTCCAAAAATTATGAAACTAAAGAGTGCACATGTACATTCGTTAATGTGGGAACTCATCAAACCCATTGAATTTTACACCACTCTCTTCTTTCTTCTTCTACTTTTTAAAGGTAATCACACACTCACCCAAGCCTCTCACCAGCCGTGATCTGTTCATGTGATTGAAAGAGAGGTGCCTCACCTACTGCACTACTAAACAAGTTTCTGCATAACATTTCAGAAATTGAATGGGAGATTTAAGTGTTGGGTTATGTTTTGTATTCCAGGTTAATCGGATTGGTTATGTGGGTTAGTCAGGGTGTATTAGAGTTTATGGGTATTTTAATCTTTGTACCAACATATATATTTCATGTATCAAGTAACCCTGGCCAAAGAGAATGAGAAAGACGAATTGACAATCGTCTCATTGTCTCTATTCGTGTAAGTAGACACACTTGTCAGACCACATCTATTGATGTGTTCGTTGTGTGATTGATTGCTTGCTTGCATGTGCACATCGTGATTGAGTCAATCCCAGGTTTATCTGTCCGCAACATTAAGAAGGTAAGATGAAGCTAACACTGAGAGCGAGCAAATTTTAAGGCACATGAATGGATTTGTCCAATGAGAAGACATGAGTTTTTGGCAGACTAAAATGGTCCTAACATTTACAAAGCAGATTTGTGGAAAGACGCGATATTGGTTCCACTTGTTTGCCAGCCCTGTAAGAGATTTATACTGCTTCTTGTTCAATATCCAAAGTCATGAAGTGGATAGTCAGCAAAGTTTCGATATATATTTTTTGTCCTTCTGTTTCATGGCTGTACGTTTTCCACCATACATCTAATGCTTATTATTATCTTAATCATGTCTTTCAAATACCCTCCGCACCAAAGGTCAGGCTACAGTATCTTTTTATAATGCTTAACTAACCTGCTTAAATGTTGTTGGTAGCTGTAATTAATCTCAATTTTCAACTATGTGAATGTAGGGATGTCAATGAGCCATGCAAGCTCGCTCGGCTAGATCCCGCTGCAACATAAGTTCCCCGTGTCGTCGCCTGAGAAGAGAGAAAACGGCAGGAGGACGGTTTTTCAGGGCAGCAGTCCCATGGGATGAATTTTTTCATATTTATGAAAAAAAAAAACCCTGCATCTCCTATTTATTTCATTCAAATCATTTAGAAGCTTCAAGAGGGTGACTGTGCACTGACGTGAATAGCTGCATACACGGTTCCCGCACCCGTGTATCATAGTTGTGATAAAGGATCCGGACTGTTTCTGTACATGTGTGCAAAGAGCCTGCTTTCTCAACTATTATACTACGAGAACCATGTAACACATGCCAGAATATCCATCACGGAGTTCACATAGAGATAATTTAGATCATTTAAGATGAATCTCATAGCCTAATATATATCTTCCTATTTCAATTTCATATAAGTGGATCCCACAATATGATTGAGCACTTGACAGAATAGGAATGCCATGTCAGTGTCAGTCACATTTTTTATCAGGTGTTCAATCTTATGCTGGGATCCAGTCCTATTAAAGTAAAATCTAACAATATCACCTAAAGATATAAAAGTAAAATCTAACAATATCACCAAAAGATATATGATTCATCTTGAACGGTCCACACTCTCCACATGGGCATAGGGCAGGTGTTACATAGTTCTTGTGTAATAACTACCGTAGAAGATCGGAACTTGTGTCAAGAGAATTTCACGACAGATGGAAATATTCTGACCCTTGTCCTCTTCTCTTTTTTTGTTTTTTTCCTGATTTTCTATCCAAGAGGTAGGAGGACAAAATTTCTCTCTTCAAAAGGAGCACAAATCTCACACGAGCACGAAATCCTCTAATTGCACAAACAACCAAATTACATTGCTCAAAAGTCGAAAGTGCCCTTGACATGGGGTGATGACATCCTCCTTTCAAGTACTGCATCTGATTTGAGAATTAGGGATTCTTATTCATCCGTACACCATTTCTAACCTAATGCCTAGAGATTTATTCTTGAGTTCTCTTCCTTCGTGAGTAAGCATTATTCTTCTGCGGAGCAATATATGAAAAATATTCATGTGTATCCATACCTCACGTTACATTGAGGGTCAACATATATATGGTAAATATTGTCTACTTAAATAAGTATAACGAGAACAGATATGTACAAATTATAATTTAATGGGTAATACTAAGACACTGCAAACGAAGAAACCAATAAACCAAAACCTAGGAGGAGGAGGAGGAATATCAGGAAATCCTCTCTCTCTCTCAACCCTTGATAATTAAGATTAAGCAGCAGGGCTATTATCACTTATCAGAAGAGACCCCCAAAGTGGGCGAAGTAGTATTGCACCATCCAGAAAACAGAGATGTTGGGATCGACACCTCAGAGGTGGACATCTTTCCAACCTGACCCTGTGGCTGTGATGAAGATGGATTGGAGCTGCTGCAGTCTTCATATATGGTATCCAGCTTCCTTCCACGAGGACCCGTCTTCCTTACGGATATAACCATGGGTGGCACTTTCTCCATCTCCAAAACCATTTGCTTCACTCTCTCCATCACAACCGCAATCCACAATCCACTACTTTCCCCATCTATATCTATATATATATATTAAAATGAGGGAAGTAGTACTGGTGCCAGACGGTAAGAGATGAGGATACTCGCCTATCGGCCTATATAAAGCGTGCCGGCCACTGAAGTAGCTAGCGACGTATTACGGGGTTTTTGTCTGGTTGGTTCTTTTGTAAAGTTAGATGAACCGAAAGGCGAGGTGTCTCGAAGAATAGAGTATTTTTGTTTGCTTTCCGAAGGAGAGGATAATTGCAATGGCCTGAGTTCATCCTTATCCAGATTGGAACTGAGTGAGCATGCTGCATGCATCTGACAGAGAGAGGCCCTTTTTGTTCACTTTTCACAGTGGGTCGTGTCATTTATAACCGCACCAAACGGCAAGGGTAGTTTGGCCACGTATTAAAGTGTCTTGTATGGCCTTTCATCCACTCGTATTTATAATATTTGTTTGTTTGGCAACTCTTCTAATAGGGTCGATAAAGTCTCTATTTCTTAAAAAAAAAATTTCATTAAGAACACTTTAATTTAAATTTCCCAAAATATTTTAAAAAAAAGTCAAAATATATATAACATTGTTTCTCCACTAAACAAACAAAAAAACTCCACGATCAATACAAAAACTGAAAAAAAAAAAAAATTACAATAAACAACTCAAAATATAATACTATTATAACTCACTTATATTTTATTTTTACTTCAAAATAATCTTTACTTTACTCTACTTCATCAGTAAAGTCCCCAGACTGATGGTCTCTCGAATCTGTAGCTTGTTAAAGTGACCAATGCTTTAACTGGTGAAGTAGACGCTAGACAGTTCGGTCCAACGCATTTCAGACTCACCGTTCGGATAACAAGTGCAGATCCCATGTGGCTTGGACTCACAAGAAATTCCTAAGCTTCCTCAATGGCCCATTGCCTAAATTTGCACTGTTAAAACTGATGTATCTCTCTTCTATTGGACATTGGATAATCTCACTCCAACTATGCTTTCACTCCTGTGTTTTATCCACGGTAGAGCTTTTCATAAATGCCTCTCTTATATGAGATATAGCAAAACTTGTCTACAACATGTTTTTAACAAAGATTGATCTTGTTCAATGTGCTTTCTATGTGTTTTATGTATGATCAATTTGACTATGAACACATCTCTCATTACGGTGAAATCTAATAAGGGTTCATACAAGAAGTGGCATTTATTTTGAATTGTTTAAATTTTTTTATTAAGTTCAACCCACAACTGTCTCACAAATCTCCTATCATTTAAAGCCTCACAGCTAACTATATCCAACAGATCCCCTCTGAAGAGCTAATTGCACGGCTAACAATGTCAAGAGATGGCTTTCGAATAGAGACCCCACATTTATGCAATAAAATACTTAAACCCCAATTTTCATAAATAAGAAACTTCCCTATATTTGAGAAGGCAAACATATATCCAACAATCACAGTCGTTTTCCAAAGTGTTAAAAAGTCATGATCAAAAAAAAAAAAAAAAAAAATGACAGCTACTCTTCCCAAATAAAAACTGAAAGCTACTAGCACTGGCCTGTTCTCTCATCTCTTCTTTCCTTCTTATTTTAGGTAATTTGTTCATACAGTGATACAGTGTTGATCTTATCTCTTAAACCTGCCTGTTCTCTCATCTCTCTTTCCTTCTTATTTTAGGTAATTTGTTCATACAGTGATACAGTGCTGATCTTATCTCTTCCCAAATCTTTCATCTTGAAGAAGTAGAAAGTACAAGAGATGCAACAATGATGTAAAGGTCTTGTTTTTTTTCAGAAATACCTCTGGCGAGAAGATTTCTAAATTATGATTATGTGAGTTTTGGGTGGTCTCTTTTGTATGTGTTTGGTGGGTGAGGGTACAATACTCTTGTACCTTTTCTTCCCTAAATGTAATCTCATTATTTAATGAATGAATATTTTTGTTATTGATAAAAAAATAGCAGGAATTCTAAAACACACTTTAAAATTCTTATATTTCAGAAGGATTAAAACTTTCAAAGTTTTCAGAAAAGAATTCTCAGAATTTTTGCTAAAATCGGGTGTTTACAAACACGATGTCTGGTTTAGACAAAACTCTTTTTCTTTTTTTGTGTTTGTTATTGTTGGGCCTGGACCTGCTCCCATGTAATCCATTTCAAATATAGTCCATTGAAAGCCCCAGCCCAGCTTTCACCGTAATCACTGATGAGTTTAGTTATCATATAATTATTCTATTCTAAGAACAATGAAATCTATCAAGCCATCAAATTAGTGACTTTGTCATGCAATCAAAGGAGATTTGAGCAACTCTTTCAACCACGCGAGGATTAAGTATTTGACATGCATTTAAGCGGGGCCCTCCTACATGTACGGGTAACCCAGTTTGAGCGATTACATTAATAAAATGTATTTTAGCCGCCTCTATAGGAAATTTGATGAGATTGGCCATGCCCAACCTTTCATGATTCCTTGCAGAAAACGGGTTCAAACGCTTTACGCTTCTAAATCCATACCAATCTCTTCATGAGGAATCAGCATCCTATATTGCCACTGGCATAGGAAATTTCTTGTGGCGAACCCAGAAGAGAGACCACATTAATATTGGTGAGGCTCATGGCCCCACCAGATAGTAGGGTCTTGGATATATTATTTACCAAAAATCAGCCCCTTTTGGTACGAATTCAAATGGCTAATCTAGCCCCTAAAAGTGATCTACATAATGCATTATGGTACAAGAGGTTCAAGCACTCTGATCTCTCATCAGAGGATTGGAGTTTAGTAAAGACCTTCCTATGAAACAAAAATGGTGGTTCATCACATCATGCACACGTTGGGAAGTTCCACATCTCACATCGCCTAAGTAATAGACTTGTCATGTCTTAATATACCTGTATGAGCCTTCCACCTATCAGCTTAAGCTTTTGAGTTGATATATGATTTCTTACATGGTATCAGAGCAGATTCCATGAAATCTGTTGGGCCTGCACGTGAGGGGGAGACCTATCAGCTTAAGCCTTACAATTCATCCACCATAAGTCATGTGCAAGGAGTCCAATGAAATAAATTAGGCAAAATCCAAACCTGAGAAAATAACCAAGGATATGGCCCCCTCCAGGACCAAAAGCTTGCTTCCAGAATGCCACCTTCCAACCAAAAGAGCATATCATCAATAGCGACCATTTTGCCTTTCCTCCTGAGCCTTTGTAACACGGAGTGGTTGAATTCACGCTAGTGAGAATCATATATCCGGAAAGAACAACTTTTGCAGAAACGGTTATGGAAAAGGCAGTGTTGACTGGAGAACATCGAGGTAAAGAAGCATCATGTCACATGGTATAACACCCTAGCATTTGTCAATTCTTAATGGGGTTAAGTAGTCTCTTGGTCTCAGAGACTTGGGATTATGAAGCATGCAAGGGGAGGCCAACAGAACCCTGAAAAGGTTTGAGCAAAGGCGCAACCACCCGATGGTAAGCAAACCAGTTGGAGGGCTTCTTCCTATCGGCAGGTGATGGAGAGAGATCATGATGTTGGGATTCTAAGCCAATGCTCATGGGAATCTTCCTCCAGTTGTCTGCCAAAGGAGAGTTACGCTGCGATTGGTAGAGCTTAATATTTTTATTTTTAGCTGCAATGCCTCTCATAAATAAGTCTGCAAAGTCAGGAAAGTAAAATGAAAATGAAATTGCATCACACTATAATTTTTTTTTCCTTCTTTCTTATTTTTTTTCCTGTTCATAAGATCATAGTTTTGTTGCATATCTGCTGGCAGAGGAGAGATCATTCAAAGCAAATCAAGGTACTAAATCATAGGATGCACATTGATGCTCATGAAGAGCAAGACACACACTGATAATACTTGCAGAACTAGACAAACAAAATATCAAGAAAGGAAGGCATATAGAGCCACCCATCCAAGTTCCAAGCCATCAGATCCATTTTCTTGTTAATGTTGAGTGCATCTTGGGAAAGAGAACAAAATGACGTTTCTCCAGATTTTTTTTCTTCCTATCAAATGCCAGTTTAAACATTATTTGATAAGGTAATGCTCATGGTCAACACAACCATGCTAACAGACACATGGTCTTGACTCAAATCTGTCGAACAATGAGATATTTGAAAGTAAACTAAAATTTCACTAGGAAAACACGGAAATAAAACATGCTGAATCACATCCTATGATACGACATACCAACTGGTAACATCTTTAGTTGAATCCACTAAATCATTCACCTCCTGATAAATGTGCTAAAAATATATATCTTCCCAACAACCCAAATTGCAATCTTCCTCAATCCAGCTGTGTAACAATCCAGCTGTGCAACTGATAAGGGAATAAACATGGAAACCCACTGAATCATACAACAAAATTAACCCAATCAAAGTCATACCAAGTAGCCCCAACTTCATAATAGTCTATGAGCATAGCTGTCACTTCTGCTTCATTTTAGGGGCAAAAAAGGACAATGGAGTGACCAAGACACTGAAGAATATTTTCGACACTAATTTTTGGCATCATATACATTGACGAACAGTAACTCTATATCTAGTGCAGGGCCTAGTTATAATCAGGTACTTCCCCAGAAATCTCATCCACATTTTCAAAGCTTGGGCTGCATATGTTAAAAGACAGGTAGTGGATGATTAACTCGGAGAAACATAAAAGTACAGCCCACCAGCATACAATACTTGGAAATTTCCAAACCACAAAGACTTCAGTCATGCTATTAGCTGGAAACGGCTTTGGCACTATATGGATTATATGTTGCCATTTTCCAAAGACACCCTTAAACTCTGGCACTGCCTATAATAAAAAATTGCATCAAGAGCAAGTATCAAAAACAACATTTTATGACCAAGGTATCGGGAAACAGAGAGACATCAGAGATGGTCTATCAGATTCATCCTATACAGGTTCAGATCTGACAAATTACAAATACTTAAAACTTGATGACCAACTTAAACTTCCTTATGCATTACATAGCCAGCAATGTGCAATATTAGATTTTACCCGCCGTGCAAGGTTGAAATAAAAACTATCACATCATTTTCTTCTAATGCTGCATCAAGCTGACCGCATAGTTCCCAATCACAATCATTTATAAGAACAAGAACACCAGGTCTCCTGCACAGGCAACCAACAGAATTACATATTACATCAAACAAATACAAAACATAGATACAATCACAATTAATTGTTAGTCTCTGCCTGCGCAGAGCAAAAAACACACTTACACAGAGTCTCCTTTCATGAACATTTCAGGCCTCTCCTTGATCAAATTAGTATGGACCCAAGACAGCAAGTCTCTCATTGTTAACTGGAAAGTAAGTAAAAACATGCAGACTAAGTTAAATGCACAAAAAGTATTCCCATAGTCTTGAGAATTTTCAGTCGGTCTTACTTTCTTTTCTCCATCTTTCGGATTAACATCCACGTGGTGAATCTTCACTGACTGACAAAGAAGCTCAAGGCCCCCACTGCATTAGAAAATTACCAGAGTAACAAACCCGACTGAAACAAAATCTAAAATCTAAAATAACAATAGTGAAGCAAAGTAACCATACGTAACTGAAAATAACACCATTAAGGAACAGGTACCTCCAGAATGCTTAGTAATATGATAATTGCCCTTAAAGAGGAGCTAGAATACAAAGCTGGGATCAAGTCAATATGTGGGTATACTTGAACTGCCTAAAATATAATTCTAAAAGTATCAGATGATCCTCGCCCAAGGATACGCAAAGTATTCTTGACCACATGGGCCATGGATTGATAGTAAGGACTAACGATGCTTTTTGAGAGAGAGAGAGAGAGAGAGAGAGAGAGAGAGAGAGAGAGAGAGAGAGAGAGAGTTTACATATTATCAGGCCCATTTGATTGAGGAATTAGTAGGAACTAAATGGAACTGTACCATCCAATATGGCTAGAATTGAGAATTAAAGAGTTTAATTCATTCCACCGAGATGTGATAGTGTCATCACATTGATTCTGAGAATGAGGCTTTGTTATCTTAAAGTAAAAAAGACATGCTCTGGCATGACAAATATTCTAGAATGACATTCTGTCAACCTTGAGATTAAAATATCGACTTCTGCGGACGGCTCCAATTTCTCACCACATGTAGGACAATTCCTATCTAGGAATTCATATAACTCTTGAACCAAACAGGCCCATGTAGTTTTTCAATTCCACTTTCTCCACAGATGCGTAATGGAAACCGAGAAGCATCCTTTCGCACCAAAGAATTTCAGATAATTAAAATTTAGCAGGCATGCAAACACACCCTAAATATAATTCATGTGACGCAACTGATTCAAGATAAAGGGGAATTCTGAGAAACAGTGTACCCGAGTTCCAGAGTCAGATGCATTTCGATGCCCGGGATCAGTTGGTGGACACTTGATTGTAGAAGTGGTAGTAAGAACAGGAGGATGTTGCTCCTAAACCTTTGTGAAACCTTTCCTATTTGTTGGAGTTTGCACTGCTACTTTTACGACTACAGTACTGGCACAGATGCACAATAGGTCATGCTAAGCACAGGTATATCTTCCTGCAATATGTGTATCAACAATGTGAATTTTTAACAATTTCTAGGATAAAAGATTATGTTCCATTTAATAACACAATATATGTGATTGGCTTTGATATTGACTTGATAAAAAAAAATCCCGTACAAGATCGGAACAAATAAAAAAGAGAAGAACAATAAAGGATCAATATGCATTTTCTAACAATAAACATGCCAATGGCAAATCAAACAAGACATAGTGTTGAAAGTTAGAAAACTCATAGCTTTGAAACACATACTATAAGCCAATTAAGTCACCCATCAAGCTTTCACCATTCATAAAGAAGAGTTTTGACACATAAAGAAACGACAACATCCACAACTTGCTTGAATAGTAAATTGTGAGCTAAAATAATACTTATCTCTGACCTATCCCCAAAGGCCAAAGCATAAACACAATCAAGCATATATTTAGCAACTGACATAATCACAGTTGTTATAACATTACAATACAATGGGTACAAGGAATGTAGCACTTGTTTCCCCTGGGTAAGGAATATACCTTTTCCTCCAATAGAATCATCCAGCTGAAATATTTGAAACATTTAGCAACCAAAAAAAAAAAATTTTTGACTCCACATCACAGATCAATCCAGCCTCTATGCCGGACTTCACTCCAGAAACTTTTTGATATATCCATAGAAATAGATATTCAACATATTTACAATTAAGAAAAGAAATGTACGAGCCATTCAACATAAGAACAACCATGTTCGGTTTATTACATGTGGTGCCAATGGCAAATTTAGAATCACAACAGATTCTCACTTTCAAATTAACCTATATCTGAAGTTCCCCATCCATTATTCAAATGTTTTTACAGTAATTTTGGTCCACAGATGTGAATGTTTCTTATCATTCTTTAGCTATCAACTGAATAAATATTAGTGTTACTGATTGGGTCACTCATATGCCATCATATGCACATAGACAATACCTTCAAATCAACCCTCTTTTAATATCTAAATAAAAGAAACCCCTTGAAGAAGAACATGAATTTGTGTCTTGCAGTTGCTCTTTTTTTATATTGGTAGTACTATGTGACTTGAACCCACAACCTCAAGGAGGTAATTGTGAGCATCTTCCACTTTGCCACAGGCTCTCTGTCTGATATGCACATCTTGCTGTAGATAGATGAAAATGATTATTATTCATCACATCTCAGCAGCATTAAGAAATCCCATTGAAACCCAAAACAATCACTGTTAAAACTACTCCATTTCACCACTCTATCTCAGAGATATAAAAGCCTATCCGTCCTTCCTTGTTGCAACCCGTCATTTTAAGCTTGTCACAACCATAAAACCAAAGCATGAAGACAACCTTCTCAATCGCCCGCACACAAATCCATAAATGTTACCGTCCTGTTCTTGGGCTTTTAGGCATATTAGTGAGGTTCATAGCAATAAAACTATCTATATATAATGATTGACCCACTTTGATCCCAAAGGTCTGACCCCCCCTTTCCTACTACAAAACGATGCCTGCAACTGCAATCTGTCCTTGAACTGGCATCATGTTTGAAACCCAAATCTAATCAGAAAAAACTGAGATGATTCAGATTGCAAAATGCAAACACACACAAAGTACGAACTTAAAAAAGAGAGCCAGAAAACTTACCGCTTCGCTTCGAAAATCGAAAGTCTACGAGGCCGAGGGTTTCTTGGAAAAATGCAGAAAGAGCGGTGGCGGTCTTGATATTTTAAGTGACCCGAGAGTTGTGAGTTTTGCAGGTCTGGCCTTTTGGGCTGGAAGCAGGCTCTAGTTTTAGGCCTTTGCCCTACTTTTAGGCCTTTGGACTATATATATTCGGCCTAACTTGTTCCAATTCTTAAATAAACTTGGGTCAAGGCTGTTATATGCTACCCAACCCAACATATCTAACACAGCAAATGACTTGTTTAAGGCTCAATAAATAAATGGATCAGGCTTGGACAAGATCTAGCATTAGGGATGTAAATGGGTCCTAATGTAAATGGGTCCCTGATTCTCCGATTATCCGAAGGTTCCGACCCGTTAAAAACTTGGTCTTGGTCCTTATTTAGGCCCTGATAAGTAAATTGATCCGGGTCCGATTCCACCTTGGTTCAGACCCATGGACCTGGGACGTGACATATTACCTCAATTTTCAAAAATCTTTTCTAAAAACCACGTTTTTTTTATATATCATTCTCTACCTAGACATGGACCCGAGTCCGGACTCATCCCATATATAGTTTTGGTTCTGGTTACGGAGCCAAGAAACCGGTTCCAAAACGGTGTCCGGCCCGGATCCGGTTCCGCCTTCCTGACCTGGACCAGAACCAACCCGTTTACAACCCTATCTAGCATAGGCCAACTTGGCTCATGAAGTGAACACCCCTCAAACTTCGTGACTGTGCATATAGAGATGGCAACGAGTTGAATTTGTTAGAGATTGTGGTAAACCGAAACTATCCAACTCTTATTAAATTGAAATTTGTCAAGGTTTTGTATAAAGAGAAACGAGATTTATTTTGACCAAATTAGAGATTTATTAAGTTCGGATTTTGAAGAGCCTCATGAATTTCAGGAAAAGTCCAATCCAAGGGACCCTAATTTATACAGACTTAAACCGTTGAAGTTAAAGGATTTGACGTATTAATCTCCCTTAAATCCTGCATTCCCAATTTCATAACTGAAAGTATATTAATATTACCAAAGTCGTTTGACTCTGGTTGGTCCATATTTTTCTTTACTTTTATGCCACTTGGGATCCAAATGTAAAAAGGCTGTACAACTCGTACATTAAAAAATATCCAAACTGTGTTTTTATTTAGATCTTGATCTCATGATATTATGGGTTTTTACATTCGGATCCCATTAATATATTTTCAGTTGTAAAACTAGGGAAACAAAGCTTAAAGGTAATTAATATGTCAAATCCCTATGAAGTTGTAACGAGCACTTACAAATTAGAAATGTATTTTTAACCTTAGAAATTAGAAATATGTTAATAATATTACCATATCAGTGGCCTATTTGTTAGTTGGAAATAAAAAAAAAAAAAAAAAAAAAAAAAAGTTAAGGAGAGTCCAAAATGTTCGAGTATCACCAACATCCTCGCAGGTGAATTAGGTGACATAAAAGAGGTGGATTTTCGAGTTCAACCCTTCTACTTGGACAAACTTTTTGGCATGAATTTGGGACAAACTCCCATGTGGCACAATCCTAGAGGTGCTTTTTTCCCCTCTCTCAAAAGTTGCACCTCTAGGATTGTGCCACATGAGAGTTTGTCCCAAATTCATGCCAAAAAGTTTGTCCATTTAGACTTTTTGTTTCGAGTTTTACTGATCAAACTGGCAATTTGAAATGCTACGTTGGCAACAATGGACATCGTCCATTTGTCCTCAGAAACTCCCACACACATAAGACTGTCATTTTGTGGAGACAATTCATTGTGGCAGATGTTTTTTTGTGAGATTTCCTGGTGCTCCGGCCTTCGTTTTTTTGGTTGTGTTGTTTTCTTTTATTATCTCATAATCTGAATTCACTAGCCACTGATGGAAGGTGTTGGAAGGTCTTCAGTTTGCACGTCATGAGATTAATGTTTCAGTGCTCCAAATAGGTGATCTGGTACGGCCCATCCTATCCTGGATTAGGGATGCAAAATATCCTAGTTTGGAGGACAATCGCCATCCTTGGCCTTTTTTCCTCAATTTCTACCGTTGCCATCTTCATTCTTCAACTCAAGTTGGGTCAACTAAGACGGATACACAAGTGTTGTGGGGATTTTTGGGCACTGTTCTATTGTGGGCCTCGTCAGATCAAGGGCCAAAGTATCTGATGATGTGCCCCAGTAGTACGTGATCAAGATCCATTGGTTCAATGATGCTGTGTATATGATTCTCTTTTAAAACTTACATTACTTAAACCCACCTGGCTACAGACTTTTTTTTTTTCCTCTTAGGTACCCAGCTTAGAGTACTCTGGTGTGGGTGAGGGAAGTAGACCTCCCGTGAGGTAGATTAGCCTTTAGGTGGCGTGAGAAGGTAATAGGTATGTAAGAACTGACGTCTCTTTATATGAAAAAAACAGAAAAAAACTAATGTCTCTTATCAGACATATTATTCTTAATGAGTATCATGTGGTTTTGTAGCTAAAACATTGAGAGGAAGAGCAGGAAATAATTTCATATGAAACTGAATTCCCTGCAGAGGTGACTGGATTGAGTAATGCAGCCATTCATAGTTAAAATGCAACGGTCGGTTGAAATTTTTAGAAACTATTGTTTGTCTGCATGTGCATCCACAGAGTCACAGGAGGAAAATTTTTATATTTTCCTAAAAAAAAAAAAACTTTCAATTTAAGAGCCCCACTACACATGGTAACTCCTTACCTACCAGTTGCTTTCCACGATTTGGACAGTTCAATTGATGGTCCAAATAAAACATTCCTTTCTGGGCTAGTTAAGATCCTACAGAAAAAAACTGTTCTCAATCTACATTATTTTCGATAAAATGACGTCGTGATAAGGGCACAGACTCATGAGACAAACACCTTATGCTACCGGCTATAGGCAATCTAAGGGCCCATTTAGAGACCATAAAATTATATTGTTATTTTGTGATTTAGAGCTTATTTACATGTTAGAATGTTTAATAAACACTAGTTGGAATTTTTTGTCTCTAAAGAAATTTAATGTGGACAACTTTTTATAGAGTTTATTTAATTAAGCGGATGGAGGTAGACAATACAAGATTTACAAGTGTTTTTCTTATGGAAATAACCTCATAAATTTTTCACAATGACATAAATAGAGGGTTCTACATTCTAATTTGTATAAGGTGGGGCCCAATTACTCCAATTTCTAAAGGTGGGGACCCAAAAAAAGTTAATTTATAGTTTTACGGAACACTCTAATTGGAAATTAGAACAAAAATCTTGCAAGCATGCCTGTGGTTTCTTCTTACATCCATTTTTATTAGTTGACCACAAAGGCTCTCTCTCAAAATACCTATTTATTTACGAAACACTCTAATTACAAATTAGAACTTAACAATTAAATTTTTTATTTTAGACTTTAACCTAATTAGTTCTTATTAACTAGATTAGAGTTTCCAATCTGGACCCAAGGGCCCAAGGTCCTTATTGTACCCTGTTTTGGTCATCACATAGGCCTTCTTGATCTGGAATGAATTTATCTATTTGGCAGCCAGGGACTACAATAAAACATCCACCACTTCCTTGGTAAAAGAAATAATAAATAAATAAATGAAATATCCACCACACATCCAAATTTCTGTAAAACTCGTTTCCCCTCACAAAATGTCTGTGTTCTTTGCATTAATTTCATCTTGAATATTATTAAACAAAAATCTTGCAAGAATGCCTATGCTTTCTTCTTACATTCATTTTTATCAGCTGACCACAAAGGCTCTCTCTGCTGCATCTATTAAGTGTCTGCTGCCTGATGATATAATTGCTTTCCTACTGGAAACTTGTTGCCAATGAATATCCTAGCTTTGCCTACTTTGACAATCGTAGCCGTATGATACAGTAAATTTGCCGGTCCATAAAACCGATTCGATCCTATTCGATCTGCGGATTTTTAACCGAACCAAAAGTAAACGGATTGGTAATAGATTGAAAATCTTACAATTAGTTAGTAACGGATCGGTGACGAATCCGATCCGATCCAATCCATTGACATTAAATATAAAAAAAAATTTAAGAGGGTCTAAATATAAATTAAGAGGTCTAAATATATTTGTAATTTGTATTTTTTTATTTATTTTTAGATTGTTAGATCTTTTTCTTTAACATTAGATTCAACGGATTGAATGGAATCAGATCAGTTTTTAACAGCCACGGATTGGTGATAGATTTCAAATCCATCAATACATAGGTAACTGAATTGGTGATGAATTTAGCCTAATATGTATCAATCCGATCGGTGTACACCCTTGAGATACAGGATAAAATGAAAAGTATAGGCTATGGTCAGTTTTCAGCAATAAATTCCACAAGTTTGTTGATTGTAGTTATCAGTGGATGAGACTGTTGACCTTTTGGCACTTCATTTTCATGCCAAACAAGTATAATTACTAAATGTGGTCTCCATGTGCTGTGCTTGGCTAGTTCCAATAATCTGTACACTCTCGGGTTGTTCAATGTGGTTCCTCTATGTGACACGCAGTTCCTCTAACATGTCCTGTCTCCTGCAAGAGGAATAATCATGTGTACTTAGATGCATGATAAAAATGGAGCCAGGGCCAGGGGGATCGAATGGTCAATCCAGACCCACTCACATTCACTTACCACAGTGCCCTGTGACCAACCCAAATCTTATTATGGTGGGAGATTCACCGAGCATCCAAGTTTACAATGTTTAATCTTTGGTTATCCTCATTCACGAAGGGCCTGGCCTGGCCTGGCCTGTTTGTAAGATATACATTTTTTTTAAAGTGATTAAAATTGAAGAAATGAATGTGAGTTTTAATTGATGACTATAAATTTTTCTCTCCTCTAATGAAAAAAGGAATAAAAGGAGAGGAGCCAACACAAATACCTAATCATCAACTTAGTAATTCAAAGGGAATATTATATCTGCATCACTATGTTACATCCCTAAACCGTGGCCTCATGTTTTTTACCCTTCACCTATTTTATAATAACCATATATGGTGAAGCTCATTTGACCATAAATACCTATTTATTTAATTCATGTGAATATTCTTAAATTTAATTCCTATGTATTTTATATGAAGAAACAAGTTCTATGAGTTTTGGTTTCTCAATGGAACCTTGCTAAGGCGTGTTTGTAGATATGATGTAGAAGATTGGTTTGTAGAAATTTTCTTGTTCGGTGGTATAATAAAAACGGATTTAACCATATGACTGTTCTTACAGACGACATTTTTCTCACAACGGTTGAAGTTCTAATAATTTTCTCATAAATGATCATACTATAAAAGTGCGATATCGCATGGCCCTAGAATATCACATAGCATGATATGTGTGATATCGCACTGTCGTAAAATATTACAGTAGAAAAATGATTAAGCTTTTACCACTCCGAGGGCGAATTTCAAATTTAATGACAGCTTTGTAGACAATATTAGTAATAAAAACACTTTCAACCCTCTTCCCCCCTCATAAGTTTTTGCGTTCACCTTGTACTATAGTAGAGGGGCATGTCACACCCTATTGCAATGTCTTTTTTTTTTTTTTTTTTTTTTTTTATATTCTTGTAGAGTGATTTATCTTTGTTTCATTGATTCTGTTTTTATAAAAGCACCAGTGGACTCACGGTTTTCGGATGTGCTGTACTACATGTGAAACTATCTGTACCAATGCATGAGCCAAGCATTTTATGCATGTTGTTGATCGGTCAGCGCAGGGCACATCTTCAATGATCTCTAGCATTCCATAAAATTGACTCGGCTCCTACAACAATAATTTTTGGACCAAAAAGTTGGAGCCGTGTCTCTGTGGCTCCGGAGCACTGTTTGAAAACTTTGTATATATTTGATCGATGTTGGATATATATATTTGGATCGATTGAGTTTTCGTGTCTTCTGATTTTTTTGAACTTTGGCATTAAATTCCTCTGCTGCTGGCTAGTCTATGGTCTTGCAGTGAAAAGTGAATGTTTACACTGACGGCTGGCTAATACCAAGAACTGACACCTACTGGTGGATTCTTGAATGACAGCCATGGGATCATGAGGTTCCCATTCACCTGGATCGGTAGTATGGCAGTATCTGTGGTACCCATCCAGTAGAGTGGGGCCCAATATCCCATCAAACCTTTGTTCTATATTCTTCTTGTGTGGTGCTGGTTTCCTGATTTCTACGGGGCAGGAATAGGATTGGACGGTCCCGATCTTTGAATCTGCAAACTTGTGGGCGCATCACCGTCGGCAATTGAACTCACCAGATTTGGGGCCTATTTTAAAGGGTACCCCTCACATTCTCGATGCTTTTCCCTGACATGGGAATTGGGAAGTGCTTGGGGATGATGAAAGGACTCCACCAGCAAACTTGCCCGCTTAATAGAAATTTATTAGTGCCCCACTTGTTTAACAAGTATTCGGCTTTCCTTTTTCCTTTGTCCGCATGGTAACGAGTCAAGTAGGAAAGCCGAGAATGTCAATCTTGTGGGAGCCCAGGAGCACAGATCACTTTGATTTTTTTCCGTACGTTGCTTACTGGCTAGTAGTTATGGATGTGAATGGGTACTTGATATTGGGACTATTTGGAGATTTCGGCCATTAAAAATCGGATCTGAGTCTTTATTTAGGCCCCGAATAGTCAATAGGTCAAGGTCCGGTTCCACCTTAGTTCGGACCCGTAAACCCAAGACCCGTCATGTTGCCTCAATTTTTGAAAATCTATTTCAAAAACCATGTTCTTTTAATATGATTCTCTACCTAGATTCGGACTCAGATCCAAACCCGTTCACATATGGTTCTAGTTCTGGTTCCGATTATGGAGCCAAGAAACAGGTTCCAAAACGGCTCCGAGTCTGGATCCGGTTCCAACTTCTCCTTAACGGTTTCAGTTCCGGATCCACCATGGACTCGAACCGGAACCAACCCATTTACAACCCTACTAGTAATGTGATATTTCCATCTTGTAAGGCATGAATGCATCCCTTAGCATGTCAGTTAGCAAGGTGCCAGCACCACTCACCCATAAGTATTTTTTGATATAGGAGGCAAAAGAATTTATTTTAACCAAGATCCTCTCTTCTTTTAATAAAACTAAAAGAAAAAAGGGTTAGAACCCCTAAATTAAAAAAGTAAACCCAAAGATCCACACAACTTCCATATAAGATTTTGGTAGGATAAAATCCACAAGATATAAGTTGGCCAAATATTATTAATAAAATAATCTTAATCATTAATTTATAAGCTTCATGATTTAGTTATTTAATGTGTATGTTTTAATTATAATCCAATGCAACAATGGATAAAGGTTGGATCAACATCAAATTAGGAAAAATGCCTTGTACGAGATATGATGTATATTATCAGTACATGCGATATTGGATTGATCAAAGATGAGTCCCTTACATATATAGAGAATAAAAAAGGAATAAAACAGTTTTTCCTAATTATAAAAAAAAACTATTGGCCTGTAAAATGGTTTTAAAATTTTAGTATGAAAAGGATAATGTTTATTCTTGAACTATTGGTAATTGGGCCCATGGTAGCTTAGTGTCAAGACACCTCCTTCCACAAAAACAATTTAGGGACTAATCCCAAATGTAGCACGGTATGTGACAAACCCCTTGAAATCTAAGAAACCCTTGTGTCATTTTTATGTATGCCAACATCCCTTATTTTCTTTTTACATAGTGCCCTCTACTGAATGCAAACTTCATTGGTTGGAAATAGAAATACTCTTACTTTTCAAACAATTGTCTGCTTTGGATGGCTAAACAAGTATAGGTTGGAAAATGTCATTTTCCAACCTATTGAATTTTTTTTTTTTTTTTTTTTTTTACTATTGGAGGGTTTGCAACCCTTTGGATCCCTCCAGGCCCAGAGGAAAGCCGGGTAAACACCCCTGTGACCCCAATGTGGTAGTACTAGTGGACTCAATCTTTTATTTCTAAAGAAGGGGAATCGGGGCTCAATACCAATACCTCTAGTTCCGGAAGATGGAGGAACTGTGGTCCTAATATTGAATACATGAATTAAGAACTAGTTTATGAGTTAAGTTGAATGGAATGCATGATTTTAAAACTTGAGATTTCCATCATTTTTTGGGACAATGTAATAACTCGTAAAATTGAATTAAATACATGATTTTAAAACTTTGATGTTATGTTAATTAATAAATTTATATTAATATTTTACATTTTTCTGTCAGCAAAAAAAAATTAAATTATTTATTAAATTCATTGTTAAGAATAATTTTGCACCCTACGAGAGAAAATCCTGCGCCGCCACTGGCTAGGGCCCACATCGCGGTCAATGAAGAGGTGTCCAGGCCAACTAAAGCTGCTGTGCGGGCCAACCGGTGACTGGGAGATTGCCAGATCCATACGAAACCCTCACGACCCCACGTGGGGACAAGCCATGCGTGGGGGACCACTAATATAAGTAGTTGATTGTGGGCCCCACACCCAAGCCACATGCTGGGTTAAAAATCAAAGGCCGTGACAGTGTGGTCCCCATTTCGGTAAGAGCGTGACACGGCCCACGGAAATTTCTTTTATCAACCCTCGGGCCACCACGTACCTAACCGGGGGCCACGTCTTATCTGCGCATCCCCTGCAGACCAACTTTTGTGGGCCCCGCTTTGGGACAACTTGGAATGATTGATTGAAATAGATTTCTAAGAGAAAAGGCTAAGCTAGACTCTCATTCTTGGGGTCCACAATCCACATCCTCTTTCGCTGGAAATCCTCTGATGCCCAAAATAATTGAAGCTTATGATTAAATTGGTAGTGCTATCAAAACATTGATGAGTAAATTATAATTATTCAAAAATATACATAGGGCGGGTCAATGGATGGTTCTATGTATCCATGGGTTTACCAATAATCAACCGAAAGGGAATCAGCAGGTCCCACGTTACAAAAAAAACGACAAGAAGAGAAAAATCTGGACCCTTCAAACAAGTATATGTAATGATGTGTGAGTGCACAACAGGCAATTATTTGTATTGTATAAATAAAGTGTCATTTGCTCCTAAGCTTCTGAAATTCTGATGTGAATAAGATAGCTCAGCTTGTGAATTTATTTTACATAAAAAGGGGTTAGGATTATGATGGAGAAAAAGAAAGACAGATATATTCCAATATATAGGAAATGAGAGAGATGGAGAACTATGCAGAAAATGAGAGATGAAATTAGAGATGGAGAGAGATGCAGGAAATTGCATTTGAGAGAGTGAGAAAGGGATGGTCGGGCTAAGTGAGTTCTTCTCATTCTTCCTTCCCTCTTTTTCTTTCTTTCACTTCAATGTCTTGGTTGCTAGGGAAGGAGTGGAGAGATGCTTTGCACCGGAAACTCCCTTTTATACGGGGTCTAGTTTCCATGGAAATGGAAAAGTTCGCATCTCCCATGGAAAACGCAATTTGGCCTTTTATGAGGAAAAAGGGTTTCCATAGTAATTCATTTTCTATAGAAAATAACGCACCAAACACATGGAAAATATAATTTTATTTAGAAAACCAATACTTTTTTTATGATGAAAATGGTTACACAAACATGCCCTTATGGTATAGGTATGATTGCCCCCAAATTGGTCAAATTTTAGCTGCTAGATAAAGTTGGATAAATATCAAATTTATAGATGCAATTAAGAGATCTACAAAATTCAAATTACCATCAAAGTTTGCATACTTAATATGATAGGTTTAGATTGAAATAGGGTGGGTCAACGAGATCCAGAGAACTATGATTCCATCCTCAAAGCAGATCTTGAAAATTTGGCTTAACTTCTACGTCCCTTGCCAATTTTATTGGTGTTCCTTTTTTTCCCCAACATAGAGGTCCACTTATGATCAATCCCATCACTTCTAAAATACCTACTATCTTGAGTTGAAACATTGATCAGAATGTTAGCTACCATTGAATTTCATGATGATAAATTTGCCCGACAGAGAATATACTTTGAGGACCTTAAACTAAGGGACGGGATCTTGGTTTTTTCGGGGCCGCTGGTTGAGGAGTGATAATTTTAACATAGGAACCCAGGGAATTATCCATATAATATATTATTATTATTATTTGGTAGATAGGATCTTATTTGGTCCTGCTGATATTAAGAACTCTTTCCATATATGTAATATCTCATCACACTGTTACTCGCTTGTTTGTCGTGCGTAGAATCTGTACAAGGAGATGACTGACGCGCTGTGATCATTCTCACTCCATTCATTCATTGCCTCCACTATATATATATAGAATCTTGGGGTCGAGTGACAGATGATTCCAATTACCATATTGATGGCTTTATCTTCTATCCTTATTTTTCCACTTTCCATTCCAGGGAACTGCCTTTTTTAAGGTCATCCTGATAATGCCTAGAGCCGTTAGATGTGAATTTGAGATCTGGCCGATAGGCCATTGTAGAAAACCAGAGTCAACGTTCCTGCAACATGAACCCATAACATCTTTATTATGCATTGCATGTAAAGCCCCCTTCCTTTTCGAGGTACCTGCGCACTAAAAAGATCATGAGGCCAAAGGGACCGAAAGATGCATGTGTGTAACCACACACATCGAATATGATGTAAATCCCATGGCCTTGATCCCTTGACCATGGCCCATAAATTTATTTTATTTTGATTGGTGCAAACAAATAGGGTCAAGTAACATTAGGAGGGGGATTTGTGGCCCATTCAGCTCAGTAACAAGTGCACCCCCCCCCCCCCCCCCCCGCAAAAAAAAAAAAATCATACCTTGCATGGAAAGATCCGTGCGAGGTGGATGTGCAGGACCAGACACAAATCTTACTGTGCAAGGTAGGATGTGGAACACACCTTTCACTGATATGAATGGACCACACATCCCCCTAAATGTCATCAAAATTCATGGGTTTGCCCCAGTCAAAATGAATTGGACCATTGGATTGGAAATCCTTTTTTTTTCTTGATATAAAGTTCTTTAATTTGTGGGTGGGTCAATGATTAAGGGGTTAGGAGAATCAATCGGATTAATCTTAAACTTGATATGCGGGCCCAACACATGGATCTTTCCATGCCCTTGCCCCGTGGTAAGTGTGGCCTTATGTGGGCCCCAACAACTTTTCTTGCCCAGAACAACCTATCTTGCACAGAAAGAGGGCCTATATATCATCATCATCATCATCAAAGCCTTGCCCCAATCATTAATCATTTATTGAGTATTCACCCTTTTGGATTGGACTTGATCATCAATCAAGATCCATGAAGATAGTCCATGTCTATATATTTTTGTGCTGAAACTTTCCATCATCCTCTAATAATTCACATCCTAGTTCATGTGGCTAGCCCCAAAGATGGTTGTAAGCTCTAGAAGTAGTTTCATCAATCTCAATCTTAGGGTGCAGACAATTTTTATAGGAAAAGAACTCGCAATATTTCATACAAGGGTTTTGAATAGTTCAGAGTTAATAGGTGAGTCCCGTTGTGAACCCCCAGGATACAACGGCCTTCACAGATTAGGCTTGGTCGCACACCAAGTTCAGATCAATCTCCAGAAACCACAGAATGCTCAAGAGAAAGGGAAGAAATAACAAAGGTGTTATTTTTTTTTTTAACCCATACTATGTGATTTTATAAGGAAAATAATGTTGTTGAGCCACAATTAATTATGATTAAACCAGCGATTAATCACAAAGTTAAAGTTTTTGAATTAATATTTAAAACTATTTTAATAAAGCAATATAGGAAAAAATATTGAAAAACCCTTGTGATGAACATATTATATTGAAAAAATAGGCAAAAAAAAAAACATATTGTATTGAACCCCTAGTGTCATTCTAATCGGACATGGCCAATCTAAACAAGTTTACATAACCAATATGAAGGTAAGCCTAAGTTTATAAATAAGGGCAAATAATATATTAGCATTCGTCTAAAAAAAAAACCTAGCATTTGAAATTTTTAAGTGGGTCCCACTAATCTCAAGATAGGGAGGGGTTTTGCCCGTATGCCGTATGGTAACCTTTAGGTATCGATACACTTACCTGCTGATGATGACAAAAGTTCTTTCATAGGCAATCATGTAGTTTTTATGAACTAAAATACTTTTGATCGTGTGATATGGAATAAATATATTCATTTTTAAACCTAAAAAGAGGCCAACTTTTATGTGACATTGCATGAACTAAAAAAATTACAAAATTGCATATAGAATACCATTTTTATCATTATATATATATATATATATATATTAAAGCATAGGGGGAGGTACCCAATCATTCTCATTTCAAATAAATATGGAGAAAAAATATAGAGTGCTTTAAGGTGTCATGTCATCATATGCTACAATTTTTTTTCCAAGAAAATCTCTTTATCCATATCCTATATCTCATAAAGTCTCTCAATCAATATCCCATAAAATCTCACTATTTTGCTACAGTTATTCTCTCTCTCAACACCATCTATCTTCCATCCTCTCAAAATTGTCATCTTTTTATTTTAATATTTGGGGCCCACCTTTCTATAATTTATACTGATAAATTTTTCATTAAAAATATTATTTTCTTTTAGTTTCCAAATATAGCTCTACTATATTCAAAGATTGTCACATGTGAACGAAAATCAAACTCGAACTTTTGGTAGACCACCTCATGGATGAGCTTGTGATAAAAATGTTTTGAGATTGAAGTTTTTTTGTTGAATCTTATAGGCATCCTTTTTGGATATGTTTATATAGACATATAACTTTAGGTTTGGCCCACCATAAATTACACTTTTGTTGGCCCACATGGACTCATAATTAAGAGATATATACATTGATCCAAGGTATGCCAATTATTACTGGGATAATTAACACTAGCCTGTGGTTTTAAAGTCTAATAATTTATGGCTTTCAAAGTTAAGATGTTTATACATTTTTTTTAAAAATCTAGAGCTTAAAAATGGTTAAATCAGTTCTAAAATGGTATTAGTGCTACTTCAAACGAGTAGAGAAGAAATTTGTGCGGAGGAATTGAAATGACCATTGCCCTATGTGAAAATAAAAAAAATGGTGCATTTGTGCAACGAGAGGATTGCACATTTTTATGATTTTCTTTGTTAACAATATTATATTGTTTGGTGTGATGTATATTTCATTGCATAGAAGAAAAAAAAAATAAATCAATTTTCCTTAATAAAGAGGATTTTGATTTTCTACGAAAATACAAAATTCCATTCTTATGAAGAAATAAAAATCTGCATAAACTAGAATCCTCTTGTTGAACTAACAAGTCCAAATGGAGTGGCTTTGTTTTATTAGGCTTTGAAATTATGAACGGGTAACAAAAACTTGAATGCACTTCTTATTACTAATATTATATATATTAATAAAATTCGCTTTTTCTATATCTTCTTTAAGTAATTATTGCTGTTATTATTATTTTTATGTTGTTGTTAAATGGATTTTTTTTAGCTTTATCTTTGTAATAGTTTATTGTTGATGTTGACCACTTGTATTTGTGATTGAAGATGTATTGATTGTTTTTATATAAATATGCATGAATATATGTATATATGTTTATAATTAATTTTGATATCTCATAAATTTAAAATATAATGTCTTATTTTTTGCCCTGAACTAAGCATGGGCCGTTGTTGCTAGTTTCATTTACAGTAAAGAACGTGTGAAAAAATATCACAACCATTATTAGAAGTGGGGATTATCCATGGCTAAAGATTACGTACAAGCAAAAACCCATCCATATAAATATATATATATATATCTTCTTTTATAGTATTTTGTCTAAATATCTAATAATCCATCAATTCCACGTGGCACTACTCGTCTCGGGGGAATTTCTTTGATAGATTTTAGGGTTTTAGTAAGTGGTCCCACTCAAGAGCCACACGAATATCTCGTGAGTCGAGTTCTTAAACGATCCGGACTCTTTTAAGTTTAGAAATCCACGCAGGCAGCCTTTTTTTTTTCTCTCTGGATAAATAAAGGCCTTCCTGGTCTTTTTAGGTATTTGCCCTCTCCTTCTTCAAAAGCCCTTTTCTTTTCTCTTCTTTCCATCGGTTCGGTGCCCTTTTTCTCAGATGGAGGACGATAGAGAAACCGATCAAAGAATGAATGGAGATAAAGAAGTAGAAGAAGAAGAAGAAGAAGAAGAAGAAGAAGCCATTTCTCCTGTCCCTTTAGATTCCACCGCTCCACCCTCCATTCTCCCTCTGCCTTCTTCGGCTCCTTCATCAACACCACAAGACCAACAGCTAGTCTACTTAAAACCAGAGCCGCTCGTTGAGGACCGTCGGCTGGAGTGCGCGGACGTGAAGAAAGCCCTAGCAACGAGAAGAGTCTCAAAGGATCGGCACACCAAAGTCGAAGGAAGAGGCCGGCGTATACGCATGCCTGCCGTCTGTGCTGCCAGAATCTTCCAACTCACACGAGAACTCGGACACAAATCAGACGGGGAGACTATTCGATGGTTGTTGGACCATGCGGAGCCTTCAATCATTGCCGCCACAGGTACGGGAACCATCCCTGCTATCGCTACCACAATTGATGGTACTTTGAAGATTCCGACTCAGTCTCCGGCCTATGAGGATGGTGGAGATGGTCCAAGGAAGAGGAGGAGGAGAACGGAGCCGGATGGCACTGTGTCTTCCGGTCTAGCTCCTATTAGACCAACGACGACGAGTGTGGCCGAGAACGTGGTTCCGATTTGGGCGATTGGAGGCGGAGGGAATGTAATAAGCAATATGAATATGAATACACAGACTTTTCTGATGTTGCCTCCTTCTGCCTTTGCTGCTGCTGGGACTTCTAATCAGATGTGGACTTTTCCTGCTCACGGGCTACCGATCGTAGATATGTCAGGCAGGCCGATCTCAACCGTCGGTCTGAATCTCGCTACCGCCGTGCAAGTACAAGCGCCTCCTCCTCCTCATGTTGTTGCCAATGGCACTTCTCCTTCGGCAGCAGCGGATGTAGGGGGAAAGCAGGAGTTGCAGCTAATGGGCGGTTCGATGAATCAGCAGAACGTGGTCACTCCATCAAATCCTGGGAATTAGATGGCTGTTTTGATTTTTGGTGGTTTTCAGGTTTCATTCTCTCTTTTTTTTTTATTGAATTTTGAATGTTAATGTTTGATGATGATTTATTTACAGTAGTTACCGTTTTAGTTTTAGTTTTTATTATGCAATGGAAGAAGCAGCCATGAACGATTTTCTTCAGTGCTTTACCTTCTTCTTCTTCTTCTTTCTCACGTGAGGATCACGTGAGTTGGGGTTTAAATTTAACTCGTTTGGGTGGGGACGGGTTAGGCGGAGGGGTCTCTGTTCTCGATGGTGAGAGTGGGGCCCACGTTGGTGGGTCAAACACTCGAACAGCTAATGCGCTCTCCGTAGACCGTGCCGGGTTGTTTCATGTGGGGCCATTGCCTGCCTCTCATGTGACTGCTGGCGCGGGACCCAAGGTGGGGTCCAAAACCGCCTCAGTTGATTCTTGGCTGCCGCGTGGTGGTCCCTACATGCATTGTAGGGCAAGAGGGGTCTGGGGCCAGGGCGACACGCGTCTGGCGCCAGCTCAAATTGATGGGGACCAACGCGTTACGGACTTGACACATGGCTTGCCAGCTGTGTCAGCTTCATTGCGCCCGTGCTCTAGTTCGGTAAGAAACGCCCACAGGATAAGGGCCCCAGCTGGAGATCACGCTTATATCTTTAAATAATGGTTTTTAAATTATTGGGGACTCTGTAATGGATGATCCTAACACATCTTTAATCTTGTATATCCTCTTGAGTTTACAGTGGATTTTTAGGTCCTCAAAGTTTGAATTAGTTTGAAACTTGGGATGGGATAAACCCTTTTGAGTCCCCCACACATTTCATCAACACTTATCCAACGTTGACCCCAGCACTTTTGAGCAAGCGGGACTAATTCCTATGGGCCATTCTTGATGTTGAATGGAGATGTTGAATCAAATTGTTTATCATTTTTAAATTAAATGATTTTTTCCTGTTTAGTTTGGATGTATGGAGGGCCCTTGTATAGGGAATGTAAACGAGCCATGACTAGATGTGAATTGATCTCAAAGCTTGATTAGAAATCAAGCCAATCTAATCCTAGCTAGAGCTTTGCTTTGATTTTAATCAAAACAAAAACGATATATGCTCCTTGTGAGACCGATTTGGATGAATGGCCATGGTTTAAAATCTCGGTCTCGGTCGCGGTATCGGCCGGGCCGAAAAACCGATATGATATCGGTATCGGTCGCGGATATCGGTTCGTCGCGGTCGTCGCGGTGTGAATTTTTTTTTTAATCCAAAAAAATATCCAAAAATATCCAAAAAATCCAGAATATTAGAAAATGCTGGAATACAATACTTTTTTCCATTAGTAATAACAATAAATCAAAATCTCGGTCACCTTAAGTTATGAGTCCCGTCTGTGTCGCAGTTCGCTATCTTTTTTAGTATTTCATATAATGCAACCATTATTAATACTCATGATCAATTTATTAGTGTAAAATATAAGAAAATAAAGATAATATATCAATTATCATTTAATGCTAACTCAATCATCAAATAAGTTGTGAAATTCAAGACCCTGAAGATGACACATTAAAATCAGAAACATAATAGTAAGATGGATAAATCTTAAATTATTTTTAAGAATTTTTTTTTTAATAAAATCATTTTCAAAATCCTAAATACATAGTCTAGTATAAAAGTTTGTAAATCAATCATTTATACACCATACAATGATCATGAATCATTAAAAGAACATAGTTATGATGAAATCCCCAAAAAATGATATATAATAATTCAAATATCAAAAAATCCGAAAATAAAAAAAATTGGAAAAAAAAGTTCAAAATCATGTGTATGAGTAGATCTAGCATGAAAGTATGTAGATCTAACTTCTAAATGAAGAACACAAACAAATGACAAACCTAATGATTTCTATACTTCATCTAAAAAATTAAAAAAAAAAAAAAACCACATGATAAAATGCTTTGGGTTGATTTTCTCATACCTTAGATAATATTTTCTTCAAAAAATTAATGTGGGATTTTGAAATGTTGAAGAGGGAGTGGCTGGGCTGCTGGCTGTTGCTATGGTTGGAGAAGAGAAGAGAAGAGAAGAAGAGGAAGATGGGGAAAAAGTAGAAAAAATTAGGGCTTTCATTCATTATATATCATCTCGGCCGATATTTTCAAAATATCGGCCGAGATAGCGGTTCCCAGCGAGATGATATCATCTCGGCCGAGATATCGGCATTTTTAAGGGATATATGACCGAGACCGATATCTCACTGAGATATCGGTTCGGTCTCGGCTGATACCGAGTCATATCGGCGATATGACTCGGTATCGGCCGATATTTTATACCATGTGAATGGCCAATTCATGGTATTAGCACAGTGTGGGGTATTATGCAGTATTTTAAGTAGCCCCACCCTGCCCTAGGTAGAAACCGCCCCCCCCCCCCCCCCGGTCCGTTGTGACAGCATTTTGTCACGAAACTTGTGCTCTGTATCATTTTGATAAACCTCTAGTGGGGTACGCAGGGGGCCATGTCAGTTGTGGGGGAGATGTGGACGGTGGCCACCCTCTAATGAGTACTCTCTTGTCGGGTCTACCTCCGGATATCCGAATGGTGAGTTAGAGTTGGATGAGTGTCAAATTTGGGCTTGTGCTAATTCATGGGTAAGGAAGGGCAGGTGAGTCAGGCTGGGATTAGAGGCTCATAAAAAAGGGGTGCTTATGAATAATAATCGTGAGATGATGCTCATTTGAGGATTTTACTATATAAAAGACACCCTCTCTAGTGCACTCTCTTTATAGCACCTCGACCCACTTGGGCACATGTAGGGCATTGAAAGATCTTAGTAAGACCTTAGTATGTGCAAAATTTCAACTGGATTAGATCATTATAATCCTTTTGATTCTATCATGACCTTCAACAGCTGGATGACTGTCAAATTTGAGCTTGTGCCTGCTTGAGAGGATTGGATTAATAGAGTGGGTCTCACACGCTGGTAAAAATAGGTGCTCTGTATGGGACAAAAGATGGTGGTAAAAATAACTGCTCTACCAAATCCAGGCTTTTTAATAGAGTGGGTCTCACATCCTGCTGGTCTACCAACTCCAGGCTTCCAATTTGATATGAAAGATGGCATAGCAAAGGTGAATTGTAGTGATGCTAATTTTGCTAGATGATGAACTACTTTATTCATGCCTGCTCAACTGGATCCTCCAAGAAGGAATTGCAGATAATGCTCGATCAGATCAGCCTTTTTCCAAACGACAATTAAGTTACGGAATAAATTCCAAGATCTTTGCAACGTGTCCACAATAAACAAACAGTCTCTTCAATTATCTAATTTTGAATCTGAAGCCTTTCAAGAGTGCATGCAATTCTGCTTCCAGTGAATTGTCTGAGGGTATAATCTCCGGCAAAAGCAGCTATTAGATATAGAACTCCTCCATAATCATGCTGAACTGTCCAATCCATTGATTGTCTGCAAATAGACCAACACCAAGTGTTGTTAGGTTTTCACCCACTATTACATTCGGCGTGCATTCATTTGCTCGTTTTAAAGGAATTGATAGTAACTTGGGTTCTATGGGGAGAATTACAAAGAGTTGCACAGTGAGAGGTATGCGTTGGAGATGCAAATGTGATCCAAACTTTTCTTAGAATTTAATTTAAGAGGGTGATGAGGTCCTGCTTGATCTGCTTCTTATGTGAAAGTGGTCTAGAGACTTGGATTCAAGAAGGTTGCCCCTTGGAACTGTAATTTATAGTACCCATGGAGCAAGCCCAGGCAATGCATTTACAGGAGCTCCTGGGTTAGGAGCCTCTACAACCACAACCACTGGATGATTCTAACAAACTTGTTGGACTCCTCTACTCACATAATCTCCTTGGGCCCAGTGGACTCCTTTTATTAAGGGTAAATTCTCCTTTGGATTCCTTGTATGGGCCTGCTTCTTGTTTTTGGTACTGGAATTAGGAGTCCCACCCCACCTATCGTTTCTGATTCTCTCACAAACCTGCCTACTTGAATTGGCCTTGACAGTTGACACTGATATGGACATCATTCACCATTGGATTCTGCCACAATAAATTTATACAATTTATCACCATTAAACATTGAGCACCACGAGACGAGAGCTATAATATTTAATCAAACTGATATTGGATACAACTCTAATCTAGGTCCAAATCTATTAATCTCCATGCAACTCTTAATTGTCTTGCATCTGAGTGAGCCCCTACAACATCTAGGAAAATAATAGCGTGACTTGATGTAAAATGTACCTAGGCTGCTTTCCATGCAGAAAAATGCCATTGTTGTAAAATTCATTGGCCCAACCAGATGCGAAGGTGGAGGAAAATTCGGTTATAAACTGACCCAAAAAGCAAAGTTGTGGTCCATGCTTTGGTGTTCACCTAATCAACTTAATGCATGCCAATTGCAAGCATAGTTTGGGAATGAAAAGTTTCTCCATGAATTTATGTGAGCCATGTATCAACATGATTATTTATCTATTTAAGGGCCTCAAAATTTTAGAACTGTATATGCACCTATAAATCAATGAATTTGGAGCCTGGAAGTGGATAGCTATAATCATTACTTTATATTGATATTTGGTCCACCTTTAATCCACCTTAAAATCTTTAACTCACCTTGGCCATGTGATTGATGAACATTAAGGTGGTGCAAGTTCACACCCATATTTGAAGTTTTCTCTGTCAAGGTGAGATTTTAGATTAGATTGACACCAAAAACTAATTCCTTTTGTACATTTCTACACATTCGAACTCTGGTGATAGAGCTGACATTAAATAGTAAGCTGTGGAAATATGTTTGAATCAATTGGACGTCATCCTTCCATGTACCCAATCCTAGTTGCTATTTGGGAGATATTCTTCTCTATTTGGGAGATATTCTTCTTCTTCTTCTTCTTCTTCTTTTTTTTTTTTTGGTGTGTGTGTGTGTGAGAGAGAGAGAGAGAGAGAGATACAAACCAGCAAAAAATACGTAGATTCATCATAAAGAAAATAATAAAAAAATTTCAACATGTTTTTGACTGGGTAAATAATTGTCTTGGATTAGATTGCTAAAATGTCCAATGTGGTTGCTTTTAGAGACCCTAATGTGAAATAAATCTGTGCATTTGATAGGACTAGTAGACCTGTCCAGGATCCCACACCATTTCATCCACCAGTTTTTAGAGATAAAAAGGTTTCTTTAATGATAATTTTATATTAACAAAATCTGTAACTAAGAGTTTTTCTGAGAAATTACATTTGGATCAAGGCCGTGGTGGGAATTTTTCATCGTTTGGAGCGATCTCTTTTCCACAAGGAAAAACGCAAAAATGAGCTTCGTTTTCAGCGTATTCATGGAATAACTTTTACATCGTGGGTGGGTGGGATTTTCATGGATTCTACACAAACGCCCAGTGCATTTGTGCACCTTAGTTTCCACAGAAGGGGAAACACATTTTCTGACCCATAAACTATTTATATGTATGGTACGGCCAGTTTTGAAAACGAGTTCTTTATCTTATTATAGAGAGAAGAGCGGAGTGAAATTTTGTTGGAAGGTCCACATGAGGATTGTGGTGGAATTGGAAATCACCATACTGGATGAGCGCGCGGTTCTATTTAACAGGGAATTGTATATTTGATCTAGATCAAATTTGACATCTTCAGAGTTCATGGGTATACGTTCTTTGAATTGATTGTATTTTTGCCTTAAGAAGATTCTCAAAGTGTAGGAAGAGTCTGGGAAGAATTTTGTTTACTTGAGCACTAGCATCCAGGGATGCACACTTCCACTTAAAGTATAGGTTTTTTTTATTAAATTTTAATCTTTGGAATGTATGATCAAGGAAATAGTGGGAAGAAAAGTCACTTTTTTTTTAAAGAAAAAATCTTTTGTCACTCACATGTGTTTCCTTTTGAAGCAGAAAAGAAATGTGATCCTCTTATGCACTCTCTGTCCAAAAAAATAGGGGAAAAGAGATTCTCCTCATCAAAGGGTTGCAAAACATTGATTTCGCTTATCATCACATTATCATTGAAGACTAATCCCATCAATCTAGGGATGACTTTGGCGAATTGTTTATTTTATTATAGAAAGGCATTATTTAACCATTTAAAAAAATAGATTACTTCAATAAAGGCTTTAAAATAGATTACTTGTGTAATTAATTTTGCTCAGTAACCCCTTCACGCAACGGAATACCGTCTCTAGTGAAAAGTTAGAAAGCCCCACAAGTAAATTTTGACCCCTATACTCTTTTCCTCATTTTCACTTCTAATTTGGAATCCTAGTTCAGTCTGCGTGGGGACTTTCCAAGCAGTCACATCTAAAACTATAGAGATAAAGTCTGACTTATAAGCCGAGGGTCAACTTGGATATTTCCGATATAGGACTGGGACAAACCCTCACAATGTTAATTGAAGCACTCTACCATTATCCCTGTGGATTTTCCTTTCTTGGCTCACAAGATCACTACCTAATATTGCCACATTAGAAACTTATGATCACCAGTGTATGTGCTTTGATTGGAATTTGGTGTAAACATAGTAGCAGGTGGGACAGTGATTTTAGGTGGTTGGTAACTCTTAGGTATGGGTTCTTGGTGATAAGCTCCGAGAACTATTGCCTAACCTTTGGACACGTTTGGTAACAGATAACGAATCCATACATCCGATAACTCTTCACTACCATTGGAACAAAAATTTCTTGCTTGAGCTTTGTATGGTCGAGGATTTCACATTGATATTGGTGTGTATCCGTGCATATAACTAAGAAAAATAGGGTCAGGTGTGCAAATCCACTTAAGAGAGGATTTTTAAATCTTATGGAGTTGGTCAGATCTGAAAATCCCAACAAATGAGGATTTTCATTCATCCAAATATTCAGGAATTTGCAATTGCCAAACATGGATCTACCCTAACTTTCTAAAAATAAAAAATCTTTTGCCTAAAAATTTGGTCATCAAACATGACCTAAATAATCTGGATTCACTAAGACGAAGATGCTAAAGCTCCCTCTATTTATGCGATTTAATGGACTTTTACCATTCCCTGTGGAACCTACTTCCGCTACAAACTGCCAGTATTACAACCCTGGCTCCACAGCTGAGGAACGCTATAACAATCTGTTGATTCCACATCCATCTAGAAATTAAGACTAGGGGAGGCAGGGGTCTGCTAAAGTCGGGCTAATTTCTATAGCTTACATTTTTTGTTCCACCTGTATCCAAACTCGGCTGGTTAATTAGTTAATGTTAACCTGAATCCAAACTAGAAGCTAGGAGTCAACTCAAACCCAAAATTTACCAAGCAGGTTGGTCAAGTTGGTTGATTGAATGGAAAATATATACACCCCATTGAGCTACCACTTATCCCAAAATCAATTGGTGTTGGGAAACGGCACAACAATGGTTTTATGATGAGGGGGAGGGCTAGACCACAATTATAACCGTTCAGGAGCGAGGGTGGACGTTGACCTCAACAGACTCAACCTTACCCCAGCCTCTGTTACATGGGTTCGTTTAGGGTTTGCCTTAGGTGGATCGAGTCAGGAATTGCCACCCCATCGTCAACAAACCAAACTGTCATTGATTTGGAGGATCTTATCTCTTTCTCTATGTTTTTTTACACTTTAACCATGACGGAGCCCACGAAATGAGATCAAAGGCCGCCGGTCGCGAGTCTCCATGCACTCCAACACAAAAGGCCATGAGCAGTACAGTGCCATTACGTTATTTCCTACTTTCTCATCGTATTAAAGTACAAGCTACAAACAGAAGAAACAAAGATGGATCCATCTGACATTCATGCGAGTAAGAAGTGAAGCAAAGAGATGTTTTTCTGTGCTTCGAGGCCGGTATTTCTATTGAGATGCTCGACGAAACCAAAGTAAGCTGTTGTGTCGTGGACAGCCCAACTCATACGAAGCAGTGCACTATAAATAACTGAATTCTCTTCAACTTAATTACCAGCAACAGTTAGTTCTAAATCAAAGAGAACTTTGGTAGAGTGAGTGAGGGGCTCAAAATGGCCGGTACTTGGTTTCTCCCTCTCTTGTTTGCAGCTTTGGTATTGAATTGCTATGGCCAGGAGAAGAAGGTAACTACGATACCCGAGTCGAATTGGTTTACTGGTTATTCAATATAAAGGTCAATATATCAAGCTTTTAGAAAATAGATCATTGTGGCACAGTTTTGTGGGATTCACTGACCCCATGAAACCTTTGATGATTAAGGAAAGTATCTGTTTTGACTTCCCTTTGCATAACATTATATGCAATAGATATGATGATTATTAAATAGGCTAATGCTCATCATTCTCTTGTATCTAATAGGGCAAGTAGGCCTCACAAACTTGGCAAGGTGTAATATTTTTAAAAAGCTTTGGAGGATCCTGACTCATGATACCCATGTCAGTTTGGGTTCTTTTGTTACTACATTTCCATGCAGCTGTTTTTTCTCTCTCTCTCTCTCTTTTTAATAAGAAAAAAGGAACTAATATTTAGATGCTAACGTTATTAAATAGTATATTTCATATCCCCTCCACTTGCCCCTTCTTGTCTCATCCCGTTTCCATGTTTCTATTTCTCTACTCCAAGAGGGAGAGAGGCAAAAATAAAAAATTCCATTTCCGGAATTGTACTTCAATTTATTGAAAATATACCTTTGTTTAAATGAAATGGTGGGTTTAACGATTGTGCTTTTACCAATTTCTCATAAGGGACTTTTGAGTAGCTCTGTGGTTTTAAATGTGGTGCCTTTGTTTGTAGATTCATATTGTATACATGGGACATCTGCCAAAGGCCGGCCCATCTGGGGCTTCATTGCACTACACCATGCTGGAAGATGTTCTTGGAAGGTCACTGAATATTTACACTACATATTCATCGTCTTCTTTTAATGCTACTACTGTTGCTTCTACCGCTATCGCAATATAATAACCACAAGCAAAAATAGTAACAGTAACAACAATAATTAAGTTTGATTTTGATTTGAATGAATACTCTCATCCTTTTCCTTTTTCTAAAATGCTCAAGATTTCTCCAATGACAGTAGCGCTCATGCCAAAGAATCCTTAGTCTATAGCTATGGGAGGAGTTTTAATGGATTTGCTGCTAAATTATCAGATGATGAAGTTGCAGAGTTTCAAGGTAGGTTACAACAGTAGTTTTGAATTTGGTCTGTGGTAGCATTTGATATTGTACTCAGTTATTACTGTATTGGGTTGACAGAGAGGGATGGAGTGGTTTCAGTGCTTCTTAACAAGATATTTACCCTTCACACTACAAGATCATGGGACTTCATGGGTCTTCCTCAGACTCATCGTGAATCACCACATGCAGGAGACGTCATCGTCGGGCTGCTGGATACAGGTATATAACTTGATTAGGCTATTTTGCCAGAAAACAGTTGCCATTAGAGGAATTCTTATAATCAAGTATCCATGACTAAAGACTATCACATTGATCATCACCGATGTTATCATCTTAGCCTTGTTCTAATGTGTTTTACTCATTATAAAGTGAAAAAGAAGCCATAACCATAAAAATTCTATCTTTAAAACCTTTGAAACACAAAAGTGACATGTCCGCGTGTGACTATTCCTCTGTGTGGGAAGACCAGATGAGGCAAATATTGGCAAAGAGTATGAAATAAAAGCAGAAAAAAATCTTAGTCCTTTATAATCTTCTTAATAGGGATATGGCCAGAGGCTGCCAGCTTTGCAGATGAAGGATTTGGGCCGCCCCCTGCAAAATGGAAAGGGACATGCCAGACTGCAGACAACATCACCTGCAACAAGTAATACTGAACTCCACATTTGTTTCTTATATTACTTAGAAGTAAAGTCGGTTCTCCTAATCAGAATGTTACTTAGAATTTCAATGGGATTGTTGGAATTGTAGCAAACTCATTGGTGCCCGATTCTACAATAGTGATAACTCATACGGCGATTTGGACTTCAAATCTGCGAGGGACTCAGAGGGTCATGGAACCCATACTTCTTCTACTGCAGCTGGCAGGGCTGTGGAAGGAGCAAGCTTCTTCGGGTTAGCAGAAGGCGTCGCCAGAAGTGCAGTTCCCCAAGCAAGAATTGCAATGTACAAGGTGTGTTGGGAATATGGCTGCTCTTCGGCCGATATCTTGGCTGCTTTTGATGATGCAATCGCAGATGGTGTCGATATAATATCAGTTTCCCTTGGATCTGACTTCCCTGCCCAATATTTTGATGACGTAATTGCCATTGGATCTTTCCATGCAATGAAGAATGGGGTTTTAACATCAAACTCCGCGGGTAACTCTGGCCCTGATCCATTTTCTGTCTCCAACTACTCACCTTGGTCTTTGACTGTTGCTGCTAGCACCATTGATAGGAAATTTGTGTCCCAAGTGGTGCTTGGGGATGGGCAAATCTTAACTGTAAGTGAATATGATTTTTTTTTCTTTTTCTTTTTATAGGGGATGTTTGAAGTACGGTCACTCGTACATTTAGAGCCCATTTGCCATGTCGAATTTCATGATTTCGTTTCCTCCTAGAAGGAGCCAAGAGTATAAGGATTAAAGGTAGACATGTGCAAAAAAAAAAAAAAAAAAAAGAAAAACCATCAAAATATACCCCTTTAAAAATAAATACCTGTCCACCCTTCACCCTTGTAAATTAAAATTCTAGAAAGTTAAAAGGCCCCCTATAGATCACCACCGTGTCGATATTCACTCTTCACCCCCTTCAATGCCCATTGTGTAAGAGCATTTTTCCCAAGAATTCTTTGCAATTCAATACGAACTAGACAACAAAATAGGTAGATCCAAACATCATCCTTTCCTGACTGAGGGCAGTGCAATAATCAGATATAAACATGGTGGGAATGTTTGGCATTCTTCCCTGAATTAGTACTAATGATTTGGGTCGGGAAAGGAAGCCCACTCGTATTCCTATCACCACTCCAGATGAAGTGTAATTCAAATAGCTTCCAATGCAGGAGTGGATTAGAACATGCTTGAAAATTTTGCCAATTAATCTTGCATGATGTCATTTTTCGTACATTTTCATGGAAATTTTTTTGTTTGGCCACAGGGAAATGCGATCAATCCCTTTGAGCTAAATGGTACAAGTCTCCCCTTGATTTATGGAGGAGCTGCACCAAATGTATCAGCTGGTGCTTCCAAGGACATTTCAGGCTTTTGCGATCCCGGAGCACTCAATTCATACAAAACAAAGGGAAAGATTGTCCTTTGCGAGGGCATCAACGATGGCTCAGGGGTCATGGAGGCTGATGGATTAGGAACAATAATGTTTGATTCAGTCTTCTCCGATTTCGCCTTCTCGTACCCACTACCTGCGACCCTCCTCAATGTTGAAGATGGTACCAATGCAGTAAACTATGCTCAGGCTGCAGAGTAAGTGGAATGTGTCTAAATCGCTATCTCATCATGGTAATATGCTGTTTTACTTAAAGATCTTGAATTAGATTATAAACAATTGATTGCCCTTTTCAGCAATCCTATTGGAACCATTCTGGCTAGTGAGACTTGGAAAGATGTTGTAGCCCCTCGAGTCGTCTCCTTTTCTTCTAGAGGGCCTAACCCAATCACTACAGACATTCTCAAGGTAATGAGACTGCAAATTTCGTGTGTTTGGGCTTTCTGTCTGTCATTATCAATCACATTATACTAACTTGATTTGGATGAAAAAAATAGCCCGACCTAACGGCCCCTGGTGTGGATATCCTTGCTGCTTGGTCACCAGTAGCACCTCCTTCCGTCAATCAAGAAGATACAAGGAAGGTCAAGTACAACATAATCTCTGGCACATCAATGTCTTGCCCTCATGCAAGTAGTGCAGCTGCCTATATCAAATCTTTTTATCCAAACTGGTCACCCGCTGCAATCAAATCTGCCCTCATGACTACAGGTTGGCACAAATGAAAAGCACAAATGAAAACTCTTTAATTGCCACACTCCTTTTGGTCATCTTACAGTACTCTTGTTTTACATTAGGAACTATCATATCTGGATACTTCAAAGTAGGCAATGAATAGTATCATAACTGATAATTCACTTTCGTGTAAATTTTGTGTCCCTATCCCATTTATGGTGTGTCCTTACCATTCCATGTTGTATCTGGACATCATAGAGTAGGAGTCATTTTGAAGTACCCTAATATGAAACGAGACATTTTGTTATTCTCTGCATTGGGAAGAAACACAGTTTTCCACTGTTTTCACCCAGTAATTTCCAATGCATTCATGATTTAAGTTCTCGAGAACATTCCAAATGCGCTCGAAGGGGACAGTCATGGTCCTATCATCGACAAAGGAGAGGGCAATATCTAAGTACTGAAACGTGAAGGGTAAGTGAAATTTATGGAAGTAACCATCAATTTTTATACCTTTGGTGGTAAATTGCTTCTCAACTGCTCCCATTTGAAAGCAAATCCCATCAAAATTTGATAATCTCATTGTTGTTGTGCTACTTTGCTCATTATTTTCTTCCCTTTACCCCTTTCCAGCCGTTCTATTTTCTTGTGTAAATGATACTGAAGTGCTAAAATGTTCCCTAAACACATGAAATTTTTGTTTGCACTAACATGCTTTTCACCTTAATGCTCCATCTACAGCTTTTGTCATGGATGGTAGGAAGAATGAAGATGCAGAATTCGCTTATGGGTCTGGCCACATCAATCCATCGGCAGCCTTAGATCCTGGGCTAGTGTACGACACATCTGAGAAAGATTATGTTGACTTCCTCTGCAAGCAGGGTTACAACACAACCACATTGAGGCTAGTGACTAATGATTCAAGCACTTGCGATGGCATTAGCCCTGGGACAGCATGGGACCTCAACTACCCTTCCTTCGCGCTTTCCATTCAAGATGGCCAACCCATCAGTGGCACCTTCCAAAGAACAGTGACTAATGTTGGCCTTTCAAACTCTACTTATTATGCCAATGTCTATATGCCCTCTTTAGTCAAGGTCACTGTGGAGCCTTCCATACTATCATTTTCATCACTTGGTGAGAAGAAATCATTCACAGTCAAAGTAAGTGGTGGTGTGATTGCGCAGCAGCCCATAATTTCAGGTTATATCTCATGGAAGGATGGTCTTCATACCGTTAGAAGTCCACTTGTAGTTTACACCGTACTACCTTCTTTTACTCAAACAAACTTCAACAAAGGGGCTTCCTTCAAAGGATCATCGATGTATCACAAGAACGGAATCGTTGGCAACTAGTTATCTCGTTGTAGTTGTCATTAGATGTTTTCCCATGCTTGTTTCTGTTTGTTCGACTCTACTTGGAGTGAAATAAGAGCATTGTTATGATCAAGAGAATCATGGAAGAGGATTGGTTGTGGTTCGATTCATTTTAAAATCTTAAAAGTTTATGTTTGCTATATCTATATATGGTTGTGGCTTTGTGGGTTGGTGCAGTGAGTTTTACATTAGAGATGAGAATTCAAAGGATAATTGCGGTTATATCCAATTGTTCATTATAGTTGACCACCCTATCTAATTGTTTGAAAATGAGGTGGATCTGCCTGTTTTTTTGGGCTACACTTTCACGAACGACCCTTGGTCAATCTAATTTCTCCAGCCATATTTTCATATATTGGAGTTGTTCTCAGTTGTCTCCACAGTAGTTTTGATTAAGATCACAACTTGGGCAGACACACCAATCTATACTGTTTGGTTGGTGAGTTGCTTTGGAGATGGAATTGAGGCAAATAACACACCTGTTGAATCTTCATACTTAATAGCCATTTTGCCAACTTTACCATTCATAAGTATCGTTAAAAATCAATGGTGATTTAAAATTTTTTATTTATTATTTAGTTTAAGATAAAATTGAGACAGTTATTGTCATGTTAAAATAAGATAGAGAAGATATAGATATAGGTAGCTTAAGGATTTAATCCACATAAGTTCTTATTTGGAGTGTTGAGATTTAGGGGAGAGAAGGATTGTCAATTTAAAGCTCATCTTAGTCTGTTGAACATGTATAAATAGCTACACTATTGTACAAGGACTCAATGTGCAATTCAATAAAGTGTAAGTTCTCTCCAAAGATGCTTAAGAATATGAATCTTTTGCATTAGAAACACTTACATAAAATAATAATGTTTGAACACAGGCTTACACAGGGGACACTCAATCTATGAAGTAAAGCACCTAAGCATAAAATAGACAAAGTTTACAGGTAAAATACCAAATTTGAAATATATTTGAGGAAGCTCACTAAGTGGGAAGGATAGCCCACACATGTGGGAAGAGTTGACATGTGGGGTTTCCAACCAACTGAGCAATCATTTGTTGTCTTTTTTTTTTTTTTTTTTTTGCTGAACAATCATTTGTTGTCTTGTAAACAATTATCTTGTAGTTAGTAGTGTAAAAAACCGATACACAAAAAGGCAAATAATCTCTACAAAGTACAGAATTTTAAATTTTTCATTCCTTTAGATATTTCAAATGTTTTGATTTGTTTTAATGCCACACCCATAAGGCTGATACCCTGATACAGCTGATTTTTTATGGTTTTTTTTTTTTTTTTTTTTGAAAAAAAAACTGGTACATGATATCAATTGTTGCAGCTGAGAAGCCTCTACAAGCCCATGTGAAAAAACACAGGGCACTGTGTATATATCGGTGTCCAAATCTGAGCCATATCCACCATCCGATTTTCATTACAAAAATTAGTACTGTTAGGGCATGTTTATGTAACGCCAGACAGAGCGCCAAAAATCTTGGGAGATTTTGAGATATGCTTCTGCAGAAAAGACCGAGCAAAACAGCTCACTTAACTGGTAAAAGTTTCCCTCGTTTCATCTCTCAACAATATAATAGGGTCATCCATTCCCAACTTGATCTATGGTATACACACATTACATTTTTAGAAATACACCCACCCAAACCAAACATTCTAAAAGGGCTACCCATTCCCAACTTGATCTACGGTACACACACATATTACATTTTTAGCAATATACCCACCCAAACCCAACATCGACCAGACCAAAACCCAACAACAATCTGATCTGGGTTTTGATTTCCAGGCTTGAAGAACCCATAAAACCCAACCCACGTTGGAGTTATGGTTTTATCTGGTCAATCAGGTTTGAGCTTGGAACAGCATAAATTGCAGCCTACTTCAACCAGACCAAATCCAGCAATAATTTGATTTGGGTTTTGATTTCCAGGCTGGAAGAACTCATAAATCCCAAACCTCATTGTGAGTTTCTTTTTTTCTTTTTTTCTTTCTAATGTTATAACACATTTGAGTTATAGTCTGATCTGGTCCATCAGGTTTGCATTTGGCGCAGCACAAGTAACAACCCTACAAAGGATGCCATCCTTTTGGTCATCTCATGATGTATCTTTTTATCTGCCTCAGTGGCAAATAATATTAGCAATCAGTGGAGTATAACAACCGTACAGAGAGTGCTAAAAAACCAATTGCTTGTGATCTACTTATCTCAATTAGTTTTTGTATAGGGTCTGCCATCCATGGTTGAGCTTATTATCAAACCTCCGGATCAGGGAAGCTTATAGGCCTGGGAAAGGGGATGAAAGTTGATGTCTAGATGTACCCATCTTTGAATAATCCCAGAGCCTGTCTGATGTGGACAGGTACAAATTTGAACCTCTAGCAGTTTTCTCCACCACTTCACCTCGTCCAAACAGACCCTTAAGAGAGAATATAATCTATCATTTAACACAGTTTTGAGGTTCGCATGTGAATTGGAATTATGGGAAAGGAAATTGAGGCTTAAAAGCAATATAATTTATCTTATTTGACATTCTCCTGGTGCTTTTTTGCAGTCTACCAAACATGAGTCTTAACCGCTCAAATGGGTAAATTAAATCTCCAACAAAGTAATGGTGCTCTACTCACTCTTAACAATTTCGTTGTAATGAAACACTTATATCTTGAAATAGGAGAAACTTGTACACTTTGCATGTGAAAAATGTAGACAAGATAGAAGGATGGCTTACAAGACAACAAGAAGAGAAATTGGACAACTGGATTTGCACATCTTTCTCAAGCGAGAATTGCTCATGCTGTTAAGCAAAAGCTACATCCGAGCGCAAGACATACTTCACATTTTTCGTAACACTGCGGGCTTCATGCAGCATACATTTATCTCCATGAATGTGAAGGAGAGCCATCCCTTCAATAGGAGCAACCTACAGAAATCATTAGCATCAGAACTTAGGTTCTTCATGAAATGCTGTCCTAAACCCAGTTATTGAAATGTGACCACGGTATCAGAACATCTTTAGACAACATCAAGTTGAAAGAGTCAGAACAAATCACAACTTTAAGTCGTATCTGACTCCGCCTTGGCTTCTCGCCCCAAATTGCGAATCAAAAGAGTCAGTGCAAGTCAAATCAGTTATATTACAAATCATGACAATTGGATTACATTTCCACCCCAGATAAAAAACTCAACGTTAACAAGCGTTTCCACCATCAAGAGACATATTTTTATAAATCTATAGATGGATTTGAAATAACTAATACCTCTGAACTTCCCTTTCTATAGGGTTATTTATTTTTATGTTATTCTCTATATTCTTCAACAAATACTAAGTAGCGTATCTTGAGATTTTATATACTAATGTCAACCCCGTTAGATTTTTTTTTTCTTTTTTCCTACCCCATTTGACTTTTGAGAGTCAACTACTCAAGTTTTCAAACTACATGCAATCATCAACCCGAATTCTATATGCAAGTTAAATGAATGATAGTCGGTTTTTGAAGCTCATAAAACAAATTACCTCAGCCACGACACCTCTTCTGTGATCATAAAAGACAGTCTCCCCTCCAACTAGGGACTGAGTGGAAAAATCCTTGTTATTGCTCATATCATTTTTGCCTTTGGATCTTGAACTCCCACTTAGATATATTAGCAATGTATAGTGTGTCATGCGCCCCTCTCCAAGATCAACGCTCTCATCAATATGTCGGCCAAACTTCTGTCCCACCTTGTACCTGAAAACCAGAAGTGACTATAATGATAAGGTACATATTTTTTTCTTTTCTTTTTCTTCTTCTTTAGGGTATTACAAAAGGAATATAAAATTTTCTCAGAACACCAAGCATAATAAAATCAGATGCAAGCATGGCTTTAGAACTTGGACTCCAGGGAAACTCGCTCACCCTCGAGTTGAGTCAACTCAGCCAATCAGATTGAGCCACATCTTGGAGAACTGAAATGCCTAAAATTAGTGAAAAATAAAAATAAAGAAAGTGAAAAAAGAAACTGGTGTCCTATGAATCAAGAATTTGAAGGCCCATGCTTTATACTTATTCTGAAGGAAAGCAAATAGTAGTAGGTGGTTGCGCTTGATTTTCACCCAAACGGATGAGCAGTACCTCCGATCTTTGGATGCAAAGATCTTCCACAAATAGGACTTTGATCTTTCAATATTAGGCTAAATGGAGCTTAAAAGCCTCAAACATCTTCTTACAACAATAAAATGGAGAAAAGGAAATTAGTTTTGGCCCTTTTCACCATAGGACTCGGCCAAGGGATGGGCGACTTGAGTTGACAGGTGCTGAGTCTGACCCATCTTGGACTTGCCTGATTCAACCATAAATATAAGTGTTGTTCTTTTCCATCCATTAAACTTTATCCACATCAAAGTCACAGTGTACCCAGATATGTCAACATGTATACAGAAAATATTGTTCAGTATGTCCGTTTACACTTAATATTAATCCTTTGGCATACATATGGAACCACAAATGCATAGGCAAGGAATTCATGCAAGTTAAGAATCCAAGCTTGGCATAGTTATACATTCCACTATCTGGAACGAAACTCTTTCCCCTTTCTGATTGTTGGTTGTTAGGTTAGATTAGGATTACTTCATATATTTCTCTCAGTTGTGGCTTGGATTTAGTTTCTAACATTTTGAATGGTTTAATTAGGAAATCTTTCTCTTTTTTTTATTTTTTATTTTACAAAAGGACCACTCATCGCTAACCTCACAGAAACATGCAGTTCTAATATGGATACCTCTGTGCTCATATCAATAGCAATACTATTAGAAATGCACCAAATAAACCTGCCTCTGTACTGATGCAGCATTAGTTTCTAGGTGTTTGTAAATGCCAAGAGAATCCACACACAAACACGTGAAGTGTATTTAGTATATCAGGTCCCTTTTAGCTACGAAGAAACCGAGAACTTGATAGAATTATAATAATAAAAGAGGCAAATCAAAAAGGATCAAGGCAGGCCCATGGGGCAAGATTTTGTATATACTTGAACAATGAATTTCTGTCCCCTGATTTGAATTAACACTTGCCTTAAAAGTAGGAAAGGATGGGATGAAAAATGGTGATGAAGGAAACAAGACAAAAAAAATAAAAAAATAAATAAAAAAAAAATCCAGGCACTTGGCACCTGTAGAATTTAATGTTCGGATTCAAACCAACAGCAACCTTTCCCCGAATCTTAATGTCAGCAAATAATCTTTTCAGGCCAGATTCCCATATAGTTTCTGCGAGTACTGGGTCATCCAAAGATATGCGGTCATTGTCTCTAAAAGCTTCTCCTTTGGTCAGACCAAGGCTCCCTTGATGGACAAAACCAATAGATTCTGTGGTTTCAATAAAGGCCTTTGATTCAGCGGCAGTAAAAAAGTTTCGCACCTGAAAATTGGAAAAGTATTAATAATCGCCAGGCTGAAAGATAAATCAAAGTACGTACCACGGATGGTTCAAGGGGAAAACAGAGGAAATTTTCTTTTTGATAGCCAAAGGCATGTAATTGTACTCGCCAGCAGACATACAGGATTTTACATTCCAATGAACCGAAGTCGTGAATTACAGTGGTTAGAATGATAGTATTGCAGTATCCCATTTTGGGCCTATTCATTTAATCAGTATTTGAATCCCTAAGATCTCCAAGCAATGCCTTTCCATTTAAGGAGCTAAAAGTGAATGATTGATGGTTGAAAATTCACAAAGGGCCTTCAAATGACATCCCCTCTCATCATAGTAAATGGTTATACCAATTACTGAGCCATCACCCTAGAAACTGAATCCTAGAAAAATGATGGCCCCATCTACATGTCCACCTTACACCCTCCACTTCTCACCTCTTCAATATGCCTTTGATGAATCCCACTTTACTATAAATTCCCAGGAATTCAATACCAAGTCTGCAAAAGGACCCTTTAGGCCTGTGGCCTCAGCAATATCTATTTCCATTCACCATTATTAGTTGTTTGTTGAAGGGCAGTGCAAACATAAGATCTACCTTGTGTTCGATTCCTCCACATGGGTTTCATCTTTTTTGTTAAAAAAAAAAAAGACAGGTTGCATTATTGCAAGAAGGGAATTGTGGAACATGACCTGAATTTTGGCATGTTTTTTATAAACCAACCCCAGATCAAGCTGAAACTAGGTAGGATATGGCTTTTAAGTTATAACCCAAACGAGAAGCCAAAGAGTTTAGGTAATTTCTGTTGGATTTCTTCTTGGATGAGATTTTGTGACAGACTGAGAAGAATTTGCCTCTGAATAATGTAATTGTAAACATATGTATGAACAAGAAGTCAATAATGCAAAAAAGAGAGGGACAGGGACAAAGGGAGGTGAGATTGTGCGGAAACGTACCTTGAAGAGATGGGTGTCTTTGAGAGGCGTTATTTGAAGATCTGTCTTGGGTTTGATCGCAGGCCACACAGATTTCCTTTTGCCATCTCCTCGTTTGGGAGCCATGTGCACGCGACCTGAACTGCTCGATTATTAGTCGCGCGCGCACCCAATCCACCTCAGGAGCCCCGCGTTAGCGTTTCACTTCTGACCTTCCAAAAAGTACGGACGACGACCCAAGCCGCTCTTCGAACAAGCCATGGTAGGGAGTAGGGACTCTGCTGCCCAGGTGTGGGCTGAACCAGAACTCTAACCGGGGTTAGTCCCTCAGTTTTTCAATAAGCTTTCAATTAAGGACATCCAGCTATTTAATAATATTTTTTCGCAGCTACTACATACAATTGATCACCGTAGGGATGCTGGTTGTCCTCGATCACTATGAGGACAGCGATGAATAAAGGGAGGAGAACATAGAGAAAATGACGGAGGATTTTATTTCAATAAATGTAATTTGGATGGTTTTAAAAATTTATGAAAAAAATATTGTCGGAAAATAACTCTCAATGGATGGGTGTACTTAATTAAAAACTTCCTAAAAACAAAAAAAACTTACAAACTAATCTGAAAAGTTTTAAAATTGGTGTCCTGTTTTTAAATAAGACAAAAACTTCATGCCTTATTTGAAAGTTTTCTTGAACTAATAATATAAAATGAAAACAGGGTTGGTTGGTGGGTGGGTGAGTCGGATTAGGATTTGGCCCTCATAATTCAAAAGAAAAGATTGTTTCTTTTAATATGAAAAAAATTGAACATGTAGCTCGTTTGAGTCAAATGTTGGGCTGAGGCTCTGAACCAAGCATCTAGGAATCCTCCAATGAAGGAATATTGATCCTCTGAAGGCCAGCCTAAAAGCTCACCCAGGGGCCCACATTCTTAGAACCAAACCACTCAGAATAAACCACCCCCCTCCCTTTTTTTCTCTTGACTAGCACGATGCCGAATTTTAATACAATCAGAATAGAACCCACCAATAGATTTGACCACATGTAAAACACACGACTAAATAAGAAAAATCCAAAGGCAGTGATTCGCAAATCAGTGATTTACAAGTATTCAATCTCAAGGTCAACCCTCCACCAACCTAAATGGAATTTAGTACAATAATAAAACAAGTGCAAGGATTCATTCTGAGCCATCTAAATTCAAGAATGTGGGCGAGGGAGCTTTTACTAAATACTAATCAAGTTCCACACGCATCAGCATGAAGTCCAGATTTCCGATGAGCTACCAACTGCCAATGGGGGTGTAACAGACCTATCTGATGGGGATAGGAAACCACCTTTCAAGTTGTAGGCCCCTCCAAAGGAAATTTGTTCAGAACCTGTTGATGTATCTGCACTTCCTAAGAAAATACTTACAATGGAGATGCACTGGCTGCAAAATGGTTAGCAAAGAATTTGAATTACAATGACAACAGATGGCTTCCACAATTAGGAATGAAAAACTACAATTGTACAAAGTTATAACAAATAATTTCTTTATGGGTCATAAAATACACACACTAAATATAGGTCAAACCCAACCGTCTGTACAAGTGATCATTATACATGGTTTTAACCTGTGGAGGATAGTGGATTGAACAATAGGATTATATGGTAAGATTTTCTTGTATGGCAAAAAATGTTCCGATTATAGCTCCCCCAACATCAGGAAAAGTTTCACATCCAGCAAGAGGCTTCACTTTGCCCTTTGCATCAACATCAACTGGGTATTTCAAGAGGTGCCCTCTCATTTCTGTAATCTCATCAGCACGGAACTGCTGCCAATTCATCTCTCCCATTTCTCTAACGCGTCTCATGCAGTCGAGGCTCTCAGGATGGGTGAAACATTCCTCAAGAGTTCCAATGTGCTCTGCCCACAGCGACATCCTATACCCGTGGATCTACAATGACATCCAATGCAATTCAGACAAACCGCTCCCACATAATCAGAAACAATATTTATGAAACTTGACAGCAAAATCAACCATTTCCACTCTGGTTATGTGGATCGTACTAATCAAACATAAAATACCAGTTTCCTATGAAAACAGAAAATTTTCATGGTCCTCTGTAGATCTCACCCTCCATCCTTTTCACTACCTACCCCTTTGATAGAAGCCCAATTCCTAGGAATTTTCTACTAAGGGTGATAAGGTCTAATATTAAAGGGGCAAGCTACAAGTTGTGGGTTTCACAAATTCAGTCCATTTTCAAAAATAATACGGGGTGACAACTTCATAGTTAGGTTCACAATTTGAACACGATTACAAGCAGAGAGACAAAGTTCTTACCTGCCCTCTAGGACTTGACTGTTTTCTTGCCCATGTGTGCTGGGGCTGGTATGCACCCATTGCAATTTCAGTATCCCTGGTTCCCTCCAAGGACCGCTGGTTGATGTTTGCTGATCCAACTATAACATATTCATCATCCACTATCATACCTTTAGAGTGAACATAGATCATGAAGCGACGATTCCTCCGAGCAAGTCCCTAGGGTACCAGCACACAATGCATCAAGTTGCAATGAAGTGGCATGTGTGTGTTATAAACACTGTGCATCAGGTTGTGACAAATGAAAAAGGTGAGTGCATGTGTCATGCATCAAGTGGTGATGAATGAAGAGTCAATGTCAGTATGCACGCATGGATTGTAAATTGAGGTATATATTTCAAGATGAACCTAAAACCTAAAGATGCAAAATAGTAATAATAATAATAATAATAATAATGTGTGTTTATTATAAGCGCTTCAGATTTTTGTGCATTCTTATCAAGCCAAGTTGGTTTTAGAGAGTGATTCCATGAATGCTGTTGCTTGGGTTTCTTCCACTGTCTCCTTGGAGATTTCAATTCTATGTAAAGAAACCAAAGTCTTGTCCTCTTTGATCCAAGTGGAGTTCAAGCACATTGGGCGGATGGCAAATGGCTTGGCCGATTCCTTGGCCAAGAAAGGGGTGGATAAAATGATAGATCTTTTCCTTTCGTTGCCTAAAATGAAGGATCTTTTCTTTTCGTTTCTTTTACTGTGTCATTACCATGGCTTTCCAATCATTTCAGACGGACCGTTTTGGTCTACTGTAATATTTTTTCTCTTTAATATAATCATTCATTACTGATGATGAAATTTGAGGAAATGAGAAAGGGAAGAAAGAGGAAAGAAGAAAATAGGAGAAGAATTTGAGGCTGACACTTGGACGATCATTCCACTTGGGTTGAGTGGCAATCCTTATGCAGTTGTGTATATATTATTCACATTTCTGTTTCAAAAAAAAAAACCCTATGAATTAATATAATTACAAAGCAGTCCCTGATTTTCTAAAATTTCCCAGCAGTCCTTTTCTGTTTCTCAACAGAAGATGCCCTCCACTGTTGCCCAGGTGGCTTGAGTTTTGACCGAAGTGAGAAATTGGACTCAACAATAGGAGGTTATTGAATTTCAACATTTCTAATGAAAAAATAGGAGGTTATTGCATTTCAACTTCTCCAATGAACATGCGGATTCCTACTCAGCCCCAAACTGCACACACTATTGATTCCAAGTGGAAGGGGTGAGTCCTGCGATGCACTGTGTGACACACAAATGTGTGCTTACAGGTAATATAATTGCAATAAAAATATTACATATGGACTAGTTGATGTGTCATAAAAAAAAAAGACATAAAAAGGAGGGAATTCCCCAACAATAGATAAAAACAAGAAATGCCATTTAAGATGGTTTAGACACATGTACAAAAGATCAAAACTCCCCTGTACAAAGCACTTGAATGTTAGAATTTAAACGGAACTAGGGGAACCGGGAGACTTAGAATGAAGCAGTGAGAAAAGAAACGCTACATTGTGGAGTTGAAGAGAATAGCGCGCTACTATGGTTGGGTGGCTAGAACTCATAAAGCTAATCAATGATGATGACGATGATTAACAAGGAGAAAAGGGAGAGTTGTAGAACCACATTCCTTGGGAATAGAGATATTGGTCTTGCAGCACTAGGTCACAGCATAGCTGTCTATTTTGTTCCAGAGGAATTGTTTTGGCATCTCAGCTATTTTGGAGTTTTATTTCAGAAAAGGCACGATGAAAAAGGTAAAATGATAAAAATAAATATCTAAACTAACAGAAAACCATGTATTTATAGCATTTTACATAATCAAGAATGCAATGCATTATTTGTACATGTCACATGATTTTTAAGTCAAGCAGTACAATATGTTAAGTCAACTAAAATAAAGATAAAACAATAACTTTTCTCTAAAACCACATGTAAATGGAGGGCCATTTTTTCTTTCGAAGTGCTAAGAAGTGATTTTTTCCATTCAAGTGATTGTAAGTGAAATTCAAAAGAAGTAAATGTTTTTCATGGACGAAAGACTTACATGTGGAGTGTTTGTTGCAGGACTTTCACCTGAAGAATCACTTCCATCTGGAACCTCACGATTGCCAAGGCAAAAGAAGTTCAAATAATCTTGTGGTACGTATGTTTTCTCTAGCCCAGCCTCCTCCAGAGCCTTATAAACTGTCTCATACATCATTTGCATTGTTTTGTGCTGCAATAATAAAAACAGATGCCAGATGAACAAGAAATGTACTGAGTCACACAAAAGCAGCATATATTAACACTTCAATGCAATGATAAACAGATGCTTGAAAATAGATGACATAAACATATTGTATATGCATCCAGTACTCAATTTCTCTGCATAAAACCTATGATGCGTCCCTGCTGCATCTCTGCAATGTTTCAAAAAATTCAAACCAATTAAAATCTAAAAGCCACCATGTGAGCATCGATAAGCATGTAGGGTACACATCCAAATGCCACAGAGAGGCCTTTAGAATTTTCAACCAAAAAAATTGCTCATAGCATCATCTACAACATATGATAATATGTGAATTTAGATGCCTTGAGTTCCAAGAAATGAATGTTGCTAACTATCCAACATGGTGGAAGGATACAGGCTTCTAGCATTGTCAACTAAAACATCACACAAAACATCATCCTAATACATAATGTAATGTGTGGATCCAGATGACTGTAGTTTAAGACAATGAAAAAGAAACCCAAGTTACCGACATTAATAGACTTAGAGATGGTTTTGAGATCACCTGCCAAAAGAGAATTCTTTGTGTAGGAACCCCTGTAGGATCACCCTCTGGCCACATCGGGATAACTATATATGTAGAAAACCTCTCGTTTGCTTTGATTTTATTTGCAATCTTAAGAGCAATTTCCATTGGTATTAAATTGTTAGCACCTATATGACAAACAAACTTCTTATTAAAAAAATAATTTAACCATAAAAGGCAAATTCTTCTTTGATACATGAATAGAACTCATAGTTGCAAATGAAACAAAATGAAGTAATCAGTTCAAAAGGAATACACTAAATCAGGACATCACACTACAAAGAATTTCGTAAAGATCCATAGGAAATCGTATATGATGAATACGATTTTTGCATTAAACATTCTATCATTGTGAAGAAAATAAATATAAGTATATAACCACCAGTCCACATTCAAACTTCAAACAATAATAAAAGAAAAACTACTGGAACATTCTCTCTCACAAAAAAATGTGATTTGTACTGTTCCTCCACAAAGTACCAATCACAAGCAATCAGACGGTGATTATCAAATGCTGGGTTGACATAAACAAAGTTTATGGCACCCAACAGCTTACCTCAAGAAGACTCAACATTAATATTAACTGCATAATATTTCTAGAAATAAAAAAGAAAAGAGATTCATCAGGTGCTCAAACTTCTACAGATCTGCTCATGCTTGCAAGTTACAAGAAAGTCTATCATTGCTATATAGTCTTGTCTATTTATCATTTGAGGATGAACTTCTACCAGCATAAAATCTCACCTAGGTCATTATGTGAAGACCAATTATATGATGACCCAAGGAAATACTGGTTCTCAATGTAAATAAAATGTTGGGCTGCTCGGATAGCCTTCACATAAGCTGTATGTATACTCATGTCGATCAGAACATTTTTCCCACAAACCAGGTTCTGCATCGTAAAACATAAAGGTTACATGAGCAATAAAAAAAAAAAAAAAGGTCTGTCATATAATTGCATGTCCAAAAAACTCATCAATTATAGACAAAAACAATAATCACTAACCTGAACAGTGGCATTTTTTGGATCCTTTGGAAAACCTTTCACTGAGTTTGAATCAATTGAACGGAAAACCTGCATTTGTTAGGGTCACAAAATTTTGTCAGAAGACCAGGTGAAAACCATTTACAGCAATCAATAGACAAGTTATTATTCACCTGCACATGCCAAGCCTCGGGATCATTCTCACTCAAGCATGGGGCATCATGAATGCCAATGATATCGGGAATTCTCTCAATCCTGAGCAATGCATCATCTAACATTGACTTTTTCAATTTTTTTAATCCATGGCGTTTTGAAGCTTTAAACCAACGATCCTCAAAGTTGGTGAGAACATCATATGCTGCTGGACCATCAATCTTAGAATGCAAATCATGCCACGGTTCTCTTGGACAACCGAGATTGGTTCCCTGTTTGGAAAAAAAGCCCAAGTGGACAAAGGTGGGTTAGGAGAACATCAGAAAAGTTCCCTGAGTGAATTTGCGAGAATATGGTTAATTATAAACATGGATTATCAGCTAATGCAATTTAGATGATTAGAAGTTGTGTCATCCCTGAATGCCAATTTGCATGAGTAAGCTTGAGACTGAGTCCTGGTGATATTATAAGAATATCATTTTATATATAAAAGATAAATACATATGCATTTTGGTACTCATGCCAAATGTGTTTATCCGACTCCTGAGACCAAATCCGACAAGCCCAGACCAAATTGCATTTTCACGTAAGCCAGGACATGCAGGCTCTGTGCGGCTTGGCCCTGCCTAAGTTACATCCTTAGGACTGATACAGGGTACTCATGCCAAATGTGTTTATCCGACTCCTGAGACCAAATCCGACAAGCCCAGACCAAATTGCATTTTCACGTAAGCCAGGACATGCAGGCTCTGTGCGGCTTGGCCCTGCCTAAGTTACATCCTTAGGACTGATACAGATCAATACAACCAACCCTATTAGTAATTGTTTTTCACTCGTTCATCTTTTGTATAGGGTTTATTTAAGGACTTGGGGAATGAATATGCATTCACTGTCAATTTGAGCATAAAAAACACAGACAGCTCTAGTCTCTGAATTGAAAAGTTTTTAGTAATTTCCGGTGATGAATAAGGCACTTAAAAATCTTGATTAGGGTACTGCAGCCACCCCTATTCTAAATAATGAATTGTAGAGTATGGGCTGCTCCATCTAGACTACTTAAAATTATTTTTGGGGACTTTTTTGTATTTTTCATTTTGAACAAATTTCCCCTAGTAATCAGTCCTTTTTTTTTTTTTTTTTGTGACAATTTGAGCTTAAATGCAATACTCTAATATGTTCAGATGCTTAAAAAATTAATGCATTTTAAGCTCACTGTTTTGTTTTTGGACTACCTTTCAGTTTTTTTTATTATAATAAGTATTAAGTACCATATCGATCCTTGAAGACTCTAATTGTCTATACAGTTTTTATTAATCACTGAATTTATCCACTTCTCGCTTCCGTATCCAGTTAGCTACATGATTTGTTTATTTCAACTCCTATAATTCAAGCTTTATATAGATTCATTATTAAGTCTTCAAAGAGAGGGAGTTGGAGTTTTTATTCCTTCCCTTAGTTCATCGTCATTATCATCATCAAAGCCTTATCCCAACTATGTTGGGGTCGACTACATGAATTTTGTTTCTCCATTCCAATCCATCATGAGCCAAATCCTCAGATAAGTTGCACTTCTTCAGATCTATTTTTACTACCTAGTACCTCCATCCACGTCTTCTTTAGCCTAATCCTTCCCCTTTGTAGGCCATTAACTTGTATAGCCAGACTTTTCCTTACTGAAACCATTGCTAGCCTGCGTTAGATATGCCCAAACTATTTCAAACGGGTTTCTCGGATTTTATCCTTTATGGATGCTAATCTTAAATGCTCTCAAAAGAGCTCATTTCTAATTTTATCCTTCCTACTATTACCACACATCCATCTCAACATTTCCATCTCTCCTACATCCATTTTGTGCATGTGCTGCTTCTTGATTGGCCAACATTCTGCTTCGTAGGTCATAACTGGTCTAATCACTATCCTATAAAAATTTTCCTTCAATCTTATTGGCATTCGCCGGTACAAAGCATTCCAAAAACAAGTCTCCACTTCAACCATCTCACTTTTATCCTATGTTTGACACCTTCATCAATCTCCCTGTTCTTACTAATAAATGAGCCAAGGTAACGGAAAGAATTTCTTTGTGCTTTCTCATGGGCTTCAATTTTCATAGCAGTTTCAGCTCTTTGTATATGCCCACTGAAGTTGCAATCCATATATTTTGTCTTTGTACTGCTTATTTTAAAGCCTTTGTATTCTAAAGTCTTCTGCTATCTCTCCACTTTTGTATTTCACACGGTCTCTTAATTTATCTACCAACACCATATCATTTGGAACAACATACACCAAGGTACCTCCTTGATGCAAACGTATGGTCACTGGGACTCACCTATCTCTTCACATGCAATTCTTACACGTGCTACCGCTCCTTCATACATTTCTTCCCTTAGTTCAAAAATAGAAAGAGATTACACATTAATTACATGTCATAAAACATCTATTTGTATAACTTTTCACTAGAAGAGTAAATAGTATGGGGAAACCTATAAAAATGTAATAATTTATAATATAATCAATGTGCCCACCAACGAAGCTGACCTCAGAAAGATGGAATAGTGCTATATGACAATGTTAATGATGACAAGTGTTCTTGCAGAAATCAGCAAAGTTTTCTCAATGACCACACAAATACATGCACACCAGTTTAAACAATCTATATTGTGGCTCCCACTAACACACTATCAAGACAAACTGATTCTCCAAGTGAATCCCATTAATACACATTAGCACTTATAAAGTGTTCTAGATTCAACTGGAAAAACCAGATGGTCATGAACTCATGATCATTGATCGATGTAATTTTTAAGCTTCACAGTAAGCACTATAGCTTAACCTACATCGTGTCCAAAATTTGGAATTTTCAAAGATTGAACTGAATATATGTTATGTATAAACTACAGTTCAGTCATCACAATTTATTAAATTATCAAAAACACATTTCATGAGTTTCCACAATTGCTTTTAGTTGAGTTTCAGCAAGTTCAAACAAGTTTCAATGAGCAAAAGGAGTTACTCTAGGTTTATTAACAGGTGTATGTCAGTTATGCCTTGGCTTAGGCTTAAAAACACAATGTATGAACCTTGTGGAATCAAAATATAGCTAAAAAAAGACTAAATGTGCCTTCACCCAAAAAAAAAAAAAAAAGATAATTGACCAGAATTTGGCAATGCAACATATATGACAAAGTTCAGATATCACCGTAAATGTGGGGTTGTGAAAATCATCCTTGTGCACTGTTTCTAATGTCCTAAATAAAGGATGCTGCGGAGTGTCATATCGCCCATCACATAAATCAAGTCCTCCAACAAAGGCTACGATTTTTCTCCTGTTGTTACCAGCATCAGCATCCACAATCACAGTTTTCTGATGATGCGTATAGATTGCACCAACCTCCTAATAGCCAAGAACAGAAATAATGAGTAAACTGAATGCAATGGTCTATGTTAAAGAAACAACACATGGCCATGAAATGTACGGTTACTGAAGAGATCTACAAAATACAATATAAAAGTATATTTGTGAGTTTTTCTGATTATTAAATGACTGAATGTTTCAGACTCATTAGAAGAGATAAGTGATAGTTTATTTCCAAATTCTGGGAGCACAGACAAACTAGAAGAGATTTGAAAACACTCTATTGCTACTTTGTTATTGTGGAGACATCCACATGAATTGTTGTTTGGGAGGTTAGACAAGATTGCAGTAACTTTTAGTGAGTATACATTTGGGAGGTTCGACAAGTTTGTGGTAGATTATTGTGAGATATTTGTTTAACCTCCCAAATATAGGTATACAAGTGGCTGTATCTAATTTAGCTCCAGAAAATTTTCACAATAAAATCCACATGATGAATGAGGAAACATAATGGCCTTCACTCTTAATTTCAACCCTATGCAAGAAATAGATCAAGCATCCAAGAAAAAATAACTGAGCAACGTGACTATATGTTGCAATTTGACCAAAATATGTAATCAAGACCCAGATGTGATACCGTAACCCAACTCTCTTATGAGCTGGGCCACAAGGCCCGCTTTGCTTGCCCTCAGTCTGCCCAATGCAGACAAAGAACTCCCGTGATCTGAATGTAGAAGGGGCACATCCTTGCCCCATGACCTCTAGCAACATGTCCTTGGCAAGATGACATTGCCCACGCTCTCTGTCCACATGGCCTTCGCCAGTTTGTTGATCCTAATGTACACAACAGCTCATTCACACCAACATCCTCTCTTGCCTCTGCATGTGCGGTCATCTCTCATGTCCCTTGACAATGGTACCAATCATGGAAAGATATTTTTCAGAGCCCCTCCAAAAGCTTCGAAGGAAGCCCTACTCCTGAAGTTTATCAGCTACAAAAGGACAGCATTACCCCAGATCCCCAGATATCTCTCTCCAACTCTTGATCTGCTCCCTCTCTTTCTGAGCCCCACTTTTATGACCTTCTCCTCCAACTGCAGTTCTTATAGAAGGAAAGTTTGAAGAAGAGGAATGTTCACCTTTTATTCAGTCTGCTTATCCCTCAGCAGTGGATTGCTTGGCAAGGAGCTCGTGCCCACAGCACGCACAAATCATCTAATAATTAATAGTAATAAAAATATATCAATTTCCCTTCCACTCCTCCTTAAAGATGTGGATGTTTTGCATGGAATGGTTTTCTATCACACCCACATATCATCACCTTCCCCCATATTATGGTCTCTCTCTCTCTCTCTCTCTCTCTCTCTCTCTCTCTTCATTCCAGGCCCTCACAATCTGTGAAGTCCCACACAGGACCTGATTATCCACTGGGTTCTAATAGAGGTTCCATACCAAGATTTCAAGTCTGATCCATTAAGCGACTAAGTAATTGGAGGTCCATTGACATCCCAAAGCCCACTTAACATTCAAAGCGACAATTTATTTTTGCAAATAAAGAAATGAGATCAATAAGTGGCAATTCCCTAAATTCGTGCAAAGTACAAGAGAAGCATAGCAAGCCCGATTAATAAAAAAAATAAGTAATTGATATCAAAACCCTATGAATAGGCAAAAGCCACCACTACTGAGCATGCTTCAACTTCCCCAAGATGGTTATATTGTTTTATTACAACCCACATCCTTAATTAAAGAAAAAAAGTATCTAGTGAGGCACCAAGCAAGAATCATAAAGAATTAAAAAATAAACATTTCTCCAAACAAAACCTGTTGTTTTGCCCAGCTATGTCGCTTTCCGGCAGAACGGGGACAAAGCAACACTTGCACTGAGGAGTGCTTGAAAAAACGACGAAGCTCCTCATCGTGGGTTTGCATGACTCCGTTCTGCATAATGTGAAATGTATAAGCAAACTAGTAAAAACATGTACCATAGCCCATCCGAAAGCTACTTTGTGTAGTAGGTTAACATGTATAAAGACTTACTCAAACTTGAAAAAAATTCAAGAGTATAATAACCATAATGAAACTGAAGCAAGCATGACAATATAAAAAAAATTATAACTGAAACATATCATTACTAACTCTTTCACAGATACCAAATTCAAACTAATAAATAACACACACTACTGGACACATGAAAGAAACACTTACTAGTAACTCACATCATTATGGTAGGTGGTTGTTGCTAGTCCCATGCTATCACGTAGCTCTATGCTAAGTTGCTATCATCAATCCAATAATCAAAATTTAGACGGTTTCATTGTGCCTAGGTGTTCCTCATTTTTAGCTTTTATTCATCAGTGACAAAATCCCCTTCAACCAGTCTTTAAACAATTACTATGTGGCTTTAAACATTGGCTATCAAACATTTTTTTATAAACATTGGCTAAAAGGTCATCACCCAATGCGGTCCCGTTAAAGTAGGGTCCTGGTAGGGTCCAGACTGAAGACAAACCTAACCTTTGGCAATTTTGCACAAAGTGGCTGCTCGCAGGTCTCGAACCTGCTTTATCACGCATTGCACCTGAGACTTTTACTATTGCACTAAAGCAATGAACCTTTTTATAACCATTGGCTATCAAACATTTCTAAGGAACTTTGAGCAGAATATAAGCTAGAACTTGAGCTGGTGGGAATCTGCATGTAAAATGTAAAAGAATACTTCTTTATTTTTTATTTTTTGGGGATTTAGAAGGACCTAGACCTTTTAGTCCCTTACCATAGCATCAAAAGAGCCCTGTCATGAATGAGTGAAATCAAATTGGAAAGAATATTTCAGCACCAGGACTGCAAAAAATGCAGATATTCTTCAAGAAACCATTCTAAGGAATGAAGAAAACATTCATTTTTTTAATGAAATTCTGGAATTAGCTGACCATCCAAATGTCTCATTTTACATGCAGAAGGAAAATGGTGTAGCCAATATTCTAGTAGAGGGTTTGAGACAGACTCCACATCTAAAGAACTCTTTTCCTCTTGTTGGATGCATTTTCAAGTTGTTTAACATAATAACATCTTGTTTGCATTTACATCATCCTCAACGAGCCAACATAGCCTTAACCCATTTGTCTAGCATAGGCTTTGTGAGTTCTTTTCCGAAAATATTTCAACTTATATTCTACGTAACACCACATTCTATCATGTCTTTCCTCATAGCTTCTTTCAAGGTCATTACAAGTCTCGCCACTCTTGGTTCCTTAAACTTGAAACCTTCAAAACATTGTGCTGGAACTATTTTTCATATTCTATGTAGATGTCCAAACCATTTCGAATCATGTTCCTTTTTTTACTCTTCCATGGGAGCTGCCACGAAGTTTCCTTTTATGTCCTCATTCATAACTTTATCCTTTCTATAATTCCATACAACTTAGTATGCACATCCGAGTCACATGAATTTAACTGCTTCTTGGTTCTTTGTTGCCAATGTTCAGATCCCTACAATAAAGCAGGCCTAATTGTTATCTCTCAGTACTTTGTTACACAACACTCTAGTTAGTCTCCACTTTGGCCATGCTATGTTGATCCTATTTGCAATGTCCACTCAAACCCTCTGTTTTGTTCTATAGTTGTTCCTAGATCATTTACAATGTGGCAAAATTTTATTTTCAAATTTTATGCGTTGTCTTCTCTACGCTCAAATCCACTACACTCTCTATTTTATCCGCTAATTTTTTCAACCATTTGACTCCAAAAATTCTAATTTCACTTGCTTGCTTTCTTTATCTGACTAAATTAGGCCACATCAGCTGTACCTAATTTAGGTGCAGATGATAGCTTCAAGCCTTCAACCCCCTACACAAAACATTGGAAGTTGAGGCTGCACCTAATTTAGGGCAATCCATATTGCATTACTTAAAACACAATGTCACCAATAATATATTAAATAGGTCTATAATAAGCACAAAATATCCACTGCAACATTACATTTTATACATTTCATTATTTAGAATAGCATATGGAATTATGGGTACCCATTTACAATGCAATTTCTATCCACTATTTGTTTAACCAAAATTCATCATTAACACCTATGGTTCTTTTCTCTCTCTTTTTCTCCTCATTTTTTTTTTTCTTTACATTAAAATGGCACACTTCTGAGTCTAACGTCCCTACTCCAAAAAAATTATTTTGTAAATCACCTTGCCAATGAAAGGACAGCTACCATGATACCCAGATAATTCAAAATAGGACTATATCTTATCAATATCTAATCCTTCTATTTTAAAACTAATCATTTTGCACCAATGTAACCTCGATGCCGTGTCTGAGTATTGTAGTTTAGAGATAAATACCAAAAACTTCATAACTCTCAATTACATCCGGTAAAGACCCTGGAAGGGATTGATGTGCTCCGAGAAAACAAACCAACCTAAATTATATAGAGATAAAAGTTTTCTACCATATGCCCAACCTGCAACACTTGGAACCACAGAACTCATGTTTTACAAAATTACAACAACATAGGAAGGCTAATTTAATAAAAAGATGTTATTAGGAGAGAAAAAAAAAATCTCTCTGAACTTCAAAGGTCCATTAATGAGTTGGATAAGATGTAATTTAAACTCAAAAGGAAAAATAATGCAGTACCATCACATTCAGACTTGTGAAGAGAAACAATGTGGAGCAAATATCCTTTGTCGAAAAAGGGATTGTCACCTTACCGTTTGAAAACGCCAAAAATTTCTTGAAGTGGGATCATCCCAGACAAGAAGCAAAACTCTTACACCTTCTTGGGACTTTGTCCTAAGAAGATCCCCCAACATGGAGTTTGAAGTATAGTTTGCATCTCGAACCAACTGAATTTTATGGTACACTGACCACCCAACAATATAAATCAATTTGCGAGCCTGGCAGATACCCTCAAAGATGTCCCGCCAACACTTCCCATGCTCAAAACTCATCCCATTATCAAGCTTTATATTGGGAAGGCAACCTTCTGGTACGTGAGCATCCTGATAAAGTGTGACCTTCCCACCTCTCCTTAGGGGGAAATACGTGCCTGGCACCCCAGAGTAATCAGGACCTGCCCCCACTCCCTGGTCATACAGGGACTGTCTCTCAATTGGGACATATTGAATAGAAAGTCCCAAAACAGCTCCCTTATTACACTGCTTTCCATTTGTATTGAGAATTGGGTAAGACCCCTCAACTTTCGCTCCGGAGTAAATCTGCTCAATTGGAATCGCCACATTCCCAATAAGCTGAGACCCAACAACATCACTGTCCTTAACTGTGAAGCACACTTCTGCTGCATTGTGCGCAACGGGTAAATAAAAATGCTGATTCCAAATAGGGTTTTCGCTATTGCTGATCACATAAGTCCTGCCAATCACAGCATCGGATACTGAGATCGTAGCATAAGGATCGCTGGTCATCGTCGCCTGAGGGAGATGGCCTTCAATCTTACTGGTTAATTTTCCAGATAAATTCGTCCGTAGCATATCCTTCAATGTCTTAGAGAACATATCCATGTTTGGAAGATTCTCCGCCTTATAAATCCAAATATCCAGACTCCCATGCAATAGAAGCACCTTGAGAGATGCTTTCGAAGGCTGAAATGGCACGAGTTGTAAGTTCTGACCAGCCTGCGGTCCCTCCGGAGAAAATGGCGATGAAGCAGGGCCAGGCAAGGATGGAGAAAAATCACCCGGACCCTGATATCCAGAGGCCCCATTTGGGAATGAATGATTATGATTGGGAGAAGCATAAATTGTGGTCGTCTGTTCATACCTCAAGCTCGTGCTTTCAACCCCATGAGCAGAATTCGGAACCGAAGGCGATTCTTGGGCGGAGGGGACAGGATCATACAAGCGAACTGCAGCTAAGAGACTCTCCATAGGATAGAGCGAAGACGACGACGTAGAACCAATGGATGGAGAAGAGCAGACCTCATCATTACTAGTAGATGATACAGAGCTTTCCTGACGATGGTAATTGGGCGAAGGCGAGAAGCTATCAACCCGAGAAGGCGCTCCAGGTGGATAATACACTTGTTGCTGCTGCTGTTGTTCCTGATAATGACTGGAAAGTGAAGAGCTGTGTTGATAGTTGAAACTCTCATGGTACTGTAAGCTTGGAGATGGATAATTAGGGTTTGGATAGGGAGGAGGAGGAGGCTGATTCTGGGCCTGGTATGGGTAAGGTGGTTGGGAATTGGGAGGAAGGTGGGGATAGAGAGGACCTGAATGAGAAGGGGATTGATCCAACGGCCCGGAATGATTCTGGTAAGGATAGGGAGCGGGAGGAGGAGGTGGGTACGGCTGGGATGGAATTGAATGAAAGGAATTGGTGGGATAGAGATGTGGAGGGGGCGGATGAGATCCAAAACCTGGATTTGTTACAGGTGGTGGTGGAGGAGGTTGAGGGTAGTGATAGGGATGAGGATAGGGATCGGAGGAGGGGTAAGGGGCGTAATTATCCATGTAGAGATTCTGCAAAGAGGAGGTTTATGTTGCTGCTGTTGTTCTTTCCTTTTTAAGAAAACAGATTTCTGTAAATCACAATCAACCAACTGTGGTTTTGTTGGGTCTTTACGCGTTTGGGAGAGAAAAGTGGGATTCGAAGAGGGGATTGAGATGAAGGTTTGGAGAAGGAGTTGAATAAGGGACTTGGATGAAATTGAAATACTGTTGGTTACTGTTACAGCGAGAGAAAGAGACAGATCACGTGTTAGGAAAGGATTCTTTGAAAATGGGGGTGGGTTCGAATAGAAGGAAGGAGTCGTGGTGATGGGACGACCTTCCCATTTTCCATATCAATTGGTAGGATATGAAAATCCCACCAATTGCCTCTTTCGATTCCTCTTTTTGTATTCAAACAGGTTTCTGTGTAGGCGGCGTGGCGTGACTGTGAGTCTGTTTCTAGTTTTTTGGACCGCGAGCCTGGCCCAACTAAGCTAATTACGTTTGACCCACCAAGCCAGGCCAAACCCAACCTTTTAATGAAGCGTTTGAGCTGACTTTTTTGACTTCTGGTATGGTTTTGGGCTGATTACAGTTTCAATTTAGAGCCGACCCGATCCGACCCATCGGCATCCGTATTTGGAATGGAAGGGATGGATGGGTCAGGTTTGTTCTCCAGTTAGGTAAACATTGATAAAAGTTTGAATGCAAGGCTCCATGGCCAAAATTTGGACGCTACTCCAAAGATTTGAACCCAGCTAATGAAATCCAAATTGTGTTCAAGCATAATCAACACTAAGTACAATAACCTTCTACCAGAAAAAATTAAAAAAGAGTACAATAACCTCCGCTGAGCACCGGAACGACTCACACCCTAAGTCCTTGCTCCATTTAACTACTTTTTACATTATTTTAACAAATAATTATATATATAATTATTGTATAATATCGGCGATGCTCCTATGAGAGATATCTCTCACCTTATATGAGAGATAATGTGGGGCTTGGATGTGAAGGCCCCCACCTTATCTCTCATAAAGTGAGAGCTTCTCTCATGGGAGCATCTCCTATATGGTATAGTGGTTAGATTAGGTGGGATTTCGCATCGTGCCATTTGCATGTTCGCATGTTCCCACTGAGATAAGGGGATAGAAAACATGTTTGATGTGTAAATGATTTTTTCGAATTTTGTTCAGATGGGAAAGAACTTAACTCTTGCACAATTGTTTATTTCTTATTTCTTGCCTTTTTAAATAGGGGATGCTCCTAAGAGATATCTCCCACCTTAAATGAGAAATTGGGTGGGGGCCCTTACATCCATATCAAATGCCAACAATTTAAATGTAAGGGCTCCAGCCCTATCTCTTTATATAAGGTGAGAAATATCTCTCATAAGAGCATCTTCCTTTAAAGAATATTATTTGAAGATTTTAAATCCTCTCACTTATCCTAATGTAGGCCCCACGATCACAATCCCAAAGGAGGTGACCCCACTTTATAATTCTTAGAGGTGGGTCCAGAGGCGGACCGAGGTTTACATGACCTGGGGTGGTTGCCCCAGGTCATATTCCAGATTCGTCTTCAAAAACTATTGGGCCTTGGCCCACGCCCCACATCAATAAAAGGCTCGCCCTATGTCAAAAGGGCAGAACGAAAAAAAACTTCTTTGGCTCTTTCGAACTTCCCTCTTCATCACTTCCGTTCTTCCGACTCTTCGACGCTTCACGGTTCAACTTCAACCGTTCAGATTCAGATTCACGGTTCAATTTTGGATTAAAAAAAAAATTCACACCGTGACGACCGCGACGGGCCGATATCCGCGACCGATACCGATATCATATCGGTTTTTCGGCCCGACCGATACCACGACCGAGACCGAGATTTTAAACCATGCCTCAGACAGTCTTAAGCATATATGGGTATATATAAAAGGCCTGTACTATGTTCTACCAAAATAAAATAAAATAAATTGCCTTACATGTTGGTGCTTTTTGGATAAGGCAGCCCCAGACCTTTACAAAAGGTGTAAAGGCTGCTACAGTTTGTTACTGTTGGGTGCTGGGGACGTGTCTTGATTGTTGACTCAATAATTGATATGAATATCTGCTCGGACTAGACCCAAATGAGCCTTGCGGCAAAATCCATCGTAATATTTGAAAAAACCCTAATGCCATGTCAAGTGTTTTAGGCCCTATTTATTTGCATTAAAATATATAAAAAATTGCATGCAGTGAGTGGTTAAAAATAAAGATTAAAAGTGAGTTTCTAAAATTAAAAAAATCAAATAAAATCACTTTTAATTATATTTTCATAAGAATATATTATGTGATGTTACAAATAAACAGACCATGTGTTTCAAAACATTAGAAAGTGACCGGTGGGTAAGCGTTAGTGCAAATACGCCCAAAAAGCTACACACATGCAATTCACGAGGTATAAAGTGTTAAGCATGGTCCGGTTAATAGTAGTTAAGCTCTACTATTTCCTGTTGAACGTGGATTATTATTTATATTTTATCTAATTTAATTTTAACTTGATTGCCACTAATTAGGCATATAAGATTGATTATAACTTGAAGCGAATTCTGACTTGTGATGTATATATAAATAAACCGATTCATTATAAGATAAAGTAAAGATGATTTACTATACAAACTAACAACAGGTATTTTCATATTTTTATAATCATATCACCCAAGGGTTAGTTGACCTAAATCGCCAATTAATAGCTGAGTGGGTACGTAACTTTCACTTCCCAGAAACGACATCCCCAGCTGTATACGTGATCCAGAAAGGTCATATGTGTGTGGGTTCTTCCGAGGAGCCAAGGAGTTATTAAAAAACAAAAAGTTGGTCACTGCAGTCCAGGGCGGGTTACATTACAAGCTTCTAAATGGAATTACAGCTCATAAAAGGACGCCATCATTGTCACATAAAGGAGAGTAAGGATAGCCAGGTTTAATCACTATTTAAAATGGAGAATGTTTGAAAAATTGTGTGGATTGACTGTTACGGGACACACGCAGGATTAAGCTTGGGGTGTGCTCCGGGTGAACTCCCAATAAACCTTGATTTCGTAGAGTAGATAAGGATAAAAAAGCTCTTAGTTATAGATTTTGAATTAAAATCAAACTTCCGATTTGGTAGAATTTCTAAGCCATTCATAACGAGAGGTGGGATTTCAGGAAGGTAAGAGTTCGTAGTAGTAGTGACTCCTAGAATGTTTATCAGGATATCCTTGGTTGATTATCTAAAAAATCTGAGAGCATACGCATAATCTATCTCACAATAGAACGCACATGTTATTGGTGAGTTCGGGTCCAACAGCTATTGGGACCACAGTTTCTTTAAAAAAAATCTTTTAGTTCCTGTCCATGACTGACCCATATGCTCAAGCCCAACAGGCGATTCCACCCATTGACAGTCCTACTCACGTAATTGTATATTTGCCCCTTTTCTAGCAGAATCCCTCATGTGCGCCTGCATTATTGAAACAGTTGACTTCATCCAGTAGCTAAGTAGTGGCCCGTCCAATAAAAACGGGAATGGCCTTTGCAAGGCTTCAGAAATATGAACTCCCAGGAATCTGCCCCTTTGAGGCCATCCCTATGAACCAATCAGGATTTTTTCCTCAACAATTTGATGGTGAGCCCACTCGGGTTGAAGTTGAGTCGGCCCAACGCCAATACAAGCGCAGTGACTTGTTTGTGTGATATTAGCTGTGATACCACTTAGGCCTGTTTGTGTGGAAGAATTGTGAGAATTCTTATTTAAAAAAATTCTAAGAATTCCAAATGTTGCCTCCCGAAAGTAGAATTCTAAATGTTCAACCTCCCCATGGTATTTGAAATATTGGAATTCTGAAAATTCATTAAGGAAAAGTGTCTTTTTCTTGTGGTTTGGAATTCTAAGTTCTTGCAACAAATAAGTAGTTTGATTGTCCAAGGGACAAGATGTCACATCATGTCATAAATTCCCAATAAAGCCAATTCATTCTTAGAAATTCTTTTAACCAAGGCCCTTTTGGAAACTTCATATGTAGAATGAAGTGAAGTAAAACCTCAAATAGTGAAGGAATAAAATATAAATGCGTTATGATGGTATTAAATCTTTAGTTGTTTGGTAGACAATCCTTTTGACTTTTTGTTTAAAAAGTGGGTATTTTTTTTTTCTTTTAGTGGAATAAGGACATTGTATTTTTGCTTATTTAAAAAAAAAGAGACTTTTGAAAATATCTACTTTTGATGTGACACTTTGTCTAAAAATGAGAGGCTTTACTTCACTCCACTCTACTAGCGAAGTTTCCAAACAAACCCGGTCTATTTGGCAATTCACTAGGTTAATAAAAGTAATGTAAAGCCTATATTTTTCAGACAATGAGTTACACCAAAAGTACACATCTTCAAAATTTCCTCCTTTAAAAAATCTAAAAAGAAAAAGCAAGCTCCTTTCTTTGTTAAAAGACGAAAAAAAACACTCATTTCTTATACATAAAGTTAAAAAGATTCTCTACCAATCCACTGAAGATAAAATACCATCATAACCCATTTATATTTTATTTTCTCTTAATTTGATTCAATTATTTACGTTACTTTTACTTTAATAGTAAACTAGTATAATATCCCGTGTTGAGAACGAATATGACCAATATTGCAATTGAAATATTCATACATTCAACAAATTCATAGATTTTAGAAGAAAATAAAAGAACAAAAATATTATAAGAGTACTTGTTTATGTCATATAAGAGCTAGTGGTGTTGAAAGGTAAGAAGAGAATTGAAGTAGGGTGAATGGTAGAGTTTGGATAGAAACATATTTTATGTGAAGAAAAGAGAAATAGGGAGTGGTTATGAGTGGTTTCTATAGTGGAGATAGTTGCATAAGTTGGGAGAAAATGTTTGAAAACTGAATAACCAAAACCTTCATCTTTAATATATAATAATTGTCAAAGGGCCTAGGATGAACTTAAATTCTATCCGAATTCTATCCCTACAAGGAAAGGTAGCTTCGAGGAATGGATACCAAATATTCCGATAGGCATGTAATTTATTCAAAAGTTCGAAAACAGGTTCCATCGTTGGAGAACAAGAATGATTCTTCTTCAATGGAAACACGGACCTTGTAGAATATATTGCATATCACCACACAACTCCTACCTTTCTTATTTTCCTCATCTTCCATTCCACTACTTCTTCCAAGTAACAGCAACGGGGCTCCTTACAGAATACCCCCCACACACCCAAACTATTGACCCAAACGCATAACTCTCAGAAACCCCTTTTCCCTCCGAAGCCACAAAAGTCACCTTGTAACTAATCTTCTCCCCCACCTCTCTAAAAACCAAAACACCAGGCTCCACGCTCACACCAACACCACTCGGCTCGCTCACACCCACCACATATCTACAGCTCGCCTTCCCCACGTTTGTCACCGTTCTCCGGTAAATCGCACTCGCATTTCCAGACCCAAACGACACTGCGAAAGAAGGGTAATTCAAAACACCAGGATCAAGAACACGATTCGTCGGGCAACTGTAATTCTTCCCGGCCAAAATCGCCATTTGAGAAGAAGTGTAGTTTAAGCTGCACAAGTACTCCAAGTAGTCCTCAGTGGCAATGTCGTAAATAAGGCCTGGATCCGCGGCCCGCTCCGGGTCCACATGGCCTGACCCGAACGCGAAGGGGGTCGCCGACTCGGACGAGTCGGAGTCCGCGTCGCCTATGGGGGCGTCGTGGTTGTTGTGGGTGTAGGCGGTTGTCATGAGCGCGGACTTTATGGCGGCTGGCGACCAGTCTCGGTGTACGGATTTGATCAGAGCCGCTAATCCGCTCACATGCGGACATGACATGGACGTTCCAGATACGACGTTGAAACCAACTCTTCTTTTGTCGTTTCTGAGACCGGTTGGGCTGGTCGTGGGCGGCCACGCGGCCAAAATGTTGACGCCCGGAGCGGTTACGTCCGGTTTTATAAAGTCTCCTACAACGGAGCTGGGACCTCTGGAGGAAAAAGCGGCCATGATCGGCGCCGGAAATCCGTATCTCGTCCCTTCGAAGGCGATTCTGGCCGTTGGTTTCTTGGCCATGATCATGTAGTCCTTGATGGCCTCGGAGGCTGCGCCGCCCACCGAAGTGGCCGGGAGGACGTGGGCGTCGGCAATGAGCTCTTCTCTTTGATCGGCGGTATTAAGAAGCAGCATTCCGGCGCCACCCGAGCTGTTCACTTGCAGGCCCTTGTCGGCTCGGCCGCTAATGCCTCGGTCGCAGATCACTATCTTTCCTTTGACGAGCGCCGGCGAGAGAGACCCCTCGGTGCAGTACTCGGCGCCGGATCCGCCGGCGGTGTCTCCGTAGACAAGCGGCAATTGGTTTGTTGGTCTGCCGGAGTACAGTGAGGCGCCTTTGAAAACCCGGCCGTTGCCGAGCTTGATGGTGGTTGGGAAGCCGCGGTCGATATAGCTAGCGGCAACGGTCATGATCCATGGGGCAGTGTTGCGGACGGTTGACTGGGTTGGGCCTGAATTGCCGGCGGAGCAGGAGACGAAGACGCCCTTTTGAACTGCTCCAAATGCTGCGATGGCCATGTTGTCGCTGTGATAGGGTCGGTTGCCTTCGCTTCCGAGTGAGAGGGAGAGGACGTCGACGCCGTCTGCAACTGCTTGGTCTATGGCTGCGAGTATGTCGGAGCTGGAACACCCCGCCGGCCAGCATACCTTGTAAACGGCGATTCTGGATGCGAAGCTCATACCACCTGTGCTGGGGTGACAACAAGGAACACCACTTAGCAAGTAAGTGGACACTTTGGTGTCCCAACTCCCAATGATACAATACTCCCAACCAGAATGCCCAAAATCAATCTCAAGGCAATAACATGTGTATGAAATAATTCTTGATTATGGATCAAAACACAATGGTAGCGAAACAAATTTAGACGAGGAAAGCATATATATCTAATTGGGAAATAAGGTGAAATATAGGAGTACTGGAGAATCCTGTTGTGAAGATTATTCATGATCACTTTAATTTCTTGGTTGATTCTCTAGAAACCATGTAAAAGAAAATGGATGTTAATTTTTCTCCTGCTTTTTGCAAAAAGTGGTTAGAAAGAGTAGTATTCTAAAGATCAAATTGAATGCAGAGAGGAGGGGTAGGGAGAATATATAGTGATCCTACTCATAACTACTGCGGATGGTTTGACAAAAGATTTATATTTATGGTCAAAGAAAACACTCTTTTCCACTAGAGAAGTGAATATATTTCTAAAAATTAATATCTAACTATTTCAATTAGCTCTTTACAAAGTGTTCTTAAAATGATTTTCTCAGACTCCAACACAATTTATTCAAATCAAAACAAAGTGAACTACTGCAATAGCAAAGTGTTGTTTCTCGAGAGGAGTTTCTCCTGGTTTCTCAACTAGTGGAGATTCTCTGCTTTCTTTTTTAATTCTCTAAGTGGGAAAGGGCCTGAAATAAATATACACAGGCCTTCCAATGCCTTTCTCTTCAATCAAAGGCCTCCTTGTAAACCATTAAGTGGATACAAAATTAATAACATTATAGAAATAATTTAAATCTAATTTTGAAAATATTCAATAACCTGCAGTCCCTTTGGCAACACCCAACATGCTCGCACCCGCAACAACATTGCCCGCTGCTGTTGATGCAGTGTGGGTGCCATGTCCTTGGGAGTCCCTGGCCGAATGGAAGTCGACCGTCTCGTTGATTCGCCCTGCAACAGCTTCGTACCCTTTGAAGAATGCTCTCGCACCGATCAGCTTCCTGTTGCAGTTCGCGACGGTGAATCGAGTCCCTTGCTCACAAGCTCCTTTCCAATGTGCAGGGACAGGAGGCAAGTTCTTGTCTTGGAAGCTGATGTGCTCTGGAGAGATACCGCTGTCGACAACACCAATTATCACATCAGAGGCCGAGCTCGGTGACTTCCAGAGGCCTTTGCCGATGTGCAGTCCAAGGAACTGAGGAGAGCGTGTCGTTTGGAGGCTTAACATGTCGTCTTCGTATGCATAGAGAAACCCATCTATGTTTTTCAGTGTGTCTGCTTGTTTGTTGGAGAGTTTTGCAGAGAAACCCGAGATGGCAGTTTCATAGACGTAGAGGAGTTGAGGGGCTTCCTTTTCTTGGGTTTCTTTACCTTCTTCATCTTCTACTTGAGATGAGAATTGGGTGATGGAGTCGAGGACCGATTCATACCATCTCTTTGTGCCGCCCAGAGAAAGATCCAAGGCAGCCACATTGGTGGGGTCCATGTGGACTATGTATGTTTTTCTTCCTGCTAAAGCGTTTGATGTGGATATCATGACTAGCAGCAAGGAGAAGAAGAAGGTTTGAAACACCATTATGCAATATGCAGGAGAGGGGTCACTGTATTATACAAGCAGAATATTGGGATTTTGTTAGAGATCTATAGTCACACATGAATGAATTGACATGCTAAGGAGTTCCAAACAACTATCCACTGAACACCAAAGAGCAGACCTATTACATTAAAAATAAAAGCAAACATTCCATGAGTCATGATTTTAGATTTCTCCAATGTGGAGAATCTATCATTTTACAGTTCCACGGAACCGAACAGTCCCTTCCTACCGACTCCAGTGTCAATAAAAAGACGCGAAAAAGAGAGAGAGAGAGGGGTGCATGTGCATCAAAAGAAGTGAGAAGTGCATCAAAAGCAGGACGAAATGCGTACCTGATGACAAAGGAAAGCCCACGTTGCATCCCAAGAGCACGTCTGGGTGGACACAACTATACACAAGTGAGAGAACTATACACAATCTATACAAGTGAGTAAACTTTAATTAAGATACCCAAAAAAAAAAAAAAAAAACTATACACAAGTGAGAGAACTTTAATTAAGATAACAATGTGCAAGCGCACTGCCCACCGTCTTGTGAGTTTATATCCAATCTGGATCCCTATTAAGTCTTGGACTAACCCTACAACAAGGGGTTGCTCGATTAGCTAGCAATCTGGTTCGTCATTTTCTCTTTCTACTTGTGTGGGCTCTTCTTTCCCCCAAAGACTTTCTCTTTCTATTTGTGTGAGCTCATTTGGATATATATATATATATATATATATATAAAGTCTTGGACTCACCCAAAATATGACTCAATAGAAATTAAGTCCAGATCTCATGTTGTAGCTGTTACACGAGAAATGTATGACAGAAATTAAGTCCAGATCTCATGTTGCAGCTGTTACACTGGAACAGTTTTAACACATGTCGAGGTCTCCATTGCGGGGGTCACAGAGAGAAAATTCAACCTGTTTAAGATCAATCACATCACCTAAGAATATATCCTCAAATCTCAGGTCAATAAAAGTGGACCACACTATTTGATTGAGTACATGATGGAAACCTAATTAACGCCCCATCAGTAATGATGTCATTTCAGCACACAGTCATGTGTTCAATCTTACGGTAGGACCCACTCCTATTAAAGTATAATATGAGGGAATGTCACTAGAGGGGATGAGATTCATCCTTACCGTACAGATTATTTCTATATGAGTCCCATAATGGAGTTCAAGGCATGTGTTACATAATTCCCGTGTAATAGCTGCAACAGGGGACTTCCACTCCCCAAATTTAGACTCATCAGAGTTTCTAAACTCATCAAAATAAATGTTCCTATCTGGGTCCCGCCCAACTTAGTGGGGCCCATTTATAACGATCTAAACTCATCAGAATTTCCTCTTAATTAGTGGGGCCCATTTATTAACGGTCTAAAGAGGAGTCAGACTCACCATTAGATTAAATCATGTATAAGACAGACAGATGTTTCTTTTTGATGGTGGGCCTAACTCTTATTAGAGAAAAAGTTTTGCATTAGCCCAAAAAAGAGGAGGATATTCATATAGTGAGAGACTTTAAATAAGTGAGGCCCAATGAGAAGCCTCATGAATTTCTTTGAAGATCAAATCTGAGATCTTGATTGCTTAACACCATACTTCATAAAAAATGGAGTGGTCCTTGGGCGGAAGCACATCCTACACAAAATAATAAAGACATTATACAATGATTCTATATTGGATAGAATTTCTCTAACGAAAGTAGCACGATGAAATAAAACCACATCCAACATGTAGGAATTCATTTTTATAGAAATATATTAGGCCACATCCCAGTAGTCTTCCTGGAATGGCATCACAAGTGCACAGCCCAATACTTCGCAACACTATTATACTATGGGACTCTTAGTGCTCACAATCATTACCTCCTTGCTGTGACTGGCTCTTGATCTCCAATTTTCCATCTTCAGTAATTGACAGGTGATTGATATGTCCACAACATTTAACCTTGCCAAACTTTTCTTCATTTTGTAATAGTAATTTCCCAAGCCTGAAGGGCTCACTTTCGTTAACCTGAACAGCTTTGAAACACAATCACCCATGCCGGACTAACTTTTACTTCAAAGAGAATGAGGCACACCGTTGGATTGATAGTGTTTAGAATGATTGATCAAGTCCTTTTTCAGAGAAAATCGGATTAATCGCTTTTTCTATTCTAATCAATCCAATGGTTGGCCATATATACTTATTTAGAGACTGGAGTGAATCGTCACCCCTGCCAATCGTAACTGCCAATATGTCAGTTGATAGGTGTTAGTTTTATGGTCTCAATCCATTAGATGATGAATATATTGATAAATTTCTTTCTTTATTTATCATTATATTCTTGCTTTCCTTTCATGAGATGAATGGTGATTTATTACTTGTTTGTTCATAACTAATACGAATGACATAATGGTTCATGAGTTGAACCGGGTCCCATTAGTATATTAGATGTGATATATGTGTATGGATGAGATCCACACACGGGAGATATATGTCACAAATCTTATACTTAAAAGTTCTTCACAACCAGTGATGAGACTGGGTATCTCATCTGATAAGGTTGCAACACTTTGATCACTATGAGATAGTGTGATTTGTCTTGATCATCAGAATGGAAGATTCTGGATCAATGTGCTGGTACATTGGATGTATTGAAGGACCATGAGAAGCACCTTAAGAATATTGTCTTTACTTTAAAGTCTGCTCTAATAATTCCCTAGCAATAGGCTCTCAATCCTGAGACATTAATGAACTCAAGTTTCTACCTATTCATTTGCTTTGAGTCACCAATGAGTGAGGCCAATTGTAGGTCAACACCTCGGTGATTTGGGTGAGTGGTAGTAGAGCTGTGAGAACATTTAATGGTCAAGATGGAATCTATCCTGATTATCCCCTTGTGCAAATTAATGGATTTATCATTGGTAAGTGCGCACCCATTCCGATTAAGAGTTAATTGGATAGGTACCAATCGATCATTATAATTAATTGGGGCTCAAGGATAATAAGATATGGATCTAATTTTATGGACAGATCCAATTGATCCATGGATATAGATGGAGGGGCCTACTTGTGGTCATAGGGAAGTTTATGGTCTTCTATGTAATTTATTCCTAAGACTGGAGTTCAATTGCATTTATATAGTGGAGTTATTTGCAATTAACTGTGGGCCCGGATTGCACATGAGATGTGGGGTCGCGTGTCCCAGTTGGAGCCAGCTTTCTAAGGAATCCCTAGTGGTCCCAACACTGGCCCAAGTATTGGATAGATACTAATTCTAGTAGAACTCTAGATGGAAAGGAATTAGAGAATTACTATTTCTATTTGAAGTGAGACTTCTAATAGTGGTAATAGTAAGCTACTAATTATTAATGGAAGTAGGACTTCTATTTTAATTAGAAAGAGAATGTTACTAATTAATGGAAGTATGACTTCTATTTCAATTAGAAAGAGAAGGTTACTAATTAATGGAAGTAGGACTTCTATTTTAATTAGAAAGAGAGGAGTTGCAAGAGGCTATAAAAAAGGGAAGCACCCCTCTTTGGACGTCCAATGCATATTTGTGCAAAAGTTGTGCAAGGCAATCTCTCTCTCTCTTCTCCTCTCTTGTGCAAGTTGTTGCACATCTCTTCTAGTTCATTCCCTAGTTGTTCTCTAGTAGTTTTCTTTAGGAGATCCCACCCATCTCCTTGAGAAAAGAAATCTGATAAGGGATATAGTGTGGAAGACAATTGGGTCTTGGAGATCTTGATTTGATTTGCGAAAGAGTTTGACATCAAAGAAAGTAACAACTTCTCCATTAGAGCATAACCGAGCTCCGAAGGTATAATCTACTTCCTTGCATGTTGTAGATTTATTTGAAGCTTTTATGTTGCTGATTCTATCTTCTAGATAGATGTTTTATTGATCTTGATATGTGAGATTGAGGGTTTGCATCCTGTATTGGGTTTCTGGCCTTATGGATACTTGATCCCTGAGTCAAGTGGGTCAAAAGTTTTTGAAAATCTATCCACGAGGCCCACCTACTTCCAACAATAGAAACTCACACATGAGAGCAGAGATAGACACAACTCACACATCCGAGGTGACGAAAACTCACATGCGAAAAGACATAGACAGAACTCACACATGTGAGTTGATGGAAACTAACACATGCGAGGAGATATAAACACAACTAACAAATATAAGATGCTGGAAACTCATACATACGAGGAAAATAAACACAACTCACACATGTAAGGTAATAAAAACTCACATACGTAAAGAGGGAGGAGGCCGGATTCAAACCTAAGGTAAGGAGCTGTTGTCAAGGACCTCCCAATGGGAACTGCCACTCCTTACTACTAAGGTAAGGAGCCATTCTAAAGGAATTATCGGACATAGGTGCACACCATGTTCCGTGTGGAGAATCAGTCTCTTTTTTTGGATATTATTTGGATTCCGTGGCCGGGAGAGGAATTACATTGGAATAGTTTAACGAAACTCTGATGCGTAATGACTTTTGTATTACTCTAGGTTGAAGTTAGAGGACCCACTTTAAATTCAGAATGGAGTGTTTTATATGGTAAGGAAGGATTGTTTTACCCATTCTTTTTTAAAAAAGAATTCAAATTAATAAGACCTTAAATTTTTTCCTTAATTTTGAAAACAACATAAGTTTCAAAACCTTTCAAGCTAGAGCCTAAATTTGTTAGTAAGTTCTCAATCAAGGATAACTAGCCATTTAAAGGAAGTTTTTCCGGTGATTTTTTCCTTAATTTCTTAGATATTAAAATTACCCTTCATTAAAACAAAACCCTTTCCTTCACCGACATCCTCACTGTGATTAGTGAGAACCAGCGTCTACACAATGATTGACAGCATGAAGTGATTGCTAGAAGCATGTTATAGCTTTAAATGGAAGGTAATTTAGATATTTAAAACAATTAAGGAAAAAATCCACCGAAAAATACATTTAAATGGACATATGTAAATTTATTAAAAGACTTAAGCATCAATTTTAAAAAGTTTTAAAGCTTGTATCCTTTTAGATTCTTATTTGAAAACTACCCTTCCTTTTATGCATATGCATGTTGGCTAACCTATTAGTATTATTAGTCATTGTTAAATTTCTTTGAATGACTATAATTCTTTGATAAGCATTTTTCTAGGCTTGAAAATGAAAGAGTGTAAATTAACATCTGGCAGTAGATTCCTCCCAAGGTCTTGTCAAAGGTCTTCCTCACAAGAACTTGTCAAAGGCTCCTAAATTATAGACCCCATGCGGTTTTATATTAGAAGTCCTTTTCAGGGGTCCTCCGTTCGTAGACTGCAGGGATTGAAGGTCTTGTACCATCCATGGTTTTATATTAGAAGTCCTTTTCTGGGGTCCTCCGTTTGTAGACTGCAGGGATTGAAAGTCCTCTACCATCCACTTGCCATGCTTGTGTCACAGTCCCCCAATCAGCAGCTTGACAATCTGTGTCTCTATAGCACACAGACATGCTAGAATACTCAAGAAGGTTCCGGACATGCTAGAATACTCAAGAAGGTTCCAGACATGCTAGAATACTCAAGAAGGTTCCGGAAGCATGTGGAAAGTCCTTCGGGTCTAGAACATTCTAGAGAACCCCGGAACACTATAGAGATCTTGAGCATACACTAGAACTTTCTAGAGACATAGTGTGTGTAGATCACATAAGAAGTCTCTAGACCATTGTATTTTCTAGAAGGCTAATAATAGCCACACACTTGTACATAATTGTAGCCACAAGTTGTAAGGGCCTTGCCCTATATAAAGGGGTGATCACCCCTCATTTGTACACAAGCCAAACTTGAGCAATACAAAGCATTCTTAGCATTCTCTCAAACTCTCTTGCTTCCTTTGTGTTCTAGTCTTGCTAGTTGTGTCCCAAAACCTTGGTGAGCAAGGTTCAAGGCTGACTTAGGCATCCAAGAGTGAAGTCTCTAGCCTAAGGCTGCACGGTGTGTGCACTAAAGCTTGCAGCCCGTGACAGTTGGTATCAGAGCCACGTCGGTTCGACTACGCTCAAGGCAAGACATGACATCCACTTCTGACGTTTGTAACCCTGGTGCGGAAGGACTGGAGGCCCGTGGGAAGGGTAAGAGGGGCGGATCGAGGGACGTGATGTCCAGCATGGAGGCCCGCTTGGCGAAGGTCGAGTTAGCCGTTGGGGGAATGCGAGAGCAGTTCGAGGACACCGACTCACGCATCGAAGAGCTGGCCTCAATGGGTGAGGAGCTCAAGGGGGAGATGCAAGGTGCCCTCAATGAGAGCTTGGATACTCTCAACCAGAAGGATGCTGCCCTAGAGGCCATGGTGGTGGCCTTAAGAGAAGAGATGGCTGAACTCAAGAAGGAGCTCAATGCTTGCAAAGCAGCCATTAGTGGTGGTGTGCTTGCTACTGTACCTACGCATCGGGTGGATGTGCCGAAGCCGAAAGAGTTCAAGGGCACGAGGTCGGCCAAGGACATCGACAACTTCTTGTGGGGAATGGAACAATACTTCCGGGTGATGGGCATAGTGGAGGATGCCACTAAGGTAAGCACTGTCTCAATGTATTTAGTTGATGTTGCTTTGCTATGGTGGCGACGCAGGTGCAACGACTCAAAGCTTGGCGGTGCTGCCATCACCACGTGGGAAGAGTTCCAAAAAGAGTTCCGGCAACAGTTCTACCCCGAGTATGCAGAAGATGAAGCTCGAGCGAAGCTACGTAGGCTCTCACAACGTGGTGAGGTGCGGGAGTATGTGCGGGAGTTTTCCGAGCTCATGCTCCAGATTTCGGATCTAGGAGAAAAGGAGGCATTCTTCTCCTTCATGGATGGTCTAAAGCCATGGGTCAAGATGGAGTTGCAACGTAGGGGCGTCCAAGACCTCACACGAGCCATGACCGTGGCTGAGTCCCTTGTCGAGTTCAAGAAGACGGAGAAGCCCGACTCCTCCAAGAACAAGGGCAAAGGTGGGGGAGACAAGGATCGGGACAAGGAACTGGACAAGGGCAGGGACCGAGACAGACCATCCAAGAGTGGTAGTGGGAAGCCGCCATTCCAAAAGTGGAAGTCCTCCAAGGATGGGGAAAAGAAAGACCGAGAGCCACAAGCATGCTTCCTATGTGATGGGCCACACCGGATGCGTGACTGCCCAAAGCGAGGTAAGCTCGCAGCTATTGCTGAAAGGGATGAGACAGAGAAGGAGACCCTCAAGCTCGGCTCCATCATGCTTAGCTCCATCAAGACCAAGAAGTCGGCTAGGCAGAAGGGATTGATGTTTGTAGACATCATGGTGGCAGGCAACAAGATGAACGCCCTCGTGGACACCGGAGCTTCCGATCTCTTTATGTCTGAGACAGCTGCCAAGAAGCTTGGACTACGGATAGAGAAAGGCAACGGGTGGATCAAAACCGTTAACTCCAAAGAGGTCCCGACCATGGGCAGGGTACAAGGAGCAGAAATACAGCTTGGACAGTGGACGGGCAAGGAAGCAGTCGAGGTAATCCCACTTGATGACTATGAGCTTGTTGTGGGTTTAGATTTCCTTGACCGTATAAATGCTCTTCTTGTACCTTTTGCCAATTGTTTGTGCATTCTCGACCCCCGCTGCCAATGTATTGTGCCGGTACGACGGGAATCCGGCCAACCTGCCAAGGTGTTGTCAGCAATTCAGCTAGCCAAGGGCTTGTCAAAGAACGAAGACACCTACTTGGCAGCGTTAAAGTTTGATGAGGCCCCGGAGCCCAGGGACGAGACTCCACCAAAGGTGCTAGATATGCTGGAGTCCTTCAAGGATGTGATGCCCCCAGAGCTGCCCAAGCGATTACCACCAAAGAGGGAGGTGGATCACAAGATAGAGCTGGTGCCTAATGCTCAACCGCCAGCAAGAGCCCCGTATCGGATGTCACCCCCGGAGTTAGAAGAGTTACGCAAACAGCTCAAGGAGCTAATAGAGGCAGGGTTCATCCGACCATCAAAGGCGCCCTACGGTGCACCAGTGCTGTTCCAACGCAAGCATGATGGGTCATTGCGATTGTGCATCGACTACCGGGCGCTCAACAAGCTGACGGTCAAGAACAAATACCCGATCCCACTCATCGCAGACTTGTTCGACCAACTTGGCGGTGCTAGATGGTTTACAAAGCTAGACTTAAGATCGGGATATTACCAGGTGCGCATAGCCGAAGGGGACCAGCCAAAGACAACTTGTGTCACACGGTATGGGTCATATGAGTTCTTGGTGATGCCCTTTGGACTCACCAACGCGCCAGCCACATTCTGCACTCTCATGAACAAGGTACTACAACCTTTCCTTGATCGTTTTGTGGTTGTTTACCTTGATGATATTGTGGTTTATAGCCAATCGCTTGATGAGCATGTGGAACACTTAAGACAAGTGTTCCAGGTCTTGAGGGAGAATCAACTTTATGTCAAGAAGGAGAAGTGCTCCTTTGCCTTGCATGAGATACCCTTCCTAGGCCACATTGTGGGAGGTGGCCAGATCCGAATGGATGGGAGTAAGGTGCAGGCCATTGTCAATTGGGAGCCACCAACCAAGGTCACCGAGTTGCGATCATTCCTTGGTTTGGTGAACTATTACCGGCGCTTCATCAAAGGCTACTCCAACATCACCACACCATTGACAGACATGCTCAAGAAGGGAAGAGTATGGGAGTGGAGTATGGGGTGCCAGCAGGCCTTTGATCAACTAAAGCGTGCCATCACGGAAGAGCCCGTCTTAGCGTTGCCAGATTTCTCCAAGCCGTATGAGGTGCATACGGACGCATCTGACTTTGCCATTGGTGGGGTGCTAATGCAAGATGGTCACCCTATAGCATTTGAAAGCCGGAAGCTCAATGATACCGAGAGGCGGTACACGGTGCAAGAAAAAGAGATGACCGCCGTGGTTCATTGCCTGCGCACATGGAGGCACTATCTATTAGGCTCCAGATTTGTGGTAAAAACTGATAATGTAGCCACAAGCTACTTCCAGTCCCAGAAGAAGCTCTCTCCCAAGCAAGCTCGGTGGCAAGACTTCCTTGCTGAGTTCGACTATATCATGGAGTACAAGCCGGGGAAGGTAAATCTTGTGGCCGACGCTCTAAGCCGGAAGACAGAACTTGCTGCGATCAGCCGACCACAAGGACCCTTGGTAGCACGCATCAAGGAGGGACTGCCTCACGACCAGACCGCGAAAAGTTTGATCGAGTATGCCAAGGAAGGCAAGACCAGGAGGTTCTGGTTTGAGGACGACTTGCTATACACCAAGGGGAACCGGCTCTATGTGCCACAATATGGGAAACTACGCAAGGAGGTCATGCAGGAGTGCCACGACTCCAAGTGGGCTGGACACCCGGGTATGCAACGCTCCCTTGCGCTTGTGGAGGAATGCTACTACTGGCCACATATGAGGGATGATATCGAAGCTTATGTTAAAACTTGCCTCGTGTGCCAACAAGACAAGGTCGAGCAGAAGCTGCCGGCGGGTCTCTTGGAACCACTGCCAATCCCGGAACGCCCGTGGGAAAGCGTCTCCTTAGACTTCATGATGGGGTTACCCAAGTCGGAAGGATATGGGAGCATCATGGTGGTGGTGGACAGATTCTCAAAATATGCCACCTTCATTCCGGCAACTAAGGAATGCCCAGCAGAGGAAGCAGCGCGGTTGTTCCTCAAGCATGTGGTAAAGTATTGGGGCATACCGCAATCCATCATTAGTGATCGAGATGGCCGATTCACGGGACGGTTTTGGACAGAGCTCTTCAAACTGCTCGGGTCAGATTTAAGGTTTTCTACAAGTCTCCACCCGCAGACTGATGGGCAAACCGAGAGGGTAAATGCCTTGTTGGAGTCTTATCTAAGGCATTATGTGAGTGCCTCACAAAAGGACTGGCCAAAACTGCTGGACGTGGCTCAATTCTCATACAATTTGCATAGGAGTGAGGCCACGAACAAGAGCCCCTTTGAGATGGTGATGGGGCAACAACCGCTCACACCCGGTACCATTGCTGCAGGATATACGGGACCAACCCCTGCAGCTTACAAGTTCGCCAAGGGATGGCAGGAGCAGGCGGACTTAGCTCGAGCTTGTTTACACAAAGCAGCCAAGCGCAACAAGAAGTGGGCAGACCGAAAGAGGCGGGACGTGCAGTTCCAAGTCGGGGACTTGGTGATGGTGAAGCTGCACTTGATATTGCGCCACAAAGGGATCCATAAAGGGCTAGTACGTAGATATGAGGGCCCTTTCAGAGTTCTTCGACGGGTAGGCAAGGTGGCTTACAAGCTTGAACTACCGCCCAATCTCAAGGTTCATCCAGTCTTCCATGTGAGTATGCTGAAGCCCTTCCATCAAGACCAGGATGATCCAGCCAGAGGCGATTCCACACGAGCTCCCGTGGGAGTTAAGACCTCTTATGACAAAGAGGTCGAGAGCATCCTTGCTGATCGGGTGGTCAGGCGAAAGAACTACAGACCAAGGCACGAATACTTGGTGCATTGGAAGGGGCTACCCGAGAGCGAAAGAAGTTGGGAACCGGCGGATGCACTATGGCAATTCCAAGATAAGATTGGCCGGTACCACGATGAAGACGCGACGAGGACGTCGCGAGATTAGGTGGGGGAGAGTGTCACAGTCCCCCAATCAGCAGCTTGACAATCTGTGTCTCTATAGCACACAGACATGCTAGAATACTCAAGAAGGTTCCGGACATGCTAGAATACTCAAGAAGGTTCCAGACATGCTAGAATACTCAAGAAGGTTCCGGAAGCATGTGGAAAGTCCTTCGGGTCTAGAACATTCTAGAGAACCCCGGAACACTATAGAGATCTTGAGCATACACTAGAACTTTCTAGAGACATAGTGTGTGTAGATCACATAAGAAGTCTCTAGACCATTGTATTTTCTAGAAGGCTAATAATAGCCACACACTTGTACATAATTGTAGCCACAAGTTGTAAGGGCCTTGCCCTATATAAAGGGGTGATCACCCCTCATTTGTACACAAGCCAAACTTGAGCAATACAAAGCATTCTTAGCATTCTCTCAAACTCTCTTGCTTCCTTTGTGTTCTAGTCTTGCTAGTTGTGTCCCAAAACCTTGGTGAGCAAGGTTCAAGGCTGACTTAGGCATCCAAGAGTGAAGTCTCTAGCCTAAGGCCGCACGGTGTGTGCACTAAAGCTTGCAGCCCGTGACACTTGCAGCTGGTGAGAAAAAAGGATAAAAGCGCATTTCCAAGAGAATCCTAGAAAAATCAAACAAACATAAGATGGAGGGACCCAAAATCAAGTGGGCACTCTGGTGGTTGGTCACTCCCAATCACATAAATGGTGACTAGTCTAATAAGCCGTGCTCAGCACGGAATCAATAAGCTGTGCTCAGCACGATATCTCCACTGTAAAATAAATGATCATATATTAAAAATACTTATCTTTTTGCATATCGCAAATTGTATAAAACAAAAATAGAGAAATTGAAGTAGAAAGGGAATAGTTACGTATAGGAACAACTTGAACATGAGTGGGTTGATGAAAAAAATGAGTTGGTAGTTGTATTAGTAGTCGAGAGAGAATGCAGAAGCAAAATTGTGGGTCAAGATTAAAACTGCTGATCGAAATTAAATCCAAAAGACTTTAGCTTAATATAGTATAATGGAAAGGATTCATATCAAGTGCTTCCTCAAAGATGCTGATTGACAGATGAGGTATAATTTTTCAAACATTGGGAATTCATATGACCTGGTTCTAAGTTTAAAAACTCGCATTTACCAAACCTTTCATCATTGATGGACCCATAATTTTCACTTCATGGGGGCAGACCCAAGATTTTTTTGTGAGATTTGGAGGCAAATCTAGAATTTTCATTTTGATTTTTGAAGCAAACCATAATCATATGCATTTTTGAAGTGGGCCCAACTCTGGCGGGGGCAACTGCCCCCCAAAAACTTGCATGTAGGTCCACTAGTGATTGCTATCACTCTAAATATTAATGTGTAGGGCATTTTCATGATACCGAGATTACTCCTAGGTTAGGTAAAGTACCGACTAGGTTTATCTTGATCTCGACTTCATTCAATTCGGCAACTGTGTCAGCTGGCACCGAGCCCGAGCTGGCCTCGATAAGGGTACCGACCATGTTTCTCTGAGCTCGGCCTTGCGCATCTCGGCAGCAGTGTCCGAACTTGCGCACCCCAGATCTCGGTGACTTCTCCAGTTCGGTCCTAATGACCGAGGTGAACACTGTCAAGTCTCAATTGTGTGATGGTACAGCTACGTTGCAAAACGTACTGACAGATAGGGCGGCCGCCGGGCATTGACAAGGGGTTATCCCTATCCGACGGTCATGTCCGCATTTATGTTCGGGATTGGGGCAAGATCCGATGGGACAGTACTCTCACTTACCTCCATTATGGATCCGAGGTATGAGCTAATGTGACTGTACCTCCACCTACCTCCACCAAGGGAGCTTCTGATAGGACACTCGTATATATATATGCATTGGTAAGCTCCATGGAGATGTACGTTTTACATAACATACGCTTTACGCAATACACACTCTTTGAGCATACTGCATCAGCTCTCTCTTCTCCCCCACTCACTCTCCCCTTGTTCAGTGACCGCACTAATTTAGGCATCAGACTGCCTTCGGCTGAGTGCAGCCAGTAGCTCTGACCTTTATTCTTTCTCTCCCTTTCAAGTTTAAGGCATCTAATCCATCCAAAGTGATATAGTAGCAGCATCACGAGTCTAACACTCGCCTAATCAAGTCCGTATTATTTAGACACTCACAATTAATATTATGGATTTTATGATGAGAATAAACTTAAAACACTTAATTCATGGCGCACTAAAGAAATTCTGAAAATCAAAGGCAAAGTGCAATATGCATTATGTAAGTTTATTCTTTTGACGGAAATGCATTTAGTCGCAATGTGGCTCGGCTATTCTACTTTTTTACGAAAATTCCAATCAACCTTTCTTGATGTCTCACAATATGACCTATGATGCCTTTTGGCCTGTTTGGGAAGGAGGTGCTTTGGCCCCCTCAGCGATAGACGTCTGGCACTACCCAATCCGAAAGCACATACCATTGATAATGCCCTCCTTGTCAAAATAGAAGGACAAGGAAGGTCGCTTTGACGCCATCTAAAGTGGCCCTATACTTGAACTTACTGTGCAATTGAATTGTCAAAAGATGCCCTCAGGATAGAGGGCCGGCACCGCCCTATCCGAGAGCAGGTGCCATTGATAATGCTCTCTTTTGTCCCAACAAAAGGACAATGTGGGTCACTTTAGCACCCTCACAAGCATAGAGGTCTGACACTATCCAATCTGATGCACTTGCCATTGGCAATGCTCTCCTTGTCACAACAGCGCATGCATCTACTTGTAAAATTGCGCCCAGAGGAGCTATAAAAAAAAAAGAAAAAGGAATAAAGAATGGGTTGTAAGACAACTAGATACTTTTATTAGGGCGTGTTTGGATGTGCGGTGAAGTGAGGTGAGGTGAGGTAAAGCCTCCATTATCCAGACAAGAAAAGACAATCGGTCATATCAAAAGTACACAATTTCAAAATTCCCTCCATCTTTTTCAAAAAAAGTCAAAAAAGCAACCTCCTTTCTTCACTAAAAGACAAAAAAGCTCCACTTTTTTATACAAAAAGTCAAAAAGATTTCATACCAAACAACTAAAAACAAAACACTATCATAACCCCTTATATTTTATTCTCTTTTGATTTTATGCTTCACCTCACCTCACCTCACTTCACCACACATCCAAACAGGCCCTTAGAGTTGCAGATTTTACCAAAATAGGGAAGAGATGATGATATCGACAACAGAGCACGGCTGACCGTAGATCTCTCACATTTGACCATTTCCTTCATACATCACAATTCATTAGTAAGACATGGGTACCTCATACACCTCTTATTAAACAACGAGTCATATATTTTTGCTTTTTAGCTGAAGCATTAATTATTTGCTATTGTCAAAAGTAACCGAGATTGGACTCCTGACTTCATATTTAGTAGAGGTAGAAGAAGAAACCCACTTCAAAGAACCTTCAGCAAAACCAATTGACCCACCCGAGCCGCTTTTCATCGGACTGAAGGTCACAGAATAGGTCAGCCTCTCATTCGTGCTCGAAAAGCGAAGCACGTCAGGTTTCACACTCACATCTACTCCGTGAGGCTTTATGATCTCCACAGAGTAAGCGGACATTGCCTCCCCGACATTTGTAACCGTTCGATTAAATGTCTGAGAAGGCCCCAACGTCACAGAAAAAGAAGGGTAGTTCAGCTCACCTTCCCTGATGCTAGTGACTGTGGAACAGCTGGCGTTACTACCAGCAATCATTCTTACTTGGTTATCTGTGTAACCCAACCCACACAGGTAAGCCAAGTAATCATCAGGTGTGAGATCGTAGATGAGCCCTGGATCATTGGCCCTTGAAGGGTTCACATGGCCTGCTCCGGTTGCGAAGAGGTTTGCTGGGGTTAGCTTCTCGTCCGCAATCTGTTTGGCTTGATTATCAACCACATCAGCTGTGGTCATGATTGCTGATTTGATTGCCGCAGGAGACCAATCAGGGTGCGAGCTCTTTAGCAGTGCTGCGATACCACTGAGATGGGGACACGACATGGATGTTCCTGAGATAATATTGAAAGCAGAACCTAAAATCGGAAATGATCCGACATTTATAGGCCATCCAGCCAGAACACTCACACCCGGGCCAATGATGTCCGGCTTCAGGATACCCGGGCTTGGCAAATTGGGCCCTCGAGATGAGAACGATATAACCATTGGAGCCGGCGACGTGCCCAAGATCGTCCCTTTGAAGAGGATCATTGCATTAGGAGAGAGGGTTGAATTTATATAAGTTTTGATCTTTGAACCATCTAAGAAACTAACTTGCGATGCGGGAAGCACATGAGCTAGGGCAATTAGACTAAAACCTTCAACTTCTGTGTTCACGAGAATCATGGCTGCCCCTCCCGCATTCTTCACAACCAATCCCTTTTCAATGTCTCCGTTCCCTCCGCTCTCACAAAGCACCGCCTTCCCTTTGACGTCGATGCCGTCCAAGGAGCCCTTCATGCACGTAGTGGTGTTGGCATCTCCATTCGCACCAGGAAAGATGATAGGCAGTGTCTGATTCGATTGGAAGTCTTTTGGCTGAAACACGGATTCTCCATTGAAGAATTCTCCATTCCCAAGCATCACCGTCGTCCTAATGCTTCTGTCCACGGTGCTTGCACCCACAGTCAGACACCACGGGGCCGAATTTGTGACACTGGATTCGTAAGGGCCACTATTCCCCGCACTGCAGCTGATGAAAATCCCCTTCTGCATAGCCTTAAACGTTCCTATGTCGATGGCTGCGGAGTAAAAGTTAGGAAGGGCGAAGCGTACACCTAAGGAGATGGACATCACATCTACTCCATCTTGGATCGCACTCTCCATTCCTGCTAGCAAATCTGTATTTGCACAATATTCAGACTGACGGCATACCTTGTAAATGGCGAGGTGGGCAAAGGGCGCTGTGTGGGGGCATTTCTCGAACACCGAGATTGGGGCCACTCCGTCAGCAATAAGGGGAATACGCGGTATTTCGGCACCAAACTCGTCTCGATCTCGGCTTTAGCATCACAGTTCGGCAGAGATCTCATACTTGCCGAACCAGTTCGGTCGACTTGTTTGTATTGCAGACGCACCTCCCTCAGCTCACTCCTACCTCAGTTCGGCCGCATCTAACCTCGGATGTACTCCCCTCAATCTCGGTCGCCTAGACATGGCGTAACGGCCGAGGGACGTGGCTGTATGGTTTATGAGGCGGCGAATGTTAAGGGGAATGAGCAACGCTACGACTACAAATGGGGGATAGGTATTGACTGAGCCGTTATCACCATTTAAGGGGCGTGATCGACTGAAACAGTTACCCCGATTGAGGGACAGTTACCCCGATTAAAGGAATCACGTCGATCGATCTGTGAGTCCCTATCACTATATAAAAGAGGACTCAGTCTCCTCAAAAGGTACGCACTCAGACACTTACAATTGACATTTGAAAATCTCTACCCTACTGTCACGTCCTCGTACTGACTTAGGCATCGGAGAGCCTTGCGCTGCCTTCAGCCAGGGTCTTTGACTGCTTTTTCCATTCTTCTCCTTTCAGGTTCTTTTCTGAGGCATCACACCACATCTCTAATAGGTCCAGAATTCACCATCTCCGGATCTGTGAATTTTCGTGCACCTACAATTGGCGCCGTCTGTGGGAAACGAAGTAAACACCTTTACTCAGAAATCTTCTTCCCTTACACCATGCCTCCAAAGAGCAAGAGAGGTGGAAAGACAAAGTCTGGAGACGTGACTGCACGTCCTGGAACGTCCCGTGCCGTTTCTCAACATGAGAAAAGTGCTGAACGCCCGGTCGTGGTAGAGAGCTACAATTCTGGCTCCGTCTCACCCTTAATGGAGGAGACAAGGCCTCTTACGGAAAACAACCCTCCACCAAAATCGCTGCAGAAGGGCAAAGGGCCGGTCGTATACCAGCCGCGTGACGAACACACATCCTCATTTGCGGATATCAGGACCCAGAACCTGATTATCCAAGAAAAGGATAAGCTGATCTATCAGCTCCAGCAGCAGCTCCGGGAAGTGGAAAAGGCTTCCACGAATAACGTCGTACGTCCGGTCATCCATGATGATTTGCGGCAGCACCTGAACCGCAAGAGGCGCTCCCGAGATCACATCGAAGGCTCGGGGGATAGCTGCTCCCAAAGAAAGCAAGAATCCACTTTCGACGACAAGAATGATATGAAGGAGTGGCTGACCCGAGAAGTCAGACAGACAATCCGGCGCAACATGGAAGCGGCCGGATTCGCCCGCGAACAATTGGATGTCGGCGACGCGGAGAACCTTGGTACATCTCCTTTCTCGCAGGAGATAAGAGAATTTTCTCTCCCAGAGAAGTTCATCGTCCCGCGGTTCGTCTTGTATGACGGAACCTCGGATCCAGGAGCACACCTTCGGCATTTCACTCAAAGAATGTCGCTTTGGGGAGACCTCGGTCACCTTAACTGCAGAGTCTTTTCTTCCAGTCTGGGGGATCTCTCTTTGAGATGGTTCTGTGCACTTCCAGAAGAGTCGATTACAAGTTGGCGACAGCTCCAAGGCTCTTTCTTGAAGAAATTCCAAGCACACAGAATCATCCCCAAGACCGACGCTGACATTATGGCGTTAAAGATGAGGCCGAACGAGTCTCTTACTCAATTCGCCAAGAGATTCTGGACGATTTACAGTCAGGTCGAAAACGCCACTGAAGAAGTGGCTATTAAATCGTTCCAGCAGTCTCTACTTCCCGGCAATGAGCTCCGTAAGTACCTGATCTGGAACCCTGTAGCTTCCATGAAAGCTCTCATGGCCCGGGTAAATCGCTTCATAGAGCAAGAAGAAGATGATGCCCGAGCTCGGGAAAGCTTTGGCTTCACCCGGGAAGCAAAATTCTCCAAGAGGGAGAAGTCGCCTCGGAGGGAGGATGTCGGTCACGGCCGAAAACCTTCCAGTTCGGCCATTCCGTATACACCTTCCGCGGGTAGCAACAAGCTTAGAAGGGCTCCGCGCGACAGAGAGGGACAGCAGCGCGTTACGGCGTTCACTGCTGTCAACACAATTTTCAAGGAGCCAATCTATAGGATCCTTGGTAAGATAAAAACGCGACCATACTTTCAGTGGCCGCAACCGATGAGGGCTGATCCGTCCACCCGAGATCAAAATAAGTTCTGTTCCTATCATAAGCAGAACGGCCACATGACGGAGGATTGTTATAGCCTCAAGTCACATTTGGAGAAGCTCGTGAAAGACGGTCATCTTCGAGAATATATCAAAGAGGGTGGCCAGGGAGTTAACCAAACTCAACGCGAGGAGCATCATCCTCGCCGAAACGAAGATCGGGATAGTGATGAATCCGAGAGAATAATCAACGTCATTCACTTGGCGTCTGCACCGAAGGGGAGTGCTCCGAAGGGGAACGACCAATCTCGCGCTGTGGCGAGGAAGGCTTCCCATGGCAAGCAGGTCCTATCAGCCGAGCTCGAGCCAGCTACAAAAAAAGCTCGGAAGGATAGGCCAAAAATCTGGTTCGGAGAAAAGGACTTGGAAGACGTCCAACTCCCTCACAATGACCCACTCATTATCACCCTGAAGCTGAAGAACTGCAGAGTACAGAGGATTCTCGTTGACCCCGGCAGTTCATCCGAGATCCTCTATTACGACTGCTTCAAAAGAATGGGTCTCAAAGAGGAAGATCTGCTGGAGGCAAGAATTCCCCTTGTGGGGTTCAGCGCCAAACCAGTGTATCCAAAGGGGAAGATCCCCCTGAAAGTCCAAGTCGAATGAGCCATCATCATGGCAGACTTCATTGTGGTGGACGCACCGTCTCCTTACAATGCCATTGTAGGGAGAACTTGGCTGCATCAGTTAGAGGCTATACCCTCTTCGTACCACCAAAAACTGAAATTTCCTTTAGAGAATAAGGATGGCAAAATTGAGGTGGTAACGGTAAGGGGCGACCAGCAAATGGCCAGGCAATGCTTGATGGCCGTGGTCCCAGGGGAGGCCGAGCCGCAGCAGGTTAACATGGCCGAACTCGAAGAAGAGTTGGAAAAGGTCGGCCGCGCCCCCGAGCATAAAAGTGTTGAAGATCTAACCTCGGTCAACATCGATCCCAGCGATCCCGAGAAATACTTCTTGCTCGGCAGCGAGCTCGGTGAGCCTGAGAAGTCCGAGCTCCTGAACTTCTTAATTGAAAATAAAGAAGTGTTTGCTTGGAGCCCGAATGAAATGCCCGGCATCGACCCCGAAGTGCTATGCCATCATTTGAATGTGGATCCCAAACAGAAGCCGGTCATCCAGAAGGCCCGAAGGACTGGGATCCCACAGACAGAAGCAGTGGCCGAAGAAGTCGACAGATTGCTGCAAGCCCGGGCGATCAGAGCAGTCCACTATCCAAGGTGGGTAGCTAACACCGTAGTGGTCAAGAAGAAAAACGGCAGCTGGCGTGTCTGTGTAGACTTCACCGACCTCAACAAAGCCTGCCCAAAGGACTGCTTCCCTCTGCCGAAGATCGACCAGATGATCGACGCCACCGCGGGACATGAGAGAATGAGTTTTCTCGATGCTTATCGGGGATATCACCAAATCCCGATGTACGGCCCCGACGAGGAAAAAACTGCGTTTATAACCCCAAGAGGGATTTACTGTTATAAAGTGATGCCTTTCGGGCTGAAGAATGCGGGGGCGACCTACCAGAGATTGGTCACCACAATGTTTAAGGCTCTTCTTGGCAAAACAGTGGAGGTCTACATTGACGATATGGTCGTCAAAACCAAACAGTCCCAGGATCATCTAGCCGACCTACGCCAGGTGTTTGGCATCTTGAAAATATATCGGCTCAAGCTGAACGCAACAAAATGCGCGTTTGGGGTAGGCTCCGGTAAGTTTCTAGGGAGTCTCGTCACCAGACGAGGCATTGAAGCCAATCCAGATCAAATAACGGCTATCCAAGCAGTACAAGGACCTACCACTACAAAACAAGTCCAGAGATTGACGGGCATGGCGGCTGCTCTCAACCGCTTTATCAGCCGATCTTCGGATAAGTGCCGACCTTTCTTTCAACTCCTCAAGAAAAATTCCTCGTTCCAGTGGACAGAAGAATGCGACCGAGCTCTGCATGAGCTCAAAATGTATCTCTCCTCACCACCCCTGCTTTCAACCGCGAAACAGGGAGAAGTGCTTTATATATACCTTGCTGTGTCCGATCACGCGGTGAGCTCGGTGCTGGTTAGAGAAGAGGAGACAAGGCAAGAGCCTATCTACTATACCAGCAAAATCCTCATTGATGCCGAGACCAGGTACTTGCAATTGGAGAAACTCGCGTTAGCCCTTGTCAGTGCTTCCCGCAAGCTCTCCCATTATTTCCAAGCTCATACGATCACCGTCGTAACGGAACATCCTCTCCGACAACTCTTTTACAAAGCGGACTTCTCTGGGAGGGTTTCCAAGTGGGCAGTCGAACTGGGCCAATACGATATCCAATATCGGCCCCGGACGGCGATAAAAGCTCAAGTACTAGCGGACTTCCTAGTAGAGTTCATCTCTCCTAGTTCGGCACCAAGCCAACTCGAAACCGAACTGGGGGACAATAAGAGTGCCAGTGATGTCACCGACACCGACCTTCTAGAAAAAAAATCTTGGAAACAGTTCCTTGATTCAGCTTGGAAGGTTTTTGTCGATGGATCTTCGACTTCTAAAAGGGCTGGCGCTGGCTTGGTCCTCCAATCTCCAGAGGGATTAGTCATCGAGCAGGCCCTGACACTTGATTTCAAAGCTACCAACAATGAAGCCGAGTATGAGGCGTTGATTGCAGGACTTGACAGCGCCAAAACTCTGGGGGCACGACATCTGGTCGTCTTCTGTGATTCACAACTGGTGACGAGCCAGTTGAGCGGAGAATATCAGGCCCGTGATTGTAGAATGGCGGCCTACCTGACTCTTGCAAAGCAGCACCTCTCTAAGTTTGAAAGAGTCGAAGTGAAGCAGGTCGGCAGAGAATTGAATTCCCATGCAGATGCCTTAGCTAATCTGGCGTCCGCCGTTGAGGCTGGAAGAAAAAGAATCATTGAGGTTGAATCATTAGCGAAACCTAGTATTCAGCTTCACCTAGCCCGTCAGATACTTTGTGTCGATCTCGGCCCAAGTTGGATGGACCCGATCATCTCATACCTCAAAGATAATCAGCTTCCGGAAGACAGAATTGCTGCTCACAAAATGAGGCTGAAGTCTACTAGGTTTTGGCTATCTCCAGAGGGTAAGCTCTACCGGAAATCATTTACAGGCCCCTACCTTCAATGTGTCCACCCAAGCAAAGTCGAGGACTTTCTTTTCGAGATCCATGAAGGGATTTGTGGAAGTCACATCGGAGGTCGGTCACTAGCGTACCGGGCTCTCAGCCAGGGTTACTGGTGGCCATACATGCAAAAAGATTCTCAGGTATATGCTAGGAAATGCGAGAAGTGTCAGAAATTTTCACATTCCCTACATCAACCAACGCAGGATTTGAGCCCGCTCTCCAGCCCTTGGCCCTTCGCCCAGTGGGGTTTGGACATCGTTGGACCTCTCCACCGAGCATTAGGAAATAAGAGGTGGCTAATTGTAGCTACTGATTATTTTACAAAGTGGATAGAAGCAGAACCGCTCTCGTCCATCACTGAAAAAGACACAACAAAGTTTGTATGGAAGAATATCGTCACCAGGTTTGGTATTCCTCGAGTTTTGATCTCGGACAACGGGACACAGTTCGACTCCGCCTTCTTCAAAAAATTTTGCGAAGATCTAGGGGTCCGAAATCATTATTCCACTCCAGCCTACCCGCAGAGCAATGGTCAAGCTGAAATTTCTAATAAGGTCATTCTCGATGGCCTTAAGAAAAGACTCGACCAAGCAAAGGGAAGATGGGTTGAAGAACTCCCGAGTGTCCTGTGGGCTTATCGGACTACTCCAAGGCGCTCCACTTCGGCGACGCCTTTCTCTTTGGCCTATGGTACCGAAGCAGTGATACCCCTTGAGATCGGACTTCCGACATTGAGGTCGGAACTCTTCGACCTAGGCCAGAACGATGCTAATCTTGGACGAGAGCTTGATTTGGCCGAAGAGCGACGAGAAGCTGCAGCCGTTCGCCTAGCGGCCTACCAGCAGCAATTGGCTAGGGGCTATAATCAAAAAGTCCGGGAAAGAAAGTTCTCCATTGGGGAACTGGTGTTGAAAAAGGCGCTGCCAGCAGACAAAGATCCAAACGAAGGCAAACTTGCGCCGACATGGCTCGGACCGTTCAAAGTGATCTCTGCAGCAGGTCAATCAGCTTACAGATTGGAGGACATGGATGGTAAACAGTTACCACGGCCATGGAATGCCGCTCACCTCAAAAAATTCTATTTCTGATCTGTAGTCGAAATTTCAAGCATCAATAAAGCTATTCTTTCGTTCCTTGACATTACGATTTTTTACGAGTCACAAAGCTCGGCAAACTCTCCAACAGTTCGGCGCAATAGCCGTCCTTTCAGTGCCACGATTCTGCCGCAGAAGATCTCGGTACGCCTACCAGATCACGCGCAGAATCTCGGACCTCTGCCACAGAAGATCACGGTACATATACCAGATCACTGACGAGGTAATACATACACCATTGGTGAAGAACCATTTGGTCATATCAAACAAAATTCTGGCCACAAACGATCTCGGTCTTTATACCAGATCACTGGCAGAGACGAACTATACTGCCGGAATGAACCGGCCAGACATGTCCCACAAAAGAGTCCGAATTCGCGCTTTGAAAAGCAAAAGCAGCGCGGAGTTCGGACAAGATTTCTACCGAATTGCTTCCCTAGGGTTCTTAGTTCATTGGCTAAAATTACTACGTGTGCTAATTCGGTAAAAATATACATTTCGGCAAAAATAGTGTCAGTAAACATTAAGGTCTAGGAAAGACCTAAAGACAATTTGCCTTAATGTTGGATTTCATTAAAAAAGAGTTCTTACATTAGGCGAGTACGACTCGCAAACCAAAGGGACATATGTTCCCACAAACACAAACCAAAAGAGAGAATAGAAGAAACTGCCAAATGCATAAAGATACTCAGAGAGCAGGGGCAACAGGTACATCGCTTTCTATCTGGATGACCTCGTTCTCAGCGTGAGGGGGCTCGGCCACTGGTCCCTCGACCGCAACGGGAGGAGCCTCGGGGGTAGGAGGCAGGACATTCGCAGGTACCGAGCTCGGAAACTTGTCGGGATTCAAGAAAGTCGGATGATCGCTTTGGATTCCAGCTTTTTCAAGGGCGGCCTTCCAGCCCATCTCCCATGAATCATCCCTGACTCCGGTCACTTGGGCCGCGTATTCGGCCTCAGCTTCCTGGAATCCTTCAAGATATGCACTGTTGGTGTCGGCCCGGATTCTGGATTCGGTCTCGGCCTTTTCCTGCTCTAGATCGGCGATCTTCTTTTGGAGCTCAGCCTCCCTCAACTTTCCTTCTTGAATCTCGGTTTTTGCCTTGTCAAGCTCAGATAGAATGGCACGAGACGTTTCTTCATACTCTCTGATTCTTTCTCTGTTGGCCTCCAAAGATTTCTTGTACTCTTCAACCTTGGCCTCAGTGTTGGCCTGGATTTTCCTGGCTCGCTGGACCCTTCGCACAGCGAGATGACATTTTTGCACGATCTGCAGAGAGAATCAACTTTTAGACAACTACTACCGAAGTCAAGCACGGAAGAAAAACGAAAGAGACTAAACTTACGCTCAGAGCAGACTCCATTTGCGTCACCAGCAACATGACGTCGTCCAGCTCATCATGCTTCTCCATGTCTCGGGGCAAAGTACAAGCGTCGCCAAGCGCAGCCGCCACTAAGGGATGACCGCCAAGTCGGTCCTCCACGGTCAACGGTCTTCCTGGCTGAAGCAGCAAGCTCGGCCTCCAGGGCGCCACTGAAGACCGTTGGCTCGTCGCCCCTGGGTCAACCCTCCTTTGCACAGTAGTTAGGGCAGACTGCCCCTCAGTTCTGACTCTCTTTTGCCGGCGTACCTCTTCCATTGCGACCTCGTCGGTACCAACCCCCGAGGTTTGGGCGGAAGAAGAAGGAGGAACACCGGTGCCAGGCATGGAAGATTGGGGCCTGGAAGAAGAAGGTATGGAAGAAGGAGCCCTGGAGGACGAAGCGGCAGCACCTTGAGTCACACCCCCAAAGGCTGCAGACCGAAGATTCTTCACTGGGGGTCTCGGGCGGTTTTTGTCCATTGGCTCGTCTTCCCCGGAGCTACTCGTTGAAGAACTTCCCTCCCCGAGGTCGGAACCTGAAGTGGATGCTTCAGCCCCTGGTGAATCTCGGCCCTCAGTATCGTCTACAGCCCGCTCCCGATCGACCTCCTCGATTTCGGTTCCCTCAACCTCGGCTGCGGCATCTTCGCGGTGTGCGAGGCTCTTCTTGTAAGAGCGGTATTTCGGCTCGTAGTCTAAAAGGGCGAAGGCCGACCTATCTTCGTGGCCTCGATACGTCTCGACGGCCCGAAACCAGGCCGCGTTCTTCACCCATCCGACTCGTCTGGCCTCCTTTCTCCTCTCGCGCGCACCTATAACATAGAAGGACATCAGGTCGGCTCCACAGAGAATAAGATGTAGCGAAAATTTACAAAAAAAAGCTATATTTACTTGGTGGTATGCCGAGACGGCGCGGGATCCGGTTGAACCTCTGCGACATCGGCTCGTCATCACCGAACTCCCAGTTACCTGAGACGAGCAGACGATCGTCCCCGGCATATTTGTTCGAATCCTCTAGGGCACGAACGAATGCCGTTCGGCGCGACTTAACTCGGAGGTAAAAGCTATTTTTTGACTTACACAGCTCATAGGCGTCCTCAATATCATGAACGCCTAAATTGATCTCTAAAATGTCATTAAGCGCGGCGGTGCCCATTATGACTTTGAAGGCGTTGGGCATCAACTGACATGGACAGAGGTGCCAAGCCCGGAGACAGTCCCTGAGCAAGGGCTTAAGGGGAAAACGAACCCCGCCCTCTATTATGGCTACTAAAGGGAACGGCATCCAGCCATCATAGATGCTGCCATCGATATAGGATTTGGGTGCGGGAGCCTTGAGGAAGACGTCGTCAGAAATCTGATACCTAATCCTAAGGTCTCTTAACGCTCCCTCAGATTCTAACCAATGACTATAGACACCCATTTTTCTGAGAGAAAGAAGGGGCAGAGGCGAAGAACAGAGGGAAAACGGAACCCTAGATACAGAAAAAGAATAAGGCAAAGAAAAGAAGACTTACAAAGACAGAGGTCAGGGATGGGACTCGATTCCTACAGCACTCCTTATCGATCGAAAGCCTTTTCCGTGAGGAAACTCGTCGGAAGGAGCCTTTCTCTTTCACAGCAAAATGCAGAGTAAAGAAGAAGAAAAGATAAAAGGAGTTCCCCTACTTATAGTAAGAGGAAGGTACATCCAATAAAGGCAACCCATCATGCGTCGCTTCGATACACGCAGCACCCTTTTGGAATTCGTGAAAGGCGGTTTCTATTATTGATTAACCGCCATATGCGCCACTTGGAAAAGACTGCGCATCCCCGTGGAGAGTCGACACGTGGTGCCGTCAGCTTATTTCCCGCGCCAGTCAGGGCGAGGCATTTAATATCGCAGATAGCGAAGCGACATCGGGTGGATATGAAGCGACATCGATTTGACCCAAAGTCGGATCCAAAAATTGATATCCAAGGGTCCCTCAAGTTCGGCAGATTGTATCTCGGCAGATTGTATCTCGGCAGATTGTATCTCGGTAGATTGTATCTCGGCGGATTGCAGCTCGGCAGTAACCCCAGTTCGGTATAATAGCTCCGCAAAGTTCCCATTTGAGAAAAAATGGTTTTATCTTCATAGGCATATAGAAAAGAGATTATTGCTACAGAAATAATCAAGCAAAGCAAACACACGGAGAAAGAGATTGGACCACAGACAAAATTTGATAATTTTTATTAAGTCATTTTTTGTTACATGACAATGGATTACTCGACTTCATAAAAATTACAGATATGATCTTCCTGCTCTTGAAAGGCGTGTTCTTCGTAGAAGAGCAGCTCCACGATACGGGCAGAGTTCGATTCGGAGGCGTTCGAGGTCTCTTGCCCAGAATAAATCCTGCGCCATCTTCTGACATCTTGACATAGATGTCTTATCTCCTATCATCAAGAGATCAAGATCTATCTCAGGAGAGATAGCGCAGTTGGCCAGAAGCCTCAGGAGAGATAGCACAGTCAGAGCACATTAGGGGGCAATTTCCTCCCATTAAGCTCGAGCCCGCCATTGTAGTTACACCAACTGAAACTTCAGGCTTGTAAAAACGGAGGTCTTTCTTCTCGCCGACGAGTGTTAACTCCATAGAGGCCAAGCACCTGTCTTCTCGAATTGAAATACCAAACTTCAAAATTCAAGGATGATTCAATCAGGAGAAGAAGGACCCTATTTATAGGCTTAGGCTGCTTATCTCAAGCACAGGAAATACGCGCCCATTTACGAAGCATCGTTCTACGTGCTAAACACGGGAAACGGATCCCTCTATACACGAGCCACCATCTGAGCCATGACACGTGGCATCATCGTCTTGTTTTCCTACTCGATCGTGTCACCGGTGTTTAAATGTCATAAAGATATTTTGGGATGGTACGAAGACATAGGGAAAAGTCAAGATGATAACAGCACAGCACGATCAAGAGACAAGCCCATAGAAGACGAATCGTTCGAAGTCGGATATCTCTCTATAGCTCCCGACCTCGGGAAGATAGCTCCCAAGGGTCGAAAGCTAGGGGGCAATTGTGTGGGGGCATTTCTCGAACACCGAGATTGGGGCCACTCCGTCAGCAATAAGGGGAATACGCGGTATTTCGGCACCAAACTCGTCTCGATCTCGGCTTTAGCATCACAGTTCGGCAGAGATCTCATACTTGCCGAACCAGTTCGGTCGACTTGTTTGTATTGCAGACGCACCTCCCTCAGCTCACTCCTACCTCAGTTCGGCCGCATCTAACCTCGGATGTACTCCCCTCAATCTCGGTCGCCTAGACATGGCGTAACGGCCGAGGGACGTGGCTGTATGGTTTATGAGGCGGCGAATGTTAAGGGGAATGAGCAACGCTACGACTACAAATGGGGGATAGGTATTGACTGAGCCGTTATCACCATTTAAGGGGCGTGATCGACTGAAACAGTTACCCCGATTGAGGGACAGTTACCCCGATTAAAGGAATCACGTCGATCGATCTGTGAGTCCCTATCACTATATAAAAGAGGACTCAGTCTCCTCAAAAGGTACGCACTCAGACACTTACAATTGACATTTGAAAATCTCTACCCTACTGTCACGTCCTCGTACTGACTTAGGCATCGGAGAGCCTTGCGCTGCCTTCAGCCAGGGTCTTTGACTGCTTTTTCCATTCTTCTCCTTTCAGGTTCTTTTCTGAGGCATCACACCACATCTCTAATAGGTCCAGAATTCACCATCTCCGGATCTGTGAATTTTCGTGCACCTACAGGCGCCATACCAACTGCTGTGCCATTGGCATTTCCAAGCACATTTGCGCCTTCGACGAATGCTCCAGCTGCTGTACTAGCAGTGTGCGTCCCGTGTCCGTCCTCGTCTGATGGAGAGGCTGGCATGCTTCTTTCTAGCATGGCCTTGGCTCCCTCAACCAAAGATCTCGCGCCAATGATTTTTTTATTGCAGGCGCTGAATTCGCATTTCCCTTTCCACTTTGGCGGAGGTGAAGGCATTCCCACATCGCTAAATGACGGATGGTTGAGCATTGCGCCACTGTCCAAGACACCAATGATCACACCTTTGCCAAAGTTGGAGTTCTTCCAAACGCCCATGTTCTGTTTCAACCCCAGGAAATCGGGCGTGTGGGTTGTGTGAAGAGGTAACAATTCGTCAGGATATGCGGATATAAAGCCATCCTTCTTTTCCATGTCCTTTACTTCATCTTCGCTCAACAGTGCGGCAAATCCGGTTATTACATATTGATACGAATAAACCATCCTTTCATGGCCATCTTCGGAGCCTGTGATGCTGCTGGTGGGCAAGAAGGATCTGTACCAACTCTCCCGATCTAAAGAGTTGGAGGAGACCGTGGTGTTGGGCTCTCGTAAATGAACTATATATGTTTGAAGGCCATTGCTCTTTGTGCCTTGGTTGGGGACAGCAGTAGAGGAATCAAGAAACAATAAGACGACAAAAAGAAAGAGGAGAACCATTATTGAGATGGGTTATAGTTTCTCTTCTGCTTGGAGAGGAGGATGAGGGACTAACATTATATATATACGGTTGAGCCATTAGATCTCGTGGTTTGGAATACTAGATATTACGTTGGATTGGGTGGTTCACATAGAAAAGAAAAAAGTTGGAAGGATTACGTCCAAAGTTTTGACCACCCACTTCCTACTCTTGTCTAAAATAACGTTGTCTCAAGTTAAGTACGGTCCAATCATGCATCAATGGGCCGCGTCGTTTTTTTTTCAATGGCTTAGTGGAACGAACAGTAATTGTGAGGCGACCTACCCTAACATGGAACTAGGGGTGAACAAAAAAATCCGTCGAGCCGTCAATCTGATCTGATTCGCGGATTTTAATCCGATCCGAAGGCCAACGGATTGGTGACGGATTGTAAATTGTGTAATCCTTTAGTGAAGGATTGGTGGCGGATTTCACCCTTAATCCACAGATTCGATCCGATCCAATCCGTTGTCATTAAATATAAATATAAATATAAATATATAAAATAAGAAAAAAAATGTAAGGGGTCAATATATAACCTTATAAATAGAAGATAATATGATAAGCATACAGCTCTCAACTCATGCCCTTTTAATTCAGTGGCTTCAGCATTTATGGGTTTTTTTTCTTTTTTTCTCCATGTAATGTGCAGGGATAGATTAAATGGATTAATTCGATCCGATCCAATTCTCCCCGGATCGGAGTTTAACAGTCACGTCTGTCAATCCATAGATAACAGTTTGGTGACGGATTTGGCCCAATTCGCACCAATTCAATTCGTGTACACCCCTATATGGAACAAACAGTTGGCAGCTTTCTGCCTATGTGACACCCTTACCAGTCGTGTCTCATGTTTCTATATAGAACTAAACTTCAGGGCCCGTTTGATTGGGAATAATTGCTGTTGGAGATTTCTTACGGCATGTTAACAACTTTCTCTCCAGTTTTGAAAAAATTTCGTCTGTTGTTTTTCGTCTCATAGAATTCTTAAAATTATTTAATAATTGAGCTTTTGTGACTCCAGCTCGTGATAGCATTTAATATTCTCAAAATATTCCTGTACATGAATTTTTAAAAAATCATCTTTTAGTTTGGGAAAAGTGTTTTTCTCTTTCCCCGAGTGAGTAATATGTAAAAAGATACAAACATAATGTACCAATTTTTAGGACCGCTGAGTTGAAGCAATAGTAAAAAAATAGAAGGAAATGTACAAGTGTGTATTAAATGCCACATGCCAGTTACATGCATTGCACATGGTCGGGGAAGGACCGAATTGACTATTCCAACAGTACTTCACTTCAAGTTGGTGCATGAATATCCATACAAAAAGTCTACATGTACCGGGTTGGGGACCAAATTGTATGCCCATTTTTTTTAAATCTTCCGCTCTCTCAAAAAGTAAATGCTCTCATTGATGTGAACAATGCCACCTGGTGATTCCGTCCCGAATTCGATACCAAATTCGGGGCATGTATCTCGACTGATATCTATAAGGCCCAACTTGGAAAATAGATGAGTACTCGTATAATGATTTGGTGAATACGGCACTTTAAAAACTCTATAAGTTGACTCTTGACTCTTTCAAATTATTTTATTTTGACGAAACACCGAGTCAAAATAAGGGAGACTCGGTCGAGTCATCTCAACTTAACACCGTGTTTACTTTATGAATCATTTAATGGGTAGATCTAATTTTAAATAATTAAAGTTTATTTATATGTAATTGAGCATGAGGTTGGAGTCAATCATTTAAAAATGATTATTAGAATGCAATTCGATTTGGGCTAACAAATTATGTAGCTTCTATATATGAGAGATGCTCTCACTTTATTATGAGAGATTGGGTAGGGGCCCTCACATCTATATCCAATACCAACAACTTAAATGTGAGGGGCCCCACCCATATCTCTCATATAAGGTGAGAGATATCTCTCATAAGAGCATCTCTCATTATGTAATATGCTATATTTCTTCTTTTATTTTCTTTATTGTATTACTTTATATATATATATTTGATTTGATTATAGTGAATGCATGTAAATAATTATATCTTTATATTTTAGAAGTAATGGATTTATTTTTAAATATTTTTAAAATTATTTTATAAAAACTTGATTCTTCCGAGTATTCTTGCTGATTATATCTAACTTCACTTTTTTACATTGGACGAGTCGAGGGCTGAGTCACAAGTTTTCCAACCTTGGTGAAGACACTTGCAACTTGTAAGTTGATGGAAGATAAGTCATTTGAATTAGGGGGAGTTCTATTGGCACCTCAAAAACTGCTCCCCCTACCACACAATAAAAATATATAAAAACTTTTCCTAAACTACCCTTTTCCCTCTCCCTCTGCCTCCTCTTCCCTTCCTCCCTCTCCCACCCTCCCAATCGCAGGAGGGGAGGGAGCCCCGGCCGACCGGCCGGCCACCCTCCCCCCTCTCCCTCTTTCTTCCTCCCTTCCCCTCTATTTTCTTTTCCTCTTCTCCCTCTCTCCCTTCCACTCCTTCCCTCTCCTTCCCTCCCCTACTCTTCTTCTTCCTCTCCCTCTCCCTCCCCCTCCCAGTCGCAGGTGGGGAGGGACATCAGGCTGCAGGTCGCTGGCGACTGGGAGGGGGAGGGCCCCACCGGCGATTGGGAGGCGAAGGGAGAGGGAGAAGAAGAGTAGGGAGGGAAGGAGAGGGAAGAATAGGAAGGACCAGCCCGATCTCCCTCCCCGTCGGCGACTGGGATGGGGAGGGAGAGGGAGAGGGAGAGGGAGAAGAAGAGTAGGGAGGGAAGGAGAGGGAAGAAGAGGAAGGGAGAGAGGGGAGGGAGGAAGAAAGGGGGAGAGGGGGGAGGGGGGAGGGAGACCGGCCAGTCAGCCGGGGTTCCCTCCCCGCCGGCGACTGGGGGTGATTAGATGAGGGAAGAGGGTGGAGGCTGGGAAAGGAAGGGAAAAGGAGGGAGGGAGAGGGAGAAAGGGGGAGGGGTAGTTTAGGAAGAATTTATTTTTTTGTTTTCTAATATGGTGGGGAGGGAAATATTTGTGGTGGAAATAGAAGCCCCCTTGAATTAGTCCAATTTCAGTTTTCTCTCATACCAGATGACAGTCAACTTAAATGTGTTTATCTGGTTATTATTAATTCCTTTTGTCACCTTGGGCATTAATGATGGTTCCTTTACGAAGGCGGACAACACTTCATCCCATGGCAACTACAATATGTTGACTATTCCAATATCCTCTTACCATATAAGCCAATTAAACTTGGTTTTTGCATCAAGAATTAAGATGATGCCCAATAACAAGCACTTGTTTTCTGACAATGGCAATCTGTCATTGAACTCGAATAGCTCAGTTCCAAGTTCCTCCGGTCTGTTTTGGACTTTTGGTGTTCATCCTCTGGACAACTCTCAGAGATGAGCATTGCTCAAAACCTGTACGAGGATCAAGATAGTACTAAGGGATTTTTATGAAATAATTAAGTTTATAATGTGATAAAATGGTCTTGTGAAGAAAACTAAGAAACAATGACACGTCACATGATCTTTATAGGTTTACAAACTATACAATTCGACAGTACTACAAATTGACTGCTTAAGTATACAAAATGACCATTAAAAGGTCACAAAATGAGCAATATAAAATTATAAAACATATAACCCAATATTTGTCAAGACTTAGGCAATAATTAGTACTAAAACCATTGATGCACTGACAAACGGTTGAAAATGCTAGGTACAATTCCAAAAAAAAAAAAAAAAAAACGTGGCATTTGAAGGAAACATAAATTTGACTGTAATGCAAAGAGCATATCGGCAAACGTTACTTTTGTCGTTGAAGACCAGCTGAAAATAACATGGCAACAATAACCATCCATGTAAATGTAGTTTTTTTAAAAAGAGAGATGCAACTATAGAGAGTACATGCACACTTAATGGTTGACTGGTGTTGGCATCTTACTTTATATGAAGCACAGGTATTGCTTCTGGACCATTAGCTCAACTAGCTAGCTAAAATAATTGTTGTTGAGAGAGATATGTAACGCATGACAGAAGATGGCCGATTCTCCCTCTTGGGAAATGTCGTGAACATCCATCGTGTGGCTTTACCACATCTTTGAGAAATACCATCTTTTCTAGCTCGAGTCTTTTGAAAGCAAACAAAAAATATCAGACTTCTTTTTGTTTTGATAACCCAGCGAAGGGGATGAGACCCTGAAACTCATGACATAACTCACATATGTCAGTTGATAGGAACTCACACAAGATAGGAGAGATAGACACAACTCACACATCCGAGGTGATGAAAACTCACATGCGAGAAGACATAGACACACCTCACACATGTGAGGTGGTGGAAACTAACACATGCGAGGAGATATAAACACAACTAACAAATGTAAGATGCTGGAAACTCATACATATGAGGAAAATAAACACAACTCAGATATGTGAGGTAATAAAAACTCACATACGTAAAGAGGGAGGAGGCCGGATTCAAACCTAAGGTAAGGATTTGTTCTCAAGGACCTCCCAATGGGATTTGCCACTCCTTACTACTAAGGTAAGGAGCCATTCTAAAGGATCGGACATGGGCGCACAACATGTTCCGTGTTAAGAATCTAACTCTTTTTTTGGGTATTGTTTGGATTCCATGTCCGGGAGAGGAATTACATTGGAATAGTTTAACGAAACTCTGATGCGTAATGACTGTTGTATTACTCTAGGTTGAGGTTAGATGACCCACTTTAAATTCTAAATGGACCGTTTTATATGGTAAGGAAGGATTGTTTTACCCATTCTTTTTAAAAAAGAATTCAAATAAGACCTTAAATCTTTGTTTTAATTTTAAAAACAACATAAGTTTCAAAACCTTTCAAACTAGAGCCTAAATTTGTTAGTAAGTTCTCAATCAAGGACAACTAACCATTTGTAGGCATTTTTTCCTGTGATTTTTTCCTTAATTTTTTAAATATTAAAATTACCCTTAACTAAAACTAAACCCTTTCCTTCACAGACATCCTTATTGTGATTAATGAGAACCAGCATCTACACAACGGTTGACGGCATGAAGTGGTTGCCGGAAGCATGCCATAGCTTTAAATGAAAGGTAAGTTGAATATTTAAAAAAATTAGGGAAAAAATCCACCAAAAAATATTTTTAAATGGACAGATGTAAATTTATTAAAAGACTTAAGTATCAATTTAAAAAAGTTTTAAAGCTTGTATCCTTTTAGGTTCTTATTTGAAAACTTCCCTTCATTTTACGCATATGCATGTTGGCTAACCTATTATGTATTTTATATATTAAAGCAAAGTGGGAGGTGGGCTGTGGGGGTGCCACCTCACCCCAGAAAAGTCTCTTATTTAAGAGAAATACAAAAGAAAAAAAAAAACATACAGCTCAACGAGGTTCCTTAAATCTCCTCCATTGAAATCTCAAACCATACAGATTTCCTTAAATCTCCTCCCTTAATCAGAGGTTTAGTTTAATACAATTTCTAATCCCTAATTTTTCTTTATCTCCAATGTGCCACATCAGTAGTAGGTATTTTCCAATCCTTATCTCTTGATTTCCATTCCTATATTTCTAAATCAAAACCCAACAATCTAGGCAATAAATCTGGACTCATTTGCTAGATATTTCCTAAAATATATCCTAACAACCCATCTCAAAACCATTTCTCTTATCTTCTAATCTTACCCATATAGCGAACGTGAGTGAAATTTGGATAATCAAGATGTTGCTTTACATACTTTTACTAATGAGTAACAAATCTCATCCTAATACCATTTTTGAAATCTATAGCAACCCAAACACGAGAATCTAGCCTACATATTCGAAATTTAAATGGAAAGGGAAGACACCCACGTCTCATTCTCCATACTCCTTTTCAACAACCTCAAGCCTTTATTTGTGCAATCATTTCATTTCTCTTCTATATCTTCTCAAATCAAAGTTAAGGGCCTATTTGGATGTTTACAGAATAAAATATTTACAGATTTAAATATTGCAAGAATAAGATAGTATAGAATAGAATAATGTAATATTATAATATTACAATATTTTTGCTGTTTGACGATTTTTGAAGAATTTCACAAATTTTAAATTGAGTTATTTGGAAGGTGCTATGATTAAATTAAATTACATTATTAGAATAATTTTTTATTAAATATTTTAATTTATATTTAATTTACCAAATCTGGATAAAAAAAGTAGTGTGGTAAACTAAAATTCAACTGCAATGTTTTTACCTTAAGTTACTTTTCTTTTATCACATAAAACCATGGTAAAGTATAATAAAATCAAGTCAATACAAAAAATAACTACTTTACAACTCTCTTTCCCACTTTGCTTTACCACATATTTCATCTCACCTTACTTTGCCTCACATTTACTATGACATGATCTCAATCTTTATTTTACTTTACCACACCTATAAATAAATAACTTTTTATTTACCATATAAAACTATAATAAAATGTGATAAAGTAAAGTCAAATAGAAAGAAACTACTTTACCATTCATTTCTACTTTACTTTACCAAATATTTTATCTCTCCTTTACTTTACCCCAACTTTACCGTCCCATGACATTTACTTTTAGTTTACTTTATCATATATGTAAACAAACACATCATGATGGATTTGGTGAACTAAAGTTTTTACTTTACTCTACCACTTTTTAATTGTCATTTTGAAAGATTCTTATCTTGTAGAATATTTTCTACAAGGGGGAGCTGTAGGAGAAAATATTGAGCTTTTTGAAAGAAAAGATTCATCTCTTTAAATTTTTCTTGGATTACCAAATGCACAAGATTCTCTTCTTTAGAAAATGAAAGATTATATTCTATAAAATATTATTTTCTTGTGTTTTCTTGTGCATCCAAACATGCACTAAGGCTATGGTTTTCTTTGGTATTGAGATCTCAAAAATAATTCTAGGGTCACATATATCTATGACTCATTTTCCATGATCTCAAGCCTGTATTTTCATAATCTTCTATCACACCAAAATCTGAAGACTCCGATCATGTATTTTTTTTCTAGCTATCTTTCTTTTATGTGTTAATAAAACTCTAAGCTATTTTTTTTACCTCTTGATCTTCTATAATTTTGTTTTTCCATTTTCTTTCTAATAAAGCCTTTTGGGTTTCCTTTTTTTTTTTTCACCTTTTCTTACAAATTTTCTTTTAATGGGGCATAAATTTTTGCAGAATGTAAATAACCGTGTGTCAGATAATCATGCGTCAAAGACTAACCCTCAAATAGGGTTACATCAAAACTAAAATAAGGTTGCCACCAATGCAAAAGAAGGTTAGAGAAGGAGGGATCTATATAAATTGTAATGAGCATGTAATTTTTATATATTTCCATTCTCATTGAATAAGAATTTCTAAATTTTTGTTTGTGGGCTGTGGGGGGTGCCACCTCACCCCTAAAAGCCTCTCTTTCTAAATTTTTTTCTCTTTCTGTATTTATTCTACCTATTTTTAATTGAGCTCATGAGTATTTAGGTTGTGAATTCATTTTCGTATTTTTTTACTATTTTATCTTTAATTTCATTTCTTATTATTAACAATAATGCTAAATCATATTATTACCTTAAATCAAATTCAACATTGCTTGCTTGTGATTAGATGAGTTTTTGTCTATAGGGCAATTGAAGTGGAAACTACCTCCATGACTCCAGCTCCCAACACATGGTGCAACAACCGTTCAAAAACACTTGCCTGAAGAAGTATGGAGGAAGACTCGAATGTGTGAAGGTGGCCCAGAGCAGCCTAGCTCGAGAAATACACGGGCCTGAGAGAATCAAAGGAATCCAATCTCGGAATGTTTTGTCAACAACTATATTCACTACGCTGTGTAAGAAATTAGAAAGATAAAACACCACTCTCACAAAACCAGCTCCTCTGCTAACGATAGGCTGATGGGCATGAAGATTAATATTGTACATTCTACTAATACTCGCTTCATAAATCTGGCCAGTAAGTTTATCTATTGTGCATAAATACATCAGTAATGATTACAATTTTTTCCACTTGTAGGTTCGCTGTTTGCTTAGGAGAGTTTCTTTTTTTTTTTTTTTTCATTCATTCATTCTTTCTTTCTTTCTTTTTATTCCTAATGGCCTAGGAATGCACTAAAAATGTGAGCAAAGCAAAAATAGATGGAAAGAAATATTCCAAGAAATGTAAGATTTTTTATCGAACACGTACAAGTATAATAAACATATAACGTGACCATATCATTTGTTAATGATGAGCAATTACATATCTATGAAGAAGGATCAAACATAAGAATTAGTCAGAACAATCTTTCATATACTCATGCTTAGGATGTAGTATTTATTGATCATATATAAGCACCCTGGAACCATGAGCCACGAGTTAAGATGTTTTATTGGAGTTTTTCCAAGTATATATAAACATGCACTAAAAACATATAATACTAAGAGGTCATATCATTTGTAAATGAGACCATTAAGAACAAAAGATGAGAATTAGTTAAACAATCCTTGATAAAATAGAACTGCTACCTGCACCCTAGCACTGTGAAAGCCACAAGCACCCATTTGAAGTGTAAGTGCATGTAGCTGCTAAGATCCACCTTTGAGCAAAGGGTGTAATTTGTAGAAGGTTTCTCTGATGTTATGGCAATATGCGGAATTTTAAACCTTTATATTCATTTAGATATCTTATTTTTCCCTAAATTCTCCTTTTATTTGTAGGTGGACAATGAAAGAGAGATTCTGGTCAACTAAAGTTAGACCTTTTTTTCATTGAGTATGGTACAAATTGAATAAAAAATTTAAATTTAGAAAGATTTAATAGGTGTCAAATTTCAGCATGTTTATTTTCAAATATTTTTCTTATATCAAGAGAAATTAAGTATATCTAATTTAATTAATTTTTTATTAGGCCCTTGCTTAGCTCGTCATCAGACAAAAGCTTTGGATTTAATGTGGGCCACTAGTACTACACCTTCCAAATCTCCTCCCTAATACTCTCCATTTAAATTAAGATTATGGTTTCTTAAACTTACATTTCTAAAACCCTTCCAACTTCCCCTAAAATCTCTATTTTCCTAACTTTTCCAATTTATCTTCTTATCTTAATCCTCAAATCACTCTCTAATCTTAATCCATCCTAAAATCTGTCTAACCAATCCTTTTACCATTATGATTTTAACCCTTGAGTCTATGCTATTTATTACTTGACAAAATGAGCTTATAACAGGGCCCACCCTGATGCACGCCTGCATTTACAAGGAGTATATGGACTATACATGTGATTAAGATCCACAATGTGGGCCCCACATAATTATTGGTATGCAATTGTTGTTAGCTATTTATTACTTCACAAAATGAGCTCAGATCAGAGCCCACCCTGATGCACACCTGCATTCACTAGGAGTATATGGACCATACACGTCATTGAGATCCACAAGGTGGGCCCCACATAATTATTGGTATGCAATTATTGTTAGCTGTTTATTACTTGACAAAATGAGCTCAGATCAGGGCCCACCCTGATGCACGCCTGCATTTACTAGGAACATATGGACCATATATATAATTGAGATCCATAAGGTGGGCCCCACATAATTATTAGTATGCAATTGTTGTTAGTTTTTATGCCTTTTAGTTTCTAATTGGCTATACGGCTTGTATTACAGGCCTCACATATGAGATTGCTACTTCACAAAGGCATAAAGCCTAATTGAAGTGGCCCACCATATGCTATTAATCACATAAAAACTCATGACCCTAAGCCCCACATGAGAGATTTTACTTCACAAAGGCTTGAAGTATACTTGAAGTGGCCCACCACATGCTATTGATCCATAAGAAATAATAGTCCAAAAAGAAAATAATATGCATTTGCGAATGCATATTATTGATCATGCTAATTTGTTCTTTGAGACATCGCTCGGTTTTATAATAAAAGAAATGCACTCTTTCAGACTGAATTTAGGAAGGAGTTGGAATTATATATAATAAATCCCAAATGTCACCGATAATCATTAATATTTAGTGGCAAAAACTTCATCAGTTATTTTTTTATTCTTTTTTTCCACGAATAAGAAGATTGAAAATAATAATAAAATTTAATTCTATATGCTACTCTTTATTTCAATTAAATAATATCTTTTTTCTTACTTTAATTCTAAATATATTCTCAGTTTTGAGTCCGAACTAAGCGTGGGCGTTTGTTGCTAGTTAGTGTTATTATTCATTATTAAATTTCTTTGTTTTGAATGACTATGATTCTTTGATAAGCATTTTACTAGGCTTGAAAATGAAAGGGTGTAAATTAACATCTGGCAGTAGATTCCTCACAAGACCTTGTCGAAGTCCTTCCTCACAAGACCTTGTCAAAGGCCTCCTAAAATCTAGACCCCACGCGGTTTTATATTAGGAGTCCTTTTCAGGGGTCCTCCGTTTGTAGACTGCAGGGATTGAAAATCTTGTCCCATCCACTTGCCATGCTTGTAGCTGGTGATAAAAAAGGCTGAATAAAGACACCGTAATAAAAGCGCATTTCCAAGAGAATCCTGGAAAGATCAAACAAGCATAAGATGAAGGGACCCAAAATCAAGAGGGCACTCCGGTGGTTGGTCACTCCCAATCACACAAATGGTGACTAGTCTAATAAGCCGTGCTCAGCACGGTATTTCCACTGTAAAATAAATAATTATATATTAAAAATAGTTACCTCTTTACATAGGGCACATTATATAAAACAGAAATAAAGAAATTGAAGTAGAAAGGGAGTAGTTACATATAGGAACAACTAAAATATGAGTGGGTTGATGACAAAAAATGAGTGGGCAGTTGCATAAGTAGTGGAGAGAGTGTGTGGAAGCATAACTGTGGATCAAGATTAAAACTGTTAGTCAAAATTAAACCCAAAAACCTTTAGCTTAATATAGTATAATGGAAAGTGTTCATATCAAGTGCTTCCTCAAAGAAGCCGATTGACAGATGAGGTATAATTTTTCAGACATTGGGAATTCATATGACCTGGTTCTAAGTATAAAAACTCGCATTAACCAAACCTTTCATCATTGGTGGACCCAGAATTTTCGCGTAAGGGTGGCGGATCCAAGAATTTTTGTGAGATTTGGAGGTAAATCCAGAATTTTCATTTTGATTTTTGAAGCAGATCAGAAATTTTCATACGCATTTTGGAAGTGGGCCCAAGTCTGGTGGGGGCAACTGCCCCCCAAAGCTTGTATGTAGGTCCACCAGTGATTGCTATCACTCTTAATATTAATATTATGGATTTTTATGAAAAGAATAAACTTAAAACACTTAATTCAATCATGTATAAGACAGACAGACGTTTCTTTTTTATGGTGGGCCTAACTCTTATTAGAGAAAGAGTTTTGCATGAGCCCAGAAAAGAGGAGGATATTCATATAGTGAGAGACTTTAAATAAGTGAGGCCCAATGAGAAGCCTCATGAATTTCTTTGAAGATCAAATCTGAGATCTTCATTGCTTAACACCATACTTCATAAAAAAATGGAGTGGCCCTTGGGTGGAAGCACATCCTACACAAAATAATGAAGACATTATACAATGATTCTATATTGGATAGAATTTCTCTAACGAAAGTAGCACGATGAAGTAAAATCACATCCAACATGTAGGAATTCATTTTTATAGAAATATATTAGGCCACATCCCAGTAGTCTTCCTGGAATGGCATCACAAGTGCACAGCCCAATACTTCGCAACACTATTATACTATGGGACTCTTGCTGGCATCACAAGTGCTCACAATCATTACCTCCTTGCTGTGACTGGCTCTTGATCTCCAATTTTCCATCTTCAGTAATTGACAGGTGATTGATATGTCCACAACTTTTAACCTTGCCAAACTTTTCTTCATTTTGTAATAGTAATTTCCCAAGCCTGAAGGGCTCACTTTCGTTAACCTGAACAGCTTTGAAACACAATCACCCATGCCGGACTAACTTTTACTTCAAAGAGAATGAGGCACACCGTTGGATTGATAGTGTTTAGAATGATTGATCAAGTCCTTTTTCAGGGAAAATCGGATTAATCGCTTTTTGTATTTGTTGAGGTCAACGTCCACCCTTGCTCTTGAGCGGTCATAATTGTGGTCGAGCCCTCGCCCTCACCATAAAACTATTGTTGTGCCGTTTCCTATCACCAATTGGTTTTGGGATAAGTGGTAGTTCAATGTGGTGTAAGATCCTACAAGTGGTATCAGAGCTTGGTAGGTCGGGTGTTCGAATCACGGGACACGCGTTTTGCGAGTTCGCAGCAGGAGTCGCGGCGGGTAAGCCGTTGAGGGAGGGATTGTTGAGGTCAACGTCCACCCTTGCTCCTGAGCGGTCATAATTGCGGTCGAGCCCTCGCCCTCACCATAAAACTATTGTTATGCCGTTTCCTATCACCAATTGGTTTTGGGATAAGTGGTAGTTCAATGGGGTGTAAGATCCTACAGTATTCTAATCAATCCAATGGTTGGCCATATATACTTATTTAGAGACTGGAGTGAATCGTCACCCCTGCCAATCGTAACTGCTTATTTCAGTGGGAGAATTCTGAGAGTTCTGTAATGAGAATTCCATGACTCCCAATGTTATATACCAGCTAATTTCCCTTCCGAAGATTACTCATACTACCCAATCTATACCTACCTTGTGGAACATCCTGAACTTTGGCATCAGTAATTAAATTGGGATCGATGAAACCCAACATCCTGAAATTATCTCGAGTAATTCCAGCAATGGTGTTGGTTGACTTGGTCAACAGTCATTGAGGCCCCAATGGGCACATTTTAGTGGGCCCACAGACACCCCAACAATCTGCACTACAGGTTGAAATGAAAGATTATCAGTTTTTACTTATATACCAGTTTTGACAGATATTTTGGATCGTTCCAACTTCCAACTCTTTTTCATTCAAAGGAACAATTAAAAAAATAAATTGTGAATCTTCTAGTTTCTTTTTGGTATTTTTATTTAAATAAAAATTTTAAAATACCAAAATTGGTGGTAATAAGGAATCTGCATATTTGAGGATTTTCATTGCCCATGGAACATGGATTCCTTACTGGGAATTTGTATGGTTGAAGATTTCACATCGATATCGGTGTGCATGAATGCATTTAGTTGAGAAAAATTAGTTTTAATGTCTAAATCTACAAAAGTGAGGATTTTTTATGGGAGGAGGTTGGACTTGAAAAATCCCCAAAAGTAAAGATTTTCATTGGCCCAAATCCTCGAGAATTTACAATCCCCAAATGTTGGTTTTCCATGACTTCTTTATAAAAAGTGAAAATCTGGCCTTACATAACAAGGCGATACAACTCAGCTTTGATCACGTAGAGAAGCCATGTTCATGGTTCCCAATTGTTGCTCACATAGTGAAGCCGTTTGGCACTTTATTAGATTAGTAAAAGTCAAGTAAAGCCTCCATTTTTCAAACGAGAGGTCCATTTTTCAAACGAGGGATCACATCAATAGACTTTAATTTAAAATTCCCTCCATCTTTTATTAAAAAAAAAAAACAACCTCATTTCTTCACTGAAAAGGCAAAAGTACTCCACTTTTCTATTAAACAAAAGTCAAAAAAATTTTCATACCAAACAACTAAAAATATAATACCATCATAACCTCATTATATTTTATTCTCTCTTGATTTGATGCTTTACTGCACTTTATTTTACATGTAAATTTACCAAACGGGCCCATTGTTAAGGTGTGAGCGAGAAACCCCACCCACCCACGCAAAATATACCTTGTATTATTCGATTAACGACCATGATTCCCATCCCTATCAAATTTGAAACAAACAAAGGAATTAGTTGTGTCAGTTACCCTCTTGCAAGAATAAGATGACTAAGAATTCTTCTACCTAAAAAAAAAAAAGAAAGAAAGATGACTAAGAATAGAGAATATACACAGGCCCTTATATTTGTAACCATGTGAACTGGCATTCCAAATAAATAGCAAAGAACAGAAAAGGAATATTGATGGAAAAAAAAAAGACTACAAGAGGAATCCCAATCCCAATGAACCTTTTGAAGCAAGGAATCTACAACTACAAGTGGTAGCAGCCTAGAAGTGAGCGCATTTCGCAGGTTTTTGAAGGCCCCTCGTTCCTCATTCAACTTTCACATTCTTTTTAAATCTCCTCTGGCCTTCTTTGTTCTCCTTTTGCTTTCTTTGGCTTAGGAGAGGGAGAGAGAGACTCAGGCATGGAAGAAAGCCTGCAATGGTCAAATAAGTTCCACTTTGGGACAGTTGTAATTCCTGGGGGACTAAGACTATTCCACGAAGCATTGGGCGAGTGACCTGTTGAAGATAGCCTCAATTTTCGTGTTCCATTGATTTCTCAAGGACTCGTGGGCGACAGATGATGAAAGTAATCTTAGACTATATAATGTATACCTCTTGTATTTCATGCCTCAAAAGTAGCGCAGTGGATACACACATGTAGCAACTACCAAGTGATAGCAGAGTGGTGAACAACTAACTAACAAAGGGGAGGTATGTGTCATTGCATTGAGTCTTTTCCCCTCCGTTTAAAATGTCACGACTTGGAAAATAATGGAGATTCAAATACTTAAATATTTATAAAGAAATGTTCCTGTGAGAAGTGTCTCAGACCGGGTCCAACGAGGGCTCTACTGATCATGAGTCAAGGGGAAGGAAAGAGCTATCTTGAATGGGCTCAAATATTAAGTTTGGGGTCAATCTCATGCCTTTAACCCTTTCATTTATGGTTTACAAGTTTAATGAAAAAATTGACCCTTCATCCAATGGTTCAATCCATTTGGAGTAATACAAACCCAGTAGACCCATTGTGATTTTGGGGTCCTGTGTGTGAGTGGGTCCAGCATGGTGATTTAATATGCAAATTTTATAATTTGAAACAAAATTCATTTAGCTCACTCCAACATAATTGAGGTAAGGAGTTGATGATGAAGATAAATTATAAATCTAACGCATAATCATGGCCAGGGGCAGAACTAGGGAGGGGCTGCATGCCCCCCCTCCCCCCAAAAAAAAAAAAAAAAAATCACAATGGCCCCCCAATGTCCATATCCCGGTTCCGCCCCTAATCATGGCATTAGATATTAGATCTCAAATACAAAATCCATGAACCTCGACTTATATTGAACTACAAAAGTTCTAAATTTGGATTACTTGTTTTAACTCCTCCTCATAGAACCTTTGGGCGATTTGTTCTTCCACATCATGTTTTCATGAAAGATGATGAGTTGAGGGCCTACTTACAAGTTCCTTACCGACTTTAGATAGGTTAGTTTTAGGCAATGGGCCCATGGATATAGGCACTAACCTTGATGAGTGCTCAGGGATAAGCCAATTGGATTCGACATGGATACAGAGCGCAGAAACTAAGGATCAATTAGCTATGAGACAAGAGAATTACTAGTTTACTATCTGAACTTTTAGAAAATTTATTCAATGATTCAGACTTTTAGAAAGGGATTTATGTTTTATAATTATTCAACCAGACTAGCTATAGGTATTTGATTCATTTAATAGTTGATGATGAACAATTTATAGTTAATGAAATAGATAGTGGATTTATCACTATATGCTCTGATTAGAAATTTCTATAATGATTGTTCTTGCGGTGAATTATAGTAATGAAACCTACATTTGATGGGGATAGTCATATTTGGTCCCATCTATTGGCAATCCACACTGTTCATTTGGCAACATATGAAAAAAAAAAAAAAAAAAAACATAACACTACATAATATCAACATACACAACCATCCTTAGTGGTAAGGAGTGACAATTCTCGGTAGGAGGTCTTGGATTTGAACTCGGCTTCCTCCCACATATGTGAGTTTTTATTACCTCACATGTGTGAGTTGCATTTATTCTCCTCATGTCTCCTTCCATGTGTGAGTTTCCATCACTCACACATGTGAGTTGTGTCTAGGTCTCTCTTCGCACATGCGAGTTTCCATCACCTCGCATGTGTGAGTTGTGTCTATCTCTCCTCTCGTGTGTGAGTTCACATGTATGAGTTGTGTCATGAGTCTTAAGGGTCCCAGCCCCTTCACGGGATTATAAAAAAAAAAGAGCTAATTAGCGAAAGGTCCCTATAAGTCAATGTTTCCGGCCTCCAGTCCAAGGAAAAACTTTTTAAGGCCTATGGTCCACTCAGCTCGACTTTTTCCAGCCCTAGGTCCCTGCATCCACATGATCTCATTTTTCAAGACTAAATTGCCCTTCCAACCGTTTTAGGCATAAAATTTTGAAATTTAAAATTTCAAATCTTCCCTCCTCCCTCCTTCCTCCTTCCTAAATCCTCTCAATCTTCCTCTTCCCTCCTTCCTAAACAAACCGATATCAGAGAAAAAAAGTACCATTCGCCCTCTCCACCCTTACCTTATTTTGAGTTTTCCTCTATTTTCATTATGGTGGGACCCACCCAGTGAGGATCCCGTGGGAGATGTGAAACGAGGTTCGGTAATTAACCCTCGTTTTCCATTGTTGTTACTAGTGTGAGGATGGAAAAGTATCTGTTCCCACCACTCGTGATGTCGCATTTTCTGGTGGAATCCCGTGGAGAGATATTAATGGTGACAAAATCTTTTTGGAGCATTGATATGGCCAGCGATATGCGAGTTCATGTTTCTCGAGCAGATATGATTAAGATGGAGTGGGTGAAAGTAGAAAACTTAGGTAACAGGACGTTGTTCTTGAGTTCAGCCACTTCATTTTCAGTTTGTGCCTCGGAAATGGGGATCAAAGATCGGTGATGATGATGATTATTAGATCTGCTGGATTTTATGCGTCGCTGAGAAAGAAGAGTCCTACCGTCGCCGTCTGAAGATTCCGGAGAAGCTCCGTCCGCTTCTGCCTGCCGTAGCCGAAGGAGGAAGCACTGGTTCTGGTTTTGATTCCAAAACTAGAACGTGAAGAAGAAGACCTGGTTTTGGTTCTCTGGGTCTTTTGGTCCAGGTCTAGGTCGGGTCAGGTCAGGTTGACCCAACCCACGCAAATTTATCTATATAGTCAAATTTATTTCAGTTTTTATCAAATTTATCTTAGTTTTTGTGAACTTTATCTGAGTTTTTGTCAAATTTATCTGTCTTCTTTCATACTTCTCTGTGTTTTTGGCAAATTTATCTGAGTTGTTGTCAAATTTATCTGAGTTTTACTTCAAATTTATTCGAGTTTTTTTCAAATTTATTTGAGTGTTATCCAAATTTATCTGTCTTCTGTCATATTTCTTTGTGTTTTATGTAAATTTATCTGAGTTTTTTTGCAAATTTATTTACTTTTTTTGAAATCTATATGCGTTTTTTAAATTTATTTGCGTCTTTTGAAATTTATTTGTGTCTTTTCAAATTTATTGAGTTTTTTGAAATTATTGTATTTTTTAAAATTTATTTTCATTATTATAAATTTATTTGCATTTTTTAAATTTTATTTGGATCTTTTGAGATTTATTTTAGTCTTTTGAAATTTATTTACATTTTTTGAAATTTATTTGGATATTTTTAAACTTATTTGCATCTTTTTAAATTTATCTGTGTTATTTGATTATATATTTCTTTTTAAAAAAAATTTATTCCGTTTTTTGTAATTATTGCATTTTTTAAAAATTTATTTTCGTTATTTTGGAATTTATTTGTGTGTGTTTAGAATTTATTTGAAAATCTGGGGATTGCATTAATCGTAGGCAATTAAATGTTAGTTGGCCATTATTAATGGGATATCCCACCAATTATGGGATAAGATTTAAAGAAATGGTAAACTAGACATTTCAGGTATAAAAAAAGTGTGAGAGGGACCTTTGGCCTGATGACTTTTTTTTGTAGACTGTTTGCAACAAAGTCATGAGTTGAGGGAGCCCCGGCCGAAGGCCCCAAAAAAAAATACCCCACCATCCGATGGCAATATATTTCTATATTTAGATAATTATTAATTACTCAAATAGATGTCTAACAAGTCCAAATATCATGAGCCATATACTTCTAGTGGACCTTCCTTATCATGTTCATAAACATCCTAGCCATCATTTGATCTTCTTTGATCAATTTTCTTAAATGGACATGTAAAAACAGCCTTTTGGGCTACACATTAGTCTCAACCATAGACCTGCTACCAACATGTTATGAACTGCCTTTTCTTAGCGGTTCAAATCATGCATTAAGGGTCCACAAGAATGCATATAAAAATGACATTAATGAGCCCTTCCAACATTTTCAAAAATCTAAAAAAGATCCATTAGGACTACGATCTGAAATTTTACGTACGTCTTGGGGTTTTGGAGTGTTCTAAGCAAGATGAACAATTCAAATTTAGTATTAGACTATAAAGGCACATAAAATTAATTTATAAAAATTGATCTTAAACAAGTTTTGGGTTGCCTCAGTGAGACCATTTACCGTAAGAAACTTACGAGACTGATGCAACCACCAATTTGCCATCCTCTTGATCAAACCAAATCGTCAATAGGGTCTCCATAGATCAAGATCTCGTCTGTCATCACTGACTGGGCCAAGAAAGATCCTTACTTTTTCACTCAATTTTTTCCAAGCCATCCAAGATTTGAATCACCAACATGTTGGATTGGGCAAAGGCAAAATCCATAAAAAAAAAAGGAACTTATTTTCTTAAGAATGTTAGAAATTATTAATAATAAAATATAGTTGAAATTGATCGCCTGAGTCGCTGGTCGCGCTTCAAGTTTGCCTCCTAGATAAAATACCATTGAGGATGAATTGACCACCTTTAGTAAAAGTTTTTTCGGAAGCTGGAATACATCTATTTGGACATAACTACTATGGTGGTTTAATAAAGATAATAACAGCTACCATGCCTTCCAAACCCTCATTGGCTACCTGGCCCATTATTCATTCTTAACCCAGTGGTTGAAGTCACGACTCAACCCAAGTTAGGCTCAATAAATGGGCAAAAGATAGGGCTCCTTAATGATTCCTATAGCACCAAGCCCAAGCCCATGCCCTTCCAAATTAACTCAATAGAGTCGCACTAAAAAGTATAAATAAATGATATTTTATTTTCATCATAGCCGATGTAGCATTCTAGTAATAAGGTATAAATGGTTCTTTACCATTTTGAAAATTTCCAACATTTCTCATGGATGCATAGGGATTGATCCTGGACGAGTAGCCCAACTAGCTGAAATAAATAAATAACTTATAGTTGCAAGATATGTGACAAGCATATGAAGTCTCGTTTCTCGCTTGGGGAAAATGGTGAACATCCACCGTCGGGTTTACTTTTTTTCTTTTTGATAACGAAGGGTGCCAGCCCTTTGGGTGAGACTAATCCCTACAGGCATAGAAGGAGTTCACAATGGGGCTTACAACTTACCACATCTTTGAAAAATGTACCTTCTTTTCTAGCTCGGGTCTTTTGAAAGCAGACAAGGAAATATCGGACATAGGCGGTATGGTCCGTATGGAGAATCAAGCACTTTTTTGGATATTATTGGAATTCCGTGGCAGCTGGGAGAGGAATTACAGTGGAATAGTCTAATCTAGCTCCTATGTGTAATGATTTTTATTAGGGGTGTAAAAAAAAACCGGAAAACCATCTAACCGAACCGAACCGAACCGCAGTTAATAACCGTATTTCACGGTTCGGTTACGGTTAATGAAATCCAAAAACCGCATGGTTCGGTTTGGTTACGGTTTTCCATAATAATTCACGGTTATTAACCGAACCGAACCGTATGATACGGTTCGGTTAACCGCATGCGGTTAACCGTACCATTTACAAATAAAAAAAAAAAACCATAAACGTACGGTTAACCGTATAATAAAGATTTCTAATCAATTGGGTTTTTATTCAATTGCTCATTATGTGTCATTTCACCTTCAATCATTCACATTTATCCCCTTATGTTTCCACGGTTATTAACCGTAACCGAACCGTTTAATATGGTTAACTGCGGTTATGGTTTCCACGGTTTTTATATATACGGTTACGGTTACGGTTTTTAAAGGCAGAAAACCGCGGTTATGGTTCGGTTAACGGTTTTCCCAAATTAATCGGTTAACCGAACCGTTACACCCCTAATTTTTATATTACTCCAAGTTGGAGTTTGAGGACCACTCTAAATTTCGAATTGAACGTTTTATACTGTGAGTAAGTATTGTTTTACCCATTCATTTTTAGAAAAGAAATTCAAATAAAATCTTAAATTTTTAGCTTAGTTAAAAAAAATTACACAATTTTCAAAACTTTTCAAGGTGGAGTTTAAGTTTTTTCGTAAGTCTTCAATCAAGGACAACTAGTCATTTAAAGGCATTTTTCCTTGGACTTCTTTCCTTAGTTTTTTAAATATCCAAATTACCCGTAAATAAAATAAAATATTCATTCACTTTCTTCATCTTCTCCTCTTTTCCGGATTTTTAAAGAAATTAAGGAAAAAGTGGTAGAAAATATTTTTAAATGGCGGGATGTAAAACTACTTGTAAACATTGAGACCAATTTGAAAAGTTTTGAATTTTTTATCTTTTTTATTTATTTTTTAAACAAGGAAAAAGTTATGTAAATTCTTGCACCATCCACTTGTCAGGCTTGTACGTCGTAACTGGTCACTGGTAAACAAAACAAAACAAAATAAAATAACTGAGTAAACTCCCCTAAATAAAAACACATTGAAAAAAAAAAAAAAAAACCCCACCCCGAAAAAAAAAAAAAGAAAAGTTTCCAAAATTTCCCTGTGGGCGGACCCAAAATCAAGTGGGCACTCTGGTAGTGGTCCCGACTCCTGCAAATAGTGATCGACAGGGTTCACATCAAGTACTTCGTTAGAGGCCACGATTGGCAGATGAGGAATAATTGTCCTATTTTGGATGGAAGTTCATAGCTGGTTCCAAGTTAAAAAACGCGCGGTTTCCTTGCCATAACTGGCATAGCAGTTCTCACTATATTTTATGAAAAGAACTATATTTAAACTCTTGATTTAGGGCACAAAATAGATATTTTAAAATTATGAGCAAATTAAGTACTTCATACCGCATGTTGGGTTTTTTTTTTTTTTTAAATGCAATATCTCTTAACTGCTCTCATTTTCATGAAAACCATCAACTCCAATAAACCTTTGTTGCTGTCCTAAATATAACCTACTATGCCTTTTGGGCTGTTTGGGATGGAGGGCTGCTTTGGCCCCTTGAGAACACATACCATTGATAATGCTCTCCTTGTCCCAACATGAGGATGAGGGGGTCGCTTTGACACCCTAATATAAAAAATACAAATACAAATACAAATAGGTGCTTTTATTTGAAACTCTGTCTACTTTTTTTTTTCTCTTGATTTGATATTTTATTTTATTTTACCCTATCCTACAAATAAATAGGTCCAATAAAAAGTTGTTAATATGCTGTAAGAAATTTCCAACTGTAAGAGTTTCCAATCGAATAGGCCCTAAGTTAAGTTCTAAAATCAATGAACTTCATTTGTTAAAATAGCTCTGCATTGAGAATTACGAGACACAGAAATGATCAGTGTGTCTCCTCTCATGCAGCTTGTGAGGCCCCACCCATGGTGGGCCCTCAATTTCAATTTGAATACTATTAATTACGGTAAAAATAATATAATTGTACTAATTAATAAGGATTAGTAAGGGTAGATATATATTTTCTAAGTTTTATCTTATTTATAGGATTTAGGCATATTGTGCATTTTCTAGATCTATAGGGTGTCTTTTAATAATTTTTGTAAGGTTTTAGGTGTTGAGACCCTTATTAGTAAATAGAACTTTATAGGAGGGGTTTTTCCACACTTCAGAACATTTTAGAACTTCTACCAAATGACCTAAATGCCTATGTCCTTATCCACACCCCTATACAAAGTAAAATGCCCTTTTGGTAACTAACCAAACCCTAACCAATATATAAACCAAACTATTACATTGGAAATTGAACCATAAATTCACTCTTATTTATCCCTCATTTGCCTCTCATTTCACAAAACCCTAGGTAAAACCTTAACTCTAGAAACCCTAGCTAAAACCTGACTCTAGAAACCCTAAGTCTAAAACCCTAATTATAAGAAGAAGATGTCGAGGCCGAAGGCTGTGGTCAGTCATCTTTGGGGAATACCCCCACACAAGCACCATGATTGAGATGGGTTATAGTTTCTGCTTCTGCTTGGAGAGGAGGACGAGGGAGTTAGCATTACAGTGGAGCCATGTCCTAGGAACACGCCGGGGTAAAAATTGGATCACGCGGTTTGGAATATTAGATATTACATTGGAACGAGTGGTTCACATGCAAAAGAAAAAAGGAGAGGATTTTGTACGAAGTTCTGACCACTCCTACTCGTGTCTCAAGTTGGGCGGCCAACGGTGTGCCCAGCTTTGTCTAGAGTCAAGTCTTGCCCAATCATGCATAGCGTCTTTCTTGCTTTTCCCCTCTTTCTTCCCTTCTTTTTTTCATTTTATTATATGAAATGGCTTGGTGGAACAATAATTGTGACACGACCCACCCTCACATGGAACAAACAGTTGGCAGAGCAAAGTGTCTCGTGTTTCTCAATGCAGAGCTGATTTAACAAGCGTAATTTATTGATTTTAATAGGCTCATAGGACTCAACTGAGGGTCTGTTTGACTGGGAATCATTGCTGTTGGAAATTTCTTACAACATGTTAACAACTTTCTCTTTTAAGTTTTCAGATTTTTTTGTTAGCTGTTTTCCGGCAAATAGAACTCTCAAATTATTTAATATCTGAAATTCTAATGTTTCGGGGCTTTTGAGCATTTGTGATTTCAGCTCATGTTAGTGTTTAATATTCTTAAACATCTCTTGTACATGAATTATAAAAAATGTTTGCGAAAAGTGTTTTTCTTTTCCACTTAGTGAGTAATATGTATGTAATAACATACAAACATAATGTATCCACTTGTAGGACCCCTGAGTTGAAGGGGTAGTAATAGTAAACAATAGAAGGAAAAGTACAAGTGTGATTCGGACGCCAGATGCCAGGTCATGCATATCACATGATTTTTCTGATAATTTTATGTTGTTAAAAAACAAGGGTGTAAATTTATAATTAGTAGTAGATTCCTCACGTGTCCTTGTCCCACACGCTTCTATATTAAGTAGTAGTTTTGAGGAAATTTGCTTCTATGGACTGCATTGTCCAATCAACCGGCCACACTTTGCCGCTGGTGACCAATGGGGCCGGTTACAGCCCCCTTAATAAAAGCACAGTGCCAAGAGCATCCTAGAAAATTCATACAAACAGAAGATTGGATAGACCCAAAATTAAGGTCGTAAATGGGTCGGATTTGGTCTGGGTCCATGGTAGAACCGGAATCGTTAAAGAGAAGGTGGAACCGGATTTGGACCAAGAACCGTTTCAGAACCTGTTTCTTGGCTCCGGAACCGGAACCAAAACCATATATGAGACGGGTCTAGATCTGGGTCCGGTCTACATAGAGAATGATACTAAAAGAATATAGTTTTTAAAAGAGATTTTCGAAAATTGAGATAATATGTCGGGTCTCGAATCCACTGGTCCAAACCAAGGTTGATTCGTACCTAAACCCAATTTATTTATCGGGACTTAAATAAGGACTCAGACCTAGTTATTAACAGGTGGGAACCTTTGGACAAAAGAATTGATGACCCATTTACATCCCTACCCAAAATCACCAGAGTTGATATCGTTATCAAGTACTTCCTTAAAAGGTGCCAATTGACAAGAAGTTCATGCCTGGTTATAAGTTTAACGCGTCTACTCCTTTCCAAGCCCTTCATCATTGTTATCACTCTTAATATTAATGTTATAGATTATTTTTTAATGACAGTGCCACCAAGGCCATTTTTGAAAGGAAAAAAAAAAACACTGATGTCATGCATGAAGTATTCTTCATATTATTTCTAAACTTTTTGCAGAACATGAGTTTAAGCTAAACTTTTTTTGCGTAAAACTCCTCATTATTATTGGTGCTACCTATCCTTTTTGGCCAACTACCAAACTGTCTGTAATAGAGTCAACAAAGAGTGGCGTACAGTTGATCTCTCACCAAAAGCATTTGTGGATTTGCTTGCTAGAAAACATTTCATTAATACGCTTCTTTTTTTTTTCAAAAAAAAAAAAGCATACATGGGTACCTCATACACCTCTTATTAAATTAAGAGTCAAATAGTTTTGCTTCTTAACTGAAGCAATTAATTGTTATTGTCAAAAGTAACCGAGATTGGACTCCTGACTTCATATTTAGTAGAGGTAGAAGAAGAAACCCACTTCAAGGAACCTTCAGCAAAACCAATTGACCCACCCGAGCCGCTTTCCTTCGGACTGAAGGTCACAGAATAGGTCAGCCTCTCATTCATGCTCGAAAAGTGAAGTGCATCAGGTTTCACGCTAACATCCACTCCTGGAGGCTTTATGATCTCCACAGAGTAAGCGGACATCGCGTCCCCGACATTTGTAACCGTTCGATTAAATGTCTGAGAAGGCCCCAACGTAACAGAAAACGAAGGGTAGTTCAGCTCTCCCTCCTTGATGCTGGTGACTATGGAACAGCTGGCGTTACTACCAGCAAGCATTCTTACTTGGTTATCTGTGTAACCCAACCCACACAGGTAAGCCAAGTAATCATCAGGTGTGAGATCGTAGATGAGCCCTGGATCATTGGCCCTTGAAGGGTTCACATGGCCTGCTCCGGTTGCAAAGAGTTGGGCCGGGGATAGCCTCTCGTCCACAATCTGCTTGCCTTGATTATCCACCACATCAGATGCGGTCATGATTGCTGATTTGATTGCCGCAGGAGACCAATCAGGATGTGAGCTCTTAAGCAGCGCTGCGATGCCACTGAGATGGGGACACGACATGGAGGTTCCAGATAAAATGTTGAAAGTAGAACCTAAAATCGGAAATGATCCGACATTTAGAGGCCATCCAGCTAGAACACTCACACCCGGCCCAATGATGTCCGGCTTCAGGATACCCGGGGTTGGCAAACTGGGCCCTCTAGATGAGAAGGATATAACCATTGGAGCTGGCGACGTGCCCAAGATCGTCCCTTTGAATACGATCATTGCAGTGGGAGAGAGGGTTGAATTTATATAAGTTTTGATCTTCGACCCATCTGAGAAACTAACATGTGATGCAGGAAGCACATGAGCATCGGCAATGATGCTAAAGCCTTCATCTTCTGTGTTCATGAGAATCATGGCCGACCCTCCCGCATTCTTCACAACCAATCCCTTTGCAATGACTCCGATCCTTCCACTCTCGCAGAGCACCGCCTTCCCTTTGACGTCGATGCCATCCAAGGAGCCGTTAATGCACGCGGTGGTCCCGGCATTTCCATTCGCACCGGGAAAGATGATTGGTAGTGGATTATTGGATTGGAAGTCTTTTGGCTGGAACACGGATTCTCCATTGAAGACTTCTCCATTTCCAAGCATCACAGTCGTCCTAATGCTTCTGTCCATAGTGCTTGCACCCACAGTTAGACACCACGGGGCCGCATTTGAGACACTGGAGGGGTACGGGCCTCTATTCCCCGCGCTGCAGCTGATGAAAATCCCCTTCTGCATAGCCTTAAACGTTCCTATGTCGATGACGTTGGAGTATAAGTTATTAGGGGCGCGTCCACCTAAGGAGATGGACATCACATCTACTCCATCTTGGATCGCACTCTCCATTCCTGCTAGCAAATCTGTATTTGTACAACCAGAAGGACCGCATACCCTGTAAATGGCGAGGTGGGCAAAGGGCGCCATCCCAACTGCTGTGCCATTGGCATTTCCCAGCACATTTGCGCCTTCGACGAATGCTCCAGCTGCTGTACTGGCCGTGTGCGTCCCGTGTCCGTCCTCGTCTGATGGAGAGGCTGGCATGCTTCTTTCTAGCATGGCCTTGGCTCCCTCAGTGAAAGATCTCGCGCCAATGAGCTTTTTATTACAGCCCGTGCTGAATTCGCATTTCCCTTTCCACTTTGGCGGAGGTGAAGGCATTCCCACATCGCTAAATGACGGATGGTTGGGCATTGCACCAGTGTCCAAGACACCAATGATCACACCTTTGCCAAAGTTGGAGTTCTTCCAAACGCCCATGTCCTGTTTCAACCCCAGGAAATCGGGCGTGTGGCTTGTGTGAAGAGGCAACAATTCGTCAGGATATGCGGATATAAAGCCATCCTTCTTTTCCAGGGCCTTTACTTCATCTTCGCTCAACAGTGCGGCAAATCCGGTTATTACATGTTGATACGAATAAACCATCCTATCATAGCCTTCTTCAGAACCTGTGATGCTGCTGGTGGGCAAGAAGGATCTGTACCAACTCTCCCGATCTAAAGAGTTGGAGGAGACCGTGGTGTGGGGCTCTCGTAAATGAACTATATATGTTTGAAGGCCATTGCTCTTTGTGCCTTGGTTGGGAACAGCAGTAGAGGAATCAAGAAACAATAAGATGGCAAAAAGAAAGAAGAGAACCATTATTGAGATGGGTTATAGTTTCTCTTCTGCTTGGAGAGGAGGATGAGGGACTTAACATCAAATATATACGGTTGAGCCATTAGATCTCGCGGTTTGGAATACTAGATATTGCATTGGATCGGCTGGTTCACATGGAAAAGAAAAAAGTTGGAAGGATGACGTCCAAAGTTCTGACCACTCACTCCTACTCTTGTCTGAAATAAGACGGCCAAATTTGTCTAAAGTTAAGTCTAGTCAAATCAGGTATCAATTGGCCGCGTCGTTCTTTCTTTCTTTCTTCCATTCTTTTTTTTTTTTCAATGGCTTGGTGGAACGAACAGTAATTGTGGGACGACCTACCCTCACATGGAACAAACAGTTGGCAGCTTTGTGCCCGTGTGACACCCTTACCACTCGTGTCTCATGTTTCTATATAGAACTTGTGCGTGCCTAAAAATTACGGACTTGGTTTGAGTGATGATGGGGGTCTACAGAGAGGCTGTTTTGCTGAATAAGAAACGTCTCTGATGATCTGAAATCTGAAAGGGAACAGAAAACAGCGGTCAGGGCCCGAGGCTGCTGTCAGCCAAAGGCACTCCGACGCCTGAGTTAGTGCAATCACTGAACTAGGGTGAAGTGAGGAAGAAGATGTGGGTGAAATAAACATAATGTAAACTGTATATTGCGTACCTCTTATGGGACTCCCATGCAGGTATATGTAGGAGAGAATAGAAGGTTCCATAGTGGAGGTAGGTGAGGATACTTGTCCCATCAGCCCTACTCCTAGGATGGTAGGTGAGGATACTTATCCCATCGGACGTCCCCTCAAACCCCTCACATAAATGTGGACGTGATAGGGAATGTCCCTTATCAGTATTTGGCGGCCACCTTCTGTCAGGGAGGCTCTGCCATGTAGCCGTCCCATCTCATAATGGAGATCTGGACGGACAACACCCATCTCGGTCAAGTAGACCGAGATGGAAATTACCGAGATCAGGGGATGCAGGAGGTCGGGCATCGGTACCGAGGCGCTCGGGGCAGAGCCCGTAATGAACGAGGCCGGTAAGAAGACCGAATCCAACTCCAACTTGGTGACAGGTAGCACTTTTGCCGAACTGGAATAAATCAGGCCGGAGTAACCTCTAATTGGTATTTCAGTGCCGAGGCAGGAGATTACCTCGGTATTATATAATCACTCCACACAGAACTAAACTTCAGGACCCGTTTGATGGGGTATAATTGCTGTTGGAGATTTCTTACGGCATGTTAACAACTTTCGCTCAAGTTTTTTAAAAATTTCGTCTGTTGTTTTTTGTCTCATAGAATTCTTCAAATTATTTAATATATGATTTTTAAATGTTTCAGGGCTCTTGAGCTTTTATGACTCCAGCTCGTGATAGCATTTAATATTCTCAAAAAATTCCTGTACATGATTTTTAAAAAAATCATCTTTTAGTTTGGGAAAAGTGTTTTTCTCTTTCACTGAGTGAGTAGTATGTAAAAAGATACAAACATAATGTATCAATTTTTAGGACCCCTGAGTGGAAGCAATAGTAAACAATAGAAGGAAATGTACAAGTGTGTATTAAATGCCACATGCCAGTTACATGCATTGCACATGGTCAGGGAAGGACCGAATTGACTATTCCAACAGTACCCCACTTCATGGTGCATGAATATCCATAACGCCCAACTTGGAAAATAGATGAGTACCCTTATAATGCTATAGATGAGTACCCTTATAATGCTTTGGTGAATACCGGGGTTCAAAAAATCTATGAGTTGACTCCCAACTCTTTTAAATTATTTCATTTTGACGAAAGACCGAGTCAAAATAAGAGAGACTCGGTCGAGTCATCTCAACTTACCACCTTATTTACTTTATGAATCATTTAATGGGTCGATCTAATTTTAAATAATTAAAGTTTATTTATATGTAATTAAGGATGAGGTTGGAGTCGGTCATTTAAAAATAATTATTAGAATGCAATTCGATTTGGGCTAACAAATTATGTAAGGGAGATACTTCTATGAGAGATGCTCTCATCTTATTATGAGAGATTGGGTAGGGGCCCTCACATCTATATCCAATGCCAACAACTTAAATGTGAGAGCCCCCACCCATATCTCTCATATAAGGTGAGAGATATCTCTCGTAAGAGCATCTCTCATTATGTAATATGCTATATTTCTTCTTTTATTTTCTTTATTGTACTACGTTTCTTATATATATATAAATTTATTTATTTGATTTGAGTATCGTAAATGCATGTAAATAATTATATCTTTATATTTTAGAAGTAATGGATTTATTTTTAAATATTTTTAAAATTATTTTATAAAAACTTGATTCTTCCTAGTATTCTTGCCGACTATATCTAACTTCACTATTTTACATTGGAAGAGTCGAGGGCTTAGTCACAAGTTTTCCAACCTTGATAATGACACTTGCAACTTATAAGTTGATGGAAGATAATCGGTTTTCTCTCATACCAGATGACAGTCAACTTAAATGTGTTTCTCTGGTTATTATTATTTCCTTTTGTCACCATGGGCATTAATGATGGTTCCTTTGCGAAGGCGGACAACACTTCATCCCATGGCAACTACAATATGTTGACTATTCCAATATCCTCTTACCATATAAGCCAATTAAACTTGGTTTTTGCATCAAGAATTAAGATGATGCCCAATAACAAGCACTTGTTTTCTGACAATGGCAATCTGTCATTGAACTCGAATAGCTCAGTTCCAAGTTCCTCCGGTCTGTTTTGGACTTTTGGTGTTCATGCTCTGGACAACTCTCAGAGATGAGCATTGCTCAAAACCTGTACGAGGATCAAGATGGTACTAAGGGATTTTTATGAAATGATTAAGTTTATAATGTGATAAAATGGTCTTGTGAAGAAAACTAAGAAAACAATGATACATCACATGATCTTTATAGGTTTACAAACTACACAATTCGACAGTACTACAAATTGACTGCTTAAGTATACAAAATGACCATTAAAAGGTCACAAAATGAGCAATATAAAATTATAAAACATATAACCCAATATTTGTCAAGACTTAGGCAATAAATAGTACTAAAACCATTGATGCACTGACAAACGGTTGAAAATGCTAGGTACAATTCAAAAAAAAAAAAAACGTGGCATTTGAAGGAAACATAAATTTGACTGTAATGCAAAGAGCATATTGGCAAATGTTACTTTTGCCGCTGAAGACCAGCTGAAAATAACATGGCAACTATAACCATGTAAATGTGGCCTTTTTTTTTTTTTTTAAAGAGAGATGAAATTTTAGAGAGTAAATGCACACTTAATGGTTGAGTGGTGTTCGCATCTTAGTTTTCATGATGCACAGGTATTTTGCTTCTAGATCATTGGCTCAACTAGCTAGCTAAAATAAATTATTGTTGAAAGACATATGCAACGCAAGACATAAGATGGACGATTCTCCCTCTTGAGAAATGTCGTGAACATCCATTGTGCGGCTTAAGGCTTACCACATCTTTGAAAAATACCATCTTTTCTAGCTCAATTCTTTTGAAAGCAAACAAAAAAATATCGGACATTTTTTTTTTTGATAAACCAGCAAAGGGTAAGGGACCCTAAAACTCATGACACAACGCACATATGTCAGTTGATAATAACTCACACATGATAGGAGGGATAGACACAACTCACACATTTCAGGTGATGAAAACTCACATGCGAGAAGACATAGACACAACTCACATATGTGAGGTGATGGAAACTAATACATGCGAGGAGATATAAACACAACCAACAAATGTAAGATGCTAGAAACTCATACATAAGAGGTAAATAAACATAACTCACATATGTAAGGTAATAAAAACTCACATACGTAAAGAGGGAGGAGGCCGGATTCAAACCTAAGGTATGGAGCCGTTCTAAAGAACCTCCCAATGGTAACTGCCACTCCTTACTATACTAAGGTAAGGAGCCATTCTAAAGGAATTATCGGACATGGGCGCATACAACATGTTCCGTGTGGAGAATCAATCTCTTGTTTTGGATATTGTTTGGATTCCATGGCCGGGAGAGGAATTACATTGGAATATTCTAACGAAACTCTGATGTGTAATGACTTTTGTATTACTCTAGGTTGAAGTTAGAGGACCCACTTTAAATTCTGAATGGAACATTTTATACGGTAAGGAATAATTGTTTTACCCATTCTTTTTCAAAAAAGAATTCAAATAAGACCTTAAATTTTTGCCTTAATTTTAAAAACAACATAAGTTTCAAAACCTTTCAAGTTAGGGCCTAAATTTGTTAGTAAGTTCTCAATCAAGGACAACTAGCCATTTAAATGCATTTTTGCCGGTGATTTTTTTCTTAAGTTTTTAAATATTAAAATTACCCTTAATTAAAACAAAACCCTTTCCTTCACCGACATCCTCACTATGATTAATTAGAACCAGTGTCTACACAACGATTGACGGCATGAAGTGATTGCCGGAAGCATGTCATAGCTTTAAATGGAAGGTAACTTGGATATTTAAAACAATTAAGAAAAAAATCCACTCAGAAATACTTTTAAATGGACAGTTGTAAATTTATTAAAAGACTTAAGCATCAATTTAAAAAGTTTTAAAGCTTGTATCCTTTTGGATTCTTATTTCGAAACTTCCCTTCATTTTATGAATATGCACGTTGGCTAACCTATTAGTATTATTATTCATTATTAAATTTCTTTGTTTTGAATGACTATGATTCTTTGATAAGCATTTTACTGGACTTGAAAATGAAAGGGTGTAAATTAACATCTGGCAGTAGATTCCTCACAAGGTCTTGTCAAAGGCCTTCCTCACAAGACCTTGTCAAAGGCTCCTAAAATCTAGACCCCACGCGGTTTTATATTAGTAGTCCTTTTCTGGGGTCCTCCGTTTGTAGACTGCAGGGATTGAAAATCTCGTCCCATCCACTTGCCATGCTTGTAGCTGGTGAGAAAAACGCGGATGAATAAAGACACCGTAATAAAAGCACATTTCCTAGAGAATCCTGGAAAAATCAAACAAACATGAGATGGAAGGACCCAAAATCAAGTGGGCACTCCGGTGGTTGGTCACTCCCAATCACATAAATGGTGACTAGTCTAATAAACCGTGCACAGCACGGTATCTCTACTGTAAAATAAATAGTTATATATTTACCTCTTTGCATGATGCAAATTATATAAAACAGAAATAGAGAAATTGAAGTAGAAAGGGAGTAGTTACATATGGGAACAACTAAAATATGAGTGGGTTGATGAAAAAAATGAGTGGGCAGTTGCATTAGTAGTGGAGAGAGAATGCGGAAGCATAACTGTGGATCAAGATTAAAACTATCAGTCAAAATTAAACCCAAAAGCCTTTAGCTTTATATAGTATAATGGAAAGGGTTCATAAGGTATAATTTTTCAGACATTGGGAATTCATATGACCTGGTTCTAAGTTTAAAAACTCACATTTACCAAACCTTTCATCATTGGTGGACCCAAAATTTCCGCTTAAGGGGGGCGGGCCCAAGATTTTTTGTGAGATTTGGAGGCAAATCCAGAATTTTCATTTTGATTTTTTAAGCATATCAGAAATTTTCATATGCATTTTGGAAGTGGGCTCAAGTCTGGAGGGGGCAGCTACCCCCCAAAGCTATGTAGGTCCACCAGTGATTGCTATCACTCTTAATATTAATATTATGGATTTTAATGAAAAGAATAAACTTAAAACACTTAATTCGTGGTGCATTGAAGAAATTCTGAAAATCAAAGGAAAAGTGCAATATGCATTATGTTAGTTTATTCTGTTGACCAAAATGCATTTAATCGCAATGTGGCTCGACTATTCTACTTTTTTACGAAAATTCCAATCAACCTTTCTTGCTGTCTTACAATATGACCTATGATGCCTTTTGGCCTGCTTGGGAAGGAGGGTGCTTTGGCCCCCTCAGCGATAGACGTCTGGCACCATCTACTCCGACAGCACATACCATTGATATTGCCCTCCTTGTCTAAATAGAAGGACAAGGAAGGTCGCTTTGACGCCATCTAAACTGGCCTTACACTTGAATTTACTTTGCAAGTGAATTACCCAAAGATGCACTCAGGGTAGAGGTCAGGCACCGCCCTATCCGAAAGCAGTTGCCATTGATAATGCTGTCTTTGTCCCAACAAAAGGACAATGTTGGTCATTTTAGCACCCTCACATGCATAGAGGTCTGGCACTATCCAATCTGATGCAGTTGCCATTGGCAATGCTCTCCTTGTCACAACAGGGCTGCAGGGCATGCAGGGCATGCATCTACTTGTAAAATTGCGCCCGGAGGTGCTCAAAAAAAAAAAAAAAAAATGAATGGGTTGTAAGACAACTAGATAGGTTTATTAGGGTTGCAGATTTTAACAAAATAGGGAAGAGATGATGATATCGACAACAGAGCACGGCTGACCGTAGATCTATCACCAAAAGCATTTGAGCATTTCCTTGATACATAACAATTCATTAATAAGACATGGGTACCTCATACACCTCTTATTAAACAACGAGTCATATATTTTTGCTTTTTAACCGAAGCATTAATTATTTGCTGTTGTCAAAAGTAACCGAGATTGGACTCCTGACTTCATATTTAGTAGGGGAAGAAGAAGAAACCCACTTCAAAGAACCTTCAGCAAAACCAATTGACCCACCCGAGCCGCTTTCCATCGGACTGAAGGTCACAGAATAGGTCAGCTTCTCATTCATGCTCGAAAAGAGAAGCACGTCAGGTTTCACACTCACATCTACTCCTGGAGGCTTTATGATCTCCAGAGAGTAAGCGGACATTGCGTCCCCGACATTTGTAACCGTTCGATTAAATGTCTGAGAAGGCCCCAACGTCACAGAAAATGAAGGGTAGTTCAGCTCACCTTCCCTGATGCTAGTGACTATGGAACAGCTGGCGTTACTACCAGCAACGATTCTTACTTGGTTATTTGTGTAACCCAACCCACACAGGTAAGCCAAATAATCATCAGGTGTGAGATCGTAGATGAGCCCTGGATCATTGGCCCTTGAAGGGTTCACATGGCCTGCTCCGGTTGCGAAGAGGTTTGCTGGGGTTAGCTTTTCGTCCACAATCTGTTTCCCTTGATTATCAACCACATAAGCTGTGGTCATGATTGCTGATTTGATTGCCGCAGGAGACCAATCAGGGTGCGAGCTCTTTAGCAGTGCTGCGATCCCACTGAGATGGGGACACGACATGGATGTTCCGGATATAATGTTGAAAGTAGAACCTAAAATCGGAAATGATCCGACATTTAGAGGCCATCCAGCTATAACACTCACACCCGGGCCAATGATGTCCGGTTTCAGGATACCCGGGCTTGGCAAATTGGGCCCTCGAGATGAGAACGATATAACCATGGGAGCTGGCGACGTGCCCAAGATCGTCCCTTTGAACACGATCATTGCAGTGGGAGAGAGGGTTGAATTTATGTAAGTTTTGATCTTCGACCCATCTAAGAAACTAACATGTGATGCAGGAAGCACATGAGCGTTGGCACTGATGCTAAAGCCTTCAACTTCTCTGTTCATGAGAATCATGGCCGACCCTCCCGCATTCTTCACGACCAATCCCTTTGCAGTGTCTCCTATCATTCCACGCTCACAAAGCACCGCCTTCCCTTTGACGTCGATGCCATCCAAGGAGCCGTTCATGCACGTGGCGGTGTTGGCATCTCCATTCGCACCAGGAAAGATGATAGGCAGTGGCTGATTGGATTGGAAGTCTTTTGGCTGAAACAGGGATTCTCCATTGAAGAATTCTCCATTCCCAAGCACCACCGTCGTCCTAATGCTTCTGTCCATGGTGCTTGCACCCACAGTCAGATACCACGGGGCCGAATTTGTGACTGTGGAGTTGTAAGGGCCACTATTCCCCGCACTGCAGCTGATGAAAATCCCCTTCTGCATAGCCTTAAACGTTCCTATGTCGATGGCTCTGGTGTAAAAGTTAGGAATGGGGATGCGTCCACCTAAGGAGATGGACATCACATCTACTCCATCTTGGATCGCACTCTCCAGTCCTGCTAGCAAATCTGTATTTGCACAGCCAGACTGACTGCATACCTTGTAAATGGCGAGGTGGGCAAAGGGCGCCATCCCAACTGCTGTGCCATTGGCATTTCCCAGCACATTTGCGCCCTCAACGAATGCTCCAGCTGCTGTACCGGCAGTGTGCGTCCCGTGTCCGCGCTCGTCTGATGGAGAGGCTGGCATGCTTCTTCCTAGCATGGCCTTGGCTCCCTCAACCAAAGATCTCGCCCCAATGATTTTTTTATTACAGGCGCTGAATTCGCATTTCCCTTTCCACTTTGGTGGAGGTGAAGGCATTCCCACATCGCTAAATGATGGATGGTTGGGCATTGCCCCAGTGTCCAAGACACCGATGATCACACCTTTACCAAAGTTGGAGTTGGTCCAAAAGCCAATGTCCGGCTTCAACCCCAGGAAATCGGGCGTGTGGGTTGTGTGAAGAGGCAACAATTCGTCAGGATATGCGGATATAAAGCCATCCTTCTTTTCCATGGCCTTTACTTCATCTTCGCTCAACAGTGCGGCAAATCCGGTTATTACATGTTGATACGAATAAACCATCCTATCATAGCCTTCTTCAGAACCTGTGATGCTGCTGGTGGGCAAGAAGGATCTGTACCAACTCTCCCGATCTAAGGAGTTGGGGGAGACCGTGGTATGGGGCTCTCGTACATGAACAATGTAGGTTTGAAGGCCATTGCTCTTTGTTCCTTGGTTGGGAACAGCAGTAGAGAAACCAAAAAATAATAAGATAGCAAAAAGAAACAAGAGAGCCATGATTGAAATGGATTACAGCTTCTGCTTCTCCTTGGAGAGGAGGATGAGGGACTAACATTAAATACAGTGGAGCAATGTCCCTGGGAGCACGTCGCCGAACTCTATTGCATAGTACATTCGATCACGCGGTTTGGAATATATTAGATATTACATTCGATCGAGTCGTTCAGGAAAAAAGGAGAAAGGATAGTCGCGTTCTTTGTTTGCATAGTGTTTTCTTGTTCTCGCTGTGGGTCTAGTGTTTTCTTGTTTCTTTCTGTCATCTGGACCCAAAAAAAAAAGACTATTGTTGCTTCGTTTTCCTATTTCCTTTTACATGTGGGGCATGGATGCGTCAATCCTTGTTAACTTTTGCAATCATGATTCCAGCCATCCAATTCATGTCTACAACAAGCCAACTAATCAAGCATCCTCTGTTTTACCCACTTTATAAGACCACACATACAGTTCCAACGATACAGTTGTGTCTGGAACTTTGATTGGCAGTGGCTGGGAACATGCAAAACAGATTGTGAAATGTCACTATAATTAAGCAAGAGCTGGAACATTATGATCATGATTGTGAAATGGCATTAGAAATGGAAGCAAGCCAAAATAGGAGAACGAACTAAAACATGCAAGCAATATTATTTTAGAAGGAATAAATGTAGAATAAGAAAGAAACCTTTTGTCTAAGAAGCCAACCCTTTGCCTGAATTAGAGAAGAAACTACAAAACCAAAAATCAAAACATGAACGTACCTGTTATGGGAGATTCATTTCATGAAAGAGATTCAAGGAAAATATAAGAAAAATGAAAGTAGGTAACCCACAAAATTAGTTTCAAGGATAAAAATACAGAGCTCTCCACAAAGAAAACGAATTGTAGCTCTAAATTCGCGTTTTCGTGTTGGGGCTTAAATTTAGGCAGTTGACAATATCATCAATTGGGGTATTTTGTGCCGACGTGACACATCGTGATTGGTCTATGGATAATGATCACATAGATGATACGGATTCCTACGGGTGGGATTAGTAAGAATTTTGTATAGAAAAATCTTGTGAGGAGAGGAATTGTATTGGGGTAGTTTAATCAAACTCCTTTCTGTACAAACATTTTTACATCACTCCCATCTTGGAATTCGAGGACCCATTCTGAATTCTGAATGGAACGTTTTTTTAGGAATACTTCATCGATTCATTCATGCACATGCGGGTCGGCTAAGGTTCTTCAATAAGCAGTCCTCTGGGCCTGGAAAGGGGGTATGAATTTACATTTGGTAGTGGAATCCCTGCAACTCCTTGTCAAAGACTGATCGGCTCTATTCAACTTTTAATAAAAACATGAGCACTTTGCCTTCTAGAAATAATAAAAAGGAAGCAGCACACCGACAAGAGAATCATATTTCAACAAAGATTAGATGGATGGACCCACAATCAAAGCATCCACCTAATGGGCCCTCCGGTAATTGGCAGTCCCAACCCCACGTTCTTCCTCAAACGATAATAATTGACAGATGAGGTGTGATTGTCTGACATTGGAAGTTCACACCTGGTTTCAAATTCAAAGACGCGTCCTAGTCATATCATCCATCCTGCTTAATAGCAATTCAGGAAGAGCTTCTCCCGTATTTATGTCGATTTGGAGATGCAAGATTTCCGTTGAAGGTTTCAATTCAGGAAGAGCTTCTCCCGTATTTATGTCAATTTGGAGATGCAAGACTTCAGTTGAAGGTTTATGTAAGCAATTTGAAGGTTTGAAATTTGATATTTTTAAAATATAAGACTCTACCTTATATGTTAAATTATTATTTTATTATATTTTTATCTTTTTTCGAATCCCACATCATAAAAGGAAAAAAAAGTAAAAAGCATCTTTGCATTTTTATATATCAGATTTTGAAATAAAACAACCCAAAATAATATTGGGCAGTTGCCTTGCCCATATTCTAATTTTAACATTTTACTATAACATATTAAATGTCATGTCATTTTTTAAATGGCCGGTGAACTGGTCCGCCGTACCAAATATCACTGTGGGCATATCCACGTCGGATTTTAGAGAGATAATGGAGAAGCTCTGACAAGTCTTTCAGCTTTTATAAAACAGTCAACAAAGCATGGCTGACAATGGATTTCTCACAGAACATGACAATTCATAATTAAAGTTTAACACAAACTACATTTGGGTGTCTCATGGCTCATGCACCTCAGATTAAGCCAAGATTCATGAAATCTAGCTTCTAAACTGTTGCTAATTTGCTAGTGTCAAAAGTGACCGAGATTGGACTCCTGACTTCATATTTATTGGAGGAAGATAAAGAAACCAACTTCAAATAACCTTCAGCAAAACGCATAGACCCACCAGAGCGGTCTTTACTCTGACTGAAGGTCACAGAATAGGTCACCCTCTCATGGACCTTGGAAAAGTGCAGCACCCTAGGTTCCACGCTCACATCCACCCCTGTGGGCTTTATGATCTCCACAGAGAAGGTGATCTTGGCCTCCCCAACGTTTGTAACCGTTCGATTGAATGTCTGAGGGGGCCCCAATATCACGGAAAAAGAAGGGTAGTTCAGCTCTCCTTCCCTGATGCTAGTGATGCTGGCACAGCTGACGTTACTACCAGCAATGAGTCCCACATTATCATCTGAGTACCCCAACCCGCATAGAAAAGAGACGTAATCATCAGGTTTAATATCATAGACTAGACCTGGATTGTTGGCCCTTGAAGGGTTCACATGACCCGCGCCAATTGCAAAGAGATCTGCTGGGGCTAGCTTCTCGTCCATGATCTGTCCACCTTTATGATCCACCACATCAGCTGTGGTCATGATCGCTGATCTGATTGCAGCAGGGGACCAATCTGGGTGCGAGCTTTTAAGCAGAGCTGCTATCCCACTGAGATGGGGAGCTGACATGGATGTGCCAGACAGGATGTTGAAGGGAGATTCTGAAATGGGAAACGATCCAACATGGAGTGGCCATGCAGCTAGAATGCTCATACCTGGGCCAATGATGTCCGGCTTAAGAATACCCAGGCTGGGCAAATTGGGTCCTCTAGATGACATAGATGAAACCATTGGAGACGGCGAGGTGCCTAGAACCGTTCCTTTGAAAATGATCGTTGCAGTAGGAGAGCGCTCAGAATTTATATAAGCTTTGATCTTGGACCCATCCAGGAAACTAACATGTGATGCAGGAAGCATATGAGCTTCGGCATTGATACTGAAGCCTTCATCTGCTGTGTTCATGAGAATCATGGCAGCCCCGCCTGCATTCTTCACAACCAATCCCTTTGCAATGCGTTCGTTCCTTCCACGCTCGCAAAGCACCATCTTTTCCTTCACATCGATGCCGGCCAGGGAGCCAGAGGTGCACTTGGCGGTCTTGTCATTTCCGTTCGCGCCCGGATAGATGATTGGCCATGGTTTATTGGATTGTAAATCTTTTGGCTGGAACGCAGATTCTCCATGGAAGGATTCTCCGTTTCCAAGCTTCACAGTCGCCCTAATGCTTCTATCAATGGTGCTCGCGCCCACAGTCAAATACCATGGAGCCCCATTGGATACACTGCTAGAGTATGGGCCTTCATTTCCCGCGCTGCAGCTGACGAAAATCCCCTTCTGCATCGCCTTAAACGTGGCAATGTCGATGGGGTTGCTGTAAAAGTTGGGTAGAGGGCCTGCGCCTATGGAGATGGACATCACATCTACTCCATCTCCAATTGCGCTCTCCAGGCCTGCTAGCAGATCACTACCTACACAACCCAGATCAGTACATACCTTGTAAATGGCAAGGTAGGCTAAGGGGGCAATCCCAACTGCCGTGCCATTGGCATTTCCGAGAATGTTGGCGCCTTCGACGAATGCTCCAGCGGCTGTGCTGGCTGTGTGTGTGCCATGTCCGTCCTCATCAAACGGAGAGGATGGCAGGGTTCTTCCTGATATAGCCTCTGCTCCACTGAGGAAAGATCTTGCTCCAATGATCTTCTTATTACAGGAGCTGAACTCGCATTGCCCCTTCCACTTCCTTGGAGGTGAAGGCATTCCCTCGTCGCTAAATGACGGATGGTTGGGCATTACGCCTGTGTCGAAGACGCCAACGATGACACCTTTGCCAAAGTGGGAGTTCTTCCAAACACCCCCCACCTGTTTCAGTCCCAGGAATGCGGGTGTGTGGGTTGTGTGAAGAGGAAGCATACGGTCAGGATATGCTGATATAAAGCCATCTTTCTTTTCCATGGCCTTTACTTCATCCTCGTTCAATATCGCAGCAAATCCGTTCATTACATGTTGGTATGAATAAATCAACCTATCATTGCCATCTGCAGAGCCCGTGATGCTGCTGGCGGGCAAGAAGGATCTGTACCAACTCTGCTGATCTAGAGAGTTGGAAGAAACCTTGGTGTGGGGTTCTCGTACATGAACTATGTAGGTGTGAAGGCCATTGCTCTTTGTGCCTTGATTGGGAAAAGCAGTAGAGAAATCGAAAACCAATAAGATGGCAAAGAGAAACAAGAGAGCCATGTTTGAGATGAGTTGTAGACTCTGCTTCTCATGGAGGAGAGGAGCAGGGACCAGCTTGTTTAAATTAGAGTGATGACTGGGCCACGATTATCACGTGGTATGGTTTTTTTTTTTTTTTTTTTTTTTTTTCTTTTCTTTTTTGGGGTAAATGATAATGAGAATATATTCTGATCACTTCACTGCTGTAAGTGTAGTCTGTATACTGATGGGTAAGCAGGGGCCTGTACTGTTTATTGTGTCATGGTCAGGTTGGACAGCTGCATCTCATCATGTACTCTCACAGTTTTATATCTGAACTAGGGGTGTAACGGTTCGGTTAACCGGTTAATTTGGGAAAACCGTTAACCGAACCGTAACCGCGGTTAATAACCTTTTAAAACCGTAACCGTAACCGTATATACAAAAACCGTGGAAACCGTAACCGCGGTTAACTGTATTAAACGGTTCGGTTACGGTTAATAACCGTGGAAAATAAGGGGATAAATGTGAATGATTGAAGGTAAAATGACACATAAAGAGCAATTGGATAAAAATCCAATTGATTAGAAATCTTTATTATACGGTTAACCGTATGTATACGGTTTCTTATTTTTTTTCTTTTATTTGTAAACGGTACGGTTAACCGCATACGGTTAACCGAACCGTATGATACGGTTCGGTTCGGTTAATAACCGTGAATTATTATGGAAAACCGTAACCGAACCGAACCATGCGGTTTTTGGATTTCATTAACCGTAACCGTAACCGAACCGTGAAATACGGTTATTAACCGCGGTTCGGTTCGGTTCGGTTAGACGGTTTTCCGGTTTTTTTTTACACCCCTACTCTGAACTCCTTGTTTAGAAAAATATCCAAACTTGGACCGGGAGCTGCGTCTGTGCCTGTGACACCAAGAATAGTATCTCAATACAACGATTTAGCAAGCATAAACAGTAATCAGGAATACAGTAAAATCTTTTAAGGACAATAACAATTTGAGAATAATAATAAGACGAGTAAAAGAGAAATCACATAATCCATTTTACTAAGTAAATCCTTTTTAAAATCATTAAGAAAAATACAATACAAGAATTGGCAACTACATAAAGCTCATCCTCTCATTGAGAGCAAATCGTGTTGGGATGTCACTAGGGGTCCGGCCAAAGATCCTCCTAGCTACCCGGGTCCTGGAGTTCCGGTGCTCCAGTCTGTCAACTGTGCAGCGACGTTCAATAGTAAACCAAGACTTAACCCCGTCGGGTACCGTCCGGTCGAAGCTAAGTAGTGCCGACTTATTCAAATCAAATTTCGTTTGCAATTCAAATCGAGTGACTATTCAATTCTTTGGATACACCCAATGGTTTTATCCATATCAATATCACATAATGTATAACAAATGAAGAGCATTATATATTTATCGAAAATTGATGTAATTACAATTCTCGTTTTCAATACTTAAAGCAATTATTTGACGACTATAACAATTTATAACAAGTTATTTTTCATATAATCTATTGTCATCCAATACAAGATTAATTTATAAAATCAACATGTTATTGTTTTCTTAGTGTCACTTACGATGATCTCATGTTGAATCTCTAAATTAATCTTCGTGGCTTAACAATAGGTTAATGATTTCCTTTGGGCTTAATTAGTAGGATTATGGTTCCAATACTAAGACATAATGAAGCCTAAGTTCCTATAGTAAGGGGTGTACATCCTAATTATCCATTTGGGAGTGATTAGGAGGGTTAATTATGGACTAGGAGTAATAATACACCTTTAATGAGCCGTAAAGAGGCCCAACAGAATGGTTTAGGCAGTTCTACCGATAGAACTTCCGGTAAAAACAGCTCCACCGGTAGAACTACCGGTTTAAGCAACTGGATTTCCTTCTTCAGGCTCTCTGCCAGATTTTTGACTGTTTCTACCGATAGAACTTCCGGTAGAACTAAGGGTTCACAGTTTCTTCAACTCTCTGTCTGATTTCGAGCCGTTTCTACCGGTAGAACGTCTCGAGTTCAATTTTCTTCTTCTCTTCTATTTTAATCTCTTCCAAATGAGCCTCCTTGCTCTCCAAACACATACACAATAATTCTATGCCTCCCAAAACAACCACATGTAGACATCCAACTCATTTATCTTCTATAAACATGAAAACCCAATTTTGTGGAAAGAGAAAGAGAATACTTGAATCAATTGAAAATATACCAAATGCAAACCCAATTTATGTCTATACTTGCCTCAAAGAAGAACTTATAACTTCTCACACACTTGACTTGAGGAAAAACCCAAAAGCCCCAATGTTCAAACCCTAATCATCATAAACACATGAAACTTGATGAGGATGCATTGCATGTATGAGAATGGGTTGCTTTACCTCTAAGATACTCAAATCATGGTCAAAGGGGTTTTGCTACTCACCTTTAGTAGGGATTTCGAATTTGAGATGGAATAGAGAGTGTTAGAAGATGTCTCTTGTCACAAGATGAAGAAGAAATGGAGAAGATGAAGATGATGATTCACCCTAAGTTCTCAAAGCACATGTAATGGCTCTTGAAGGATTGAATGAGGAGAAAATGGAAGAGAAAGGTTGTGGAGAGTTGCAGAGAATGGAATGAAATGAATGAAAAGGAAAGAGTCTTTATGCCTTATATATGAAGTAAGAGTGGATTTTTGCTTTTTAGCCCATTAGTTAAGAAAATTTCCAAATCAAGTCAAGTGAGAGTCCACTTGCTCAATGAATGGTCAAATGAGGTCAAGTCTATTATGAAATTTGATAGGCTCGACAAAATACATGTGTTAGTGGCAAAATGACGTGCAAATGATGCAATTTGTGAAAATCAAGAATTACGAAAAAGCTCTTAATTGCATTAAACCGAGTTAATCGGTGTCAACTCATCTATTTAGGGTTCAAAACTCACCCAACTCAAATCAAATGCATCAATCAATAGTAATTCATCATAATTAGGAGTCAAGCATAGTTAATTTGACTAATACTCAATTAATTAGCAATAATTAAGGTTAATTAAGCTTGGGGTGTGTAAGTGCACAAAAATTCACTGACCCGGGGTGGTGTGATTTTGAGACTCACTAGAGGAGGACGGAGACTGCAGCTCCTTGTAGATGATAGAAAAATCGATGCCTCGAGCCTGAAATGGAAAAAAGGAGAAGGTCAGAGGACCCTGGCTTGGGCAGCGCAGAGCTCTCCGATGCCTTTGTTAGCTGCAGGTGCAGGACTAAACAGAGGTAGGAGATGAAGTGTGGGAGGAGACGGCGTACCAGCAGCATGTGGATAGCCCTCTATTTTACCTGTTGAAGGCTTCTGTATTTATAGAGGAGGAGAGTGGACTTTGGGGTAAGCACTTGAGAGGCTGTCCCATCGTAGCCCACTCTGTCCCATCGGGCCATACCCTGATGGATGGGCGGTGTAGCCGTGTCAGGGATTTGGGCGGTGCCCTTATCCTGTTGCCGTGGCACGACAGCTGTCCATGGTCATCTTGATCAGCAGTCTGACCGAGACCGAGATGGAGCATGGCCAAGGCTGAACTCCTGGTCTCATGCTTGTACCGAGACCGAAGCCAAGGGGACACGTTACCGAAATGGAGCACCTGGCCGATAGCTGAGGTCGGCATTCATGCCTTTGTCGAGGTCGGGACCTGAGGTCGGTCGCCTTGGGGAATACCCCCACACAGGGTGTAACACTGTCTAACCAAGCAGGGCAATTGAATTTGTTTTTCCATGATGAATTACAAGGAGGCCCAAGCAAAAGCACTTGTTTTCAAACAAAGCAGTGTGCTGAACTTGAATAGCTCAGCTCCAAGTTACTTGAGTTTTTATTTATTTATTTAAGGCTCTGTTTTGGTGTTTCCTGCTTTTGACAGATGAATGCTGCTCAAATCTGTTGGAGGATCAAGAAAGTAAGAACAATTCAAAGTAGAAAGAATTTGGCGAAATCCTTGTAAATGCAAGAGTTCCATTTCTGTAATAAGCACAGGGTTGAATTAATCCACCTTTTCTCCCAACCAATCTTTATTGTCGTGGCTCTGTATACCATGAAACTTCAACAAGGTAAAACGTCTATGTCTAAAAGTGCCCAGCACCACCACTTTGTTGTTTAACTTGTTGGGATTATTACTTTTAATATTTCAATGAGAGAATCAAGAAATCTCCTAGAGTATCCAAAAGTCATTTTGGAAAGTCTAAAGGTCAAAGGTCATATAGAAAAGCTGAAGGTCATGAGTTTTCTTGACATATGTAAAGTCATGTCATTTAAAAGTGTCCTTTAGTAGTCTATATAAGGTTATGTTGTAGTGATTTTCTAGTGAGTGAAAGTGTAAGAAGCAAGAGTGTGTGTGGAGGTCTTGGAGATTGTCAAGTGTTTCGGTGAACATAAATCTCTTGATATTTTAAGATTTGATTCATATATAAGTCTTTTGTTCATTTGATTTTGAGCAGAGGCTCTGAACGGCCCTTTGGCCCTTCAACCCCACATACTCCATTATGTTTGCTACAAAGAAGTTTCAGCAGAGCTATTTATATTTTCATTATAACTTCAATATTTCGTTCTGTCAACCTTAGTACACAAAACCTAAACCTGAGTATTTGTTGAGGAAAGCCTTAGTATACACAGAATACGAACTTCAGTCCCGACAACATTGTAGGAGAGCATTCCATCAAAATGGTATCAAAGCTCATATTTTCACAGTAACTTTCGTGACTCATTTCATGCCATGTGCATATTGTTGGGACTATTTGCATTACACATGACTCAACTACATAACAAACTCCAACTACAAAAGACATGCACTACACATGACTCTAACAACACAGAACATGACCATGGACGTCGGGCACTACAAAAATTCTTGAGAGCAAATCAAACTTACGCGACCCACTTCAGTGGACCCATAATGTTAATATTTGAATTAACATTTCAACACATATCTCTGCCCTATGCATACCAATATAATACCTGGTTTTCATGGATAGCTCTAAAGGCAATTGACTCCTTAAGTCCTCACAAGTTTTGAAATGATGGCACAGTATTCACTTCTAAGATAAAGAAATTTCTCATTCTCCAGATGAAAATTTGCAGGTTATAACTTTCCAGATTGCATTCCCTTTCTGTAACAGATTGTTTCAACTGTATGATAATGGGCTACTCTACTGTCTTTGATAAACAGCAACGGCAATATTTATTTATTGATAAACAAATGATTAGCCGTTGCTGTTGCCCATAATTGATCTTGATGGGCAAAGCAATTACCTGTACTCATTACTCAATGATAAAAATACGGACCTACCTCTTTATCGCTCCCTGGCACTCTCCAGTGATGCACCCATCTTTTCTTTGAAACCTATCATCTCCATCTCCAAGCCCCAATTTGGGTCCATCTCTGACAGGGGGCCTAAGTGCCTAACCACTATAAGGAAAATTTTGTGAGAGCCCATGACACACAGAAGGATACTCACGTTGTGAGAGATTTTTAGTTAGACAGGCCAAAGGAGAGGCCTAGTGAATTTCTTGAGTCCAACTCTCAAAGAATCAGGACTTCAGTTTTAATGAAGTCTTCCTTGGATGGAAGCAGGCCCTACAGAAAGTAATTAAAAAAAAAATTGATCCAGTATCAGATAAAATTTTGCTAAGAAGAGTGGCACGATGAAGTATAATGATATCCAACCTGTACGAACTCAATTTTATAAGATTTTTTTTTCAGGTTTCCGAATGACTGGATGGAATGTGGTGAGGAAGGAAATATTGGGGGCTCAAAGTCGTACTAGAATGGTTTTAGCATAAAAATGTTATTTTTTAAGCAAGCAGTGAATTACTAAGAAAACATAAACAGAATACAACAAACCCAAACAATCAACCACAACTCTGAGAATGGCTATTTATTTACTGAGTGGTAAGGAGTGAAAGTTCTCATCTAATTGCCTGACACTTGCGGTCTTTCTTCCCACGTATGTAGGTTCCTTTCCCAAGTGAGTGGGGTATCTTCTCAAGTGTACGGGTTCTTTCTTGGTCCAAACTTCCTTGGCTGGGGTAATGGAGAAAAACCCCACAGCCCCTTACGACCATACTGGCCTCCCATGCCTAAGATAAACAATGAGCCATTCTGTTCAGATTTGTAAGGATGTGCCTAGACTAAACTCAACAAACTTTTCGGCAAAAATTCAAATGTCCAAACAATAGTTTAAATAGATCAGACTTGAGAACAACTCATTGCCCAAGTGGTAAGGAGCGGCAGTTTCTCACCTTCAAACCCTCGGTATGCCCCCCTCTTCTTGCATATGCTTTTCTCATCCTCCGCTACCTTTCTACTCCCTCTTTTCTACTCTAGAATGTTGGCTCTAATTAAGGAACCTAGTGGTTGAATAACTTGAAGGTAAGTTAGCAACATGGAAGAGTTGATACTCTTCCATCTGCATTGATCGAAGATTATATCGATAAAGTGAGCCCTTCCAAATTCCAACAATTCTAACCTAGGACTGTAAAGTCATCTTACTTATCTCATGACCGTTGAACCAATGCATTGAAATACTGCATTGAAAATCTATCTAATATATATAAGATAGGTTTTAAAACCAACATCCAAAAAGGTTTTTGGGGGCAGCAGAGATTTTTTTTAGGAGGAGGGAGAGAAGAAAAGTGGTGAGGGAGGAGAAAAGGATAAGAAAAAACAAAAACCTAACATAAAGGTATTTTCTTATTTTTCAGAAGTTTTTTTTTTATTTTTTTTTAATTTTTATGGAAAGGACTTGATTGAAAGAAATATAAAAAAATTCACACTCTTTTGAAATTCTCAAGTCTTCATATCCTTTTCCGAAAATGGGCCAAAAGTTTTATACTTTATTGAAGTCTTTCCTATTCAAACTAATACAATATTTGGCCATGTTTGATTTGGAGACCTTGGGAATCATCACCACTGCCACTGGTAACTGCTTATTTTGAGTAGGGGAATTCTGAAAGTTTTGTAGGAAGAATTCCATAACTCCCCCTGTTTTTTCATTTATTTATAAAAGGTGATTTCAAATAGAAGAAATGAACAAACAAGACCAACCAATGAACTAAACGTACAAAAGCCTACCACCAAAACAAAACATACCAACATGTAAGCCTTCTTAGCAAAATCATGTGCAATCCCAATGAGAAGCCTTCGGATATGGGAAAAAGCTATGAACTCAAAATATTTGGCGAGTCCTTTGAGCTCCTGCAAAATGGATTGGATCGACCAATCACAGCTTCCAATAATTAATTGCACGAATTGCTTCCAAAGTGTCACACAAGAAGATGGCTTTGGAAAAACCTTGCATTTTGGCTTCTCTCATCACGAAAAGGATAGCCCTCGGTCTACTTCATTAGAGAAAGGGACATTTGGACCGTATGATGAACCTGCGAACAAAAAAGACCTATTAAGCCAAATTGAGTAACCTAGCTAGCCTTTCTGTACGAGGAAAGGCTAATATTCATTCCTAAAATGACTCGTATTGTCCAATCAATGCTTACCGGGAGTAGTATTTTGAACTTATGGAATCAGAAATTTCCAGGTCGAATATGCTTTTATTGCGTTTAGGAGTTTGATTTTGGAATTCCCTCTCAAGCATGAAACATGGTTTTCAACCTAAATTCCCATCATAATTTCTAGCAATCAAAGGGGCCTCGATATTTTGAACAGTTTGAAGATGTGGACAGAAATCATTGATTTAGAGGGAGTGTTCTATAAAGTGATATATGCTTTGATGCTTAGGTTAGGTTGAACCTTGATAGTGTTTGCTTCGATAGGATTTGCAGTTTGCTCGATAATCTTTGGATCTTCCCAACTTGAATATATGGGTTGAGCATGCACTTGATGTTGATCTGTATTTAATAAAAATCAACAAGTATTAGTCGTCATTAGAGAGAATTTCCGTGAGGTTGGTGATCTCTTCCTATATTGTGCGCGTACGTGCAGAACCGTGAAATTTGCAATCGAACAACCATGCCACACAAGAGAGATTAAAAGATTTTAAATAGTTCAGCAGAACTACCTACGTTCTCAATGTCCGCTTTTTTAGCCCCAAGAAATCCTCAGTACAATGACCAAAATACCCTTAATCATGAAGCCGATCATTGGCTAACCCAATGAACCAATCTGGTCAAACCGGAATACATGGCATAAACTCAAAACCCTCTTTGATCATTTCTTTTTTAGTATCTTCCCTTTGGGATACAAATTTTTATTATTCCATAAATAATGGGACTTCCATAAATAATGGTCCCATTCCTGTCAAATTTGAAGAAACAGCAGTAGTTATGTCAGTTTTAACCCTTTCTTTGTAGCACAACTAAGTATAGAAAATTTATCAAAAGAATCATCTAAGTGATACACATGTATATGTATAAGATGTAGAAGAAACAAGCAGTAGTTATGACAGTCTTAGCCCTTTCTTTGTAGCACAACTGAGTACAGAAAATTCACCAAAAAAAATTATAGAAAAGATACACATGTATATGTGTAACTCGTGTGAACTGCCATTCCAAAGTATGAGTATAGAACAAACAAGCAATATTGAAACAAAAAGATGAGACTAAGGGCCCGTTTCTTTACTAGAATTTATAGAATTCATGTCTGGAGGCTGTCTGGGATTTTCAAATGCTGGAATTTTAAAATGCTGCTGAATTCTGTCATTTCTGAATTCTCTATTTCTTTTATATCTGAATTCTTATCTGAGAATTTCTGAATTCCTAAATTTTCTGAATTCCTTGTTTCATAGCTATGAGGATTTATAAGTAGAATTTTATTTTTGTATGTATTGTTTATATACCAATTTAAGTTTAAAGTGCCCACCAATGCATTTATATAACCCAATACACACATGGGTCCTATTAATGATAAAATGCAGGACTCAATGTTGGGGCCCACTTTCACCATTCAAGAAGAAAATGGACTAATCATAGGTGGGCCTTCGTATTCGTATTCAATGAAAAGGGATAATGATTCAAAAATAATAAATTTTTGGTGGGCCTCAATCACAAATGACATTCAATAAGATGCCTCAATTTGATGCCTCAAATTGGTGGGCCTCAATCACAAATGGCATTCAATAAGATGCCTCAATTTGATGCCTCAAAGACTGACGGCCTATCGTCTCTCAGATATGATGCCTCAATTTGCAGATCTCGTTGGGAGAAATCCCCTTCCTTCCCAGCTGGTACTCATCTCTCTCTTCTACTCGGATTCATTCGTGTTTTTTTGGATATAAGGGGAATACAAATACATTGATGTGATCGTAGCAAGTGAGCGTCTGTTGATAGACATCCATTTCAATTGGAATTCGAGACCACGCGATCAACCAAGAACTCCAGAGCGATCGTTCGATCTCTGCCGTCGATCTTCGTTGATAAGCCAGACCGCTTCCGTTGTTTGCGAGGCCGCGGAGCAGAGCCAGAAGAAAAAGGCACTGCATTTTCCGCCGTGGAGAAAACTAGAGTACATGAGAGCGAAATGGCTCTCTCCTTACCAATGCATGAAACACAATCAGCAACGATTGTTGATATCGTTGATGCTGCCGGAGTTTTTGTGAGGCTTTCCGGAATCCCAGAATTTTGAAATCCCCTTGGGAGAACTGGCATTTGGAAATGCTGTTTTTTAAGCATTTGGAAATGCTGGGATTCTAAAATTCCTATAATTCTCATAAAAGAACAATGAATTCCTGACAGGAATGCCGGAATTCCCAGACAACCGGAATTCCTAGAATTTCTGTCTGGGGAATTCCTGAATTCCCAGACATGGTGGAATTCTTGAATTCCCCTTGGGCTTGAGCATCCAAGAATTCCACACAAATGCAAAGAGAGTGGAATTCCTTGATTCTCAAAGGTCAAAAGAGAACTTTCAAGTGACTTGAATCCAGAAATGCTACTGAAAAAACATGGGACTCAGAAATTCTATGGGACAACATGTCACATTATGTCCAGGAATTCCTAGCAGAAATTCCAGCAAAGAAACAGGGCCTAAAAGGCATCTCAAAGAGCTTTTTGGAAGCAAGGCATCTATGTTTACTGGTGGTTGTCGGCCTCATCAATTTTGATGGCTGATAGTTGTTTCCTTCGTTCTTTTGTTTGCTTCTTTAATTGAAATTTCTTTCTTACCAAAAGAAAGGAGAAGTGGAGAAGAATAGGAAAGGAGAAACAGTGGAAATGGTCTAGAAGCTAGCGCATAGAGCATACAAATCCCATCATATCTCTAACACGTTTCTTGGGTGATAGATGTGTAGAACTCCACCATGGGCTCCATGTAATGATAATTTGAATTATCCAAGATGAATGTCATCTCCTCCGATGATATATCATCGAACTTACTTTAATAGGATTTGGTCTTACAATAAGATTGAGTACACGAGTGATAACAAGAATGAGGCATATGAATAATAATACATAGCCTGAGCATCTGTATATCTAACATCTACTTGTCTAAAGCGGGTAGTGGTTTGAAAAATAATAGTGTTTGGTACACCATGTTACCCTCTACTCCCCTTAGCCAAATCCTCTTAAAATAAAAGGCAGCATTTCTAGTCTTATGAAAATAAGAGTTTTTAGCTTTTTTTTATAGTTCTTTTGTTTATGGCTATATTTTAGTTGGTTCCATTGGAATAAGAGTGAAAATATCAAACAAGACCTTAAGGTTCTGCTAATGCACAATATTAAGATTGTGACAACTATATGATTAGTCATGAACTCAATCTTATGATAGAATCAACTTCTATTAAAGTTATATCTTACGGTGATATTTTATTAGAGGGGATTAAATTCATCTTTTAACGGTCCTATATATCATTATAAAGTGCGTGCATTAGAGTTCCAAATATCTGTACGGTACGAGAAAAGCGTGCAAGAGAGCTTTTACCAGTGAGTTAAATGGAGTCATGTCTTCGTTGCTGCTTAAAATTTTTTTTTCTTTGTTTCCTGTTCTCTTCCCATTTGCTTTCTCCTTTTGCTTCCTTTGTGGTGGAGATGATTTTTTTTCCTTTGTTTCCTGTTCTCTTTCCATTTGTTTTCTCCTTTTTGCTTCCTTTGTGGAGATACCAAAGGCGTGGAGCTGCACCCTGAAATGGTGCATTGATGAAACAGGGGGCCAGGGGACTAGACTGGTAAAGATAGCCTCCTAGCTAGTGTTGTACACATCATTGGATGAGAGTCATGTGGAAGAGGTCTCTTTTTTCGTTGAAGAAGTCTCTTTTTGCCCTTTTCCATTGCTTTTGCAGTGCTTCGTGCGCGATAGTCGACAGGTGATAAAAACTTTTGGGAAACGGATCCCTGATTAGACTAATCAGGGCGTGTCACATGGGTGAGGATGTCTAACCAAGTACATCATAATGATTAAAAAAAACAGAGAAACCTCTCTTCCATCTGCCAGCCTGACCTGCCCAAATAAGATTTTCCTGTTTGGTCCAGACAGGAGATCCGGATCATTTTTCCATACTAACTTTATTTTATTTTGTCTACCTCTTGTATATCTGTGTTAAATATTCACAGTGGATGCACACATGTATATCAAAGTGGAGAACAGCTATTAAAGGGGTTATGATGAATCATTAATGTATTTAGTCCTCACTCCTCTCTCCCCTCTCCCCTCTCCCCTGCATTTGTAATGCCACGACTTGAATTAGGGGCTTGGACTTGGAATGGAATGAACACCCAAATGTGTATTTACTTTTATAGTACATGTATATTTATAAAGTTAGCATGTGGTCTAGGTGTAAGGCATATAGATCCTAAAATATGAAATCCTTGAGCTGCAACCTGCATCTAAATTACAAAATGGGTCTAGATGTTAGACCTGTACCCAATTGTTATTTGTTTTCAAATTTGGGTCCTTGGGCATTCTGGGATCAATTTTCATCCTTAATATCATGTAAATATTGCAAGGGGAAAGCGAGAGGTTGAGTCCATCAATTTTGGGGAACCCAATGGATGTCTAAAAAATGAGGGCACTTGCCATCCAATACCATAGTTCTAAATCTATACTTCTCCCCAAGTGACTCAGGTGCCATGGTGCAAATATATGGCCGAAGTTTTTAATTTACTGCAATGTTATCTTAATACTTTCTTGAAAAATACATCATTATTATCAAATATTGAGATAGATACACCTTCTTTCTATTTTTCTTATAGAAAAACAGTCAATTTTCTCTTATTCTCATAAATACTCATATACCCCGATATACACTCACCAAAATCCCTCCATCATATTGTTGTCGTGGAAGGAAGGTATCTCGCCATTGGGTTTCCGCAGACTGGCTGTTATGACCTTTCTCAGGCAAATGATCCTATTCATGCGCCTTGTACCATAATGTGGTAAGATGTAGCATGATGGGCTACCTATCACCACTCCAAGCCGTCCGCACATGTGGAACCCCATGTCCACCCCCAACATGACTCTATATATGCTGAGGGTTTGCACCGACCCAAATGTATCCGACCATATGAATCAAGGGGTTAAAAACATGAGATTGAGTCATTTTTTATATTTGGAGCATATATATCAAGATGGATCTTTTCATCGCTTCGGTCCCTTGATCAGTGGGGCCTCAAGTGGGCCCCATCCAGCTTCCCCGTACCATATTATGGTTCATACACCTCATATCAGAGCAAAACTTTAGTTGTATACATATTTTGCTACACTATTTTTTGTAAGGATTTTACTTGTAAAGAATAATTTTACAGTATCCCAATAGAACACAAAATCTGAAATTATCTTAATATTATCTCACACCCTACTATACCGATAGTAAAGTCTGCAATATTTATCAGATGGCATCGAGGCTCGAGCTGAGTCACTTGGATGGGTTTGACTGAGTACAGACTAATATGGTACTCTCACGTCATCAAGCTAAGCCATCTACTTAGGAAGAATAAAAAGGGTTTCCTTGGTTGCCCATGCCAGACAATGCCACGTTTTTGTTTCTAAATCATTCAATGTGGGCCTCATCCGATTGTAATAACCCACCAACCATAATTATGAAGTGGATAGCCCCAGATTACTTACATTAACAAACATCGAACCACCAATATGGAGCAAAAGCCATCTGAGTCCACATTGAATCAGATAACATAAAGTCCAAAATATGACGAGCTAGTCAATTTGTCTATTCTAACCATATTACGTGGGGCAGTCAGCAATCTAGTCCATTAGCAAGTGATCCTTATCCTCCTTAATTTTCTATGTTCTCTAGAATCAACATGATTAGATAGCAGTAATAGAATCATCATGATTGGACAAATGTGAGCTAACCATTAGAGAGGAGCATCTAGCACAATCAATTACCACATGGAAAAAGGTCTAAAAATCAATTTTCGTCACTAATTACTCATGCTCCACAGTAGCTATCCTTACCATCTACTTTATTGGATAGTTCAAACCATCCCATCAGGGAAAAGAGTAAAAGAAAAGAAGAAGAAAAGCAATGGATAGTACATGTCGATCAGATTATTGCAAAAGTGATGCCGTCTCATGTTTTCTCCATATTGCGTAGTTTATAAGGGTCGGCATGCATGTACAAGAAAACACAAGAAAATAATATTTTATATAATATAATCTTTTATTTTTAAAAAGAAAATATTGTGCGTTTGGTAACTCAAGAAAAATCTAAAGAAAAGATTATTTTCTTTCAAAAACTCAATATTCTCTACTACAGCTCTCCCTATATAAAACTTTCTACAAAATAAAAATATTTTAAAATGACTATTACAAAGCGGTAGAATAAAGTAAAGATTTTAATTCACCAAATCCATCATAATGTGTATGTTTACATATACAGTAAAGTAAAGTAAAAGTAAATCTCACAGGACAGTAAAGATCTGGTAAAGTAAAGGTGAGATAAGGTGCATGGTGAAGTAAAGTGGGAAGGAATGGTAAAGTATTTTCTTTTCTTTACTTTACATTATCACATTTTATAGTAGTTTTATATGGTACAGAAAAAATGACTTGTTTACAGGTGTGGTAAAGTAAAATAAAGATTGATGTCATATCATGGTAAAAAGTGAGGTAAAGTAAGGTCAGATGAAGTATGTGGTAAAGCAAACTGGGAGAGAGAGTTATAAATTAGTTATTTTTTTATTGACTTTACTATACTTTACCATGATTTTATGTGATAAAAGAAAAGTAACTTATGGTAAAAATATGAAAATTAAACTTTACTTTACTACATTACATTTTTATCTAAAAGTGGTAAATTACATATAAATTAAATATTTAATAATTTTTTTTCTTATAATGTAATTTACTTTAATCATAACACCTTCCAAACTGTTCAATTTGAAATCTGTAAGATTCTTAAAAAATTGCCAAACAGTAAAAACATTATATTATTATAATATTGCATTATTGTATTCTATACTATTTATTCTTACAATATATAAATATGTAAATATTTTATTCTATAGTCATCCAAACGGGCCCTAAAAGATTATTAATAGTATGTATGTGGGGAAAAAAAAAAAACTGAATGTGTAATCTGAGCTCACAAGTGGTCTAAGCAGCTAGGCTGGACTCTCTCCTCCAGCCACTTTTGCTAGATTTAGCGCCGTTCTAGACTCCAGTATAATTAGTAAGAGCTAATCATGTTTTTTTAAGAGCCTGAACCAATGTCCAAGACAAGCAGGATATCAAAGCTCATAAACATGGGAACTTAACAAAACTCAAGCAAGTCTACATCAACAATTAGGGTTGTACAAAAAATCCTGTATCACAACAAAACCGATCCGAACCGACCGAATCGGACGGTTCGGATCGGTTTATAATATATAGGTTCGGTTAATGATTTGAAAATCATAAAAACCGCTTACATCGGTCGGTTATCAGTTTGAGCCTACAGTTAACCGCTTAAACCGAACCAACTGTATGCAATAACTTAATATTGCTTTTTTTCTATTTTAGCCTTAGGGTTTTGTTTTTAACTACATTCAAAGTTATATTCCGCAACTCCATTCTTACATGAACTCAACCGTCAACACTGCCTCAGTGCATCTCTTCTAATCTCTCAAATGTTTTTTGATACTTCATTACAGATGGAGGAATTACTGTACGGGGTGTTTTTCTTCCATCATAATTCCTACCTCGTTTCAATGAAGTTTTTATCAGAAGGCTGAACTCTTGAGAATGCTTAAAAAGCCAGTAGAGCCTAGCCTTTTGATAGTTGGTTTTGGTCTCACCTAACCAATGTGTTAAAAAACCTTCATTTTTGAAAAATACAGTGGGTTCTGATATAAATTTCATTTGTGTGTGACTTTTCTTGACATGAAATATTATTCTATTGTAATTCCAAATGGTATTATGTGGAATGAATGTTTCACTGCAAGTTGGTTTTTTTTTTTTTTTTTTTTGCCCTTGTGTTTAGTTCAAATTCTCTTTTTAGAGTAGAATTATTTTTTAGATGCGTTTAGTCTAATCTAGAATATTAGATTTTTATGTTTGCACTAAATTAAACATTGGAATAAATGTAAAGGACGGGGTATCATCATTTTCAAATTTTCAATGTCTGATTTAAAAAAAATAATAAATGAAAAACAACGGTTTAACTGACCGAACCGTTTGGTTTGGTTTAAGCCCTCTCCATCCATAGAATCAGATCGGTTAATTAAAAAATCGACAGATTCAATTTGGTTGTGAATTTTAATGTTAATTCAATCAGAACCGCACATGTGCATCCTGTCAACAAGGGCGTGACAAGACAAGAATATCATCAGCTTACAGGGAAAGTGCGAAGTACTGCTCTAAATAAAAGCATCCATCATTACAGAACTGGGATATCAGACGCCCCTGTATAAAGGAAAGCAGAATAGAAAAATAGAGAGAGACATCATAACTTCAACTGCTGTGAGGCACTGGTACATTAATTGGAGTATGAGACACACCGCATAATTTGTGGTGCGCTGTGGAGACATGATTGTGGAAAGAACGATGTGACGAGTGTTTTTTTTTTTTTTTTTCAGGGTCACCCCATTGTGCAGTGAGAAAAAAAATCTCTGAGTCAAAGGACTGGACCTGATCCCAACTCTTAACCAAGTTGGCTGGCTGGGTCCGGTACTCAATGTTAAGTCGTGGACGCCAGCCATGTTTAGCAAATGAAATGAGGGCCTATTTATTAATTTATTAAATTGTTCCTGCTTAGAGTTGGAAGATTCATTGGTTTTTCTTAGAAGATACTTGAGCTCATGCATCCGCACGTATATAATATGTCTCATGTCAAGTTGAGCAAGAACTAAAGAAGATTAATCGATACGATCAATATTGTACAAAATTGTGTTGTTTACTTTATTCAGTGTATCGTCATAAGTGGGGACAGACTAAAATTTGAATAAGATTTTGGAAAATCCCGGATCAATCTTATGTTAATCATGTTATTTATTGCAAGGCCAACCTAATGATGGGGCCAACTTCTATTAAAGCTAAGTTATGAGAAACCCCATATAGGATGAAGCATTTATTTTGGGCCAATTGAGTTTTGAATAGTTGTGCTTTACTTTGAGGTATCATTCCATGGATTAAAAAAAAAAAAAAAAAAGACTGAAGAGACTCATCAAAAGGCGCCCATGCTGTCGTCAAAGTTTATTCGGATTTTTACAGTTTAATCCCTCTTAAATTTGAACTCCACGAGATAGTAACAAAATACTCCAAAATGATAGGAGATCCGCTTAACTCTATTAATTCTTTTAACAATTTTGCCCAAAACTGTAACTCATGATATCATAGGATTTATCAATTTTTGAAAAATACAACAACTAAAAATAGCAAGAAAAATGTGATTTTACTTTTCATCATAGCTTATTTTTTGAAAAACAAAACTCACATTTGGTAATAATAGCTTGAGTCCTCTGAAATTCTCTTCATAAAATTTGTAAAAGAAAGATCCATGATATTGTGGGATTTTAAGGGTTAAAAACCCCATCATCTCATGAGTAACGGTATCATAGGATTTTGGGCAAAATAATCAAGATAAAAAATTGGCCAGAGTTAATTAAGCGACTATACTATCATTTTGGGGTATTTTGTTGGTATCTCATGGAATTCAATTTTAAGAGGACTTAAAAGTGTAAAAACCACAAATTTATTCAATAGGCACTAGCTGTCTTGCAGCCTGTAGATCCAGCTGGGTGAGTTTATATTTGGTAGAATTCATGCACGTGCCTGTCGGCTATGATTTTAAAATAGGCAGCTGAAGCATGAAAATAAAAGAAAGTAGCAGGTTCCACACAGGTCCTTGTCAAAGCCTTCTAGACACGCATTATGTCTCTGTAGTCTTAGTGGGGGCAACCATGCCATTTGCAGCACTTGTTGCAAATGAATTTAATCTAATTTAGAAAGCTAAATGATGGACAATCATTATCTTCAAGTGGTGGTGTTCCATTCTCTCCAAGTCCCTTTCACATAAGCATATTGCCAAGATGTTAGGATTTTAGTTGGCTAATTCATAGAGCCCGGACAAAATTAGGGTTCCTTATATTGTATTTCTATTAGTTTTCGGACTGCTAAAGATTTGGTGTTTAAAAGAAATATAGTTTCCTAGAATTGGAGGTTTCTGTGGGTCGCTCGAGTGAACCTACTTTTGCTCGAGCGAACTCATCTCAGAGGTATCTTCGCTCAACCCAACATGGAGTGCGCTCGACCCATTGCAGTTCTGCTTTGAACACTTTGAAGACAGAGACTGGTTCGCTCGAGCGAACCTGAGATCGCTCGAGCGATCAGAAGACAGTTTGCTGCCTGCGTTTCCAGAGAGCAGTTCGCTCGAGCGAACTTCTACAGTCGCTGGAGTGAACCATGGACTTTCCATTCTAATTGAAGTTCTGTTTCTAATTCTATCAAGATGCAACTTTCTACTCTTTGAGCCTTTCATACACGAACAAGAGACTATTTAAAGGCTTCCTCTCTCAACATATGAGATACCTTGAGTAAGATTAAATCCCTGAGACAGAGAGTTTGAGAGATCCATCCTTATTTCCACCCCAAGACTTCAAGCTGCTGCTGTGTTGAAGATTCAGAGTTTTGGATCAAGTTTCCATAATTTTCTTGAAGGCGGTTCTGCTCAAGTACGGTGAAAATTTGTGACGTGATGTTAGCAAAATCTGAGGCAGTCCTTAGGTTGAGTCAACAACTGGGAAAATGGTTGTAAGTGTCTTGTATTCTTCAGATTTACATAGTGCTTGGTTGTCTGTTGGCCTAGACGATAAGGCCCATGGTTTTTCTCCCTTTTAGGATTTTCTACGTATAATTATCGTGTCTTTCTCTATTTGTAGATTGATTGCTTTGTTAAATCGGAATTAGGGTTGTCTTGCCCCCAAAACCGAGATCCGATCTCGGGGACGCGAGTTTGGGGAATTTGTATATCCCCTTCCCAGGATCCGCGTGTATGAGGATGGCAAAATTCACAACACATCAAAATATTTCGCAGAAGCTCTACAAGACGTTACGACCCGGAATCTGTATCCATCGGGTTCCGTGTCGTACTCGATCTGTCAGCACAAGATTTTCACAATAATATTCAATTCAGACTGGAGCTAATCATAATATCAAAACATACAGAGCTGACAGTAACAGGCTAGTCATTACCCAAACATATTCAAGTTACAAATTAACGAGTGCATTAATTACAATTCCCACGAAAAAGGCTAACAAAAGCCGTACACAAAAACAAGCTAGAACAAATACTACCCAATGGTTTAACGTAACTCCGGAGTCAAGCATGACGTCAACATGACATCGCTGACACAACAAGACTGCAAAACTCGTGGCTCAACAGCCCTCTGCACGCGAACTAGCTCAAAACAAGGATCTGCTATCTAGAGCACCAAAGTAGAAGTATATCAGACACGACGGTCTGGCAGGTGATCAATATAGGCAAGAGCATAAACAAATTAAAGTTTAAAGGAAACAATAACTAAAAACACTTCATTGAACTTGAAACAAGTTTACAAGATTTAAAAACAATGCATGTACAAGATACTTATCAAGAAATCACTAGTGCATGCACGATATACAAAACAAGACATGAATACATATAATATCATGATTAGTAAATCCATAAAGAGCCCATCCTTTCTCCATCATACATGATGACAAGAGTAAGCACGCACGACAAGCACGACACGATAAACACGATCCCACGCCACACAAGGTAGACGGGGTGTCCGGCCGCGGAACTGGACCACGAACACGCACGATGTGTCATTCAAGACACGACTAGTCTGCAGACAGTCCACGTTGTTTAAGGACCCCCAGGTAGTGGATCAAGCTAAAAGGGCAGTCCAAGCTCAGTGGTACTCACTTATATCATGAATGCACAGGGTTTAAAATCGCGGTTCGCGGTCATCGCGTCGCGGCTCGCGGTTCGCGGTCATCGCATCGCGGTTCGCGGTCATCGCGGCTCATTGCGGAGCGAATTTTTATTTGACCCCAAAAAAATCCGAAAAAATATCCAAAAAATCCAGAATATTATAAAATGATAGAAAATAATGTTTTTTTCCATTAGTGCACACTTTAAAGCAAAATAACGGTCCCCTCAAGTTATAATATCCTGTATCATTGCTGTATCGATTTATATACTAAAATAAGCTGAAATATCATAAAATTGACATAATGCAACAATTATTTTGGACAAACTAATAGTGTTAAACATTTAAAGTCTACAAACAAGCAATAAATACTAATAGAGTTAGTACATGTGCCTAATGCGGTAATGCGAGAACGAGTGGCGGTCTGGCTCGATATTATCACCTTAAAACACTAGATTTGGGGAAAAACTAGTGAGTAACATCATATCTAAGTATCTAACTCAATATAAAGCCTTTGGTAGTTTGGTTCATGTATTAGTGTATTACACAATCTTTTTAAAAAAAAAAACCTATAATAATTCGGATTTAAATAATGAAAAAAGAAAAAATACTACAAAAAGTGCTAATACTCACACTTTTTTGTTCCAAAAGTGTAGACTATTTTAAACTAACACATTATTAATGCATTTGAACACTAATTTGAAAAAATGTAAAAGATATCAAGAAAAACCCCAAATTTTTGAAATAAAAAAAATCTAGATCTACACCTTAAAACACTAGATCTAGGGAAAAATTAGTGAATAACATCATATCTAACTCAATATAAAGCCTTTGGTCCATGTATTAGTGTATTACACAATCTTTTAAAAAAAAAAAAAACCTAAAATAATTCGGATTAAAATAATAAAAAAATAATAAATATTACAAAAAGTGTTAAAACTTGAATTTTTTTGCTCTAAAAGTATAGATCTAACACATTTCAACTATCTCTAAGTTATTTTGATGTTGAATCTTGAAAAGAACTCCAAAAAATAAAAAAATAAGCTTACCAAAGAGGTCCCTTGAGTTTAATTAGCTTTCCCCACACATAAATCCACTCAAAAGTAGCTAAGATTTAAGCTATTCCATGCATTAGAAGTTGTAAAAGCCCTCAAGTATGCTTAGGAAGCTCTCATGAAGAGGAAGAATGAAAAGGGAGAAAGAAGAAGGAAACCACACTCAGCATAGTGAAGAAAAAACACAGCAGAACGTGTTTTAAAAAAAAAAAAACAGCATCAGTGATATAACGGCCGTTATATTCAATATAACGGCCGTTATAACGTTACGGCCGTTATATTCAATATAACGGCCGTTATAGGCCGATATTTTGGCGATATTTTCCCTGATATCGTATCGGGGCCGTTATATACCAAATATCGGGGCGTTAACGGCCGTTATGTAACGGTAACGGCCGCCATTTTAAACCCTGTGAATGTATAAAACATGGCGATACACGTTCGAGAACACGACAAAACAAGAGGGAAATCATTTGTCAAACACGTCACGACAAGGCTAGCAAAATAGCATAATATAAATGCTTAACAAACTTAAGAAATGATTCCCTTTTGATTCTTGAAACACGATTCTTGAAACACGTCTTAAATACAAGCTTATACTTGAAATTCAAACAAATGCACGATAATGCACAAAGCATCAAAACAAGGGTCTTGGTTCTTAAAATAAATCTTCAAACAAACTTATACTTGAAAATCAAACGAGGACACGATGATGTACATAACATCAAAACAGAAGTTCAAACACGAAATCTATCAAGTTTAGGCTAAGACCATTCATTGACCCTTGTGGAGTTGAAACCCAAATGTAGGAGTTTTAACAATGGTTGGTGCCCCAGAAGTTATAGTACATTTTGGAATTTCAAGTGCACAAAGTCAACAAAAAGGTCTAAAACCTAGTCTACTTTTCATTCTCGCAAAAATCCTTCAAAACAGTACTTTTGGTAAAATTTCGGTCAGTCCTCGGTTACCTGTCGGTCAACCGATGTTGATGTGTCGGTTGACCGACAGCCGACCGACGGCTGGCCGACAAGTCTCAGTCCAGAAATGTAGCTCTCGGAAAAAGGGACCGACAAGTCCTCGGTTGGCTGTCGGTCGACATATCTGTCAACCGATAGCTGACCGACAGTCCTCATGACAAAATGTTGCTCTCTGGAATTTGAACCGACAGGTCTCGGTTAGCTGTCGGTTGACCTATCGGTCAACCGATAGATGACCGACACCTAACCGACAGTACACGGACAGTGCATTTCGAGTCAGATTTTTCACAACTTCTTCCCTTCTTCATTCACATATTCGAACCACCTGCACTCCCCAAGCCTTTATGCTTTTCAAGGGATACATTTCTCACATTTTTAAAGCATTCCATGCACAATAAACCATTCATTCTATAACAAAGGCATCAAAGCATTTTCATGTACAAAATCATAGAACTTACAAGACTAAACATGATTCAAGAGCTTGAAAAACCATTGATAACAAGACAAGTGAGGAAGCTAAAACCCATGACTTGAAAGAGCATGAACATGACTTGCATTATGAACTAAACATAGAAAACATGTCTAAATGAAACCATAAAACAATATACATGAAAAATCCTATAAAGATCACTTGCCTCAATCCAATGCCAAGGAAACTCCACAAAAACTCAACCAAAAGGAAAATCCACGAAATCTACACAAAAGCCCCAAAAGAGAACACATAAAAATCACATTTTTGTCACTACAAACCCCCATTTCGAAAATGGGTTTGAAAACATGTAAAACAAGCTCTAAATGAGCTAAAAGAACATCAAATGAAAAGAGGAACAAGAGCCCTAACCTTTAGCTAGCTGAACAAGAAGAAGAGAGCTTGAAGATGATGAATAGTGTCGGGGATTTGGCTCAAAAACAGGTCCAGCTGAAGCTTGAGAAGAGAGGAAGAGAATGGCGGAGTCGGATTTGAGATTGGAGCTCTCTAGATGGAAGATCCAAGGAAAAAGACCAAGAGAAAAAGCTTTCTCTCCTCTCCACTCTAGGTCAAGACCGGTGCAGGAAAAATGGGGAAGAAGAAGAATGGAGGAGAGAGAGTAGAGGGGTATTTATAGTGTCTGGAAGTGGGTCCCAAATGCAGTTGAACTTGAAACGGTTAAAACATGGTCTTGTAGACCCCAGATGGAATCGACGAAGAAGAACAAAACGATCGTCGAAAAATCTAGTTTTCAAAAAGTATATTTTCCCCAATTTCTGGAATTTTCGAAATTTATGGACAGATTTAGTGAAAATTATCATTTTTGCCCTTTTTCTCGAAAAACGCGATTTCTGAGTATTAAATCAAGATGGTCAAAACATGAAAGTTGTTTATAACAATAAAATGAGTCAAAAGGAATAAAAATTGGAATTTTTAGAAACCAAGAATAAATTCTCACAAAAATACAATTTACAAGGGTCGGGTCAAAACAAAGTCAATGGTCTTTTAAAACTCTCCAAAGTTATGAAAAATCTATTCAAACTCAAAAACAAAGTCAAATCATCTCTAATTTTGTTTAAAAAGCTAAATCATGATTAAAGCAATGCTAAACCCGAAAATTGAGGGTCGGGGTCTTACAAGGGTTAATCACTAATTTAATCACATTAGTTTGATATCCAATCGAGATTTAGTAAGCGGGACCTCTCCCCGTGTTAAGGTAGAAATCACTTTCACTAGATAAATCTACTAACAGTAAACAAACCTTCCACTTGGTGGCCATGTTTTAATCTCCCAAATACTCCTAAACCCACCCACACACTCCATTCAGGTACTTCACCATTAGCGCTGTAAGTAAAGATAGATCCCTATTTCAATCAAAAGGGGGTCCCTCACCACATGAGTTATTATAAGGAGATTGGCAAAACAATATGCAAATTAGGTTTTGACATGACAGATATGGGTTTTCCATGTATTTAGTTTGAAGTGTATACTATGTAAAAAGGTCACTTTTATTTTATTTACATCTAGCACACCCTATGAATAAAGTAAAGATTCATCAATTCCCATCCTATTCATTGCTACTTTACTATTGTACTCTCTTATTTTTAACTCAGCCTTTTTGGCCAACTATCAAGCTCATATAATATAATTGACAGGCATGGTGGAGAATGGATCAAAAGCATTATTTGGGCATTTTCCTTTCTGCCTAACAAATACATTATGAAAGTTTAACAAATGCATAAACAAGACCGATCTGGTTAGACAGTAAAGCATGTAAAATGCGAAAGGTTATGATTATTTAGTGACAAAAGTGACCGAGATAGGACTTCTGACCACGTAATTATTAGTAGAAGAGGAAGAAAGCCACGTCAAAGACCCCTCCGCAGTGGACCCATCCGAAGTGCCTTTCCTACGTCTGAAAGTCATCGTATAGGTCAATTTCTGATTAACCTTGGAAAACCTCAGCGTCTCAGGTTTCACACTCACATCCACTCCTGCAGGGTTGATGATCTCAACGGTGTAAGTGGACGTTGCTAATCCGACGTTCGTAACCGTTCGAGTCAATCTCTGGTGTGAGGACTTCAATTTCACCGAGAAAGAAGGGTAATTTAGCATTGCTTCTACAATCCCAGTGACTTTCGAGCACTTTACCGTACGACCAGCAAGGAGTGTCACTTTGTCATCTGGATACCCCAACCCACAAACATAGGATAAGTAATCATTAGGTGTGAGATCGTAGATGAGCCCTGGATCGTTAGCCTTTGAAGGGTTCACATGGCCTGCCCCAGTGGCGAAGAGATCTGCTGGGGCCAGCTTCTCGTCCACGATCTGTTTGTCTTGATTATCGAACACATCAGCGGTGGTCATGATCGCTGATTTGATTGCAGCAGGAGACCAATCTGGGTGTGAGCTCTTAAGCAATGCTGCGATCCCACTGAGATGGGGAGCTGACATGGATGTTCCGGAGATCATGTTGAAGTTAAAATTTGAAAGTGGAAATGATCCCACGTGGAGAGGCCATCCGGCTAGAACATTCACGCCAGGGCCTATGATGTCTGGCTTTAGAATACCCGGGCTTGGCAGACTGGGTCCTCTAGATGAGAAGGATGCAACCATTGGAGACGGGGACGTGCCCAAGATTGTTCCCTTGAAGATGATTGTTGCAGTAGGAGAGCCGGTTGAATTTATATAAGCTTTGATCTTCGATCCATCTAAGTAACTAACATGAGATGCAGGAAGCACATGAGCTTCTGCGTTGATACTGAAGCCTTCCTCCTCTCTGTTCATGAGAACCAGGGCAGCCCCTCCAGCGTTTTTCACAACCAATCCCTTGGCGACACGTCCAGTCGTCCCACGCTCACAAAGCACCACCTTTCCTTTCACGTTGATGCCATTCAAGGAGCCATCAGTGCACTTGGCGGTATCGTCATCTCCATTCGCACCCGGATAGATGATGGGCAACGGGTTGGACTGGAAGTCCTTTGGCTGGAACACGGATTCTCCGTTGAAGGATTCTCCATTTCCAAGAGTCACAGCCACCCTAATGCTTCTGTCCATGGTGCTCGCACCCACGGTCAGATACCACGGGGCGGCATTTGAGACAGTGGAGTGGGACGGGCCTGAATTCCCCGCGCTGCAGCTGATGAAAATCCCCTTCTGCATCGCTCTAAACGTGCCTATGTCGATGACGTTGGTGTACAAGTTGGGAAGGGGACCTCCACCTAAGGAGATGGACATCACATCTACTCCATCTTGGACCGCGCTATCCAATCCTGCTAGCAAATCACTACTTGGACAGCCGGTCTCACTGCATACCTTGTAAATGGCAAGGTGGGCAAAGGGCGCCATCCCGACTGCTGTCCCATTGGCGTTACCAAGCACGTTCGCACCCTTCACAAACGCTCCAGCTGCAGTGCTGGCCGTGTGCGTGCCGTGTCCATCCTCGTCAGAGGGAGAGGCGAGCAGGTTTCTTCCCAGCACGGCCTTGGCTCCCTCAATAAAAGATCTCGCGCCAATGATCTTTCTATTACAGGCGCTGAATTCACATCGCCCCTTCCACTTTGGTGGAGGTGAAGGCATCCCATCATCGCCAAATGATGGATGGTTGGGCATTACGCCTGTGTCTAGGACGCCGATGATCACACCTTTACCTGAGTAGGAGTTCTTCCAAACACCCACCTCCTGTTTCAACCCAAGGAAAGTGGGCGTGTGGGTTGTGTGAAGTTCCAACAGACGGTCGGGTTGTGCAGAAATAAAGCCATCCTTCTTTTCCATGGCCTTGACTTCATCTTCGCTCAACAACGCGGCAAATCCGGTCATAGCATGTTGATATGAATAAACCATCCTATCAGAGCCATCTTCCGACCCCGTGTTGCTGCTGGTGGTGGGCAAGAAGGATCTGTACCAACTCTCCCGATCGATAGAGTTGGGTGAATCCGTAGTCTCGGGTTCTCTTACATGAATTATGTAGGTTTGAAGGCCACCTTTATTGGTGCCTTGGTTGGGACTAGATGCAGAGAAATCAGAAAGCAAAAGGAGTGAGAAAAGAAAGAAGAGAGCCATGTTTGATATGGCGAGTAGATTCTGCTTCTCCTTGGAAGAAGAGGAAGAGGGACTTGGGTATTTATAGTTGAAAATTGAGAGATGATTTTGCAACATGGTTCGATATACGGAGGTCTTATCCTGCCATTGTGGGCGAGCCACTGTGGGATAGTTTTTGGTGGAGTTGATTGATGCCGTTCAATGTGAATGCTTCACTATCTTTTTCCCTTTTTCTTAGCCATCATCCACTTGAGTGCCCGCAACAGCTAGCAATTGATTGCAATGGTGATTCTCTCATTTTGGTGGACGACGACGCTGGCTCACGCATGTAGCCGACGCACTTGCAATCCTGATGCTCTCTTGGGCCGCGCCCACTCTCAAAAATCTCAATCCCCTGTTTAACTTAGGCTGAGTTCGGCATTTGTCAGGTAAATAGAAACTGGTTTATGTTCTATATGTGTTTAATCGCACAATGATGGGCTCTAACACTATCAGACTAAAATAGTCATTTTTTATCGTTTGGTTTTATTAATTGCTTACCAGTAAAGAGCTTTGTCATTCAATCAAAGAATCCGGAAGGTGGCAATTTTTTATGATAAAGTATGGACCGGGAAAGCCGTTTTCTTTGAATGAACCAGTAGAACTAGTAACAGGATTAAGTGGAGGAGTGGAGGGATGGACCCATGCAATTGAAGTGAGTCGTTCCACTTCGAACGAATGGTGTTAAGGGGCAAGCACTTGTTTTCTTCTTCTTTTCCTTTGGTATCAAAACTTTTGACGCACTAAGCGCTCAGGTACATGAATAGTTGGAAGAACCCAATATGAACAAGCCTTGCTGCTAGTATAATGGAATGAGGCACGGTCGTCTCATGGTCTCATGCATGACATGACTAACGAAAATTCTTAAAACTCAACAGAACGTAAATGTCACAAGGTGTAAACAGGTTTAATCTTATTAGTTTCAAGTGAGCTCCAATCTTACTAGACTGAAACTTGGCTAGGGCAATGCAAGAAGAGAACTTTTATTTTGTATCCTTTTTAGATTTTTAATGAGTGCAGGCCACTTGAGGATCCTCATAGATTTGTTAAGCCAATCAGTTGATGGTTTATTGGCGAGGCATCTTCCTTGCCACATAAAACTACCAGTGATTAATCAGCCCTTGTATTGCCCTATTGGTTAGGGACTTGCGTGGTTGTATGTGGGTGGGTGGGTATGTGCGTACGTGCGTGCGGAGTAATTATAAAATTAATAATTAAGCTACCGAAAGAATAGTGGTTCTCCACTAGCCTAAAATCCCAAGCAATTCATGCGAACAGCTACTGCATATAGACAAATTATTTGATGTTATTGACAATAACAATCTTTTTTTACTTATTTAATTAATAATTGTTATCAGCATTGTAGGTGCACGAAAATTCACAGATCCGGAGATGGTGAATTCTGGACCTATTAGAGATGTGGTGTGATGCCTCAGAAAAGAACCTGAAAGGAGAAGAATGGAAAAAGCAGTCAAAGACCCTGGCTGAAGGCAGCGCAAGGCTCTCCGATGCCTAAGTCAGTACGAGGACGTGACAGTAGGGTAGAGATTTTCAAATGTCAATTGTAAGTGTCTGAGTGCGTACCTTTTGAGGAGACTGAGTCCTCTTTTATATAGTGATAGGGACTCACAGATCGATCGACGTGATTCCCTTAATCGGGGTAACTGTCCCTCAATCGGGGTAACTGTTTCAGTCGATCACGCCCCCTTAAATGGTGATAACGGCTCAGTCAATACCTATCCCCCATTTGTAGTCGTAACGTTGCTCATTCCCCTTAACATTCGCCGCCTCATAAACCATACAGCCACGTCCCTCGGCCGTTACGCCATGTCTAGGCGACCGAGATTGAGGGGAGTACATCCGAGGTTAGATGCGGCCGAACTGAGGTAGGAGTGAGCTGAGGGAGGTGCGTCTGCAATACAAACAAGTCGACCGAACTGGTTCGGCAAGTATGAGATCTCTGCCGAACTGTGATGCTAAAGCCGAGATCGAGACGAGTTTGGTGCCGAAATACCGCGTATTCCCCTTATTGCTGACGGAGTGGCCCCAATCTCGGTGTTCGAGAAATGCCCCCACACAATTGCCCCCTAGCTTTCGACCCTTGGGAGCTATCTTCCCGAGGTCGGGAGCTATAGAGAGATATCCGACTTCGAACGATTCGTCTTCTATGGGCTTGTCTCTTGATCGTGCTGTGCTGTTATCATCTTGACTTTTCCCTATGTCTTCGCACCATCCCAAAATATCTTTATGACATTTAAACACCGGTGACACGATCGAGTAGGAAAACAAGACGATGATGCCACGTGTCATGGCTCAGATGGTGGCTCGTGTATAGAGGGATCCGTTTCCCGTGTTTAGCACGTAGAACGATGCTTCGTAAATGGGCGCGTATTTCCTGTGCTTGAGATAAGCAGCCTAAGCCTATAAATAGGGTCCTTCTTCTCCTGATTGAATCATCCTTGAATTTTGAAGTTTGGTATTTCAATTCGAGAAGACAGGTGCTTGGCCTCTATGGAGTTAACACTCGTCGGCGAGAAGAAAGACCTCCGTTTTTACAAGCCTGAAGTTTCAGTTGGTGTAACTACAATGGCGGGCTCGAGCTTAATGGGAGGAAATTGCCCCCTAATGTGCTCTGACTGTGCTATCTCTCCTGAGGCTTCTGGCCAACTGCGCTATCTCTCCTGAGATAGATCTTGATCTCTTGATGATAGGAGATAAGACATCTATGTCAAGATGTCAGAAGATGGCGCAGGATTTATTCTGGGCAAGAGACCTCGAACGCCTCCGAATCGAACTCTGCCCGTATCGTGGAGCTGCTCTTCTACGAAGAACACGCCTTTCAAGAGCAGGAAGATCATATCTGTAATTTTTATGAAGTCGAGTAATCCATTGTCATGTAACAAAAAATGACTTAATAAAAATTATCAAATTTTGTCTGTGGTCCAATCTCTTTCTCCGTGTGTTTGCTTTGCTTGATTATTTCTGTAGCAATAATCTCTTTTCTATATGCCTATGAAGATAAAACCATTTTTTCTCAAATGGGAACTTTGCGGAGCTATTATACCGAACTGGGGTTACTGCCGAGCTGCAATCCGCCGAGATACAATCTACCGAGATACAATCTGCCGAGATACAATCTGCCGAGATACAATCTGCCGAACTTGAGGGACCCTTGGATATCAATTTTTGGATCCGACTTTGGGTCAAATCGATGTCGCTTCATATCCACCCGATGTCGCTTCGCTATCTGCGATATTAAATGCCTCGCCCTAACTGGCGCGGGAAATAAGCTGACGGCACCACGTGTCGACTCTCCACGGGATGCGCAGTCTTTTCCAAGTGGCGCATATGGCGGTTAATCAATAATAGAAACCGCCTTTCACGAATTCCAAAAGGGTGCTGCGTGTATCGAAGCGACGCATGATGGGTTGCCTTTATTGGATGTACCTTCTTCTTACTATAAGTAGGGGAACTCCTTTTATCTTTTCTTCTTCCTTACTCTGTATTTTGCTGTGAAAGAGAAAGGCTCCTTCCGACGAGTTTCCTCACGGAAAAGGCTTTCGATCGATAAGGAGTGCTGTAGGAATCGAGTCCCATCCCTGACCTCTGTCTTTGTAAGTCTTCTTTTCTTTGCCTTATTCTTTTTCTGTATCTAGGGTTCCGTTTTCCCTCTGTTCTTCGCCTCTGCCCCTTCTTTCTCTCAGAAAAATGGGTGTCTATAGCCATTGGTTAGAATCTGAGGGAGCGTTAAGAGACCTTAGGATTAGGTATCAGATTTCTGACGACGTCTTCCTCAAGGCTCCCGCACCCAAATCCTATATCGATGGCAGCATCTATGATGGCTGGATGCCGTTCCCTTTAGTAGCCATAATAGAGGGCGGGGTTCGTTTTCCCCTTAAGCCCTTGCTCAGGGACTGTCTCCGGGCTTGGCACCTCTGTCCATGTCAGTTGATGCCCAACGCCTTCAAAGTCATAATGGGCACCGCCGCGCTTAATGACATTTTAGAGATCAATTTAGGCGTTCATGATATTGAGGACGCCTATGAGCTGTGTAAGTCAAAAAATAGCTTTTACCTCCGAGTTAAGTCGCGCCGAACGGCATTCGTTCGTGCCCTAGAGGATTCGAACATATATGCCGGGGACGATCGTCTGCTCGTCTCAGGTAACTGGGAGTTCGGTGATGACGAGCCGATGTCGCAGAGGTTCAACCGGATCCCGCGCCGTCTCGGCATACCACCAAGTAAATATAGCTTTTTTTTTGTAAATTTTCGCTACATCTTATTCTCTGTGGAGCCGACCTGATGTCCTTCTATGTTATAGGTGCGCGCGAGAGGAGAAAGGAGGCCAGACGAGTCGGATGGGTGAAGAACGCGGCCTGGTTTCGGGCCGTCGAGACGTATCGAGGCCACGAAGATAGGTCGGCCTTCGCCCTTTTAGACTACGAGCCGAAATACCGCTCTTACAAGAAGAGCCTCGCACACCGCGAAGATGCCGCAGCCGAGGTTGAGGGAACCGAAATCGAGGAGGTCGATCGGGAGCGGGCTGTAGACGATACTGAGGGCCGAGATTCACCAGGGGCTGAAGCATCCACTTCAGGTTCCGACCTCGGGGAGGGAAGTTCTTCAACGAGTAGCTCCGGGGAAGACGAGCCAATGGACAAAAACCGCCCGAGACCCCCAGTGAAGAATCTTCGGTCTGCAGCCTTTGGGGGTGTGACTCAAGGTGCTGCCGCTTCGTCCTCCAGGGCTCCTTCTTCCGTACCTTCTTCTTCCAGGCCCCAATCTTCCATGCCTGGCACCGGTGTTCCTCCTTCTTCTTCCGCCCAAACCTCGGGGGTTGGTACCGACGAGGTCGCAATGGAAGAGGTACGCCGGCAAAAGAGAGTCAGAACTGAGGGGCAGTCTGCCCTAACTACTGTGCAAAGGAGGGTTGACCCAGGGGCGACGAGCCAACGGTCTTCAGTGGCGCCCTGGAGGCCGAGCTTGCTGCTTCAGCCAGGAAGACCGTTGACCGTGGAGGACCGACTTGGCGGTCATCCCTTAGTGGCGGCTGCGCTTGGCGACGCTTGTACTTTGCCCCGAGACATGGAGAAGCATGATGAGCTGGACGACGTCATGTTGCTGGTGACGCAAATGGAGTCTGCTCTGAGCGTAAGTTTAGTCTCTTTCGTTTTTCTTCCGTGCTTGACTTCGGTAGTAGTTGTCTAAAAGTTGATTCTCTCTGCAGATCGTGCAAAAATGTCATCTCGCTGTGCGAAGGGTCCAGCGAGCCAGGAAAATCCAGGCCAACACTGAGGCCAAGGTTGAAGAGTACAAGAAATCTTTGGAGGCCAACAGAGAAAGAATCAGAGAGTATGAAGAAACGTCTCGTGCCATTCTATCTGAGCTTGACAAGGCAAAAACCGAGATTCAAGAAGGAAAGTTGAGGGAGGCTGAGCTCCAAAAGAAGATCGCCGATCTAGAGCAGGAAAAGGCCGAGACCGAATCCAGAATCCGGGCCGACACCAACAGTGCATATCTTGAAGGATTCCAGGAAGCTGAGGCCGAATACGCGGCCCAAGTGACCGGAGTCAGGGATGATTCATGGGAGATGGGCTGGAAGGCCGCCCTTGAAAAAGCTGGAATCCAAAGCGATCATCCGGCTTTCTTGAATCCCGACAAGTTTCCGAGCTCGGTACCTGCGAATGTCCTGCCTCCTACCCCCGAGGCTCCTCCCGTTGCGGTCGAGGGACCAGTGGCCGAGCCCCCTCACGCTGAGAACGAGGTCATCCAGATAGAAAGCGATGTACCTGTTGCCCCTGCTCTCTGAGTATCTTTATGCATTTGGCAGTTTCTTCTATTCTCTCTTTTGGTTTGTGTTTGTGGGAACATATGTCCCTTTGGTTTGCGAGTCATACTCGCCTAATGTAAGAACTCTTTTTTAATGAAATCCAACATTAAGGCAAATTGTCTTTAGGTCTTTCCTAGACCTTAATGTTTACTGACACTATTTCTGCCGAAATGTATATCTTTACCGAATTAGCACACGTAGTAATTTTAGCCAATGAACTAAGAACCCAAGGGAAGCAATTCGGTAGAAATCTTGTCCGAACTCCGCGCTGCTTTTGCTTTTCAAAGCACGAATTCGGACTCTTTTGTGGGACATGTCTGGCCGGTTCATTCCGGCAGTATAGTCCGTCTCTGCCAGTGATCTGGTATAAAGACCGAGATCGTTTGTGGCCAGAATTTTGTTTGATATGACCAAATGGTTCTTCACCAATGGTGTATGTATTACCTCGCCAGTGATCTGGTATATGTACCGTGATCTTCTGTGGCAGAGGTCCGAGATTCTGCGCGTGATCTGGTAGGCGTACCGAGATCTTCTGCGGCAGAATCGTGGCACTGAAAGGACGGCTATTGCGCCGAACTGTTGGAGAGTTTGCCGAGCTTTGTGACTCGTAAAAAATCGTAATGTCAAGGAACGAAAGAATAGCTTTATTGATGCTTGAAATTTCGACTACAGATCAGAAATAGAATTTTTTGAGGTGAGCGGCATTCCATGGCCGTGGTAACTGTTTACCATCCATGTCCTCCAATCTGTAAGCTGATTGACCTGCTGCAGAGATCACTTTGAACGGTCCGAGCCATGTCGGCGCAAGTTTGCCTTCGTTTGGATCTTTGTCTGCTGGCAGCGCCTTTTTCAACACCAGTTCCCCAATGGAGAACTTTCTTTCCCGGACTTTTTGATTATAGCCCCTAGCCAATTGCTGCTGGTAGGCCGCTAGGCGAACGGCTGCAGCTTCTCGTCGCTCTTCGGCCAAATCAAGCTCTCGTCCAAGATTAGCATCGTTCTGGCCTAGGTCGAAGAGTTCCGACCTCAATGTCGGAAGTCCGATCTCAAGGGGTATCACTGCTTCGGTACCATAGGCCAAAGAGAAAGGCGTCGCCGAAGTGGAGCGCCTTGGAGTAGTCCGATAAGCCCACAGGACACTCGGGAGTTCTTCAACCCATCTTCCCTTTGCTTGGTCGAGTCTTTTCTTAAGGCCATCGAGAATGACCTTATTAGAAATTTCAGCTTGACCATTGCTCTGCGGGTAGGCTGGAGTGGAATAATGATTTCGGACCCCTAGATCTTCGCAAAATTTTTTGAAGAAGGCGGAGTCGAACTGTGTCCCGTTGTCCGAGATCAAAACTCGAGGAATACCAAACCTGGTGACGATATTCTTCCATACAAACTTTGTTGTGTCTTTTTCAGTGATGGACGAGAGCGGTTCTGCTTCTATCCACTTTGTAAAATAATCAGTAGCTACAATTAGCCACCTCTTATTTCCTAATGCTCGGTGGAGAGGTCCAACGATGTCCAAACCCCACTGGGCGAAGGGCCAAGGGCTGGAGAGCGGGCTCAAATCCTGCGTTGGTTGATGTAGGGAATGTGAAAATTTCTGACACTTCTCGCATTTCCTAGCATATACCTGAGAATCTTTTTGCATGTATGGCCACCAGTAACCCTGGCTGAGAGCCCGGTACGCTAGTGACCGACCTCCGATGTGACTTCCACAAATCCCTTCATGGATCTCGAAAAGAAAGTCCTCGACTTTGCTTGGGTGGACACATTGAAGGTAGGGGCCTGTAAATGATTTCCGGTAGAGCTTACCCTCTGGAGATAGCCAAAACCTAGTAGACTTCAGCCTCATTTTGTGAGCAGCAATTCTGTCTTCCGGAAGCTGATTATCTTTGAGGTATGAGATGATCGGGTCCATCCAACTTGGGCCGAGATCGACACAAAGTATCTGACGGGCTAGGTGAAGCTGAATACTAGGTTTCGCTAATGATTCAACCTCAATGATTCTTTTTCTTCCAGCCTCAACGGCGGACGCCAGATTAGCTAAGGCATCTGCATGGGAATTCAATTCTCTGCCGACCTGCTTCACTTCGACTCTTTCAAACTTAGAGAGGTGCTGCTTTGCAAGAGTCAGGTAGGCCGCCATTCTACCATCACGGGCCTGATATTCTCCGCTCAACTGGCTCGTCACCAGTTGTGAATCACAGAAGACGACCAGATGTCGTGCCCCCAGAGTTTTGGCGCTGTCAAGTCCTGCAATCAACGCCTCATACTCGGCTTCATTGTTGGTAGCTTTGAAATCAAGTGTCAGGGCCTGCTCGATGACTAATCCTTCTGGAGATTGGAGGACCAAGCCAGCGCCAGCCCTTTTAGAAGTCGAAGATCCATCGACAAAAACCTTCCAAGCTGAATCGAGGAACTGTTTCCAAGATTTTTTTTTCTTGAAGGTCGGTGTCGGTGACATCACTGGCACTCTTATTGTCCCCCAGTTCGGTTTCGAGTTGGCTTGGTGCCGAACTAGGAGAGATGAACTCTACTAGGAAGTCCGCTAGTACTTGAGCTTTTATCGCCGTTCGGGGCCGATATTGGATATCGTATTGGCCCAGTTCGACTGCCCACTTGGAAACCCTCCCAGAGAAGTCTGCTTTGTAAAAGAGTTGTCGGAGAGGATATTCCGTTACGACGGTGATCGTATGAGCTTGGAAATAATGGGAGAGCTTGCGGGAAGCACTGACAAGGGCTAACGCGAGTTTCTCCAATTGCAAGTACCTGGTCTCGGCATCAATGAGGATTTTGCTGGTATAGTAGATAGGCTCTTGCCTTGTCTCTTCTTCTCTAACCAGCACCGAGCTCACCGCGTGATCGGACACAGCAAGGTATATATAAAGCACTTCTCCCTGTTTCGCGGTTGAAAGCAGGGGTGGTGAGGAGAGATACATTTTGAGCTCATGCAGAGCTCGGTCGCATTCTTCTGTCCACTGGAACGAGGAATTTTTCTTGAGGAGTTGAAAGAAAGGACGGCACTTATCCGAAGATCGGCTGATAAAGCGGTTGAGAGCAGCCGCCATGCCCGTCAATCTCTGGACTTGTTTTGTAGTGGTAGGTCCTTGTACTGCTTGGATAGCCGTTATTTGATCTGGATTGGCTTCAATGCCTCGTCTGGTGACGAGACTCCCTAGAAACTTACCGGAGCCTACCCCAAACGCGCATTTTGTTGCGTTCAGCTTGAGCCGATATATTTTCAAGATGCCAAACACCTGGCGTAGGTCGGCTAGATGATCCTGGGACTGTTTGGTTTTGACGACCATATCGTCAATGTAGACCTCCACTGTTTTGCCAAGAAGAGCCTTAAACATTGTGGTGACCAATCTCTGGTAGGTCGCCCCCGCATTCTTCAGCCCGAAAGGCATCACTTTATAACAGTAAATCCCTCTTGGGGTTATAAACGCAGTTTTTTCCTCGTCGGGGCCGTACATCGGGATTTGGTGATATCCCCGATAAGCATCGAGAAAACTCATTCTCTCATTTCCCGCGGTGGCGTCGATCATCTGGTCGATCTTCGGCAGAGGGAAGCAGTCCTTTGGGCAGGCTTTGTTGAGGTCGGTGAAGTCTACACAGACACGCCAGCTGCCGTTTTTCTTCTTGACCACTACGGTGTTAGCTACCCACCTTGGATAGTGGACTGCTCAGATCGCCCGGGCTTGCAGCAATCTGTCGACTTCTTCGGCCACTGCTTCTGTCTGTGGGATCCCAGTCCTTCGGGCCTTCTGGATGACCGGCTTCTGTTTGGGATCCACATTCAAATGATGGCATAGCACTTCGGGGTCGATGCCGGGCATTTCATTCGGGCTCCAAGCAAACACTTCTTTATTTTCAATTAAGAAGTTCAGGAGCTCGGACTTCTCAGGCTCACCGAGCTCGCTGCCGAGCAAGAAGTATTTCTCGGGATCGCTGGGATCGATGTTGACCGAGGTTAGATCTTCAACACTTTTATGCTCGGGGGCGCGGCCGACCTTTTCCAACTCTTCTTCGAGTTCGGCCATGTTAACCTGCTGCGGCTCGGCCTCCCCTGGGACCACGGCCATCAAGCATTGCCTGGCCATTTGCTGGTCGCCCCTTACCGTTACCACCTCAATTTTGCCATCCTTATTCTCTAAAGGAAATTTCAGTTTTTGGTGGTACGAAGAGGGTATAGCCTCTAACTGATGCAGCCAAGTTCTCCCTACAATGGCATTGTAAGGAGACGGTGCGTCCACCACAATGAAGTCTGCCATGATGATGGCTCCTTCGACTTGGACTTTCAGGGGGATCTTCCCCTTTGGATACACTGGTTTGGCGCTGAACCCCACAAGGGGAATTCTTGCCTCCAGCAGATCTTCCTCTTTGAGACCCATTCTTTTGAAGCAGTCGTAATAGAGGATCTCGGATGAACTGCCGGGGTCAACGAGAATCCTCTGTACTCTGCAGTTCTTCAGCTTCAGGGTGATAATGAGTGGGTCATTGTGAGGGAGTTGGACGTCTTCCAAGTCCTTTTCTCCGAACCAGATTTTTGGCCTATCCTTCCGAGCTTTTTTTGTAGCTGGCTCGAGCTCGGCTGATAGGACCTGCTTGCCATGGGAAGCCTTCCTCGCCACAGCGCGAGATTGGTCGTTCCCCTTCGGAGCACTCCCCTTCGGTGCAGACGCCAAGTGAATGACGTTGATTATTCTCTCGGATTCATCACTATCCCGATCTTCGTTTCGGCGAGGATGATGCTCCTCGCGTTGAGTTTGGTTAACTCCCTGGCCACCCTCTTTGATATATTCTCGAAGATGACCGTCTTTCACGAGCTTCTCCAAATGTGACTTGAGGCTATAACAATCCTCCGTCATGTGGCCGTTCTGCTTATGATAGGAACAGAACTTATTGTGATCTCGGGTGGACGGATCAGCCCTCATCGGTTGCGGCCACTGAAAGTATGGTCGCGTTTTTATCTTACCAAGGATCCTATAGATTGGCTCCTTGAAAATTGTGTTGACAGCAGTGAACGCCGTAACGCGCTGCTGTCCCTCTCTGTCGCGCGGAGCCCTTCTAAGCTTGTTGCTACCCGCGGAAGGTGTATACGGAATGGCCGAACTGGAAGGTTTTCGGCCGTGACCGACATCCTCCCTCCGAGGCGACTTCTCCCTCTTGGAGAATTTTGCTTCCCGGGTGAAGCCAAAGCTTTCCCGAGCTCGGGCATCATCTTCTTCTTGCTCTATGAAGCGATTTACCCGGGCCATGAGAGCTTTCATGGAAGCTACAGGGTTCCAGATCAGGTACTTACGGAGCTCATTGCCGGGAAGTAGAGACTGCTGGAACGATTTAATAGCCACTTCTTCAGTGGCGTTTTCGACCTGACTGTAAATCGTCCAGAATCTCTTGGCGAATTGAGTAAGAGACTCGTTCGGCCTCATCTTTAGCGCCATAATGTCAGCGTCGGTCTTGGGGATGATTCTGTGTGCTTGGAATTTCTTCAAGAAAGAGCCTTGGAGCTGTCGCCAGCTTGTAATCGACTCTTCTGGAAGTGCACAGAACCATCTCAAAGAGAGATCCCCCAGACTGGAAGAAAAGACTCTGCAGTTAAGGTGACCGAGGTCTCCCCAAAGCGACATTCTTTGAGTGAAATGCCGAAGGTGTGCTCCTGGATCCGAGGTTCCGTCATACAAGACGAACCGCGGGACGATGAACTTCTCTGGAAGAGAAAATTCTCTTATCTCCTGCGAGAAAGGAGATGTACCAAGGTTCTCCGCGTCGCCGACATCCAATTGTTCGCGGGCGAATCCGGCCGCTTCCATGTTGCGCCGGATTGTCTGTCTGACTTCTCGGGTCAGCCACTCCTTCATATCATTCTTGTCGTCGAAAGTGGATTCTTGCTTTCTTTGGGAGCAGCTATCCCCCGAGCCTTCGATGTGATCTCGGGAGCGCCTCTTGCGGTTCAGGTGCTGCCGCAAATCATCATGGATGACCGGACGTACGACGTTATTCGTGGAAGCCTTTTCCACTTCCCGGAGCTGCTGCTGGAGCTGATAGATCAGCTTATCCTTTTCTTGGATAATCAGGTTCTGGGTCCTGATATCCGCAAATGAGGATGTGTGTTCGTCACGCGGCTGGTATACGACCGGCCCTTTGCCCTTCTGCAGCGATTTTGGTGGAGGGTTGTTTTCCGTAAGAGGCCTTGTCTCCTCCATTAAGGGTGAGACGGAGCCAGAATTGTAGCTCTCTACCACGACCGGGCGTTCAGCACTTTTCTCATGTTGAGAAACGGCACGGGACGTTCCAGGACGTGCAGTCACGTCTCCAGACTTTGTCTTTCCACCTCTCTTGCTCTTTGGAGGCATGGTGTAAGGGAAGAAGATTTCTGAGTAAAGGTGTTTACTTCGTTTCCCACAGACGGCGCCAATTGTAGGTGCACGAAAATTCACAGATCCGGAGATGGTGAATTCTGGACCTATTAGAGATGTGGTGTGATGCCTCAGAAAAGAACCTGAAAGGAGAAGAATGGAAAAAGCAGTCAAAGACCCTGGCTGAAGGCAGCGCAAGGCTCTCCGATGCCTAAGTCAGTACGAGGACGTGACAGTAGGGTAGAGATTTTCAAATGTCAATTGTAAGTGTCTGAGTGCGTACCTTTTGAGGAGACTGAGTCCTCTTTTATATAGTGATAGGGACTCACAGATCGATCGACGTGATTCCCTTAATCGGGGTAACTGTCCCTCAATCGGGGTAACTGTTTCAGTCGATCACGCCCCCTTAAATGGTGATAACGGCTCAGTCAATACCTATCCCCCATTTGTAGTCGTAACGTTGCTCATTCCCCTTAACATTCGCCGCCTCATAAACCATACAGCCACGTCCCTCGGCCGTTACGCCATGTCTAGGCGACCGAGATTGAGGGGAGTACATCCGAGGTTAGATGCGGCCGAACTGAGGTAGGAGTGAGCTGAGGGAGGTGCGTCTGCAATACAAACAAGTCGACCGAACTGGTTCGGCAAGTATGAGATCTCTGCCGAACTGTGATGCTAAAGCCGAGATCGAGACGAGTTTGGTGCCGAAATACCGCGTATTCCCCTTATTGCTGACGGAGTGGCCCCAATCTCGGTGTTCGAGAAATGCCCCCACACAAGCATAAAACTATAATACCTTTAAATTTTAGTTCAAAGGAGTGGGTTGCACTGTATGATTGATCCCATAACAAAAATTGTGATTAACACCACCTCAATGTCAATGCCCAATCACTTTTCCGTTATTTGATCAATCGGAAGGTGGGACCTACTCATTTTGAATTGAAACTTAGAGGACATAGAGAGGATGAAATTGATCTTGAACGATCTGAATTATTTCTAGGTGGGCTCAACAAGAAAGTTTGGACATGTGTTACACTATCCAATATAATAGGTGTAGCAGATGATTTGGACTCTTAGGGCACGTTTGTGTACATGTAATTTCCGTGGAAATTGGAAATTGTCACATCAGCAAAATCCATGGGTTTCAAATAATTTGGAAAACTTTTTCCGCGGAAGTCAAAATTTTATGTTTGGTGCAAAAAGTTTTTCCTTGATGAATTGGTGCTGATGTTGTTTGGTGCAGCTGCAGATTCCTTACAGAAAACTAGAATTTATTGTTTGGTGCGGCAATTTTCCACGGAAAAATAATAAAACTACAACGGTATCATCATTTGTAATTTAGTTTCTATTTAATCATTTGTTCACACTTCTATGTATAAAATCAGGGATTATAAAGAATTTAGGACAAAATAAATGGTCATGTGGGACCATGAAAGTATGTGAATTAATGAGTATCTACACACAAGAACTTCTCTTTCTTGATCCAAGTCAACAATACTTCATCTTAAGTCCAGACCCAAATATCAGAGGTCTTGTGGAACAGAGGCCATGGACCCACTTGCACAAACTAGAAATCAGGTTATGGTGGGAGTCTAATTTCTACCTTAGTTGGACATGTGATGATGATAACTGGGTCTACCACTAAAATCTAACTGACAAAATTGCCAAAAAAAAAAGAAAAAAAGAAGAAGAAAGGATTAGATTCTTTGTAGATGGGTGTCTAATTTTTGGCATTGCACTATGACACCCATCTACCCATCTACAAAATTTTACAACGTCCGTTGAGGGAGTGTAATACATGCCACCATAAAGCTCCATCGCCATTACACAAAAGCTCGATCTCGGATTCCCGTCCCGAATTTCCCGTCCGTGGAGGGAGAAAAGCTCCATCGCCATTACATGTACCCAAAAGATCATAAGAACCTGCTATGCTACCATTAAATTGTTGAAATGGCAATTGATTTCTCCAAATTTCAGGATTTCAGAATTGAAATGGCTGCTGGGACAGGATGGAGAAAAAAGGGGCACGCCTGCTTGGACAAGGTGGAGAAGAAAGAAGAGGGGGAAGAAAGAGGTGGCCAGGCATGGTGGGGTGGCTGGGCTTCGTGGCTGGCTGGAGGGGAGCCGCTGGTGGCGTTAAGAGAGGGAAGCCGCTGATGCCGTCAAGAGAGGGGAGTCGCTGATGCCGTCCATGCTGTTTGCTCTCGTCGATGAAGGGAAATAGAAAATGGGGTTGCTAGGGTTTTGCATCAGAAATGAGTAGGAAATGTAGTTTATAAATGGGGGTAAGTTTTCTGTGGAAATGGACTTCCCATACCCCCCATGGGAAGTCCATTTCCATAGTAAGAAAGGAAAAAGCTGAGTTGGCAATAAAGTGATTCCATGGAAAAATACTGCACCAAACACAAGAAAAGTAGGTTTTCTGCAAAAAGCTGCCCCCTTTTTCATGGAAATGGGCTACACAAACATGCCCTTAGTGGTAGTTGGATTCCTTATGCGTCTTTGTCAAAAGCTTCTAGATGCGCAGTTTTATATTTGCCATTTCAGAGGGGCAACATGCCATATGCACCACTTGTTGCAAACAGATTTAATCAAATTTAGAAAGTATTAGTCATTCCTAACCTCTGGAAGTCCTTTAAGGGCCCCCACAAAATATACTAATTAAACAAAAGGCCCCCAAAACAAACCTTCCACCCAGTGGCCGGTGGGTCCTCAACCGTGGTTTTAAATCTTCAAAACTCATCCGAGGCAGAATCAATATGTGCGAGATTTTTATTCTGTGCACATGCTCCTGCAAGAGCTTGCATATGGACGGACTGTGGCCAAAGGCAGTACCCCCTTGAATTTCACAGTGCACAAATGCATAAGGAAAAATCGTCCCCATATGTGAAGGTTTTGGCATGAGAAAATGGGGTCTCCAAGTATTTAGTTTGAAGCATAATTTGTAATAAATTACCTTTTTTATTTACATTTAGCGCATCCTAAAAGTGAATAAATATAAGATTTGAAAAACTTTTAAAAATGATTTTACAGAAAAAACCCTAGAATTTGGCCATTCCTTGCGAAAGGCCCTTGCAAATTATACAACGTACACTAACAAGGTCCGTATGGCCTTAGTTTTTTTTTTTTTTTTCAACTTTGATTTGAGCGACGCTAGCATCGCTCGTCTTTGACGAGGGAGACACTGGCGTCTCTCGTTAGAGCATCGATCTCCTAATGTCTTCTTCTTCCTTTCCCCCCCTTATTTCTCCATCTTGCACAAAAATTCCTTTGTATGTATATCCTTCCTAGCCTACTCCCTCCCTAGCCACTGTCATCAGGTGAAGAAAACCCCACCATCCTCACCTCAACAATAGCAACAACATTCTTTATCTTCCTTTTTCTCTTCCTTCCCTTCTCCTTTCTCATCTTGTCAACTACAGTCTTTATCTTCCCTTGTCTCTTTCTTCTCTTTTACTTTCTCATCTTCTCCTCTGAAGGAATTCATTTTCCAAACCCATGGAAGAGGTGTGGAAGGACATCAGCCTCACAAGCCTCCAAGACCCCTCAACAAGGAAAGAAGCCTCAAAGAGCGGCACCAGCTGCTTCAGAGGTATGATCCTTGAAGATTTCCTCACAAGAACCTCCAAGGAAACACCGCCTAATACAGTCATCGACCACTCTGACATTGCCATCGGCCTCTTTGCTTCCACTCCTACTATCCCACCTCCTACAGTCCTTGGCTTGAGTTCAAGCTCTGAATTCCAGCACCTTGATGCAATGGCCTCCCATCAAGGGCAAGGTAATGCCGTTGATGGGGTCTCTCCAAACACTCTATTCGACTCATTTCGATCCTTGTCAGGACAATAGAAGAAGACCCAATCGGGGAACAGCTCCAAAGATCGACGCCACAGGCGTATGATCAAGAATAGGGAATCTGCAGCAAGGTCTAGAGCTAGGAAGTAGGCATGGGTTTTGATTGAATCTTTTTCTACTCTTCTATTCTGTTTCTGTTGTGGAAATTTCGTTCAAGGAAATGGATTTATGGAGTGGGGGAGATGGAGAAATAGGAAAGGGAGAGGAAGAAGAAGACATACAACAATAATTATTCTTTTGATCTTTTAGATATTTTTACGAAATTATTAAGCTTAAACTTTGATTTAAAGCATTAATGAAAAAACATATAACCAAAAATGTGACTTTTGGCAGTGGACAAAACTACTTTTAGCGGTGATTTTTTTCCTCTACTGAAAGTCACATTTTAAGCTATTGGGATAGTTTTACCAAACCAAACCAAACCAAACCAAGCTTTTTCCCACTAGGTGGGGTCGGCTATATGGATTTGACGACGCCAATCAAATCTGTTTAGGGCCATGTCCTCCGTTAAGCTATTGGGATAGTTTTAGTGGCAGAAATTAAATTTTGCCTCTAAAAACAACTTTTAGTGGCAGTAAAAAAAAAAAAAAAAACCACAGCTAAAAGTCTTTCTGTAGTGCAATAAAACTACGGGTAAGTAGTTCATACATTATTTAATATTTAATTTTAACAAAAATACCCTTATTGGTGTTTGATGATATCGTCAAACGTGCAACTCATCTTCTCTGTTTTTTCTCTCTTACAAGTCATCTAAAATCAGAATCTCCTTCTAATTAGGATCGAGTAAGAGGAAGAGGATATGAGGAACGTGAGTGAAAAAGTGTGAATTCATCATTCAAGCATCACAAAGTGGTAAATGAGTTCAAGTCAAGCACCAAAGATGCAGGGAGAGTTCAAATAGAGACCCTTTGAAGGATTTTAGAAGAGAATGGTGAGGCAGAGTACTTGCAGAGACTAGGCATCAATGGCAGAAATGTAGAATAGACCAAGAGAGATTGAAATCATGTGTTCCTCTCGACCCACAAGGAATTGGAGCCTTATATTCAACGATTTTGGTTTTATGCTTTGATTAAATTTTATTTTCTTTTACATACACTACAGGATTTCAAAAGTTGGAATCTACTGTTAGATCATATCTAAGTGCAATGTACATTAACAATATATTAGCAATATATTAGCCAAAACTCCTCAATTGAGTTTCTTTCGCGCTAGTTGCTTGCTTTTGTGATTATCTCGTTTGTACAAATCTGAGCTGTTGTAACAACAACATTTGAAACTTTTGCAGCGGACCTTGTGTTTGGAGCAGAACTCATACATGTGAGAGATTTAGACTTCTGGATCACCCATGCTACTGCTGTATATTGCACTTGGGCAGCAGAATCATCACAATGCATGCCTCGAACTGCATTGCATGCCTCTTTACCGTGCTATTGCCATTTTCTTAGGCAAACATTTGCTTCAATTTTCCCTTAACATGATTAAACAATCGAACCTAATGAATGCTAGTCATGAGATCATAAGTCATACATCATCTAAACGATTAGATTCAGAGTCAACCATCATCTAAACCATGAATTGAGGGCTAAGGCAGCAATAATAATGTAAGAGGAATTCTCAATCAGTAGAATTCATCCAGCAGCATTCCATGCTTGTCATACATTATATTGAGCCCAAATAGGAGGGGCCTTTTTTTTTTTCTCCTCTGTGTGTGTGTCTATATATATATATATATATAAATAAAGGTCAAAGGTCAAAAATCAAAAGGCAACAAAAATCATGAAGAATGAACGGTGGGAAATGAGATCCTAAATCTTCAAATCCCTTGGTGATGAGAGGTTTAGATGAGTTGTAGGCGAGAAAAGCCGAAGAAGATGAGTTGCTGATGAAACGGTCAATGAGGTTATTTTTGTCAAAGAAATGTACAAACCACCCACCCTTAGTTTTATTGATTTTATTCATAAAACAACGTAATCAAAATTTTAGATTAATTATTTCATAAAAACTCTGACCTTTTATTTCTTTTTTTTTTTTATTAAAATAAAAAAAGGCTGATGCGAACACTAACATCACATATACAGAGATAGATATAGGATTAGGCTTATACCGATTGAATGTTTGAAACTGTGCTTCAAAACCATGAAAGAAGGGATCCATTACCTTACTATTAATTGCTATTTTACAATCATTCTTTCTTATTTTTAAATCGGCCTTTTTGGCCAACTATCAAGCTTTTATAACATAATCTACAAAGCATAGTATGCTGGATAATGGATCTTTCACACCTCTTGTTAGACCGCAGTAAAGCATGCAACTGCCCGAGACATAATATTAGTTATTGTCGAAAGTAATCAAGATCGGACTTCTAACCACGTGATTATTAGTAGAAGAAGAAGAAACCCACTCCAAAGACCCATCCGCAGTGGACCCTTCCGAAATGCCTTGCCTACGACTGAAAGTGACTGTATAGGTCTGTTTCTGATTGACTTCGGAAAATCTCAGCGTCTGGGGTTTCACACTCACATCCACTCCCTGAGGGTTGATGATCTTGACAGTGTAACGGGACCTTGCCAATCCAACATTCGTAACTGTTCGAGTCAATGTCTGGGAGGCCTTCAAGTTCACCGAGAAAGAAGGGTAGTTCAGCTGTGCTTCTATAATCCCAGTGATACTAGAGCACTGTACCATACGACCAGTGAGGAGTGTCACTTTGTCATCTTCATACCCCAGCCCACAAAGATACGGTATGTAATCATCAGGTGTAAGATCGTAGATGAGCCCGGGATTGGTAGCCTTTGAAGGGTTCACATGGCCTGCCCCAATCGCGAAGAGATCTGCTGGGGACAGCTTCTCGTCCACAATCAGTTTGCCATGCTTATCGACCACATCAGCCGTGGTCATAATCGCTGATTTGATTGCTGCTGGAGACCAGCTTGGGTGTGAGCTCTTGACCAGCGCAGCGATACCACTGAGGTGGGGAGCTGACATGGATGTGCCGGACATCATGTTGAAAATAGTATCTGCAATCGGAAATGATCCAAGGTGGAGAGGCCATCCAGCTAGAACATTCACGCCAGGACCTATGATGTCTGGCTTTAGAATACCCGGGCTCGGCAGACTGGGTCCTCTAGATGAGAAGGATGCAACCATTGGAGACGGGGACGTGCCCAAGATTGTTCCTTTGAAGATGATTGTTGCAGTAGGAGAGCGGGTTGAATGTATATAAGCTTTGATCTTCAATCCATCTAAGTAACTAACATGAGATGCAGGAAGCACATGAGCATCTGCGTTGAGGCTGAATCCGTCTGCCTCTGTGTTGATGAGAACCATGCCAGCCCCTCCAGCATCCTTCACCACCTCTCCCTTGGTTGTGCGTGGAGTATCCCCACGCTCGCAAAGCACCACTTTTCCTTTGACGTCGATGTGAGCCATGGCGATGCCCGTATCGCTGCACTTGGCGGCATCCTCATCTCCATTCGCACCTGGATAGACGATCGGCAATGGTCTGGATTTGAAGTCTTTCGGCTGGAACACAGATTCTCCGTTGAAGGATTGTCCATTTCCTAGCGTCACGGTCACCCTAATGTTTCTGTCCATGGTGCTCGCACCCACAGTCAGATACCACGGGGCCGCATTTGAGACACTGGTGTCGGACGGGCCTGCGTTTCCTGCGCTGCAACTGACGAAAATCCCCGTCTGCATCGCCCTAAACGTGCCTATGTCAATGACGTTTTCGTACAAGTTAGAAGCTGGTCCTCCACCTAAGGAGATGGACATCACATCTACTCCATCTTGGATTGCACCATCCAGTCCTGCTAGCAAATCACTACTTAAACAACCGAACTCCGCGCATACCTTGTAAATGGAGAGATGGGCCATGGGCGCCATCCCAACTGCTGTCCCATTGGCGTTTCCAAGCAAATTGGCGCCTTCAACAAAAGCCCCAGCGGCCGTGCTGGCCGTGTGCGTCCCGTGTCCGATGTCGTCAGAGGGAGAGGCTAGCACGTTTCTTCCTAGCATGGCCTTGGCTCCATCATCGAAAGATCTCGCGCCAATGATCTTTTTATTACAGGTACTGAAATCGCATTGCCCCTTCCACTTTGGTGGAGGTGGAGGCATCCCCTCGTCGCTAAATGATGGATGATCTTGCATTACACCAGTGTCGAGGAGCCCGATGATCACACCTTTACCCAAGTTGGAGTTTTTCCAAACGCCCACCTCCTCTTTCAACCCAAGGAATGTGGGCGTGTGGGTTGTGTGAAGTTCCAACAGACGGTCAGGTTGTGCATAAATAAAGCCATCCTTCTTTTCCATGGCCTTAACTTCATCTTCGCTCAACATGGCAGTAAATCCGGTCACAACATGTTGATACGAATAAATCATCCTATCAGAGCCATCTTCCGAGCCTGTGATGCTGCTGGTGGGCAAGAAGGTTCTGTACCAACTCTCCCGATCGATAGAGTTGGGTGCATCCGTGGTCCCGGGTTCTCTTACATGAATTATGTAGGTTTGAAGGCCACCTTTATTGGTGCCCTGGTTGTTGGGATCTGATGCAGAGAAATCAAAAAGCAAAAAGAGTGAGAAAAGAAACAAGAGGGCCATTTCTGTATGGAGTGTAGATTCTGCTTGTCGTTGGAAGAAGAGGAAGAGGGACTCGCGTATTTATAGTTGAAGATTGAGAGATAGATGGTTTTGCAACCTGGTTCAATATTTGGAGGTCTTTATCTGCCATATTGGGTGGGCCACCATCAGCTAGCAATTGATTGCAATGTTCATTCTCTCATTTTGGTGGATGGGCGCGATAAACCACGATGCTGGCTCACGCATATGTAGCAGTGACGAAGCTGCAATTGTGATGCGCCCACTTATTAATTTCAATTATCTCGATCCACTGTTCAACTTTCACTGAGTGAGAGTTCGGCATGTGTCAAATAAATAGAAAGATTTTTACTGTGTAATCTCTGTAAAACTTGGATTCCACTAGAAGACAGCAAACTTGTTTGACTCTGGTAAAAAGGCTCTTTTTTTTTTTTTATAATTTTACCCAAAATACGAATAAAAATATATAGCAAGACAAATGTGATTTTATCTTTCACCTTAGCTTGCTTTTCAAAATATACAATTCACATTTGGTGTTTAGTCCGTAGGGTGGAGACAGGAAATTTGCCTCCGAGCCACTATGTAAAGAAAAAAAAATCTTGGAGATCCACTATAAGCAAAAAGAACTAAAACTTTCTAGAATATTAAGGGGATTTCCCCCTTTTTTTAGGGTTAATTAAAAAGATGAGAATTTCCACTACACTAGCTACTAGGTTTTTTTTTTTTCCCAAATTCCTGGGGAGCCATAGCCACCCAGACCCTACCTTGTTCACCTTTGGCGAGAGCTATTAACTTTTGAATTTTCGTTTAAGTATGCAAGAACAAAAAAAAAAAAAAACCAACGAACTTTGGGGATTTTGGGTTTTTTTTTTCTCATTTTGGGGGGGGTGTGGACCGCAAAAAAATGAAAAAAACACAATAACTTGGGATTTTGGGTGCGGGGTAACCCATGCTAACATGAGTCACGAAATCATAGGATTTCTGGAAAACTAGTATAAACAAAAATTTCAGCAGAGTCAAACGACTCTAAAATCATTTTGGGTCTTCTGTAATTATATCGTGGAATCCAATTTTAGAAAGGACTAAACCGTAAAAATCTGTAGATAGCAATTCCATATCTTTTATATATAATCAATCTCATAATCATGGGCACTCATTCTATTAGACTAAAACAGTCTTTTGAACGGTAGTATTTTACAAATTGTTTAACAGTGAAGAGCTTCCCCAAGTTTTCACTGATTCCAAAAATCTGAAGGATCTGGATTTGGCAATTGTTTATGATAAGGTATGGATGGAAAATACGTTTTCTTTGATCAATCATCAGCAATACTAAGTATCAGTGGAGCAAGTCGTTCCACTTTGAACGAATGGAGTTGAACAACGAGCACTTCCTTTCTCATTTCTTTGGTATCATTACATTTGTCGCACTACGCGCTTAGGTAAATGGATAGTCTCAGGCACGACTCATGAAAAATTCAAACTCGTGAGTGGGGTTCACTTATTAAAGATGAGAAGATCAGAGCAGAATGTAAAAGTCATTAGGTCTAGAGAGGCGAAAACTTTCTTAATTTGAAGTGAGCTCAAATCTTATTAGTGTAAATTTAACTAAAGCAATAAGAGAAAGAGAACATTTATTAGGAGGGATTTGACATTTCAATGCCCCTTAAACACTCAATCCTCAATTTCATAACTAAAAGTCACTAAATGACACCAGAGTCGTTTGACTCTGTTACACTTTCATTTTCTTTTATTTTTTTTTATTTTGCTTTTTTGCCCTAGATCCAGGTAGCTTTTCAACTTTTAATATTTAGATCCCATGATATCATGGGTTTTTAAAATCCCATGTTATCTAGGGATCGAGGGTAAAAAAAAAAAAAAAGAAGGAAAGTGCACTAGAGTTGTGATATTTACAGAAATTTAGTCATGAAATTGGGAATTGAATGTCTAAGGGGCATTGAAATGTTAAATACCCTTTATTCTATACACTTCAGATTTTTAATGAGTGCGGTCCACTTGAAAACCTTTGTAGATATGTTGTGAGTTTAAGCCAATTAATTGATGGTTCAATAGGAAGCAAGTCCCTGTCCCATGTACGGCCAGGGATTAATCTCCTCTTGTATTGCTCATACAAATTAATATTCGTTATAATATACGTTTAAGCCTATTCTAAAATGCAGTTTTAAAATATTGCATATAGCAGAACCTGAAATTTTTAAGTAATGCCAAATATAAGAGGATTTGTTTCATCTCTTTTTGTTAAATTAATTTTTCAAGAAATAAAAATCTATAAATCTTAATTTATTGAGTGTTTCAAGTATAAAAAAAAAAAAATACCTTCTAAAGTTTCTACAAAAACTTTCTACCAGAATCTTTGGTTGACAATATTCAGTCTCGCGGAGTTCTAAAACATGGAATGAACAGCATAGATGGATCACGGTGGTGTCCCAAATGAATGTGAAAGGGTAGGAATATATGATTTCTTTCTCATACCAAAATGAAAAATCAGGAGAGCAAAAAATACTCTCCTTGCATAAACACATGATGTCGCACGCTTTTGTCACAAAATATTATGAACAATATGTAGCTGATGCACTTACCATTTTGTCTTTGGCTGTGCCCACCTTCAAAAATATAAATGCCTCTTCAACTATCGCCGAGTGAAAGTTAGGCCGTCTGTATGATTGATCTTATATAAAACGTACGCTATCCTAATTGGGTGGTGCTATCTACAGCAACACCCCTATGATTATCAATAAATATTTATTTTTGAACGATTCAGATCTTACAGTATCTACCAACGAAGAGCACCATCAAGGTTTCTTTGAATCCATAAATGGGTAATTGTGTTTATGATTAGTTATGGATAGGGAAAGAGAGACGTTTTCTTGGAATCAATGAGTATATTAGTGGAGTAGACCACTTTGGATCAATGGATAAGCAATTGAAGCAAGTCGCTCCACTTCCAACTAATAGTAGATAGAGGAGCAAAACTCTTTTTTTTTTTTTTTTTTGGTGGGGTCCGCTTATTAAGAAGGACAGCATCGAAGAATAAATTGTCTCTCTTGGATGAGGCCTAACAGAATTTCCTTCCACCCAACTAAATGATTAGATATAAATCATGTAAATTCTTCATTTTTACTCATGATGTGTTCTACGATGATCCAATCGATTCGGGAGTTCACATCAAATTAGAGTAAAATTTGACTATTACTCTATAGGTATAAAACATTTTGTTTCCCGTGTATTTGTGAGATGATGGGAAGGAACTCACATATATGCAAGGTTATGGAAACTAGGTAATAAAAACTCAAATATGCAAAGAGGGATGATGCCAGGTTCGAACCAAGACCTCCCAATCAAAACCACCACTCCTTACTACTAAGGTAAAGAATCGTAACTTCGAGGGGTACCTCAGTTAGCCTAGGACCATAGTTTGCACCTAAAGATTGTGGGTTCGAAACAATACTACCACACTAGGGCCACAGGGGAACTTTACCCGGCTTTCTCTCGTAAGCCCGTATGAAATAATCTGGCTTAAAGGACTGGAAACCTGCGGTATAAAAAAAAAATGGTAAGGAGCCGTTCTCAATGAGTCCCCACTTGAGAGGAGAGGAGTGTTGTAGATTTGTAGAGAGAGGCTCAGGGGATCTCGACTCTACATGGAACAACTGAAAAAAAGATAGTGGTTATTTAATATTTAATTTACTACTATCCTAAAATTCCTTGCAATTCAAAGGAATTGCTTTTGTGAAAGTCAAATTATTTATGTCATTTACATTAACATTACCTTTCACTTGTTACCATCTAAGATAAATATATATGGCCCTCGTATGTTAAGCACGATGCTGACGATGAAGTAAACTTGTTACCAAATCGTCAAACGTGCAACTCATCTTCTCTGTTTTTTCTCTCTTACAACTCATCTAAAATCAGAATCTCCTTCTAATTAGGATCGAGTAAGAGGAAGAGGATATGAGGAACGTCAGTGAAAAAGTGTGGATTCATCATTCAAGCATCACAAAGTGGTAAATGAGTTCAAGTCAAGCACCAAAGATGCAGGGAGAGTTCAAATAGAGACCCTTTGAAGGATTTTAGAAGAGAATGCATGGTGAGGTAGAGTACTTGCAGAGACTAGGCATCAATGGTAGAAATGTAGAATAGACCAAGAGAGATTGAAATCATGTGTTCCTCTCGACCCACAAGGAATTGGAGCCTTATATTTCACGATTTGGTTTTACGCTTTGATTTATTTTTATTTTCTTTTACATACACTACAGGATTTCAAAAGTTGGAATCTACTGTTAGATCATATCTAAGTGCAATGCACATTAACAATATATTAGCAATATTTAGCCAAAACGCCTCGAATGAGTTTCTTTCGCGCTAGTTGCTTGCTTTTGTGATTATCTCGTTTGTACAAATCTGAGCTGTTGTAACAACAACATTTGAAACTTTTGCAGCGGACCCTGTGTTTGGAGCAGAACTCATACGTGTGAGAGATTTAGACTTCTGGATCACCCATGCTACTGCTGTATATTGCACTTGGGCAGCAGAATCATCACAATGCATGCCTCGAACTGCATTGCATGCCTCTTTACCGTGCTATTGCCATTTTCCTAGGCAAACATTTGCTTCAATTTTTCCTCAACATGATTAAACAATCGAACCTAATGAATGCTCCTCATGAGATCATAAGTCATACATCATCTAAACGATTAGATTCAGAGTCAACCATCATCTAAACCATGAATTGAGGGCTAATGCAGCAATAATAATGTAAGAGGAGTTCTCAATCAGTAGAATTCATCCAGCGGCATTCCATGCTTGTCATACATCATAGTGAGCACAATTAGGAGGGGCCTTGTTTTTTCTCCTCTCTCTGTCTCTCTCTATATATATATATATATATATATATAGGGGTCTTCATATGCATCCATCCCTCACAAAAAATGGTGAGGGACAGCCCAAAATGGAAAGTTTCAAGTACAAAAGTGAGGAAGCACAAATGTATACTTCATCACTTTTGTACTTGAAACACCCCCAAAAGGGGTGTCCCTCACCAAAAATGGTGAGGGATAGATGCATATGAACATTTCCCATATATATATATATATATATATATATATATATATAAAGGTCAAAGGTCAAAAATCAAAAGGCAACAAAAATTATGAAGAATGAACGGTTGGAAATGAGATCCTAAATCTTCAAATCCCTTGGTGATGAGAGGTTTAGATGAGTTGTAGGAGAGAAAAACCGAAGAAGATGAGTTGTTGATGAAATGGTCAATGAGGTTATTTTTGTCAAAGAAATGTACAAACCACTCACCCTTAGTTTCATTGCCTTTCTTCATAAAAACTCTGACCTTTTATTTCTTTTTTTTATTAAAATAAAAAAAGGCTGATGCGAACACTAACATCACATATACAGAGATAGATATAGGAGTAGGCTTAAGGGATCCATTACCATACTATTAATTGCTATATTACAATCATTCTTTCTTATTTTTAAATCAGCCTTTTTGGCCAACTATCAAGCTTTTATAACATAATCTACAAAGCATAGTATGCTGGATAATGGATCTTTCACACCTCTTGTTAGACCGCAGTAAAGCATGCAACTGCCAGAGACATAATATTAGTTATTGTCGAAAGTAATCGAGATCGGACTTCTAACCACGTGATTATTAGTAGAAGAAGAAGAAGAAACCCACTCCAAAGACCCATCCGCAGTGTACCCTTCCGAAATGCCTTGCCTACGACTGAAAGTGACTGTATAGGTCCGTTTCTGATTGACATCGGAAAATCTCAGCGCCTGGGGTTTCACACTCACATCCACTCCCTTAGGGTTGATGATCTTGACAGTGTAACTGGACCTTGCCAATCCAACATTCGTAACTGTTCGAGTCAATGTCTGGGAGGCCTTCAATTTCACCGAGAAAGAAGGGTAGTTCAGCTGTGCTTCTATAATCCCAGTGATACTAGAGCACTGTACCATACGACCAGTGAGGAGTATCACTTTGTCATCTTCATACCCCAGCCCACAAAGATACGGTATGTAATCATCAGGTGTAAGATCGTAGATGAGCCCGGGATTGGTAGCCTTTGAAGGGTTCACATGGCCTGCCCCAATTGCGAAGAGATCTGCTGGGGACAGCTTCTCGTCCACAATCAGTTTGCCATGCTTATCGACCACATCAGCCGTGGTCATGATCGCTGATTTGATTGCTGCTGGAGACCAGCTTGGGTGTGAGCTCTTGACCAGCGCAGCGATCCCACTGAGGTGCGGAGCTGACATGGATGTGCCGGATATCATGTTGAAAATAGTATTTTTAATCGGAAATGATCCAAGGTGGAGAGGCCATCCAGCTAGAACATTCACGCCAGGACCTATGATGTCTGGCTTTAGAATACCCGGGCTCGGCAGACTGGGTCCTCTAGATGAGAAGGATGCAACCATTGGAGACGGGGACGTGCCCAAGATTGTTCCTTTGAAGATGATTGTTGCAGTAGGAGAGCGGGTTGAATGTATATAAGCTTTGATCTTCAATCCATCTAAGTAACTAACTTGAGATGCAGGAAGCACATGAGCATCTGCGTTGAGGCTGAATTCGTCTACCTCTGTGTTCATGAGAACCATGCCAGCCCCTCCAGCATCCTTCACCACCTCTCCCTTGGTTGTGCTTGGAGTATCCCCACCACACTCGCAAAGCACCACTTTTCCTTTGACGTCGATGTGAGCCATGGCCATGCCCGTATCGCTGCACTTGGCCGCATTGTCATCTCCATTCGCACCTGGATAGACGATCGGCAATGGTCTGGATTTGAAGTCTTTCGGCTGGAACACAGATTCTCCGTTGAAGGATTGTCCATTTCCCAGCGTCACGGTCACCCTAATGTTTCTGTCCATGGTGCTCGCACCCACAGTCAGATACCACGGGGCCGCATTTGAGACAGTGGTGTCGGACGGGCCTGAGTTTCCTGCGCTGCAACTGACGAAAATCCCCGTCTGCATCGCCCTAAACGTGCCTATGTCAATGACGTTTTCGTACAGGTTAGAAACGGGTCCTGCACCGATAGAGATGGACATCACATCTACTCCATCTTTGACTGCCCCATCCAGTCCTGCTAGCATATCACTATTTGGACAGCCTGACTCCGCGCATACCTTGTAAATGGAGAGATGGGCCATGGGCGCCATCCCAACTGCTGTCCCATTGGCGTTTCCAAGCAAATTGGCGCCTTTAACAAAAGCCCCAGCGGCCGTGCTGGCCGTGTGCGTCCCGTGTCCGACGTCGTCAGAGGGAGAGGCTAGCACGTTTCTTCCTAGCATGGCCTTGGCTCCATTATCGAAAGATCTCGCGCCAATGATCTTTTTATTACAGGTACTGAAATCGCATTGCCCCTTCCACTTTGGTGGAGGTGGAGGCATCCCCTCGTCGCTAAATGATGGATGATCTCGCATTACACCAGTGTCGATGAGCCCGATGATCACACCTTTACCCAAGTTGGAGTTTTTCCAAACGCCCACCTCCTCTTTCAACCCAAGGAAAGTGGGCGTGTGGGTTGTGTGAAGTTCCAACAGACGGTCAGGTTGTGCATAAATAAAGCCATCCTTCTTTTCCATGGCCTTAACTTCATCTTCGCTCAACATGGCAGCAAATCCGGTCACAACATGTTGATACGAATAAATCATCCTATCAGAGCCTGTGATGCTGCTGGTGGGCAAGAAGGTTCTGTACCAACTCTCCCGATCGATAGAGTTGGGTGCATCCGTGGTCTCGGGTTCTCTTACATGAATTATGTAGGTTTGAAGGCCACCTTTATTGGTGCCCTGGTTGTTGGGATCTGATGCAGAGAAATCAAAAAGCAAAAAGAGTGAGAAAAGAAACAACAGGGCCATTTCTGTATGGAGTGTAGATTCTGCTTGTCGTTGGAAGAAGAGGAAGAGGGGCTCGCGTATTTATAGTTGAAGATTGAGAGATAGATGGTTTTGCAACCTGGTTCAATATTTGGAGGTCTTTATCTGCCATATTGGGTGGGCCACCATCAGCTAGCAATTGATTGCAATGTTCATTCTCTCATTTTGGTGGATGGGCGCAATAAACCACGATGCTGGCTCACGTATATGTAGCAGTGACAAAGCTGCAATTGTGATGCGCCCACTTATTAATTTCAATTACCTCGATCCACTGTTCAACTTTCACTGAGTGAGAGTTCGGCATGTGTCAAATAAATAGAAAGATTTTTACTGTGTAATTTCTGTTAAACTTGGATTCCACTAGAAGACAGCAAACTTGTTTGACTCTGGTAAAAAGGCTCTTTGTTTTTTTTTTTCTTATAATTTTGCCCAAAATACGAATAAAAATATATAGCAAGACAAATGTGATTTTATCTTTCACCTTAGCTTGCTTTTCAAAAAATACAATTCACATTTGGTAATTAGTTGGTGGGGGTGGAGACAGGAAATTTACCTCGGAGCCACTATGCAAAGAAAAAAATTCTTGGAGGTCCACTATAAGCAAAAAGAACTAAAACTTTCTATAATAATAAGGGGATTTCCCCCCTTTTTTAAGGTTAATTAAAAAGATGAGAATTTCCACTACACTAGCTACTAGGTTTTTTTTTTTCCAAATTCCTAGGGAGCCATGTCCATCCAGGCCCTACCTTGTTCACCTTTGGGGGAGCTATTAACCTTTGAATTTTCTTTTAAGTCTGAAAACACAACACAAAAAAAAAAAAAAAAAAAGAAAAAGAAAACACGATCTTTTTATTTATTTATTTATTTTTTTGTTGGGGGGGGGGGTTTAGACGTGAGTGGTCCTCATGACCATGGGTGAAAATAGCGGTAGCGGCAGGCGTTGCGGTCCTCCGCCAAAACGCTATGTAGCAGGCGCTACATAGCGATGCGATTTGAAAAACTCGTCAAAAAAATTTGAAATTTTTTGTACAAAATCTAGAATATTGGAAAATGAGAAAGAATGTTCTTTTTTTTTTTTGCAAAAGTAATTGAGGTAAGGGAGCGTAGCAGTCCTCTCATTATATGAGGTCCTGTATATCTATGAAACCTTGAGAAAAACTTTCATATCCACTATAATTCGGCGAGATCGTGTACTTTTTTGTGTTCTTTTAAACATAAAAGGGTAGAAGAGTTGCATAAAAATGTTATTTGAAAAGAAAAAGAAAAAAAAATAGGTATCATTATATATTTTGAAATTTTTTGAAAAATAGAAAAATTTCACACCCCGTAGCGGCCATGTATTAGGTGTAGTGACCCCGTAGCGAGCGTAGCGGCTCCGTAGCGGACCGTAGCGGCTGCTACGGATGTGACAGGCGCTAAATGCCATTTAGACCACTACGCTCGATGGTAGCAGCCGTTTTTTTGATTCATGCTCATGACCACATGTGCAACATGTTGGGACCCACGGTTTAAACCTAGTAATTTAAGTTATTTTCCCCTTGCAAGTTTTTTGTTTTATTAAGTTTATCTTGATTCAATTTTAGTAAGCTCAATCAAATAGGACTCTTAATGGTTGATTTCATGGAATTAAGGAAACTTATTTTTATTAGATTTCTTTGATGGGAAGAATTCTCTCTAGAGCTTATCTACATATATGGTTTTCCAATCATCTTTCTTAACCTACGATATTTGAGAAGTAACCATCAACTTCATGCTCATCATCAAGATCATGGCGTAAAGTACGCTTTTATATTATTTGAGATCATATATTGTTTAATGTATAAATCTAGATCCATATGTTTGATTTGTATTGCAAACCATATCAGATTTTACAGGGGTCATAAGATTTCTAAAAAACTAGTAAAAACAAAATTTTCAACAAAGTCAAACGACTCTAAAATCATTTTGGGTCTTCTGTAATTATCTCGTGGAATCCAATTTTAAAAAGGCTTAAACCATAAAAATCTGTAGATAGAAATTCCATATCTTTTATATACAATCAATCTCATAATCATGGGCACTCATTCTATTAGACTAAAACAGTCATTTATTTTTGAACGGTAGTATTTTACAAATTGTTTAACAGTGAAGAGCTTCCCCAAGTTTTCACTGATTCCAAAAATCTGAAGGATCTGGATTTGGCAATTGTTTATGATAAGGTATGGATGGAAAATACGTTTTCTTTGATCAATCATCAGCAATACTAAGTATCAGTGGAGCAAGTCGTTCCACTTTGAACGAATGGAGTTGAACAACGAGCACTTCCTTTCTCATTTCTTTGGTATCATTACATTTGTCGCACTACGCGCTTAGGTAAATGGATAGTCTCAGGCACGACTCATGAAAAATTCAAACTCGTGAGTGGGGTTCACTTATTAAAGATGAGAAGATCTGAATAGAATGTAAAAGTCATGAGAAGATCCTGAATTCACGTAGCTTTTCAACTTTTAATATTTAGATCCCATGATATCATGGGTTTTTAAACTCCAATGATATTATGGGATCGAGGGCAAAAAAGCAAAAAGAAAAGAGAAAAGTGTACCAGAGTCAAAAGACTCCGGTGACATTAACAGAAATTTAGTCCTGAGGATTGAATGTCAAAGGGGCATTGAAATGTCAAATACCCTTTATTCTATACACTTTAGATTTTTAATGAGTGCGGTCCACTTGAAAAACTTTGTAGATATGTTCCGAGTTTAAGCCAATCAATTGATGGTTCAATAGGAAGCATCTCCCTGTCCCATGTACAGCCAGGGATTAATCTCCTCTTGCATTGCTCATACAAATTAATATACGGTATAATATGTGTTTAAGCCTATTCTAAAATGCAGTTTTAAAATATTGCATAAAGCAAAACCTGAAATCTTCAAGTAATGCCAAATATAAGAGGATTTGTTTCATCTCTTTTTGTTAAATTAATTTTTCAAAAAATAAAAATCTATAGATCTTAATTTATTGAGTGTTTCAAGTATAATAAAAATACCTTCTAAAGTTTCTACAAAAACTCTGAACCAGAATCTTTGGTTGACAACATTCAGTCTCGCGGAGTTCTAAAACATAGAATGAACAGTATAGATGGATCACGGTGGTGTCCCAAATGGATGTGAAAGGGTAGGAATATAGGATTTCTTTCTCATACCAAAATGAAAAATCAGGAGAGCAAAAAATACTCTACTTGCATAAACACATGATGTCGCACGCTTTTGTCACAAAATATTATGAAGGGTGATTCTAAACGCACTCCATTAAGTGTTGTACACACCCACATCCCTCTCATGTGAACAGTTTTTCACTGTTCACATGAGAGGGATGTGGGTGGGCACAACAATATTGGAGGGTGCATTTAGAATCACCCTATTATGAACCATATGTAGCTGATGCACCTACCATTTTGTCTTTTGCTGTGCCCACCTTCAAAAATATAAATGCCTCTCCAACTTTCGCCGAGTGAAAGTTAGGCCGTCTATATGATTGATCTTATCTAAAATGTACGCTATCCTTGGGTGGTGCTATCTACAGCAATAGCTCTATCATTATCAATAGATATTTATTTTTGAACGATTCAGATCTTACAGTATTTACCAACAAAGAGCACCATCAAGGTTTCTTTGAATCCATAAATGGGCAATTGTTTATGATTAGGTATGGATAGGGAAAGAGAGACGTTTTCTTGGAATCAATGAGTATATTAGTGGAGTAGACCACTTTGAATCAATGGATAAGCAATTGAAGCAAGTCGCTCCACTTCGAACTAATAGTAGATAGAGGAGCAAAACTCTTTTCTTTTTTTTCTTTTTTTTTTTTTTTTTTTTGTGGGGTCCGCTTATTAAGAAGGATAGCATCGAAGAATAAATTGTCTCTCTTGGATGAGGCCTAACAGAATTTCCTTCCACCCAACTAAATGATTAGATATAAATCATGTAAATTCTTCATTTTTACTCGTGATGTGTTCTACGATGATCCAATCGATTCGGGAGTAAATTCACATCAAATTAGAGTAAGATTTGACTATTACTCTGTAGGTATAAAACATTTTTTTCCCATGTATTTGTGAGATGATGGGAAGGAACTCACATATATGTAAGGTTATGGAAACTAGGTAATAAAAACTCCAATATGCAAAGAGGGATGATGCCTGGTTTGAACCAAGACCTCCCAATCAAAACCACCACTCCTTACCACTAAGGTAAAGAGTCGTAACTTCGAAGGATAGCTCAGTTGGCCTAAGACCACGGTTTGTACCTGGAGGTTGTGGGTTCGAAACAACATTACCACACTGGGGCCACAGGGAAACTTTACCCAGCTTTCTCTCGTGAGCATGTAGGGAATATTCTAGCCTAAAGGACTGGGAACCTACGTTATAAAAAAAAAAAAAAAAAAAAAAGGTAAGGAGCCGTTCTCAATGAGTCCCCACTTGAGAGGAGTGTTGTTGATTTGTAGGGAGAGGCTCAGGGGATCTCGACTCTACATGGAACAACTGAAAAAAAAATAGTGGTTATTTAATATTTAATTTACTACTACCCTAAGATCCCTTGCAATTCAAAGGAATTGCATTTGTGAAAGTCAAATTATTTATGTTATTTACATTAACATTACCTTTCACTTGTTACCATCTAAGATAAATATATATGGCCCTCCTATGTTAAGCAAGATGCTCACGATGAAGTGAGTACATTTTTTTATGGGGCCCACCAAGGGATAACACTGGGGGATTAAAAGGTCTCCTGGCCCAAACATTTAATGGCTTTATATAAAGAAAAAAAAAATCTGATGATTGATCTAACGGTCTAGTTGATTCGGATAGGTGCCAATCCAATGCTCAGTCTATTCGGATGGGTGCAAAGGTGGGCCCCATGTGAAATTCAGAGGGGTGTGTGTGGTCCATTCAGATGGGCCACCAGATAGGCCCCACCCCTGATGCACAAGATGCGCCCTAGACGCACCTAATAACTATATATATATATATATATATATATATATATATGGGAGATGCTTCTATGAGAGTATCTCTCACCTTACTATGAGAGATAAGTGTAAAGCCCTCACATTATTTTATATATAGATATATAAGAGATGCTCCCATAAGAGATACTCTCATTTTACTATGAGAGATAAGGTGTGAGCCCTTACATCCATATCCAATGCCAACAACTTAAATGTGAGGGCCCCACCCCTATCTCTCAAAGTGAGAGATGCTCTAACAGGAGTGGGAGAATCTCCGGTGAGAGCATCTCTTATCTTGCTATTGCTATGAAAGATAAGTGTGGGCCCCTCACATTAAGTTGTTGGGGGCACCCTCCTATATATATATATATATATATATATATATATATATATAAAATCATCGTCGTCCTCCTCTTACTCATGTAGTTTCTTGGATTGATCGTGCGAATATGACACGAGCAGTTGGGATTTGGACAATATTAAGGCACTCAATGTAGTTTCTTGGATTGATTGTGCGAATATGGCACGAGCAGTTGGGATTTGGAGAATATTTAAGGCACTCGATGATAGAAGGTTTCCATTTTTCTGCCAGAGGTATGGGTTCTAATTATCTACACCCAAATCAAGAATGGGCTGGGTACGGGTTTTTGTTAATAGTTTGGGTTCAAATTCAAGTAAAATATAGGCCCAGCCTGAACCCAACCCTTTGCATCCACATGCAATAGCATGGGCATAGATAATTAGGTATTAATATCTTGTCGTTCCACCCGAAGAGGCCGAAACAAAACTGGGGCTAAAACTTTTCCTTTCAAGTTTCGGCCTCCAATAAGCTGAAATATATTTAACATAATTAACATTTATTTTATTTTTTATTTACTTTTTCAGCATAAACATACTTTGTATTTTTTATATTTCTCCAAAAAAATTTACTATAATAGATTAAATCCATAATTATTTTTATATTTTTTATTCTCACATATATATTAAGTTTTCTTTTTTTACATTTTTTCAAATATAATTATGAAAGCTTATGACCTAAATTCTAAATTGGTCAAAACTTTTCATTTTGTAAGTCAGACTGAAATGGAGTTCGAAATAATATTGACAACTAAGAGCATAATGGGTGTGAGTGGAACTAAGCTCACTCATACTTTGCCCTGGCTATATAGCTCAAGCTGGAATGAATGTTCGTGATCCATGGTTGAACTTGGCATGTTATCAGTTAAGCGATCATCAAAATTCCCTACTTATTAGTAGGCGGCTAGACATGAACAAATCTAGATAGTGATGTGGCCCCAATCCTTTATCTTTATAATTAGCACTATTATTGTTTTATTTTATATTCACTTGACAATGTCCGTAGAAGTATTCCTCTTTAATGCTGAAATTCATAAAATTCATGTCTAAAGAGTCTGCAAATTCTCCAAATATTGTCCCATGCATGGAATCCCAAAATCTTACTATTCGCTAGAGCAAATGGACTCAAAATTTTTGTTTGCGTGGTGTGGTATATATATGGTCAAGTGAGGAAAATTAAATAAACAATAAAATCAAATATTTTAAGAGCTTATATAAGGGGTTCTCGAATCCACCCGTGTGCTAACACTTGGGTCCGCCCCGGTGCTAGGGTACTTTTAAAATATTTGGGGGGCATACGCAAAACCTAACTAGCTAAAGTTTTTAAGAATTACAGTTTTTTTTTTAAAATATTTGGGGGCCATATGAAAAATGAACAAAAATTTCAAAACTTATACAAGAGGGTTTCCACCCCGCTCCCCCGCCCTAGTTCTGCCCCTGGATGAATTAAGGGGAAAGCAGAGTATTGCCTACGGAGGAATTTAACCGAATCTCGTAAGAAACGGATTCTGTTAGGTCCGTTTGACCGTGGACAAGGGCATGATCTCTCTCTCTCTCTCAGTGAAGAACGATTCAAGCATTCATGTCCAAAAGATTAGTGCAGAAATAGTAAATACATTTCAGACTAATCTGAATTCCAATTCAGATACGAAGAAGCCTCCCAATCTCGCCTGGGAAGGCCGTGGCAAAATCGGATGCAGCGATGGCTGGTCACATTCAAGATGATTCTGCTGCTGCAACTCCAACACGCGACGCACCATCTCATCTAGGGCTCAAACGGTCCTCTTCTTCATCTAGTTTTGATTCTTACTCTGGTTTATATGCAGCCAGCACTCTCTCCTCTCCCGCCGAATCACCACTAAAACCCGATACGACGACGCCTGATGCACCAGATCTCTCTCCAACCCTCCTCCATTTGCTTGAATCTGCGATCGCAGATGGTCCCGGGAGCTTGGACAGACTGAGGGAAGTCGTATGTGGCAATGAGAATCTAGAAATGGAAGAGGGAATGACAAGCATCTCTGTGTCGGTCGTGGATGCGCTGCTTATCAAAATGGGTGGGGCGGAATGTTTTGATGATGAGAGTGGATACAACAATCCTCCTACTGTAATGCAGAATTCGAAGGCTGCAGTTGTCGCCGGAGAGCTGATCCCTTGGCTTTCTAGTGAAGGAGATTCTGAGAATTGCATGTCACCAAGAACTCAGATGATTAGAGGATTGCTGTTAATATTACGCGCTTGCACAAGAAACCTCTCAATGTGCTCAGCATCCGGTCTACTCACAGTTTTACTGCATTCAGTAGAGAAGATTTTTGTCCAAGAAAGCAATTCAACTGAACAGATGCTTTGGGACGGTACTGATTTGTTTCACTGTATAGAGGTATTAGCGACGCATTCTCTTAGTGTAATTGACCTGCGAATGTGGCTTCAGGTTACTACGAGAACATTTCCTAGTGATTGGGCGCTGCAATTGATTCTCACATTGGAGAAGGCTATGATAGGTAATGAAACAAGGGCCCCAGCATGCACTTTTGAGTTTGATGGTGAAAGCTCTGGCTTACTTTATCAACGGGAGAGCCGTTGGCCGTTCTCCAATGGGTACGCATTTGTGACATGGGTGTACATTGAATCTTTTTATGGTGAAGGTACCTCATTTATGCCGCGGCTGTTTAGTTTAATGTCTGTTGATAATCAGGGTGTGGAGGTTTATTTCCAGCCTCCTTTTCTGGTGGTTGAATGTGGTAATGTCAAGGGTAAAAAGGTTTGTCTGCAATTTGGTCATAGGTTTGAGCCACATTGTTGGTATTTTGTTGGGATAGAGCATACTTGCAAACAGAGTCTACTAGGAAAAGCAGAAACTGAACTAAGATTGTATATTGATGGCAAATTGTATGAAACACATTTATTCGAGTTTCCTCGGATCTCCAAACCTCTTTCTTTCTGTTGCATTGCAACTAATCCTCCTCTCACATTGGCTGGTTCGCAACGCCGCAGACACCACTGTCCACTGTTTGCTGAGATGGGTCCCATATATATCTTCAAAGAACCAATTGGTCCTGAGAGGATGTCTCGTTTGGATTCTAGGGGAGGGGATGTGTTGCCTTATTTTGGAATTGGCGCGGGCTTGCCATCGCTTGCCACAAACGATCATGTACAGAGTTGGGTAGAAGAATGTTATCTGTTGGATTTGGAAATTGGTGGAAGCCTGCACCTTCTCTACCACCCCAAGTTGCTTAAAGGAAGTTTTTGTCCTGATGCCTGCATCTCTGATTCAGCAGGTTGGCTAGAAGATCCCCAGTTACTTTTATTGAATGCACAATTTGTCAGTACACTCTTTCCACAAATCACTGTTATAAATGAAGTGCAACGAGGGGACTTATTATATAAAGACTTGAAATGAAGTAGTAAAATGACCTGTTATATTAGAATGATGGAATATATACATATATACATACAGGGGCCAGCTTTTCTAAGCTGAAACTTACCTTATCATAAGCTGAAACAGTGTTGGTCCCACAAATCAAAGTCTATTATCGTTGTTTTTTGCATGATGATTATTTCCAAAATCAAGATAAATCCAATTAAAAATGATTTTTTCAATTCCATCATGCAAAAAACAGTTATAATCAACTTTGATTTGTGGTATCAACACTATTCCAGCTTAGTATAAGATAAGCTTCAGCTTAGGATGCTGAGCACATTGAGAGGTTTCTTGTAATTTTTTGTATGATTTATTGGGGAAGCTTGTGTTTTTTTATTCTGTTGTTAGAATTTAATTTTAATTTTTTATTGTTTCAGGAGCTCTTCGAAGACCTGCTGAGGTTCTTGGGCAGGTTCATGTTGCTACAAAAATACGCCCAGCCGAGTCCATGTGGGCCTTAGCTTATGGTGGTCCAATGTCTCTACTTCCACTGACAGTCAACAATGTGAAAAAATACAGCTTGCAACCTCAACACATGAATTTTCATTTATCTCTGGCTGCAGTTTCACTTGCCGCCCCAATATTTAGAATTATCTCCATGGCCATTCAACATCCAGGAAATAACGAAGAGTTTTGTCGCACTCGGGGGCCTGAGATTTTGTCTATAATTCTACACTATCTGTTGCAGACTCTTTCTGGATTGGATCCTGGAAGGCAAACTGGATTAGAGGATGGGGAACTTGTTGCCGCAGTTGTCTCTCTTTGCCAATCGCAGAAAAGGAATCATGCACTAAAAGTGCAACTTTTTCGTGCTCTACTGTTTGATTTGAAGATGTGGAGTTTCTGCAACTATGGACTACAGAAGAAGCTTCTTTCTTCACTTGCAGACATGGTTTTCACAGAATCATCATCAATGCGGGATGCTAATGCTTTGCAGATGCTTCTTGATGGTTGCAGGAGATGTTATTGGGTCATTCGTGAAACAGACTCTGTTGATACTTTTTCACTGCATGAGTCACAGAGACCAATGGGCAAGGTGAATGCTTTAGTTGATGAACTCTTGGTGATAATTGAACTCCTAGTGATGGCAGCATCTCCTTTGTCAGCTGTTGATGATATCCGCTGTTTGATTGGATTTGTGGTTGACTGCCCACAACCAAATCAGGTGAAGTATGTCAAAAGTGTCTTGGAATAGGTTTTCCTTGTTCACTGTTAATATATGCTAGGTGCTTTTCTCTATTGGATACATTAGTTGAATAGACTGCATTACTTTTTAATCTTGATGTGTAACTAATAAATCTCCACTGGTCTTGCCTTGGGCAAAGACCAAAACTTTCCATCTCTAGGCCTATATGCTTATGAGCACATCTTCCCCTGACATGCTCACATGATTTCACTGTGATTTAGATGGTTCCTCATTATGCACTTCACCAAGTTGATTACATCAAACATGAGTATTGTGAACAGGGTCCAAATCAAAGCAGTGCCACCTTACCTTAGTCTCACCAAGTGACGTAAGGTGGTAATGACAGTAACATCAACCATCTTAACTAGCATATTCACATACCAAACTGGATAGGATAACCTCATTGCTTTTGGCGTGTGTGATCTGGCACATAGGGTAACCAGTCTACACTCGTCGAACATGCAATTGATGACACAGAGATTTCTGTTGGTTTATCTCTAACTAATTATGGCTGTAACTAATATAGGCTTTCACAATCTTTACCACGGTGCTGGTTGACTGATCCAAGACATCTTGTCAAAACTAGTTGTGATCATCTCTCTTAAGGCAGTATAGGATGTACAATAAATCAATAATCTCATCTGTACATGTGGATCATCACATATTACTCTGTTTCTACGTCTCTACATTGTGGTCTATGCCTTGAAGGAGGCAAACCAAACCTCATCCAATGATGAATGTGCTCATTTGCATTTCAGATATGGCATGCATTTAACCATGCATGAGTTTGTCAACAATTTATATCAGGTAAATCATCAAGCAAATGCACAGCTTGAGTCTGATAGACTGTACCAATACCCACAACAATAATGCCCACTAATTGATTGTTGCCTATCTTGAGATGATGTTAGCCTTGGACACAGTATCTTTTCTTCTAACCCGTATGCAATGCTCATTAAGTGGAATTTGCATTTCTGTTACTATTCTTCATGTTTTGATAGATGATTTGGGCTTGAGTATTTGGCATGTATATGATTTTTATTTGCTTATAATCAGATTATGCTCTATCTTGCATGCTTGTATAACCATTCCATCCACATAGATAAGACATGTTAGGGAGTGCTAAAGAACCGTCTGTTTTGGAAAGAATTTCTGATTGATTTTTCTACCCAGGTTGCGAGGGTGTTTCACCTAATCTACAGGTTAGTGGTACAGCCAAATGCCTCTAGAGCTCACACATTTGCAGAGTCATTTATATCTTGTGGAGGGATAGAAATGCTTCTTGTTCTTCTACAGCAGGAAGCAAAAGCTGGTAACCAGTATATTTCAGATAACTCTAGTTTAAAGGGGGCTGAGTGTGTTTTAGTTCAGGGATCTGGACTCCACATGTGCAGTGATCAGGCAAGTCGGCAGGACAGCCATCTTGTACCTCTCAGCGACGGGGAATCTAGTTTTTGCGAAGAGGGTTCAGAGTTGCAGTCCTCTGGTAGCGTTGATAAATCCTCTATGGTTTTCTTTGACACAAATATTGGGAGCATTCCATTATCTCAAAGTACAATGAGGAATTTGGGTGGTATCAATTTCTCCATAAGCTCAGATAGTGCTAGGAATGATGTTTATAATTTTGACAATGGTGACAGAGTTGTTGTTTGCATAATCAACCTGTTGGGTGTGTTAGTGAGATTGGGGCTTCTGAAAATCAGTTCAAATGCTGGTTCTTCTGATTTGCATAGTAGCATTCTAGGAAGTGGGCTGCATGATGACGGCAGCACAATGTTTTCTGATAGAATCTCCTTGCTGCATTTTGCTTTACAGAAGGCTATTCAGGCAGCACCACAGAGGCTTGTGACTGGAAATGTGTACATTGCTTTAATGAAGGCAATGGTATGGTTGGTATATTTTTGTTTAATCTTAAATATATGAAAATCTTTGACTTATTTTTGGTACTGTTATGAATAATTGGTACAAGATGCTTTTAATTCTCCCTCCAGTGTTATTTTTGCAGTGCTTTCATATGTAGAGTTGTAGATATCTATATTTGATAAACTTTGCACATGAATAAAATTACTTTTTCCATGATATGCTTAATATTTAGTAAATATGCCTCTGAAAGTGCTCATTAAAAATAATAATAATAGAAACCTGACAGTCATTCCAGGCAGCATGGGAACATCTCTCCTCACTGAGACTGAGTTCGGTTGCATAGTCACTTTTCTAGTGACCATTTACTTTTTCAAGTTCATACAAATAGCCAATCCATTGATAGCTTAGTGGGAAGGCATCTCCTTCTCCATAGAAACAACTATTGGTAAAGTAAAGCCCCACATCCCACATCGCCTTAGTAATGCCCTTGGGAAGGCTTCAGATATACCTGTGTGGGCCTTCCACCTATGAGCTTAAGCTTTTGGGTTGGTATATGGTTTCTTGCATGGTATCAGAGCGGGCTTTGATCTCATCGTTCTTGTGTAGCTCACGTGGCAGGCCCGTCCATGAAATTTGTTGGGCCTGCACGTGAGTGGGAGTGTTGGTAAAGCCAGGCCCCACATCCCACATCGCCTAAGTAATGCCCTTGGCAAGGCTTCATATATACCCGTTTGGGCCTTCCACCTATGAGCTTAAGCTTTTGGGTTGGTATATGGTTTCTTGCAACAACTAGGGATCGATTCTTGGTTGTGTTGGTGAGGAATTTGGGTAGTGTGTGTGAGTATTTACTAGAGAGAGAAAACGGTTCATACAAGTAGAGATTTGGTTTGACTTTATGCACACAAAATCTATTTACACACTTTTTTTTCCTACACATGTTCCTAATTGTGGTTTGTGGTTATGTACCATTTGTCTGAATCTTTTGGTATCACTTATTATTTAAATCATTCATTTATAACCCCGACGTGAAAAGATATAGAGGGCATTTTTGTAAATTACGTTGTTCCAATAACTGTATAAGATTGTGATACTCATCTCATGTATTCATGGTTCCAAGCTTATCTGAGAATTTCCCTCTTATTTCTTTTATCCTTTCTTTCAATGTTCTGCAGGAACACTTAGAAAAGTTCTGCCTCAATGCACACACATTTCAATTTCTCTCTAAAATACCTTCTAGATGAGGTGCTTTTGTTAGTACTTCAGATTTTTGAAACATCAATGGATGATCTTCTAAGAATGTACCCATGGAGAATCTGATATCTGTTAAGTTCATCCTTGTCCCTATATCGTTATCCTCTATATGTTGAATAATTTTTGGCTTTTAACTATATAATTGTTTTTTCTTGTCATTGCATATGTTGTTTATGTTGCTTGTAACTATTTCTTTTTGTGTTGAAAGGATGTTACAAAATTAATTGCAATGTGGGGGTAAGTTTGCTTTGTAACATTTTTCTGTCAATGGATCTTTAATATTTCCTCTGTTTCTACAGGAAAACTGCTCCTTCTAAGTGCAGTCCTTAAGAGATTTTATTTTCCAATTCTATACGTTGGAATTGTTTACAAACGTCATATTCCTCGCAGCTATTCACCTTAACTGTTGAATCTTATGTCATGTATTCCCTTTCAGATTAATTTTCAATCAATGGATGGTGGCCAAAATGGGCCTGCTTGTCGTTTTGAGCATCTTCATCTTCTGAAAACTCTTCTTTGCTCTCTCCCATTCGCATCAAGAACACTTCAAGAACAGGTCATGCAGGTAGCCCTTAATTGTTCAATGCCCTTTACTGTTGAACTAGAATTGCTATTATGAAAAAGTTAGGTTTTGAAGTTTGAAATTTTGTGATGATTTTAGATATGGGATTGTAAAGAATTCACTATATATATGGGTAATTGATATAGGCCCTTGGGTTAGAGCTTGCGGGGAAGTGCCGAAGCACGTGTCCGAAGACACTTCAAAAGTCTCCGCAGAGACGATAACGAGGATGCACCTCAATGGGAAAATCCAATTCAATTAATCAACTCTGAAAATAATTCTCTACAATGCCGTATAAATAGGAAAAGAAAACTTAAGCCGAAGAAACCGAATTAAACTAGGAAACTAAATAATATTGGGAACCTAATTGTAAATACAACTCATCAAATAAAACTAGTAACTAATAACAATTAAATAAATAGAAAAAATCGTAAATCTACTTGGGCCCTACACATGTGGCCTGAGGTCTATCTGCATCAGCAATGTTTTCCTGTGAGTAACAAAACATGGATATTCGGATGGGTGCCATTCATCACGGGCCCATCTGTGTAAATTCAGGGGGAGTCTACACTATGGATGTGCGGAATGTGAGCTCACACGTCCACAGTTTGTAGGAGTCCACAGCTTGTAGGAGAACATCTTCAATATATATGTGGGCCCTCCTCACTTGAGCACCAGTGCTCACGACTCTTATTTTATTGGCTTCTATTTCTGAAAAAGAAATTTGTAAGTTTCTGAAAATTTTCTGTTTTCTAAAAATTTATTTCCATATGGTTTCAGGATCTTCTGTTTTTGGTCTATAGTCATTCTGAGAATAGAAGCACCCTTTGTTGCATGGAAGAATGGCCAGAATGGATTCTGGAAGTTTTCATTTCTAATTATGAGGTAATTGTAGCCCATAACCAATGATTCTTTTTCTGTTTTTATAATAATTCCTATGAATTACTTCCGACATCCAAGTTATTCCAAAGTGTTTTATCTTTAACTAGAGGGAAGGTGTTCTTTTTGCTTCATCAAAACCTGCATGTTCATATATCTGCATTTGTGAGTTTTATATGCTCTAAAATTACCTTCTTTTACAGATGGGTGTGACCAAATGTCCAAATGGAGCAAGAATTGGAGATGTAGAAGACCTAATACATAAATTCCTGATCAAGATGTTAGAGAATTCAATGTATGAGAAGGATGGTTGGAAGGTTGGTCTTTGCTTTCTTTCTTCACATTTTCATTTTTATCATTCTTCTATCAAATGATAATGAATGTTAGTGGGGCTTATTTCTGACACAATACAGTTCGTGAACATGCTTACAGTTACATGTGAATTAGCAATGACTGAAGAACTGCATATAGGAATATCCTATACCAAACTTGATCAAACACCTACTTTTGGGTGTTGTGTAACAGAGTAGTGTCATGTCACATTTACATACATGGAGGGATACATGTGTATATTTATGTGTGCATGTATGTTTATATAGATGTGCGTGTCTGATGATGATGACCTACATTTGACTTTTGAGTATACCTCACACTTTTCTTGTGGACCATGCTACTTTCTACAGCTGTTTCATTTTCTTATTGATGCCATTATGATAAGTTTAAGATGATTTTATCCAAATTCTTACCATGAAAATTCCAGATCAGAAAAACTTGGCTACTAAGCACAAATGCTTCTTACATTGTTAAGGGCGACGTACGTAATCGATGGATACAAGTATTTGTCACCAGCAGTATCCTTGAACTTCCACTGTTTTCTTCTATTAGGATATAACCTCATATCTATTATCTAAGGATATTGAATTATAGAGGGAAAACGTGCATGATATATTGATATCATACAAGCAATGTATGAAGAGGCAAGAACAATTGTAAGAACTGTGTGCAGCGAGGAGTGAGTTCCTAGTTGGTGTCATCTGCACTAAGGTTCTACTTTGCACCCTTAGGCCTTAACTGTATTTGCCTTGGCTGTGAGAAACTTTATTGCAGATCAACATGAAGTTCCTTGTATGATTTCAAATAATGTGGTCCATTTGATCATCCTATCTCCTTGATTTGTGGTCCGCAAGTATAATGGTTTCAGAATGCATCTTTTTTTTTTTTTTTTTTAATTCCAATCCAACAGCAAGCCTCATTTAGATAGGTGTAAAACCCATGGGATGTGTGAGATTCAGGATGGGTGGTAGTGGATGAAGGGTTTGGATTGATCATAGAGGGTGGGCCCATTGGTTGTCTTGAACAATGCAAGACATCTGCACAGGAGCAAAAATCATTTTGACACACACACATATAGTGATAGATCTTTGGTTCTGCAAGTGGCGAGGTTGATTGTAGGTTGTATACCACTTTGTGCCAGTTCTAGAACCTGGGAACAATTATAGAACAAAATGAAGCGCTTAAAGAGAATGTGTCAATGAGATTTATGCAGGGTGGAAAGTGGAGACAGGCTTGTGGAGTGTTGTGTTTGTCGAGTAACACTTTCACTGGCGCAAATTTGACATGGATGACATGACTTGGTGCCTGTCTGGAACGAGTTGGGACCAACACCCATATTTTAGTCCTTGGTTAAAGTTTTGTTGTTAGATAAATTGAATGTTAGCACTGTAGCACATGTGGTTGAGATGGATATGCTAAGATGGATGCGTGGAGTAACAATAAATGATGCAATTAGGAATAAACACATGAGAAACCTTCAGGTGGTTATAGTAGATCAAGCATACCAATTGAGAAGGTTTGGATGTATATAGAAGACTGAAAACCCATGTAGGAAAACCTAAAGTGTTGCAATCTTAAAGTGTTTCAATTGTAATGTATGAAGAGAGGAAGACTAGTTTTAAGTGAAACCCCTAAAGCCAAACTAAATGAATTTGATAAGGTTTCAATGGTGACAAAGAATGATGATGACAATGATTTATTCCTAGGGACCCAATAGTTGGTTTAATCCAACATGGTATATCTCACTCAAAGACTGCGGTGCATTCAAATGTCAATATTTGGATACTGGATTGAGTGAGGTTGCAGGACTATTATTTTTCTTTTTCATATCTCAATGTTTGCCTTTGGCAAGAGGCCATAACAAAGTTGGAAGGTGCTGATTGTTGCAACCATGGGGCTTTGGGTCCAAGTCATGTTGCCAATGTTTTGGCATTGGAAAAAAGAACTCTAATATTTTTTCCACTTGCTTTACATACACACAATCAAAGAACTTAGTACAATTTTGCGTACAAGAGCAATCTTTTCATTTCCCTCAAAGCAGGTGCAATTTATTTGGTTTAGCTATTTTTGATTCAGCTAGAAACTATCTGAACTAGTCCTGGAGTTTAACTATAAATAACATTGGGTTAATCCTTAAGACCAAAAAAAAGAAGAATTGCTAAAAAACCATCAATCAACATAATAAAGTTGTAACCTGTACAAACACGAGAAATCCAATCATTACCTTCGATTGACCTCGCTCGAGAGTAGATTAGCCTTGTGACCCACCTATGGGAACTTTAAAAAATTCAATGAAAGACTACCAAAAGATTTTGGCATCATCGTCATTATTATAGCAATATATCATTATATTAGCTGTTGAAGGTTGGCCTTTTGTGTTGTACTTTTCCACTTAATCTATATAAAGTCATGTTCATTGGTCTTTATTGGTCTCCCTTTCCTAGTTGTTGAACTTCTAACCTTTTCAATACATTGTATAAGGGCTATGTATTTATTTATTTATTTTTCCATCTTTAGGCTATATGCCTAAGCCTTCTAACATGACATTCCTTGATTTTCTCTTCTATTGGAGCTACCCATAAGTTCTTATGTACTTGTACCTAATTCTATCTATTCTTTTGACTCCACACATTCATCTTACCATTGACATCTCTAACATATGTAATTGTTTCTTCATTGTCTAATACTAAGCTCTATTCAATGGGAAAATTTTCTCCTACAAGTGGACTGCACAGTCCTATGGGCCAACTTGGGGCCACCTTTATTCAGTGCAGTCCCTTTCGCACTCTTTTCATCCTATGATCCAGCACCGGGTCCAATTTTACACGCATTGAACCGTCATAGCTCACTGTTGGATTGAATCTCAAAAAAAAAAAATTGTGGTTAAAAAGCTGTTGAACTTTAAGGGTGTTAAATCATGGACTATGTGATGGGGCCAAAATTTTTGCTGACCCTTTTCCATAAGGTGACCTTTCTATCTACCCTTACTCCATTTATAGGTATGATCTATGTGGGCCCCATGAGCTGGACTACATATGAACAATATGCAGTCTGCTTGTAGGAGAAGATTTTCCCTATAAAATGAAGTAGGAATAACTACTATTGTGTTATGCAAATGCTGCTTTAGTTGAAGTAGCTCTGACAATAGGTTGTCTCCACTTTGCTCGCACAACATTGGCCCTATTTAATATATTTAACTCAAAACCTTCATTTTGTTCTATAGCCACTCCTACAAAATCTATCACCTGCCATCAAGATATTTCAACTAAAGCCGCCAATTCTTCTTCCTCACTCTCAGATGTACCAAACTTGCACTCATATACTTCATCTTTGATCTTTTAATTTTCGACCTTTCTCAAAAGTTCTAGTTGATCATATACTTTCTTCTTTGACTTATAAATACCTTGTAAGCTGTGAACAACATACTCCAAAGAATTTCATATTGGATATTTTCCATTAATTCTTAAAATCTTCTCATACTAAGGTTTGGACGAGTTTTTTTTTTTTTTAACTGCCAATTTGTTGAACCCTGCTCTACTTGGGTTTGGCGACAGCAAATCAAAAGGTAACAGCAGATGGTGTAGTTGGAAGTAGAAGGCTTCTGGAAAAAAAAAAAATCCAAGTCACTCAATTTTTTATAAATTTCTTAATCTTAACCATTCATATGGAAAGAGGACTTAAACATCCCTATGATTCCCTTAACTTTGTCAGTACTTGTCAGAATTGCAAAAAAAATAGGGTTCGCCGGAAACATAATTGAACAATTCATAAAATGCATCCAATTTCATGTTATTTAGAATCATTTGAGCATGTATATGGAATTTTTTAATGGAACACAGAAAGAAATTAATGGTGCTGCTCTTCAAATGAGGCAAAGACTTCTGGAGACCATACATAGGGTCTCATATCTACGCTCCATGGGCTTCATCAATTACTTACATTTTGTTATTTGTTTACTTGATGAGGGGGAAAAATGGGACCATTGTTGGCCTTTTGATAGATGAACATGCCCTTATGTTTTTTTTACTTCTTTGACCTGTTTGAATCTTTAATGATCCAGTGTGAAAGCTGGCTCTCTTTTTCTTCTAATGCTTATATTTTTATTGTTTCATTCTGATTCAGCCATGCCATTTATATTATTTAATCATCTCTTTTACAGGATATTGAAGCTACAATTCATTGTGCAGAATGGTTATCTGTGACTGGTGGATCTAGTTCTGGAGATCAGCGAGCCAGGTATTTCTGTTTCAAACAGTAACAGCAATTTCCAATTTGGGAACCATATCTTAGTTTTCATCTCTTTTCTTATTTAGTTATAACTTATAATAGATCCTCAATAGGAACATTGCCACAACTTATTTGATGTTTCTTTGATCTCATCTTCATCTATTCTATCTAGTCTAGTAAGCTATAGCGATAATTCTTCCTTGTATTCATTACCACTTATCATTCTCCAAAATGCAATCTCCACTATCATGAATAGCCATCAGCATGCAGCTAAGTTAAATTTAGACATTAAAATTTTTAGGTTAGCCGTTCAGGTATTGGTATCTCAGTCTTCATTCGTAACCATGGTTTTTAAAAAATTTAATGAGCATACCGAGGACGAAGGGTTAAAGTGACCCTATTTAATGCTAACAGTATTAATATGCTTAATTTTGGCTTAAGTTCATTTTTAGACCCATTACTTGTCAAATAACCCTATTTAATTGGGGGCTGGATTGGTTGTCTTGAATGGTTTATCGATCATGTGTGTTCCAATTTGTTGTTTGCATTATTAATATCTCTAAGTTAAGATGTACCTTGGTTTAGTCCCATATCTACACTATTTGGCTGTGGGTTATAATGGAAGTTTATCATAGAGAAGAGTGAAAAATCAAAGAATGTGATATCTAGGGGATGGACTATCTCATTCTTTTTGTAGTCAAAGCCATACTCCACCAGGAAGTTAGTTTTCCACTTGGTTGACTTAATTTGAGCATTGTTCTCTATGTATAGAAAAAATTGAAGAAAACTTCTTGTTAACACTTAAACCTCTTGGGACTAACCTCCTCATATTGTTGGCCCTCTTACCAACTGCATAGCCTAAATGTGTTACCTTTCATGTATATCATTCTGGGTGCTATGAGGTGATTCCTGCAATGATGTTTTCTTGGACACAATGTTAAAGTGTTTTCCTTCAAAAATTCCACATGATGATTCTTTTCATTGCCATTTTGGTCTGTTTTAGTAAAAAGGAAATGGTTGTTTGCTGAAAGGAATCTTTTTCTTCTTCTTCTTTTTTTTTTTTTTTTCTTTTATTGCATGGTCCAAAAAAGATATAGATATACCTCTCTTTCTTTTTCCATGTTTTATGTATCAATTGTTTTACCAAACTATACATGATGAGACAATATTTTCACAGCTTCCAATCTATATTACCCCAAATCTTGTACGTACGTCATTTACACTTAAATTGTAAGTGTCAGGAATCAGTACATGTGTTTTAAACCCAGTTTCATATATAGGTACTATAATTTCAAAGTACTATTTTTTATCAAATCATTTATCATCCCTAATGAGCTTTTTTTAATGGTTGAAGACGTGAAGGATCCGTGCCTGTCTTCAAGCGTAGGTTTTTAGGAGACTTGCTAGACTTTGCTGTCAGGGAACTTCAGGACCAGGTAAATAATACTTCTTATAGACTACATTTTCCCCATTGCTTATAACATGTATTCTTTCAATTGACTGAGTTAATGTGGGGCTTTTGTTTTGTCATATATACCTGTACGTGCTATAGTTTAGGATTTGAATCTCTCTTTTAGTTGTCTTTACTATAAGTAATCATAGATTTCAACATGTATTACTTGAATGTGTGACAATTACAGTTTCCTACTCTGAACTTGTACTGTGTCATAGCTAGTGGAGCAACTTGTAGTGAAGCTTGGTGAACATCCTTTTTGTGGAGGAAATTCCTCACAGCACATATGCCTGGTTTCAGTAGGAAAAGTGTAGCCTTAAGATGTGTTATAGGCTGTAACAGAATATCTCCTCAGTCCTACTTACTATTGATTTTGTTTGTTATTTGTACTGTCTTCGTATGCTACAAGTGAAAATAGTAATTGTACTTATTCCAACTCTTCATGCCCCCTGCCTTTGTCTATGCCGCTCTATGTACTTCCTCTTTGCTCTTGGCTTCTTTGGCTTGGACCCAGTGGCTTTGAGGTTCATCTTTAAATTCACTAACCCCAATATGGTTGAAGAGAAATCTGAAAGTAATCACAATTCATAGAGTTCCACCAACTAGGTTCTCAAAATGTGTAGATGTTAGAAACGACTTTGGAAACTTGCTCCTAAGATATTTTTGGGATGACTTGAGGTGGCAGTCACTCATGGACTCATGTTGCACATTGGATCCTCTCTCTCTCTCTCTCTCTCTCTCTCTCTCTCTCTCTCAGAGACACACACACAGTTATGGTAAGTTATATAGCAAATGACAAAATCACTGCTTTCATTGCCACAGCCATGAGGTTGTCCATTGTGGGCTCAAGTCACGTTACCTTTCCAAAAAAAATTAAATGAATGGGTTAATTAAATGAATAAATAAATATTGAGAGATACTTAGGGATTATTTATAAATTTTCAATTATCATGGGTTAATTTGTAATTATGAGAACTTTGGTGTTTTTTTTTTTTTTTTTTTTTTTTGTAATTACCGAAAATAATGGTTAATTTTGTGTTAGATTTGGATTAGGAGTTCATCTTAGATTGGGATTAACTTATATTTGACTTATGATGTAATTAGGATTAGGTTAGCTCAAAGTTATAATGTGATTAAGATATCTCGAGTGTTAGTGGTTAGAGTTATATTGGGCTTAAGTGATCTTCAAGGTACTTTATAAATAACTGTATTTTTCACTTTTAAAGTAATTTTACGGGTTATGGGTGAGACTCGGTCCGGCTTAGCCAAGTTGACTCAGTTGAGGGCAACTGAGTCACACCCCGAGTCCGGGTTTTATAACCTTTTCTGAAAAAGTTTGCAGCACCCTACTAACAACAAACTAGCTTTTGAATATGAGGTCCATTTTTGGCAATGTTGTAGTTGTTATAACCAATTATGTGATATTTGACTTGCACAAAAGATATGGTTTCTGCTACTGTTGGCTTGGATTGAGATTGTATGTACTGTACTATTTCTTTGCATAGACCTTCTATCGTACCTGTTTCTAATTAGCCTAGTAGATCATGAGCAGCCATCCGCTGTATATTTCCAATTGGAATTTCTTCCTGCTTTTATATTATATTTTCTGATATACCTTTTGATATTTGATAGAAAAAAGGTGTCTAAATAATGCCTACATCCAGCTTTTCTTTTGCAGCAAACAGAAGTTATTGCAGCAACAGCAGCTAGTGGTGGTAGCACAACTGCGGGTCAACAGGATGCAAAACTGAAATCGGAGTCTGCTGCTCACCTTTCTGGGTTTTTAGCTGAGAATTCAATTGTGATTATGATGCTTGTTGAAGATCATTTACGGTTGCAAAGCAAACTGTTTAGTTCTTCACATTCTGTTGATGGTCCTGGGTTTCCCGTTTCATCAACGTCGTTCACCTGTAGCCATTCCAATTCCTTAGCCATAGATATGGGAGAATCATCAGAAATCTTGGACTCTCGAAGATCATCTTTTTCCAGTGAATCTGGTGGTCCTTCTCTAGATGTATGTATGCTGCTCTGTTGACTGTTTCTAACCACTCTTAACTAGTATGAAATTTATGGCTCCAGTATTGCACTAGTTCTCATATCTGCTGCTAAAAAATTTAAGCTGTTATATTATCTTGCTCCTTTTCTCTACAATCAGGTTCTTTCTTCCATGATTGACACAAATGGCCATGATTCTGCATCAGTGATGGAAAATTATTCTGCTGCTGCTGCTGCAGAGCCCTATGAATCTGTTCGGAGTGCTTTTGTCTCATATGGGAGTTGTTCTCTAGATTTAGCTAAGGGCTGGAAGTATAGAAGCCGGATGTGGTACAACGCTAACCTTATCTTGAAATCTTCACTCTTTGGTGGTGGTGGCAGTGGCTGGGAATCTTGGAAGCTTGCTTTGGAGAAGGATTCAAACGGCAACTGGATTGAACTCCCTTTAGTAAAGAAGTCGATTTCCATGCTACAGGCATTGTTGTTGGATGAGTTTGGAGTTGGTGATGGTCTTGGTATTGGGGGAGGATCTTTTGCTAGAAAGGGGGCAGTGACAACACTTTACCAATTGTTAGACAGTGATCAACCATTTTTATGCATGCTCCGGATGATACTTGCCTCTATGAGGGAAGATGACTGTGGTGCAGATGATATAGTTCTGGGGGATATAAGTGTCAAAGATGACATATCAGAAGGATTGCACAATCAAGCACGCAACAAGCTGCCACTAGACAATAGTAGCCACTTTTCAACAAGGAACTCTTGTCCAGAATTGCTTTGGAGGCAAGCATATCTGAAGCATAACCTTGAGTTTGCTTTTCTATCCGCAGATATCCCCACAACGATTTTTTTACATTTCAAATTTACCTTGGACTGTCTTGCTCCCTCAAGGTTCCTGCATCTTAAAAATAAAGACAGCAAAGAACCAGATTCTTGTTTCTCATAAATCATTGTTCAATTAATAATGTCTCGGTAACAACTAAAAATCACAGTCTGGTTGTATGTTATTTATCAAGAACATAGTCAGATTGGTGCAGTCAATTCGACAAGTTTGATGCATATCATCTAATAATCAGCTGAAGTGTCAGCTATATTGTTTGCATCTATGTATTGCATGATTGCATCGGTAACCTAACATGTACAGAGTATGCATCAAGTTGTCATCATCATCATCATTAATGGTGCAGTTTGGCTCATCGGTCAAACTGAGACTGGAATAGGGCTTAATTATTATCATTATCATCTAAACCTTACCTCATCAATCTCAGGTCATCACAATGTCAGGAAATAGGAAAGATGTCAATTTTGTTTTGGGCCTCATTCTGTTTTGGCTGTGGAATGGAATGTTCCAGCTCTTTTTCCGTTTGTTCCTTTTCGGTAAAGACAAAATGGGAAAAAAAAATCAAAATGCTAAAGTAGAAAAATATTGAAATTCCAAATTGACGCTAAAAATGTTATTTGCATAACTTAATTTAAAAGTTCCCTTCATTTTTGTTTTGTAAAGAACCAAATAAGGCCCTCACTCTTTTGGCAAACAAGGTATTTGTGAATTCCCTTTTATTTATCGATGGTTGTGAATTCCATATGAAAGATAGTTTTAAGGAAAACAAAGCATCTCATTGGGCGCGGGGGCTATGTGTGGGGAAATACCCTTGTATCCTCACTTTTAGCATTTTTGTGGTCAAAAGAGGGGGAAAAAAAAACCCTGCAATCCTGGATGGAACAGCAGAACAGACTGGACTTTGGAGCGGAATATTGGGGAATTGTTCCATTTTGGTTACCTTCTTCCAGCCAGAACAGATGGAACTGAAAACTATGGGGAGGGCTTAATGCATCCCATAAAAGCATTTTTTTTATTTGGAAAACCATATTTTATTCTTGTTACAAGGACGAAGCCTGATGCTTTTCGTTTTGTGCAAAAGTATTCTTTGCTACAATATGAGACAATGTAGAAGTTTGTTAATTCTAATTATGGACAGATATGTCAAGTTTGTATTCTCCTTTTCTCTTCTTTATATGTGATTTGGTTGTTTGAAACAAACAGCAGCCTCTAAATTTTCTTTTTTCAAGTTGCATTCTCTTTAAGACACAACGCTATTGAGATGTAAGAACTAAGAATTTAGATCAGTTATATAAAATGGCAAAGATATAATCCATGACTTCGTCAATGCCAATTCATGACCTTGACACGACTAATTTTAGTATTTTGTGACTTAAACACTTGAGCACTAGTTTTCGGTGTCTATCTACTTAAAGCATGTACTCCCAAAGTAGGAAAAGAGACATATACAGTGAAGAATCTAATTTTGAGTAAAATTCTGTGCCCTTCAATGCAGATCGAATTTCATCATCATCTTAGCCATGTCCCATTATTAATTGAGAAGTGTTGACATTCAAAAAAATGTGCAAGTGTTTTTCATCATATCATTCGATGTCACTTTGTCTTAGATTTTTTTTTTTCAGGCTATTGCTCAAGTTGTTTAGCTGAATTAGTTGAATATTTGTTTTGGAAAACTCAATTTCATTGTGTGGCCAGTGACCACATCATGGGAAGGTTGAATCCTAAATTTTTTTATTGAGTATCATTTTCTGTCATTACTGCAAACCTTCACCAGCATTTCCTAGTATTTGCTTCTTTCTTGGTCAAGTTAATATGGATAACCTAATCCAATACTAGGTTTTTCATGTACAGTGTGCTTGCACCTGTTCTTAACATGCCAATGACAGAGTCCAGGAGACAGAGAGTGTTTGTTGCTGCTTGCATATTTTATTCTGAGGTTAGCTTAATTTATATTTGCATCTGATCTTTTATTTTCTCTGATCTAGAATAGATTCCTTTTCAAATTTCTCTGGGTAAAAACTTGATCTACTAGTCACGTACATCAATTTCTGTCATGGAACATTTTTTTTCTGTCATGTTTACCATGGATCATTCGCATAAAATGTTGTTTCTTGACAGTTAGCTAGTTATGATTTATCACGTTAATTTTTCCTTCCTCAGGCATTTATTTTTTGTTTAACTTCCAAATACCTTGTTAACATCTGAGACATGCTCTCTCTCTCTCTCTCTCTCTCTCTCTCTCTCTCTCTCTCATGTGGGTCTTAGTTGTAAGTGAAGCCCAAAGTTCTTTTAGTTTTTCTTTAACAGTATACTTTTTTTATGTTTTTATGCTTTCTGGTGCAGGTATGGCATGCAGTTGGGGCAGATAGAAAACCTCTTCGCAAGCAATACTTACAATCAATTTTACCACCATTTGTTGCCATTCTAAGGCGCTGGCGGTCACTTCTGGCAGGTATCCATGAACTTACATCCTCAGATGACCTGAATCCTCTTATTGTTGATGAGCGTGCTTTTGCTGCAGATTCACTTCCTCTTGAGGTGATTGGACTCTCTCTCTCTCTCTCTCTCTCTCTCTCTCAGTAATTGTGAATATGTATGACTGTATCATCATCATCAAAGCCTTGTCCCAGCTATGTTGGGCTAATTATGAATCTGTATATTCTCATTGAATGGTTTTTACGATTATGACACGTGCATCTGACACTTATTTTTGTTTATTAAATCAATCATTTTAAACTGCAGACAATCTGAACATTCCTTTCAGTTGTTTGCCATTCAAATTATCTTTATAATTGAAAGAGGAAAATAATCAACATATGTTAAGTTTGAATTTCTTCACCTTGTATATCAAGTGTTGAGGTGTCAACATAAAAGAAGCTCAACCTGGGGGACACAAGGAGTCACCTAAAAGGTTGGGTAAAAATGTCCTTGCCCCTTAAAAGTGATCTATTTCTTCTTTTCTCCAGTTGATCTTTCGGACATTTACTTATTTTTATTTTCTTAATCAATACAGCTTCTGCACGTTTGATTCAATTTCCAAAAAATATGGATTTAATGGATGTTACTCTCAGTGCATTGTGTTCAAGTAACTGTTCCACTTGCAGATGGAGACTTAATGTTGTGAATTGTGATAAGATGACTTAAATAAAATGCTTAAAAATCACAGTTTCTTCATGGAAGTTATTTAAACTTGTTCTCTTTGTATTTTTATATTACACCTTGTGTTCTATTTTTGTTGTCTTTCTTTTCATTGAAATAATTAATCACCACATGATGAGTGTGTAAACCTAATAAAACAAAAATGAAAGAAAGAAAAATAATCTGTAAAGAGCAAAGACACCCTCAATCTCAGTGTTGGTTTACTATTGTTTTGCTATTGTCATGTCTGAATGTGAGTCTCACAGTTGTTGACTTCTGTTTTTAACTGCATAATCCATACTATTTCTGTCTTATTATATTCACTTTCCCCTTTTCTTTTCCATCTATCCTATGACTTTGTCTTTGCATTAGTTCATGTGATAAACTCATATAGGGTTGAGCATGAGGCTCAATTACATGGTGCTACCTTGAGATCATGTGCTAGATTATAAATTGCCTACCAGTGATGGTGAATTTCCCTAGATTGCATGTCCATAAGTCTGCATTAGAGAATCCCTTGGTCAACCTAGTTATGTTTTCTTTTTTACTTTTCCTGAAAACTCATTCAACACTTGACGATTTACAATCTGTGTCATTGACAGTAATAGTTTTGTTTATTCCAGTCTGCGCTTTCAATGATATCCCCCAGATGGGCTGTCGCTTTTGCTTCTCCACCTGCTGCGATGGCATTATCGATGATTGCTGCTGGTGCTTCTAGTGGTGAAACTATAGTGCCTGCAAGCAATATGCAGCTTAGGCGTGACTCTTCACTGCTTGAACGAAAAACTATTAGGTTGCCATTGCACAGTTTTTCAAGCTTCCATAAGCCATCTGACCTGCCTAACAAGTCTCCTGCTGTTCCCAAGGATAAAGCTTCTGCAAAGGCTGCTGCTTTGGCTGCTGCACGAGATCTTGATCGCATTTCCAAGATTGGTTCTGGAAGAGGTCTCAGCGCTGTAGCAATGGCCACTTCAGCACAGAGGAGGAGTGCAAGTAATCTAGCACGTGGGAAGCGATGGAATATTTACGAAGCCATGGGAAATGCCTGGATGGAATTCCTGCAATCGGTTGATACAAAATCAGTTTCTGGTAAAGATTTTTCTGCACTTTCGTACAAGTATGTTGCTGTCTTTGTAGCAAGTTTTGCCTTAGCGAGAAACATGAAGCGGGTGGAGGTATGTTTCTGGCCTAATGCTTCTTCTCTTGTTGTTGTCATCGACAGAATCTAATTAAGATTTCCCACTTGTAGATGGATAGGCGTGCACAAGTTGGTCTAATAGATTGGCACCGGACATGCACTATGATTCATGCATGGCGCAAACTCATTCATTGCTTAATAGAATCGAAAGCCCTTTTTGGACCTCTTGGAGAGCACCTATATAATTCTGAACGGGTATGTTGAAATACCGATTCTCCGGCAACAGGCTTATTGAAATTTCCATACCCTTGTTTGTTCGGATTTCACTGTGTAATGTGTAATGTTATTGATTGACTTGTTATACATGTAAGAGCATATCCAATTCTGTTAATCCTTGAATAAGCAGGTTTTCTGGAAGTTGGATTCAATGGAAAATTCTTTGAGGATGAGAAGATGCATGAGAAGAAACTACAAGGGATCTGACCATTTAGCGTCAACCATCAATCATGAATACCATCAACTGCAACTTAAAACAAATGAAGAAAATGCACAATGCCATGCAAATGATCTACAAGGAGCATTTACAGGTAGCCTTCTTTCTAATCCTTCCATTGTGATGGCTGAAGCAATCTCAATGGAGGAAAAGAATCAAGATGATGAGGAATCAGAAATTGATATTTTTGAGGATAGGATGTATGTTAAGGAAAAAAGCAGCGAGAATGGGCCGGGGTTTCCAGCTGCTGGCAAGCAACTTGTCCAAAGATCACTGGATAAAAGAGATGCCAAAGTTTCAAAAGATCGAAATTTAGTTCAAATTCCATTTGTAGTTGCTCCTGGCTATGTGCCTAGTGAATTTGATGAAAGAATCATTTTGGAGCTTCCTTCGTTGCTTGTCCGTGCATTGAGGGTTGTACAAGGAACTTTCCAAGTAAGTTTTATATTTAATATTGTCTAATCCAGAAAATCATTTATCATTTGTGCAGAACAGCTTTAGTCACTTTAATCTTATTGAGACATAGTATATTCCTTCCAGCTTTTCATTGTAATGAAAAATCTTCTGATGGTTTTCAAATTTCTCAGATTTATATAATTTTCAAAATTATATTGTCTCCTTAAGGTTCCTGAATCATATATAAGAGGTATCGAATTGAGCAAAGGAAGATATTTGATAGCCATCAATGGCAATGAGAGAGAGAGAGAGAGAGAGAGAGAGAGAGAGAGAGAGAGAGAGGACTTCTGTAGACATAAAGCATTTCCAACAATGTTGGCTAGTACACAGGTTAGGCACCTCCCATAAGGTAGTTAGGTCTTAGGATCAAGCCCCTGAAGAGCGAGGACTATGCTGGTTATGGTATTGAATGATCTGTTATAATATGTCGAAGGAGAGAAAGAAGAAGAAGAAGAGAATTAGAGAGAAGGTCTTACCTCCATAGAGCATTGACTGTTCTATTTATAATATCATTATGCCTTAATCAAGGCTCTAAATATGTTGAGAGTACAAATCAGAATAAAGAAAATAATAGAAAGAATAAATCCTAGTCTATACATGGAATGAGGATGAGAGAAATCAGCTATACAACAACTATACAATCTTGAGTAAATCCCACGTGTGGGAGGCTGTACATGGGCCTTGTTGGGCTGTGCCTAGGGCCTATTAGCATACAGCCCTGTTATCTTCTACACTGTTAATGTTATCTTCTACACTGTTAATGTCATTTTCATCAAAAAGTGACATGCATGAAGCTTTGGTTCTATTCGTGAACGCTGTAGCTGATTTTCCAAATCACAGGTTTTATCATATGTAGAGCAGAATTGTGTTTTAATTTTGGATTTTGCAGACAGTTCTCTGTAGTGTCATACAATGCATCTCCTGTATAATTTTAAAAGGCCATGAGTTACGTGGTTCTTTTATTTGTATAATTGATGCCTACTGCTAGTCGCTAGACATGCAATCTGAATTCCATATCATTTTCCTGTTCCTAACATTTTGAAACTATTATCATCTTTCAGATAACAACAACAAGAATCAATTTCATCGTTGATGAACACATTAATGACAACTCTAGAGGGGATCAATTAGATTTTATGAATCAAAACATAGATCAAGAAAAGGATCGGAGCTGGTTAATCTCTTCCATTAAACAAATGTTTACAAGAAGGTGAATTTCTCTTTTGACAATTATCTACTGCTGTATACCATTTTGTGCTTCTGTATTTCCATCATTTTAACTTCCATTGCCATCTTGAGTTGTAGACATGTAATTGTAAATCATCCATTGCTTACCTTCCAGCAGTTCTAGTTTTGGACAGATTGTCTGGTTCCATCTTAGAATGCAAGTTGACCAGCAAATTTTCTGTTAGCACCTCTTCGTTCACAATAATGGGGCTTAGCTGTCAGTCATCCAGTAATGCTATCCTCCTGCAATGGTAGTTTGGTTTGGGCCAGGATATCAGTATGGTGGGAGTAATATTCACCGTTAGGTTGGTTATACGTAAAAAGGGTGATTTTGAAAACAAAAGAGGATATCATCACATGCAGATCCATTCAAATACAAAAAAATGCAGAACATGTGTTCCATCCAACGGTGAACATCACTCAAATGATGGTGGTATCTTGCCTTCGGCCAATTCTTGAAGATACCGTTGGGCCCCCACCATCACACAATAAAAGGAAGCTACTGAGAAATTAGCTAGCAGAACCAACCTGTGGATTTGTCCATTTTAGGCTCTCTGTCTAAATCACTGAAGTTGAAAGAACTTTGTTGTTGATGTCTTCCTGCAACCAACTAAATATCAAAGTGCAATTAGATTGCCAAAGAAGTGATTGATGCAATCAAAGGAGAGATGGAATGGTCTATTAATTCTGTGGTTTTGGATATTATTGAGACTGCTAGGGACTTTGCTAGTATTGACTTTATATTTATTCTTAGGAAGTTTAATGAGTCAGTCCATCATCTACAAGCACGGCCAATATGGAGTGGCATGCAGTGAGGTTTTGTTCTGTGGTTGGTTCTGTCTTGTTTGTTTTGCTTCCTTTTAATGAATCTCTCTTCTTTACCCAAAATAAATAAATAAATATCAAAGTGCTGGTTGCTGCCTTGTTGGTATTACTATTAGGCATGTAACCAGTTGCTAGTTTGGGACTGGTCCACCTGGATCTGAACCTGTTTGTATTTAGCTGGGTCTGGGTTGGGTTCATGGTTATAACATTGACAGCATATAGATATTTGGGAAATATACTAAAGTGATATAATTTTATTATTATATTTGGTCTGAGTTGGTTCTATTATCATATTCATTCCCATTGGATCTTGGACTCAGGACACAGACCCGCCCAACCCACCAGGTTTTAAGTTGGACCCATACCCATTATTTTCTGGGTCAAGCTTGTTAGGTTTCAGGTTTAGCCTGGCCCAGTTGCAGTAACCCATCCAGAATCTAAGGTCTTAGCTGGCTACCTTGAAATAGAGGAAAATATACCAGCTGAGATACCTGTGCTGCTTGCAATTTCCGCATTCCAATGCTTGAAAAAAAGAGTTTAAGGGAAATCCGGAACACCAGAGACAAGGGGCGACAGGAAAGTATACCACCTGGAAATATAGGATACAACATCCTTTTTGAGATTATGGTAAATTAGGGTGATTATGGTGAATTAGGGTACATGTCCCTTGAATTCTGAGTTGCCAAATAGCCCAATGTATTCTGGAAACTGATGTCGACATCGGACATGGATACTATGCGTCCAATATGGGAACTTTAAGAATCTTGATACATTGTCACAAATGCTCTATATTATATTATTATATTGCAATGATTGCAATGAAAAATGTATCTATCAGGATAAGCTCATACTAAATCTAAATAAATATTACGCAAGCGCAACAAAATATACAACTAGATGTGGAGTGATTGTGATGGTAACAAATAATTCCTATAATCTATAATTATTTAAAGCCCATGAGTTCAGGGAATCTTACTTTTATTCTTAAATCCTGAAAGGATGGTCATAGTTTGTGTTGCCCTAACTGACCTTGTCATACCTTTGCAGATACCTTCTGAGAAGAAGTGCATTAGAACTCTTCATGATTGACCGGTCAAACTTCTTCTTTGATTTTGGGGTATAACCAATACAAACTATGAATTTTCCTTTCCATTTGTTATAATTTATTTACACAAATGTTGTTAATATCATTTGTTCCTTAAAATTTGATTGCCAGTATTTTACTACTCAACATGTGGGTTGAATTTTGTTTCAGACAACTGAAGGTCATGAAAATGCCTATAGGGCCATTGTTCATATGCAACCCCTTCATTTGGATAGTGTCTATCTAGCACCACAGGTATGTACCTCGCCAGACCTGGATTATGGATATATCAGATCTAGATTCTTATATGCTGGCATCCATAACTTCATGTTTAATATTATAGAGACCTGATCAGCTTTTTAAGAGGACACAGCTTATGGAGCGTTGGGCAAGGTGGGAGGTAAACAAGACAAATTAATTGAAGACTAAAACTTCAAAATATAATGTAACTTAGACCTGGACCACTATTTTTTATATAATTTTTATTGCATAGAAAACGAAGTTAAAGAGCAGCTAACTTACTTTCTTGCAGATTAGCAATTTCGAATATCTAATGCAGCTTAACACCTTGGCTGGACGTAGTTACAATGACGTCACCCAGGTGCAATTGTTGAAGGCTCACAGTAATTTCTCAACCAGTATAAATTTCTCTTGAATTCTTACAATCCTTATCTTTGTGCAGTATCCTATTTTTCCATGGATTCTTGCAGATTACAGTTCGGCAAAATTGGAACTTGCAAATCCTTCTTCATACCGAGATCTTTCTAAGGTAGGTCCATGTTGCCTTTGATTTCACGTTCTTGGTTACTGCAAAGTTGCATCATTTTGATTTCATCATTTGATATTCTTACCATTCAAAATAATAATAATAAAAATAATAAAAAATAAAAGAACATTCTTCCATTGTTGCAGCCAATTGGAGCACTAAATACTGATCGTCTAAAAAGGTTCCAACAGAGGTATTTGAGTTTTGATGATCCAAACATTCCAAAGTTCCACTATGGCTCACATTACTCTAGTGCCAGAATAGTAAGTTAGATCCATCTCTATGTCTCTATTATACCTTGCGATCAAATGTATCTATTATACCCATTGTTGAGGAAATTAATAATTTGCACTTGGGTTGTCCTAGTCTTTAGGTTTGTTAGTGAGTTGGTTTCTGTTTACCTAGTCAATAGGGGTTTGTTTTTAACGTTGGGTAGTGTCTTATGTATTAGCCTATATATAGGCTGTTTGTTTATCAATGAAAAGATGAAGAATAGTTATCCTCTATTTTCTCTACATCCTCTGCTCTCTATTATCTGGTTTCTTGTTTACATCACCCATCTGATAGTTGTCACTATAAGTTGTAGAAGCTAGAGGAGAAAGCATTAATATATTTCCTCACTAGCACTTGAAGGTTGCAGTTACTTTATATTATGTTTTGTTTAATTGGTTTGGTAGCGATTGCAACTGAGCTGTCTCTGTTGCACCTTGCAAGACTCTAACAATTTTGACTAAAATCACATGTAGTACTCAGTTCCACTAAGGTTTTTTTTTTTTTTTTTTTTCTGTATACAATTGTTTGAAGCTTGTCAATCTAAACTTTAGCACTGTTGGTTCTTATATCCTCTGATAAATTATTAGCCATATTTTGAACAATAAGACTAGACACTCTACGTTCTGTTTACAAACTATTCTTTACTTAAAAATATCACAACTTAGTATGGTTTGTTCAATGCATGCTTCTGATTTGTTAAGCGTCCAAAACCTCTCTAAATCTTCTTATTTTGTATCCAAGTCTTATCGAACCTTGGGACAAAATTTTACCCATCTTGTTAAATGTGAATTCAGGTCATGAAATCTCCAATTGAAAAGTGTATTAGGGTGAATTTAAAAATGAATTAAGTGTGGGGATTAAAAAAATTGATTTTCTTACCAATCAATCTTTTTTTTTAAATTTTCTTCATTCAGATACTTAGAAGTCAGAAGCTGCAGGAAATCGTGAATGGATTCAGTCTACCCAACCCAGAGAATATAAGATAATTTAGAAAAATTGTCAACTATAATTCTAACTTAATGCTTGTTGAAACCTTTGATGTCATTTTCCATTTTTCATTTGGAGTGATCATACGTGGAAGTGAATTTATACTTAATGCTTCTAAAGGTTAAGAATGAAGTATACTTCAAGTATTGTCTTTAATTTTTCCTGCTTGTTTGTCAGTATGCATTGAAAATCAGAACCAATCTCTGTTTTCTTTCCAAATCTTACACTGCCCTAAGCAATGAAGCTAGTAATTAGTCTATTTGTTCAAGGCTTTCCTGCTGTCTCTTGTATAACTCCAACTAAAATGACCGTATGTTGGCCTTGTTATTGCTATAGACCATTATTTTATTATACTTTTCCATCTGATGGTTTATACCACTTTTACAGGTATTGTATTATCTTGTCAGGGTCGAACCGTTTACTGCTCTTTCAATTCATGGTGACCGTATATTTTCGGATATAGGTGCTACATGGAATGGTGTTCTTGAAGATATGAATGATGTAAAAGAGTTGGTAAGGATATTCTTGACAAATGTTCTGTAGGATCCACCGTTAGTTTCTATTTTTTTTTTATAGCTTATACGACGTGATTTGACGCCCGCACTTGGCAAACAATTGCTTCTGTTTTTTCTTATTGAATCATAGGTTTATCTGCAGAAGACATCTCTTTTTATTTGTTTGATGTATCTTTAGGTTCCTGAGCTCTTTTACCTCCCTGAGGTTCTATCAAAGGGGGACATGGTTGACATTGGTATGTCACATTTTGGAGGAAACCTTGTGATTTATATTTATGTAGTTCCTTACTTCCTTAGGGCATAAGATGTGTTGGATAGTTTTAACATCTACTTCTCAATTTTACAAGAAGCTTGATGATTCCCCTTTGCAGGGTCTGTCAAACTTCCTCCTTGGGCTAAAAACCCTGTTGATTTCATACATAAGCATCGGAAAGCTCTTGAGAGTGAGCATGTATCAGCGCACTTGCATGAATGGATTGACCTCATATTTGGGTAGGTTATTTTTGACCTGCTGAAATTATTATGGCAAAGACTTGCTCAACTTCTTTCACATCTACTGCTTGACAGATTTTAATAATAATGCAGCTAAAATTTATTATATTCACAGGGAATGATTGCCTAATGTTTACTTTGATCAATTGAGATCTGTCAGATATAAGCAGAGAGGAAAGGAAGCAGTTTTGGCAAACAATGTGTTCTTTTTCACATCATATGAAGGGACAGCTGATATTGATAAAATTTCAGATCCAGTAAGCCTATTTATCTCTTTTGATGTTGCTCATTAGGTGAGTTTAGCTTCTTATCTTTTCTGAAATGTTATAAAAAGGGTCAGCAACGTATTGCACAAGACCAGATTGTTTCCTTTGGGCAAATCCCTTCTCAGCTTCTAACTATCCCACACATTAAAAGGAGGACATTGGCAGATGTTCTTCACCTTCAGGTACATTTGGATTTAAATGTGATTAACATGTACTCTAACTTATTAAGAATTGGTATATGCAAATGATTTTGTTGTTAGATTTCAAGGACTTTATTTGAATTGTATGGTACCCAAAAAAAAAAAAGAATTTTATGGACACGACCTAATGGACAATTTTATGGATATACACACACAGATGCATACATACACATAAATGACCCTGTGGGGATTGGTTTAAAATGGGTGAGAGCCCATGTGAGACCTACCTATGATCCCAGTGCTTCCTTCCCACGCTTTCATAGTGAATTGACACTAGAGCCACATTTTCACTCATCCATGTTGGATCTTCTATTGGATTTCACCTTGAAAAATGTGAGCCCTTTCTCACCCTTCATCTTTGGGTCTTGTTGTCTCCACCTATGTGATCTTCAATCAGATTGATTTTTTTGGTCCCCCCTTATCCATGCATCGACCTTTCAATTCTCCTCCTTGCCTTTTACCAATCTACCAGGTGGGCTCCACAAGGCCCGAACCAATTGTTTTGAAAATCAAAATCATATTGTGTTCGAGTGCCCAAAACAAATCAAATCATGAATCATATGTTTTTCATTTGTAAAAATGAAAAATATTATAAAAGAAGAAAAGGTAGTAGTCGTTGATGATCCATCCATTTTTTATCCACAACAATGTTGATCATCCATTTTTTATCCACAACAATGTCAATATAGTGATGACTAAAACAGAATTATAACATCATTGACAATCTTTTACCCCAAAAAAAAAAAAACCATCATTGACAATCGTAATACATCATAATATGTTAAAAAAAAATTATTAGGGAAAATATAAATGAGTTGTAGCTTAAGTAGAAAAAAAACCCAAATAAGCTTTACATTGTTAGAATATGTTGCTTGAAGCTAAGGCAATTTTTCATGAAAAAAAAGGGAAAAAAAAATCAAAGAAAAGATTGTACGGTGAAACCTATACCTGTAGTCCTGTAGTCAAACACTTTGGTCACACACCAATTCCTTGATTTTTCCTAAAACCTTCCAAAAATCCTCAAAAATCCCTTATCTCTTATCTTTTCCTTAATCACTAGATAACCTCTCAAAAATAGAAACGCCAAAAAGGAGTAAAACAGTATTGCTAACATTAGCCACTTGATTGTGGCTATTCCCGCCGGACGAATTGCTTGAATTGTAACATTTCATACAATATGTTCTAAATTGTAAGATTCACACCTAAATCATAAGATTTACAAATGAAAATTGTTATATAGTTTTCGGTCTTTTTTTCCTAGGATTAGAAAAGATTCATTGGACTCATATCCAAAATCATAGGATTTTAACATTACCCTCACGGCCTCGCCAATTGTCACTAAGAATGACTGTTGTTCAAGTTCAAGATATCAGGGCCTTAATACACTCACATATGAACAGACTACAAAACACATGGGCAGTTTTTGCATAACTCTTGTGGACCCACCTCGATGCATGATAATCAAAGAGGTAGGAGGTTAGATATATCTGGACATAGATTAAGGGCTGGTCAGATATGACCATAAAGAGTCCTAGCTCTTGTTTTTAAGCTCCAAAGTTTAATGGCTTTATATAGTGCAAGTACTTTTTAATTTAATCCATTAATGGTTGGATTAGTTCGGCAAAGGTGGCTTGGGGGGGATGTGGAGTGATCGGATCAATCATAGGTGGGTCCCTATATGAGAAAAAGGGGACATAAAATGAGGAGATGATTTTCATAATTATATATATATGTAGGGAAGTGCTCCCATGGGAGACACTCTCACCAACTTGGTGAGAGATGGGTGTGGGCCCTTGCATTTAAGTTGGTGAGAGTGTCTCTCATAGGAGCACTTCCCATATATATATATATATATATAGATATATATGTATATATACTAAATTAATGTTACCATCTCAAATAGTTGCGCCCCTAATCCAACCTAATTAACGATTGGATTGAATGAGAATCTAAAAAATTGCATAGTTGCAAACACGGTTCAAACTAGCATAGCGGCCGCATTATCAGTAATAGCGGGTGAGCCCACTGCGCTATTTTGAAAATAACGATGCTATAGTCTAAAACCTAGTAGAGCCAAGTAGTTTTAATTTAAAATATTATTTTCCCTATATATTCTCCTCAATATCCTTTCCTAAAGTTGTTTGTACCCTTATACGGTTCCAAATCGCTAAAAAATACAAATTTGTTGCTACACAAGATTTGAATTTTTTTGACCACTTAAAAAATTCACACCGCTACTTCGCTATGTATCGCCTACTGCTAGCATTTTGGTCACTGGCTGCTACCCTTGCCGCAACTACTATTTTGATCCTTGGTTGCAAATAAATAAAAATAAAGCTATTGCGCTTTCAACTTTGTGATGTATATCGAATTTGCATCTGATTTTTTGTGTACTTTTATTTTAACTAATATGTAAGTTGAAATTTCTATCAACTGTCTCTAAATTATTATTTCATTCTTTGAATAAACATGTTACTGCAATAATAATGATGCCTCTTAGTTTCACATATAAGCAACAAACTTTAGCTTTCTGTTGCTAAAATTTATCTTCCTTCACATAGTAAACTAAGAAATTAACAAAATTATTAAGATTTAAATCACTGGTTTATTGTTGCTTCATTCAGACCATCTTTCGGAACCCTAATAAGATCAAGCCTTATGTGGTTCCAAATCCAGAACGCTGCAATGTCCCTGCTGCTGCTATTTTCGCACAACAAGACTCTATAATAGTTGTTGATGTAAATGCCCCAGATGCACATGTTGCATTGCATAAGTGGCAACCAAACACACCTGGTGCCCATGGCAGACCATTTCTATTTCAACATGGGAAGGCAATGACTAGTTCCACCAGTGGGACTTTCACGCGTATGCTCAAAGGACCAGCTGGACTTGCTTCTGAAGACTGTCAGTTTCCCCGGGCATTGGCATTTCCAGTATCTGGAATTAGAAGCTCAGCTATTGTTGCCGCCACATGTGATAAAGAAATCATTACTGGTAGGTCATTATTGTTCTTTATTCATTTCCATTATCTAATGAAAAAGGATAAAACTGTGATGATCTTGTATAATCAGTTCAATATTAGGGCAAAGAAAGATAGTCCTGTGGCCTCAATATTTGGAATGTGTCTTCTTTTTGTCGTTGAGGAGAATGTGTTTTTTGACGCTTACATTTTCGGTATTGTTTCCTCACTTCTCTTCCAGTGGAACCAGGATAAGAATCCAATTGTTTGCACACAATGTTTGATGCAGGTTGCATCATGGGCCCCTTTCACAACCAATTAGAAGATATTTTTACTTTATGATTTTTTTTATCTTTGTCTTTGAAATCCCGGACAAATAAGGATCTAGATAATAGGTAACTTGTTGCTATTGTTAGGATGCTTGATTGATAAGGATAGGTAAAAGTTACCTAGATTATCAGAAAGGATTTGATTGCTAAGATTATTGAGTGGAGGGATAAGCCATCATGTGTGATTATCCTCTAAGGGCTATATAAATTGACACAGGAGCAGATGTCCTAGATTTAATTGTGTTCTATGGTCTTGATTACATAGAGCTATTTGATCAGTCACAAATTTTTTATCCATCTTAATTGGGGCATAATTGGGGGGGGGGGGGGGGGGGGGGGGGGAGGGTGTGGGGGTTGTTTGGTGGGGGTTGGTGTGGGCTGGGGTGGGGTGGGGTGGGGGGTCTGGGCTCAGATCTGATTTTGGACGGTCAAGTTGGTTCTTAAAATGGGTCCCAAAGTGAACTTGACTATACTGAATTTTTTGAGGATCCAAATAAGCCCTTGATTGGGTCTGCTTGGAGATCTAATCAAGCCTGAGTATGTAATGGTGCCAAGTAGTCCATCTACCCACAGGTCCACATGTCTGGGCTATCCATGATGTGCAATGAGGTTTAAGTTTCTTGCTTTCGGTCCTTAGTTGACTCATAATTACTTCCTTAAAAGTTGCTATAGATTCTACTGTTTAGGAGGGGTTTAAGCGTAAGGGTCGGGATTAAGAGATTTTCTCTTCAAGGATAGCAAGAATCCTAAAATATCTTTTGCCCAAGTCATCCCTAGCAAGAGACCAATTTTCTTGCGATTCCTTGGGCTTGTTTTTAAATATTGTCTTTCTATTGTTATTAGGAATGAATGGATTTATACACGTGTAAGGGAAGGTACCATGCTAGTCTCTTTTTTTTTATATATATAACAATTAAGCTTTATTTCACCAAAAAAGGAACAATACATGAAACAAACAGACAACCGAAACCACAACCAAACACTAAAAGAAACTCTAATACAAGAGTGAAAAACTCCTTCCCTAGCAAGACCATCTTCCATGCTAGTCTTGTTATTATTCATTATTTTTAATAAAAGTTGTTGGTTTATGCACTTATATTTTTTCTTCTCCCTTGATTGGGTATTTCCTATTGGGTTGAAGATATCCAGAGTGGATTTTCACAATCAACGAACGGTAAGAAAATCTCTATTTTTCTTGTTTGATTGAATTTTTTTGTTGATTGAAGATCGGGGCATCTTGGGCTCACAATCAAACGAATTTTGTGTCCTTTTGACCGTGTCAATTAGTATAAGAGCCAAGATTTTGATTGTTTAATTCCATTTTCCATTTCTTAGAATTTTTGGAATTCAATCCCATGCAAATGAAAAGGGATATCAAGAAATGCTTTGGTGGTGGGTAATGTAATACTACTGTTGTAATTGGTTTTGTTTTCTTGGATAAAGAGGCAATAAATGCCCGCATACCTCTTCTATATTAATATTCTTTAATATAAATAAGTTTCTTTGTTGCTTATCAAATAAAAAAAATAAAAAAAAAATCTCTCGGAGACGTTTATTTCTTGTAATTTGAATTCCTAGGTATTCTTAGACTTGTATTTCTAAGAGTTGTTAAGAAACCAAATGTGAATATCCAAAAATGACCATCAAATAATCTCCCTTCAATGAAAAATAAAGCAATGGAAGATGGGATACGCAGCCAACATCCTAGTAATTCAAATCCTAGGAAACTTGAGGTCTCATATTCATCTCCACAATATATTCTTCACCTCTCACCATTTAAATAATCCTTTGTTGGAGCCCATTCAACCATGAATTCATATGCATTCAATTACCATAAAGAAAAAGAGAACCTTTAATGCTATTACTTTTCACCTTACACATTTAATGCCTTAACTATTAGACATTCTTGCTTGTTAATCATCTGGTTTTATATGTTGTACATCCCAAATCAGTGATGTAATATGTGCATATGCATGTATTTGCTTATTATTTCATAAATGTAGTTTATAATATAACTCCGCCAGTTTTTACTGCCGGTCCCAAGCCCGGGTAAAGGAGGAGGGTTGCTTTGGGTAGGTTGATAGCCAGCGTAAAATTGTCATCACGCAAATATGAATTCTGAGATAACAACATCCCGAGATCTTATTTGAGGCTCAGGATCAATCGGAATGGAGAAGTAGAATTCAAGTAGCCGACCCCGACATATTTGGGACAAGGCTTTAATGATGATGATGAATAGTTGTTCATAATGTGCATATGCATGCATTTGCTTATTATTTCATAACTGTAGTTTATGTAATAATATGTTTTGTATGTTAACCAGGAGGTCATGCAGATAACAGTGTGAAGTTGATCTCATCTGATGGTGCAATAGCCATTGAAACAGCAGTTGGACATTGTGCACCAGTCACCTGCCTTTCTCTCTCCCCTGATGGTAACTACCTTGTAACAGGATCTCAAGACACAACATTAATACTATGGAGGATACATCAAGCACTCCCAGCACACTGGAGTGACATTTCAGAGCCTTCAACTACTACAACAACTCTTCCCAATAGTCCTTTGTGTGGCAGTAGCTCAAATAGCATTGCAGAGACCAGCCAGAGGTCTCGTATTGAAGGGCCTATGCTAGTGCTTAGAGGCCATTTCAAGGCTTTAGTGTGCTGTTGTGTAGATTCTGATGTGGGTGTTATTGTTTCTTGTTCTCAATCTTCTGGTGTTCTCCTGCATTCCATGAGGGGCCGTTTGATCAAGAACCTAGAAGTTGTGGAGGCAGATGCAATTTGCCTTTCATCTGAAGGAGTTCTATTGACTTGGAACAAGTCCATGCAAAAGCTCAGCACCTTCACCATCAATGGCATTCCCATTGCAACTGCTTTTCTGTCTGCCTTTTTAGGAAGCATCAGCTGCATGGAGGTTTCTATTGATGGAGAAAGTGCTTTAATTGGCACGACTTCATGTTCTACTGATAAGGATGGAGAACGCCATAGCTCTTCTGACAGTAGAGACTTTAAATCAGACAACCACAATGTTGAAGATCTTACTTCATTATCACAGGAGAATACTGCGAACCAATTGGCAGTTTCAGTGCCTTCAATTTGCTTCCTTGATTTGCATACTTTAAAGGTATTGGAAAGCTAAAGCAAAGAACACTACATTTTATTTAGAGGACCCTGGTTCATTTACTAGGAGTCCTCAGACTCCATTGGTCGTGCAGAACAAATTGGGAGTTCCCTGCATGGAGAGTTCCCATCTCGTTGTGCTGATGGGAGTCTTAATTTTTTTCCCATTTCATTTATTAATTTATAGATCTATTTCTCCATTTGGATACTGTTTAAATAGGCAAGAATCCTGCTCTACAGATATTTCATACTATTAAACTGGGAGATGGTCAAGATATTACTGCAGTGGCACTGAACAATGATAACACAAACCTTCTGGTTTCTACAGCAGATAAGCAATTGATAGTGTTCACTGATCCAGACGTAAGTCTCCTTTTAAGTAGATTTGCAAAGATTGGTGATACAAGTACATAGCTTTTGCCATATGTCATTGTGCATGTTTCTCATTTATCCATCTTACATTGATTCTGTAAGTTAAAATGCTCGTGGATTACAGTCAAGCTTAAGGGCAGTGAGTCAAATCCTTCCGCCTGATTTAGAAGGTAATGGACTTCATCCTCTCGCTGATTGAAGTTTTGAGCAGTGAGTTTCGTTCAGAGAAACGGGGTACAGGAGATGCCATTGGAAGAGAACTGGTGGGTTATGAAAATTGCAGTGGAAGGCAATATTTGTTTGCAGTTAAGGGGTTTGGATGCACTATATGCATCCATCAAAAGAAAAAGGATGTGCTACAGGTCTGCATTTCTTTTGTCACGTACAAGTTTGTTCGTTCTTTTTCCCCACATTTGAGTTGAATAGTTGGTTTTTTATCTTTGATACATAACCATGTTGACCATCTGCCATCTTGCAGTTTTGTTATAGAAATTTTGGGAGTTTCCTTTCTCTCATGCAATTGTTTGGATGAGTAAGGTGAAGAAAACAGGTAACTTTATCATATCGGTTATAAACATTTATTTGAGCTTATAATTATTTTTGGTAGTTTTTGCAGCGCTGCGTAAACCAGATCCGGACCTTTTCCATGCTCTATTGGAAAAAAAACCCATCCCCCTCCCCCCCCCCCCCCCCCCAAAACCCCACGCCAAAGAAATAAATAAAAATAAAAATGAAACATGTTCGAAATCGGGAAAAGTCGGTTCATTTTTCCTCGCACATCAAATATAAATTTTATTGTAGTGCAGAAAAGCATTTTTGCTTGGAAAAACATGTACACAAACATGCCCTAAGGGTTCTTTTGAAAGTGTGAAAAATTATCAACCATGGTTGATAAGAATTGCTGTGCTCTCCATTCCGTATTGTCCATTGTTGTATACCTATGATCAATCCAACCCCTTAAAAACTTATTCATATGAATACAATCCCCAATTATAATACTCATCCAACCTATATTCACCATTGGATTGAATTTTGAAAATTGTGGTTAGGAGATGTTAAACATGGATTAGGATAATCTGATGGGAATAGACACCCAATCCATGATGAAACCTTTCCATCCCTCCTGCCTCCGCTGATTGGCATGCATCCATGTTGGGACCACAAGGAAGGATATGTGCTTGTGAGTTGATGCTAGTTTGACCCTAAAAGATAAATTTGATTGTTGATCATCTATTAATGTTCATTTTCCTAAGGCCGCCCATTAGAAGTCTATATCTAGCTTAGTTACATTCATGCCTCTAGTCCGATTGGGACTGGTGTGGTAGGATGTGACGGCTAGGGCAAAAAGGCAAGGAGATTGGACAATCATATCCATTTGATTGTTGCAGAATCTTGCCTATTTGGTTCATGTCTTGTATTCCGAGTTTACTAGAGTGGTCCATTGGGTTGGTCGGGGATTGGGTTCAGGGTCAGGGGTATTTTTATACATGTACTAGGACTTTCTTAGGAGCCAAGAAAGATTGAGTTATATATATGATGTAATCTATAACTCTAGACTATTAAGAGAGTCAATATGTGAATCGGTGCTCTCTTACCATGGATGTAGGCGCAATGTCAATTTGTGTCTCTCTTGTATGACATGATTTTTCAATTACAAGTTTTATGCTTCCACACGCACGCGCACAACAATTAGTATCATAGGCTTGGTTGTAATTGCGATCGATGATTTTTTCATTGGATCTTTTGAGACATGCCGTCGCGTGGAAAGATGGGGAACGCAAAAATGGAAGACAAAGGTTTTGGTTGCTACACAGAAAAGAGAGAGAAGTCCTTTTTGATTGTGAGGGATCCAGACTTCTCAGTTCGAAGGATTAAAAGAAAAAAGCCCGAGTTGTACTGTTCGATCAGCATGAGGTTCAACGGATTTAGATCTCGGGAGAGCACGGTTTTCACTCGTCGAAGAATGAAGTTTATAGGCCTCATTGTGTTATCATGAAGAAGAGGGCCATAGTTGCAGCCTAGAGGAGAAAGGGTTTTCTTTAATCATATAAGAGCGGCACAATCGTCAAACAATGCCTGGCTCGGTTTTTGCGAAACGGTGCAGAGATCCTCTTATTTGGTGCACAAGACAAAGGAAGGTGGGATCTCGTTTGTAAGGTCTTCACTTGGGTGTTCTGGAAAGAAAACAAAATGAGTGAAGCAGCTTTATCCTTTTGTGGCTGAGAAGAGAAAGTCTCTTGTGTGCTTTTTTTAAGTAAAGGTAGAGAGAGAGCCTTGCTTGGAAGAAAGGAAGAGGCCCATGGCCTCATCAGTCGATAGCAGAATGGTGGGGTTTTTGTTTTTTGCAAAATTGGCAGAGAGGAAAAGGGTTTGAACCCTCTGCTACTGCGACAAAGTGCAACACTGCGCACCACCATCGTATTGTGATGTTTCATTGTCTTCTCCGCCACTGTCCGCCACGTGGCGGATTCAGACCGCCAACCCTTGCACGTTACTGTCGCCCTCGGCAAACGCTCTGCAAACTCTGGTTATGAACAAGGCTTGGTATTGGACTAGGCTGGATCGGGCCAATCAGACATGGTTAGAGAACCCAGAGTGCAGGAGGTGCTGATTTCATATGTGATGTTATCGGTTGAGGTCAGTAGTAGTGGTCAAAGAGAGATTTGACCAGTTTGATGGATCAGAGGGTGGAGTTTTGTTCTGTTGTTACGGAGTCATATGGAGTTGGATTTTTGGTATGTTATTACTTGCATGCTTCTTGTGACCAAAATTTCACAGTGGTGCGAAGTCAAGGCAGTTTGACGGTTGGATTGTGAGTGATTCAAAAACACTCAAGATGTCGTCAATGGGTTCGAGCGTCAAGTTTGAGGCAGAGAAACTTGACGAGAAGAGGAACTTTGTGGCAAATTAAAGTTCAAGTGCTGGTTCAACATATTTGAGTCTATCAGCAAGGTACAATAAGATATTGTCGGTTATTTCTTGGTCGCTTGAGTTCTACGGAATCCAAACCAAAGTAGAGATTGTTGGGTTTATATCTTGTATTCCAGGTTTAACGAAGTGGTCCGTTGGGCTGGACAGGGATTAGGTTCAAGCAAGGGTATTTTGATACATGTGCTAGGGCTTTAGTAGGGGTAAGAAAGCAGAGATTATATATAAGATGTAATTTGTAACCTAGAGTCTGAAGAGTCAGTGCTCTCTTGCCGTGGATGTAGGCATGATGCCGAACCACGTAAAATCCCGTCTCTTGTGTGCATGATTTTTCAATCACAAGTTTTGTACGACACAACATTCCCCATTGACCAGATCATGAGCGGGTATAATGCCTTTTTCCAGCTTTGTTTCCCTTCCATTTACAATTTTACATGCTATAACTCTTGATGTATCTGAACTCTGTAGTTTTCAATCTGCATCCTATCCTAATGGTGGCCTGGCAGATCGATGGTCCAGATCAACCTAATATTTAACGGTGTTATGAGATGATTCTTTTGGAGATCAAGCTGCAAAACACATGATCTTGAGATTTGAGAAGCCAAAGCTTCTAAAGAAGAAAAATGTTTGAATTGCACGTGCACACGTGATCCACTCTGGACTAATGACACAGTCCAAATGGCCACTGGTCTTAAAATGGTTTTGATGGTCCTTTATGGGTTTTGACTTTTTAACTAAAATTGCCGGTGTTGGGCTAAACCAGATTGGTGCAACCATAGGTTTTGAACGATTTCGTCTCGTCAATTTAACGCCAGAAAAACCAAAAAAAATAAAAAAATCCTTAATATGGCAGCACTATCTACAGAGCAGGATCACTCGTTAATAAATGCATCTGAGTCAATTTATTGGGGCCCACTTTACTAGGATCCACCACGTAGACTGCATGGCCCGTCTTGTATTAAAATGAGATGCATGTCAAGACTCACCTTTGGGTTCATAACATAATTTCGATGCAGTTCATTCATTCATTTTCTTTTTATCTTTTAAAATACCAAATGGAGTTTATCATGTGTAAAACATTTGATCGATTTAATGGTAATCCTTGGTGTGACTGACTCTGAAAGTTAGGCTAACCTCAATATAAGAGGTAAACCAACAAAAACAAAAAGTTCCGATAAATCATCGAGACCTTAGATTTAGAGGCCAAACTTTAAATCATGACAAACTTGGAAGGTGCTCTTCTTTTTTTGCCCTTTTTCTTTCTTTCTTACTACAATGGAGATTCCAATTCCCACACCTACGTCCCCAACCAGCTAAGTTACAGTTGAGGGACAAGTTAGAACTAGCTCATTGTTATAACTAAGAGGTGGTAGGTTGAATCATGTTCCCAATAGGAAACACCCAACCCATTGACAATTGTACTTTTTTGTTGATTTAATCCAAGGATGTTGTATTGGGGCAAGCACCAATGCATGAGGTGGTATGTGCATTTGAGAGATGGGTCCCATTAAAAGTTTCATATCTTTAAATAAGGAATCAATTCTCTCTTGAAATTCTCATGCGTGAAAAATTCTCCTTATTTATTTATTTATACACAGAATTCTCTTCTTCATAGAAAATTATCATTTACATGGTGATCAAGTCAATTATGAATTACCATCCCCAATAATTGGCATGCGCTCATGTAGGTACTACATGGATTTTAATCGGTTTTAATTTCTTGTGGGGCTCACTAATTCGTCTCACATAATTCTGGATCTTGCCCTCACACCAATTCAAAGAAGAGAACAAAATATGAAGAGAATAGCACTATTTACATGTTTATAGTTCACTGCCATTGGTCAATGTTAAATACTTAAAAGCAGTTTGTTCACATGGTTTACATATAGTGAAGTGACAGTAATTGTGATTCTTGTAGGATTCACTTGCGGAAGACTTGAAGAAAGAGTCCTCCATCAATATGAAGAGTCAACATGGTTCTGTACCTAACAGCCCTCTTCTCGTCACCTAGCTTAAATGTGAAGAAGCTAACCAGAACTGCTGCAAATATCTTCATCTGCGTATATGCAAATTCCTTTCCTGCACAAATGCGTGGCCCCGCCTGCAATGCCACCCAAAATAGGCCTAGTCAGTTTCATTAGGAGTGAAAAGGAAAACAAATACATTTTTAATGCATTTCGTAGGCTTGAAGCTGCATGTTTTCTTCTGCAAAATTAAGAAGGTGATTGTACGGGCATCTTCAACTCACTGAAACCTCTACAGATACGATACCTTATCTTTTTTCATGTGAATATAGTTATAAATCATACTGGGCCTCTTGTGAGTGTGATTTCCTCTTTTGTACATTTGATTGCCAATGTAGGCATTATCATCAATAAAGCTTTATCCCATTGGCTGGGTTTGCTTTATGAGCCATATGCTTCTCACCTGTTCCTGTTTAAAGCCATACCCTGTCAATCTCAGCCCTTGAGATGAGTTTTACTTTTAAAAACTCTAGATCCAGTGGATAAGGAGCTTGCAATGGTTCAGAGTTAAAACAATTCCTTCTATTAATGAAGTCCAGAACACACCCATGGGATATCTGTAGTTAGATTCAGAGTAACTGATTGTTATTCCTCTAAACCTATCAGATTGATAGATTTCTTAGATTCTCTATGTTAGTCATGGACCATCACATTCCACATGCATTAACTCAGAAAACTTGATTCAACCGACCTTGACTCAGCAAGTCAACTCTACCTAAGATAATCATCATAGAACAAGTCTAATAGAGTCTGCTAAAGACGTGAAATTCACTTGAACTGCTCTTTTGAGTCAGTAAGGCAAGTTGAGATTCAGAATTATAAGCAGATATATATGAATAGAGTGCATCAGAATATATCAACCTTTTTCTGCCTACCTGAAAAGCAGTGAATTTGAAAGGGCTTTCAGGTTGAAATACCCCATCATCGTTGAGCCATCTTTCTGGTCGAAACACCTCTGCATCGTCCCCCCATAAGAACTGCATTCTCCCCATTGGATAAGGAAGGTAAGCCACATTATCCCCCTCACTAACATTGAACCCATCGGGAAAAGTATCATCAGAGCAGCAACACTTTCCATCCTGCAATAAACATGGATCATCCATTAAAAGTACCTTCTTCCAAACAATGCAGGATAAGCATAGTGCTAATTTCAAATAAATAAAAAAATAATAAAAATATATAAACAAACTCAAATTTTGGTTTGGCAGGTTTTTATGTTCAACTGCCAGCCCACACTCCTTTTTTGGGTTTTGCACTGACAGTGACACGTGACAAGAAATGAATAACGTGAGAAATGATTTAGTTATTTCTTCATCATCATTAAAGCTTGTGCTATGGATGTTGGGTTTGTTAAGAAGTGGACTACATCCGAAGGAGAGTATTCAAAAGGATTTATTTTTCCTCTACTAACACTACAAGGTTTTAGTATGAATGGTTAGCGAAGGAAATGTAATATGGTATCAAAGCCAACCGATCGTAAAATCGAATCCCAAAATGAATACTTTTGTTGGTCTCGGGCCCGATAAAGGAGGAGGGGGTTAAACAGCCAACATAAAACTTCTGTTTCATATACAACATGAACAAGTAAATTTAGTTATTTACTACTGGTTTAATCAACTTACCACAGCAACGGCAGGATAAAGTCTCAGAGTCTCAGTAATCGCTGCATGTAGATAATGCATCCTGCTGAGTGCGTCTTCTGTCAATCCTTCCACAAATTCGCCAAAGGTTGTTCCCTCTTTTGCATCAATCACCTCTTTAACTTCTCGAGCAATCTTTTCTTGGACAAGAGGATTCTTACATAACATGTAAAAGAACCAAGAGAGTGTGACTGCAGTTGTGTCTTTACCAGCAATAATGAAATTCAAGATAATGTCTCTCAAGTACCGATCACTCATGTTGGTCGGGTCCTTGTGCCTCAATACCAGGAACCTTGACAAGATGTCTTCTTTTACCATCTGCAACCCGAAATAAGATGTGAATTCTGCATTCTAGATACATAGAAGGAAATTTACATGTATTATACAGAGATTTCAGGTTACGGACAGTATCTTGTTGGCTGCAGATTTGCTCTTTCTTGCTTTGGATCACCTTATAAACAAACTCATCCATCACTTTCATTTTCTCCTTGAGCACTGCTTCAGAACCGATGTTGAGAAGCTTCTTCATCTTCCAAAACATGTCAACATAGCGATGGAATGTCAGGGCACTCGAGTCATCAAAGGCCTCAGCAAATCTGTTCCCTTCCTCATTTGATCCGGATAATGTGTTCAGTTCAGTGCCGAATCCAACCTTGAATATCGAGTCCAGGGTAGCTTTCATGAACAAGTCCTACTCATGGAAGAATGTTTTGGTGGTAAGCATGTGAAGAATGACTATAGGGGAAAAAATGGTAGATTTGTTGGTAGAATTAGGAAGTAAAGTGAATCAAGATTAAGTTAAAGCATGCGTGAATAGGATGTCCAGTGTGGATGGCAGTAACTCCAATGCTAAAACCAAAACTGGCAGATAACGGACTGGGTTTAAGCACCTAGGAATTTCTCAATTGGGCAATTGATTTCCCAACCGAGACGGGTGGGATCGCGATCCAAATAATTCCAAGCAGATCCAAGCACAAACTGGATTTCTAATTATTAAATTTTATTTGATAACCATTTCTATCAAAACCTCTAGTTGTTACTATGGTACTAGAGGTAGCATAGATACTTTTCAATACCCACTTTGTTTGGAATATATTGAAAAATAAGAAATTGTTAGCTAAGAAAACTTGATACTAACATCCTCGCGCAACACAAACAAGTCTCTGAAAGGAACGCACGAAGGAACTGGGAGATTTTTTGCCGCAAAAAATAGGGAGCACAAATCTCGAAGTGAGACAACCAGTTCATAAACTAGGTGAAAGGGACATATATTTCATTCTCTCTTTATTTGATGCTTTACTTTGTCTTTATTTTACAGTAAAATTGCCAAACGGGCCCTAAAGATCCCTTACTCCAACACTATCATGGATCACATAGCTTGCTACTCATGAAGTCTACTTGAATACTCAGCCAAGTCGACTCAACTCAGCAGGTAGTAGATGGGTCACATATATAACCCATCAATGTCCAATAATCGAGTAAGCCACTTGGGTGAGTTTCATCTCTCAGCAGAATGGATATATGATGGCTAACAATGATGATTAGAGGAATTGAACTAACTGCCGAATCAAGGTAAAACTGGCACTACCCTCAAGGCGGCTAACCACCAAGTGAACAAGTACTTGTCATAAAGTATTGGGAATTGACGTACATACAAAAACAAAAAGAGTGTGATGTAACTTGTATATATTCAATCATTATCCAATGATCCACTCAAATGTGCAAACTAAGGACTAAATGCATAGAAGGTCTGATAGATAACCAGAGAAAAATTCAACCAGCAAAAACAAAATGAAATTATTTCCATGCAAAGTTCAAGCTCTAAAGACATTATTCTATTGTTAAGTCTTTTCATGATCGAACATGATCTCCTAAAATAAGATCGATGACGACAAATGCTGATTTCTTCAAATTGTGTTTCCTACCTATCCATCATTTTCTTTTAAGGTTTTTATATTTTAATTAACCCCCTCCCTCCTGAGAATCAGTGCTCACGATAAGGTGAGTATTGGACATGAGTTTTAATTTGATCACAGAACAGTTGACCTGTTCTCTCGGCTTGTTCTGCTTGCAACAGCTCCTTCAAACAATTCTTATCCTATTTCTTGAATAGTTAGTAATAGTAATCTATTTGCTCAATAAATACTAAAAGCCAAGGAAGCCCTGTTTGGACCAATCAGGGGGTGCCACATGGGGTTGAGATGTCACATCCCATCTCCTCAAAAAAAAAAAAAAAATCCCATCTCCTTAAAAAATTCATCTTCCCATGTGGCACCCCCTGATTGGTCCAAACAGGAAAGCCCTGTTTGGACCAAACAGGGAATCGGGATCCATACTCTTTACCCTACTGAGCCAGAATCCGAGTTGAGTAAACAAGCTATGTTAGAGCACGCCTAGAGGCTAGAAACCCACTGATAGTTCGTTTGTTCTGCATGTCAAAACCCTTCCAGTACAAGCAAGACAGAGGATTTGGTCTAAGGTGCTGTTTGGGAAGGAGGTAAAATTGGGGGGAGGAAAAAAAGGAGGGGGGCAAATGGAGGAAAAATAAAAAATGAGGGTGTTTGGGAAGGAGGGAGGGAAAGTAGAGAAAGGGAAAATGGAGGGAAAAAGAGTGTGGGACCCACTCAAAAATTTTCTCCTAAAACAAGGGAAAAATGAGGGCAAAAGAGGGAATTTATGGGAAATTACTAAATTGCCCTTTTTTATCCAATTGAAAGTTTTACAAAAGCAAAGGTAAAATGGTATTTACCTCTGTACCTCACAAACAAATAAAATTATACTTTTTCACTTTTCTTCCCTCTACTTTTTGACTTCCCAAATAAGATGAGGTAAAATTAATTTTCCCTCCCCTCTCATCTCCTTCATTTTCCATCCCCCTCAAATTTTTCCTTCCCTCCCCTCCCTCCTTCCCAAACGTAGCATAAAAGGACAACTACGGAGTTTGAGGGGCTAACTGGCCAAACATATCCAAGAGAGGTAAGGGGTAGGATGCTGCCAACCGTTTTTTTTTTTTTTCTCTCTCCTTTCTTTTTTACTTTTCAGCAGTGCCATTTAGGGCCTGTTTGGATGTATGGTGAATTGAAGTATGGTGAGGTGAAGCATCAAATCAAGAGAAAATGAAATATAAGATGTTATGATGGTGTTTTGTTTTTAGTTATTTGGTATGGAATATTTTTTACTTTTTGTATAGAAAAGTGGAGCTTTTTTGTCTTTTAGTGGAAAAAGGAGGTTGCTTTTTTGACTTTTTTTGAAAAATATGAAGGGAATTTTGAAATTGTGTACTTTTGATATGACTCATTGTCTTTTCTTGTCTGGATAATGGAGGCTTTACCTCACCTCACCTCACTTCACCACACATCCAAACACACCCTTAAAGCCATAAAGATGGAATGGGAACTTGTGAGAAATAATCCCAACAGAATGTAATAATTGATAATTCTAAACAAAAGCAAAGGTACCAGTATATTTAATTAAGTATACCTACTTGAATATCTATTGTCGACTGATTAGATGTTGCAGCTTCAGAGATTATCTGAGCAAGTTTGACAGCATTGCTTTGGAAGACGACGCTGCCGAAATCTCTCAAGACCTTAGTTGATAGATCATGACTTGCCAGCTTCCTTTGCTGTAGCCACTTCTCTCCATCTACTGCAAAGATCCCATCCCCCAAGAGGTCGCTCAGTACACTGTAGTGATACTTTCCCTGCAAGCGTTTCCACAACTCAGTGAGTCGACTCAGCAATAAAAACGAACTGATTGAAAATCGTTCTTGGGTCGAGTCCGTTGGTGAAACTTAGAAGTGGGTCACTCACTTGGCTCCCTGGTGTGGGATTTTATTACCTTTGTGTAGTTATTGAAGTTGGTTTTGAGGATGTATTCGACGTTTGCAGGATCTGCTGTGTAAACCTCCGGACCCGCCGGACCAAAGAATCTGAAGGTTTTATGCTTCCGCGCAAGGTCCGTAAGGTAGTCATGCAGCCTACTGAAGTTGATGACCTGGTTGAAAGAGGTGCCTGCAAGTGGATGATACCGCCTCTTCCTTCCATTGAAGAACTTGAGAAGGAGGGCAGCGAGAAAAAGAGCAGCAGCTATGGTAATGCTTGTCATAGAAAGAGGACTGGAGAAGAAATCCATGGAAACTGAGGTGGGTGAAGAAAGGCCAATTACCCAAACACTGCAACTGCAAGCGGCTATAATTAGATGGTTGAGGCATCTATCTATCTATATAAATATATAGAAGTCCTTTTGTCTGCCACATTTCCTAACTTGGATCAGGTCTCTGCTTAATATATTATATTTTCCATTTCAAGAAAAAAAAAATTCTTATGAAATTCTTTAAGCAAATTTTAAAATGAGTGGCGCACCGCATAATGCGTGTGGTTATGCTCCCCCAAGTCTTGTGTTCAAACCACACCAAATTAGCCAGGTGTGTTTTTACGAGAGTTTAGCATGCACCACCCAAGGGATTAGTCCTTGGTCAAAGATCAAAGAGTCATAAAGATACCCATGTCATCAAGAAAAAAATTAAAATAAAAATAGTAAGTCCCAATATTTGGAATATGGTTCCAAAAAGATTACTGTCTCCAGGAATCTTGTATATCAATAAATTCGGGTGTCTTGGGAATTGAGATATTATCTGGAAAAAAAAAACATCATGGAAGATATAAGACCCTTAAATGATAAAAGTTCTTGAAAATTGAAAGCAAATCTAAGTTACTGCTCAGAACTATTTTCTAGTAATTTTCCTTTGTACTATCATTATTTTCATGGCTTTTAATCTTTATGATATCTTAAGGGTGTTGTAGTATTATAATAAAATGTAGTTTAATAATAGGGATTCTCACGAAAAAATCAAGCTTAATATTTTAAGCACTCCAACGATGATTTCTAAAAACTCTTTACTGTGATGTGGATTAAGAGTTTAAACTTCATCTTTTCGTAAACTAAATCCACTACGTAGATGCAATAAACACCAAATAAACGGTAATTATAATATTTTCTTTCTCTCAAAATAGACGATTAAGTAATGGTTTTTGCTCTCTTAGAAATAAAGGTTAACATAAAGAACAATAGAATACCAATAAAAAGATTATATGTTTATAATTTTTTTTATACATGTAAAACAAGTTTAAAAAGTCATTAAGATTGGGTACTCACAATCTTTTCTACTCATGAAAATTTGTATTGAACATCTTTCAAAATATAGATCTAATTAGAGAAAATATTAAAATGGTTTTAGGCCACTATAACAACTACTCACAGTCAAATTTGCCGCAAAACCACTTTATAGCCCATGGTAGAGGCATGTCACATCTAAGGGACCACATAGGCCGATTGGTGGTATCTTTTGGTCCCTCAAATATTCATCCAATGAGTACTGCCAAAATAGTGTTATTATATTGGCCCTTAGCCATTAGCAGGTCCAAACCAATAATAAGTACAATTCAAGGCAATGGGACCCAATCCGGATCTATTGGACATTTGATTTGATCTAATCTGTGACATATGGGTGCGTGGCAGTCAGGCAGTGTCACCAACTTGGCCTGCTTTATCAATCAAAATTGCCAACGTAAATAAATGCATTGCGTGCAGGACTCTATTCACACTGCTGGTTGATCTCTCCTCTAATTTTTTATTTCTTTGTTTAACTTGGACAGACAAGAGATTAGGATCCCTTGATTATGGATAGAAGAAGATTTTCTGGGCGCTTTTTTTTTTTTCTAAGTTGGCTACAGGTAAGAAGTGATACTTTAAACTTGAAAGGCCAGCTGCCCACGGATTGAGATCTAATAATAATACTAATAATAAGAAGAAGAAGTCATAATTGTCTGGCTAAAATAAAAGGCTAGTAGAAATATACTAAGTTCCTTAAACCATTTTGTAGCCTTAAATGGGGTGATTATCAAAATCTGTTGGCTAGAAACTATGTAAATGGTTAATTCAAGATTGTATAATAACAAAATGGTTAATTATAAATAAAAGAAGTTTTGTTTTTTTTCTATCTAGTGAGGCTAGTCGATTCTGAAATGCGATCGTCCTCTTTTAGTGAAGATTTTCAAAATCATTCACTTTTAGGAGTTACCTTTACATGATCAGATTAGCTCTTAAAATACGAACTCCTCTACAAAATAACCCAGAAGTTTTTTTCACTGGAGTTTTATAAATCATTTAATTAGCACATAGAAAATAAAATAATATGTTTTAGATATGATTAATTTGACAGTAGTTTTTCTTTTTTTTTTTTTTTTTTTTTTTGCAAATTTGGTTTATGGGTAATACTGGCAGTGTGAAATGGAACAAAGATATCGTAATCATGAGAAAGCAGGTGAAATTCAGAGAGGCCTCCCTCCCTTTGGAGTTTGGACGGTTCGAATATTAATGAAGAAGTTTCCTTATCTTCGTGCAAAAGTGTAAAAAAGGAAATGGATTCCTCGATTGGTCCAAATAGGGAAACAAGGAAACCACATTTGGACCAATTAGGAGGTGCCACATGGGAGAGATGTCACACCCAATCTCTTCAAAAAAAAATCGATCACCTCAAAAAAACTCCTTTTCCCATGTGGCACCCCTGATCGGACCAAATAGGATTTCCCTGTTTGGTCCAAACAAGGATCTAGATCTTAAACATAGGGAAGCCCGAATATGTCGAATCAAGATATAGCCGACATCAACTTCTGTTGCAAAAGTTGGTTCCTCTTTATTTATTTTTTTTGGTAGAAGTTGGTTCCTCTTATTATTATTATTATTATTGATGTCTACCGAGCTGCGAGCATAGACGGGCATGTGGAAGGTTGAGAACAATTCTCAACTTCAATCAACATGGCTTGAATAAGGAAACGGATCCCTTGGACCACTCGCTTCAATCGACATGGCTTGAATAAGGAAACGGATCCCTTGGACCACTGGGGGGGGGGGGGGGGGGCCGCACATGGGGAAGAAATGTTAAATCAATGACATCTCATCTCCTCTTCAAAAAAGAAAAATAAATTCTTTCTCCATGTGGCATCCCTGAGTGGTCCCTGTGGACCAAACAGAGAATCCTTTTCCCTTGAGTAATTGCCTGCTGCATGTGGCTTTTTCCACCACACCCCATTGTCCATTTTCACATGTGAAAATGGAAAATGGGGTGTTGGAATATATATATATATATATATATATATATATTATATTAGGGGAGACAGGCCCATCACTAGGCCTCAAACAAGGGGCCCTGTCCAGCTTGACATTTATATTATATTAGGGGAGATAGGCCCGTTACTAGGCCTCATACAAGGGGCTCAGTCCAGCATGACCTTTTGAAATGAGGAGTTTTGTTTTTCATAAAAAAAGAAGAAAAAAGCTCAAGCGTCAATCTTGGACAGATTCTTTTTCAAGTAGACATTTTTAGGACCGACCCTTTTATTCTCATATTATATATATTTAATCTATTCAAATATATACTAAAATGCCCATTTTAGGTATGGTTTGGTGCTTTATTTAGCAAAAACGTTGTAATTCTTTTATTTTTTAAGATAAAAACTAATGGATTTATATGAAATTTGTTGCTCTTATACCTTTGAAATTAATATATTTCTTATGGTTGACATCTGACCTTTTATACATCTTTTGTTCTATTATCTTTTGGATTTAAAAATTACAAAAAAAATACATCAAATACCTGTGCCCTATTTGTAGCTACACTACATATTGTTTGTTTGTATGCATGCATGCTCATTCATGTGCATGGAAGTTTTGCTATTTCTTTTACTTTGTATCTTTTGTCCCATAGTCCATCGGTTCAAAAGGTGATGTTGGCCCAGTGCGTGAGAATAATAAGATGCAAGAGAAAAGATTATCAAATTTTTTTCTTTTTTTTTTAATCTTGATTTTATCTTATATCTATTTGTAACCTTTGCTCTGTATTTTCATAGCAGTGGATTAATCAGAGGAGAAAGCAATATAGTGGCTCATCGCAGTATAAAAAAGAAGTCAAGATTATTGTTGTACTCTAGGTAGTACAGATCCTCCAAAAGCATTTTGGGCCAGCTGAGCCATGCATATATTGAAAGGCAGTGTAAGAACAACCCAGAGAGCCCAGCCAGCCCGGCCCTTTAATAGCCCAGGGTAGATGATAATATGCTAGCATAGAATGCTCATATAATTTGAGCCATGTGGAGCCATCTTTGCTTCACCCGCCAATCCCTGTTAGCCCAATGTGAGGCATCTCTCCATCCCTAGATATAGCCATGGATCGATCTCGTTCTGTTGGGTAGGAGCTTGTATAAAAGTGAGTGTCTGGGTGCATATGAACCAGAGTTTTTTTAAAAAAAGATCTTTGCTTCACCCAAGACATTCCAAAGAAATGCCCTCTATTGAGTAGATTGTAGCCCACATTTCACTTAGCCCACATTTCACTAAGTTTGAGCTGTTATATATACATCGTTGCATCAATCAATGTACATAAAGCAGAATTTATCTTACTTAATTTCATTTTTTCCATATATTGATGAATTTGAAGGTGAGTACACTCCAATCGAGATGAAACTTGTAGTTCTACCATATATCTAAGAGCCTTTTTGTTTGAATTGTTTGGATCAGTAAAAAGTGAGCCCCATGTAAGTCAAATGAAAGTTTTTCACTGGGAAGTCTCATGATGCAGATGTATGCATGTTACATGGTTTTCAAATTATACTATACTATATATTGTACTCTTGTGTTTTATTAAACATGTAAGATTAGAGAATTCAGAAGTTCTTTTCCCAGAGTCTTCCATAAATTTAATTGTTATAGTAGAAACCTGACTGAAACAAACAGATTAGAAATGGTCCGAAAATGATTTTATATCACAAATACAATACAAGGTGGTGGAAACCTAATTTTGATTGTGAATGGTTTGGACTTAAATTGGTTTGGAGTTAGAAGATCAAAGTCCATTTATGGAGGGTGGATTCATTTGGGGAAGGCTTGAAGAAAGAGTCCTCCATCGATGTGAAGAGTCAACATGGTTCTGTACCTAACAGCCCTCTTCTCGTCACTTAGCTTAAATGTGAAGAAGCTAACCAGAACTGCTGCAAATATCTTCATCTGCATATATGCAAATTCCTTTCCTGCACAAATGCGTGGCCCGGCCTGCAATACCACCCAAAACATAGGCATAGTCAGTTTCTTCATTAGGCTTGAAAAGGAAAACAAATACATTAATGCATTTCCTAGGCTTGAAGATACATGTTTTCTTCTGCTAAATTAAAAAGGTGATTGTATAGGCATCTCCACTCTCCACACACTCACTTAAACCTCTGCAAATACTTTTTTTTCCATGTGAAAATAGTTATAAATTATATGCTCTGTGCCTCTCATGCGTGTGATTTCCTCTTTTTCGTGTTTGATTTGCTAATGTAGGTCTATCATAATCAAAGCTTTATCTCCTGTTATAGTCATACCCTATGATGCACGGATACTTTAAAATGATCGTGTCACATCTCATATCCGACACGGCACTTTTCAGGTGTAAAATCCGTATCCATGCCATGCCCACGGCATGTCCCTGCCTTACCCATTCCGTATCTTGGCATCATGGGCCACTCAATCCCATAAAAGAGTTTTACTTTCACAAACTATAGAGCAGGGGATAAGGAACTTGCATTGGGTCCGAGTTTACACAAGTATTGAAATTTCTTGGTGGAACGTCTGGGACCATTGCCAGTAGGCCGATGTGCATAACTCAAAATTGACTCAACTTACCTTGACCCACAAGTCAACTCTAGTTAAAGGGCAGAATGAGTATAATTGAGTCTGCTAAAAGATATCAAAAATTTGCTTGAATTACTAGACTCTGCGCCCTTTTCAGCCTCAGGGCAAGTTGAGTTTTAGAATAATGCCATCACATGTACTAATAAGAGTGAATCACAAAATTGCTTTTTTATTTTTTCACTGTTTTTGCTTACGTGGAAAGCAGTGAATTTGAAAGGACTTTCAGGTTGAAAAACCCCATCATTGTTGAGCCATCTTTCTGGTTTAAACACTTCTGCATCATCGCCCCATAGGAACTTCATTCTCCCCATGGGATAGGGAAGGTACACCACCATTTCCCCTCTCCTAACATGGAACCTATCCGGCAAGGTATCATCAGAGCAGCATAACCTGCCATCCTGCAATAAACATGCATCCATTGAAAGAAAGAAGACATGTATAAATGCATGCATAGTCAAAACATTATTATTTATAGATTTAGTTAGTTCTATGGATCAACATCATGTGCTACAACCTTTTTCCAACAATGCAGGAATTTGGTTAAATCAACCTACCGCAGAAACAGCAGGATATAGTCTTAGAGTCTCAGTAATCGATGCATGGAGATAATGCATCCTGCTGAGTGCTTCTTCTGTCAATCCTTCCACAAATTCGTCAATGGTTGTTCCCTCTTCTACATCAATCACCTCTTTAACTTCTCGAGCAATCTTTTCTTGGACAAGAGGATTCTTACATAGCATGTAAAAGAACCAAGAGAGTGTGACTGCCGTTGTGTCTTTGCCGGCAACAACAAAACTCAAGATGATGTCCCTCAAGTACCGGTCGCTCATGTTGGGGTCCTTTTGCCTCAATACGAGGAACCTCGACAAGATGTCTTCTTTTGGATTCTGCAACCCAACATTAAAAGAAGTGAATTCTATATTCTAGATACATACAAGCAAATTGACATGAATTACGGACAGTATCTTTTTGGCTGGAGAATTGCTCTTTCTTGCTTTCGATCACATTATACACAAATTGATCCAACACTTTGCTTTTCTCCATAAGCGCCGCTTCAGAACCGATGTTGAGAAGCTTCTTCAACTTCCAAAAGACGTCAACATATCGATAAAACATCAGAGCACTCGAGTCATCAAAGGCCTCAGCAAATCTGTTCCCTTCCTCATTTGATCCGGATAAGGTGTTCAGTTCAGTGCCAAACCCGACCTTGAATATTGAGTCCAAGGTAGCTTTCATGAACAAGTCCTGCTCAAGGACGAATGTTTCGGTGGAAAGCATGTGAAGACGAATTTAGGAGGAAATCAAAGCAAATAAAGTAAGAGCATAATCGCCCTTTTTTACTGACAATATTTGCCCCCACTTTAGCAGAATCAGGAAGAAAAGTGAATCGAGTTAAAGTTAAAACATGCCCAACACTATCACAGATCAATCCAGATTAAGTTCCAACATGCCCAACACTATCATAATTTGTAAGTCACATAGATTTGTCACATAGCTTGCCACTCAGGGAGTCAACTTGAATCCTCAGCTGAGTTGACTCCGCTCAGGAGGTCACGTGTATAACTCCTTGATGTTAGAGAATCGGCCAAGCCACTTGGTGAGCTTAATCTCAGAGCCGAGTGGATTATGGTAAACAAAAATGAAGATTCCAGGACTTATTGCCAAATCAAGGTAAAACTAGCATTATTAATATATACCAAGCTGTCAACCACCAAGTAAACATGTATTTGTCATTTAGTGTTGGGAATTGAAGTTGATATAAAGACAGAAACAGAGATATGTAACTTATATTCAATCTCTATCCCATGATCCACTCACATGTACAGACTAATGACTAGATGCTTAGAAGCTTTGATAGGTCATCATATAAAAATTCAACCAACAAAAACAAAAAGAAATTATTTCCATGCAAAGTTTGAAACTACCAGACATTAATCTATTGTCAAGTCTCTTTCATGAAGAACTCAGTTTCTTAAAATAAGGTCAATGAAGACAAATCCTAATTTCTTCAAATTAAGTATCCTACTCTTCGTCGTTTTTTTAATTAAATTAAGATTTTGATTTTACTTCCTGAGTTGACTACACATTTTAGCATGTAGTGTCAGACTGTCAGAGACCGAGTTGAGTCCATCAACAATATAAAACACGTGGGGGAAATTCTATATGCACCCCTATTTTGGCTGAGTGCGCACACCTTTAGAAGAAAAAAAAAATTTCACATGAAGAAGGAATGTGGGTGTACTTAGCAAAATAGGTGGGTGCATATAGAATTTCCCAACACGTGGCCATTTACCTGTTCAAGGAGTCTAGATCCTTTGAGGCCTTAGCTAGAGAAATCCTGTTTTTAAGAGTGGAACTCCTCTTTAACCAAAAAAAAAAAAAGTGGAACTCCAGCTATCTCAACTATGCTCTCCAGGTACAGGGGGGTAGCCTCAAAATTTAGGTCAATCCTTGTTTGGCATCTCTACTCTTTTTTTTATAGATCCATCTAAAATAGAGCCATTAAAAAAAGAGCCATAAAAAAAAGAGGCTACAATAAAAAAAACGCATTTGATAACGCACGAATATATTTTAAATACCTCGCCTCTATATTTTAAGATCCAAAAGCTCTATTTCTCATCTGCCCATTTTTGGAGCATTTGGATTTTAGAGGATTTGCCTCTAAATGTCTAAAGCGGATAGAGTCTAGAATCTTGTGCCAAACACTCTAATTATTTAAACCTCTGTCTAATTTAGACATTTAAAGAAATAGAAGCATGAAATAGAGATGCCAAACATGGGCTAAGTTTGTTCTACAGTTGGATTGACTATTTGATGTCCAAGGGTGGATCAAACTTGGATTAACGATTTGATGGGTAAAATTTGAGGATATCCCACATATTAGGGCACTTATTTTGAACTGTTGGATTGACTGTTAAATTTTATGTCAATCCAAGTTTGTTCCACCATTGACTTAGAGGATACCCAATATAATTAGAAGGTGTTTATATTAACCATTCTTATCAAATTAGGTAGGCTCCACTATGGAGTTACACCCTTTTTAAGTCAAGATTTCTCCGGTTTAAAGCCTCAGACGATCCTGATTCCTTTCTACATGTCAAAACCCTCGCTACAAGGATAAGGTGTTTTATTTAGGTAGGGGAAAAGGGTTCCCTGTTTGGTCCAAACAGGGTTGGGTGCCACATGGGAAAGAAAAAAAAATTTATGTGAAGAAGATGAGTCTCTTCCCTGTTTGGACCGAACAGGGGATCCATTTCCCTAGGTAGGTGTCATTTAAAAGGGGTTTGGTCCAACTGTCTCTCTTATTTTGACAAGCCCACTGTTTCATCTGAAAAAATCGAAATGGGAACTTACGAGAAATAGTCCCAACAGGATGTAATAATTCTAAACAAGAATTCAGGTAAATTAATGTAAACCCATGGGCACTACATACAGAGAAAGTAACTGAGCATACTTACTTGAATATCTATTGTCTGATTAGATGTCGTAGCTTTGGAGATTATCTGAGCGAGTTTGACAGCATTGTTTTGGAAGACAACGCTGCCGAAATCTCTCAAGCCCTTAGTTGAGAGGTCATGATTTGCGAGCTTCCTTTGCTGGAGCCACTTCTCTCCGTCTACAGAAAAAATCCCATCCCCAAAGAGGCCGCTCAGTATACGGTACTGATACTTCCCCTGCCAGCATTTCCACAACTCAGTGAGTCGACTCAGCAATAAAAACGAACAATTTGAAAATGGGTCTTGGGTGGCTCGAGTCTGTTAGTGAAAAGGAAAGGGGGTCACTTACGTACTGGGTCTGGGATCTGATTACCTTATTGTAGTTGTTGAAATTGGTTTTGAGGATGTGTTCCACGTTTGCAGGGTCGGCTGTGTAGACCTCAGGACCAGCCACACCAAAGATTCTGAAGGTTTTATACTTGCGTGCAAGGTCCGTGTGGTAGTCGTGCAGTCTACCGAAGTTGATGACCTGGTTGAAGAAGGTGCCTGCAAGTGGGTGATATCTCCTTTTCTCTCCATGGAAGAACTTGTAAAGGAGGATAGCGAGAATAAGAGCAGTAGCTATGGTTGTGAGACTGGAAAGGAAATCCATGGAATGGAATCTGATGTTGGTGAAGAGAGACCAATTAACGACCCAAATCGCCTGTAATGGGCTGAAATGAGACTATACTTTGGTCGTTGAGAGAGAGAGAGATTTTCTGGGGCAACCAAAAATAACCAAGAGGACTATAAAGTGTACTGGAGATGGAGAGGGGGTCAGTAGAAGACAAGCAAAACAAAAAACCTGCAATCTTTCACATGCAGACCACTTTGCGGGACCCACTCAGATGCATGCACATTAAATTATTATTATCTCTAGATGATTTTGACTTGGATCTATTGGACCTTTTGATTTGATCTCATATTTTAATTGTGGCTGGGTGCGTGGATGGCAAGTTTCCTTCACCAATTAAGTTGCCAACTAACTAAAATGCTTTGCGTGCCCCAACTCCGCATCCTTGATGATCACCAATTCAGATTGTCTGTGACCAACCTCTCATCTGATTTTTCAGATTGAAGATTTTGCGATCAATAAATGTTTATTATGTTGCAGCTGTCTAACTAAAATAAAAGGTTTTTTTTCTTTTATATTTCTTATGAGGGTGTCGGGACACTTGGAGACCCAACCGACTATTTTTTTGGGTACATGAAGCCCGAGCCTCACCAAGCACCGGGTAAATTAAGGGCAATCCCTCAAAAAAGGCAAAGAAAAAAATGAATGTTTTTCAATAAGTATTATATATAATATTTTTTTATACCACCATCCACTTCAAACCTTAAACTGACCCACCTTTATCTAATCAAAAAACTGAAATAATGGAAAAGTCAATCCTATGCTTAGATGTAAGATGATTTCCAGATCAGATGTTTAGCATGTGTTCTTCAAACATATATTACACTTTTTCTGAGCCTCTCTCTCTCTCTCTCTGTTTAATGTCTTTATTAGGGACATCATGAAGTGAGCACCCACCTCTTTTAGCACATAGGACCATATGATCAATCTAATATCATTCTAAATCTAATATTGATTCAACTGAAGGACCTGATCCCAAAAACCCTTGTAATCACTTTTCCCTCATTAATTATGTATATTAAGTGTTAATTATTCATTGCATTTATTTATTAATAATATATAATTATTCATTATTATTGTGGACTCAACCCTCAACCATTGACCTAAAAGAACGGAAAAAGGAAAGAAAGGAAGAAAACAAAGGTTTTCTGTGGCACAAATTAGTGGAAACTTGAAAATGCATAGCAGAAAAGTTGCAATTCTAGGTTTTCTGATGTTTCGATCGGCGGAAAATTTGTAATTGTAGGTTTTCCCTTCTAGTCGGTTTTTATATTGCAAATGATTGATAAATAAATGCAATAACATGAAAATAATAAATAATTAGTAAATGAAATGTGATCACAAAGGTGGGGTGCACTCATGATAGGTCCTATGATCATAAATCAAAATCATCTGGATCTTTTAGATTGAGTCCTTGCAGTGTGAGAGATTAGATTTCACTGTATATTTCTTGTAGTCTGATACAAGTGGTTGGATATTGGCCTTTTAAGTTGACCAGTAAGCAATATTAGGGACAACACACCCAAGTCTCTGGGTATTTATCTTGAGAAATGGTGCTAATTAGAGCTTAATTTATTGGATTGAGCTCCAATTTAAGAGCCCTATCCTGTCCTATTACTTACTACATGTCACTGTGCCCATATGACGTTAGTAAATAGTGAATAGTGAGTGATAGGAGGTTTAATGGACAAGGTCGTGCTGGGCCAAAGGTTATCCAAGGCTGCAGTTTAGTGACCGAGCCAAATAACGAAGTCGTAACCTAGCCCACAGAACTAAATCAAGCCCGACCCAGTCCAATTGCGAAGACACATTGCATCTGCACTGAATTTGATGCGTAGGCTGACTTCAGGATCCAAAAGTCCCAGACCAACCCCTTTGTCCATAGAAAAGACCTAAATCCAGATGCTAGGCCAAGAAAGATAAACCAGGTCCAGCCCATTTGGCCTAGAATTAGTTCCGGTCCATGATCAGCCTTACCTATATGTTACCCATGAGGGATTGGATTGATCCTAGATGGGCTTCATTGTACACCATAGAAATGTAGTGTTAAAAAGACTATTTTAGAGTTCTATACCATAATATTACAATTTTCTTACTAAATTGGTCACCTTAGCAGCCCATCTTAGCCATAAACAAACTTAATATGTAGTAATCGTTTACATATCGGTTCCAGTAGGGGCTTCCTCTTCAAACCAGGTTCTTATGAGATCCTTTTTATTTTGTTGCTTTAGAGTTCACTCGATTCAACAAACTAGAAAGACTCCCAATCAAACGAGAGAGAGAGATATCACATTTTTGGGGCTTTAAACAAAAAGGCAAATCAGCCATTTGAAAAAAGATCACATATGGTTCAGTCTAGATCAACTAATTATTGGTGTAAAATGCAAAAATTGCTCAACAACTGGTCCTTTCTTGATGTGTTCATTGAAGGCAGGGGTGTTCATGGCCCAGATCAGGCAGTGCTGAGGTCTACCAGGCCTTTTTCTGACCCAAGCACATTAAGGGCCATAAGTTTCTGGCCCAAGCCCAGAGAGCCTTAGACATATAAGGTCCAAGCCCATCCATTCCGTCAGTCGGGCAGACTGGGTCTTTTCTCACTTATTCAGGCTGGGCCGGGCTTTCTATAAATTGATCCAAGACTGATCCATATATTAAATGGGCCCAAATCTTATATCCAAGAGGGTCCCGAGTACTAAATCTGGATGCCCAGAAGCGGCCCAAACATGCTGTCTTTGTCTCCGCCCAAGGCTGGTCCGGCCCATGAGCTATTGAAGATGCCTTCTAGTCTGGGGTTGTTTCAGCACAAGATATTTAGTTATTAACCAACAACCTGAACCATCCGGGAGAGCAGGAAGGAATGTACAAATGCTCCAATCCAACACCCACACAATGCTTGGTCTTATTCCTTGAACAAGTGGGCCCACATTTCAGATTACTAATGTGCCCCAGTCTCCATAGTATGAACTGGAAATCCATGACTGCTCATAAAGGAAAATGCCCAAAACCTATAACACAAAGCCAGTGACGAGGTATACTGTGTTTTGTAAATCCAAATTTAAAATACGAAAGCGTAATGGTGTTGTTTGTTGGACGATATTCTCCCGTCAACCCATTGGGACCAGTGAAATTCAGGGGGTCGCGCCTTTGGGGATGGTGTAGATGTGTGTGCTGGAGAAAATTTTCCGTACATTATAAATCATGAGACTACTTTGAAATTTCACATAAAAAAAATGATATTGTTAATCTGTACTTGTTTAAAAAATCTGATAGCAGAATGTAGCTTCCCTTCGCAATCCAAACTCTAACAAGCATACTACTGATTGGTTTTTTAATCTGTTGAATTTTTGTTGGATTCATAGAAACAAAAGATTAAGAAAACAGATCACGACCTATGAATTTCACAGATCTACGTTTCTGGATTTACATTTTATTTTCTTATATGAACTCTACAACAAAAGAAGTGAATATGATTACTGTTATCATTTTTTAGTTCATAGTTACATTCTGAATTTGAGTTTTTAATTGAATCAGCTTTTCACATGAGATTATAGGGAAAAGAAAAGGAGGAAGATTAGAAGAAGACCTCTATATATGGAAGAGGATCCCCTGTTTGGTCCAAACTGGAGAACCCTGTTTGGACCAATGAAGGGGTGCCATAGGGGAAGAAAAAAAAAAAAAATTTAAGTGGAGGATGAGATGTATGACATCTCCCCCACATGCGGCATCCCTGAGTAGTCCAAACAGGTTTCCGCTTCCTCCATATATTGAGTTTTTCTTATACAATGTTTCCAGAAGATAAGATTAGGGAAAATAAAAGCTGTCATTGGGTCTTGTATGCTCTTCTTGCATTCTCAAATATACACTTTCTTGTGAAGCATCTTCTGTCGTTTTCCTTGGTGGATCATCTGACGATTGATGAACCAAAAGGTGCGTCTTTTACCACTAGCCACCAAAGGTTCATATCAACAATAAATAGTGGGGCTACAAAGCAGCAACTTTTACTTTTCTTTGAAACCATGTGCTTGAAAATCCTTTTATTTTTGTGATATCAATTGTCAGACAGTCAACACAGAATCAACAATTTACTGTCACTCCAAACCAAGCTCAGCAAAGGAGATCAAATCTATAAAAAAAAATGAGGTAAATCAGCTGTATCAGAGAAATTACATTTAGTTCAATCTTGATCAACTAATAATTGCTGTACAAATGAGAATATTGTTTATCAGTATCTAATTTCTATTGAAGGCAGACCAAAATGGTGTGGGAGCACTGAAGGAACTGCTCAAACTTCAGATTAGAGCATGGTATGGGCATTGCACAAGATGGAACCCGCAGATTCGGTGGAATGCGATGTATAAATGGTCCAATCCATAATGAGAATATGCCATGCCCATACAAAGCTCATTGTAGGACCACATTTCAAACCATCAATGAGCTTAGATATATACTGGAAAATAGAATCTCCCAGTTTAAGTTTATCAATGTGTAAAGGATGAACAATTGATACCACAACCTAGTTTTAGAGAAAATCATCAAACGGTGTCGTGGTGTAGTTGGTTATCACGTCAGTCTAACACACTGAAGGTCTCCGGCTCGAGTCCGGGCGACGCCAAAAATATAATTACTTTAAAACATAGTGTTTTGCAAATTATACATCCATTTATAAAACTGATTAATTATATTTATTTTGATAATATAAGAGTATTTTGTATGAAAATAATAGATCTCGAACTGGAGACAGAAAGTTTTAATTACGACTCATCCATCAATGAAAAGTGATTAATTAGATTTATTCTGATAATATAAGGATTTTTTGTATGAAAATAATAGAATGGGAGAATTATAAATCGCTATGAGAATCTTAAGATATCACAAAAAATGATAACATTACCACATATTTAAGAAGTCTGGCAATAAAACAGAGTATTCCCTTTAAGATCTGAATTTAGGGCCTATTTAGCAAGTAAGATCCGATAGAAATAAAACTTACTCAAATAGATCGCTTAGGGCTTGTTTGGCATCTCTACTCTTTTTTTTTATAGATCCATCTAAAATAGAGCTATTAAAAAAAGAGCCATAAAAAAAAGAAGCTAAAATTAAAAAAACGCATTTGATAACGCACGAATCTATTTTAAATACCTCGCCTCTATATTTTAAGACCCAAAAGCTCTATTTCTCATATGCCCATTTTTGAAGCATTTGGATTTTAGAGGATTTGCCTCTAAATGTCTAAAACGGATAGAGTTTAGAATCTTTTGCCAAACGCTCTAATTATTTAAACCTCTGTCCAATTTAGACATTTAGAGAAATAGAGGCATGAAATAGAGATGCCAAACATGGGCTTAGTATCTCTGTAGGTGCACAAAAACTCACAGACCCGGGAGGGAATTTTGCGACCCACTGAAGGAGGACGAAGGTCGTAGCTCCTCGAAGATGATAGAAGAACCGCTGCCTCGAGCCTGAAAGGAGAAAGAGAAGAAGGTCAGAGGACCCTGGCTTGGGCAGCGCAGGGCTCTCCGATGCCTATGTTAGTTGCAGTTGCAGGACTAAGCAAAGGCTGGAGATTTAATTGGTGAGAAGATGGCATACCAGTGTATGTGGTGTTTGTTGGCCATCCTGCTTCTGGAGCTGTTGCTGTGTATACATAGAGGAAGAGAGGAGACAAGAGCGAGACTCTGTCAGAGCCTGATCCCATCACAGCCCACTCTGCAGCCCCATCGGGCCTGACTTCTGGGCCCAATCCCATCAGGCCATTCTGAGCCATGCACTTGGCAGGTCATATGGGCAGGCCATATGAAGGAGATAATATCCCCACACAATCTCTATTTTAAGTAAAATCAAACAAACTTGTTATTATACAAAAGTTATCATTCAGTAAAATTAATATAGACAAACTTGCCACAATAAATTAATAGTAATAAAATAAATAAATTTATAATATATATTGTAAAAGTTACAGCGTATACTTGTTAAATGATTTTTTTAATGTATAATTACTTTAGACATTTATGCTGTGTTTGGGAATGGGGGAGGGGAGGGGAGGAGAGGGAAAATTAATTTTACCTCCTCTTGTTTGGGAAGTAAAAAAATAGGGGGAAGAAAAGTAAAAAAGTATGGTTTTGTTTGTTTGTGAAGTATATGAAAAATTACTATTTTGCCCTTACTTTTATAAAAGTTTCTAAATGCAACAAAGGACAAAAAGAACTTTTTCCCTCATTTTCCTTCCCCTCCCTCATTTTCCCCCCATTTTTGGGGGAAAATTTTTGCCACAAGAAGACAAAAATTTTCCCCCTACTTTCCTCTCCCCCCCCTTCCCAAACACCCCCCAAAAAGATTTTCCCCCCACTTTCCCCTCTTTTTTTCCTTCCCCCCTCTTTCCCTCCTTTCCAAACAGAGGGTTAGGTCCGTTTAAAAAAATAATTTTATCTTTTTAAAAAGAGACAAAAGATCTTAAAACTAATTGTATTGAACGAGCATAGATAGCCGGTATAAAGGAAAGCACTCCCAGCATCCATAGTACTGAGTTTTAAAATAAAATAAACACAAAAATTAGACCTAGCAAATGGCGCCCAGACTTACTTCAGGGCAAAATAACATGTATACTGTTTGGGTGTATGATTCTAAGAATGTGAAAAATAAGAAAAGGAATCACCAGTCACCACATTTGATTTTCATACATCTGAGTTTCCCATTCCAATTTGTCAAGATTGTATAATATTTCAAAATAATTTTAAAAAGAATATTAAAATATATATATTTAATGACTTATAAAAATCTTAGTTCTTAATTAAACCTAATTTTAGTTTTTATTTCATTCATCTTTTCACTTGCAATCTTAGAATAAGACCACGACCATACGTATGCTTTTTCCGGAAGATAAAAAGTAGGAAAAAGAATACGGTCTTTGTGCTTTGTGTACCCTACTAACATGATCAAATCATACACCTCCTTAACAGAATCTTTTGCCTGTTTTGATCATCCTACAATTGATTAAACATTTGGGTGTTTTTTTTTTTTTTTTTTTTACCTATCATTCACCCTATGCAGCCTAAATGGGCCCTCAGCCCCTGACACACAAAGGCACGGCAGCTGTGTCATCCAAAACCTCTAGCAAAGGCTGACAAATTTCTCCAATCGATCCAACGATTGAATGGGTTCCAATCGAAGGACTATCAGAGAACGTCCCCATTATAATCCACTTGGATGGACCATCAGATGGGCCCACTAGCTCTCATCGGTGGAGGTTTATCCTTTATTTCATTATACAGCAAAAGCTACCAACCACTTCCACATCAAAACCCCCACAAAAAAAAAAAAAGCACTTACATCTCATCATCAAACAATAAAAAGTGGTATTATTAGATTCTTACCTTAAATATACATTACAATCTACAATCCCGCTCGTGTATATATCCCACAGTCCAGATGATCGCGGCAACTGATACCATACCATACCATACCAGCCCCTGCATCAACGAATGAATGAATATACAGAAGAAAAACAGCCCCCACTATCCATCCATCCATCATCCCCACCTCCCTCAATCTGTGATCTAAATATCATCTACCCCATTCACTCCACTATGCAATACAAAACAATATATTTCCATTCAACTCCCCCGCTGCTCCCTAAATCTGCCCAGCACACCTTCCAATGCAACATCAAACGCGTCCTTACTGCCCTCCAACCCCTCCTTTGGCGCCACGTACACAAACTTGGGCAGATACTCGGCGATTTTCTCTCTCATCATCCTCACCCTCTCCTCCCCCAAACCCTCCAGCACCGCCCGAATAGAAGTCCCGTTCTTCACGTCCCTACGGTCGATGAAAACCGAGTACGACTCGGGCTCGACCGGCAGATGCCAAGGATACTGCATGTAAGCCGACCGCCTCCAGAAAAAAACCGGAATCGAACCGGCCACCATGCAATCAAAAATCGATCTTCGAGTAAAGCTATCACCTCTCGGCTGCAGGCAGAAATCCGAGTCTAGAAACAGCTGCATGGTCGCCATGGAGCTGTTCGAGCACCGGCTGCCGGAGCAGTCGACAGACCGACACGTGCCCTCCGCGTCGCGGCACTGCTGCAAGAGAAATGCCCTGAAATCGTCCTTGAAACCGGATCGGGCCGCCCCGGCGAAGCAGAACCGGGTCGACCGCTTCCGGTTCAGCACGTACTGCTGCCAGTCGAGAATGTCCGAGTTCGTCCTCGGGTGGAACCCGGTCGGGTACGGGACCCCGATGTCCAACTCGTCCCACGGGTTCCGCTCGATCAGGAGCCGGGTCACGTTCCTCATTCCGGGCATGTAGAGGAAGCTCCCGCCCCAATCTCCGTCGTTGGAGCGGCGGAAGTCCCACGTGATCCTCCCCAGCATCATGAAATGATCCCAGCCGTTTGATCTCTTCCAGAATTCCTGCTCTTGCAGCCAGTTTAGAAGCATGGCGCAATGGCGGTCGCGGTCCTCGGAGTTGTAATTCGACCAGAGGAATTTCCCGACGGCGAGGCCGCCGTAGAAGGGGACGTAGAAGGCGGTGGCGGAATTGGGATCTAGGGTACGGCAGGGATGGCTGAGCATGCGGTTGTGGTAGATGATCTCCGCCGTGAACTGATCGGTGGAGAACCATGCCGGCTTGAGATTCTCCGGCACGATTCCGTCCAGATCGGCGGCGGGGAGGCCGAAACCGTCGTTGGAGAGGGCGTCGCAGCGGGAATTCCACGGATTCAGGCCCTCGCAGTCGTCGGAGAGGTCCTTGTTGAAGACGGAGGGGAGGTCGTAGACGAAAACCCGGCCGGAATCGCAGGAGGCGGCGCGAGGAGGATTGGGTTTAGGGTTAGGGTTAGGGTTAGGGTTTGGGGTTGGAGAGAGGAAGCCGAGAGTGGAGATGGGAAGGGAGCGGATCGTGAGGAGGAGGAGAAGCTGGAGGAAGAGGATGAGAAGGAGAAGCCATGTGCGGGGATGGACCGAAATGTAAATAGGGAGAAAGTGGAGGGGGTTTTTGCAGGGGTCGGAGGATTTGGGCTGCTTTTTGGGAAATTGGGGTTCTGGTGGTGGCAGTGGAGGATCAGATTTCTGAAGCATCAGAAATGTATAGTCTTCCGGTCCGTCTCTCTGCGGACGGAAAACAGAGAGAGTTGCTGGCGAGGGAGAAGGAGAGAAAAGAAGCGAAAGAGCGTGAGAGTGCTTCTGTATGTGTGGTGGAAATGCAATGGTGAGAGAGAGAGAGAGAGAGGCGAGCGTATAAAAGAGGCTCGTCTAGTCTGTCTTAAATTCAAGTTTTCTTTGATTATTTGCTAACGAGGATGAAGCTAGAGAAAATTTGTTTCTAGTCCTTGCCTTTTGGCTCGACTATTTACAGATCCTTGTATTATTGAATTTGACTATGGTTTGGTCAAGTTTCAATTTAAAGAAAAAGACATTAGTGCCCCTCTATAAGAAGATACATGTGGATGAGAGAGTTTAACCCAACCTGTGAATCTAACCTAAATTTGACTCGCCCACATTTATATTGGTCCTCTTTTTTTTCTTTTTTTTTTGGATTAGTGCTAAAATTTTATTACATCAATAAAAAGGTTTAGCTTTAGATTGAAGTGTTTCTTACAAGTCTACGTGTATATCTAATCTCGACTAATTTGTTTGTCAAGTGTCAGCCAAATCTAAAATAGGACTAAATTAATGGCTTGGATTGACCCCTTCAACTACCAAGCATGAATGTTAATGGATCTCTGATTAATCGAGCGATTGATAGTAGAAGTTTTGTGAAGAAATCAATTTTTCCTACTTATTTACAATTGGGCTTGGGTCTATATTTTTTGTTTGTTGATGATCCGTCTTGTTGTTTTAATAAGAATAACATAATTCAACTCATTTATTAATTAGGTAAGGATCCCCAACTCTAATTCAAATAAAAAGAGAATATATTAGCCTGAGGCTTTGAACACTAAATTATTAGTTTGAGTTATGCGGGAGGGTGACATAAGAAATGTGTATTTTGGAGTGGATTTCTCTTTAAAACAAATAGACTTTTTCATTGTGAAGAGCTGTTCATGTCATTTGATAAATTTTAAATGACCAGAAAGGCTACTATTGATTGCGAGTTAAGGAGTAAAAACCAATTTCTATATATGCTACAGGATGACTTTGGAACAAATAAACTACTAGACAGGGGCTATAAAGAAAGTTTCTCAAAAACTTTTCTTTTTCTTTCAGAATCTATTAGAGCTGTTTGCGACACGTGTTATCATCAAGGTGTACAGACTGCCGAGGCAACCGACAGTCAGGAAAACAAATTCACCGACAGGTGGCAGTAATGGAGGTGGCGTTTCCAGGTAAAAGAGATTTGTATGTCCGCGGTGGAACGGGACACGTAGCCCGTAGGCGGACGCAGACACCGACAGCGCCGGTAGTTGACCCCATGGCACGTTTCGCAATAGGTGAGATATATTAACGACGAATTTGGAGATTTCAGGATTCGCCACTCCGTAAATTTTGAGGGTTTTTAATGTGGATTTGTAGGTGTATTTATAAATAGATAAGAAATTCTTGCGTAGATGCGTGAATAAATAAAATTAGGAATCCCAAAGAGGAACAAACTTGAAAATATTAAAAACTGAAGATTTTTCTTGCCTTTATCCTTCAAGCATTTATGAATCCAAATATAAGTTTTCCGAATCTTCAAACACCAATTTAAAAATTTAATTGTTCAATGTGACCTTGACCAAAAGATGGCACAATGCAGGACTCTCAATCCTTTTAAGATAAGTCATTATAAATTTAAGTTACATTTGGTAACCAAATCTTTTGGAAAAAGTTTTTTTTTTTTTTTTAAATTACCAAACTCTATTTTTCTCAGCTCAATACACATATATACACACCAATATCACTGTGAGATCTTCGAGTATTTCGTGTACCAATGGCAATGCAGAATCATCAGATTTATGGATTCGCTCTCTTCTCACCGAATATATACAAGGGCTTCAGTGTTGCGATCCAATTAACTCAAACAAACTATTGTGTCAACGCCTTTGATACAGATTTCACTTTAATTTCTGTAGCACTAACTGCATGACTGGTTATGTTGAGCATTTGCTATCTTACTAATTACAAGTGTTTTGAAAAGTAATCAATTTAATAACAAAATTTGTGCAAGCCAACTCACAGTCGAACAAAGATTGTGTGAATTGAATTTTAGAGGTAGGCTCGTTGATTGACTTAACATATCTGGAATGAAATACTCTCATGATAACATAGTTGGAGCTGGCATCCGTTGGACTAAAGATTTTGAAATCTCGAGTGGTACTGATTCAAACGGTTGGACTAAGATAATTTGATCACCTACATGAGAACTGTGGTCACGATTTTATGATTTGAGATGGATGTGCACATGGGCCTCACAAACTGACCATTAGGAATCAGCTATTAATGCAGTGGATGGTCGCAATTTACTGGTTTCTGAAAGGACCTCCCAATTCCCTATCGTTTGCGTGACATTTTTTTTATGGAGCGCAGTATCCACAGTCGTGGAACTTAGGAACTGATTCCGGACGCCATGTGATTTATCAATTTTAGTTAATGAAAACTAGGTGGCATCCGCTAGCTGGAGTGATTGAGGATGGCGGCCAAATCAGAACCGCCAAAACTGGCGTGCAACCGCAACTATTTTGGCCGATTGCTGTGCTCGTGACGTTCTCTGCTGAGAAAAAATTGATGTTTATTTGGTTGTTACAAGTAGACATAGGTATATAGTTTGGAAGGAATATTTCTTTTTTTTTTTTTTTTTTCATCATTTGAGTCTGTTTCTTCCAACGATGAAGATATACTAAGTTGAAAAGTGAAACTCAATACTGTGATCACCTATTAAAAATTAAAACCATATAAATTAAATGTTGTAAAGGCGGTCAAGTAAAGCTTCCATTTTTCAGACAAGATATCACGTCAAAAATATTTTAATTCAAAACTCTTTCCATCTTTTTTAAAAAAAAAAAAGTCAAAAGCAACCACCTTTATCTATTATTTCTTTAGTGGAATTTCTGTCAGGAATTCTCCACATCCATAAATTTTTGAACATAATGTGACATACTGTCCTTTGGAATTTCTGAATTCCATGTTTCTGCACTAGTATTTCTAAATCCAGCCACATAAAAGGTCTCTTTTGACCTTTTGGGAATCTAGGAATTCCACTCCCTTTGTATTTTAATGGAATTCCTGGATGTTCAAGCCCAAAGGAACATCCAGAAATTTCACTATGTCTAGGAATTCAAGAATTTTTTAAACAGAAATTCCTAAAATTCGATCAAAGTAACAAGCCCTAAAAAAAGATCTACTTTCCCATGCAAAAAACCAAAAAAAAAAAATTATAACAAATAATTAAAAATAAAATACCATCATAATTTATTTATATTTTATTCTTTCTTAAAAATTAATTTTACATCACTTAGACTGTACTAGCAGCATTGCCAAACTCGCCCCAAAGACTGAATGAAGACCGAAACATGAACCCACCTGAATTCCGGGGACAAACGCACATGCAGAGAGAGGAAAGGAACATTGGGACATTTTTTATCCCAAGGTGTGTACGGTAGTCAAGTAATTTTTTGATCGGTAGGGTCAAGTATGTGGCCCGGGACACGTTTCTTCCAAGGGACCTACCTTTTAAAAGGTGTGCTCCACCTCAAATAGATGGCCCACCCTGCAGAGTATAAGATGTCCACATATTACCTTCATATTTCAACTAACAAATTGTGCCTAGGTCTCAAGTGCGACTTTTTATCCGAGTTTCACACTTTTATACATTCTGTCGGTGCGTACCAAATGTTCATTTTTGTGCCTCTCTTGAGATTTAGATTGAATGATGATAGTAGTTGAGAAAGCTATTGATCCCTTCCGTTGAAAAGAGGTTGTGAAACACGTTTTTTAAGTCCAATAGAAATCTATAGTGTAAGATTGGAAAAAAATAAAGATTTTTAGGTTGTTGTTAGTCTGATGTGCAGAAGCTTATGCCTCAGTTAACTTTTGTGTGGCTCACCTTCTATCTAGGAGACTTTTGTTTTTTCACATAAAATGAAATATATGAATCTATTACATATGTTTGTCAAAATCACTATTTTCATTTGAGAAAAAGAGTAGATTCAATATTATAGATGTATTTGGACGTTTTGAGTTTTCTTCATCAAATTCCCCAAAATCCATGAAGAATTAAATTAAGAAACTTTACCTCTTAGCCATTTTTAGCCATATAAAGAAGATAAATATTTTGGATTATGAATTGCTGGCCTATAAAATGCCTAAGAATTTGTAAGACCCCGCCCCGAGTTAATCAAGATTAACTATAATTAATTACAATTAATGCTAATTAATCAAGTCTAATTAGACTAATGATGGTTAATGACCCAACTCAATGAAATTAGTCCCAAATGGACTTAATGAAATGGTAATGAAGAGATTAAGTGAATTGAGCGAGTTTTAAGTCTAGACTAAGAAGACAAGACCTTTTTCGTAAATACGTATTTATACGTATTTTGTCGAATACGGAAACTCTTGATACCAACACGCGTATCTCGACGAGTACGTCAACTTTCGTAATAAGCTCGAAGTCGTTTGACGAGAATCCGGTCAAGTGACCCTTAATTTGACTCAAAACGTAAATAGCCTTGATAAGTGGGCTTTAGTTGCAAAAATGACTCATATAAGGGGAATGGGCTTCCTTTGAGTCCATTTCCACCGACCCCATCTCAGGCAAACCCTAGGCACTGCTCTTTCTTCCTTTTTCTTCTTTCCCCTTCCATTTCTCTCCATCTAAAGTGAGGATTGGAAGCTTGACAAGTGGTTGGAGTGGAGCTTCATCTTCTTCATCTTCTTCCTCGTCTTGGTCTTCATTTCGGAGTAGTGAAGCTTGTAGAGGAACTCAAGGATTTTCTTCTTGGAGCTACAAGTGAAGGAATTTCTTGCCATTTGACTCAAGAGGCAAGTATAAACGTCTATTTATGATGGAAATGCTATGTTACAAGTTTTCTTGAAATATAGGAATGGGTTCTCAACCCATTCCTTGTTGTAGAGTGTGTATTGTTAGGGATTGAATGGAATGGTTGATGACTACTCCAAAGGAGTGAGTTTTCTTGAGCTCTTTAGGTTATTGAAGAGATTTGAGTTCAAGGAACTCAATCTCAGGAATTTGCTTCAGAAGTTCTGGAGCTCGAAAGAGTCATTCTGGGCTAATTGCGGCTAGCCGCGAGGCTAACCGTGAAGCCAACCGTCAAATTCTGTGAAAATGGCGAGCTTCTGGAAAGCTAACCACCAGTTTTCGGTTAGCCGAAATTTGAATTTCGGCTAGCCGTGAGGTAACCGCAATGTAACCGTAAGGTGACCGAAAATCAAGAAAGAAAATGTCAGCTTCTGGAAAGCTGACCGTGAGCTAACCGCGAAATGGCGGTTAGCCGAAATTGAAATTTCGGCTAGCCGCCAGTCACATTCCGGCTAGCCGCCTACTGCATTTCGGCTAGCCGCTGGTCAAGTTCCGGCTAACCGCCTGTGGACCTGATGCTGGCCAAATAATTATTGTGACTGAAAATTTGGCCAATCGATCGGACCTAACGGTCCGATCGATTGTGGGACTCAGTTTGAGTCCAGTGGATTTTGATATTGTGGGTGGAAAAATTTTGGGGACTAAATGCACATATTAAATGTAAATGTGATGTCCATCGAAAATAACACGTGCATTTAGTAACTAGTAATTACACCCAGAATTGGCTAAATTTGGGATAGAGACAAGTAGGACCGTGAATGATTAAAGATTCCTCTAATCCCCTTAAGTCTATAATGACTGCATACAATGAACCACTGAATACTGAATAAATGTAATGAACCATGGAATAATGAACAAAATGAATAAATGCAATGAATAATGAATAATCCTGCTGCAGCAGATGATTGGGGTGTTCCGGAGCTCCGTGGTGATGCCAGTGATCTCTGATCAAGACACTGGTAGATCCCACACATATAGACTGAAAAGTCAATGAATTAATAAGTCATGTAAGGAAAACTGAAACAATATTGAAGCCTCGGCCATGAATGGTTCGCCCTTCCGCCTTGTGCTTAATTAAATTGATTAAACGAAAGTGAAATAAAGCCAGGCCATGAACGGTTTGCCCTTCCGCCTTGTGCTTAAGTTTCTTCCGTTGGAAGACACGAAATGAAACGAAATGACATGAAATAAACGAAATGAATTGAATAATGCTTCCTTTGGGAAGACAATGAACTGAATGATAGTAACACTATTGTAATTGTAAATCTAACCATTGAGTATCAATGGGCTATACTGTACATGATATTGCATTAACCTAGATGTAATTGTCTAGAGTTGTTATATTGATAATGGACAAGTTTAGCATGTGTTATCATAAATGTGTTTATACATTGTTGAACCGTCGTGTTCATAGTGTTATTGATGGCATTACAGGCCCAGTTGCCCATCCCGGCCTTGCAGAGGCCGCGCCGCGAGCGGAGGAGGCCCATCCGATACCTCCAGGAGGTTTAGCCGAGTGGGCATAGCTCGGAGGGCGTTGATTTTTAATGTTTTGGAAATTATTTTTGTGAATCATTTGATAGATATTTTGTATATCATTTTGAGATGTGATTAGATGTCCCCTGCATTGTATTGAGAGTATGCAGTGGTGGACTTCATTGGATTATACTTTTGTATATGTGAACTTTACTTGTAATGTAAAGTCAATTATTGTCAATGTATATATATGTTTCCACAAAAATGTACATTTGACAGGTATGTATGTTAGATCCCTTGTGAGTCTTCGTCTTAACTCCGGTTAATTCGAGATTTACGGGAGTAAGTATGATGACATCGCGATCCGGGTTAGGCCCCGATTAGTCCGATCTCGGGCCCGGGTCGTGACAGAATTAGATCTAATAGTGTGGGTTTTTTCATAAATTTGTCGAGATTCAAGAAGAATTTAGATAATAAAAAAAAAAAAACTGGCCTCTTGTCTTTTTTTTTTTTTAAACGGTAATAGTAAATTAGATTAAAGATCTAAAGAAGTACAAAATAAAGGTAAGAGCACAAGGACAAACATGCGAAGGTATAAGAGCTAAATCTCAACGCATAAAAATGCAAATTAAAAATGAGCGAAAAAAAGGAACATCTCTTTCTACCCCCAACTTTGCCAAAGCATCCGCTATGCTATTTGTTCACCGATGCACATGATGAAATCCAACGTTCATAGATGAAGATAAGGTCTTGATTTCATTGAAAATGAACTGAAATTTCCAATCCGTTATTTAGCATATAAAGAATTTAGATGTTTCATATCATAAATTGGGGGGATCACGGAAATAGAAAACAAAAATAAGGATTTTTTATGGGCCCCATTTGAGAAAATGGTGCCTTTTACATTTGGGACTTTAAAACAATTTCACACCTATATATGGACGTCTGAAGAAGGTGTGAAAAGGGCACATTTTTAAAACCTGATTTACGCAATAAAAAAGTGTAAATCAATGCAAACAAAACATGTCATATGCGTAAATAGTCATGCATGTTTGTATGGAACCACCATGTTTCACACTTTCCTGGTCTATATCCGACCCTCCCAACTATGTCACTACCAGACCAACCTTACATCACAAGCCTCCCTACCTTTGGATATGTAGTAGCCTAAGTTTTTTAGGTGATATGTACTAATGTTTGATGATGATGAAATAAGTATTTTTATTTTTATAATGATTAGAAAGGATCATTAACATGTAACTACCAACATCTCAATCCATCCATTAAAGTTCGCTTTTCAAATCAAATTTGAATGTGGTCCATGACCAAGACCCAGGGCCGATTTTTTATAAAAACTTCGCTTAAGGCTAGATGTGGATCTAAGACCTACATTACATAGAATTCATGTCCAATTCAAATATGGTGGTGAATCATGTACCTCATAAAACTACCGAAATCCGATCGGTCCAGACATCAAACCAAACTCAACCAGTTTATATGCTTTCTTTATAAGTGGGATCTATTGTTGTTCAATCATTAAAACCGTTGATGGAATGCATGTGCTCTTTATTGGATTAGAGGATGTTCTCATAATTTCACTTCCTCCATCCAATGATAGAGAGTTAGTTCCTTTTAGTGAATGAGATTTTTGGAGCATCCATCAATGTGGGTCCACATGTGGATTTGTGAATTCTTTGAGCCATTCCTACAAATCCATCGTTACCATGTTGGTCTTCACACGAGTGATCCTCACTGACCACAAGCGTATAGTGGGCTTTGTGGGGTATGCATGTATGGGCTCACTACTTGCTTCTTGATCTTCTAATTATTTAGTTTTCATGTTCTATAAAAAAATATTTGGGATTTTAGAGGTGCAATCTCAACTTTACTTTGTTTGGCGAAGCGCATGTTCATTTGCATAGAATACATATGAATGCATACATAAGAATACATGCCTAATTAAGGTGTTTAATATGAAGATAAAAGGTGAATGTAAGAAAATAAGCATCAAATTAATAACCTTCTTTTATGAAAATAGAATCGAGGAAAAATAAAAAATGAATGTCCAATTATCACCCTAATAACTCAAATCCTCCCATCTATATGCATATTATATTCATCATCTTGAACCTCGTAATCTTTCATCCCTCACCTCTTTAATAAGCTTAAAGATGGAGCTCATCTACTTTTGAGTTCTTACGTATTCAATCCTTATGTATATTGTACTGTATTAAACAAACTATCTCCAGGTGTACTAGATGCTTCTTTATCCCTCTCTCCTAGTACTGAATTTGCATCTTAATGGGCCTTTTAGCATGTCAAGAATTAGAAATAGGTGAAATTCCAGTTCGTACTAGAAGTAAATCAAAGCTCAAAAGCTCATTGATTTCATTGTTGTCAATTCTAAGGGGTTATGTTCTCCTATGAGCAGATTGTATACTCGTCATATGCAGTCCAGCGTATGAGGCCCACTTAGGTACCTACTAATTTGTGGGGATGGAGTACATGAAAATGTCTCATTATGGATAAGGGTCCGCAAATAAAAATCAGCTCTCGCAAGTCATCGTAACCCTCAATTTAATAGCCATAAAGTACTTTAGTGGTTTTTAACCATAGATTTCTTATAGATTCAAACCAACTGCGGTAAAAGTTTGATGAGAATTAAATTGGGCTTAATGCCAGATCATAGGGGAATGAGACTGTGAAAGGATCTGCACATATCAGCCTAAGTAGGCCTCATAGAGCTGGACTGCACATAAGTTTGTTCGTAGGATAACATTTCTCTAACACTAAGTAGGCTTTTATGTTTATGTTCTTCTATATCCAGATGACTTGGATCATAGTGATCAGCTATAATCCCGTTACAAAGATACTATCCATCGGTATGGTCCAACTCTAAAAATTCAAAGCACAAATCACTTTTCACTGTGTTTTATCTGCAAGCTAATATAGGTTAAGCCTATTCTTAAATTGCTTACATGTAAAAATTACATTTTCCTAATCTTGACCAAGAATTTGAAACATAATTAATCTGAGTATGACTCTAATTGGAGTGAATTGTTTTTTGACTTATAAACAGACATCAAGCTGTTCAAGTTTTACATGGGAACCATACTAACGAATTTAGAAGATTCTCAGTTTTCACAGTATCTGTAACGATGTACCTGTGGGCAGCATAGTTTTCCTTGGCTGCAAAGCATAACCTGATGATTTCCAAGTATGCATATGGAATGGTTATGTTCCAATGTGCCGTTTTAAAGTGGGCTTTAATTAACAAAGATGGCGAGGATTGCAACAGCAGAATAGCATCAGAACGTCATTAAGTGTTATTTAACGAATCTTAGGTCATGCTTTGTTCTTACATTAATGATTGCAACGTATAAAAAACTTGAAAAAGGAAGAAACAAACGGGCACGGTATCCTAATAAATGCTCCAGTCTTGTCTTCTTTTTGTCTAATCATTCACGTAAAGTGTTTGGTGGCAAATACTTTTTGTGTAAAATAATCATCCTAATACATTAGTATTAGAATAATGGAAGAGAAAGAGAGAGAGAGAGTGGAAAAACAAAGCAGCGTCTCGCCACACTTATAATAACACTCTTATATATTACAATATAAAAAGTTTATTTGGACAAACTCTATAGACAAAATTTGGAACAAACTGTCCACGTGGCACAACGTGATTGAGCTCTCTCAAAAGTTGAAACGCATTATCTTAATCACGTTGCGCCACGTGGACAGTTTGTCCCAAATTCTGTCTATGAGTTTGTCCATGTAAATAAACTGATTACAATATGCTTTCTTGCATTTGTAAGTTCAGGTGGACGTGCGTGAGAGAACGTAGGTTAATTGGTTCGAACACCACCTCTCATTCACTCCTCGAATATGTGAGTTTTCAATTCCATGTATGCAATTCTATCTCTCCCTTGGGGTTGGGGATACTCTTTATAAGAGATCCAACCCTTTTAGCTGGGCTATCAAAATAAATAAATAAAAAGAGGGAGTGACAGTATATGTGCGTCAAGGCTTTTGCTTGATGAAATTGAGGTGTTTTGTGGAAAATCAGAAGGCCAACAAGTTCATATGATTTTCTATAGAAGAATTGTGGAAAAGGAAAATTGATTCCACTAACAAGTTTTCGAGAAGGAAAAATAAAAGATTTCGTTATGAATATGCATAAGAGGAAAACAATGGTGCTTTGTGGACAACTTTGTGTAACATGAGGATTATGCACTAGCGTGAATTTTCTTTTCATTAAGGAGGCTCGTAGTCCCAATCTTATGCTCATTTCTCTCTCATAGGCAAAGGGTCAATTTAAAAAAATATCCTTCTCTAATGGAACCCTCATTTTACATAAATATGCCCTCTAACTTTGTCGTAAGAATTGCATGTCTGCATCTAAAGAGTTCCAAATCAAAATATAAAATTGATGGTAATATTCACCTACATGTGGTTTGTATGCGCTCCGTGCATTTGGGATATTGCATATTAAGGTGGGGTACACCTCTGAACTTCCCGCATTACTCGTGACTTCATTTAGAATGCACGGTGCATAAATGAATTGTGCACAAGTGAATATCTTCTATAAGTTTATTCTGATAAAGTCCATATATATAAATCATAATAAATGTTATGTCGTGTGTATGACCGACCACTCAATAAGATAAGATTTGATCTTTTAAAAATATTCTTTAGGAGATATTTTATCGTGTAATTGATTACATAAAAATTGTAAAAAACTTATTTCTAAAAAGTGGTTAAAATTTAAGAAACAAAAGAAAATTTCTAAAAATGACCATGAAATTATTTTCCCTTTAATGGAAAATGAATAAATGGGATATGGAAAATAAATACCCAATATCACCCGAATTATTCAAATCCTAGGGAAGTGTGGGATGCAATTTACTTCTCCAGCTTGCTCTTTCACTTTTACCTCTTTGATAAAACTCATTTGTTAATAAATTTTTATGTGTTCTATACTGGCTCGAAATCTTCTCAATCTATCTGTTTCACTAGCAACCGACACGGAGAGCCATTAAATGTCGGTTGGTTGGCCATCTCTCTTTTTAGTTGTTCTTCCAATTAGTGTTAATCCTTAAAACACTGGATTTCTATACTCGCATAGTTTAGCCTACCATACAAACTTCACCTTGGGGTTTTTCATCCAAAGGTCATGATATCTTCTTTGTGTCGTTTCTGTCAACATTTTCTTCCAAAGGCAGATGAAAAATGAAATTTCTCTCAAAGAAGGGGCATGAGATGAAAGTAAGCGTGTCTATTTGTTTTTTTAAGACATTGATTGCTAAACGTTTAAAGTGATTCCTGGTGGACTTCAATCTTCATAACGGTGCTATTTCCATTTTTTAATCTTTGCACAAGCAGTTTCACCATTTTACAACTGATACCATAATAACTAGTGGCATGTGACATGCTCCTATTTAGAGTAGAGGAGAGGGCCTCTTTCAACAAACTATTAAGATCACTAGTGCCATCTGCCATGTGACATGTTCCTCTTTCGAGCTTAATTAACAAGAGGAAACTGCCACCTATTCAACCAGAGAGGGGAGGTCTTTACTTCATCTTCAAGCTAAAAGTACACTTGAATCTCAGATCCATCTTCAAAACACTTCAAAGCCGCAATTTAAGTGCCACATCCATTTTATAATAGTACAAATGATGCTGAAAACTTGCAAGCCACATGCCCCTTAAAAACATGTTCCTGTGTATGGCATTGGAAGGGGACAACACACCTTGACCTCAGCCAATTTTCTAGAGGGGCACCATTGAAGATAGATGAAAGGACCACATGGATTTGATGATGCCAGCTACATCGGTGTTGTATTGTTGGGTCGAATATCAACTCATGGACACTTCAATTATATAGCTTTCGTTCATTGTCTTTCGAATAATTTTAAAGGCCTGGCTGCCAAGACCTGAATCATTAGGTTCGGTCCATACAAAGGTCCAAAACATTGATACATCAGTTAGGTTAGGTCTCATTGTTTTATCACGTTCCTGGGCCTACGGGCTACAATCTTGAATTGGCAAGTCTCTCTCCAGCCTCCCCACTTGCAAATGAAAAAGTTAGTTTTCATTTTTTTTAATAATGAAAAGGTACAATAATGAAAAGGCTTGTTATCTCTATATCGGTGGCAGGTCTCTCTCTGCCTTGATGGAAAAACAATTTACATTTATTAAGAAATTCGAGTGCGTAAAACCTATAAAACATATACAGCAGTTCAGATGATGTGGCCTTAGGACTCAAGATGAGATAGGAGTGTAAGGAAATTATCTTTAAGTCCATTACTAGGACTAGAAGTCCTTTCCTTTCCCGAATTGTGGTCATTATAGGAAATCTGTTTTCTTAGGATACATGCTATTCCTTACACAAAAAGGTTTCTTAATGAGATGTATTCCATAACAAACTCTACCTTGATGGATGGTTGAGATTAAGTCTATGGAAACCCTGATTGGAAATTCGGTCCTCTTTTCACCTATAAAACAAAGCCTTTCGTCCATCACAAAGGCATTCACGAAAATCAACACATTAAGGTTTTATAGGCAAGGAGAGAGAAACCGAAACCATTCACATAGTCTCTTTCTCGACGGATCACAGCATCAATCAGCAACAACACCAGACTGCAGGATCAGAAAGCCCTCTACATCAAGATGTCTGGAGGTACTCTTTAATTTATTTAAGATTAAATCCTACACGTGATTATCATGCTGTTCACGATCTTAGGGTTCATGTTAATAATAGTATAACATGTGGTATCAGAGCATGGTTTTAGAACACATGATCGTCCATTAATTAGGATAACTATGCATCGCCATAATCGGCAAATATAGATCCGTTCTGACTCTGTTTTGCAGCAATTTATCGATCCAACTATTATGGCCTGCATGAATGGTTTATATTTATGTTATTCCGCAATTTTTTTTTTTGGCACGACTGTTTGATCGTGATTTATTTAAGTTTTGAATTTTCAATTATGTATAAACTCCTGCGTGAGTAAAAATTCAATGTAATAATGGAGGAGATCAGTAACTGGTACGTCATGATTGAAGAGGATATTGTTTCGAGACTGAATATGACGTTTTGAAGCAGTCGAAGATAAAGACAGATGATCGAAAAGAAGGACAGAAAATAGGCCATATAGTTGGATCATATTTTCATAAATTCCATATTATGTTGATTATCATTAGCATGTTTCAGCCCCAAAGAGCCGGAGGACAGCCCTCGGGGCTTGGCCTTTTTACCAGTACTTTTCATACAATGAATGATCTATCATGAATGCATGCAATATATAATGTTTATATTCATATTAAGCCTTTTTTATCACCAAAGTTGTATGCTTAGGGTTAGGTCTCACCACAGTGACCCTAACAATTAAATACTGGAATTTGGCCCTAAAAGTACCATCATCATGTTTACATTACATATTGTTCAAGAAGGTATGAAGCATTTAGTCGCCCACAGGCGGATTATACTCATACGATTGAACAATAATTAAGGAGTGTTTGTTCCTCATTAAGATTAACATCACTCATTTACATTACCTTGAATATGACGACCTTAGATGGTATAATGCGTAGAAATTATGGTGACTACCCACAGGAGCACCTAAAATTTTGTCGTTTATATTCATATATTATGCGTGTGTTGTCTTATTTTTATTAAAGCCTTATTGTTGTATCTCTATTGCAGTTCTTGCAACCACTAATCTCACTTCGCATGCTACCTCTGTCACTAAGCTCAATGGAACCAACTTCTCAGAATGGAAAGAGCAAGTTGAGTTTACATTGGGGGTACTTGAACTGGATATCGCTCTTCGTAAAGATAAGCCAGCTTCACTCACTGATAAAAGTACCCCTGATGAAACAACCTTCTTTAATGCCTGGGAAAGGTCTGACAGACTAAGCACTATGTTTTTGCGAATGACTATTGCCACCAACATAAAAACATCCCTTCCTACACCTGAGAATGCTAAGGACTATATGAAGGCCATTGAAGCTAGGTTTAAGACTGCAGACAAATCCCTTGCTGGGAAACTAATGGCAGATCTTACAACCATGAAGTTTGATGGCACCAGATCAATGCATGAACATGTCATTGAGATGACCAACCTTGCAGCTAAACTAAAGAATTTGGGATTATCAGTGGATGAGGCGTTTCTCGTCCAATTTATCCTAAACAGTTTACCTCCTCAGTACGGGCCTTTCCAAATTCATTACAACACTATTACGGACAAGTGGACAATGAATGAATTGGCTAACAAACTGGTTCAAGAGGAGGCCAGGCTGAACCAACAAGGGATTAAAGTAGCTCATCTCGTTCAAGGAGCTGGACACAAAGCTGGGAAAAAGCATAATTCAGGCCAGAAAAGGGCACCACCCAGATCTAATGAGGCTGGTCAGAACCCCAAGAAGAAAAAGAAGGAAAACTTATGCAAATTTTGCAAGAAACCTGGACATTTTCAGGCAGACTGCATAAAACGTAAAGAATGGTTCGAAAAGAAAGGTAACCCTATGGGTTTCGTAAGTTATTTCGAATCAAATCTTACTTATGTTTCTTCTGATGCTTGGTGGATTGACACTGGTGCTAATGTTCATGTTTCCAATTCAATGCAGGGATTCCTTACGATCCAAACCATAAACCCAAGTGAGAACTTCCTTTTCATGGGAAACAAAGACAAAGCTCCAGTTGAAGCTATTGGAACTTTTCGTCTTGTTTTAGATAGCGGTTATCAGTTAGACTTATGTCAAACTCTTTATGTTCCGTCTCTTTCCCGTAATTTGGTTTCTGTAAGCGCACTTGATAAAGTTGGTTACTCTTTTGAAGTAGGAAATGGTAATTTCAGTTTATTTAAAAATTCTAGTCGTATTGGTTCTGGAATTTTGATTGATGGGCTATACAAGTTTCATCTTAATAGTCAACTTGCTGAAACCCAACTTACCCTGCATTCTAAGAAAACAAAACGAAAGTCATCCAAACTCGACTCTTATTTCTTGTGGCATAAAAGACTGGGTCACATATCCAGTGAAAGAATCAAAAGATTAGTAAAAGATGGTGTCCTTCCGGATCTAGATTTTACTAATATTAATGTATGTGTGGATTGTATTAAAGGCAAAACAACAAAACACACAAAGAAAGGAGCCACAAGAAGTACTGAGCTTCTTGAAATAATACATACAGACATTTGCGGACCCTTTGATGTTCCAACCTTTGGAGGAGAAAAGTATTTTATTACCTTTATTGATGATTACTCACGTTACTGTTATTTATACTTATTGAATGACAAATCTCAGTCTGTGAATGCTGTACAAGTGTTCATTACTGAAGTCGAAAGGCAATTAGATAGAAAAGTGAAAATCATAAGGTCAGATAGAGGTGGTGAGTTTTATGGAAGGTATGACGAAACAGGACAACATCCTGGACCTTTTGCAAAACTTCTCCAAAAACTTGGAATTGTTGCCCAATACACAACGCCTGGTTCTCCATGGCAGAATGGTGTAGCTGAAAGGCGAAATCGTACGTACATGGAAATGGTTAGATCAATGATGAGTCATGCTAACTTACCTATATCCTTGTGGATGGATGCTCTACGCACAGCTGTTTATATCTTGAACAGAGTTCCCAGTAAGGCAGTTCCAAAGACACCTTTTGAACTGTGGAAAGGATGGAAACCCAGTTTACGACATCTCCAAATTTGGGGTTGTCCAGCTGAGGCTAGAGTCTACAATCCACATGAAAAGAAATTGGACCTTAAAACAATCAGTGGTTACTTTATAGGTTACCCAGAAAAGTCCAAAGGATTTAGGTTTTACTGCCCTAACCATAGTACGAGAATTGTTGAAACCGGTAATGCTAGATTCTTTGAGAATGGCGAAATCAGTGGGAGTAATAAACCTCAAGATGTGATCATTCAGGAAATCAGGGTACCTATCCCTTTACCCTCTATTCCGAAAGATGTTGGCAATCCTCCTGTTGTTGAACCATTTAACAATGAGGAAAATCCAATAAATGATCAACAACTCCATAATGAGATTGTCGCCAATGAACATATGGATAATGCACCAGAGGAACCAGCATTAAGAAGGTCTCAAAGACAAAGGAGATCAGCTATTTCCGATGATTACATGCTTTACCAAGTAGAATATGGAGAAGGGACAATTAATGACCCGGTTTCTTATTCACAAGCCATTAAGGATGTTAATTCTAGTAAATGGATTGATGCCATGAAGGATGAATTGAAATCTATGAATGAAAATCAAGTCTGGGAAGTTGTTCAATTGCCTCCAGGACACAAACCAGTTGGCTGTAAATGGGTCTTCAAGACCAAACGCGACTGCAAAGGCAATATTGAACGCCATAAAGCCAGACTTGTTGCCAAAGGTTTCAATCAGAAAGAAGGTATTGACTATACTGAGACTTTTTCCCCTGTGTCAAGGAAGGATTCTCTTAGAATTATCATGGCATTAGTAGCTCACTATGACCTCGAGTTACATCAAATGGATGTGAAAACTGCCTTTCTTAATGGAGACTTGGAAGAAGAAGTCTACATGCGTCAACCTGAAGGCTTCATCATTGAAGGTCAGGAAGACATGGTCTGCAAACTTAAGAAATCAATATATGGACTGAAACAAGCTTCGAGGCAATGGTACCTAAAGTTTCATGAAATCATTACTAACTTCGATTTCATAGAAAACATCGTTGACCCTTGCATATACCTCAAGATCAGTGGGAGTAAGTTCATATTTCTGGTTCTGTACGTTGATGACATATTACTGGCCAGCAGCGACCTTGGTTTATTACATCAAACAAAGGACTATCTCTCTAAGCATTTTGAAATGAAAGATATGGTTGAGGCTTCCTATGTGATAGGAATAGAAATATTCCGTGACAGGTCACTTGGTATTTTGGGATTGTCTCAGAAAGCATATATTGACAAAGTTCTAGAGAGGTTTGGCATGATGACCTGTTCCTCTAGTCCTGTTCCACTGCATAAAGGAGACAAGCTTGATCTTTCGCAGTGTCCACAGAACGAATTGGAACTTAAAGAAATGGCAAAATATCCTTATGCTTCTCTTGTCGGGAGTTTGATGTATGCACAAGTCTGTACAAGACCTGACATTAGTCATGCTGTTGGCATGCTCGGAAGATTTCAGAGTAAACCAGGAATCGCTCATTGGAAAGCTGCAAAGAAAGTACTGAGATACCTTAAGGGAACAAGGAATTACATGCTCACATACAGAAAATCAAGTCACCTACAGGTGACTGGTTATTCAGATTCAGATTTTGCTGGATGTCCTGACACCAGACTTTGCACTCTTGGCTATGTGTATCTCTTATGTGGAGGTGCAATATCATGGAAAAGCCAGAAATCTGAGTTGCTTTACTCATCCACCATGATGGCTGAGTATGTCGCATGTTACGAGGCTGCAATTCAGGGAACATGGTTGCATAATTTTATCTCTCAGTTTGGAGCTTTGAATTTCATCTCTAAGCCATTAACCCTTTACTGTGACAATGAAGCTGCAACCTTCTTCTCCAAGCATGACAGGATATCTAAGGGATCCAAACACATGGACCTTAAATATCTCTCACTGAAACAAGATGTTAGATTACAGAAATTTGTCATTGAGTCTATACGTACAGATTTCATGGTCGCAGACATATTCACGAAAGGACTACCTCCAAAGACCTTTCAAGGACATACTGAAAGCATGGGTCTTGAAGATAGTTCTTAATTATCATTTTCTGCCTTTTATTTCTGTACTTATATTTGACATTTATTGAGCTCTTAATGCAACTCTACATCTGCTATTTCTGTTTTTCCATTGTGTACATTTTATGTTTGGATAAATGATAAACAGAAACAGTCTTTCAACATAGACATTATGAGACCATTACGTATATCTCCTATTACGGTCTAGTTATACCGGTTGTCACTGCTGTAGTACATGGAAGTAAGCATGTTGCAAAATAATGTGTGCACGCCATGACTCCCATTGACCACCGAATTAGCCAAGACACTTATGATAACCGACTCAAGAAATGTTTAGCATATAATGCGCGCCTTATGATTCCTAAAACGAAAAACACTAAAGGATCTTCCTATCGACCAAGTGGGAGACTGTAAGGAAATTATCTTTAAGTCCATTACTAGGACTAGAAGTCCTTTCCTTTCCCGAATTGTGGTCATTATAGGAAATCTGTTTTCTTAGGATACATGCTATTCCTTACACAAAAAGGTTTCTTAATGAGATGTATTCCATAACAAACTCTACCTTGATGGATGGTTGAGATTAAGTCTATGGAAACCCTGATTGGAAATTCGGTCCTCTTTTCACCTATAAAACAAAGCCTTTCGTCCATCACAAAGGCATTCACGAAAATCAACACATTAAGGTTTTATAGGCAAGGAGAGAGAAACCGAAACCATTCACATAGTCTCTTTCTCGACGGATCACAGCATCAATCAGCAACAGCACCAGACTGCAGGATCAGAAAGCCCTCTGCATCAAGATGTCTGGAGGTACTCTTTAATTTATTTAAGATTAAATCCTACACGTGATTATCATGCTGTTCACGATCTTAGGGTTCATGTTAATAATAGTATAACAAGGAGAGGCATCTAAGTAAATGGTCTGGCTTACCAAATCATGGTTCCGTGTGTATAAAAATCAACAGTTAGATTAAGTTCACATAAGGAAGTCGTTTAGAAGAAAATGTGATCCTTTCTCGCCGTGACTTTTGCTACATGAGCAGCTTGCATTGGACCCACCAGAACCACCGATTGATTTGATAAAACTGAGAGAGATAAAGACAGCATGATAGGATTGAAAGGTCTAAGAATCATTCAAATCAAACTATGTCAAGATCATCAGGGGGCATATTCATTGATTCAGTCTTTCAGCTTATTTTTCAAAGCAATGTGCTAATGAAAGGATCATCCAACTACAACAATATAAATGCTTCCCCATCAATATGAGCTTTCTACACTAAATTCATCAATTCCTGTCTACATAGTTTTGAAATTATGAGAGATGGTGAAATTCCTAAATGCTCCACACTCCCTTGTATAATTGTACTTGAGCAACCACCGATTGATTTGATAAAACTGAGAGAGATAAAGACAGCATGATAGGATTGAAAGGTCTAAGAATCATTCAAATCGAACTATGTCAAGATCATCAGGGGGCATATTCATTGATTCAGTCTTTCAGCTTATTTTCAAAGCAATGTGCTAATGAAAGGATCATCCAACTACAACAATATAAATGCTTCCCCATCAATATGAGCTTTCTACACTAAATTCATCAATTCCTGTCTACATAGTTTTGAAATTATGAGAGATGGTGAAATTCCTAAATGCTCCATACTCCTTTATATAATTGTACTCGAGCATGCTGAAATTCCACCAAAAAGCAAAAGGGCCAGAATACCTAAAATCCCAAAACGTCAATTGAGACATTTTAGGTGGTTAAAATTCTAAAATACTTGTTAAATAAAATGTTTAAGTTTTAACACCTCTCGATACTTTCAGGTGCCTAGAAATTTATGCCAATAGCTACAAAAATGAAAATTTGATGGTTTCCAAAACTTAGAAATTTAAATTAAAAAAAAAAAAAAAACTTACAATGACAAATGTCTTATATGTAGTAAGAAAAATGATAGGCATGAGTACCAATAGCTCTCTGACTTAAGTTCAAGAAAAGTATGAAAAGTTAAAAAATAGAACACAGATCGAAAGATAGCTACGATCACAGATAAGGTACTGATGGGTGACTATTACTCACGCCCAGCTTTCACAAGGTCTAACCATGTTTGAAGTGTTTGAAATCCTATATGCAGGCCCATACTAAGTTCTACACAATTCAAAGTGAGGAAAATATTCACCTAAGAGTATTTCGCATATTATGAATATGCTGTCTAAATTATGGGGCCCACTTGAATGCATTTCTACCAATTTCCGTCTTTGTACGGATAAAGATCATGCAAAAAATCATCCCCTTCTTATTAGCCTAGTCCTTGATTTAACCACTTTAAAATTTAATGATTTATTATGTGTATATATATATTAATTTTGGTTCAATCTAATAGTAAGTAAAGGTTCATGATCATAAAAAAATAAATAAATAAGGCATGACGTGGATTGATTCGGATCACCTATCCCAGTTCTCACACCTTCATCGTAAGTGGAACAATAACAGTCCACCACATCATCCAAAAATTTTGGTGATTTTGAAGTTTAAAAAGGTTTAAAGGAAATCACCTAAATTTTTGGATAACGTGGCAGACTGTTATTGGTCCACTCAAGATAAAGGTATAATATCTACGATAGGTGATCCATACTCGACGTGGATTTTGTAAAATCCATGTTGGCTGGGACCCAACGGTAATAACCAGCACAAGCCGGGACAACCATGTGATTGAAATGAAGATTTTTGTTGACAAATTGATGGTTTTCTTTCCTAACTACTGCATATTTTGATGGCCACTAATTCAGAAGTTGGGGGACTTGGTGCAATTGTTCCACAGTGGGTCCCACGTTGAGAACCACGTGGTGGTGTGAGCGGTCTAAAATCTAAATTCCTCCCACCACGCGTGTTTGGTAGAAGGCAGTAAACTTGACTTGGACATTTTATAGTCCGCCTCAAATTGCGCAGCAAAATGCATCTTCCTCTCTAGACTCAGTCAAATATTACGACTCAAGATGATCCGTAAAAGTCGCTTGCAAAACGCATCATCTTTCTTACACAGTGGATTATAAAGGGAAGCATTGACAAAAGAAACCCAAACCCAAAAAAAAAAAAAAAACAGACAACATTCCACTACAGGAATTGGTAAAAAGTTGCAGACCGAGATGGGTCAGCCTGCATCTCCTCTCTTACTATATGAGGGCCCCCAGATGGACCACAGTACACTTGATTTCTGTAAGATAGATTTCATGCACCCACACGACATGTATATTGCCTAAAAGCTGTTAAGACCCTACCCAATTTTGGACCCATCTGCCTGCCAGCTTATTCTCTGCCCCTCTACAGAATTTGATGATATCCCAGCAGTCAAATGTTGCTAGAGCCTACAGCTTTCACCATAAAGCCATGCACTCTCAATACAAATTGGCAGCTCTATGGAGATTTTCCACCAGAATGATGCCATCCCCCTCCAGAATGATTCTTCTGTATCCATTAGATTCGCATAATGTTGGATCAATCATCTATGATGCTGAAAAAGCAGAAAATCTGACTTGGGTTGCTTGAGCAGTCTGAGTAATTACTTGGGTTTTTCTTTCGTTGACTTAAAAGAGCTCATTACTCAAAACAAAATGGAGCAAAGAAATAAAAAAAAAAAAAGAAGGAATCAAACTAAGCCATTCCTAGACCACACCTTAAAATTTCTCTACCCCAATTTAGCAGGACAGTGTGCTACCCCATTCCATTCTCTGGAAATGTGACAAACCCCAACCCAAACAAAAATGTTGACTTGGTCAGACTCATTCAGTCCCCATGGACTTGGGCAAGTCAAAATGTTATAAAAGAAAGGTGTACCTGAATGCAAGTTATACTTGCCATAGCGCCTGACAAGGTTATTTTGTACTTCAATTGCATAATTAACTTGAACTACCTAAGCTTACATGGCAAGTTATACTTCAAGCATAACTTAGCCTCTTAAGACAGTATTAGTCTATGAAGTGTGTCCACATAAGTCATAACCATAGTGAGGCCACATAATTTAGAAAGACTAAGCATCATTTTTGCTTTAAATGGAGATGAAGATTGGATAGACGAGGCTATCATTCTAGTGGCGAAGACCATTCATGTAAGTTCAAGCATGGGCACAAGACTGATGGATTCTATCACTGGCACCCAACTTTCATGAAATTATGACTCGAAAGATCCTTCTTTCTCATTACTTTACCTTGTGATGTGATGCGATGCGATAGTAGCATGGCCTTAATGTGTTTCGTTTGAGCTTGGGACTAACTTTTTTGAGTTGTCCGAGCAGAGTGCTATCTGAATCAAGTTACGTCGAATTCAAGCCCCACACAGATATATTGACAGCTCTTAGCTTGTACCTCGAAAGGAGAGCATCCCACATTCTAGACAGGGAGATGGAGAAGTGGATGTATAGGTTGAAAAATTCTTTGGATGACATACTTACAGTGGGGTCTATGATTGTTAGAGAATTGGGCTGTGAATAAATACCTATGGATTGGGCCCAAGCTCAACTCTAGCCAAATTCTTACAGAGCTGTGCACCATCCTTTGAATCTTAGAAAATGTTTCTTATAAATTCCACAAAGTTTGAAATGGCATCGCATTTTAAGAAGTATGAGAGAGCTTCTTGTTGGAAAGGTGAAACAAAATTCATATAGCTGACCTAATTAGTACAATAATAAGGTCATTCAATATTGTGCTAATAAATTTGATACTTTTGATGTCAGTTTTATCTGGACAGATTTTGGAATGGGATTGTGCATGACCTTGCTCAATTTGGTCAAAGTATTTTGGAGACTGGTGTTGTTTCCTGTTTGTTTTTGTCAGTCTTTTGCTTTTTAGTAATACATTTTTCATTTAAAAATATATATAATTGAGATAATGCTTTGATGATGACGAGAGCTTCTTGCTAAAGAACTCGTAATGGATCTATATCTATGTACTAGAAGCAAATAAAAAACAATGGACCGCTAAAATTTGTTGATGTAACCATTATCCAGTAATAATAGGTAATAAAAGTAAAACAATCCTATAGCCAAATAGAAAAAGAAAAAAGGAAAAAAAATCACTTCCATTATCCACTTTGTGGCCTAGTAGATGAGAAGCCCATTAATTTGTGCACATACAGGTCTCATACAGTTTGTTTTCTCAAAGAAAATGTGAAAAGAAAAATCAGAATAACACAAGTGTTTCAAATTCACTTTCGCTGAAAATATAGAGTACCCAGAGAAAAGATATATGATATACAACAATCCAGGTGACACGACCCGAGCCTGAGATTATGATTAATCCGAATTAACCCCGAGTCGCGTCGCATACTTACTCCCGTAAACTTTACTCACATAAGATTCACAAGGGATATCAATTACACATTATATGGAATATAAACAAATATACATTATTTATGTATAAAAAAAAATCATTTACAATATAAACAACATTCACTTGTACATTTAAATACAATGCAAGGAATGAAAAGTGTGAAATGTTTCCAAAACAATTCCCTAATCAAAAGTTTTCCTTTCAATTTTCGCTTCAATATCATAATCATATGATATTGCTTCAACTAGTCCTCCTGGAGGTAAAATAGAATTAATAGCCTTGTACATTAAAAGCAATTGTACATTAAAGTCCCCTTAATTAACACCCATGGAGCTAAAACAAAATTAATAGCCTTGATTTAATAGATAGGCTCTTTTCTTTTAAACTTAGAAATTAATTCCTGAATCTTTGTTAGTTTCGATTAACTATTCAATGATCTACCGATTAATTCTAGAAACTAACACTATTACTGTAATCCATCTTTCGTTAACCATTTAGTTAACACTTGTTTCATCTTAGTTCCAAATCCATGGATATTAACTTATGGAAGTTCCAAGTATACTATAAAACTAAGAAAAACCACATTTTAATTAAATAAAAAGACCTGAACCTTTGCTTCACGTTCGCTCAAGCGGATGCCATATAGAGAGTAGTTCGCTCGAGCGGACTCCTGTTCGCTCGAGCGAATGCTTCAGAATTTCATTTGAAATTCTAAACCATTCTCCTTTTCACTCCAAATCCATTCACACCCTGCAATACAAGTTTGGAACCTCCTGTATACTTCCTCAAACATCATTTAACACAAATACAACACTTCTATTCCATTGAAACATCATTCAATCACCATTAGACTAATACAAATTAAATCAAATCCATTCAATTCTATACAATTTAGGGTAGAGTTCATAACTATAATAACACTTCTAAAATCTATCCAAATTAGCATTCAAATCACAATTAACTATTATACTTGCCTTCAATTGATGTTTAGCACAAAAACCCTTTCTCAAGGCTCAATTAGAGAAGAAAACTCTTCCAATTCAAACCGTAACTCCATAAACAATTCCAAAACGAATCTTTATAAGCTATACATGATGAAAAGGATATAAATAACCTTATTAAACCTAAAATCACTACAAGTACTTACTTGTAGCTCAACAAGAGAATCACATCTTTTTCCTTAACTCAATCTCCAAAGAAACTTGAAGAAGATGATGGAGACGATGAATCTCACAATTTCCTATCAAAATCACTTGTAACAATCCTTTTCCGAGCATTTGATAAAGAAGAAACAACAAAGAAAGAACCTAGACTGCTCTCTCTCTCCCACTGCTGCTGGAATGAAAACCACCGAATGACTGAGTTTGGGTTTCATTTGAAACCTTATAAACTGAATTTTTCACTTTAACCCCTCACATTTTACACATTTCCAGTTTAAGTCAATTCAAGGCTCATTTGACTCATTTGAGGTCAAATTAACACAAGTATATTATGAAAATTATTGTACTCGTCGAGATACACATGTTGACATCAAGTTTTACTATATTCGACAAAATATATATAAATCCGTATTTACGAAAAAGTCCTTAATTTCTCTAATTTAAGTCTAAAATCCATCCAATTAATTCAATCACTTCCAAATTCATTCCATTACGCTTAATTCTTCTATTTGAGACTAATTCGATCCATATTGATCACTAACCTCAATTAACTCAATTAATCATGCTTAATTTGCAGTAATCTCGATTAACAAGAGTTAATCTCGATTAACAAGGAATGTGGTGTCACACTAGGTTTTCTAGTAAAACCATCGCTCTTCAGTTGATAATTTTTGACTTCCTAAAAAGTAGCTAGGTGCAAAAGTAAACTGACAAAGTTGGCCACAGATAGAGGGTCTCTCTGCATTTATAGATCCAGCATGGGTTAAGATTTTATGGCCTGTGAAACAATGATTTCTGAGAAAGACCCAAGTAATGGACCTTCCAAGACCACAATAATCCATTCATCTCATTACACCCTAGTGCCTTTTCTTAGTTTTCTAAGAGAAGATAGAAATCAAGTCCTGTTATCTTTCGAAAAAAAAAAAAAAATCTTTCAAAAAAAAAAAAGAAGAAAAAAGAAATCAATTCTTGTTTTAGAGTAAAACTATCCTTAACAGACCGTTGATCCTTCCAACTATGAAGAATAGACTGTCTTCAAGTACCATTGAAATTTTCAACATTCAAACGACTTTCCCCCACAAGGGGCCAACAAGCTGCCTTGAGAATTCCTATTAACATCTACCATGAGCTGAGTATACACTTGAAATTGACAATAGCCCTCTGTATAAGAAGAAAAGGTCACATTATATTGTGTTAAGTTTGTTGTAAAACTAGGAGATAAAGATGTGCTATGATGTAGGCTTTTGTCTGAGCTCCCAAACTACTTGATTCAGGGAGGCTTGTATGGGTGGTCTTGTTTATGCCTCTGGGCTTTGTAGAGGAGGAAGTGAAGATCTTAGAGAAGGTGGTTAAATTTATCCTGAAACCATGCCTTGAATCCATGCCTAAGACAGAAAAATCACTACGGACACCAAAACTCACTATCCATATTATACTCCATGAATTTCTCGTAAGTAGAGAGTGTCCAACCCAGCCACTTTAGCAAGTCTAAGGCATTGTTGTAAGGCCCGTAAGCCAGAACCAAGCCTAAAAGTAATTAAGTTTAACATGAGGTTCAAGCTTAGGCTTCTGCATTAAAGCCCATCAGCCCAACCCTACCCTAGCCCATTTACACTCTACTCATATTGTAAGGGGATTTTTACAACAATAAATAAATAAAACTCCTGTATACTTGCCTTCCACCAGTAAATGAAAAAAAATTGTAAATAATGACATCACCGTGCCTGAATAAAGTCTTTCTCCTTTTGTTGACAAACTTACCCCAAACCCACCATATCATGAGTCAGCCAATAACGACACTCTACTTAACTTCAAGACCTTCTGCGAGTCAGCTAATTCCAGCACTCTCTTACCACTTCAAGGCTTTCTTCCTCATCTCCTTCCACTTCTGACTTCCCATTATTTTCTAAATAGGAACCTCTCTCTCTCTCTCTCTCTCTCTCTCTCTCTCTCTCTCTCCGCATTTGTCAATCTCCTCCTTTGATGAAAGGAAATTATATCTGATGGATCCATTGAAGATCTAGCAGAGTTTTTGTTACACCCCATCCCGAGTTAATCAAGATTAACTCTAGTTAATCTTGATTAATGCAAATTTAGCGTGATTAATCGAGATAAATGTGATTAATCATCCAAATGGATCAAAGTAGTCTCGAATAAATGAATTAAGCATAATAGAATAGATTTGAAAGAGATTGACATAATTGAGATGATTTTAGGCTTAAATTAATGGAATTAAGGACTTTTACATAAATACGGATTTATGTGTATTTCGTCAAATACGGGGAAACTTGATACCAACGTGTGTATCTCGACGAGTACATCAATTTTCGTAATAAGTTCGTGTTCATTTGACTTCAAATGAATCAAATGAGTTCCCATTTGACTCAAAATATGAATGAGCATAATGAGGTGGGTTTAGATGCAAAAGTACCTTTTATAAGGTTCTAAAAGAACCCATTTTCAGTCACTCAATTATTCCAGAGAGCTCAAATGACCTGAGTTCAGGTTCTTCTTCTTTCTTCGGTTCTTCTTTATCAAGTACTTGGAAAGGGATATTTGCAAGTGATCTTAGACAAAGGAATTGTGCACTTCATCTTTCTCATCTTGTAGCTTGATTTCCTTGGAGTTTAAGTTTGAGAAAAATCACAGAATTTTCGTCTTTGAGTTACAAGTGATTTGGATTCTTTTTCAGATTCAAGTGTTGTGAATGATTTCTAGCACAACCAATTCAAGAGATTTTGTTTTTTATTTGTCTTATGATGTTAAGTTAGAAAAAGGGTTTTTTTTCAATTTGGTGAGTTTCATCTCAAGCCAAGCTCATAAAGGGGGTTTTTGTGCTAAATATCGATTGAAAGCAAGTATAACCAGATATATGTGATTAGATGCTAAAAGATTTGGTTTTCTTTTGATTTTGTTGCACTTGTGATTTCGATCTTGTTCTGTATAGGAATTTAGTTTGATTTAGATTAATTGAATGATATTTGAATAGATTAAATGGAGTATAAATGAAATAAAAGTGATGTTGAGATGGGAACATGAGGTTCCATTTTTATGTACAGGTTGTGAGTGAATTGGATTCATAGAATTATTGATGAATTTGGGGTTCAAATTCAGAATTTCGCTTCAGAAATTCTGAAATTCTAGACATTGTTCGGTTAGCCGAATAGCCGACCATAGGGTGACCGAGTTCTCCTGTATCGGTTTCACGAAATATCAGCTTCTGTAAAACTGACCGTGAGGTGACCGAAGTGTGTCGGTTGGCCTAATTTCCAAGTTCGGCTAGCTAAATAGGTAGCCGAAATCAGAAAAGTGATTGTAAGGTTCTAGAATTGTGACCGTAGGTAACCGAATTTAATTTGGTTAGCCACTGTTTAGATTTCAGTTAGCCGACATGGTGACCGACCTAGTAACCAAATACATGGAAATTGTCAGTGAAGGATCAGCTTATGGAAAACTAACCGTAGGTAGCCGAATAGAATTCGGCTAGCCGACTTCTAGAGTTCGGTCAACCGTCAGGTGACTAAACAGTTAACCAAAAATAATAATTTTCATATTTAATTTTTGAATTTATGGATAAATGAGCCTATTGATTATATTAAAGCTATTGATGTTGTTTTACCTCCATGGGTGTTAATTAAGGGGACTTTAATGTACACAAAACTCACATAAATTGTGATGTCCATCAAGAATAACACGTACAGTAAAGAACAGAGGATTACACCTAAATGGTTAGTATTTCTTAATTGAATTCTAAAAGACTTGTTTATGGAATTGGATCTGTTAAATTGTAATTGAACGGAAGTAAATGTTAAACTATATTGAAACTTGAGTCGGGCACTACATAGTGATTTCTTTAAGCTCATCGGAGCAGTTCCTGCTGCAGCAGATGAATTGAGAGTGTTCCGGAACTCCGTGGTGATGTCAGTTATCCCTGGCCCGGGCACTGATAAATCCCACAACATATGATATCTTCCATATGGAAGATGTGAATCCTTCTTTTTTAGGAAGATGTGATTTGATTGGAAATGCTATTATAGTTTTGCCAAATTTAAATACAGACTTTCGATGATTCGGAATTTAATTGTATTTGCATTGGTCTAGCATTGAGATAGACAGATTAAATGTGTGATTAGCATATTAAATCATGTATCTGTTTATACATTGGTGAATTGTTAAATTCACAGTGTTATTGATGGCATTACAGGCCCAGCTACCCATGCCGATCCTGCTCAAGCCTCAACGCCAATGGAGGAGACCACTTCGGTTCCTCCATGAGGGTTAGTTGAGTGGAAATAATGAGAGAACAACTGAAGTGAACTTTGGAGAATGAAAATAGTAAAGAAACTTGTTGAATGGAAACTTTGTGGGAGTTTATTGGAAACGTTTCACACTTTTCATTTCTTGCATTGTATTAAAATGTGCAAGTGAATGTTGTTTATATTGTAAATGAATTTTTGTTTTGTACATGAGCAACGTATATTTGTTATATTCCGCATAATGTGTATTTGATATCCCTTGTGAATTTTATGTGAGTGAAGTTCACGGGAGTAAGTATGCTATTCAGGGTAAATTCGGATTAATCATAATCTCGGGCTCGGGCCGTGTCAGTTTTGAAGAAAAGTAGTTGCTCTTAATATGTTGCCTTTTTCCACCCAACTTCACCTTCTTCATACAGGACTACACACCGATTTCTGTCAAAATCTTCTAGTTTTAGGCCTTTGGGTCCCTGTTTTAGACCATCCAATGTAGAAAATTCATCAATTTCTGCAACATGGATCGTTGAATCTATTGGGTTGTTTGTTGGAGCTTGGCCTCACAAATTATTAATTTTGTAGATTTTTTGTCAGTGGTGGCCATATTCTCTCATTTAGTGTTCCATCATTGAATCGATTTTCTAAAAAAAATTGAGCAAATACTAGTCTCACGGCTGTGAATGTCGGTGTGTTGAGTTAAGAAGCCCTTTTTTTCTCATGAGTTTATTGATTTTCGGCAACCTACTCCGCTTTTGTTGTTGCTGTTGTCAGTTAGAGGAGATTATCTAAGAATTTAGAGGAAACATCATCTTGTTTTAGTCATTTCTCCACAGAGTAGGTGATTTTTCACAGAGATCACACTATGGTTTTACTTTGAAGCCGAACAGCAGTAGAGCGCTGAGACGACGGTATGGGAGCACGACATTCATAACAAAGAATCAATTCACATAGGGCATTGAACATAGGGTTTTGCAAATAGCAACTACCTGTTCCTGTTAGTCATCAAACACAGAGGAGATTGAAGTTCCTATTAAGTAGACAATGGGATGAGAAAAGAGGAAGGAGATGAGGAAGAAGGCCATGAAGTGGAAAAGAAGGAGAGCATGAATCTAGCTGAATCAAAGTTGAATTTTATAATTATGAGCATCAAAATGAGCTTCTTTTGATTCTATTTCCCTAAAAGAGAATGTTATTTATCATTTATTATTGAAAATTCACCTTCAATCTTCAATTTTAACCGCCGCCTTATATATTCAATGGATTTTTACATAAAAAAAAAAAAAAAAAAAAGCTTAAACCATAATTAAACAGTTCTATGACAAAAAAAAACCACAAAATTACGAGATAATTGCTGGTACATTTTTTTGGATGAAATTACCTCGGTTGACAATATCATCAACTTGGTTGATTATATCGTCAACCTCCTACAATTTTTCTTCTTCTTCTTCAATGGTTCACATGTATGATTGTCTTAGGTTTGGAGTTGGAGGGGATGTTTGGTAGGTATCCATTTCAAAGAAATAAAGGAAAATCAAAAGGAGGTGATGAATGCATCAAAGAAAAAGGGTTTGATAAGTCTTTCACAAATCACATAATGAAGTGAGTTCAATCCATCCACTAAAAAAGGGTTTTGTTCAAAGATTCTTGATTGATGAAACAAAAAAACACTATTGGGATCATAAACTCCACAAAAACAATACAATACCAAGGAGAAAGCCTCACATTCGTTACTCAAAGATTGCCCAACATGGCTCCCTACATGTTGCTCACAAACATCAAAATCTACGAAATTCCCCCAAACAGATGGCTTCATACTCTGAATGTTCACAAAAACATACCCAAATTCATCCCCTCTAACCTCACTTGAAGCCACCACCAAATAGAGAGAAAATCCTCACCTTGCAATCCAAACTTGAACTCTCAAAACTCATACGAATGGACAACAAGCGCGTAGAAACTAAGCATGGGACCCACAGTCCGACACACCTTAGGAAGATTGCCGAGACCACTAAATGAAGACAACTGGGACACAAAATGCAATGAATTCCATAACCTTTCCATCACTAGATAGAAGAAGATGGAGCAGAATATCGTTTTTTGCGGTTGACGAAGTCAACTGGAAAGATTTCGTCCAAAGAAAATGTGAGATTAATTATCTTGTCATTTTATGGTTTTTCTTTATAAAACCGCTTAATTAAGGTTTAAGCCTAATTTTCTTCTAAAAATCCCTATATTCAATTCCTACGTATTCTTATGCAAAACAAAGGGCTCTAAATAGTTTCTCATAGATACTGATATAGGTCATCTTCTTACAAGGAAAAAACAATCGGTGATGATGGCCTATGGAAAGCAGGGCCTACTCTCTCGATGATATAAAATTTCAACTATAATTCAACATGCCCCATTTCACAGGTTCAAAGGATGAGCACCAATCACCAACCACTCAAATCAAGCAAAAAAGCCTAACCAGTTACACAAAATGCTTCTCCAATAAAGTTCCAAACCGAATTCAATAAAATGTAACAAAGTTTCACATTTCAATAAACTCCCGAGTCGAATCTCTTTGACCACTAAACCTAACACGATCAACACAAAAAATGCCGATCATCCAACTCCATTTTCAAATCTCATAAATATATAGAAAGAAAACATCAACATAACAAATAAAGAAGCCAAGTAGAAGAAGAAGATTGATCATGGATGAGCTGATACAATTACTGATTCTTTACCAGCAATGGCCCCACGTTATCTCCAGTGGCCTTGTTATGCTTCACATGGCTTCCATCACACAGAGGAAATGTCCCTGACCTCCAGCACCTATAACCATACAACCAACAAAAAAGAAGATTAGACGAAAGCAAAAACATGGGGTCATCAAATGCAAATAAACACTTCTCAGTGACTATCAAATCACCTGCAATAGGCAGTGAGGGGTTTGGAGAGTTCTGCAACGAGCACAGAGTCTACCACTTTGGCCTCTTCCTTTCGAATCGCTGGGTTGATGGGTTGATTGGCTTCTGCTCTGACCACTGCAGCAGTGGAACGCTTTGTTGGAGGAGAGAGAAAGATTGGATTTTCTGTTTTCGTCAGTCTTTCCATCGATGGACTGTAAGAGAAGCGTGCTGCCACCATGTTTACGAGCAATGCCATTGCTCTCTCTCTCTCTCTCTCTCTTTTTAACGCAACGCAACAACAGACGATGAAGATGAATGGTGTGGAAGATATTGTTGGAGTTGCCGTTGCTGAGTGAAGATAGAAGGTGGCGATCGTGTGGAGAACACGATCTTCGGGAAAGGAGTGGAGCCCGTGAAGCCACGTCATATCTGGTGTTCATTGAGATCTAGAAGCCCGAGATTCTGGCCTCGTAAATATAATATAGGTCCGTTAAGTACTTGGGCTGGGCTTAGATTGATTGATAGAAAGCACAAAGCCCAAAGCCCTGTTTGCCCTGTCCAATTTACCCATAAATGGGGGATTTTGGACCTGACTTTTACAACCTGTGATGGGATTGGGCCAGGCTAAAGCCTATGTTTTTAAATTAAGTCGGGCAAATAATCACAAAGTGCAACACTGAAACTTGCCTCCCCAAAAAAATCAAGAAAATAAAATTCTAACATGAAATGTAAGACGAAAACTACACAACTTTAAAAATATCTGAATTTAGCATAAAGATTCAAGATTATCCTCTATTTCTTATTTATTAATTGACTCTATTAACAACCTTCAAAACATACCATAAAGATTATGATAAATACCTCTCCTAAAGACCATAACAAAAAGAGGATTTTACCAGGAAAATCTCGGAATTTGGCCATTCCTCGGGAAGGGTCTCTAGCAGATTGTGCAAATTTTTTGCTCTGTCAACAAATTCTCATTTTGTTTGATCCTTGCACACAGACATGCCAAATTAATTAATAAAGCAGAGCCGTCAATTTGATGAATTGGCACCCTCCTTCAATACCTGTGAAGTTTTTTCTTTGTCTGTGGTTGAGTGGTGTTGGCATCAAAAAATTTTCTTTGTAACAGTTGTGCTACAAGTCTGTGCAACCGAATGCCATCCTTTTAGCAGATTGACATGTTCCACTTTGTCTGGTTTTGTCCTGTAATGTAGGGAGGAATGTATCTGTAATGCAGGGGGGGAATGTATCTACTTCTTTTGGGAACGTAGTCTCCTAGTCTGGTTACCTGTTAAGCTTCTATCTGCTAGCATCCTTTGCATCATTAGTTCATACTTGAAACACCCATCCTTGTGAAATCTCTTTCAAATCCTTCAGGTGACAACTCCTCTTATTTTTCAAATTAATAGCTGCTAATGCATCTGGGCGTTCTTATGCACTGGTTTCCCTCAGGGAGTAGCAAACAAAATGAGGATTGTCCGTTTCATTTCATTCTTTCAAACTTACTGGATCCTGGAATCTGGTACGGCAAGGGCTCTGTCTATTTTATTGATTTCATGGACCATTTCCCAGCAGAATTTCTCAATTCTAAGTGCAGAATTTATGACCTTTGCAATTTTGTATTCAAGATACATGCAAGCCTTCTTAATCCCATGCTGTTGTGTGAACTTTGAACGACCAGGACTAATAGTCAAATTCTGTTTCCCAATCGATCATAAGTATCATCTGCTCCCGGACAAGTAAAACCTTGAAGTTTAGAGCAATGGAAATAGTTTTATACATTAAACTTCACCATAGTGCGGTCAAAATGGGTCCATTGGGCTTGCATTTGGAACTAATCTAACCCAGCCTAAAAGCTGGGCCTATACAAAATTTAGGTCTTGCTTATTCAAGCCCATGCTTGTGATTAGGAACTAAAGGAGCTTCCACTTGTATCCATCACAAACAAATGGTCTCTACATTCTAATTTGTTTCCAATCAGGTACACATTTGGTCATCTAAAACACAACCACCCCATTTCATATCAAAGAGGCAACCATACTATCAACAAAACCTTCAGGTTGTACAGAGGCCCAAATATAGCAAACAACATTTTATAGCATCAAGCAGTTTTAGCCCTAGCCTTCAAACCATAAAAAATAGGGAAAACCGAGCTAAGGAACAGTATTGATTGAGATAAAATATTACTGTCTTCTAAAATATCCATTTATTTAAACCAATGTTTCAAAGTGCTAAGGAATGGGTCCTGACATATTCCAGCTTCTGAGAACACCCTTTTAACTAAGAAGAAAAAACATCATCCTCGTCATCGTCATCGTCATCGTCATCATCATCATAAAAGCCCTGTCCCAGCATGAATGTTGCAAGAAGATCGACCACCTTAATACTTCTTTCACCCAAGTGCAGAGTTATGATGGAATTAGTTGCATTAGGTTGGTATAATTGCTCCTCTCTTTGTTTTTAATAAAAAAAATTAATAATTGCAAAAAAAAATTTAAATTAATCAAAACCACTCTTTTTGTCCCAGAATAACTCTTGGTTGTGATTAAAGCTTAATCTATGACTATCTAATTGTAAACCTTTCATACTTAGTGTGTGGGACCCATAAAAGACCAAGAGGAAAGAAGCATGCTTTGCAGGAAGAGAAGCCCAAGCTATACCCAAGCTATACGAAAGAAGCATACACCCGCATGAAGTGGAACTTAAGATAGAACCATGTGGTGATAAATGGAGTGCCCAGCCAAGCCAACTGAGCAACCCCTTGTTCTTATGTGGGCAATCTCAGTTTGCTGTGACATACAACGTGTTTTATTAATTTGGTTGTGGGCTGATTAATGTATCCAAGGGACCCTAAAGGGCCTAATTGTTTGCATTACAATACATAGGATTTATGTCATAATTGATCAAATGAAGACCAAAGGTGAATTTTTAAAATGAGCACAAATCCTATGTATTCAATTCCTATGTATTGTAATGCAAACAAAAAGGGCATCAAACAATCTTTCTTTTAATAGAGATATAGAATAAAAGAAAGATGGAAAATGAATAACTAAGGGTGATGGCTGGTCATGCATTTCCTATTTTTCTTTGATTCTACTTCTATAAAAGGAAATGTTATTTGATGCTTATTTTTAAAAGAGTTTTTTGTATACACCCCATCAAGGTTAGTAGGATTTGTAAATAGGCTACTGAGGTTCTAGTATTTGTAAATAGGCCCCTGCTTTTTCTTTTTAATACCTTTTATGTCCCTAAAATCAATATTCCTAACAACAATAGCCAGCCACCATGAGATTTGTATTGGGTTCTTATATAAATGACAACTTTACCCTTACATCCATTATTTTATCTTAAGTCCTAATGGTTTCTCTCAATAACTCTCTCATGCACATGACTAGGGTTGGACCCAGGTACAAGGACTTGGGGACTAAATCCCCCACCCATATCTGAGAAAGTTTTAAATCCACCCTCCCCCCGCGGAAATTTTAAAAATTAATATATTTTTTTTACATTTGCCCCCTTTCCCCCAATAATTCTTTTACACAGAGCCAAACACCACCCCCCTCACAAACTCAAAAAATTAATATATTTTTTTACATTTGCATGTTCCCCCCAATATTTCTACACATGAAGCAGAGTCATGTATTTTGAAGCTTTCATCAATCCAACGGTGGGTCATATTAACCGGTTATAAATACATGTGTTGATTGTTGTCATGATCAATTTGGATTTAATAAAATGAGCCTTGAATTAAATAAACTTATGCGAGATTATTTTCTCCCACTAAGTGCAATTGTTAATCTTACATGCTTTATAAAAAAACTTGAGTCCAAGCTTTTGAAATTATACATATAAGGATAAAAAAGATGGACAAAAGTGTTGTTTCGCCCTAAAAACCCATGGTGGTCGGAAGACTATTGATTTTGGGGACACAAAAGATATTAAAACGAAAATGCAGGGGACTATTTGCAAATATTAAAACCTCAGAGGCCTATTTATAAATCCTACAAACTTTTGGGGGTATATACAAAAAACTCTTTTTAAAATTAACCTATGATCTGTTGTGGAAAGGGGAGAAACCAAAAGAGAATATTAGAGGGAGAATAAAGAGAGTTTTTTATTATCTCATATATGTGTTTTAATACAAAGGTAGAAATACATATATATATATATATATATAGGCAAAGTAACCCTACAAAAGAGGAAACCAAAATCTAACCCTAACTCATCTCAACTGGGCATCCACCTAAGATACATATCTTGTAACACTCCCCATTGGATGACCACCATTCAATGACAGCTGCCTCATTAAAAACCTTACTAAGGAAAAATCCAGTGGGAGAAAACCAAAGCGAAGGGAAAAAGAGTACAACATTCTTCAAGATCATTGAACTGGTGTTGGACATGCATAATGCTACCTCGTTAAAACCTTAACTAGGAAAACCCAGTGGGGTAAAACCTAGAGAAGGAAAAAAAGTACAGCGCACAAATGTCCATGGGTAGCATACTTCAGGATGCTCCCTGATAAACCACTCCCCCTGATGATAGCAACCATTTACATAGTTTGATGGTGAACTCTACGCATGCCAATCTCATATACAAACTTCTGGAATACTGATTTTGGCAAAGATTTGGTAAACATAAACAGATCAGCCAGGTTGTTACTCGAACAAACTTGCTTGACTTCAATTTCATTGTTCTTCTGAAGTTCATGAGTGAAGAAGAACTTCGATGCTATATGCTTAGTCTTATCTCCTTTAATGAAACCTTCTCGAATCTGTCTTATACATGCTTCATTATCTTCATAAATAATATTCGGGATATCTGCAATAGAAGGTAATTGACAAGAACTACGAACATGCTTAATCAAAGATTTTAGCCACACATTCCCTACTGGCTTCATAAAGAGCCAAAATTTCAGCAGGGTTGGAGGAAGTAGCTACCAAAGCCTGTTTAGTAGAACGCCAAGAAATGACGACATTACAATTTAGGAACACATAACCTGTCTGTGATCAACCCTTATGAGGATCAGAGAGATAATCTGAATCTACATATCCTACTAAATTGGAAATGTTATGATCGTAAGCATAAAATATTTCCAAATCAGTTGTTCCACGCAGATATCGTAGGATGTGTTTAATGCCAATCCAGTGCCTTTGAGTTGGTACGGAGCTATATATGGCAAATAGATTCACAGAAAATGCAATATATGGTTTAGTGCATTGTGCCAAGTACATCAAAGCTCCAATAGCACTTAAGTATGGTACTTCGGGACCCAATACCTTTTCATTTTCCTCGATGGGATGGTATAGATCTTTCTTTATATCAAGAGATCGGACAACCATAGGGCACCTGCCGTTCTAGTGTCTCTCCAAAACTATGTTTTGTTAAGTCAAAATGACCACTATTCTGTATGCCTTTCCCTCCAAGCCAAACTCGAAGCAAGTCAAATCAAACCGTTACTCAATCTGCTGAATTTTCAGGGAAGGCCAGTTCATCCCAAAGCAAGGAAGAGCATGGCTTGTGGCCCCATCTGAACTGTTCAATGATCAATCTAGACTCTAATGCTCGCTACCACCATGTGAATTACCGCTCGCCCAACTTATCACATTTCTGAATTTTTTGGACTCCTAGATCGATCATATAAATTTGTCATCCATCTACTTCATCTACCAGCTAAGATTTGGCCCCATGATTCTCAACCTTCAAAGTGAGCCCGCAAGTCAAATACTGGTCTTGAACCTTGCAGTAATCGAACTCTATTGTATCAGTGTTGTTATATGATCAGATAGTTGGAGCAAAATAATCATGTGATAAATCTAAATGCGTGGGAGTTAAATTGTAGCTTCTACACCGTTACAATTGTTGGGGATGTGCAACCAAAGTCCCACATCGGCTAAACATGGGAAAGATCATGGGCATATAAGTTGGACTAAGTACTCCATTGGCATGAGGCCTTTTGGGTAGAATCCTAAGAGCAAAACCATGAGGGCTTAGGCCCAAAGTGGACAATATCATACCAATGTGGAGTCTATACTGGTCAATAGTCCCAACAAGTGGTATCAGAGCCAGGCCCAAACTTAGCCAGGAGTCAAACAAAGGTGGTGGGCATCGGTGATGCGCAGAGAAGCGTGGTACTCACGATCGGTGGATCCGTGGTGAGGCTCTCGAGTTGGCTCTCCTCGATGGAGCGGACGGATGGATGATCGTTTGAAGGGAGGCTCGGTAAAAATATCCAAAGAGATATGGTCCTTTGTTTGAGGGGATGATTGTTGGGGATGTGCAACCAAAGTCCCACATCGGCTAAACATGGGAAAGATCATGGGCATATAAGTTGGACTAAGTACTCCATTGGCATGAGGCCTTTTGGGTAGAATCCTAAGAGCAAAACCATGAGGGCTTAGGCCCAAAGTGGACAATATCATACCAATGTGGAGTCTATACTGGTCAATAGTCCCAACAACAAGGGGGCCAAGATTACATGAAAGGCTTGAAGGTATTTAGCTGTTTGGTGACTTGTACTATAGGTATATCAGTACAAGTGCCGCTAGATTATCTGTGAGAGCTGTATGGGTGTTATGATTTAGGTGCACCACACTCAAGGTGGAAGTAAGATTCTATTGGTAAAAACAAAAATAATTAGAAGAGAGATTAAGATGTTATGGTACTGTGGATAAGAAAAGTAATAGAAATATTGAAAAGAAGAAGAAGATGAATTTTTAAAAAAATGGCAAATAATGAAATTAATGTCTAGACTTTAATGGATTTTGGAGATAGAGAGAAAAGAATTCGTATGGTTCAAGGAACATCAATCAAGAAAAGAAAGAAAACACATTCGTAGGGAGGACAATATAAAATTGGAAATGCAAAAAATCAATCAGAGAATTAAAGTAACACAAACAATAAATAGAGTAAAAATCATTTTTTGTCTAGGATTTATCAATTTTTTGGAAAAGAATGAGAGAAAATGGAGCTAAAATATATTGAATAAAACATCGGATAGGTTAGAAAGAAGAATAGGTATCCTATTGGTAAAGAAGACAAGAAGTATCAACCAAAAATAAGGTCAGTAATGAAGATTCCAAAATGTTCATGGCTGCGGCTCAGGTCCGCTCAGCTTATTAGGGACACCAATGACCAACCTTTTTATATTCAACGAAAGATCACTATATGGCCAAGAGAAGTAGTTATATGACAGATAATTATTAAAAAAAAAAATAGCAGAGAGAAATTAAGAAGGTAATAGGTACTCGGAACAGATAGAACATGAGAGTTTGATGATGATAGAGATAACATAAGATGCTTATTTGTTTTCAAAATGTTGTTTCATAACTCTTGGTTAAAACTGAAAGTTCCAAAAGAATTTCTTTTATTATTTAAGTGCAAGGGATAGAATGGAGTGGAGAGGAGATTATGGAGCATTTTTGGCCATTTTGAGGACAATTAATAGGGATGGATCCATATCCATGTGATAAAGACAAACTGGATTTGGCCACATCAGGGTCTTTTGTTTTTAAATATAGAAAAGAACATGTTGCAGATTATCCAAATATTGACTCTTTTGAAGAAATCTGGTAGGACCACCCATTAAAACTTGAGTGCTCTGTACCATTGCAAGGTTGCAAACTTTGTCTGCTCTCATAAGCCATCCAATAAGATCCATGCATCGCAGACGATGCGCCCACGAAGTATCACTTTCTGAGCAGATAATACAGATCCAGAACATATTGTTTGGACCAGCGAGTACTTAACCATTTTGGATTGTTCCACTGTGAGGATGTACTACTCATACTAGTAGAGCGCTGAGTACTTTTAAGTTGCAAGTTTAACAAGTCTTCTAAATATATTATTTCATGCGGTTGTAGGCATATACAGAATGCATGATTTACCCCTGCTCCTACCATTACCAACCACAATAGTTTCGGTAACTATCAGCAAGAAGAGTAGATTGATTAGTTTCACTTCAAGTTTTTCGCGTGGCTTCTCCGCCTGTCACACATGCAAGCTTTCACTTGGTAAGCATGTAAGCATCACCAAGGACATGTTTATTTAATGTAATTGTTCGTTTGGAATTCTAAGATCTTGCACCTTCCTAATTGGTTAAAAATGAAGAATATTTCATTTTTTTATTGGGGTAAAAGAAATAACATCCCATTCTAAAATCGAATCAAGAGAAGGCCGAAAATGGATAAGCAGTCTTCACCTAATAACTAAATTCTACAAAATTTAAAAGTCCATCTTCCTCGCTCCCTTCCATCTTTCACCTCTCACAGCTCTTACTGTTCACTCATCATCCTTTTAGGAATCTTACGGTGGAGCTCATTTGACCCTGAATGCCTATGTACTCAATTCCTATGCATTTTATACAAATAAATAGGCTCTAAAATTCTTTAAAAAACAAAACAAAACAAAACGGGCTCAGAAAATTATTTCCACATTTGATTAGACAAATGCGTCATGGCTTCTCTCGTTGTCTATTAGATAGACAGCCCGTGAACATGTCTAATTGCTAACAATATGAAATAAGCTCCTCCTTGATCTCTCCTCTCATTAAATGAGCAATGTCCACTGTTCCTTGCTTTCCCAACACAACTATCCTGTCGGCACGTGACCCCTAGAAAAGATTAATATAGATAGTGGCAACTAATGGGACTAAATAAACCCAATTTAATTTGTTAGCAACCTGGAGACACTAGACCCCAGACGTTTGTTTTCCCATCCCTCCCAAAAGAATCTCACCCGTTTACCAAGAGCATCTCTCGAGCAGGAAAATGTAAAAACTTCTCGCCATTTTCTTATTTAAGCTCTAGACATCACATTACACTATTACAGAGACAACCCAATGATACTCTGCAGGATCACATTTTATTCAGTAACACTTTCCCAGGAACGTGTGTCCAAACCATTCAGATGATTAAACCACTCAGAGACTGTTGACACTAAAAACACTAGATTAATCAGGCTGCAAGTGATCCATTCTAATAATGTCACACCAATAACTATTGTATCAGTGTTGTAGCTGACAAAAACCCATATCAATATGTAAATCAACAAAAACTGAGAATTTTCAAGTCCGACAGAGGAGGTGGTACCGGAAAGTTTTGCAATTGCCGAAAATAGATTTTCTAAATCCAAAGGAAATCTTTGGGGAATTCCCCATAGAATTTGTTGCCAAATGTGACTTTACATATGACTTCTAGGAGTTTTTGAGCATTTTTTCTTCTTAAGCTAGCCAGAGGACTGGAACTCACACTAACTTTAACCGAGGGCGTTTGGTTTCCAAACCTGAGCTATAGCCCACATCACCATTATTTTAATTCCTGGCAAATAGTATAAATTCTCAGTGAACCACCTTGACCAACCCACAAGGACAAGCTTCTTCGCTGTTGATGAAATAAAGTTCCTTGTCCTTTTGAATAGTGAAACCAGTCATATGTTAATGTAAAACATAATGAAAAAACCAATGTGTCAAAAATTGGACTGATCCAGGTCTGTTCATCAAAGGTACATGAGAGGATCTTGTGCCACAAAATATGTTGTACATAATTTAAGTATTGGTATACATTAAGCGTCCAACTATAGAGATTTTATTTGAAAAGTACTGGTGGGTTATTTGTATAGACCAAATAGGCAGTTACCTATCATTGTCTAGAGCCGCAGGTGGGTTTAGAGGTAAAATTCCCTAAACTTCGTATACTGGTGCACACTATTCATGATAAAAACCTGATGCTCTACCCAAAATAATTACAAACGGCAGCTACTTCTTACAGAGTACTATGTATAAGAGGGAGAGGGAGAGATTTCCCACTCTCCAGTTTCCATGGAAATCTAAAAATAAACAAAATCGTCTAACAAACAAAACAGAGAAACATAAGACCTAAAACAAACGCTAACAACACCGAGTAAAATAAATTGCTCCTCGGTCTCCAATTTCCATAACCTTTTAACAAACAAACTATGCAAAGGTATAACATACGAAACCCATCACTTAAGTTAAACCTGCTGTCTCTCTGTCTCTCAAGATTCTCCAACATCCTAAAATCTCCCAACTATTTATAAAGAGGGCTCAGTTTTGGACGCATTGGATTGAAGAACACTGGTGGGTGAGAAGCCTAACATTGGAGATATATTGATGTTAGTGTTGTTGTGATTGGTAGCAGGGGCTGTGGTTGAGGTCATGAGTTCGAGCCCTCCTGGCATTGAAATGGAGAGATGGGTGGAGTCGATGGTGCTTTGGGATGTAGGTGTTGGGTTGTGGGAGGGCCCTTCCACAGGCTTTCTTGAACGTTGGCGGCCTCTGTGCATGTGCCGCTCGCAGTACTTTTGATCCGGAACAACATCCTTGGAGCAGCGCCACTTCTTTCCATCTGTTCTTCTGCACCTTCCTGGCTCCGGCTCCATGCTGTTTCTGTAATCAAAGCACAAGCTACTGCAACCCAACCCTGTAAACACATGAGATGCACTCAAAACATAGATCATCCAAACATACCACAGATGAAACTAATGCAAATAAAACAAAGAAACTAAAAATAAGAGGACGCCCATGTCACAAAAATAATCCAAACATACGAGAGAGAGAGAGAGAGAGAGAGAGAGAGAGAGAGAGAAACCCAGATGGGAAGAAAGAAAAAGTAAAGGATAGAAAACAGCTCAGCTCAGCTCAGCTTGAAAAAGAACCCAAGTGAAAAAAAAAAAAAAACACAAATAACCCAAGTGAAAGCAAAAGCAGATGAATGGATACACGGATAAATCACAAAGAAAGAGAAGAACGGAAGGGAAAACAAACCACAAACAGTAATTCAAGGGTAGAAAAAAGAGCAAGGAACGTGGTTCTAACTTACAGCTAGGGTAGTGCTTATAAATGCCACCAACAGAGCTGACGACGCTCTTCCAGATGGGAAGGACAAGATGGAAAGGAACTGGAACACCTGCTACCATATATTTGAATATCAAAGCTTGGTGCTCCAGTTCTTGCAACTGGAGAAAAGTGAAAGCTGATTTCCCGCTTCCTATCCCAGATCCAAGTCCCAGCCCGAGACCAACAGATGGAGCTGCCATGGACAGCATCCCTACACATATCATAAAGAAACAAAAGGTAATATCAGTGGGAGAAAGCACAAATACTGAGAGAAAGAAAGAAGAACAGGTGAGAGAGAGTGAAGAAAGTACCTGTGTCCGCAAACCGAGCAATTTTAGCTGGTGGGGTTTGAGTATCCATTTACATGCGTCTGGAAACCTGCAAGCTGTTACCTGTGCGACTGCCACAGAAGCTGCAATGGCCAGATCCGAAACTGGAAAGGAGCAAAGGAGGGAGAGATTTTTTAAAAAGAGATAAGAGTAAAGCCAAAACCAAAACCGCTTTAGAGCGAATACCGAATACCACTGTTTGATGTCTGTCCCGTCTTTATGGGCTTGACCCCGTTCTATGAGAGAGAGAGAGAGAGTCTGTGTACTGTGGTGAGCATTTAAGCAGTGTGAGGTCTTCTGACATGGTCAGCTTTTTCTCCTTGCAGGAAAACACAGAGATATGCGTATTTTGCAGCAAAAGCACGTCAGTGTTTGGCCTTTAGTTTTGTGTGGGACCCACCACAGATATAACAATTTTGTCTTCACAAACTTGCTTTTTCAATGTGATCAGAAGAGAACCCAGACCGTCGATTAGATGTCTTCCAATCCTATGACATTAGAAGAAGAACATTGGCAGTATACTGGTGTTAGTGCCAATCTTAGATGGCTATGATCACTCGGTTGAGAATCGTATGGATAATCTCTATTGGCTATAGCATCATAAAATCTGTGTTGTCACAAACGAAGGATTAGGTTGATTTTAAAGAGTTTTAAGAATCACTTCCTTTCTATAAATTTTACCATAAGATTTATTACCAGAAAATATTATATTTATAAGAAAATACTAACCAACCATATCCAAAAGATAAGAATAAAATAACCTACTAATATCCCTAAAATCCTAATCTCAACAGACTGACAATCTTCAACATTCCCCCTCAATCACAAGGCATTTTCAAAGAAAGTATATGTGATTGTAAACATGAAAAATAAGAACCATCTAATCTCTAAAAGATAGATGATAGAGGATCTTCATGTCTTCTTGGTGATCACCGTCTGTCTTTTGTGGATCCATCACTGTTGTAACCCATTCCTTTATGAGTCTGTCGTTGCCGGTGGCCCACTGGATCAGATCTGTCGCGATTTCTTCCAGAAGCAAAATATCGTGCAATAGTGAGCTTAAATGAATGGATGGGTAGGAGAAGATGATCTTTTTTTATTTAAATAGGAAAAAAAATTTAATGTTGATAATCATACCCAGTTTGATAACAAGATCATCACCGGGCCAAGCTCTGATACCAAAAAGAGTTTTGAGAATCACTTTATTTCCATAAATTTCACCGTAAGATTCATTGACAGAAAAGATTATATTTATAAGAAAATATTAACCAACCATATCCAAAGAATAAGGATAAGATAACCTACTAATATCACTAAAATCCTAATCTCAACAGACTTATAATTTTCAACAGATTTCACGATCAGTTAAGAGAAATGTCCCTAGAAGAAGCTTATTTAGGGCACCATTAAAGTAAATAAGGGTTAAGAGAATAAAACATCAATATGATCAGATATCATATGGTCTTAATTTAGAGTGAAAAGAATGTATATGCATCATACATATCAACATAAGATACAACGATGAATTTAATTTAGAATTGTGTCGAATGCTTATTATGCATGAGAGAGAAAAGGCACAAGTGAGAATGGGAGCCCAAGTGGAAGCAGCAAAAATGAACTGTTGCTCATTTTAGTTACATAGATGACATTAATAATGGAACAGATTTTTTGTTTTGAGTAAGATTTTAATTCCTTATCTGATTTTTATTTCTTTTCATCACCATCAAAGTCTTTCCCTAAAAACATTCAGCTAAGTTAAATGAATTTTGGTTCTCCTTGTCTATCTACACTATCAAATTGAATTGAACTATACTCGCTACTCCCGTCCATGTTCTATTCATTTCATCTGTTTTATTGAAAAATTATTAACCTGCATATCTTATTGCAACTCACCATTTATACTGCTAAAGAGCTTAACTGACACAACATAATCCTTTTATCAGACTTGAGACTTGCAGTTAGAATTGGCTGAGGTCTGATTTTAAATATGATTTGAATCATGTTTACATGAATGTGACCTCCCATCAATGCAACCTACATATCACAAGTGAGTCAATCTTCTACCAAAAGGTTTAAAAAAAAAAAAAAGTGAGCCAATCAAAGAGGCATAATTAGTTAATGGTCCCAGAGCAACTACCTCAACGGGAACATTGTCATCAACGTCCTTCCTACATAATTAAATTGACCGATCAAACACACTCTGATAGAAAGTACAGAGCTTAATTGCTACAGTTTGTTCAAAGTATAGGTAAATGTGCGAGGATTCAGCCCAACTCCTTGCCATTTAGGGCTTCCGTAGTGGAGATGCATAACCCTAGTTCCCCATATCAGTCCAGATCCTCCAAGGCTTGGCTTGAAGGCCTCTTTTGTCAAACAGTTAATCTACTCATAGACATCTCTTGTCAAATGGTTAATCTCATGATGTGGACAACTCTCATTACGGTAAGAACTAGGCAATGTTCACCTACGAGCATCCTGCATATTCACTTGTGGAGCCCACATAAATGGCTTCTTATCAGTTGAAATGGGGTATATGAAAAGGCCTCCTTATGGATGACAGAAGCTTCAATCCCATCGGATCAAGCATGCTCTAGATTTAGTAGCCTTAATAATTGGTGGGCTTTTAAGCATGAATTCCGGAGAGATTCAATCCAACATTCTATAAAGGTTTGATGAAAGTGAAATTGGGCCTAAGGTCAGCTAATAGGTGTCGTGCGCATATGGGCGGAAACGCAAAATCTACGATCGACAATTATGCCACATAAGAGAGACGAGAAATTTACGCAGTTTGTTAAATCAGCATACGTCCTGGGCAAGAGAGCAATGGCTCACATCCCGACTCTCTTCAGAGTCTAATGTTACATATTATATCATATATATAATATCTGCTTTTTTAATCCCCAAAAAAGCCACAGTATAATTACCAAATTGCCTTAAATTATGAACCCAATCATTGGATAACCCAATGGACTACTCCAGTAAACTCGGAATACAAGATATATATAAACCCAACAATGGAGAATTAGAGTTTGAAAGGATTTGCACCGATAAAAATGATAGCCCAAGGGAGCCACATAAAACTGGACTGCATATATTGTAGCTCATAGGAAAACATTTATTCTCCGTACAATGATAGAGCCTTTATTTTGAGCTTTTCAAAATTCCCATAGGTGGCCCCATTGTGGAATTCCAGTCCTCCTACTTAAGAAAAGTCAAAAGCCTTGAAGGATCTAGGGTGTATGATGTTGATTATACTGGTAGATAATCATACATGTTTTTTTTTTTTACCCCAACTAAGGGGACAAATACATATAAATGCCATCATATCAAATAAAACAATCTAACCAAAGCAAATGGTAGCGAGCATGATTTTAAGTCTCAATACAAAATTCTCTGTGTAAGTTTTGAACTTACAACATTCGGGTGCAAACCGTCGTCATACGCCAACTGAGCTACCCTTTGGGGTTTGCTTGAAGGATATTTGAGATATCATAGAGGACGATATTAAAATTCTCCATATATTGTGCTCCAACTAGATACATAAATGCTCAAGTGCCCACACCATCTTGGAAAGTGAAGTTCGGGGAAATTTAAAGCTGAGAAAAGCATGTAGAAAACTTGATTTTTAACTTGTCTTGTTCTTAAAAATTTCCAACATATTGAACGCCTATCATAAATTCATCTAATTCCCAACTTCCAGAAAAAACAGATGAATGTAGGAAGTTTTTGTGATTAGTTAGATGGGTTGCACAAATTCAAATATATGCAAATTTGAGCTGGCACTAGTTAGATGGGGGTGGAGTGGAAGTTTAAACGAGGGAAAAGGACTTGCATGAATCAGAATGATCACTCCTGAGACTAGGACTTCGTGACTTTTTGTGAAGATTTGTGGCACAAGTTAATTAACATCTTCCTTGGACAGACATCTAGGAAGTTTACCTATAATTAATCAAATCTGTTCAGATAAACACTTGCACCCAACAAAATTGCTCAATGAAAACCTATTAAGGAGTTCTTGTGGTAAGCAAAATCGTTTTACTTAAAACGATGGAAATCAGATTCTGTCTTCTCTTTAATCTTTTCACAATTGAACTAACACTTGATAAACTATGAGCTCAACCGTTTCTTTGTAGGTTACACTGCATATTGGCAACTAGTAAACCCTGATCAGATATTTCAGAACTTTCTGGTCCTCATTCAGAAAGGATATTCATGGCAGTGCAAAACCCAAAAAAACATATAATGTGTAATGGAGCAGGCCAATGGCATCTTCAGAGTTACAGAGTAAAGAGTAGAGAAGGGAACGTGTGGCGCGCCACTCGCATACCCCCCTCAAGTTCCGACGCATTGAGTGATGTCGTTTGGGGTGTAGAGCTACATGTCTGGCAGATGACAGGTGGCCATGCCTAAGCTGCTCTCTGTTCCTGTCAGTGTCTGGTATTGGTGCCTGTCTTTTGTCCTCTTTTACTTTTACTTTTTCATTACTTTCCCTTTTTTAATCTTTTTACTGCCGTGAAATGATTAAGGACATACGCCTTCCAACTTCCTATCCTATCCTTGGTATCGAGGTAGCAAAGTAAGTTTTTTTTTTTTTTTAATTTTCCCATTTGGAAAAGGAAGTAAGGGAAGTTGGGGGAGCAACCGGGGGGTGGTTTGGCTGCTTTCATAGTTTGGTATTCTCGTTTTTCACCCTATCTAGAGATCGACCACCCTATCTGTGCTCTCCCTTTCAATTTGTATGGGCTTCATCTCTCTACTTATATGGTCCTTCTTGGATTTCTTGGGTTTTGGCACAGGCTAAGAAAATAATTTTTTTTAACATTCAGTCATTTCTTTTAAATTTTAAATTTATTATTTTTCTGATCGTGTGTATGAAAGCGTGCGATTAATAAACAATCAAATCAGCCAAATTAGGATTCGACTAAAAAGAGATGTCACATTTACGTTTGCAGACAAAGTTGTTCTTGTTCTCCTCCACTAAATATCTTCTAATCAGCCTAACAATTAAAAAGAGACGATATAACATTTTAACAAAGATCAAACTACTGCTCAACCTTAGGCCTACAAAACAAGTCAATTCCAAACCTATATACCCAACTCCTACATGTTGATTTTAATATCATATTAAGTTGCCTCCACCAACTAGAGAATTCACCACCCATTGGCCCTACTATCACATTAAATTGCGTCCACCAAGCATAGGCATTAGTAATGCAGTGAAAATTTTGGCCTGCAGGGCGCACCAGGTGGTCGAACGGTTCTGGTAAGGAAATAGCTTTTTTGTTCCTCTCATCCGACCAAAACAGAAAGACAGAAGCAGGAGTTTTTAGTTTTTACACGCCAGCCAAGATTCTTTTCTGACAGTGGCTTCTTCTTTCTTTTCTTTTTTACTTGGAGCCCGTTGCCTATCACTCAGCTGTCAGGAGCGTAGATGTATTTTTATTCCTTTCTAGGAAGCTCCTTTACAAATCAGGGCTCCATTCAGAAGCTTAGAGATACCCTCACTTTTACTTACCATCTGTGCAAAACATGGCATGTGATCCTTCACATACACGCAACAGTATTATTTATATAAATCTGTATGTGCTATGAGATTTCAATCCACCTCTCTAGCACTGAAGGTTCGAACTTCGAAGCTAAAAAAAAAAAGGCTCCCGTCTATCTCACACACCCACGTTGTTTAGACGTATAAAAATCCACATACTTCCATGCATGCGCCACACGAGAATACGGTATGTACTGTCAACTCAAAATTTGAAACACAGTTCTTGTTGTTTGAGGTGATGGAGGTTAACTTCATCTCGTCTTAGGACCTAGAGCTAATTGAAATGTACTATGGGCAGTTTGGTGCACTGGGAACAACCTTTTTCTCGTTTCCAATTCGACCCTTCCCCAACTGGAACTGTAATAGTTTTATTCCTCACATTTTGTTCTTTGCCGAACTTTTTTTGCACCTTAGGAAAATAACTGCACAAACATATCATAAGGCGAGATTTTTCTGTCATTCGCCTAGGGCCTGTTTGGATAACCAAGGAATGGAGTAAAATGAAATGAATTTCATATGTGAAGTAGAGTGAAGAGAAGTACATTAAAGTAGAGTACTTCACTTCGCACTTTTTGGATGCTTATTTTAAAGTTAAGGTTTGGAGTATAATCTACTTTTATTCAAAAAAATAAAAGTATTTTTAGAGTTAAAGTGAAATGGAGTATACGTGACTAACTCACAACATTACTTCATCTATCGGGCTAGACTCATTCAAATGGGGTAGAGTTGAAATTTTAAACTGTTATGACCCATTTAACTTCACTCTACTCTATTTTTTGCCTATCCAAAGAGGCCTTTAGGGCATGTTTGGATAAATGAAGAGTGGAGTAAAATAAAGTAGATTTCACATGTGAAGTGGAGTGAAGAAAAGTAGGTTGAAATTAAAGTAGAGTACTTCACTTCACTCCATTTGAATGCTTATTTTGAAGTTAAGATTTGGAGTAGAATCCACTTTTATTCAAAGAAATTGAAGTATTTTGAATTAAAGTAAAATAGAGTACATGTGGCTCACAACATTACTTCATCTATTTGGCCAGATTCATCCAAATAGGATAGAGTTGAAATTTTAGACTGTTAGGGTCCATTTAACTTCACTCTACTCTATTTTTTGGCTATCCAAACAGGCCCTTAGGGGTAGAACTACAATGCTGTGTCACTGTATTGAACTTCATATCCTTATATCCTTATAGAAGGCATGCGTAAAGCGCATTTTTGGAAAATCTAAACCGCTTATACACCCATAACACCCAATGTGATGAGCAATATATGGAATATTGCTCCCATCAGAGAGTTGACCACTGTTGTATTGACCACATCTTGAAAACGTAATAAGTTTCCTTCACTCTCCTCCTTTTGTTAAAAATTGAAGGGAGCTCATCTTATGTAAAATCAAATGATAAATCTAACGGTTGACATACTGAAATTGACTTTTTAGTATTTAGATACTGTCAACATGGGACTGTAATTACTGTAATAATTGTGCTGCAGGGAAGTTTACACTAACGCTGCATTGTGGTGAAGCCCACTCACTTATGTTCCTCCAGAGCCCATTGACAAGTGAAGGCTCCGAGTTCGGGTCTGGATCCAACATGAAACTTAAGAGTTCGGATTTGGACTTGGATTTGGACTTTTGACCAAATATGTATTGACCAAATATTTTTAGTATTCTACTTGTTTGGAAGATTAGCAGGCACAGCCTTCCAATTGAAAGTTACCAGTACAGTCGGACTTGGATTTGGACTTTTGACCAAATATGAATTGATAAAGAAACGAAAAGGAAAAGGCAATGAGAAAAATCATAAAATTCCCTTTCTTATGAACTATACATGTTTAAGACTCAATCCCACTGCCAGCATTGCTCCTAATGGATCAAGATAATGATTCCAGTGTTTATTTGTTACTGATTCTTGTTTAAGCAAACTTAGGTGATTTAAACTTACTTTTTTGTTTAATCTAACCATGGATACAAATCTATATACGGCGGGTCAATTGGTGATGGTGGCAGTCCATTGGGGTGTAATGAATGTGAGGGGTTTGATTGTTGATAAGTGGACCCATAAAAATGAGGCACAGAAAGGGGGCTTGGCAAAATCAGCTGCCTCATCCAAAATCACGTTTTAGTTAATTTAAAGTTCTTGTGTCTTTAAGGAAGGACGCAAATCACATGCTCTGGCCCAAAAATAGGGAGCCTTTGATGTCCCTAACCAGCTGATACAGCCTATTGTAGCAAGAATCATGATGCGCACTTAAATGGAAATTGTGATATGTAGATGCCTTCGCTGTTACCATGTATCAATTTTTTCCCCTTCTTTCTAGCTTCTTGTTTTGTGATTGGTACCTTGTATGGGATTCATGGCTTTTACTTGCATTGTTGATATTTCTAATCACTTCTATTTTAACCACAGCTAAGGGGGTTAGGATCCCATCGAACTCACGCAAGTGGGAGAAGCCCCTGGGTCAAGGAAGGAGACCTCAGGTGAGAGCTCTCAGATGTGAGAAGGAGACCTAAGGTGAGGTGAGAGAGCCCTCGAGTTAGGGAAGGTGGCATGTAATGGGTAGATCCAAGAGACGTTGGTGAGAACTGACACATTTTACCATTTTACCGTGGTATGTTGAGTTTGATACTACCAGGGATATGTTCTAAGCCAAGTCGAGTAAAACTGGCGGGATGCATTTTGGAGAGCAGCAGGTTTAGCTATGGGTACTAATATTTAGGCCTTGCTTACATCCAGGCCTTAGAATGATAGCTCCATTCCCAACCAATTTGAAAAATGCATGTGCCTCATTGTACTAAATATGTCCAACAGGTCTGGGCCCTAAGCATTCATAGGCAAGGTACGGCCTTTATAATATATGGTAAGCATTAAATAGACCAGGAACGGCCCCTTGATATTGTGGGAAAATGCCTGGATTTAACACAATCTTAATCCCCTGTTTGGACCAATCAGGGAGTGCCACATGGATCTCCTCCATGTGGCAACCCCGTTCCATGTGGCACCCTTTGATTGGTCCAGATAAGGGATCTATTTCCGAGTTTAACCATATAAGCACAGCCCAATGAGGGTGACACCTGAGCTTTGCCATCTCATTAACTCCCCTATTTTATTTTTTTTTTTCACTCTGATTATCATCTGAATTTAGATAACTACAAAGTGCTTTAAAGAGAGTGATTTCTTTGTAATGACCTTACTTTGTGCCCATAATTCTTCTAATATGTGGCCTCTACTACGATTAGCCGTTTATTCATACATCCCCACCCACAATTAACATCAATCCTAATTTGATACTCATCTAAACATTATTTGTTATTATCATTCTTATTATTTGCATTATTTACCAGTAGAGATCCATCACAATTACTTTACCAATAGAAGCCTAAGGGGTGGCTTAGTTTACCTAGGACTACAGTTTGCACCCGGAGGTTGACAATTCAAAACTGCACTACCACATTGGAGCTACAATGGAGTTTACCCAGCTTCCCTCTGGGTGCGGAGGGATTAATCTGGTCCAAAGGGTTGGGAACCCTCTGATAGCAAAAAAGAAAGAAGAAAAAGAAGAAGAAGAAGATATGGAGCCATTAAGGGCATGTTTATTTGCATTAGAAAGCATAGGATTCATATCATTAGTAGTTAAAACCAAGGCCAAATGTTAATCTTCAAAAATGGACATTGAATAATATTTCCTTAATAGTTACTTAATCATTTTAGAGAAATGGAATCAAAAGATAGGAAATGAACTACTGGGTGCCTGGTTTATTCATTTCCCGTCGTCTTTCGCTTCTATTTCATTAAATAATGAGTTATTTGATGATCATTTTTTAAAGTCCAAATTTGATCTCTATTTTTGACCACTTATGATTAAAAAAAATTTGTAATCAATTCTTATATATTATAATGCAAACAAAAAAAATTAAGCATCTTCATCATTTGATTGAACTGATATTTGGTACACCTTTTATAGAGGTGCAACTTTAACAAATCCACTATCTTGATAGCCCAACTCAAGTGGGGCCCGCTGGGGGGGGGGGGGGGGGGGGGGGGGGGTGGGGTGGGGTGGGGGGGGGGGAGGGTGTGTGTGTGTGTGTAAAGAGACTTACTTGTAAGAGGAGTGAAGAGACTTACTTGTAAGAGGGGAGGGGAGCGAAAACGATGGGAGAAGACTTGTAAGAGGGGAGGGGAGGGGAGCGAAAACAACGGGAGTGACGAGTCACATAAAGTGAAAATGAGAATGAGACGGAGTTGGAAAGATTAAAAAAAAAAGGGCTTTTTACATTTTGCAATATCGCATAAATTAAGATTTTTTGTGATTTTGCATTAAGTAAACCTTTATGATTTCGTATAAATTTAAATGTTTGCAAAAAGGCTGAAATTTTGACTATTTGATAAATAAAATGAGAACGTGTAAGAAAATATGTGGATTTGGCCACCAATGGGTAAATCCACATCTAAGGAACAAACTTACGTTTTTTTTTTTTTTTTTATCCCTAATACGAGTTTTACTTTTCTACTTCTGTATATTTATACGGGAATTTCTGGAAAAGTGGGGGAAGAAGAGTGGCTAATAAAAAGGGCCTTGTATTGGCAGTCATGGACTGCAAACATCATGTACGGCCAAGATTGTGGTCCTCATATTGGCCTGTTGGAGAGGACGCGGCAGGGGCTGGGCTATTAAATAGTTCTGTCTCTCTTTACCGACCAACTTGGAGTGTCAACGGCAGGCATTGGCAAGGCTTCCACTTCATTGATAATGCAGACTTCCGTACCCAAACTCATGGATTCTGATAGATATGCTTGCAAATTGCAACTTGCAATGTAACCACTCCTCCGAAAAACAAAAAAAAAACATGAACTTTGGTCCATCCATTTCAAAACGTACAAACTCCCAGGGGATGTCATTTGGCCACACAGCTTACACGTAGCTGCAATATATATTTACCAGTTACCACTGCCAGAGGATGACTGGGACAAAATGGGCCCAACCTGGTCCATGTTTTCAGTGATGGCCGATGTCTCATTATCTTCCTGACTTCCAACAGTTCTACTGAACTCAGGTATTGAGATGGAAAGTAGGCCCAACTCAAACCAGTCGCTTTGATGATGATGATGATGATGATGATGATGATAATGATAGTTGGATAATATATACTTGTGGATGAATTGTGCTTAGACTTTTTAATTCGCAATTGATCAAGTGTTAATCGCATGTGGGCCCTCTGATGCAAATGGGTTAAGATCAATCAATTGAAGACGTCACACCTGATAAACGTGTGGTCAGCATAGTTGATCGATATCTGTAGTGAAAGCCCATCCATTTAGTCTTCATCCAAATATTAATGGCAAGATCTGTCTGACAGGCCCAAAACTTATACTGCAATTTGGCCCATTGATATCTACCCCATTTATGTTGAAACTTTTTGGCTGCATTTGACCATCTCGTGTGTCCCTTTTTGTGGAGATGTGCCCTGACCAGTTTGCTGTCAGGAGTAACTGTCTGGTTAGGACACGGACTATGGACCTAAAGCTAAGAATTCAGACCATGCTGGCCCAGTGTGGGCTGGGCTTGTTCCTGTCGTATGCTTACCTATATAACCCATTCCAAACGCTCTTTGTCCATTGTTTTTTCTTGGGGATCTATAACTACCATTGTGCAGTTCACACGCTGTGAGATCTGTAGTTAGGCCCGTGTGCTGAGCCCAGTAGTTTCAGCTTGTGAACTGGCATGTCGTATTTAGTAACTTGGGCCTGACTCAGGCCGAGATTAGAGCTGCTACTGCAATCATCAGCTTACTTAAAATGGACTGAAACCAGTTGGATTTACCAACACAATTATAAGAAGTAGCTTTCAATTGAGATGCCCAGGTTAGTGTTTTAAAATATGTGATTTTTTTTTTGTTAATTTTTAAGAAAGAAGATTAAACAATCATGCATATGGCGATATCGTTTTCTTTTTTTTTAAACTTGCTTTCAGATTCTTCGATCAACGTCTGCACCCTCATTTATAAAATCTGATAAATATTACGCTTGATAATTACATTCTCAATTAGCATTTTATAGATAACGATATCATCACTTGTTTTTAAAGTTCTTACCTCCAGATTATTAATTTGATCAACTTTCACACCCTCAATTATAAAATCTGAGATAGATATATGCTTGAAAAATGCTTTGAATTAGAAAAAAGTTGCAATTAAACTCTCATTAATAGTTTTATAAGTAACATATTGTCAGGCATTTAACGATAACACCAACAGGATAATTATGTCAGAAATTTAGATATACGGCACCCTAATACATCAATTATGTGTTCTTGTAGACTAAATCTTGGAATCGTGATTTTAAAGATAATTCTTTAGTATAAATTCCAAAAAAAAAAAAAAAAAACAAACACTCAAAATAAATATCTTATAATATAGTGTTTTCCTTCTTTAACTTCAATAAAAATGGATGCCACCACAGATTGATCACTTATAAGTGGGGGTTTAACTTCTATTGGAGTGAACTTTCGAGAAGATTTATCTAAAAAGAAGCATTCTATTTTTTAGAATTCAAAAAAAATTTAATTAGTGAGCTCCATTGGAACCTCTCGCGTATTTCTGGCGAGTCTAAGCCTATCTAGACTCATTGAAAGGGCGCTTGTCGGATGCCAGTACACCCATGAGCAGCTTGGTCGGATGAGACCCTTTAGCTCAAGATTGTAACAGGAATCGTCTAGGGTTGCAGCTTCAGGTTTGATTTGGAGTTGGACCTGAACTGAAGGAACTAGTTGAATCCTTTGATGTTACGAGCCGTGCTCCTGGAAACAGTAGCCGGCTTATAACAAACACGATCCTTGCTACTGAAAAAAAAGAGCCCTGCTACTTGTCCCGGGACTCTCGTCCCGGGACTGGCCCGACTCCACATAAAAGGGCGTTTTGGTCATTTTTTCCAAATGACCAAAATGCCCTTTTATGTGGAGTCGGGCCAGTCCCGGGACAAGTAGACTTTTTCGAAAAAAAATGGACCAAGCCCGGACCGACACGTATTTTATACAGGTCGGGTTTGATGGGTCAAATGTGGATCGGATTATGGTCGGGTTAGCGGATCACGTCAAATTTAAATTAAAGAACTTCAATTAAAAAGTATAAAGGAACACCGTCAGCAACTATACCAACCCAGTAGAAGCAAAAAGAACTGGTTATGCTCCACCATTCTTCTCAAATATGTTGATTCAGTGAGATTTTATGAAATTCATTGCTACAATGACATGGATGGGTTGTGCTTTTAATTTACTGTGATGGATATTGCATTTTATTATAAAATATTTCAGTTTGATGGGCACTTGTTTGTTTTAGGAGCAGGCCATCCAATTGCTAAGTTGTTTGATGATATCGAGATGAAACTTCAACTAAGTAGAGGTTTAATTAGCAAACCCTCATCTTGAACGCCTTAAAAATTGTCAAGGAAGAAAAAGTTAAACAGAGATTTCTTTGTCCCACCCATGGCTGGTTAGTCCTTGTGGCCTTTTTTGGTGTTTTGGCTTTCTTCTGGTTACTTCTTTTTACCAAAAAAAAACCTCAACCCACCAACATGTTGGCCACTATTTGGCGAGCTGTAATTAGACTTTTAATCAATTGTAAATTTCATAGACTTTAATTTTAATTTTATGCCCCACCCGTCCTTGTTACTGTCTAATCTGAATCCCAGCTAGGCTGTTCTTAGGGGATAGAGTATAGACCAGCATGTCTTTAAAAGAATATTGAATCAGAAGATCATTCAATTAATTGATTAGTACCTAAGTATTTTGTGCTACTTAATTTGTCAGTTCAACAAGCAAATGTCGGCCAAACCACTGTTAAGTCCGATTTCAAGTACAAAGCCATAAGGTATGATCACATGCAGAACCACCAAAAGAAGAGAGAAAGAAAACATTACTTCTATTTACACAATTTAAATCTGTTTAATAAAATGAATGATGGTTATTAATTGAGATTTGAATCTTAGGCTTTTTGGTGCAAAGTCGCGGAAGATGAAAACTGCATTTCTCCTATAAAAAAACAGAAATCCCAAGTGAAGGTCTCGGACGTGTACTTCAAGCTGCGAAGATGACTTATTCAAAACATGCCATTTCCGATGAATGGTTGCACTAAGTGGTGGACCTACATGTATTATTTTGGGGGCAATCGTCCCCTCTATTTCCGCTTTCAAAATACACATCAAAAGCTTAGTCCATTTTTAAAACCCACGTAACGTCATGGGTCGCCCCCAAAACCCAAAACCCGACCACCTATTTGGACCCGCCCCACTTAAATGAAAATCCTAGGTCCATTTATTGATAAATGATGAGCGTGAAAGTTGTCCCACTCCTTGCTTGTTAAGTTCATCAGCCAGCCCACTTTCCTGATTTGCTAAAGGTCGATTGCACACACAATCACCACTTTCTAACAAATCTAGATGGTGGGATGCGCCAAAATCTCTTTTTTAAATCACATATATAAAACACGCGCAATGGGTGGGTAGCAGATCTTGATGCTTTAGTTTGAGATGCGTGAAAATTTCCTGTCTCTCGTACACACACAAAGCGTGGGTGGCAAGAGCCAAGATGGTTGATTTCTACAAATTAGGGATGCTTTAAATTTTATGGTGTTTTTTTTTTTTTTTTTTTTTTTTTTTTATCCTAAACTGAAACAGTGCTAGTTCCACAAATCAAAATCGATTATCACTATTTTTTACATGATGATAATATTCAAAATCAAGATAAATCCAATCAGAACTGGATATTTCAGTTCATCATACAAAAAATAAATATAATCAACTTTAATTTGTGGAACTCATATTATTTCAGCTTAAGATAAGCTAAGCAGCTTAGGAGAACCCTACTCATACAAAATGAATATAAAATACTTTTTTCTAACTGACGATGGTGTCTGGACTCTTTGAGAACCAACTGTTCCCGTGGATAGGTGGGTGAACTCCGTTGCCTCCCCCACGCATCTGATAGTTTACTCTTTTATTATGTGGGCAAGTGACCCTCGAAAAAGAGCAAGAGCGTAAAAACCATTTCCGTATAGCTTTTTACAACTTGTTTCTATTTTACCACTTTTTCTCTAGTGATATTTCAATTTTACCATATTTTGAGAATCTCTCTTTTATATTTAGAGAGAAAGAGAGTGTTTTTAGTTCATGGTGTAAACATTAATCTAGATAGCCATAAAATATCCTACATACCCTCCTTCCCCGGACTCTGCCATTACCAGCTTAAAGAGCAGTTCGGGACCTAGTATCAGTTGGAAACTGCAAGATCTCTTGATCAGCGAACGGACTGTGGATAGTAGATGTTGGCTGTGGGCAGGCCAAAGTCGATCATTCAGATGGCCACAATCATACAGTCAATAACATCTTTGGGATCCTGTCCGTCCATGGTGGAGTCCGCACAGGACAATCAGGAAGATAGAGGGAAAGAGGAAAGTAACAGGTAAGCTGACATTCGTTTGCCTGATCCTTTATATCTCCAATCACTATCCACTATTTTAGTTTCTTTGAGATCTGCTTTCTGCTGTCTTAATTTTAAAGCCATGACCCAAGCGCATGGCCACCTAAAATGGTTTATATCTTTTCTTTCCTTTCTTTATATTAATTAAATGGGGCTGACTACAATTGCTGGGACCTGGAATGATGATAGAATGTGGCCTTCCATCATCTCAAGCTGTTAAAAAAAAGAAAAAAGAAAAAAAAAAAAAAAAACATGGCCTGGTTCCAAGGAGATCTGAACTGTTAATCTGTTTAGTTTTGGGATGGACGAGGTAAAGTCCTAAATGATCATGGTGATTTAATATCCCTAGATAATCTAATCAATAGACTAAAAATGATTGGATATTGTCATGTTGGTGTGGCCTACTGGGTGCATCATATAAAATTAAATATGTGGGTTAGTAATTGACCAAGACCTATGGCCATCTCAATCTCTTTTGTTAGGGTAGAGGGTGTTGGAATGGGGTTGGTGGGAGTGGGGATGTCAGGTGTGGGAGGGAACTTGATTTTCTAGATATCAAAATATAAAATTCATGCAGTATCCATTTTACAGTCCTGAATCAATGGATCATAGATAGAAAATCTCTGAAGGTGGCATAAGACCTATTAACATCTATTGTGGGGCCTATGTGCACTCATATGTGGCCTTCATCACAGATATGGTATGCCCCTCTCATTTGATTTTTTTTTTCATTGGTTCCACTTTCTCTCTCATCTAACAAGTTTCTCGTTCCAAAGGAATATCCCATCTTTCCTAAGCAAGTGATAAGGATGGTAGTTCCCAATCCAAATTTGCATGATTTGAAACGAGGTTTCCATTGCTATGTGAAGGGTATAGAGCTATCCTATGAGGAATCATATTCATTCTGTTCATTTGAAAAGGAGAGAAATGAAAGGAAAAGAGAGTCCATTTTGAGAAACTTGGATTGATATTTGGTAGGCAATCTAAAGTGGTACAGAGTATGAGAATCCAGACCTAACTTCATCATTAATCCATTCATCATCTAGATCTTTAAATATAAATTCAAAATTAGTTATTAATTGAATCCAAAATTGGAATATAATCAAGACCATTTCCAGTGGGATCTAGAGTAAATCATATCCATTGACTATCTAAGTTGGCAGGCATGACCATTGCTAATCCACCATCCAAAATCCACCGTCCAATTCGACCTGATCATTTGTAAAACGGGTTCAACATTTAAAATCAGTAACAAATAAAAAATCAATAATTGGTCAAAAACCTCCTCTGCTTGTATCAGTTTAAGGGTTGGTGTGGTGGGTTTGACAGCCCTTACCAATTGAGGAATTTGGATTAGAGCAGCCCATCTAAAGAACCATCTCAAGTTTAATCAGGTCTGACTAGGCAGTTCGGTTTGACTTTTAAAATGCTGCTGCAAACAACTACCTAAATGTAAAAGATTGGTGGAACTCTAGAGCAATACCTTCCTATTAAATAAGAAATAAACAAGTAAAGGTAATTATAATCAATGGGCCATCAAATAATCTTCTTTCGATAGAATTGATTAGCCGGTCATCATCCTGATAAATCAAAATTCAAGTAAGTGGAGGTCCGATTGCACCTCTACCTTATATTCTTCACTCGTAACCTCATCTTTTAGTACAATGAATTATTATAACTCGCGTTACTGTAAATTCTTAGTTATTTAATAGGAAGCAGGTAAAGGGATGCAGAGCTTATCATAATTAAGTTGTAAAAGCCCATTTGAAAGAACAAAAAGTCTACTTGTCCCGGGACTCATGTCCCGGGACTGGCCCGACTCCATAAGAGGAGGGCATTTTAGTCAAATTATGGAGTCGGGCCAGTCCCGGGACTCATGTAGCATGGCTCTTGATAGAATTGTTTACTGAATTACAACACTCCTGATCTGTAATTCACCCATTCCAAAATCCAAACATGTTTACAATTTACATGGAGTCCAAGATCATCATCAATGAATCTGCAGGTATGGTTTGCAGTGGAGTAATATGCATATCGTTGTCTGTACGTTTGTATGTTGGCCATGTCAGAAGTTGTTGACTCGCATGCTTTGCCTCTGGATTGCATGTGCGTCCATCCACATTATATTACAAACAAGGGCGATTAACTTTTGAAGAATGATTATATGCATGCCCCGTTTTTCACATGAACCTGTTCTGGCCTACTTTTTTGCACTAGACAGCAACAAAGTAGAAAGAATCTGATACCAAAAAGTGAAAAATAGGAATATGCATCAAAACCAGCAGGTGTATAATATAAATCAAGGAGTCCAATTGGAACCTCTCCTACTCTATGCTCTCTATAAATCTCTTTCTCTTTGTAAAACAAACTAGGAACAACCCCCGTAATTAGCCCAGGACAAAAAGTAAGATATTATATTTTAAATTTTTAAGGTATCAAAATTAATTATGAACATATAAGTATATATTCATGCATATTTATATAAAAACAAACGCCCGTGCCCAAAATAAAGATATACTAAATTATTATAATAATTAAAACTATAGAAGAAGAATCTACTATTATTATTTTTAAGAATTTTTAGAAGAAAATAAAGTGGAAAAAGATCTTAAGATTTTATGGTAAAGGAAAGAAATTATCGTGAAAAATAATAATGAGAATCTTGTAATATCGCACCAATAGAATCTTTATAAATTGAAAAATGCATGGGTTGAAAGTCCCTACTAAAAAAGAGAAAACTCTTGATGGAAGCAAAAAGAAAAAATGATATCATTCAAAGAAGGAAAAAAAATGAGAAAAGAAAAAGCAAATGCGTCCATTTTTCTATCAATACCCGGCTGGAACTCAATCTGTTAGGTACATCGTGTGGAGTGTGAGTGTGGCTAAGATGAGTCTCACACCAATGTCCAAAACACTACCCACTTGTTTTGAGCCTACTTCTCATTAGAACACACCTGCTTGAACCTACAAATCAAATCCACACCCAACCAAACACTTAACATAGAGAGAGACGTGTAGAATCATTTTATTTTACATCAATGTCCTGTATTTATTTAATATATATATATAAATAGATCCAAGGAAAAACAGTCCCTCACATGGGATCTATACTTGGTGTAAGATAACGATAGAGAGAGCAATTTAATTGCTTTCATCAATATTGAGGCTCTGGATTTTACATGAATGTTGACGCATCAAAACTAACTTCATTGCAAGCATGTATAATAAGTTTTATAATTTAGAAGTCCATTAAATTAACGGCCTGTTTAGGAATTTCAATAGGGCGGTTTTCGGACTGGCCCATTTCTAATATCAATAGGATTGAACGGCCTGAGTTCAGGTGTATATCAGGTCTTAGATACTAAGTTCGAGCCTACTTGCTCAAAAAATATGGGTGGGTTGAGACTGCCCTTTAAAGGCCGGAGTCAGACTAAGGTTTGAGTCTGAGTGCACATAGGATCATCCCCGCTCAAACCACACGATAAAAAAGTACTGGAAATATATGACAACTCCTTGAAGGCCTCAGTTCAACAAAGGCTCAAGTCCATTTAATATTTGAGTCAGGTTGATAAGTTCTATGAGGTGGTCCCACTAAGATGGTGCATGGGTTAGATTTATTAAATTCCCTTAAACTTTTGTTGGGTAACACATAACTGAAAGAGGTTAATATTTTTGGATCATAAGATCTACATAGTGGGCCCCCTTAGAAGGGTCTTTTGCGTTATTTTTGCAAGATTAACTTTAATTTTAGGGGATATTGATTGAGAAACTTTAAGAGATAGAAGAGATGGATAGATACTTTTGGAGAAAAAATAGTGGAATGTGATGACATGGCTCCTTAAGTAACTCTAAGTTTTATATATATATTTATTTAAAAGGAGAATTTCTTCAATGCTGACGTGGTACCCCTCACAGCCCACCTCCCCCTTTGCTTTAATATATAACTAGCAACAAAAGCCCGGGCTTAGAAAAATAAAGATACGTTAAAATTTAAGAATTCTTTTGAAATATTGTTAAGTTAAAATAAATATAAAATAAAGTAAATTTACATAACTTGACAACTCCTTGAATTTAAAGGCATTGACCATTACGACCATCTCATTTATGGATATATTATACCATTGATGATTGAAAATATAAGAAAAAGAAAACAAACTAGATGGATCTACATTTACTAAAAAGAACCAAAAGGAACAGGTAAAAAAAATTAACGTGTTTGATCCATTAGTGGCGGCCACCCTTGAAATGTTTTTAACGTATGGGACCTACTGATGGCTCTTCATCCAAAGAAGAAAAAATGGAGGATAAGAAGAAAGGAAATAGAAATCAAATGATTTCATCCTCAATGGGCCACACACCACATCTGGATTTATGGTGATCGAATAGTTGGCTCCCACAGATGATTGATAATATAATAAAAAAAAAATTGAAAGAGGGGGCCGAACAAGTGTAAGAGAAGAAAAAAAACCTAAAAGATGTACATTGAATGAGAAGAGTGTACGTGGATATAGATATGAGTCATCATAGTATATTTCTAATAGTTCTAACTCATGCACACACATCATATCCTAACATTTATCAAAGAAATTAAGCTTGTGTATCATACCAATCAAGTCTGATTGCCCGCTACCGATACATATTGACTTAGAAAACTAATATCTATGCATAATTCATGAGTGGGTCCCACTGCAGAAATAAGTTAAATGTGTGTGGCCCACTAATTGATATGCATCAATTAAGAAACCAGACAACGGCCAACATGCTTACCTCCCTCCATTAGTGGGGCCCACTATTAGAAAAAAGGGGTTAAGAGAAGGCCATTGGGATTTCATCTAATACTGGAGTCCAATCTTGAAATATATTTAATAAGATTGGTGCCCACTACTGGATCCATCCATTTAGGGAAAAAAACTGAAAGGAGAGTAACTGAGCAACAGTTTTGATTTCATTCATCGGTAGAGCCCACAAAACATATTTAATAGATGATTGAAGATCTAAGGAAAAGAAAACAAACCGACTATAAAGACTTGTTTATAATTTGGATAATGACAAGAAATAGGACTCAAATTCAAACATTCATAAAAATCTTTTATGAGAGGTTTTAGGAGAGAAAGAGTAGCCTAAAGTGAGGTGACACTTTAAAATAATGTGGGTTTTTTGTGCATATTTCTTTGAAAGGAGAGACTTTTTAGGGATGACGTGGCACCCCTCACAGCCCTCTTCCCCCTTTCCTTTAATTTATATAAAGAGTAGTAGAGTTTGTAGGACCCATTAACCTTATTATGAGTGAGAATCAAGACCGCACTGACATCAATTGATTTGAGAAGGCAAAGGGAAAAAAAAATAGTATTTACATAATATGATTTTTCTTATATATTTAACAGATGACTTAATCTAGGAGTCCGTCTCAATTTGGTAAGAGGTCAGATGTTCTCCAAACACTTCATCTATGACTGCTTTTAATATCAAACAAGTCTAAATCATTTGAGGTTTAGGAAATATTGTGAGGCTCCTCCATGGACCACACTAATTAAAAACCCAAACTACTTACAAGTTACAAGGGTGCATTTTCTTATTTAGAGAGAAGAAATATTTTAATTTTCCCTGCAAAACCTTTTATAATCACATGACTTTTCATGGAAAAGAAAAAAGCTCTTTGACAAAGAGAATCTTGATTTCCTATGTGATGCAAAAACTCTAGCTCTTTCAAGAAAAATAAAATCCATTGAAAGCATAATCTTCTTACTGCACAAATGCACCCAGTAAATAAACGGCTTTATCTTTTATTGAAACCCACAATAAATGAATTAAATGAGTTACCACTTGGGCTTAAAATCCTAAATTAAATGAGTGAAACTCCAAAATGGGTTTAAAATCTGAACCATTCACAAATAAACTTATATGAGTTACCACTTGGCCTACGATCGACTTGTACAGTAAAACAGTTGTACTCCTTTTACTCAGGACTTAGGAATCCTCTGGGTCAAAGCGTCACAGCATCCAGATTGTAGTAGACCTGACATTGAGTTGATACTTCACAGAGAGTGAAAACATTCATATATTCTTGTAAGTAAAAACTCCCAGAAAGCAAAGTCCACACCTAGGCCACAATATCTACGCTTTCTAGTTTCTAACCGCACACAAAGTGTCCATTTACATTCTCCCATTGTTGACTGTCCCCAACAGATTTTGCCAATATGCTTCAATCCCCACCCTCCATCCCCCTACTCCCTCTCTATCTCCCCACCATCCCAATCTCCCCATCAACCGTCAGATAAGATCAAACATCCCCATCCCCATTCCCCCCACGCCACCCAAAATCCCCCAGATCTACACACACGCGCGCGCCCTTTCCCTCCCTCTTTCTCCAGATCTGAATACGCTCTCTCTCTCTCTTCTCCCTCTTCTCCTTCTGCAGCAGCAGCAGCAGCAGCAGCGGCTCGCTCGCCATGGTCGAAGGTCATTTGCAGACATGGACGACGCGACGCGGCAGCAACCCCAGGCTCGAATTCGAGCAGGTAGTCGACATCCCTCCCACACCCACAAGCGAAGACCGTAACAACAACAACAACAGCAACCCCTTCTTCTTCTACTCCTCCACCACCTTCATCTCCCCCACTCTCTCCACAGCCCTCATCATCCTCTCATGGTACTTGTCAAACATTGGGGTACTTCTCCTCAACAAATACCTCCTCAGCATCTATGGCTACCGCTACCCCATCTTCCTCACCATGCTCCACATGCTATCTTGCGCCATCTACAGCATCATCGCCATCCACTGGCTCGAACTCGTCCCTTATCAGCCCATCCACTCCCGCCGCCAGCTCCTCAAGATCGCCGCCCTCACCGCCATCTTCTGCTTCTCCGTCGTCTGCGGCAACACCTCCCTCCGCTACCTCCCTGTCTCCTTCAACCAAGCCGTCGGCGCCACCACCCCTTTCTTCACCGCCATCTTCGCCTTCCTCATCACCTGCAAGAAGGAGACCGCCGAGGTCTACCTCGCCCTCCTCCCCGTCGTACTCGGCATCGTCATCTCCAGCAACAGCGAGCCGCTCTTCCACCTCTTTGGGTTCCTTATCTGCATCGGATCCACCGCCGGACGGGCGCTGAAGTCGGTGGTGCAGGGGATATTGCTGACGTCCGAGGCGGAGAAGCTCCACTCGATGAATCTGCTCATGTACATGGCGCCGATGGCGGCGGCGATTCTACTGCCTTTGTCGTTGTATATGGAGGGGAATGTGGGGCGGGTCACGGTGGAGAAGGCGAGGGGGGACTGGTTTATGGTGGTGCTGCTGGTGGGGAATGCGACGGTGGCGTATCTGGTGAATCTGACCAACTTCTTGGTGACGAAGCATACGAGCGCGCTGACGCTGCAGGTGCTGGGGAATGCCAAGGCTGCGGTGGCGGCGGTTGTGTCTGTGCTGATATTCAGGAATCCGGTGACGGTGATGGGGATAACGGGGTTCGCCGTGACGTTGATGGGAGTGGTGCTTTACAGTGAGGCCAGGAAGAGATCCAAAGGAGCTTCACTTCATTAGATTCCAATTCTTTCTTCTTTTTTTCCCCTTTATTTTAATTTTAAATTTTTTTTTTTTAAAAAAAAAAAAGGTTAGCAGAGGAGATTATATGAGATGGAGATGGAGATGAAGAAGGAGGAGAAGGGTAAAACAAAAAGGTATGTGGTTTGAGGTTTCTTTCTTTTGAATTTTGCCTTTTTTTTTTTATGAAATTGATTTGGGTAGTTGGGGATCAACTGTAACTAACTACAGAAATATCTCTCAGCCTTTTTAGCAAAATGTGAAAGAGGTTTGATTCTTGATTCACACCCCATGTTAGTTTGTATGGATTTGTTGAGCATTTGAAGATGAGATTGTTATAATGTGGATTACTAGTATAGGCCAAATGAATTTCTGTTCGTTATAGTTATAAATTTAACAGTAGATCTGTTGTTATAGTCAAATTATAGGTTGATTTACAGACAATTCACTAGGCTTGGGATCGGAATACTCTTCTTTCTTGGTGGACAAGCCTGAGGATCCAGTTCCATAAAATCAGTCTATCTATCTAATGTTACAGAGACTGAGAGACCAACTTAAACCATCGTTAAATGTTCTTTTGTCTACTTTGCCGTAGATTTTAGGAAGGGGGAAATGTTCAGTGGCTTTTTTTTTTTTGTCTCTGTCTTTTATGGTTAGATAGCAATCCCAATACCAATCCCAAAGGGAGTGAGACTCAAAACTCTGCCATATGATCTGTGCCAAACCAGTAGTGGACATGGATTCTGGACTGATGGTTTTAAATTGAACCAGTCGCTGATGATCAACCAATTCATCACGGGGCTTAGCTCTTCTGACTTTGTCAGTGGATACCCCAGTGATGTTGGACACTTGGACGCGCAGTTTAAAATTCTGGGAGGCATTATTCGGGGTCAATGAAATGGAGACTCTACTTCTGCATCATTTCATTTCATCATTCCAACCTCTTTTTTATGATATAAGAAAATATAGATTTTGTTTTACGTTTCTGCAGTCAACAATTTTTTTTTTTTTTTGTTTCCTATTGGTAAAGATTTGCTGTGGACTTCTGTTCCTGTTTTACGCGTGTTTTATTTTGTATATTTTTTTAAGTTTAGTAAGTCTTTGTTTTTTTTCTCTTTTTTTCCCAAACACTGAAATTTCATGGCATCTTGGATTTCTTTATGGCCAATGTGATGGTGATGCCAACTCCATGAAAATACTTTTTTGCCAACTCGAAGAAGAATGGGTCAATTTTTCTATTTTTGACAAGAAGTCGAAGTCAACACATGAGAGGGGACGACTCATTGAAGAATCTACAGATTTGAAGATTCTTCACTGAGAGTTTATATCTATGAAGACTTTTACATCAATGTAAATCCTCAAAAATGGTTTGACAACTTTTGGGGAAAACCAATGAGGAATCCTCAACTACTTGATAGTCAAATGTGACCCAAGTGTATTCGAATTGAATTCTAGAGAGAGCTTTTTATAGCAAGAGCGTCAATAGGGTGTATATAGAGCGAATAATGGTAACGTGGGTTATAGTGGAGAAAATGGAAGTTGATGATGCCATGATTACCTCTATTTTTATCTATAATTGTATCTCTCCATTTTCTCTAGATCCTCACCTCCCTGGATAGAATTGTGTTAGAATAAGGGGTAGTTTCTGAAATCCCATTTGAATGAGTAGAAAATGACAGGTAGATAATGCCCAATAGTTGAAGAAATGATGGGGAAACAGGTGCTCTTAGGAAGACTAGCCATTTCCAGTAGTAATTTTTGGTCGTAACTGGATTTGAAAGTATGAAGCACTTCTTGTGGAGACCGCCTAGGGCCATGCCAATCGCGGGGAGAGGGTCATACACAATATCAACTCATTAAGATGAATTGTGTATGACCCTTTCAAGTTTAATGGTTGGGATCGCCTTAATTTAATTCTAATCCAACGGTGAGTGACAATTTGATGTGTCAAATTTAGGCTCGTGGCAATTCAACGTAGGTAGGGAGCATGAGGAGTTTGGATTGATCATGAGGGATCCCATTTGCTAGTAAAAATAGGTTCTAACAGATGGTGCTCATTTGATAGGTTTTCTTATTTAAATAAGATATCTATAAAAATGTTAAATGTCACTTTTAAAAAAAAAATAAGCTATTATATTTTAGTAAAGAAATGTTGTTTTCTCCACAACAATGTAGGGAAAGTTATTGCTTCTAATTTGTGCTTGTAATTAGGAGCAGATTTACTTTTCTTTCTTAATTGAATTTAAACAGGGAAAGAGTTTTTCTCCTCAGTTTTCTCCACTTCTGAAAGAGCCCTGGAATAAATATAAAAAAACTATAGAATTTACCAGACATATTTGAGCTCTAGATAGTTTTCTACGCAACTGTAGAAGACCCTCAAAATTCAATATAGTTTTAAACAAATGAGGCCTTAACCTTGGCTATTTACAAGCCGTCATCAGCTGCATGATGCGGATATGATGGCACATGGGCATCTGAAATTCTGAATGCCCAACCGTCCCTGTGTATATAATTTGCAGAAATACTACTAGCCAAATATATCAAACAAACAGGGCTTTTGGTTTGGTACGTTTTGCTGACCAATAAACAAGACAAAGGCCAAGGATCTTAATTGAGTTTTTTCATTACTTTTGTATTAAAAATCAGAATCGGTTATGTTTTGAAGTCCTTGACTCTCTTTACAATGGAAAAGGCTTCTTCATGGAATCTCTAGTTGAAGTAGTTTCATAAAAAAAAATTTTGAACTGTGACATTTTTCATGACCCCCAGTTTCTGTTTCTAAAGTAGGTGGATAACTCCTCTTTCTATAAAATCCTTGGAATCAACTTACCTTTAACTTTGCTTATAACTGTGACTTACAAGTAATTCAGTTTACTCATATGATATCTGCACGAGAGAATAGAAGACAAGAAATTACAATAGAGAAACATTACCCCTTTCCAGGGGATTGCATTAACACGTGGACAAAAACTTAATACTAGACGACAATCAAACCAATGATCTTATTGATCCAACAGGGTTGAATTGTCTGATTCTCTTGTGGTTTCATATGCTGATACATGAAGGGTTGGAAAATGACACATAATTCTGCTTTACAAATACATACATTCCACTTCTCATGGTGATTGCTCAAGAATTTCTTCTAAAATCTCTATACCTGCATGCCACCGGTCAGTTTAAGTCTTCCCTTGAGATACGAACCGCATTTTATTCCTTCACAGTTAACTTCTGTTACGATGTGAAACAGTTATAAGAAACGGCTTCACAAGTCGTGTGAAATCCATGTTGGTAAAGGTTTTGAGTAGAGACCAGCTTCTCTATTGTCTGTCCGTGTGAAAATGGATCTCCCACAATGCGCCTTTTTCAGCCATTTCAGAAAATCTGATCTCATAAATCCTGTTTGTGGATGCTCAAGTTCCTGCTGCAATTTCCAATGCAAAGTTTTATCTGTTTCAGGATCATAGTTTTGAAAGATAAATATAACATAACTATGTACGTGTCTATCAAGGGAGATCCTAATGATCTGTCAATCTAAAGCTGCTAATATCAAATTACCTGAACATATTTACTCGAGAAGTTATTTCTGTCAGAATCCCTTCACTCTCTTTCTGACTTTGTTTACTAGGAAGCTTTTGCAGTTCTTCTGTTCTCTTGTATGTGATCTAGAGATGGACATGAGAAAGAAGAAAAAAAACTTTTAGTAGAGCCAAAAGTTGAGAGCATCGTTTGGGAGCATACATAAAGTATTGATCCACACAAAACCTCATCCAAATTCTAAAGGATGAAGCTGTTTGTTGTTTGCCAGATTAAGGATGTATGCTCATACCAAATGCAGACAACCTACAATGTTTTATGATGAGAGCGAAGAGCCAGTACCATTGCATTATACATAATTGGATGGTCTTATCAGTCCTCAAGAAGCCACTGCAAGGTGCTTCTAAGGGTACAATTGCAAGGGACATTTCATAGTGGGAAGGTTCTACATCCATCAGACTTCCATGTCAGACCACAGACATCAGGATCTTGACTTGGGGCAGAATAGTTCAAAAGTCCTGTTCCACATATAATGTCTTTTGGCGCTCAAGGGACATCTTTTATGTCCCCTGTAAAGAAGGGTGGTTCTATGCTTCTACGAAATCTACATCAGTGATGCTTTCAGGTCAGACATGAAACATGCCACATAAGAATCTGGTCAGGAAAGATGAGGAATTGACATAGCAAAATGCCTTTCTTACTTCCTGGAAGAGTAACCTTCGGAACAAAGCATCAACGTGGATGTTCACTAGGGCAACCCAAATGCAGCCTAAAGAAAATATTAAATTTGTAATGTTTTATATAGAACTTTCCAATAGATTTATCATAATTCCCAGAACTGTTTTTCAACTCACCATATGTGCTTCTGAAGAACCATTCATGTCCTTTGAGTTCTAGCATCAAAAAGTAAAACAGGACAAGGAAAAATAGTGGGAAAAATGGAAATGAGACTAGAATGCACTTCAAAAAAATCTGGTGATTCTGTTTCCAAGGAGTAAAAGGAGATTATTACCTTAACAGGTCTTAGAAAAGGCTGATTTGCTGTTGACTGAGAAACAGTGTTCTGCTTAGGTTCAGATGTCAAAGAAAGCTAGCATTTGACCATAAAAAATGAAAGGTCAGTTGCATAAGACAGACAATATATGGATAATAAAGTATGTAGTGAGACAGTTTTTACTATTCTGAACCATTGTTCTTATCATGGCACAGATAAACTATAAATCCAACATCTACCTTATTAAACAGTTCTACAGGTGGATTCTGCCGAAACCGCTTCTCAGTCATGAAAGTAAATTCCTGTTTATTTGAAATATAGTTTAACAACTGAAGCACATTCAAAAAACTGAAATTTGATATGAGAACAACAGCATACCCTGGGTACAGTTGTTTCTCTCTTGCTAGTACGAAAGACACCAAGATCGCCTTTGCTTAAAAGTATCTGTATTAGGCATATGAGTATGTTGAGATGTGACTAAGTGCACGAAAAAAATTGTTGGTGCTACCTTCTTAATTACCTTTTTATTGAGAGGCCGAGCTTTAAATTTGGGTATTGTTTCATTTTCCTCCAGCCTTAGGTCATCATTGAGCATCCGTCTGATCAAACCAAACACAAAGTTGTTTTTTGAGAGAAAACAAAAACTCTTTAACTGAATATAAGGACAAACAGAATCTCAATTTATTAGGACAGGAACTTCTTTGAACTTTTCTTTGATTGAAAAACCATGTTACTCAGACACTTTGAAATAGGTGTCGGTCACAAATTTTAAGCACACGTAATGTACCAAAATGTACCAATGGTCATGACAAACATAGTAAAAAAAAGAGGTGAAAGGGACCAAATTATAATGATTATGACAGGGAGCCCAATTTGCTTCAAGAGTAACTTTTTTGAGATCATGCAGCTCCACACATGAAGAATAAAAGAATGCACGGAACCATGAAAGTGGCAGAGTTCCATGGGCAATCACTGTTGGGATACTCATTCCAATGATTGTTCCAGTTAACTCTCTGCTCAGTTTAACATAAAACTGATAACATGAACTGGTTCGACATCATCTCTCTCTCTCTGGTATTTTACCCAGACTGCAACTAAAAGGAGAGGGATTATAATTGTTAATAACCACAAACACCAAGACAATGTATATCAAAGGGTCCTAATAGTCCCCCTCACATGTGGGGCTCCACACGTGAATAAAAACTAGAAACATGCCAATGACCAATGTGGACACCAAAAGCTTGAGCTGTTAGTGAAGGACATAACAATCTATATCAACACCCTCCCTCGAACGGCTCAAGACCCAACAGACAGATGGAACATACACGGAATAGATATACCAGATAAACAGATGGGGGTAACATGCCTCCCAGAGGTTTCTAACTCATGACCTTTGGCTCTGAATATTAACAACCAAAAACACCGAAAACTCGACTTGTGAGCGAACGATAGAACAATGTATATCAAAGGGTCCTGATAATAATAACCTATATAGAGAAAGTGCACTCAAGTAAACTGATAATGGATAATGCACATTTAGGGAGATAAAAAAATTTATTTTACTTTTTTTTAAGAATAGTTATTAACATGATGAGAAGCAGAGAGTAAAAAAAAAATTAGTGCAATAAAAATTTTAAGTGGCCAAATATAGAAAACCACGTTAAGGAGAAAAAGATCCCAGATAACTGATGGAACTAGACAAAAGAATCTGGTATGATGATAATTTATAAAGAAAATTCTTTTGGAATTTAAAAGAAATAAAAATAAGGATATTTTGTTGAGTTTAAACCACCATTGAAAACAAAATCTTATTTGAGTTAAAATAATAAAGTGCATATGTTATAAACTTACTTTTGAGGTTGAGAGGGGATATGATCCTGATGTTGTGACCTTTTGGTGTCCTTGGTATCAAGTTTTATGAGAAAATCGGACTTATGCTTGTGAACAACCTGCAAGGATAGTAGTATTGGAATGCACCTACAGGAATTAGATAGAATTATGATAAACACAAATAAATAAAAAATACGGTGCACTAAAGGTCGCCAGAAACAATTGATGGTCGCCACATGAAACAAAATATATAAATTGCCAAAAAGTAAAAATGTCCTCAGATGAATTCAAAGAGGTACATTATCTGAATTATTGCTACAAGGCAGTGATGAGGAAGCAGTGGACAAGTGTTGTGTAGCTCTCTTTGATGTCTTCAAGTCAAATTCCTATGAAATAAGATCAAAAGGAGAAGTCAAAGGATGAATTGGTTGAAAACAAAGAACATTTTGTTAATGCAGCATAATGAAAACAAAACGTAAATGTCTACGACATACTTGAAACTTAGGAATACGTGGTGTGCTCTTTTGAGGGAGTAGCATTGAAGGAGCCTCAAGAATCTAGAAAAAAAAATGAATATGTTGCAGTGTGTCCAAAAAGCTATCACAATATTTGAAAGAAAAGCTGATGAGTAGAGTGGTACTAACTTTTTTGTTCAAAGGCCATGCTTTAAACATGGGTGCAGCTGAAACTACTTGTTCTCCAACCTCTGTTGTAGTCTTAGGCCTGAAATTTCCAAACACAGCATGTGCCCGCAGCTCCTTAGACAAAATTATGCTATCTCAAAAGCATGTGGATCACAATCAACATCAATTGGACGTAAAGTATACCTCATCCTTTGTGCCCTTTGTGAAGTTACAAGTTCAGGCCCTCTTGGAATCGTGAGCTTTAGCCTACACTGCTCAGTGCTGTCATGAATGGGTTCATCCAGCTGTTTTAGCCCCAAACATTAAAACAAAATTAACTCCAACAGAAAGCAGTTAACTAGATATATCAAAATATGCCTGTCAATTTATTAATCGGAATGTAGGAATTGGGGACGTACGAACCAGACTGACACAACAACAAAGCACTTTACTGAAAGGCCAGCAAATGTTTCTTTGGAAAGGAAGATTACCTTTTTTGAAACCTTGTGTATCAAATTGGTCTGTTGCTTTATATCATATACCTGTTACGCACATGTTAGCAATATCAATTAAAGTATTCCATGATTCTTCAATCAAAATCATCCATAAGCTTCCTCTTATGTCCTCATTTTAATTTTGAGCTTTTCTATTTACTACAGTCCACACATCCACCTAAGCATACACAAACTCAGACACACATTTTGTCGTCTTATCATTTCTTTGTTGCCTGCAGGCAGCTCCACAGATAAGAACATTTCTATCTTTATCATATAAAGTGTCACTTCAGTCTAAGTGTCATATAAAGTGTCACTTCAGTCTAAGTGGCACTCTATGATTGAACAAGACTCTGTTAGGTCGGCACTCTGCCAACCTCTTCAATAATAACAATTGAGGTCCCCTTAACCTCCTTTTGTTTTATATTATTTTTCGGATATTAAAATCTAGCACACCATGGCAATATGCCACTATAAATGTAGAATATCTATTTTAGCAAAATAATATGGCAAGCTAAAAAAGTGCTCATCATATATTGTTGATAGTCACTGATATGTGTGTGTGTGTGCGTGTGTTGATGGTTTCATTAGATTTATAGTTGGTGGAATTGGTAGAACTTAGAAAAAGTGTGATGAGGTCTGATAAGAGGACCAGCACTATAGTAGAAGTTCCTTGCTTTGGTCCACACTCCCCATTGTCGCTCAGCTGCTAAAGGGACGACTTCAAAGTCCTCTAGGGCCCAGGTTTGAGCCACAATTGGAACAGAGAGATATAAACCACTAGTGCCTTAAAACTAGAGTAGATTAGGATAAACCCTAGAAATTTTCTTGCTTCTAATACTGAGTAGCTGAAGTATTTAATGGATATAGTGAGACCAACTTTGCAAACCTTGCTCATTTTTCAATATGTACAAAAGAAATTAAATAAGCCAACCAAAAGCAACAAGAGATAAGATCACAAACTAATAATATGCACCTTCCATGACTGCCCACCCTCTAGTCTTTGCCTCTTTGAAGCTTGACTTTCGTTTTTAGAAGGATTCTCTAAGGTTCTTTCGCTCTTTTGCACCAATGGCTTCTGTAACCTGATAATTTGAGTAAAAGAATTATAAAAATTGCAAATGAGAATTAGAAAAAATGAGACACCAAGGACGTGAAAAAAATTGATAAAAAAAAAACTTGGGAACAAAGAAACTGGAGAGAGAGAGAGAGAGAGAGAGAGAGAGAGAGAGAGAGAGAGAGAGACCCCACCGCCCTTTCCCAAATGAAAATGAAAGTTGTGAAGAGCGTACATGAAAAGTTTAACGAAAAAAAAATCCATGAAATAATGACAGCAATATCAATTAAAGTGGTCCAAGTTCTCAAAGCATCGAGGTTTTGGAAATAATACGGTCTTGAAAACAAGTAGAATATCTTTCAAAATACTTTAATAAAAAACAAGAAACATAAATTTAAGACTACAATTGTAATGAAAACAAAAAAGAAAAAAAAAACAAGTAAGCATTTGAACCAAGCTAATACGGAAAAAAGTTAATAATATGATAAAAGCAATAATGGCAGACTATGATACTAAAACTAAAACCACAAAATCAACCTCTGAATAAATTGTCTGGGACCTTTGATTTCCGGTGGTCTATTTTGCTTGGCCAGCTGACTTGCAGTAGGTTTCATCAAAGTTGACCCACTTGAGAAAGGTGCCTTGAAGAGGGGTCTTGTTTTAGCAATAGACATACCTTTCGTTATTTGATCAGGAAATATCCATCCTGCATATTATAAAGAAAGCAAGCTAGATAACTTGAAATAAAACAATCACCATAAAGAATGAAATAAACATAGAGACATATACTTGAAAAAAGTTGCTGAAACCAATAGTTGGGATAAGAACTCAATCATGTAATTACAGTTTGACAGACTTCAATGGAAGTGTTCATTGAAAAGTCACCCAGTGTTGTTTCCGAAAAATGGGATGACAACAACAGTGCAAGCAGGACGTTGGTTAGGCATCCTTTGATGAGGGGGAGCAGGTCTTGTGATCAAGGTGCCTGAGTGCTTCTTGACTGGTTTCAGTCTAGCAGAAAAGTATTATAATATAAGGATGCAAAACACATCTTGGGTAAAGAAACAACCTTAAATAAATTCAAAAATAAGACAAAAAGTAGGCTATGTAGACAAAAAGAAATTAAACTTAAATTTCTGTTAAATCAAACTTGATGTACTTCTAACAAACATCAACAGTAATTTCAAAAGATAACATGAAACATGAATTGTGAGACTTTTGACGGCACACGTCATCAGCATGAGAATCAACATGAACACTATTGCTAAGGAAGTGTTCCAATAAACTTGGAAGTCAATGCTTGCTCTGTAGTCAACTTCTCAGATGACCTACAAGGTAGTTTATGAATATTTCTCTTTCATTTAGCACCTCATAGTTTAGCAACCCAATAATATTAGTATTGTAAAACAATGAGATCACATATGCATAAAGGTCTCAAAATCATGAAATAAAATGATACTTTAAGCTCCATCTATCAATGTAAATGTCATCTCTTGTCATGCAATCATCTTGCCACTTCAGAGGTCAATCTCCAACAACAACATTATTTGTGGCTCAAATAAGAGAGGCTTATACATAATGCAAAAAATAAATATAAAAACAAAACTCATAAGGAAATAAGAATGACTAGAAGTCTAGAACTTCTAGTATTAGCTAAAAAAAACTTTCTAGGAACATTACATCATATTGGCATAACACATTGCTGCAGATCATTATAACATTTATCAAAAAAAGCAATTCCAATAAATGCATACAAAATTCAACTAAATGGAGAAACACTAAAATCAGCAAAATGATGATCCCATACAAACAAGATATGCAAACTTAAAAAAAATAAAAAATAAAAAAAGCAAAATAGGGAATCATGATCTATAATGAAATAAACAGTCTAAACAAATAATACCTCCATTTTCTTTTGGTACAGAAAATCTAGGCTCCATATCAATCTCTGAGTAAGTAGTGATAGGATTTGAGTGTTCCACATCTTTAGGTGTTGAAAACACATTTGAGTTCCTGATGACAACATCTTCCCTCAAATTCAGCTTTGCTATAAAAGCTGACAATCAGAAATCAATTTAAATTAGTCACAAAGATTCTATGGGAAAACAAAAAAAATCATAAACCATTGACTGATGTCAGGGCGCTAGAAAAGAACAGGAAAAAAAAAGTATAATTAGCATCGAAATAGAACAGCTCATTGGCCAGTATCTAAGCTGTTTAGGGATAATCTGCATCAACAACAGGTCATAGAGACTTTTTTACGGAATCTCATTTTCTGCGGAAACATAGCCTTGAAGCAACATTTAAAGATTTGGGGAAAAAACCCCAAAACAGATTCACAGAAAGGAAAAAAAAAAAAGACACGAAAGTTTCTACTTTCTAGGGTTTATCTTACGAGAAGGAGGATAGCTGGCAGCGGTCTCAAACCAGAGCTCTGCTGCTCCAGCTTCCGCAAGAGATTCTGGTCGAGTGAAATCAAAGAAACGGGAAGCATCGAACTCGTATTCGAGATCTATCTCCAAACAGTGGAAACTTTTCTGGAAAACATCCTCCATTTCCTCATCCATCTCCTCGCCAAGCATGATTTCAGAGTAAGAAAACTCGATGAAAACGCCACCAAGATTTTCCAGGAAATCTGGATTCCTTCCCCTCTGTGGGAAAGAAGATCGAAAGGACGATGATGCCGCTTTGAAAAATTAAAAACCCTAAACCACACCAAGAGAGGAAATGCCGCAGTCTTCTTCTTTCATTGAATGCAGATGTAGCAATCAAAGGAAAGAGGAGTCAGGAGTAAAGGACCAACGGTCTTGTAATAGTAGCGGGTCGACGGATACGAAATTTGAACAGGACATAGCAAAAGACGGAGATACCCTTGTTCTTTGGGGCACAATAATCAATGTTGGAAAACTCGGAAAGTTGACCCTCGACTCTACCGTGTCAACTCAAATTTTACGAAAGACCGAGTCAAGTGTTGGAAATAACTCAGCTGAGTCAAATATAATGTTTCAAATTTAGAGTTAGTTAGCAAATCTTTAAGAGTAGATCAGTTGACTTAGGACTACGATTTGCACTCGAAAGTTGTCGGTTTGAGACTACACTAGTTTTATCCGACTTCCGTCTGGCCCAGAGGTATCAATCCCTCCAAAAGGATTAGGAACCCTCCGATAGCTAAAAAAAAATTTAGAATTAGCAGTTTAAGAATAATTGATTTAAATGTAATGAATTTGCTAATTTAAATTTATTATTAATACATGGTGTAAACAGGTCTATATCTAACCATGACTATCTCGAGTCTAGTTTTTTAATCAATATTCTAGACGCAGCCGAGTCAAGTCCAAGTCATGAGTTTTTCATCTGCAATGAAAATAAAATTGGTTTGGATAGAGGTGAGGGACAAGTTGGTCCTTTGAGTTGAGGAAAGGTTTCTATCAGGTCATGCTTGTATATGTAGTAACCGGCGCATTGGGGCTCCCGGCTATGTTTGGGGCGACGTTTCCTCACAAGATTCGAAAATTCTACGTTCTTGATTTCTGTGTTGTAAGGTGCTCTTGAGTTTTTTTTACTGCTATGTCCTCGTTAATTTTGAGAAGTTACAGGGTTGTTTTCTATTTGAAATGAAGAAGTGCCTTTGTCGTTTTCAATACGGAGGTTGAAATCGATGAGGTTGCTGGAGTGGAGAAGAGAATCCAAAGCCGTTGTTATAAGGTTTGGGCCTATGTTCCATGTGACACGGAGAGACCCTCACATAGTCACATGCCACCGTTGACCCGAATTAATTTCGTGTGTGTGCAGCCACTTAAATCTATCAGCCGTCCAATGCTGAACTCTAAAACAAGCCAAGATGAATGAGCACTCTTCCATAAAAATAACCATTGTCATTTTTGGACATCAATCAAGCAACAGTAGAGAGAATTAAAGGCCTAGCTTGATCGCCCTACAATCATGGTATGGCCCACCTGATGAGTGGGTTTGATCCACTGCTCCCTTCAGCATGCAACACAAATTTTTTTATCCACACACCCATATAATGGGTTTGGAAGGGCTTCAAGGCCCAAACAGACCCATCAAAATATTTACATCGGCGATATGGATTTGGGATTTTCCCAACACCTTATATCGAGGTGTGTCTGTGTAAAATGAGCAAACTTGTCACATTAATTTGGGCCCACACAGGGTAATTCAGGTATTAAGCTATTAGCTGCCTTTAGCATCATGCTGACAGCAGCATGCGATCATTTCTCATGTAAAAAAACCAGTGACCATGTATTGTCACCTGACCAGGGTGACTTCAGTTGTCATTTTTAGGAACTTACCCATCTTTTACAGAGCCAAGACAAACTTCTCATCTCGGTCAGTAAATGAAGCCCCCCTTACAGCGGGTAATCCAATATTGGGCCACAAACTACCAACTCTATGGCAGCCAATATTGGGTGAGAACTGTCAAGAGTGCCCCCACAAACTACCAACTCCATGATAGTGATTTTACTGGGGTGGTTTTGGAGGTATGCCCATCATATCAGTGCACACCGGAGCAACATGTACGGTGGCACTGATAAATTTAAGACCAAAGATGGTCATTCAATGGCAATTGTGGTTGAATCATTTGGTACAAAGTGTCAGAACCATACCAGTGTGAGACAGCCCTATTCACACCTGTCTTGTAGATGTGTACTGGGTTTTCGCCCAGCAGGTCGTATATCCTGATGCTTGACCCTATTTGCTCAAGCCTAGCGGCCCAGGCCTGATCAATTTCTTGACATAATGTGTAGGCCTAGTTTCTACCCATGGACCCAACCCATTTGAAAATATTATGTATTATGTTTGGTTGGGTTCAGATATAGACCGATGGGGCGACAGCGGCACAGAACTATAAATGCAACCCAAGGTCCAGCCTAATGTAGGCCGAGTATGGACTGGCCCATAGGGAGCACTAATGTTTATCACATTCTCAAGCACATATGACTAGACCCATCTCCAGAAGAAATTATGTGGTTCTGGAACTGAGGTTTGCCTTGTAAATGGGGTTCATGGTTTGTTGATCAAGACATTGACCTTGGCCCTTCCTTTGGATACACACTTTGCATTTTGCAAGATGGCCAGGCATGAGAGATCTTAGACATACAGTTTTCCAATCTAGATGTGATTTAAATACTATGGCCTTCGTTTGGTGCTGAGACTTTCCACGGCAACAAATTAACATGGTGTGAGGCAATGCCGTGAAATACACTGAAGAGATACTTTCCACGTTCTGTGTAAAGTGTAAATAAACAGACAAGCCCTTACAACGTCTTTGATTTGGACAATTCAGGGAATTTAGAAAATTTGGTAGACTCTCTCATGGGCCTTCCCTGTCCAGTGTTTATTCCTAGGACAAATGGGCCGGCCATTCTAGACACATTGCAAAGTGCCTCTTGCCGCTAAAGTGGTAGAAGATCCAAATCATTCTCCAACTCCTCCTTTTGGAAGGACTTGCAAATTCTTGGCCCACTGGCCCCACCCGAGGCATTCCAGATTAGACACCCATAAAACTGCAGTCCAACAAAAATTAATTATCATGACCTTAATCCGAATTGACACCATTTACAAAGTATGATTCTTTATGATTCTTTTAGATGAATAATTCTTCAAGTTCTTGTATTGGGCCTGCATAAGAACACGTCCTAATTTAAAAGGCAGAGCTCTCCCTATGAAAAAATCTCGGATCCTGTTTGAGAAAGTATCACCAAAAGGTTTAGATGAGGTGTACATCTGATAAATAAGCACTGGATCAACTACATGATCATTGTACATCTGATAAATAAGCACTGGATCAACTTCATCATGATCATTGAAAGGTCTATGCCTCAGGAAAATTGAACATAAGAAAATAAGAGTATGGGTTTCCACTTTCAAACATACAATGATGCTTCTCCATTGAATCAACTCTCTTGGGGCCATTTGGCCATATGCTACCTAGCATTGAAACAGACACCATATGCTACCTAGCATTGAAACAGATACCGTTGTTCATCTTTCTGCTCCTAGGTATGATGTAGGGCAGGCAAAATGCCAAAGTATCCATTAACACGATACAAATCCACACGATATTAATGGGTTCAGGTTGTTAATGGGTCGGACATGTTAAACTAGTGGGTCGTTAACGAATAAAACCGATAACTCATTAACAACCCAATACAACTCGCCAAATGACATTTATCATAAATTATAAAATGCATGAGGGGTATTTTGGTAAGTTTGAAAAGGTTGAAGTAAAATCCGAAAACCCACATATAAAAGATCATTTTCCAACTCCTTCACTCTCCTTTCATTAACAAAAGAGTGTGTGTTAATTGACATGGTCCAAACTGGACAAAATTAATGAACGGTTAACGGGTCGTGTTCGTATTTGATTTTTGGACCCATTTATTTAATGGGTCGTGTACGGGTTGACGTGATTCTAACACGAATTCGTTAACCCGCAACCCGAGTTCGTTAACACAACACGATTGACACCCTAGTATGATGTAATCAACTTTTCTGAGCTATGGTAACATAGGAGCTCAATAAATTTCCCAATCAATCACTAAGAATGATGCAATCAAGTTTACAAAGCAAAGGACTATTAAGAGTCCAATGCTTAACTTTGTTTTTCCCCCTCCTAGTATTAAAAACGATACGATCAATTTCCTAAGCAATAGGATCCAGGAACATTGGAGATCATTCGAAATGGGAACTCCAGTCCTGGAGGGGTTTTACTGACTCTTTGGGATTCATTAATGACAAATTGGGATGGGTGATAGAAACTGGTGAAAGTATTTCTGTTTGGAAAAATAATTGGATCCCATCTGATTGGGGGTCTTAGAAAGCCATTGTCACCAATTTCCAACCAAGGCCTAAAAGTTAAAGACCTATGGGATGATAATGGAGAGTATGATGAAAATCTAATTAGAAACACCTTTAGTGAATTAAGAGATTTTGATAATATCTTAAAAATCTACATTCCAAGATAGCAAAGAAACGATAGCAAGGTATGGCCTTTCACTAAGAATGGTACCCTCTCAACTAAATCTACTTAAAGGATTTTATCTAAAATGGATAATGCTGTCCACAACTCCACCTTCAACCGGAAGTCCCTTTGGCGCATCCCTCTTCCGCAAAGGGTTTTATTGTTTGGATGGAAGGTTCTTAAGAACGCAATTCAATTGCGTAAAATCTTATTCAACAAATCTTTGTGCCATAATGTCGTTTGCCTCATATGTGGAAATCATGAGGAGTCAATTGAACAAGCCTTATTCCTATGCACTCGTGCTAGAGCTGCTTGGTTTGGTTCTAGCATAGGCCTTATGACTCATTCAATCTCGTCATCATTAATTTTGGAGTGGTGGAATGAGTTCCTTAAGAAATGTGAATCGACTTCTAATGAGATGATTGTTCAAATTAAAGCATGGGTCCTGGCCATGTGGTGGGTAGTGTCACAGTGTGGAAAGCCAGAAATAAATTCATATTTAAGGGTGTTGAGTTAAACCCCTTTAAAATAATAAAATATGCTAGTAGTATGGTGGCTGGGTCGAAGATCCAAGTTTACTCAACAAACCCCTTGAAAAATTATCGATCCCAGATTTCAGCCCATATAAGGATGTGGCCTTGGTTTTTACAGATGCTTTTTTTAGGAAACTTGATGGAAAATGTTGTTTCGGTTTTTCTAATTGGCTCAATGGTAATATTTTCCCTGTAGGTTCAATGGAATGTCCAAATGTCTCTTCCCCTAAAGAGGCTGAAATGAGAGACATTCTCACATCGCTTTTAAAGGTGAAGGAATGGGGCTTCAACAAGTTTCTTGTTCCATCGGATGCTCTTGAAGTTGTGCAGGCTATTAAAGGGATTTCTGATTGGTCCATCAATTCAATTCTGTTTGATATCAAGGCTACTTCTTTTTTCTTTTTTTTAATCTCATAGATTTTCTTTATATTCCTAGAGTGTTTAATTAGGTGGCCCATGAGTGTGCTAAGTTGGGTATTGTATTGAGTTCTCGTTCTTTGTTGTAGGGGATCGTCTTTTTTTTTTTTTTTTGTCGGGCCTAGTGTCTTTGTTGTCTTTGGTTTCTTTTTTCGTTTAATGAAGCTTCTCCTTTTTACCAAAAGAATTTCCTAAGCATTAGGAAAAAAGAGCATTATCTCCAACATTAGTTGCTCTCTCTCTCTCTCTCTCTCTCTCTCTCTCTCTCTCTCAAACACACACAAATAAGTCATACTTTGAACCACATGAACGTGTGCATGCAAGAGAACCTTTGAAAGCAAGAAATGAATAAACCGGCCATCACCCTAGTAATTTATTTATTATCTTCTTTTGATTCTATTATCCTAAATAGAAAGGTTATTTAATGCTCATTTTTGCAAATACAATTTTGATCTTCATTTTTAGTCACTTATGGTATGAATCATATGTATTCTATTCTTATACATTTTAATGCAAACAAATAGACCCTTGAAGTTACCCGCCCACTTATTGAAATTGAAGCTTCTCAAAATGATCTCACTTTATTTGTTATTTCATCCAAATGATAATAATTTAATTACTCAAAGTTAGAACACATCCCAACTTTGATCGAAGTTGAATTCATTAATGATAGAGAAAAGTAGAAGAGTAACTTTGAGTGGCTTGGATGTCGAAGGGGGGCCTCACTGTTGAATTTATGCCCGAAGAGAATTCGCTGAATCTGGCCGTCGGGTGGATATAGACTCCCAGATGAATCCACCATAGAGAGAATAGTTGTCTTGATTTTCATGTAGCCTCTTTTTGGTCGTTCGGTGGGACGCATGCTTCTCACAAAAAGGGCAGAAAAACTAATTTTCCTCTATGGAGAGAATCTTGATTTCACATGTGAGGAGTAGAAATATAGGATAACATGCTGCCATGAAAATGAAAACCTACAAAGAACAAAATTCTTTCGCTCGACGAATGCATCCTATTATTTTATATCTCCTTGTTGAGGGCTTGACATACCCAGGAATCTATGACAAGAGGCCTTGTGTTGGGAAGGACTAATTATTGCAATCTTGAGCTCGTGGATAATCATATACCAATTAATTAATAATGTAAAACACATACACATGCAAATGCAGACTAATCATAGCTTGTGATAGACTACGAGGCAAAGTATGGTGTAGCACCCATTGAAATGCTGGGTGGGGGTCTCATCTTTTCAAAATGCAAGCCGTTTCTTAGCCCTAACACTTAACGTATTTATTGTATCTAAATTTTCAAAGTTTGCTTCCTTGACCTAATCACACATGACGGATCCTTCCATTTCTATACCAACCAAAAGAGAAGAAAGCCAATTTCATCACTTATTCTAGATATAGTCAATCCAAAGGTGGCCAACGTACATATTTGAGTAATATTTTACAAGTTGATCACTATATAGGATGTTAGGGCCAAAAATTGCTTGGATTTTGAGTAATATTTTATAAGTTGATCATTGATGCTTTAATTTAAATTGGTTGATTTAGATTTTCCACGTTATGCTTACTAAGAAGATTGGCCCCTTATGTTTAATATGGGGCCGTCGCATTCTTGAAAATATGAGGACCCCAAGGATCTCAGAATTCGGGCGTGACTGATGGGCGTTACAGATGGCATCAAGCATTTTGGATGGGCTCCGCACCATTTTGTAATCGGCGCTGCATTGTAGTCATGCCATGGACTACAATGCCTGTATCATTGCTGGTCACCATCACTTTCATAAAAGTCATTAGATTAAGAAACATTCGTCTCTTCTTTTGTTTTACATCCAAAGTGGACACAAGCAGCCAAATTCCTGCGAACCGTAAACATCTACATCATTATTTATAGGTTTTGCCTGGGAATCCAAACAGTGCAGAGTAATATCTTGTCCTTTAAAAGTTCTCCCATTCCCTTCAGATATTTATTGATGACAAGTGGTGTTCCTCTCCATCGAACCTGGTCCGTTTACTTGAATTTTTTGAGTCCTTGGATTCCCAGATTGGTATGATCTCCCATTATTAAATCCTTGTTTATTAAATGGGCGGTGTTCTTTTCAAGAGTTATTCTCAACATTTCTACCCACTTCGAACTATCACGATCTTCCATTGGCGATGCACAGTTGTACTGATCTGGTTGGAGAGGATTTCTATTAATAACGCTTTGAGATGGAATTATAGGATCCTGAGCCTAAGAGAATGCACATTTTCCTAAGCCATCTAACACAACACCTCCTCCTCTGGTGTCAACTGTAGCTGAGAGATTAGAGGATAAAACGCATCCATATTTCCTCCTTTTTCTTCTTTTTATGATTTATTTTTGGGTATCCTATCAAACTGGGCTAGCTACGACCTATAAGAGCAACCGCGCACACACACGGAGACAAGCACTCCATGGGCAAAGGGAAATGGCGCGCCCACAGCAACTTGGAAGGGAGCACTCATGCATGCAAGGGAAGGATGCCCCACATGCTGTGCGTGAAAGGAGCACATGCAAAGGTGGGAAAACAAAACACCCAAGGATTGATTGCTGGTCATCCAAGTGAGAGGTGGGGCACCCAACTACTACTCTCTTTCGAAAATATTATAATGGCATGCTACCATCACTGCTTCAAAACTTTTAAGGTCGGGTTGGTATGATATTTGCTTTGAACCTTGAACTCTATCAAAATCATGCTTCTAACAAAATCTCGGACACTATCCATATATCGGTGGTTCTACTGGCTATTGGCTGATATTTTAGTTTGTTTGGGGACCTAAATCAATAAATGAAAGAGTGCAAATATATTTTTGGTTTCAAAAAATGAACCATAGAACTTTTAGGTTACTCAAAATGCAAATTCAAGGGGTAGGAGTAATTGAACTGTTAAAAGTTTACCTTTTGTCTATGTCCATTACCAGCTGATATGCACGGTTTGCACCTTGAGGTTGTAGGTTCGAAACTACACTACCACACTGGGACTACAAAGGAGTTTACCTAACTTCCCTCTAGGTCCGGAGGAATTAGTCCAACCCAAAGAGTTGGGAACCCTCCGATAGGGGGAAAAAAAAAAAAAAAAGAGAAAAAAATTACTAGCTGACATGCTAGAGTTATGTATACAGCATTTTCTTCGTAAATATCTAAACCAATTATTAACAGGGTGGAGTAGGTGCGGTAAGTTGCAAGTATAACCCAACTCAAGACTGAAACCACAAACCCCCATAAACCTTGAGTCCAAAAAGGAAAATAAAAACTACTAAACGAGTCTCTAATAGGAGCAGGAAGGGTAAGTCAGACAATTTTGTTAGGATCGAAAACAAACACACAATCTACGAGACAATCAATCCATAAAACACGGATTTACGTGGTTCAGCAAGATTGCCTACGTCCACGGGAGATTCATGCTATTCACTATTATTGGAGATTCTCACAAGAGTACAAGCACTCACTATCTCTCTTGCTTTCTCTCTCAAAATCACCCTTGGTATAATGCTCTTGACACCCAGTATAAATATATGAAACCCTAGACCTCTAAACACCCACAACCGTTGGATCTGGCCGATGGTCCAGATTAAACCAACAAATTATAGATAAACTCCTGTAATAGAATAAAATATGGATCAAGCTTCACCAATGCAACAAGTTTAACCTGACCCATTATTATCCCGACATTCACCAGTGTCACACAAGATATAATAAAAGGAGCATGCCTGAATCTGATATCTGCCTAAATTTGAAGTATTTGTGAAAGTAAATACACAATCATCTTAATGGAGTCGTTTAATTCTTCCTTCTTCACTGAACTGTAGTATTGTTTCAGAGGGGCCGAGGCCCAAATTATCAGCTGCCTCACCGGCCTATTGCAGCCTTAGGATTAAGATTGTTCACATACCCTGATATCCATTGTCTTCAAATTAAAGTGGATCTGCCTCAACCTTTGCCACCGCTACCTTTGCTTGTACCAATTTGAAGTCCAGGTTTCATCGAAACATCATCTTACTGTCAAATTGCTACATTGAAGCAGACAAAACGGTTGCTTATGGATCGTCTACACCTTATTTGTATTCGTTTTTCATTTTGTTTATATACCAACCATGTCTATGAGTCCAGAGGTCGTGCAAATAGTCATCGCACATCCTACAATTTAAAGCACACAATGAAGGAAGAGTGGAGTTGGGTGGGGCCTGCACTGATATTGAATAAGCAATAATACCTCGTAGGAGAACATTTCTCCACAAAAAATGTAGTTGCTTCTACGTACGTATGGCAATCTCTACATTTATGTTTGTAGTCCAGATCCCCAGCGTGTCTCCCTCACACTTCTGGTTAGTGTGGTCTATTTTTCCGAGGGGCCGACACATCCAATATAGAGAGTGGGTGTTTATTTTGAGCTGCTCTGGTTTTCATAAGTAGGCCTCAATATGAATCTCCACTCCTTTCATTCACATGAATCTGAGGAGAGACTCAGCGATAAAGACCAATATTTGTATTCATTTCATCCTAATATGGGGCCCATTTATTATTAATTCGATCTCCTCACACACTTACCTTTTAGTTCTTTTGGGCAAGTACGAGTGATCGTTAACAAAAAATACAAACAATTGGGACTCTCTGAAAAATACAATTAGTAGCTTTGTTGGAGAAGTGATTATTATGTCTTTTCTTAGGGATCATCATTTATTTGTTTGTAAATCCATCACTGTTGCAATCTACTATTTTTTAGCCTGTCGGTGTCGATGATCCACTAGATCAAATATGTTGCGATCTTTTCAAAAACTTTTAAATCGTTCAAATTGACAAAGATAGTGAGATCGTAAGGCTTAGATCATTGGGTGGTCATGCTCAAGTTTTATTGAAATGAAAAAGTGACGGTGATTATTATGGAAGCATAAAGGACATGATCGTGACCCGCTTGATCTCAAGATCCCCACCGGGCCACAGGTCTAATACCATGATAACTTTTAAGAGAGAAAAAAAAACATTGTATAAATTCATCGCAAGATCCTTGAAGGACTGCTGTCAAAAGTATATAAACTATGTGGAACCTATTCCCATTTTTAAAGGAACAAAGAAAGAGAGTAGGTGCTTATGGTTAAGAGTCGCTCTCCAATCCAAAAATCGTAATATAAGTATTTAATTATGTACATGTTAATCTAATAAAAGAGTTGAACTCTTCATGCGACCGCAAGGCATTTTCTCTTATTATCCAAGCTAACCCAAGAACCATTAACATGAGGATGATAATATGATTATAATCAGGACAAAGCCAACATGTTTAGGGCATGGGATTCAGGACCTTATGCTTAAGTGAAGGAGGTTACAGTGAGATATTTTTTATTAGTTAAATAAGAAAGATGAGTGTGTATCATGTACTCAAAATAGTGTGTAGAGGTTGCAGCATCGACCGTAACGATTGAGACCACTATGGTATTTTAAAAATAACAGCGCTACGGTCTAAAACATATTAAAGTTAAATAATTTTAATTTAAAATATTATTTTTCTTATTTATCCTTCTCACTACTTTATTTCTAAAATTATTTTTGCCTTTATATAGTTCCAACTCACTCAAAAGTATAAGACCAATTCCTACACTAGATTCAAATTTTTTACCATTTAAAAATTTCACACCACTACGTCGCCATGTATTGCTTGTTACGCCTGCCACAACCGCTATTTTGCATTATTTGTATATATAATGTACTTGGCAAAGAAATATAAGTCATTGATAAGTGAAATTGAAAGGTCTCATTCTAGATGCAAATTCATATCATAAGCATGCATGTGATCATACAATCCAAAGTTTTAATAGTTATATATACAAATAAATTTATTAGACTTTGGTGATGGTTGGGATTATGTTATCATGTCCATGTGGCGCCCCATCATTAATCTTTGAGATTTTCCAATCCCCCTACTTAGGGCCTGTTTTTGTTGGTATAATATTTGAGAACTTACGTTGGAAGATATCTAGATTTTCTAAATGTTGTCTCGCAGTTAGATTTTCAAGAACTAAAATAAATTATGAGATTTTAGAAGTAGAAGTTTGGATAATTCTATACATAATGAAGTGACATAAAAATCTAACTTTTTAAAGGTGTGTTTGGCAATTAACTAGCTAAGTTAAAGTAAAGTAAATGTAGACAAGAAATCACAAGGGATCATATCAAAAGTAAACAATTTCAAAATTTTCTTCGAGTTTTTCAAAAATAGTCGAAAAAGAAACCTCTTTTCTCTACTAAAAAACCAAAAAAAAAAAAAAAAAACCTCCACATTCCTATACAAAAAGTCAAAGAGATTCCATACTAACAACTAAAAACAAACACCATCATAATACTTTATATTTTATTCTCTCTTGATTTGATGCTTCACCTCACCATACTTCAATTCACTATACATCCAATGATAAAAACTTTCATAAAAAGTCTTTCCAGAAAATAAGAATTCTTAATATATAAAAGTTAGGTGGATTTTATTTAAAATAATTCCCCAAATGTTATAGTGATTTATACGCATTAAGGTGGGCCCCACATTTGAGATTTTTTTTTTTCTCAAACTCATCTGGATTTGCAAGGAAGCGAGAGCTGCTTGGCTGTGGCACTCGGAAGGGCAAGATGGGCCCCACCGATTTGCATGGTTTAGTACTTGTGTGTGTGGCTTAGTCTAATCTGGGGGGTCGGATGGCTTTGGGTGACCCGTGTGGTGAGCGTCGAGACGGACAAAGCTGGAATTTGGCTTCTTCCAGAGAGGCGGGTAGATTCTTCCTATGCCCAGATTCCTCGTGATTCCTAACGTGGCGGATTCTTCAACGTTACCATCACCAAAATACACGGCGGGGACGAAATCCCATTAATACCCACCTTGATTCCAATGTCATGCGAAAGAAAAGAGCCCGTGTAACACTCACTCTCTATAAATCACGAATTTCATGAAGTGGAAGGGTCCTGTTTATTTCTTATAATTCTCATGTGCCCCTGGGGCTTGTTTATTTGATAAGATTCAAATATTCCAATCGGGGGAGGATTACAAATTCTCCAAATATTGTCCTGCAAAAAAATATTCAAAAATGCTCATTTACACACTAGCATTTATGATATGCCTGTTTCGTTTTTTATCTTCCTTTTATTCAACTTACATTTAGAGCCTGTTTGGATAAATGAGGAGTGGAGTAAAATGAAATGGATTCCACATATAGATAGGAGTGAAGAGAAGTAGGTTGAAGTTAAAGTAGAGTACTTCACTTCACTCCATTTGGATCCTTATTTTGAAATTAGAGTTTGGAGTAGATACCACTTATTCTCAAGAAAATGGAAGTATTTACAGTTGAAGTGAAATGGAGTATACGTGGCTCACAACATTAATTCATTTATCAGGTCAGACTAATCCAAAATGGATAGAGTTGGAATTTTAGATTGTTAGGGCCTATTTGACTTCACTCTACTCTATTTTTTGTCTATCCAAACATGCCCCGAAGGAGAAATTATTTTTTATCTTTCCTTTGGTTCTTTTTTTTTATCACTCATAAATATAATTTTAAATATTCAATTACATGAAATAAGCAGGCCTTAAAGAAATGAAAATCTGGAGGTTTCTCAATCTAAAAGTGAGATTTAGTGAATAATGAATTTTGAAATCTCATCAATTAAATGGGAAATTCCAAGTGTTTCGTAGCTAGCAATTGACATTGTTGTATGAGATTTTCGACACATGAAAGTCATATAAGAAATTCCACCAAACAAATTCCAACTAAGTTTGGATGAGGAAAAAAAGCGCATAGACTTTTAGAATTAAGACTCATCCAATTGAAAAAGGGGTTTAATATCTATACATCTAAGTGTGGGATAATATATAATGTATGATTATTATATAAAATATACGGTGCATATTACATGCAATATACATTATGTTTGTCTCTTATAGCTTAACTGGTTAGGGACATAGAAACGTGAGCAGAATATGCGAGTTCGAATTCTTGACATAGCAAAAATATTACTATATTATATTATCAACATAATAGAAATAGAAAATATACCATAACTATTCTACTTGGGCTTCGAGTCGTGTATGAGAGTAGTTGGATTCATTGGAATTGAGCAGGGATCCCATACATTAGACTCAACTACTCAAGTTTGGTCCAGGTTTAAGAACAAGCACATGGAATACTTATTGGGCTAGGGCCTAGGTTTCATGGGCTCGACCCAAACCTAACCATTTAGGTCCCTATAAACCCCAATAAAGATGCATGTGCCTTGGGATGCAAAAAGGTTGGAACCGGGGTCTAACCAAGGTGGATTAATTGGGGCATTACTGTAGTTGATCCGGACTGGATATTCGTTACAGATTCAAATCACATCAACTTTCTGTTTTTTAAGGGTTTGGTTCCAAATCCGAATCTGGAATAATATGTGGAGTATATTAGTATAATTAGATAAAAGATCTTTAAAAAAAAGATTTAAATATATAAACGGGGCTAAAAACAGCATATGACTAAAGCTAAGTTGACTCTGAAATATGATTATAACCCAAGCCATGCAGTTTAAAATACACATATGCACATGCATAGGGAACCAGTCCTACAGGGACGGACAGTTCTTATAGTCTGCACAGTGAGGAACAACACTTGGTGGGGCCCACCTTATGATCCATCCAAGTAGGCCATGCATATATAGCCTCCTATGGTCACCGAGTCTTATGGATTTGTACGAATTCGAATGGATTGTACCAATGGATTGAGATTCAATTCTTTTTATTTGATATAAAGTCATAAACTTGTTGACCGCGGATGAAGGATTAGAGGTATTAAATTGACTTTAAATGCACTTTTTTTTTTTTTTTTTTTTTGTAGAAGACTTCAAATGCACTTTAAATTACACATATGCACACGCATAGGGAACTAGTCCTATAAGGACGGACGGTTCTTATTGTCTGCACGGTGAGGAACAACACTTAGTGGGGCCCACCTTATGATCCATCCAAGTGGGCCATGCATATACAACCTCCTATGGTCACCGAGTCCCATGGATTTGCACGGATTCGAATGGATTGGACCGATTGATTGAGAGTCGATTTTTTTTATTTGATATAAAGTCATTAAACTTGTGGACCAAGGATAAAGGGGTTAGTGGTATTAAGTTGACTTCAAATTTGACATCTAGGTTGGCACCACTTGGATCTTTCAATCCCCCTTCGCCCTATGATCAGTGGGGTCCCAAGGTAGAACCCCGCTTGGACCGATTCTCATATATATAACTGAACAATTATAAGTCTTTTGATTCAGTTTCATCCACCATAGGTTATGCATTTAGATGGTTCCACATGCATATAAAGAGGTGAACCCAAGCCCACCTCTTGATCAGAGTTTTTATTGGTTTTCCCTACACCCTCATTGTATGATCGAGGGAGTATAACCATTCACATAAGCATTACCTATTGAGCGGCCAAAACCCAGACTCGCCCAATTTAATATGGGGCTAGAAATTCATTAACTTGTCATTGACTCATCAAAGCTGCTACCATAGCAGCTCCATCCAATAGAGGCACTTCAAGGAAAGCTACGTGTTTAATCTGACAGTTTGCCATCCTCTGCTTATAAGGCTTATAGATACAATAAAGGCAAATTTTCAAACAAGGCTTTAAGTTTTTGCCTTATTTCAAAGAAGGACATACGTTTTAAAACTTTTCAAATTAGTCCCTAAGTTTTCTATTAAGTTCTCAATTAAGGACACCGGCCATTTATACATGTTTTTTGGCGACATTTTCCCTCAATATTTTGAGAATACCCAAATTACCATTCATTTATAACCATGACACGGTTTCAGTAGCCACTACATGCAACCAATCGCTATGGAAATGCTAGTTGTCCTTAATCACCGTGACGACGCAGGTGGAGGAAATGAGAAGACTATAGAGGAAATGAATGAGAGCTTTATTTCAATGAAGGATAATTTGAGAATTGAAAAAATAGTTGGCAAAAAGTAGTTTTAAATGGATAGGTGTCCTTAATCGAGAACTTCCTGAAAAACTTAAGGACTAATTTGAAAAGTTTTGAAACTTATATCCTTTTTTGAAACAAGGCAAAAACTTAAGGCCTTTTCGGAAAATTTTCCTACAATAAGCAAATTTTCCTAACAAGTTGATAAAAATCCAATATTACGTAGCCTAGGGAGGACACAACTGCACATGCACGGGGTGAACACTTGCAAAAGCAAGAAGACAACTTAGGGACTGAATCGTAAGTAGTGAGGTGAGAAGCCCATTCAATTTTTTTTGTTAACCAGGCGAAGCTAAGGGGTTGGAACAGTGGCGGCTTCAGGAATTCGAATCAGTGAGATCAATAAAAGACCTATCTTTCCCAAATCAAATAAATTTATTTTTCCCTTTATCAACATCTGTCATCTGCTTTCGATAATTTGACAAATATAATATAATATTTTTAGATAATCTATATTCGACAATCTGACAAATATAACATTTAATTCTATAAAAAAAAGAAAAAAAAAGAAAGAAATTTTAATACATTGTTACTAATGGTTCTTAATCCAATAAAAAACTCAATTACATAAACTACTACAGTTGCCCTCGATGTGTTTTCATATGTTGAAATCGTTATATAATAGCTTCATTATCAACACTAGCAAACACATCCTTTTTAATATATGCGACCAAATAGTCATTCATCATTGAATCTCCCATTTGGTTATGCAACATGTTCTTTACGTACTTCAATGCTGAAAAAGATTTTTCTACCGTTGCAGTCGCTACTGGTAAAATTAACGCCAATTTTAGAAGCAAATAAACCAATGGTTATACGATATCCTTCTTCGTCTCTACTAAATTTCTAGCAATGTCACAAATTCCTTTAAGTTCTAAAAACTCATTACTAAAGCGCATATCAGGGAAAAAGTAAAAAAAAAAAAAAAAAGGATCTTTCTTCTTTTTGGAGGTTTAGGACCTCAAGTGCACTTTCTTCTTCTTCTTTTCTTCTTTGCTGCTCGGCTAAGGCCGGGAGTCTATATGCCTGAATTTGAATGTTAGGATTTTTTCCTCCTAAAACGGGAATAATACCATATTTAGAAGTTAAGTTAGGATAAATGAAGAGTTACTAACAAAATTGTCAAAAAAAGGGAATTTTCTTTCAAAAATAAAAGTTGGGCCCATTAATTTTTGTTTTGTTTTGGTAGACAAATGGCCCATTAACTTAGGTATTGAGTAAAGTCAAAAGCTTCCCATAAGTTCAATTTATAAAGGAGAATTTTAAAAAATATTTTTTCAGATCTCGGTGGGGTATGGGATCAATGTAGTGTTTGCTGCCCATGGGCTGAGACTTGAGACTCATGACACAATTCACACATGTGAGGTGATGGGAACTCACATGTGAGAGTACAGACAAACACAACTCACACATGCGAGGAGGATATAAACTTGCATATGCGATAAGACATAGACACAACTTACACATGTGAGGTGATGGAAACTTACATATGCGAGGAGAATAAACACAACTCATGCATATGAGGTAATAAAACTCACATATGCAAATAGGGAGGAGGCATGGTTGAAATCCAAGACCTCCCAATGAAAACTAGGACTCCTTACCACTAAGGTAAAGAGCCCTTCTCAAGAAGCCCATTCAGTCTTGATAACACTCAAAAATGGGTATTGCATACATTTTATAAATTGAGCATGCTAATGCCATAACAATAGCTTCTCCTTCCGCATCACTTTTTTTTCATGACCAAAATATCCATGTGTAAAATTACCTAAAAGTACATCTATCAAAATCTCTCCCTCCCCACCTTCTTTCTACACTCATCCACTGACCCCAACCCCCCGGCCCAGTCACCATCGTCCCCTCTGGCAGCTAGGACAAGGAGAGGGATAGAAGCAAGGGGAAGGAGAGGGAAAAAGGGGAGAGAGGGAGAGATAGGGAGAGGGAGAGTGTGCCGGCAATTGCGGGGGAAGAAGGGGTGTGTAGAGAGAAATTTTGGAAAGATGCGGGATTTGAAAAGAGAAGGGATGTGGGAGGAGGAGCTTTGGTTGTGGCATTAACAGCTCTCTTTATAAAACATGGATGTATATATATTACACACATTAAGATTTACGTATAATTAGAATCCCATGAATAAAGAGCCCAAGGCTCAACTAGAAAGACAGGCCCGAGCTTAGAAATAAAACTATAACTAATTTGGGGCTAGTTTTTGAGATATTAATTAATGAAAAGAAAATAAATTAAAATAAACAAATATCTCATTTATCAGTTTTTTAATTTCATACAACAAAGTTTATATAAAAGGAGAATGTGTAGTAATCGTCTCCAAATCAAATGTCAATTTATAAAACTTATATATTTTTATTTTTTATGCTAAAAAACTAATGAAACTCAATTTACATATTCTATAGATTATGCCATAATATCAGTACAGCCTTGATATTCAAACAATCCTAGAAGGTTTTTTATTTTTAATTTTTATCTAAGGTAGACTGTTGGATGAGTTCTAACATATGTGCTAAAATAGATTTAGATCATTGTCTAAAACTATTGCTATACAAATATTATAAGAGTTACAGAATTTTCCAACATTAATAACTCCAACCGCTGGAAAAAAATGAGTTGCTATTTTAAAATGCTTTATATGTGTGAAGAAAAAATATCTTTTTTAAAACGCTTTATATCTGTGTAGAAAAGTATTTATGTAAATCTGTGACCCAAATACCACAAAATTGAGAGAGAGAGAGAGAGAGAGGCTAATATCCAAGCACCAAAAATTACAATTGAAAGGGAAAAAATAGAAAATCCGTAAATCCAAGAAAACCCATCAATAGAAACTAAATAAGCCCATTATAACTGAAAAAAAAATAACCCATGATAAAAAGTAACCCTATTAATAAAAACAACACGAACATAAACAAAAACCCATATTTAAGAAAAAAGAACTCACGAGTCCATGCAAATCCATCACCATGAAACTAAAAGAGCCTTTAAAATTAAAAAATAAACCCATGATAAACAAATAAAAAATATAAGATGCATAGCAAAGAAAATCAATAAACAATCTAGTAAGAAGAACAATTTAGAAGAAATAAACAAACTCATGAGAACCCATGTCAAAAAGTAAAACATTGAAATAGAAAAGCAAAAAAAGAAAAAAAAAAAAAAAGAAAACCACAAGTCCATACAAACACACCAAAAGAAAAAAAAAAACTAATAAAAAAAATCAAAGCTGAAAATAAAAAAATGCAATTAGAGGTTTATCAAATGCTTTAACAAGTAAATAAGTTCTACATTATAAAATAAGAGCTTACTTTTAAGGATTTCCAAATGCCCCCCTAAGTCCTTTGTCCATTCTACTCGGACTTGTATCCGTGCCCGCTTAGCCAATGTAAACCCTTTTTGACACTTAACTCTATTGATACCAAGTTTATGTTTAGCAAACTTACTTTTTAAATCTATCCAACATAAATATATAAACGCGGTTTCATATAATTTACTTGAATGCCTCTTTTGTTAACTTAAAAAAAATATTTTATTTTATTTTATAAAATAAATATAACGCCATAGAGTAGCTCAGTCGATTTAGAACCATGATTTGCTCCCGGAGGGTTGAGGCAACTGAGCACATTTTTTGTTTCTTTATTTTATAATTGCATAGTATGACAATTTCCTTGCTACAATATTTTCGTATATGCTATTACAATGTTGTCCACATAAAGTTTATACCACAACAAGTTTATCTTTTCAGATTGAAAGAGATACACCGAACATAAATTTGTCCAAGCATATCCCTATTTGCCATATGAACCAAAATATTCCTCTTAATTCATTTTAGAGAGGGACACTTTCGTCACTTGATGAAACAAAATAGCGTATTTGGAAACACTACTCACCCACCCTCTCTCCCCCACACAAAGAAATCCCAACGAAAAAGATCCATCTCCTCCTGGTCGCAAATACCGCAAACTTTCATTTCCCTCTTTTTCCTTTTTCTCTTTCTCTTGCGCGCCTTCTCTCTTCACTCCTCTCCTTTCTTCTAAGTTCCATCCATCCAAACAGTGAAAAAAAGATCAAAAGAGAAGGTGGAAACCATCTCTTTCCCTCCCCAAAACAACAAGAATCAGATACGTTGGAGTGATTCCATGGATTCTTATTTCATATTGTTGAACTGAAATCCCTTTTCCCTCTTTCCACCCCAAATGACATATACAGGATTCCACATCAAATCCCTCAAATCCCAAGCAGAAGGCGAAGAACAAGACGGAGATTCCTCCAAACACACTGCCACAACAACAAACAACAACGGCGTGGCCATGAGACTCATCGTCCCCTTGCAAGGCGTCCTCCAAGGACGAAGCGGACTCGTCCTCGGCTCTGTTATCCCATGCGCGCTCTTCTACTTGTTGCAGCTCTACATCAAGAAAAATCGCTCTTCTTCTCCTTCTCCTTCTTCTTCTTCTGTCGAAATCCGGCGCACCAGCTCTCGCGCCCATCTCTCGCCGCGAGGATCCATCGCGCCTGCCCTAATCTCCTTTAGGGCTTCTTCAGTCGCCAAATCCGACGGTTCTCCTTACTACATCGGCCTCCAGAAGCACAAGGCCGATCCTTACCACGCATCGGACAATCCGGATGGCATTATCCAGCTTGGATTGGCAGAGAACCAGGTAGATTTTGTGAATTTCTACTTGTTGTTTCTTTATCATCATCATCTGCTGGTGTCTATGTATGGATTATGAGATGGAGTGTGGAGATTTTTAGTTCTTGTTTTGTTTTTCTTCTAGAGCAGTTGTCGTTGGATCTGATTCACGATTGGATTGTTCGGAGATCGAAAGAGGGTTCTCTGTTTGGCGGGAAGGATGGAGATTTGAGTATCAGAGGAATCGTGACTTATCAGCCGTCTGATGGATTGATGGAGTTGAAGATGGTAAGGATGGTATCTGTTTTTGCTTGTGGTTTTGAGTTTCTGGCCTCATTCTTGTTTAACTCAATTTTAGGTTATTATGTTTCAGTTTTGATAATTTGAAGTTTCTTTACTATTTGTTGCAAAGACTAAATTTGGATTTTTGTTGAGAGAGAGAGAGAGAGAGAGAGAGAGAGAGAGAGAGAGAGAGAGAGATTTATTATTCTTTGAGAGTTCATTACATTTGAATTTTGTAATTTATTATTCTTTGAGAGTTCATTACATTTGAATTTTGTAATTTGAATGCCTGTTATTATTTGCAGAAGGGATTTCAAGTAGGATTTTGCTTCTAACTATTCTATGTAGAAGGTTCAAGTATTGTATTTGTACTTGAGGTAGCCCATATGGAACTAGCTGTGAGAAAAGAGGGATTCTAGTTGTAATAAATGTAATGACATTGTAGTTGGAATTTAGATCACATTCAAAGAGAAAGATGTGGAATTTATGGAGTTTCTTTATGTATCCTATACAGATGATTCAGTCTGCGAGGACCATGATTGGAGATTGTTTGATTGTGTCTTATAGAGTAAGAATGGAAACATAATTGACTTGAATTTATGAGCTATGACAAATTGACAACTATTCAAAGACTCAGTGAAACACTTGATTTGTTGTCCCATTTCTGATTTTTTTGGAGAGAGGGAGGGAGGGATATCAAATTTACAATTCGGAGTGGAGAAGGTCATTGTATTTGCTTTAATGGCCCAACTGATTTATGGCAATATAGACATAATAATGCATTTGGAAGTTGATTCCCATTCATTATCCTCTTTGGTGGAGTTAATTGGAGGTTGGACATCTCTTTGTCATTCCTCAGTGGTTGTCTGAGTGCCACTTGATAATAATTTATTGTTTAATGTTGGATTGCAGTTATCATTATTCACTGACCCTGGCAGTAGTAACTGAGTAAACTTGCTACTTCCTAAGGCTTTATATTTAATTGTGGGATACTTGATGAGAATCCCTTTTTACTAATTTTTTTAATGTTATGATAATCCAATGTTTAATACTTTGTTACACCTTAGATGCAGGAAACTTCAATTTCAGAGGCTTACTCTTTCCCGACTCCCTAGTGTCAAAATTTATTAATGTTTGAGAACCACTGTCTTTGCTGCTCCACTTTGAAACTCCTCTTACTTTGTATAACTAAACATTATTTGTGTCCTGCTTTTCTTTTTTACTGACAACTACACTAGTGGAACTTTAGTAAGCCGTGTCGCAAATTACAAGGATAATTGAACTTTGGGTTCATATATTGGTCTATGATTGGAACTTGGAAGGTATTCAACAATTGACAATGGGAACTATTAATGAAATCATTCATTTCCTTATCATTATTGGAGGCTTGAATAGTTATCTTGGTGATAAATAAGGAATTGGGCTTTTCATCTGTGGATTTTCTAGTGGAATAATTACACAATTTTGACAATTAAGAGAATGCTGAAGAAATGGACCAGTCTATTTTCAAGTGTAGCGGTAAGATTGTTAGATGGTCCTGTTCTCAGGACTTGCTTACTTAAGCAATTTTTTAATATCACTTTATTGTCTTTGAAAAAGCACAGCTAATATTCATGAGCAAAGGGTATGTGTGTCAAGTTAAGGAAATCCTGACACTGTAGAAAACACGTTGCTAAGAGAGAAATCCTGAAAAAAATGCTGACAGTTGCTCTTAGATGTTTATTTAAAACGAATGTGACTCTTATAGACTGGCTTGGTTTTGGGTTGAATTGGAGGAATCAATCACTGAAGATGAAAATGAACCAAAATGAGGAATTTACAAAAAAACTCTATATTTCACCACTCATAGTAAAAAAGCATAATATATAAGGGTGAATGTAAAACACTTCATGGTAACACAAAACTACCAAAGGAGTTTTGTCTTTATAATGGAATGAGTTGGAATTCGGTCAAACAATTTAGGATAAAGGAGACCATCTTCACAGTTTATTCCAATTTATTTGACTTCGAAAGGATAAATGGTGCTTGCCTCTTTCTTATTGCAATATCGGTGATTTTGGGCTAATATGACCCAGCCTTAGGGTTATAAGTTTCAGATTTCTTAAGATTCATATATATATATATATATATATATATATATATATATATATATATATATATTGTTAGCACATGCTTGCAGTTTTCAAGCATTATCATGTTGTGAAGGATGCAAGAACTAAAAGATTGCTGAAATGCTTCTGAAGCACTCTCTCTAATATCGAGATTTGAAATATTATTTAGATTCAGTTTGCATGTTTGGACAGAGTCAAAATTCACTAGAGTTCTTTGTCTATCTTGGAGCAAGCTCTCCTTGCTGAGTTTTCACATATTTTCTTACCCTTTTTCATTTGTTAAATTGGTATCATAAGGAGAATCATGACTTCTTCAAACACAACAGGATTGCATTGCAGTGCTCGGAGTACAAGGAGCCAGGATGGAGGGGAGAAGTGAGTTGGGGGTTGTTTTACTGATAATGACTTGAAATGAATTTGGCCCAAATATAAATTAATGAGAGAGATCACGCAGTATGCCTATTAGAGAAAAGTTCCACTAGAAAGCCGGGATATTGGTGCATTAACATTTTCTGTGTGCAAACTATGTTATGAAATAGCACTTACAAATTAGATGTGTCTTTTCCAGTCGACCGTTCCATATGCTAGGTTTTTGGATTTTGTTTGTATCTCTGATATCTAATGCTTTATCTGTCTCTGACCCATGTTATGACTTATGAAACCTTATTTCGACAAGCATTTGGATGCCATATTTGCATTATTATTTCATTTTATTCTAGTTTTATTAATTGATTTGTTGATTTTTTTAAAATGGTACACTTTTATTTCCCATCATATTGTTCCCACATTGGTGGACATAGAACATCGGCCCTTTTTTTTTTTTGAATTGTGTCAAAATAGTGTAGCTGAAAAATTCAGCATGGTAAGAATTGCATCACATTTGGGGCTCTACATACTGATTTTGTAGTCCTTGGACCTGCTTCTGCCTTTTTCTCTGAAAGGGTTTTCGATGAACAACTCCATTTCATTTATTGCATTTGTCAAAGGCACTTGGGCCTTGTTTGGATACACTGTTATCGCCTATTTCTTCAAGAATCTAAAATGACCAGCATTCCTCCATTGACATCTTATGTATTGATTTTGCTATCCAGGCTATCGCCGGATTCATGTCCCAAGCGATGCGTACAACAACAGTTTCATTTAACTCATCACGGATTATATTAACAGCTGGTGCAACCCCTGCAATCGAGACACTCAGCTTCTGTCTAGCAGACCCTGGAAATGCATTTCTTATTCCATCCCCATATTATCCAGGGTTGATTTTACTCTCTCTCTCTCTCTCTCTCTCTCTCAAGAACGCCCTGATCATTTGATTTTTTTTTTTCTCGTATGGACATACTGAAGGACCTGTAATTTGCAGTTTTGACAGGGATATAAAACTGCGAAGTGGGGTAGAGCTCGTGCCAGTTCCATGTCGCAGCACTGACAACTTCAGTTTAAGCATTGCTGCTCTTGAGAGAGCGTACACTCAGACAAAGAAGCGGGGGATTAAAGTACGAGCCGTTCTCATTTCGAATCCATCCAACCCTGTTGGCAATTTGATTGATCGTGAAACATTGTCTGGCCTTCTAGATTTTGCAATGGATAAAAACATTCATATCATCTCTGATGAAATATTTGCGGGGTCAACATTTGGAAGCAGTAAGTTTGTGAGCATAGCAGAGGTTGTAGAATCGGAGGATTTTGACCGGAGCAGGGTTCATATAATATATGGCCTTTCCAAAGATCTTTCCCTTCCAGGCTTTAGAGTGGGAGTTATTTACTCTTACAATGACAATGTCTTGGCTGCAGCTACAAAATTAGCTAGATTCTCTTCCATTTCAGCTCCCACACAGCGTTTGCTTATTTCAATGCTTTCAGATACGGAATTCATAGTGAAGTTTCTAGAGAAAACCAAGGAGAGGTTGCAGAAGATGTATGCTGCTTTTGTTGGTGGGCTGGAAACTTTAGGCATCACATGCACAAAGAGCAGCGGAGGTTTTTACTGCTGGGCAGACATGAGTAAATTGCTTCGCTCTTACAGTGAGAAGGGGGAGCTTGAGCTATGGGACAAACTGTTGAATGAAGCTAAGATTAATGTAACCCCTGGATTGGCTTGTCATTGTATTGAACCTGGATGGTTCCGTTGTTGTTTTACGACGTTGACTGAACATGATATTCCTGTAGTTGTGGAACGGATTCGAAAAATTTCTGAAAGACGTTGAAATGCAAATGTCTTTGTTCAAGCTGTGTCAATAGAAGATCATCAGCATGTTGGATATGATAGTTTCAAGCTTATGGCTGCCCAAGCTGCTCCTGAAAAGGGAGGGGGCTGCATAGTGGCCATACACAGGAAGGGTGCAATGACAATATTGATTATTGCTGGAAAGTAAAATAGCTCTATGCCTTCTAAATACGCCCCCAATTTTACCCGGTCTTGTTAATGTGGGTGTCAGAAGTGCCGTCAAAAACTTTTGCGGCATTGATAATTCAATTCATGGAATTTTATGTACATTTGTTGCTGCCGTACCAAGAAATATTTTAGTGATTCAAGGCAATTATACATTTTTACTCCAGAATTGGTTTATGACTGTCACGGACCCAGCTTTCTTTTTCTGCCTATGATAAGTTTTGCTGGCCTTGTTCTTTTTTGTTTCAGAAGGTACAGCATACAATTGCTTCCATGAATTTCTACCACGGTTGGACAGTGGGGAAGTTCTCAATTGCTGCAATCACAAAGCTGCAGGGTTTGAGAATTGAGATTTATCCTATAATATGGGTCAAAAACTCAAAATGAGTGATTTTATAGCCCCTATAAAAAGAAAACTGATTCTTGAATCTCTTTCACGCTCCTGACACATCGAGGAACTGCAGAAGAAAAGACTGCAATGAAAAAAAATCATAAGCTTACAAAATTATCTATCAAATCGCGAAAAAGACTCAATAAAAGGCAAACAAATTCACCATCTGTTTTATTTCTAGAACATTTAGAACAAAGTTAATCTATTCTGAAAAATAGGTATATGCTACTTGAAAACAAATAATGCCCCAAAGCATCACAAAATAAATTAAATGCAATAGTGGACAGAAGTCCAAACAATATTATGCAATCGAAGAGGTAAAATATAACCCCACAATAATGGATGGAGTCTTATACTGTGTATTAGATGACACCTGTATAAATAATGAAACAAGTTTGAGTAACCAGGCAAGGCATTTACAGAGTTTGTGGTGATGTAGATTTTACAAAGACGATCCTAGAAGGATGGTGACGACGGTGGTGACTGGCATAAATATAGGGTAACAATAACATGGCTCTTGAAAAATCAGAGATGCAACACAGAATACTGTTTTTGTCCTCTGGTAGAGGAATGGTCAGTTGGTCACTTAGACGTGGTGGTGTGGCTGGGCTGGGTCTACTAGTCCCCTTCAGATGAATATGTGGGCTCGGGTTAAGGTTGTATTAGAGATAAACCATATTGGACATTTCTAACTGTGTGATCTATAGCACGAATCAAAATAAAGAAAAATCCTTTTATGCTATCCAAATGATCGCCATACACCTACTATTGAAAGGACAGGACACCACTTTGGGTTCTCTTTTCTCTCTGTAGTTGGACTGTTAACTAAAATTATTTTCAAACAATTCAGAGGCACTGCCGGTTCTTGAAAAACAACAGATGTAGAAAACACAAATCAGAAGAAAACAAATGCAAAAATCTAACAGAGAAATCCTTGTACTATTTGTTATATCTTCCAACAACTGGCAAGGTCTTGGTATTTTCGGCGGTTTTGGTTATTCTCAGACTGTAGAATGAGTTTAACTTGCCAGAAATAGATGCACCGGAGATTGCTGTGGTAATAATGCCCTTCAAAATAGATGGAGAAGCTAAAAAAAGTGTCATCAGCCAGGAAGAGATGGGTAATACCCTGATGAAATTTACCTTCCCACTGGGATTCCTCTCCTTTTAAACTTTCACTAAACTATGTACAGTATGTATCAGGAGATGAGTTTTGAGTAGTAGTTCATAGGAACGCCCTGCTAAAGAGGAGGTAGAATCTGGGCTCGGCTGTCACTGGAGCAGTGTCACATGAACATAAAATATGTTGGAACTAAAACAGCTGAAACAGTACTCGTAATCCGCTGTCTTGGTAGTTTTAACTCCCAAAGAAACCTGAGCCAAGCCCTCTGCTGTTATACTTGCTGCCTAGAGGAATTGCAGTCACCTTGCTACAGAGGGGTGTACATGTGATCTCCACGCCGGCGATCTGATGGTGCCTAGTTGAGAGGCTGTTGAGTGCTGATGAATGGGTTAGTGATTTTAGATGGGTGAGGTTTTTGATGTGTGGCCCATTCACAAAGTGACAATGGTCTGAATAAGCAAACCTTGGCTCCCACATGTACAAAATCAAGATTTACCATGAGAAACGTGGGTTCAAGGATCTATAATTTTCTACTTTCATTGCATTTATTTTCCGGACCTAGTGGCAATATATAGATATTTGCAACCAGTTCAAGCCCGTCTTGCTCTTCACTGCGTCACTGATGGTGGAGAGATCAAGCTCACGCACCTGCTTCCTTGTCATTTTCATTTAATTACCTGAGCTCCAAGACATGCTAAAACCGAAAACAAATAAATGGGTGAGGTTGAATTGGATCCATCTTATTTTATTTTGCCTCAATGAAGTTATGTGAATCTAATGATTTTATTGCAACAAAATATCAGTTTCATACAACAAATGCCCAAAAAAATCGATTCTGGGACAGGAGAAAGAATGAAAAAAGAATGGTGTTTTTTTTTCAATACCTTCTGTTCTGAACTCCCTACTCCATGGCTTAGTTGCCAAATCAACAACCCAAAAATGAATCACTATATACCTTCTAATGCTTTCCTCTCCTGATTGCTATGATTCAGAACCGGGTTTGATGGATTCAAGAACCTGAACAACCTCTGCCATACTAGGTCTCCTTGATGGAGCTTCAGAAGTACAGATCAGCCCCAACTTCAATACCTGAATCAATTCATTCTCAGCAAACCCACGCAGGGTTTGATCAAAACAATCCGAAGCTGTGCCTCTTTCCAACAACCCCCTAACATGGTCGCATAGTACCACCACTTCAGTTGCAGTTGGACTCTCTACAGGCTTCCTTCCAGTTACTAGTTCCAATAAAATCACTCCAAAGCTATAAACATCACACCTATCACTAATTCTTAGACTCTGACAGGCCAACTCCGGAGCAACATATCCAACCGCTCTATGGAACTTAGTTAAAGGATAATTGTTCAACATCGGCAGCAGCTTTATCAATCCATAGTCAGATAACTTTGCTTCATAGCCTTCATCCAATAGTATGTTAGTAGATTTGATGTTCAGATGCAAAACTTGTGGTTTGCAGTCATGGTGAAGATAAGCAAGAGCCCTTGCTGTTCCGAGTGCAATTCCAAACCTCCTGGACCAATACAGTTCACTTCTGTTGCTGCTACTACTAGTTGCAGAATGACTGAATCCATGAAGATGCTCGTATAAATTACCATTTGGAACAAATTCTGAAATAATTAGTTGCAATGTAGACGACCAGTAGTAACCTTGATATGCAAGGAGATTGGGATGTCGAAGGTTACCCAGCCTCCCAATCTCTTGCTCGAATTCATCTTGATTCCTGATCCTTCCTAGTGTTTCAAGTTTCTTCACAGCAATTGAAATTCCACATTCGAAATTGGTTCTGTACACTGTCCCTATAGACCCACCCCCAATCATACAGTCCTTGTCAAGCAGAGCTTTAGTCCCTGTCTCCCAATCTTCATACTTCGAGGGCAAGCTCTTAGTGAAAAGGACCAACTTTCCGATAATGAGATTTGAATCTGATGAACCATTTGGGGTGCTCTCCAAAACCAATTCCTCCTTCTCCTTCCTCTTGCGGGCTTTTATGTTAATGATGGTGATCACACAAACCCCGGTGAGGATGGTTGCAGCTGCAACGATGGCTATGATTGCAGAAACGCTCAGCAACCTTGCTCTACCAGGTTTTGATGTCGCGCGGTTGCCAGAAGTTCCCAAGCAAGGGGTGTCAAGAGGTGCGCCACACAGTCCAGGATTGTGGCTGAAAGCAGTGAGGCCAAATTGCTGGATATTGGGAAGTTCAGGAATGACACCAGAGAGATTGTTGAATGAGAGATTGAAATGGGTTAATAGGGTTAAATTTCCCAGTGAAGAAGGGATTGATCCACTGAGAAGATTTTCAGATAGATCAAGGAACTGGATCATAACAAGTTCTCCTAAACTAGTGGGGATGCTGCCCTTCAGCTGGTTATGATGTAGGTCAAGGACTTTCAGGTATGTCATGTTGTAAAGGTTCTGAGGTATTTCTCCCTCTAGGTTGTTCCCAGAAAGATCCCTGCAACAAAGCAACTTGAATAGTGAGTTTAATTCAACCACATATAACAGTGATCAAAAGAAGTAAATACAGACATTGAGGAACTCACAGCTCAAGAAGAAACCTGCAATTGCCCAGGGAAGCAGGGATTTCTCCAGAAAGACGAAGATTTTGCAAGTCCAGAATCACAAGAAACTCGAGGCTTCCAATCTCCTCTGGAATTGTTCCTTCAATCATATTATTCCCCAATCTAACAATTGAAAGGCTTTTCAGATTCCCAATCTCCACCGGAATACTCCCATTGAGCTGATTAAATTCAAAATCCAAGACCCTAATGTTTCTACAATTTGTAATGACTGGACTGATCTCACCATGAAGATCATTCCCAGAAATGTCAAAGGTTTCCACCCTGTCGCTGCACTTTACAATGTCAGGGATCTCGCCCCGAAACTGATTAGAAGATGCATTGAAGAAGCTGAGATTTTTCAGCTGGAGGAGATCAAAAGGAAGGGATCCGGTGAATGCATTGCTTGCAAGATCCAAAAATCCCAAGCTTTGGCATGTGGAAACCAGCTCAGGAAGATTTCCTGCTAGAGAATTGCGCCTCACAGAAATATAAGCCATACTCGGAGGTACACAGCTCTCTGCAGGAAAGCTGCCAGTGAGATTGTTGAAGGAGAAGTCAAATCCCACAAGCCTAGAGCAATTTGCGAACGACGAAGGAATTGGACCAGAGAGATTGTTGCGCGAGAGGGAAACATACTTAGTCCTGAAGCAGTTCTTGAACAAAGACGAAGGAATTTCTCCAGTAAACGAGTTCCTCGACAAATCCAGCAGTCGAAGGTTTCGCAAATCACCAAGAAACTCTGGAATTTGTCCAGAGAGTGCATTTGTGCTCAAATTGAGTTTCCTTAGGGTTCCAATCTCTGCAAACTCAGTAGGAATGTTTCCAGTAAAACGATTGCCAAACAGTGACAAAATCCATAGGGATTTTAAGCGGTACAAGCTCGGCGACAGAACTCCTACAAGACTAGTGCTCTTCAATATGATCTTCTGCACATTTCCATTGGAATCGCAGATGATGCCATTGAAATCCCTGCAAGGATCTCGATCCGGAGCCGGATCCCACGACTTCAAGCTGTCGAAAGGATCGGAAGAAACGTTTCCTTTGAATTCGAGCAAGACCTCCTTTTCAGATGCAGGAGAAGCAGTAGATCGCAGCAATGGGAGGAAGATCAACAAGAGAATACGAAAAAATCGCTGGATTCTTCCTTTTCTCATGTCTGGCTTATCTTTCGGGCGATTTGTGCGGGAAATGCATCAAAACGATTTGATTGAAAGCAACAAAAAGAACTTACTGTCTGTCCTCCCGCCTCCTTTTCTGAAAAAACAAGCTTCAAATAGCACAAAAAGTCTTCGATCGCCGCCAAACATGAAGATCTTCAACGTCCAGTGGCAAATCGCTTTCATTTCTGAATGAGATTGGAGCTTCCATCTTCAAACCCTAGTTTTCACAACGATCTCCTTTAAAGAGAAAACAGTATCCAAAGCTCATCAAAAAGACAATGAGCTTCGGAAAATCAAATCACTTGGCATTGACTTAACTGAAAGAGCTTCAGCATTTGAAATCTGCTTCCTCTGCTTCCACTACTTCACTCAAATCAGCTCCAAATGCTATAACAATCCACATCAAGCATCACAATTTAGATTTCTCAGCATCAACAAGAACTTATACAGATCCTGCTGCTTAGAATCTTCTATTTCACAGCTCTAGAGCATCAAATCGCCATGAAAATCTCACAGATGATAGCAATCTCTGCAGAAACGTCTCTAATCACCAAATCGGCTCCAAATAGAACGCCAAAAGCAAAAAATTCGAACCAGATACCGAATCCCTAGAGAATCCCTCCGCTCTTCCGTTCTCGAACCGTCAATATCAAGCTCGATCAAGAGAGAGAGAGAGAGCGCGCGGAGATTTCAAGGAGAAAGTGAAAGCGTTAGCTTTTTTAGAGGTTGGAATTGGATTACCTGGAAAGAAGAAGAAGCTGGTGAGGGAAATTAATAACTGCTTTCTTCGTTCCACCTCACACTCTCTATTCGTCGGTTATAAAAAACCGATAAAGCACGTGCTAACGCCTGCCATCATCTCTTTCTCTGACCCTCTCTCCCCAAAAAAACACAGAGTAAAGTAAAATTAGAGTAACGTTCACCTCTTCTTCTGCATTCAATTCCCAACCATGTAAAATAATACCTCTCTTTTCCCAATCTCATTTAAAAACACCATCAATGATCATCAATCTCTCTCTCTCGCTCGTCTCTGTATATAGAAATAGAAAAACGCGTTTGGTTTATGGAGTGACTTTATTTCATTCCTGTCAGAATAGGAGAATCAAGAATACAGAATCAAAGGGAATAGAAAATTCCCGGAAGGAAATGGGAGGGAATATGTTCCCGTGTGAGTACGGGTAGAATCTTTAGCCTTTTTTGTTTCTCTGATTTTGGTCTTTTTTTTTTTTTTTTTTTTTTTTTTAAAGCCTTATTAGGAACGAGTCTCGATAGAAAGATTGATGATTGGAGGTGGAAAATGTGGGGTGAATGAGTTTTGATTTTGAAAGACTTTTTGGGTAACTAAAAAGGGATGGAGAAGGATTGCTTTATGTGTAACATTCAAAGAAGGATTGCTTTATGTGATTTTTGTTTTTCCTCTTTAAGTTGTTTGTTTCGTTGGTTGTATTAATGGACGACAAAGAAGATTGAGAAGTGGGATGATTAGTAAAGAGAAGGAAAGAAGGAAAAAGAGCATAAGATGGATGAAAAGTGATTTGAAGAAGAGAATTAAATTATGGACCTGAAGAAGACATTTGATGGTGTGTGGACTTTTTAAGCTCTTCTTTATGTGTGATTACCAACAAACAAAAGAAAAAAAAGAAAGGCTCTTCATGTGCAGTCTAATGTAATAATTTGGAGAAAGGGATGGATTGTTTATTTTACAACCCGGATCTACATCATAGGACCCACCTTATTGAAGATCTGACCTGTCTAATGAACGCCCTATCCATCATGGGCATTTTTAAATTTTGCTTCAATAAGAGTTGATTTTTATTTCTATGGGGAGTCCAAATCTTATACTTGGGGCATGTGAGAGTAGTAGAGCTGCACAACGAGGCCTACTTATCAAAATCCAAAACTATTCAAAAATAAATGATTTATTTGGATGTGAGATGTCTCCAACTCTTGTAGGAGTTGGCCCACCGTAAGATTGGCATACAATTTATAGTGTGATTAACATAGTCTTATACAAATAATCGTCTTCATTAATCAGATGCTCAATCTTAATGGGGCCGACTCATATTTAAGCAAAACTTAGAGAGATCTCATAAACATGGTTATGACATTCATTTTAAGTGGACATTGCCACCCCAAAAAAGTTTCAAAAAAATTCCCTAATATTATTAAAAAAATTTAGTATTTTATGTGTTGACCCCTCCAAAAATCTTCTCTTACATAGTGCCCACAAGGCAAATTTTCTAGTTCCGCTCCACCATATCAGCACTTCAACTCTTCACATTTTCCACACATGTGTGAGGAGTCTGGCAATGGGTCCCATCTACTTAGAATCTAAGTAAATAAAAATAAACATCCATTTGGTGATGGGTGTTCCTAAATTTTACTTAAATAGGAATTGGTCTCATTATATATAACATTGACAATTTGGTAATAATAATAAAAAAAAAGCATGATTAATGCATCTGCATAAGATCTTGTGAAACACATTTTTAATCAAAAGTCAGTATTTAACAAAATCTGCTTTACTTCAACTAAGGATCTCTCTCTTTCAAGTCAAAAGCCGCACATGCTACAGACTCTGTTGTTACTGTTCACCTGGTAATACACGAGGGACATTCCATTGAGACAGTTGTACTACTTTGACCATTTAATATAGACGTTGGCTCGACGCTTGATTCATCTTACCTTCTATTATAGTCTTCTTAACTAGCTGTAAGTATTGGTGATCCACTGTGCACTAATGAACAATTCAATATACATTCGTCTTGTGTGGGGGATGAATAGTTGATGACCTAACAAACTGACATCTATGCTTGGCATATTTTAGTTTTCTCTACACTGGAAGAGGAGTTTTAAATCTCAACGGCAGTGTAATTTATTTGACAAAAGGACAATCATGCTTGATTATTTGTTTTTGCTCACATGGGAAGAGTTGCAAATTGCACTAATATTGTTATCTAGGAGGAAAAGATGGATCCTGTTAACTCACATGGGGCGCACCATTCACCAATGCTTGATCTTCCATTAAGTATGTAGGGGTCCAAATTTCTCTACATATACAATTAAAGCAACCAATGAATGAAAAGGGTTTACATGGTCAGTTGAACTCCCATTTGTATGGATTGGTAAAACTATTATAAAATTTGGCTGAGCAATTAAGTGTAAGGCATGTGATCTGGATGGATCAAGCAAAAGCTGGACCTGTATGGATCAATAGGTGGCATGGATGGTATTATAGGATCATCTATGCTGATAGTTTAGGAATTCAATATGTTGAATCTTGTGTTGGTGAAGGCAATATTGGTTTTGCTCGGTTGGTTGGTAACCTCGGATGTCACCTAGCTAGCTACCCAGGATTGATCCCTGGGTATGCCACTATTATCACATGAGAGAGCTCTACCTTCCACATGGGCGGACTACCTTGGGTCCTCGCACCCTTGGGTGGGATTACACCGAAAAAAACATAGTGTGGTGCATCTTGAGGGATACCTTTTGCCGTGGGGCACCAAAGTTACCTTAAGGCTGAAAGATCATGGTCACACAATTTATTGGCCTTCCCTATAGGAAAGTGGGTATTTGCAGTACCGGCAAATTTTACATTCTGTATCTAGATTCTGGTAGGCTTCTGTTTACCGTGCTTCAACCCATCAAATGTTGTTCTCAAGAAAATATCAAATTAAGAACCAATTGTAGATTGGTTGGCAACTCCGCCTCTCTACAAGATACTCATGGTTCGATTCCTGGATATGCTACCCTCTTCCCACATGTGTTTTTGCGTGTGCAAGATTTCTCATTGGGTCTCAACTCCTTTGGTTGGGATACCAAAAAAAAAGAGACAAAATATCATAATTTTTCTCCAGAAAACGTCAAAATGTTGTTCTCAAGAAAATATAACACTTTTTTTCTCCAGTAAATACTCACACACATTGCCTAGGTACCTCACCAACACAATTGGAGATTGATCCATAAATGTTTGTGACCGGCTATCAGTGGATTGGCAAGAAAGTATCAATTTAAAAGAATTTCTTCATGAGATTATTGAGAAGATATTAAAGAAAGCAAACTAATCTTAAATGATAAATAAATAAAGCAAAGATAAGTACTGTTACAAAAGCTTGTATATATATAATTATTCATATTTTTTTCCATTTTTATTCCTATTGTCTATTAATTTTTAATGATGTTTTTAAATTGTTAATAGTTTAAAAATATACCATTATTATCAGAAAATGCCAAGTTCAAATGAATGTTGGGATATTACAATACTTTCAAACATCACTGATAAATCTGACAGTGGTTTGTACATGGTGGGGTTCATCGTATTGATAGTCATTTAGGGTCTTGTTGATCATAGGAAAATTTTCAGTTGGATTTGGACTGTTTAGAAAGTTCGAAGTTCTTGTCAAACTCAGCTCCCTGAGTTCCTCCGATGAAATTTTGAAAGACTTCTCGAGGGCATTCTAAAATTATTAAGGGTCTGTTTTTTCACTAGAATTTTAAGAGTTCATGTAGGGGGAGTTTCAAATTCTCCGAAAGCTATCCCCTTAGGTGGAATTTCAAATCCCTCTTCGATGGAGGATTTGAAATTCCCAACAAAATGTATAAAGAGTGAAATCTCCGGAATTCCAAAATGTCATTTGAGACCTTTTAGGTGATTAAAATTCGAATTCTAGGAAAAGAAACATAGCATTTCAAATGACAGGAGACAAGATATCACATCATGTCCCAAAAATCTCAACATCCCAAATTCTTGTTATAAATTAAAGTTAAGAAACGGGGTCTCAGAGTTTATTTGTTTGGATGGAATTGAATTGCTAGGAATCCTAATAAAATATCTCACTTTCTTGCTACCAAACAGACCATTGAATGGAGGAGTCCCGTCACATGCTGGGCCATTCCAGTTCCTGATGTACCTGAACGTACCGAATTAATGTGATGCCTGTGGTTAAAAGCAGTAGAAAATAGACACAAAACTCATCAAATTATTACAGCAGGGGGAGGACAATCACCATAAATGACAGTAGTTTCTCTTCTTAACTTCCGTCGCACCAACCTGCCATCTTGGGTCTCTTCACTTCGAGGGAATTGCAAGCCACAAATGCCAATAGCACAATAAAAACAGATGACACATGCAGCAGTGATTGATGTAAATACCCACCTTCCAAATGGCGACGTGTGGCATATTCATGGACCCATGGCCAAATCAATATGAAGAGGGATGTTGGACTGACCAAATCAAAACTCCACTCTACTTAAACATTGTTAGCCACTGATTGTGAGCTGTCCAATGGATTTTATTTTGAGGGCCGGTTTCAAACACTTAGAATCAGATCCTTTTTTATCTTTCTTGTGGAGACCAATTCACAGGGTGGTCAGTATCACCAGCCAGTATTATCTCGGCTGGACACTAGAGAAACTGGCAAATAGGAAGCATTGTGATTAACAGAACAGGCAAAGCACATCTATACCAGCTGGTGGGCTAATAAATACACAACAAGAAATCCCAACCATACGGCCGTATACCTGAAATGGCCTATTCACACCACCATGGATCACGGATGTCTTTCGTTTTCTAATTAAATACTCAATGAACAAAATGAATGGTGAATGGTCCACATGAATCATACATAAATGCCCTCCTATTCTAATACATATAAACATCAATTGGTATCCCTTCATCCCTGTCTCATTTCTTATGAATAGAATTCAATCCTGAAACAATGCCCTTTGACCTTTTCATTACTACCCTCTGAAACCAGAGTACCTCACAGCTGTTATCCACTATTACCTGTATAGGAACAATGTACTACTACACTTTTTTCCCCCTTTTTCTGAATGATAGTATACTACCCCACTTATGTTATCATGTATACAGTTCACATATACACTTGAATTTTCCCAAGGTGATGAGGCCGTAAAACACTATACATTATACCTGTACCTGTAGGATCATGTGGTTGAGACTTGAAAGACCCACTGCCTCAGCTGCAGGGTGCCAGGGTCTACATACAGCAGCTCTTCCTCAGTCTGGAGGGGTTCTGAAGCTTTTATTTTACATATATAGTGATAACAACTCTGGCATCAAGAGTTGTGCAAAAGGCAAGATAGTGATTTCAACTCTGGCAACTAGAAATGTGCAAAAAACCAATAGAGATATAGATGATCTGCCTTCCTAATATGAAACTGATGACCATGAGTTGCATCTGCCATACTTTGAATCAGACTTCAGCTGTAGAAGGACAATTAATACCAGTTAAAAAACATTTCAAAAAATAAAAAAAAAAAACCAGTTGAACAAAAATTGCAAAAAGAGACCTACCTTTTTTTTTTTTTTTTTTCTTTTCTGCTAACGAAGGGTTCTCAACCCTTTGGGTTGGATTATTCCCTCCGGGCCCAGAGAGAAGCCGGGTAAAACCCCTGTGGCCCCTAGGTGGTAGCACAAGTAGACTCAACCTTCGGTTCCTAAAGAGGGAGGAACCAGGGGTCGATACCAAGACCTCTAGCTCCGGAAGAGAGAGGAACCGTGGTCCTGACCACTCGACCAACCCCTTGAGGTTAAAAAAAGAGACCTACCTAGAACAATAGAACCGTACAAGAAACCAAGATGAACATAAATGGGTGAAAATGACTTGAAACTGATGACTATAGGCAACCTCCCTCTCCATCTTCTGAAAAGAATAAATATATATTAATTTAATGATTGCATCAACTCCATCAGGAATAGTTGGTCATTGCCCAAATGACCAATCAAGTTTTTCTTTCCATGTAAAGGGCCAGAGGAATAGCATTTCCATGAAAAAAGTTATCCTCTTTTTTTGTCAAAGTTGTAAAACCTGCAGCTGCCAAAAGTATGTGAGGGGAAGCAAAATTAAAAATAAAATAAAGTACAAGATGGAGGCCCCTTTGAGTTTTTGTGGATGTCATTTATCATTGGCCACCTGATTCAAATATATCTCATATCTTCGAAGAATCCTCAGAGAAGAGCAATAAAAGTACTCTTATTTTTCTTCTTAGAAAAAAAAAAAAAAAGTTTCTTTTTCAAACGCCATCCTTCTGCTGAGATTACTAGATAAAAGAAGAGTCATCCAAACCACAAAGAGAGGGATAAAGAAGCTCGTTACACAGTAGAAATAAACCAAGTATTTTTTCAAGGTCATTGCCAAATAGTCTCCAGGAACCACCACATTGAACTTGGAAGCTGGAGTGGGCCCGTTGTAAGTTCACTTCTCAGCTTTTATCAGGCAATGAATACACCACTTAGCCAGTTCCACCTTTTAATATACCAAAGCAGCATTGTTCTCACAGCCATTATCTACTTGGTAGTTGGTACCCACTGTAACAAGTTTTTCCCCCAAAACTCCCAATGACATTAGCATTAATTCTAAAAGACATGGTGACCGCTGGGAAATTCTAAAATAACCCGCTTAAACTAAAAAAAAAAAAAAAAAAAACAAAAAAAAAAAAAAACTCATGTTCTGCATAACTACCATTTTCCCTTCCAATATTTTTTTTTTTTTTTGATAAACCAAGATATCTTCCACCCAGCCTACCCGAAGAGCCTGTTGGCCCCGAGCCCAAGGAATTATGAGAACCCATCTTCAAAAGGAACTTGGTCACAATCAAATTGGTGATTATAAGGAGATGATAATCAATTTGCATTCTTCAGATTGCACGTGTGGCCCACTTATCTTCCTAGGTACCTTTATTATATCAAAAAGAGGAGACATCACTTTATACACGACAGGTGTTGTATGGTTAATCCGAGGTGGGTGCCAGAGAACCGAGCGGATGTTAAAAAGGGATTGAAGTTTTTAAAGTGCCAAATGAGATGTCAACCGTGACAAATGCACCTAATCAAAGGTGAATAATTATAGTTAATCCGTAAAGAATTAATTAGAAGGTGAATAATTATAGTTAATCCGTAAAGAATTAATTAGAAGTAGCATATTAATGCAGGAATCTAATTAACAAGGGATTGAAGTTTGAACAATAGGCATTGCTTCCAGAAAGTTATAAAAAGAAAAGAAAAGAAATAAGAATCAAACATTTTACATTATACAGACATCGAAGCATGGCACATTTAAGTTGGATGGATCACCAATGAAATGGATCAATCCAATTCCATTGCCCCATTATTACCCAAGCATACTTATTTTATTTTCTTGATTCTTATTATTTGTTTATTTAATATCATCTACTGCAAAAAAAAAAAAAAAAAAAAAAAAAAAAAAAAAAAAAAAAAAAAAAATTCTTACCGATACCACAAGGATGACCACATTTGCCACATTGATGCTAGTCAATTTGCATGATTTTTACCCACTAGATGAGTCGTCCTATGGGACGGGTCACTCCTTGAGAGACGGTAGTATAGTAGCACACAGCTTTTCTCTCCCTGAGAGAAGGGGGAGAAGACTCCATTATTTAGTTTTATCTTACAACCCAAGAACTAATGACCAAATAATTTCATAATTTGAACTTGGATGTGGGATCCCTTACATTTTACTTTCCGAAAAATAAAAAGATTACAATAGTAAATTAAGCCTTAAAATAAGGAATAAAAGAACAGCAAATACAAAACAGAAAAACACTAGCAAATATTAGATATACACACTCGTTACAACTGATGGCAAGCGCAAGCAAACTTGTTCACTATTTTGATAAGCGTGTGAAGGCAAGGATATATCCTCGTGAGCCATGGCACGCCTGCTCACAGTTGCAGGAACTTAACCAAGATCAACAAAAATCACTTCTACAATTCTATCCGCAATCGTCGCAGTTCAGCATGGAAAGTGGGGCTAGAAGTCAGTGTCCTGCGGGCAAGAGTCCTTATATCTTCTCTAGAACACTCCTGTGAAATGCGAACGAGTTCCCACAGGGCACCTCCACTAATCATGTCCTTTGCATTCACTTCTGCAATCATAAGCTCAATCAGACAAAAGTTCTACAAGGATTTACAGAATCTACGGGTTAATCTTACCATGTTGTGCTAGGTGGCAGAGTGCTAGCTCAATATGGCGTCTAATAGGTGAAGCTTCATTGTTGGCATTATGTACAATCCATGGCAATGCTCCATCATCGATAAGAAAAGACCTCCCAGTCTTTATCCCTGTGGTGATCACAGTAGTAGAATCATTCATCAGTAAGTATGGCTTTACCAATTTTATGTTATATAAACATTCCATTTTCATGGTTGTCAGAATGTGGCAGAAGCCTAAAAGAATAATAAATTTACACAAATACCACAACTAGATAATCATGACTAAATAAATGGGATGATGACAGTAAAAGGAGTGACCCGCACAAACATATGCCCTATTAACTATTTGCTTTGCATAAAGATTGGCTACAAATTCTGCTTTTACCTCTATGAGGAAGGACACAGAAAGCCAGCTCCTGAACATCGCTGAAGATAAAATCAAGTTGCCATGGCTCTCCCTTTGCCAAACACCATGATACATGATCCTTATTCCTAATAAAAAGGGAACTAATATTTACATCATTGCATGTTCTTTTTTCTTTTTTTTTTCTTTTTTTTTTTTTTTAAATAGTTGTACCTGATATTCCTAGTTTTAGCATTGAGATTATACTCTCCATCAAGTTTTCTCATTAGGAGTTGATTTATCAACATTTCCCTAAGGAGGTCGTTTGTCTGATCATTTACATATGTGAATGATTCCCACAAGTAATGTTTATGCATCATCGCATTTGTTGCGCTCATTCATGCATGTTGTGTATAAATGAGGTGTGAAAATGGTGTAGAACTGTAGATAAGGTCTTTTACACACCAAAAATTTCTCACCTATATAGGTGTGAAAGTGATTCACACCCCTCTTGCAAAAAAGTACTAGTAAAGTCTTACATGGTGATTGCATTCTTGTGGGACCCACAAACTACTTTTATTTTTTGTCATGTTTGTGGTCCCCATATTTGTAATCCAAACCATTCATTCTGTTTATTGAACTAATAAACCCCACGACCTTGAAGCCGATTATCCTAAATAATAATAGATTTTAAGTAATTTGTGAAAAGTCCCAATCTATAGATCTAATTTTTTGCACTTCTATGGGGCCTCAATTCATTTCAAATTGTTCAACATTCTTGTATGAATGGTAAATATTAGGATGTTTAGTTTCATATCTTAATTCTTCATGGATTATGAGAAATGTGTAAAAACACCCAAAAAATCCAAATAAATCTAAAACCGTTGGATGTACTCATTTACTCATGTAAAAATGGTAATTTTGACAAACATGGTAATGTGTTTAACATTTGTATATGTAGCATTTCCATATGTAAATTTCATTCCCCTATCACATGTGTCAAAGGAAAATGACCCCTAAGCAATGGGCTTTCTTAGCATGGAATAAACTTCTCCAACAAAGTGTTGTTGTCCTTTTTTTTTGTCACCACATTGCTGATGCCAGATCTCGAACCCATGACCTAATGGGGTAAACCATTGGTTCAAACCATAAGGGCAAGTTTGGCAACGGTCCATGCTTAGGAATCCTCGTGCTTCTCTGTGCATGCGTGCATATCCCACGTTTGGTTGACATATAATTTTGAAAGGAAAGATGCTGGAAACATTCAGATGCAATTATTTCCGCAATCATAGATTTTGAGATATTTGCAAAAACGTTTAGACCGTTGGATCATAATTTCTGGAATTTTGTGGGGCCTTGTTACAAAATCCAAACCGTCCAATCTCTTCAAAAGGGCCAAAATGGCTATGGGTTCAAATTTGGCAACTTGATTCATCATGGATCACGAGAAATGGGCCAAAAACTCGTGACCATTGATTTCATATAGTGCATAAAACAGGATGAAAAAACAGTCCCTTTTTTTTCTATTTCTTGGTTCCTGTGGGCCCCAAAACCATGATCTGAACTGTGAATTATTTCCATAAGTTCAAACACGACTACTAGATCAAATTTCAGCCGTTGATCCTCACTATATCTTGAGATAATTGCAAAAAAGTTCAGATTCTATAAAATTAAAATTTTATTCCTATGGGCCCCCTTTGCACGATCCGAACCGCTCAAATTCTATAGATGGCCAAGAAAATCTTTGAGGTGAAAGTTGCGGTCTTGATTTTTCATGGATTTTGAGAAATTTTCAAAAAACTTACGACCATTGGATCATACATCCTACAAATGGTAGGAATCCTCTCTCAATACCAAACCTAGAACTCTCATTGGAAATCCTATCTGAGGATGTATTGATTCTAGGAGATGGAGAGAATCCTTTAAATAGAAGATTCTTCACTGTGTATCAAACATGCCCTAAAGGCAAGATAGGAATAGGCAAAGTGTTGTTGTCTTTTGCTTGGAAACTGTTTCTAAAGGAAACTCCTTGGGCTAGATCCACCTGTTTTCAGCTCCCTTTAGGTTGTCCTACATGCCTTCAGCATGAGGAATGTGATTCCCACCTCTTTTTCAGCTGCTCCTTTGCTTCTCAAGTTTGGAGATGGCATCTCAACCTAGCTAAAGTCAGCACCTACCCTCCCAACACTGCTGCAGCAATTTGGACATTTCTCTCAGCCTGACAGAAACAAATTGGCCAAACTGGGTATTGGTGCCTTAATCATCATCACCATCATGGTTTACTCCCTTTGGAATTCTAGAAATAATCTCATCTACAAGGGTGTAAAGCCTCCTCCTAGGAAGCACGGACACCTCTCCGGGGCCGGAGTGTCAGTGTCCGACACGTGTCCGACACGGACACGCTTCGGACACGCTCCGACACGTGTCAGACACGCAAAAAAGAGTGTCTTGTTTATTTTTTAATGTTTTATATTTCGGACACGCGGGGGACACGTTCCGGACACATGTCGGACACGTTTGCCTCTTTTAATTGGAAAAAAAAAAAATTAGAGTAAAAAAAAAGGAATAGCAAAGGGGGCTTTTTGTAAAAATTCATAACTTAAAAGCAAATGGGCCATCCTTCCGCTGCCCTGAGGAGGCCGGGCGATGGGTTTTCGATGTTTACATGAATCTAGAAAATCTATTTTTGCTGTTTATATATCAAATCTGTTCTTTATATCAAATAATTTTTTTTATTTATCAGCTCTGCTTCTTCACCTCTGCATGACAATTTGGAATTTAGGACTATGAGTTTACACCCCTCCAATAAAGAAGATATAAATAAGCCTCTATGGAAATATGTAACCAAGTTTGAGAAAATTAATGAAGGAGGGGGAAATATTACTTGGCTGTGGAAATAGTATCTTTTAGTATAGGATTAGATATATTATTATTATTATTAATAACTATTAACGTATCCCCGACATGTCCGTGTCCTACTTTTTTGAGAAATGCAGTGTCGGCGTGTCCGTGTCGTGTTCGTGTCCCGTGTCCATGCTTCTTAGGCCTCCTCAACTTAGTAAAGTAGGCCATTAAGGAGCAAAGACTCTCTCTTTCGGGAGATTAAATTCTCATTTTCTGGAATATCACTTGGACAGAATTTTCGACAGTTTCAAATTTCTAAGGCAGATCATAATAGAATCACAGCCCCTCAGTGTTCTATTTTTCTTGTATCCATTCTGGCTTTTTCATTGTAAAATTTATTTTGGCTTTTCTTGCTTTTGGGTGCTTCGTTCTCTTTAGCCCTTGTCCTTTATTCTCTTTCTTTCATACAATTTTATGCCTAAAAGAAAAAAAAAAAAAAAAAATCTAACATCATTTCCCCAAAACTTTGAAATGAAAAACCCTAGTAGGGCCCATGTAGGTATAAGCCCCAACCCAATACAAAATGGATAAATCTTCTGCCAACACATGAAATGTTGCCACAATCGAAGTAAAAAGTCTCTAGTTAAATCCAAATTTGGAAAATTATGCTGCCCCAAACATTGAGAAAAGAAAACGATAGTGTTATTTTCTCAGGATTCGACAGATCTCCAAACCCACCCTTTACTCAGAAAAGGTTAGGCACTATTGTTTGTTTTTCTATGAATCATCATCATCATCATCATCATCAAAGCCTTGTCCCAACTATGTTGGGGTCAGCTGTTTGTTTTTCTGTGAATGTTCTCCCTAAAAACAATCCTTGCACTACAATTTAAATGTAAGATTGGACAAAATGCATTAAAAGATTTAAGCACTTAATTGCAATGATTAAGATTTCTCAAATAAGAAAGGTCAAATTACATCAAGGTTGGACGAAATGCATTAAAAGATTTAGGTGCTCAGTATTGCAATTTCGATGCTGTGGTTTCATGTCATGTAAGAGACCATATTAAACTTCATGTATCTAGAGGATAAGGACTTGCACGCTATAGTTTCAAAAATAACATCTACATGCATACAGGGATAGATACAGCAGCTAAACAACCATATTCAGTTCTGTGAGGAAGATTCTAAATAAGGATAAATTGGAATGGATGTTGAATTGAAGGCACAAGTTATGAATGTGAAACATAATTAATTTTTTTTCCTAAAAGAAGTTACTGATATAAACCAATAAAGAGTAGTCACCAAAATACCTTGACTTGAGGCCCTAGATTCACATTTTGCAAAGTTTGCAATACCACGCGCAACTTGGGCAAGAACATCTGGATGTCCACATCTAACCATTCCAAGCAAAGCCTTTATCCCACCTTCACCTCTTAGCTTTGTTTGTAGCTTATCTGAAGAAATAAACACAAATTTTTATTAGAAAATAAAATGAAAAAAGACTATACACTCAAATTAATAAAAAATTGTAAACAATCACACAATGGTTTGCAAGATGTGAGTCCAATCACATGATGATGAAATATTCAATAAGGGGATTTGGCCCAACTCTTTTCGGTTGGAAGGGTAAGGAAAAACTTGAGGTGCTCATTATTCAGTCATGTTACCAATCAAAAGAAAAAGATGAAGTGAGCCTTTTTTGGGCTAAAGGTTGGATTTTTATGCAAAATAGGGTATGATTGAGGTGCTTGATGGTCGTTGTTTGAGTTGAAGGTTGGGGGTATGGATAAGATATTATGGTTGATTGTCGGGGATGTGGTTGATGGCCAAGTCTGCCGACATTTGTGTGGTTGGACGCTATGTGTGAAAGACAGTTGAATGGTGTAAGACCCCGCCCCGAGTTAATCAAGATTAACTCTAATTAATTGCAATTAATGCTAAATAATCAAGCCTAATTAGACTAATGATGGTTAATGATCCAACTCAATGAGATTAGTCTCAATTGGACTTAATGAAGTAATAATGAAGAGATTAAGGGAATTGAATGAGCTTAAGTCTAAACTAAGAGGACAAGACCTTTTTCGTAAATACGGAATTTATACGTATTTCGTCGAATACGGAAACTCTTGATACCAACATGCGTATCTCGACGAGTACGTTAACTTTCATACTAGACTCAAAGTCATTTGACAAGGATTTGGTCAAGTGACCCTTCATTTGACTCAAGATATGAATAGTCTTGATAATGGGGGCTCAAATGCAAAATGTCTCTTATAAGACTTAAAAAGGGACTCCCTTGAGTTCATTTTTCCACCCCATTTCCATTGAAGAGAAACCCTAGACCTCATTTCTCTTCTTCTCCCTCATTTTTCATTAAGTGACAAGGATTGTTAGTGGCTTGGGTTGAAGTTGGAGCAACTCCATCTCCATCTTCATCTCCTTCTTATACTTGCTTTCTATTTGGAGTAAAGCTTGGAGGAGAAGATCAAGGATTCCCTAGCCACACTACAAGTAAGTGTTTGAGTATTTTGTGGGATTCTCAAGTTCTATTAGGTGCTTAGGAGTGATTGCTAGCCCATTTAGCTCATAGGGTTTGTGTTTTTGATGTTTCCATGGAAATAGGCTTGAAGAGGGTTTTCATTTGGGGGTTTTTGTCTCAAGTCAATCTATCAAAGGGTTTCTTGCTAATAGACTTCAAAGGCAAGTATAAATGCTTCTTTATGATTGAACATGCTAGTATCCAAGTTTTCTTTGAGTTATAATGATGGGTTCTCAAACCCTATTGTTAGAAATGGAGATTTTATGGGTTTGTTTGAGTTCTATGGATTTCATGATGTATTAATGATAAAATAGAAGTGTTATTTGTGTATTAAATGATGAATGAGGAAAGGATAGGAGATCCTTGAATGTAGTTGCAGGTGGTAGTTGGAAAGGGGAGTGAAAGAGTGAATGTTCGGATTCCAGAAATGGAGTTCTGGACAGTTCGCTCAAGCGAACTCCCAGTATGCTCGAGCGAACCAGTTACTGTTTGACGCAAAAAGTGTCCGCTCAAGCGAACTTTAGGTGCGCTCGTGCGATGAAGGTTCTGTTTGGGTCCGCTCGAGCGAACTTGGATCCGCTCGAGCGAACCTGATACTGGCCCAAACATGAAATTGTAAGCGAAAATTTGTCCAATCGATCGGACCTAACGGTCCGATCGATCGGGGGATGTTTTGGATTTTGGCGTAAACTTGAAGCACCCCCCGTGAGTACGAATACTCCCTATATTAGTTTTAAGACTAAGTGTAGGGTAAAGTGAGACCGATAAGAATTATGAATAATAAAGAAGGGATCTCATAGACAATTATTGTCGACTAAACTTCCAGGGGTGATAATTACAGAAACTTGAATGCACACACTAATACTACAAATGTAATGTCCATCAAGAATAACATGTGCATTCGGTAACTAATGGTTATACCTCATCGGTTGTTTAGATTGGAGATAGAGTTAAATAGAAACAGGGTCGACTGACGAGTCCCTCATTGTAACTGTGTGCCCCAATCTAGTGAGATTGGTATCACTATTGTTCCCTTCCCTCGTCATGATGGGAATTATTGAATGGAATTAAATCCAGGATTGGATTGCTCCCTGAAAAACATTAACCCTGAAGTCTGGCACTACCTAGCAATTGTACTAGAACTCTATTGAGTTTGATGAATTAATAAATAAAAGAAATGACTAATCCTACTGCAGTAGATGGATTTGGGGGCGTTCTGGAGCTCCGTGGTGATGCTAGTTGTCCCTGGCCCGGACACTAGTAAGTCCCACTAAATTCCGATCGTATCTATGGGTATTGATCGATGCCTTCTAATTGGAAGATGAATCCTTCCTTTGAGGGAAGATGGTAATGATAAATCCTTCCTTTGAGGGAAGATGGTAAATGAAATGAATGAAATGACAATGACTGCTATGGTAGTGACCACCCATAACGTGTCCACAAGATTGACTTTTCTAGTTGTATATTGTTATTGTAGGAACTTTTTAGACTTATCTAGAATTGGAATTGTCACTAATAGATTGATTAAGTTTGACTTATGTACTAACATAATATTGTGAGAATTGTTTATACATTGTTGAACCGTCGTGTTCACTCGTGTTATTGATGGCATTACAGGCCCGTTTGCCATTGCCGGTGCAGCAGCGCCCCCGGCGGGAGCGGAGGAGACCGCTCCGGTTCCTCCAGGAGGTTTAAACGAATGGAATGGCCGGGATACCGTTTAATACGGTTATCCGAGTGCGAGAAGGAATATTACCTTTTTGAGATATTTTGTGAAGTCATTCTTTTGTATAATCATTTTGGGATGTAATTAATGGTCATTGCACAATATTTTGGACATGCACTATTTGATAAGCAAATGATGGATAGAATACATGTATAAGGAACATTATTTTGTATACGTGTACATCTTAATTGCTGTTGTCAAGTGAAATTGTTTCCGCAGAATTGTGTACTTGACAGGTTTATTGTGAATGTTATCCCTTGTCGATTTCATTTTAACTTCGGTTAATTCGGGATTTACAGGAATAAATATGGGCTCACGGCTCGGGGTTACCCGATCTCGGGCCCGGGTCGTGACAAATGGTTAAGAGGATAAGCTTGTAAAGAAGAGAATTGAAGGAGAGATGGAAGTAAGATGGAGAGCTAAGAGAGAGAATTAGCAATCTAGAAAGCTTCTGCTTCTTGTTTGAGTATAAGGGCTCTTTTTATGGAGAGTGATGCCTCGTATGAAGGAGAAAGATGGATTTGATGCTTTGGATGGGATTGGCAGAAGGGTAAGGTCTATCGTTGCTTGGTCACAGAACTGCATTCATATGACAGGTGAATACCCGCACAGTTATAGGTGTTGACTAAAGATGGCTTTGTATGGCATGCTATTTGGCTATGGAGGTAAGTTACGCATGTAGATCCACTTATAGATGGTCCACAACAAGGGCGCCAATCCTAAGTCACTTGTGTCCACAAGAGCCATAGATTCATCAGGATTTTGTGGCAGAGGAACAGATTGCTTGAAAAACTATGGCCTTTAAAAGAGTCCATATTTCTGTTGATAAGAAACATCTAGTTCCCAAGACTCCTTGATAACCTATATGGTAAGTTGAAAAAAATATAACAGGGGTTACCTCTGTGCAGAAGTGCTGTTATCAGTATAGATCTTTACAAATTCTTAGGATAACAACAGCAGCAATAACAACATCAGAAGCAACAATAAAATTAAAGAAAAATTTACCATTGCCACATAGATTAGCGATGGCCCCGGCAACCATTCGAAGAGTTTGAGGGTCCTCAGCATCAGCAGCTGTTATTGACAATAAACTAATTCCGCCTTGAACCATAATGAGCTCCTGGTTGGTCTCTTAAGATAAGAATACACAACATATGAATCAGAATATAAAGAGAACCGTTTGTAAAATGTTGTATTGAATTCCCATGATTTTCTTGGCAATGTGCTTATATTAAAGGGGCTTAAGAGTGTAAGGATTACAGGAGAGAAACAAGAAACCATCAATGTATACCCCTTTGAAAAGAAATGATTGCACACACTTTACCCTATTAAATTAAATTCCACAAAATTGGTGGACACCTCTACATCATCCTTACCACTCTTCACCCAAATTCAAGACCACCCAGACAAAACACTCTCTCATGGAAACCTGGAACCACATAAATGGTTCCTGAAGTTTAAAATAATGCACAAAATGAGAAATAATTACCATTCATTGCAAGGTTGGCTATTGCACCCGCAGCTATTCTACGTATTGTCTCATCCTCTGAACTTTTAAGAAGCATCAACAAAGAAGAAAGACCACCGGCTTCAACAATCTTGTCCTGATTTGCTTCTGCATGAACAGGAATGAAGTACTGATCTTCAGAAAGGATACAATCACAATGGTCTGACAACAAGTGTCTTCATGGATAAGTGGCCTCCAAAAATCAGACCCCTATGCAAAAAACTGCTACTTTACCTTACATACCCCATTCAATTTTTATAAAAGGGCCTACCTAAGATCAATCCAATCCCTATTCCCTTCACTCACCTGACACCAACCACCTGTGAATTAGCATTGGTCCCAATTTGACATATGACACTAAACCAAAAATTAATCACCATTTTTTTCAATCACAAAAGGTCTATATGGTTAAAGCCATTAACCTTGAGACCTAAATCTAAGGTAAGGAATATATCATCGATTGATATTTGCCCCACCCCACCCCAGTCCATGTACAGATCTCAATCCATCTCCCTGCCCTCCTTGATTGTCGGGCTTTCAGGTGGGCCCACAAGAGGTGTGCTTTTTCTATAAAAAAAAAGTTAAAGCATTATATAGTTGGTCCACTCGGTTGGAGCCAATACATGGAGTATGCGAGATGCGTGAATGCATAGAAAGGGTTTAGGTCAAAGTTCACCCACATCCAATCATCCAAGGTCAAAAGGTCAAGGCATGAAAAATTCAATGGATTTTTAAGTCAAATTTTCAAGTGCCTAACTCACAACCCTGGGATGATCAAGCGGAGTCGCAACTTGACCCACCCTATCCATGAATTGGCACCAGTCGCGCCAGTCCCTCCACCAAACCACTCTCTCTCTCTCTCTCTCTCTCTCTCTCTCATGCACGCGCAAATGCTGAAATTCTCGTGGCACCCACCTAGGACCTGGGATGGGATCCCCCCGCCCCCGCCCACGCCCACCACAAAAAAAAAGCCACCTACATGTGTATGGTGACCATAGGATGGAACATAGGATAAAAGCGGGATGATTTAAGTGGAGACTTGCTTCTGGAGTACTATGTGACCGACGAATGCCTACAAGATTGAAGGGAAAGTTTTACAAGACGACAATTAGACTAGCTATGACCTATGGAGCAGAATGTTGGCTAATGAAGAAACAACATATGCACAAAATGGATGTATCAAAGATGAGAATGTTGAGGTGGATGTGTGGTAAAACTTAGAAGGATAAAATTAGAAATGAGCGCTTTCGAGAGTATTTAGGGGTTAGTAACAATAGGAAATAAAATTAGAGAAACCCATTTGAGATGATTTGAGCAAGTCCAACGTAGACTAGTAATGGCGCCAGTAAGGAAAAGTTTGGCCATGAAGATTGATGGCCCACCAAGGGGAAGGGGTAGGCCAAAAAGAACGTGGATGGATGTGGTAAGAATGGATATGAAAAAGTGTGACTTATCTAAGAATTTGGCTCAAGATTGATCGGAATGGAGAAACATAATTCGTGTAGCCGACCCCAACATAGTTGGGACAAGGCTTAAATGATGATGATGGTGATGTGTATGGTGATGGAGGCTTAGATGATGATCTTAACCACTTGAATAAACGCAAACGAATTCTCACCATCCAACACCAATGCACAGCTGATCTAACGGTCCAGCCCATTCAGATGGGTGCCAAACCCCAGGATCGGTGACTATCAAGGGGGTTCCCTAATTTATGGTCCACTTGGATGGATCATCAGGTGGTCCCTACTAAGCGTTTCCGCACGTGCGCTGGTGAGTGCATGAGCTTAGGAGAGGATTCTTCTATATAAATAGGCTAAAGATCTGGTGTATTTGTCTCGCATAGTACCTATCGTGTGGACATCTTTGTGGGTCCCAAGTCCAACCCCTATAAAAATGTATGCATATATAAACATAGCTGCTCAATTACCAGCAAAAAACTAAAATGATCCAAAAGTGACTAATCAGTGATTTATGACCAGGCATACAAATAGCTCACAATCAGAGGTATTTTAGGCCTGTTTTGGATATTTGTAACTTGAATGCAAGTTACCTGATTTATGCAAGGCCTACACTTTCTGCATTTGGATAACCTGAGATACACATAAGTCTATGGTGCTTTCACTATTAGCAACCAATTACAGATAAACAGAGTTAAGGTAACCTAAGTGCAGGGCAACCTAGTTCCAAGGGCTCAAGAGGGGCCTTAGGAAAATCTAGATACAGTTGAAAAATAGACAACATAAGAGAAAATAGTAGAAACATGAACCCACATTAATGAGAATATTGAGAAGGTACCTTCAGCTGCAAGGTTTGCTACCACTTTGACAGCATGAATCCGGACCTCAGCATCTTCTGATTCAAGCAACGACAATATCTTTTGCAATCCCACTGCCAAATAAACAAAATTCTATAAGAAAATGTGGTGAAATAAATAGTTTAAGTGATCATTAATTAAGTACACCTAGAAAATATACCATCTCAACTTTCTACCTTGTTCAAAGAGTTTGGCAACTGAAGCCTTTTGTCCATTTCCTGAATCTTTGACCTCAGGTTGCCTAACTTGGTTCATGAAAGAATCTAAACCAGCTAAGACTTTTCCAGATCCACCTTTGTTCAAAGTCCTAGCCTGCCAAGACAGAGTTATGTTACAACGGAGAGTGATGGGATATCATAGGAGAATTTTTCTCATAAGATATCAATATGAAAGACGAAACAAACAATATAATTATGTCACAACTCTTCAGGCAGTATACCTTATCAGATTCAAAGCTCAATTGCAACAATTGAGTTTTCAGTATTGTGACTTCTTGTTCAAGTTTTTGTTTCTGATGGGCATCATCTTCCAGCATCTTCCGTAGCTTTAAAATCTCAGCATTTCCAGCTGCCTAGAATACCCAAAGACCCAATAGTTCATTTTTATACCACCAAAGCAAAGCCAACAAAATTTTAATATGGAAGAAACTTTACACATTGATTGATGCTTAAATTAATCAAACCTCAGATATTTTCCACTCCACCAGTTGGCTTTTCAGATTCTTGACCTCCTCTTCAGCTGCCTTTCTCAACTGGATTTCATTTTGAAGCAACTTATTGACCTCAGCTATTTCCTCTGAAACAGATGAATCTGGTCCCTGTGCAATAGAAAGATAATAGCAACACAGTTAAAATAGTTTAGCAAACAAGTAAAGAGTAATGAAGACAATGAAGTGAAACCAGCTAGGCCAGGTAAATGACAACTTAGGCCAGAACATTTTGAAAATGTAAATTAAGAATTGGACCAAATTACACCATGAACTGCCAATGATATGAAGTGGTTGCGGTGTATAAATACCGAAGAAAATGACAGAAGGAAGAGCCTAAATCTCTAGACAACTAACAATCATTTTTTTTATTTTTTAGTTAGTAACATGTCCTCAACCCAAAAATAAAAGATAAAAGTAGTTAAGACATCCATGAAACGTTTGAGCAAATGTAAATAGTGGTCTTTGTGATCTGCATCCTTAACAACAAGGACATAGAGTATGATACTAGGAATAGTTAGACTAAGGGCCCTGTACAGAAAAATGAAGGATTTGTTGCTCTATCCCTCCTGATATATAGTTAGTTAAGGGGGACAAAGTTGAAATCAACCTCTCGGTACTCTGGGGTTGGCCGTAATTGCCTTTGCCTATCCAGATGGGCACTTGGGGTGAGATTTATATATGTGAAACTTGAAAATGACCGACGCATATGAAGTTCCTGAAAAGTTTTCGAATGCTAAATGAGATTACATAATGTAGAAATGTGTTTTATACACCAAATGCAGAACGGATAAAACCAAGATAAGTCTTCTCGATATTTACAAGAAAGAAAATGAATTTGGGTATCAACCACTCATGCACTTCAAACCAGCATCTCGGACTCGGCGGTCCTACCTTTATGCCCAAAATTGAGGCTCTTTTAGTTGGTCAGAGGAGGACAGAGGATGGAGTGATGGATAAGGATAGCTTGCTTGAGAGCAAGTATAGGAGAAGTGACTGGGCCTGCACTAACATGGTGAGGAGAGGTAGAGGATGACAGATACAGAGAAGGGTGTTTGTTGAACTGTAGAGAAATTGAAGAGGGAGAGAGCTTTAAGAGGTGGAATTTTCACCATTTTGTGCATGAGAAGGAAAGCATGGTTTGTTTGGCATATTCTGGCTTTGTGGGTGCTTTGAGTTTTCTATCGAAGGAGGACATTGAAGATCCTATTCTGGCACGTATTCAATGTAAAACCCAGATTAATAGCTACACAGATACATAGACACAATGAGAGGATTTCAGGCCTAAATGTATAGAGATAATATAATACAAACATAAATAATTACATGGGTGTTGACCATATGAGAAATATAAGTAACCTTGAGAGGATTGAGAGCAAAATCTAACCTTTACAATGAAAATCTCACAAAGAAGTCCAAAGACCCATATGGAATTCAGTCCTGGCTCAAATTTTGGAACCAGATGGGGAGAACCCAACAAAACAAACAGATCTAAATTTGCTAGATTCTGAGAAATGGGTTTTACTGTTCTGGATTTCTCTGATAAAAAAGAGGTAAAGGAAGTAAAATCAGTTCTCACAGTGAGAGGCTGCTGGTGTATTTTTTCAGAATTTGTATTTGGGAAAGGAAGACGAAGAAGATGAAAAACAAAGGCTACTTGGAAAGAGAGTGAGGCTTTAGGGCAAGAAAGATGGAACCCCGACCCCTGCCGAGTAAGGGGCTGAGCCCAATTTTTGAATCACTGCTTCAAACTCCTAAGTGTGCTTCAAATTATCAGCTATATAACTTCCTGTGCCATTTTAGTAGTAGAAAGAATTGGGACTTGTGCTTTGAGTTCCACATAAGCATGCACCAAATCACATCCTACCATTGACACACCAAATGGCAAAAGACCTTTGATGTCAAAAATTGATAGAACATCCAAACAATGAAGGAATGAGAGCACCTCAACAAGGATGAAAATAGCGGTAGCGGCGGGCGTAGCGGCCAGCCGCCAAACCGCTACGAAGCAGGCGATACATAGCATAGCAGGGATACGTAGCGGCGTAGCGGTGCGATTTGAAAAAATCGCCAAAAAAATCTGAAAAAATTCTAGAAAATCTAGAAAATTGTAAAATGAAAGAAAATGTGGTTCTTTTGCAAAAGTAAGTAAGAAAAGGGGGCGTAGCGGTGCCCTCAATATATGAGGTCCTGTATTGCTGTATAAATAGAAAATAATAGTAATGATTAGTTTTTTCACATGTATTCATGTTTCTTAGTCATGCTAACTTAAAAAGTAATGGAAAGCTCATAAGAAAAAAACCTAAAAGAAAGAGAGATGGAATGGAATTTATGGTAGTTAGAGAGAGATGAATTGATGATCTCAAAAGTCAACTCCAAAAAATCTAAAAGAAAGAACATACCTAGAATCTTGATGAAGAAGGAATGGATTTAATGGAAGCTTGGATCTTGTAGTTGTGTAATTCACTAACTTGTGTTTGATTATTTCCTTGTTTTGATGTTTGTTGTGGTGGATCTTGTGCTCAAATATTGATTTACAGCACTTGGGAGGTTTTCACAGCAAGAAGAATGAGTGAAAGAGGTGAAAAGAAAGAGGAAAGTGCAAATGGGTTGGATATGGGGGGGTTTTAAACACCCCGGCTACGTGGCGGTGGCGGAATGTATCGGCCGCTACACATGATACGGCGCGATACGCGCTTTTTTTTTGAAAAAAGCGTGACGGCCGATGTAGCGTAGCAGCCGATATTTTCATCCCTGACCTCAAGAGTGGCACAATAGAAAATCTACCTCGTATAAAGAGCCCCAATGCTCAGAGTTAAAAAAATGAGTCTCCTTGTTTTAACATGAACACATCTATCGGTTCGTTAGGATACATTGCTCAAACTTGTATTATCTATGGACATCATGAGTTTTCTAAAAGATGCACTCTTTTATGCAATCATCGTCAAGATGGTATCCATCATTATCGACTACTCACCAGTATTGCAAGACATTGTAATCCACTATATAAACTCACCATAAATTTCCCATTTTTAATGGGCAAGTGGCATCACCAAATGATACAAACAATTTATCAAAAAATACTGCTTGACATTAGCAGTAACCTCAGTTCTCATTCTTCATCATAATTATGAAAAATAAATAAAATGAACTGAATACCAATATATAAGCTAACACTTCTAATAACTAGAACATTTGACAAGAAAGATTATAAACCTCTCTGCTACATGTCTTGTCCAAGCACTCATTTTTTGATTCATCTCTTGCTATCTCATTGTCCTGCCTTTTGTGATTCATCGCCCATTGTTCCTCAAGTTTCTTGATTGATTCCAAATAGTCCTTTTGGTACTTCAATATTTCATTCTACAGAAAACAAAGGGATGTACAAAATAGCAATTAAGAGTTAGTTTGATGATAACTGAAGATCGCAAATAATAAGTGATAAGAATAAAAAACTGCAATCAGCTAAGTAGAAAGAGGATCATATAGTTATCACAGCAAAGTAGAAAGAGGATCATATAGTTATCTTAAAACTAATGAATTGATCCTTTTTTCCCAAAAATATGCTACCAGAATAAGTAATAATGAGCTGTGCTTTTACTAATATTGATAAGTAGAAAACACAATCTTCAATAAAATTGCGTTGTGCATCAAGACGAACTGTAGAAATACAATCATTATGGAGAGAAGACTACAATACACCAAGGAAATGGAAAGAATATCCACTGATAACCAAAAAGAGTATTAAAAGAGAGCATAAATTTCATCAAAGACAGTGCTAAATCTCTTTTTATAAGTAACAAGGCCAACTCTCCATCAACTTATAATAAGTAACAAGGCCAAGTCTCCTTCGCCTTAAAATGAATGAATAAGAGCAAGAAATAATGCGATGTGAATTTCTTCCACCAGGATATTTTAAACAAAGTTTCACATCAAAGTTTCTTAAGACATCTCCACTTGTTTCTACATTCACCTCGCTTGAATTCACTCACTCATTCCCTAGGCTGAAGAATGCCGCCATGAATTCCCCATGACAATTGCAATGCTCCATCATCAGGATACTCTGCCTGCCTGGCAATTGTATAAATTAGGTTTACAAAATCCTGCAGGTACCGATAAAAAAAAATTCCTGCAGGTGACCTCATCCACTAACCCAACTACTTAACAATCATGATTTTCACTCTGATGACAGCCCTCCAATCTCTCAAGTCATGATGCCCTAATAACTGGAGCCTTCAATTTTACAAGAGCCATCTTATCATTCATATTTTGAAATGAAGAAGGCATGCATCAATTCTTTTACACTTTAATACATGCAGCAAATGTTTAGCAAAAAAACGCCACACCAAAACCCATGTGCTACAACCCACAATTATGTGTGCAGCATATCTTGTGTGCAATCCATATGTTGACGTCTGCTATCAAAGAGTCCATCATATGGATTACCACACCAAATCATATATATATATATATATATGATTTGGTGTATGCTAGGTTGCACCTTTGAAATAAGCAATGTCCCCATGTTGGGCTATTTATGAATTCCTCAGATACTAATTAAACACTAATTTGGAGTCTTTTTTTAAAATGGGTCTGTTGATATAATATTATCAGACTTCATTTGAAATCTAAGATATTGAGATGTTTATTTTGTCATTTTTTTTCTTGGTCTAGTTGTGCATATTACTTATCATTTAAAAATAAAGGCATTAACTTTATAACTATTAATCATGCTGAATCCACAAATCTTATTTCGAGATTTGTCAAATTGGACACCTCATACCAATATCAGATTCAAAGACACGTACCAAAACTCATGCAACTCAAAATGCAGGCAATGTCAAAAAACACTCATCTTAAGAAAGAATATTATCTTCTGATGCAATATATTATGTGAAACAAGCATATTCATAAAGGAACAAAAATATAAAATAATGCAGAAAGCCCTAAGATTGATGCAATGGCCTAACCATATATATTAACCTACTATAACTAATTCATAGTAGTTAAGCATAGATGGTTTTGCTTGCAAACAAATACACAAGATACATGAATGACATATAAGTTATATGAGGAACAAACCTCCAACGCATTTGAATAGTTTTTTTCAGCCTCAGAGATACGATTTTGTGCTTCTAGACTTAGTCGCTCGATCTCATCCTCAAAAGCCTTTTGCCTTCTTTCATTTTCTGCAATTATTTTATCCAATTGTATGTCAAGCCTTCTTGCCAAGCTTTTGTAATCAAATTCTTCCTTTATTTTGACCATATTCTCCACTTTCATTGCCTGCAAGAATGAATACTTCAATAATAAGGGGAAACATTTGCATATACAGAAGAAAATATGAATAATTCCTTCATACTCCAAAATTAATATAATGCATCCAGAATCAAGAGCAATCATCCAAGATGTGTGTATTCCATGGTCCACACGGTTTTCATCTATGTCTCATAAGTCCAAATGGGAGGCTCCTATTAGTGCATCTATTTCTTTACTTGATTTATTCCTTAATTAGTTAGGCAATAAGAAAAATGAATGTGCAAGTAATTCTCATTTTAATGTTCAGGAAACATCTAAAGCCAATTTGAATGCTGAGAATGATGAGGTTGGTTTTGTAGAAGAAACCCGAGAACGAAGTTAGACGTGCAAAGGTACATTAGCATAAAGCATCATGCACTTGAAGACTACCAATCTTTTGTTATCATTGGTTAGGTTGTAATTATCTTTACCAGAGTTGACTTCAGTTATATAAGTAGTACAAATCCATTACTTCCCCAGACAGTTCCTAAGGTAATTAGATGGTTTCGGAGATTGATACAGGGCAGAAGACCAAGAAACCAGCTTTACCCTAATTGTATAGATGCTTGCCAGTACACAAACATCAGCGGTCCATATAATCAGGGTTCCATATGGCCGCCTGAAGTGTGACAATTTATCAAGAACATCAGTTTTTATTTAATTTTAAGAGGGCTATTGAAGGTGTGATAGCATAATTCTTCTCTTAAATTCGCAGAAGAAAATAATTTTCTTAAAAGAAGAAAAAAAAGGGAGAAAAGTAGAATCAGAGAGATCAGAACAGATTTGAATAATCTGCCATGATTCTTCTACTGCAAATTGGAACACAAACACTGTTTCTATGGGGTTTTTTCCCATAAATCCCCGGCATTGATCATTTGATCCTGCAGACCATCAAATGAAGAGTCAATGCCTGTCTTTTAATGTGCATGCAAGGCACCATTTTTTTCTTCTTCTTCTTCTTCTTCTTCTTTTTGTTTTTTTTTTTTTTTTTTGATATATTGGACTCCCTGTGGAGGTGAGATGCCACAACCTACAGGCCCAGGGATCGATCCCTAAGTGCTTTAGACGAACTAGGGTGCTGACAACATGGAGCTATCAGTGTGTTAGCACGTGCAAGGCACCATTTGTTCTATGAAGATATTGATTGTTTTATTAAATGCAGATTCCTTGATTAGATTTTACTTGGGAGAATTACCGTAATTAGCCCTAATCAAGGGGCAATTGTATTCAACTGTTTAACCCATGAGAAAAGAGATTCATTTGACTGAGGAAACCTTCTCTTTTGTTGAATTATCTTTTTGGTGTTTGTTTCTGTTAAGTTTACATGGTACCATAGCAAGGGTTACAACAGAAATAGTAAGTAGAGCCCAAATTACCCAGTTACCGGATAGAGCTAACTACTTGAGATACCTGGCCATGGACCATTTCAAGGTCCTGCTCCTGACTAATGATCGGGTCTGTGTCTGATTCTAGGATAGCCTATACATGTATATCGTCCTAGCCAAGATTTTAAAATATTATTCCAGGTTTGGGACTTTATAATATTACTCCCGGTCTGGTTTAGGTACTGATTAATAAATTGGGTCTGGACTCTATATGATGGACCCAACCTTACCCTGCCATTTATAAACTCTGGTGCACTGCTGGAGACCGAAATCCTCTGTTTTTAGTCAACCAAAATAGGAAGGAATATTCAATAATGACATGTTTGTGCAAAGCCAGGGATTCCTAGGTAGCAACGAAAAGCCTTCAGTTTTCCGTGGTTTCCATTTTTCTGCAGTTTAGTGCAGTGCTTTTCCTCATAGAAAGAGTAAAAAACTGCACTATTTTTACCCAACTCCCTGGAAACACATTTCCAAAGGGAGGGGATAAGAATCACTTTGTGCTACAGAATTCCAATGTCGCACAAAGACATCCTAAAAGTTTTCTAGGATTTTTCTGCAATCACAATTCACACATGATAATGCTCTCATTTTTCTCTCTTGGTTAAAAACCAAGGCTGATTTAATCTCAGCCATTTTCTACTTTTTTTTTCTTTAGATTTTTGTCTTGGCATCTTCAGATTGCACCTGGGTATTTCTTTTAACTCACATTTTTTTATACGGTTCTTTGAACTGGCATTTGTAGTACCACCTACAAATATGAAATTTTACACTGTAGTTGCAACTTACTATTTAATAAACTTACCCTTTGTCCGAACATTATTGTACTTGTTGTCTCTCCTCGATGACGTGGAGATGGACCAATAGTTACAACCAATGAAGTCCTTGCTGTGCCTGGTGAAGTTTAGATTAATGTAAGATTTTACATAGGTACAATCAACAGGAGAGAGAGAGAGAGAGTATATAGCAATGCAACATGCCATACAATTCTTAAATAATAACAAGAACAATCTTGTTGAGTCAAAGATGAAACCGTTGGGCCTTTGGCCATTAAATAAAAAAAAAAAACCTGAAACAATAGAACAAGAATCGCTTCTTAGCTAGGTTGCATGAGTATGGGAACGGGTCAGAATCTTATACCGAGACCAGCCGACAAATTCAGCAATCAAAAAACATGATTTCGTGGATTCGGCATAATTTCTACATATATATACATATTAAAGTAAACTTTATTCTTAAATAAAAATATTGTATAAAATAATGCCAAGAAAAATGGACAAATCTTACTTAAAACAATCAAGTAGAAAACATTTTAATGTTATAGACTTTAAAATAATAAAAGGTGTAATATAACAGCACATTCACACCAATTCAAAAATAATGTTTAGATTAGTGCTACAAGACCCTGTGAAGAATCCAGCAGCATATTGTGTTCAAGGAGTCAACCATTGGTACATTGATCATTTCAAAGAAAATAAGCAACACAGATTATTAGATATAGATCCACTGATATTGTGCTTGAGTTCAAAAGCTCGTAAGGAATGTTGATTAACCTTTGAAAAATATCTCACCTCCAAATGAATCTCGAAGCAGCCTAGTAAGCTTTGAGTCACGAACAGGCACATGAGAACTGTTTTCTGCCAGTGCATTAATGCACTTTCCTAATGCACTTAGTGAAAGGTTGATAGACTTGGCTTCCTCTAGGGTATGACCCTCACTTCCTGTCAATAAGAGCGAAGTTTAAAATTCAACCACTATACCAGGATTGGCATTAAAAACATAAGATAACAATCAGAATATATAGTACCTTAGTCATTATAGTTCATTCATATCCTTGACTTAAAAAAAAAGAAAAAAAAGAAAAAGGCAGAACCCCTTTATTCATGAGAAATTTCTATGATAGACCTGACTCTTGACATTTGATATCACATGCCAAGGCAAGACATCCCAACTTTAGCATAATTTGTTCCACCAATTATGAAAAAGGCAAGCAATGGATAAATCCAGGAAGTCAAGACTGACTCCACAAATTGAAAGAAAGAAAAAAAAAAGAAAAAGAAAAAAAAAAAAAAACAAGAAAAAGAAAACTTGAAATCATATTGTCAATGAGCGACCTTTCAGTGAACTCTTTTGTTAGGACGAGCCATGCCCATGATGCAAGCACACTAAGTTTCACAAGTATGAGAGTCGGCTCCACTTATGCACAATCAGCCAGCTGAATACAAAAATACTTCACAGATTTCTGGTAGATACCTGACTTATCAATTCTTTCGGACCCTGCGAGATCCACAACAACTAGCTTGCTTTTCCTGACAATGGTTGGCTTCAAAGGCTTGATCAAATGCGAGACATTACCATTCTCACTTGACAATGCTACTTCTCTGTCATTTCTTCCAGTGACAGACCTCCTAACATGTACCTGCATCAAGAGAGTAAAATTTTTGTCCAACTAACATAAAGCATCAACAAAATGCAAATTTCCAAATGCTTGAAGCACATCACCAATAAAGCAAGTAATTCACCATAAGAATAGCATGACTACGGGAGGACTCAGTATTCAATTGTGTGTTTGCAGCAAATCGGTGAGCTTCCCCAACACTCAGCAGCTCTAAAAAACTCTGCTGATCTCTGATTTCCACCAGTGTAGCCCCAGGTACAGAAACATCTCCAGTTTTTGGGTCTTCCACAATAGAAATGTTGTCATTTGAAGGATCAAGGAGGTCCTGGATGGTCTCCATATAAAGCTGTACATCATTGTAAGATGAAAAGAGTATTAACACATGAAAGCATGAAACCACTTAACAGTCTTCAAGGGATTTATTCTTTGCTAACAAAAGTTAAAAGTTCATGAAAAACAAATGCTAAAGTCAATATTTCATTACAAAATAATAACTAGCAACAACTGTCACTAAGGCTCAACAACCTGCATGTACGAAACTGACACGGAATCAGTCTCCAAAGAAGTATCTGCAAGAATATCCTCCATTGAACGCACCATTATACCACGATCAGCTGTGTCTTCTTCTCCAAGCCGTCCTAGAGTGAAAGTCTTGCCAGTGCCAGTTTGTCCATAAGCCATAACGGTTCCATTGTAACCCTCCAAAACACTCTATACAAAAGAATTAACCACGATCCAGATATTAGGGATTTGGATATAATGCGCAATTGCTAATGTATGGAAGTATCTACAAGATGTTATGTTACTTTGGGATCAAAATAACATAATAACATAATTTTTAATATAAATTGAAACATGATGAAAATTTTAAAATTTTTCCGGGAGTCAAGAAAGAACCGAGAGTAATATGAAAATACTAGGGCCTGGGAACAAGGTGAAAGGAACCTACAGACTCTTTGGTGCAACAGTTGATTTATTTGGACAATTTTCATTGTAAGATACTTCTTTGAAACGGTGCACAGGAATTACTTTGTCTCAGTATAATCAATCCCTTTTTTTGGTTGGCGATATAATTTATATACCAATTACCATTTTATAAACATTCCAGAAAAACTAATGTGGTAATATTATCTTGTCAGTATTTGTTGTGACTATGGCACTATGTGAAGACAAATTGATGAATTTGGTAAAACAGGTGCAAAGCTGTCAATCCAGTTCAAAATTCCACAACAATACAACCAGTCTATATGAAAGAATATTCACTTGAAATTGACTATTATGCTCCAGAGACTAGTATTTTACACTTGAGAAACAAGGCCGGGCGTTGCATAGTCCCCGGTTGTAGCTTAGCTGGTTAGGTATATGGGTGTGTCTGTGAGAGAGAGAGTGCATGAGTCCGAGTCCTCCATGTAGTGAAAATAAAAAAAAAGAAGGCCTTGCATATGCCAATCAACAGATCAGTTAAGAAAATAAAACTAATTTCTTAAAAATAAGTCGATTAAAACCACTAAACAACAGAATGCAAATCAGATTGCTTAATAATCCTAACCAATTACACAGACAAAAGATACCTCCACAACAGGCTTTGCCACAACTTCATAGACACGTTTTTGTGAAGCAAATTCAGTGAGCACTTCATCAAACTCATAGGTGTCTGAATCCCAATTGTTTTTGCGAAGCTTCAACCTTTTAAGCTGAGATGAGAACCAAAAAAAAAACAGAGATCATGAATTTCAAGCTCAAGTTTCCATTAATTCCATGAAGCAGCAGTCTCCAGGTCCAACACATTAAACTAGCATTTGATGTAAAGCTGTAAACAACAAAAGAGCAACTGGAAATACCTCTGGCTGCAGTTCTACACAATCAGCAAAATCAGCATCTGACACCAACTCCTCTGCATTTCGAGGTCGTAGTCTTACGGCCACTCGAACTCTTCCAGGAACTACCCCAAACATTCATTATCAATCATAGAAATCAAGGAAACATAAGGGGAAAACAATTTATATACAAAAGAATGGCAATGAGGACCAAGTAGGGAAAAAGGAAATTAGAATATCACAATGCTTTTAAAAGGCAAATATGTTAATGAGAGTTAGCACACAAGTTTATCTGTTGACTAGTAGCATAAACATGCCTCAGGGATCTGTTCTACCCAACTCAAAAAAGTTTGTAACAATCTGGAGGAAAGTACCACACCCTAGTTTAAATTAGGAATTTCTGAAAAAGTATTCACTATTCACCACTAGGCCCTGACCTTGAAATGCCATCATCTAAAGGCAACATTCAATTAGCATCCCACCATAAGATGAGCAGAGTGTTGCTAAAATACATATCTATATATCTATATATATTGAGTATTGAGAAAATCAGGTACGATGGATCCTCTGAACCCCAAATTCTAAAAATGCAGCTATAAGGATTGTTACACATTGCTCCCCAGAGTGTGTTGTAAATAATAAATCTTTGTTGTTTAAAATCTGTGACTAAGTGGACTCACTGTCAACCCTTTAAAACCCAAGCTCTCTGTGTTGTCAATCTCCTTGAGTCCATGCATCTGCACTCACTCAGTTTACCCACTGTTCTACTTGTCTGTAACACTTTTAGAAAAAAGGAACAGCAAAAGCATCACTCACAGGAAACTCAGGTTACCCAAATGCAATAAACCTCATTTATGCATACTCAATTTATGAAAATCCCAAAGGGCCCAAAAGTTATTGCCAATACGCTCATCAGGAAAGAGAAACAAAATGTAATTATCCTTGTTGTTAGTTACTAAATTAATTCTAGCAGAAAAGGCATCTGCATTTACCAATTTCACAATAATAGCCAACTGTATCACCACCTAATCGACATAGCACCAACCGCCCATATTGATTTGGGTTAAAGAGGTCTCACAAAAAAGGATCTTAGTGATTCCAACTGCAATGCCACTTTTTCAACAGAGATCAGAACGGACAAACATTCACACTACCAACACATCAAAAGAAAAAAAAAAAAAAAAAAAACCATGGAATACTGCCTGCATCCAAATGCGCCCTGAAAGATGCGCTTGCGAATCAAATAACTGTTCTTTCAGAAAGCTAAAAGAGGGATCTGGTCTCCATTGCTGTCAAATTTCATAAATGGATCGAGACATTACCCAATCAAAATGTGCAATTGAAGAGATTATTCATCCTACCCACATTTCACTCCATATCTAAAAATAGGACCAAAAGAAAAGGAAAAAGCACGTTCCAAAAGAAAAAGCTCTGCAAACTGATCCAAAACCCTAGATTGAGTGAAATCGAGTAAAGGCATCAGGTAAGCAAAGGAACTGAATGCTGACCTCCGGTATCGTCCTTGGCAGCGGCGGCGGCGAGAGATGCGGGGCTGCTACGGCGGACGCCGGCAGTGGCGGAAGCAGAGGACTGCTTGGGTTTTAAGGAGGGTTTGATGTTGGAATTGGAGAAAAGAGATCTGTCGAGCTTCAGAGATTGCTTTGCTGCACCGTTTCTGTAGCTTGCGCCCGAAGCCATTTGCTGCTCTGCAACTTCAGATGGCTCGAGACATGAACGCAGATAAAATAAAAACCCTAGAAACGGGCGAATCCTTCGATGATGCGCGTGGGTTAGAGAAGAAGACGAGAAAAAGATGGTCGAGGCGAAACCGAGAGAGAGAGAGAGAACAAAGGCGTTGTTAAGGTTTTTGTGATTGTTCGTTCAAATGAATGAATGCTTGTCGCTACTTATTGTTATTATCATCGTTATATGGTTTCGAAATCGAAAGCAGTAGCGCACGTACGAGCGAGGGTGCGACATGTGCCGTGAGAAGCGCGGGCGACTAGTTAGCCCCGACTGCACGACACTGCACGACTGCTTAAATCAGTGGAGACTTCATAGTCTGACTCTGAAGCCTATGGATGTGTGAGGGTTTTATGAGAGGCACAATTCACAGATTTCAGATCTAGTGATTTTATGGATTTAGAATGTGGGGACCTCTTGGCTACAGAGAGGGTCCTGTGGGGACCAGTGACAGATGGAGGGTTTTGCATTTTACGATCGAATGAATGAACTTTGCCGTAATTGGATGTGCCAAGTAAAATTAACGGTTGTAAACACCTTTGATCTTTGTTCCAATTTGTGGGGTTCGTGTTTTTTATTAGTTCCTCAAAACAAATTTCTGACTGTAGCAGAGGAACTGGGGACAGAGTGAGCCCTGCAAAATATGGCTTGTTTTTTTTTGGGTCCCGTGGAATTGGAGAAGATGAATAGGAAGAATTGTCCATATTACAAATTTCACGTGAGGAGACAGTTGCATTCGCCTCTGTTTTTATCTACCTTGTCTCGTCTAAACAGAAGCAGTTGGGAATTGGGATCGTTTTCAATGCAAGCCTTTGTGGTAATTTACAGGGGCATGAATCTCTACAAGTTGGTAAATTTTTTGGTTAAAATTTAAGCCAGCTAAAGAGGGTTTTATTTTGCTTAGGAGTTAGGAGACCCACTTAGTGTTTTACTCTCTTTTTTTTTTTTTTACTTATGGAATTTTAATGGCCTCATCAATGAATGTGACAAAAGTTTATTTAATAAGGCATGTTTCAGTTTGGCAACTTTATTAATGGAGTCAAGTAAAATAAAGTTGATTTTGAAGAAAGAATAAAATATAAATAAGTTATAAAGGTATTTTATTTTTAATTGTTTTTTATAGAATCTTTTTTACTTTTTTATAGAAAAGTAGAGTTTTTTTGTATTTTAGTAGATAAAGATGGTTATTTTCTTACTTTTTTTAAAACAGATGGAGGGAATTTTTAGTTAAGGTGCTTTGAAAGTGACACCTTATCTAAAAAATGAAGACTTTAGTTGACTTTTACTATGTTAGTAAAGTGCCAAACTAGTCTAAGAAATTGCCTCTGGTAACCATTAGTGCTCACAATAAGGAAAACACTACATACCGAACATTTAGTGGGCCCCACTTATGATTCATCCCAGTGGAGCATAAAATGGGGGCCCTCTTCATTGTCATCGATCCCAGGCTTGACACCTATTCAAATGCACTGGATCATTTGATTAACCTGCACGGACTTTGGACAGGAAAAACTTGTTGGTCACTAATCAAGTGGTTGGGATAATGATTTGGCCACTCATCAAGTGGTTGGGATCTAAGTGATTGGGATCATGATTTGAACTTCTGTCACCATACATAGGTAGATGGAGGCTGGGGATCTTTCGATCATCATCGGTCCCATCCAGGGTGGGGCTCCAATGGGCCCCACCAGAAAGTGTACTCACCATAAGGCGAGCACTTGTGCTGATCAGTAGAGAGGGGCCTATTAATAATTTCTGGAAAATACATACACGTGAGTTTAGAAAATCCAAGGATTTCACAATCTCTCAAACGGAAATCCAAATGAGACCCAACTACAACATTATATAAGAAGGATTTTGGAATCTACCGTCAGAATTGGATTGAGAAGTAGAACTATATTAGAAATCTAAAGATTCTAAAATCAATTGACATCCTTCCACCAAAATGAGCATTTTAAGACATGTTTTGATATGCGATTAAACATGGTTAAGGAAAACTTGAGAATCTTTTTGCCAATGTTTGGTTGGATGTTTGTCAGAAAGAAGTTGAAATCACTTGGATTTTTCTCAAGGTGCCGAGGTGAAATGACTGAATCGGTGAGATGGTGAGTCGTTAGCAGTTTGGTGGCCGCGCCCTTCACACGTCCCCCCTGCTTACGCGTTTTTACTTCACGGAACCGTACTTTTTCACCTAACATGCTCGCAACTTCCACCAAAATAAATCACGTGTAAGTGTGTGCAATACTCCAAAACGGTACAGAGATCTATTGATGTGCCATTGTATCGAAATGATACCAATATACAAAGATCTCATCCATCAACAGAGTGACCTATAAAATAGAAACACAATGGATTTATTTTATATTTCAATCATCAACGGTGTAGATTGCCCATTTGCACGTGTCAATCTTAAAAATCAGGACAATGCTAGAAAGTGTTGAATCATCCCTTACCCTTAGAACATGCCCCATTCCAATGAGGGCCACTTAGATGCATCACAACCACGGATAGAGGTGCCGAAAGAGTTTGGATATAGATTAGAAAATTATGAAATATTGCATTGTTTTATCGATATTGCTCATATGATAGCAGGTCTCACTTTATTATGAGCAATAAGGTGGAAGCCCTCATATCCAATGTCAAGAAGTTAAAAACGGGGGCCCCAATCTTCATCTCTAATAATAAAGTGAGAGGTGCTCTCATAGGAACATCTCTCATTAAGTTTTACTTCTAGCTCTAATTGGTGGAAAATATTTAATATATATGGTTGAGATGGATTGTTTGAGCTGTGGGTCGTGTTTTTCTTAAGACAAAAAATGTCTATACATTGATTTGATATCCGTAAGCGAGTTACCAACAAGTTTGCTTTTAAGATAAACCAGCTCCGAATCCACTGTGTATTGTACTCGGCTTACAAAACTGCAGGTGAACCTTGAACACATTATAGTAGCACCTAAAACACAAAGTAGGCTAAGAGAGTCCACATTTGTTGTGTGCTAGTCATATAGGCTTGATTGGGTTATGGCTATTGGGGAACTGCAACATGATCGTCGGTTAAAGCTCTGAGAAAGGATGCTGTAGTTTCAGAGAAAAATTATATCCCTTTAGTCACCTTCCATTTTGATAATAACTGTCGTTTGTTGTTAATAATCACTCATACTTACTTCTAGGCCGACTAGTCCTGCTCAATCTTAGAAGCAGCACGATTTAACCCAATTAAGGACCGGATCAAATCAGGCCATGCCCAACACACTTCAAAATAAATAAACCCTCCTTTTGTCTTGAAGTTCCAAGCCAAAAGGCTACATGCTCACATACAAGAGATGTCGAGCACTCCCAAATGTGCAAATCTAGCTATGAATTTCAAGACAAAAACTATACATCATACAAATTTATTGTGAAAACTTAAACCAATGTCCTATTATAATATATTAAACTAAGAGGTTTTGGTTTCAATTTTGACCGTCGGTTATAATTTTGACTGATGGTTATGTAATTACTCATACAACTACCCACTCATTTTTCCATCAAACCACTCATGTTTCAGTTGTTCCTATTAACTATACCATTTTTGCTTCAATTTCTCTATTTCTATTTTATCCAACTTGCCCTATGGAAAGAGGTACTTTTTTTTTTTAAATATGTTATTAATTATTTGCAATGTAGGTTGATATCGTGTTGAACACGGGTTATTGGGCTAGTTATAATATATTAAGCTAGAAGGTTTTGGATTCGATTTTGACCGGCGGTTATGATTTTGACTGGCGGCTACATCAACTTCCTTCTTTATTTCTTTATCATAACCACTCACAACTACTCTCCATTTTTCTTTTATTTTATTTTAATTCTAAAAGACTTTGTTTCAATCCAAACTCTATCATTCTCATTTTACTCTAATTCTTATTTTTTTCATTCTATGATACCAATTCTTTGATTATATAAATATGTACTTAGAAATTATTTTCTTCTTTTGCTTCCTTTCTAAGTAAATTATGAATTTTTTATACATAAATGTTTAAATTATAATATTTCCCATATCCGTGTTGAGCATGAGTAATTTTGCTAGTTATACTGTATTAAGCTGAAGGGTTTTGGATTTGATTTCTACCAGCCGTTTTAATTTTTATCAGAAGTTATTTTTCGGTATCTACAACTACAAGCAAGTTATTTTTTATTTTTAGCTAACAGATCTTCCCCCCACTTTCTACTAATATACTTTCATTATTTATGGACTTTCATTTTCTCCCTTTGTAACATACATGGAATTCAATCTCTTCTAGCATACCCGTATTTAGCACGGGCTTTTATACCGATAGATGGTTTATGGCGGGGTCAATTATGCTGAGAGGGTGGGTTGTACAACATGGCGCCCTTGGATTTTTAGTTTTCAGGGAAAAGTTGCATTCCTGTGAATTGAATAAAGATGTTTGGGAAAAGGAATAAAGAGAAACTGACCGGAAACAAAGGGCTCGTGCTCGTTGGAAACAGGGAAGTGGCAAAAATATCTTTAGTTTTTGTGGTGACTGGTCACTGCTTTAGAAGATGCTTGCCATGGTGGGCCATGTGTGATCAGGTTGGAGTCCCAATTCCCCACCCATCCATTTGATGGGCCCTGATTGAACAGTGGGTATTCCCTGTCCACAACTTGTCGTTTTATGCCAGTGTCATCACGTGGATTTAGGAATCCTGCTCCCACCAGATGATCAAATATGATGATGGGGACTGAATTTCAACTGAGAAAGCAAAAAAGAAGAGGGAATCAATTTGTATCACTAGGCAGCATACTCGAGGTACCAAAAGGTTACAAAAGATGCAAACTTAGACGGATACTCTCGATCTAGTATGGTACCATGAAATTTACTATACAAGATTGGTTTCAAAACTTATTGTGACCTGGCCATGAGTTGCCTGTGTTGATTCAAGGAAATGGGTGAATCTTTTGGCCATGTTTGTTTTGCATAAATGTATAGAAATTGATTACATAAAAATTCATGTTAAAACGGGCATAGCATTGTGATTATTAGGGTTTGTCCTCATGGTTCAACGGGCATTTAAAATGTTGACATTTTGACAATTTCAAAGGTTATTTGTGACTTTTCTAAGTAGATTGGAGAGGCTGAAACTCAAATCCTAATAAAATAAAAATTGTATAAAAAGCCAATGCGACAGCCATGAATCATGATATCAATATAAAAAAATCCTAAACATGAGAATTCTCGTGGGAAATGACCCAACCCTTCAATATGTGAGGGATGAAAGATATGAAGTGGGGTGAATGATATAAGACAGATTCAGATGGGACTCTGACATTATTGTGCATTGAAATACTAGGATAGTGGTCATGTTTTCATTTCTTATGTTTCCTTGATTCATTGAAATACTATAGGAATAGGTAAATTGATAGTTACTTTTGGATATTAATCTTTAATTTTTTATTTTTAACTACTAATATAAATACAGTCCTAAGTAACTCTAATTAAATGATACAAGCTGGCCCCTAGTAGGCAAAGACTTCTTTTTTTGAGGTTGTTGTCGGTCTTGGATCCAACTCCTTGGGTCATAACACAAATGACCTGAAGGTGAAAACTCTTGGATCATAGGCTGCGAACCGGCTAGTTTTGGGCTGCTGCTAACTAGGCCTGATGAAGAGTTCTACTCTAGGTTTGTGTCTGACACAAATTCTAAGCCCAGGTCAGCAGAAACCACCCTATAATAAATGTTGGAGGTCTGAGCTCGGCTAAAAGTCTGAATGACCACCCCACCTTTTTTTATCCAACGCCAGCTTCCAGTGGCTTGGAACCCTTTTTTTTTTTGTTTTATTTTTATCATATAGAGCCCGATACATCCCGGAAGGAAGCCCATCTAAGTGGAAAGGAAACCCGCATATACATATGTAGAAATATATAGGGGGGGAGGTGGGGGTTGAACTCCATGCCCCGCCCCCCCCCCCAAAAAAAAACCCAACTCCTTACCAGTGGATTAAGGAGTGGTTCTTGAGTTTCAAGCCCGTTGAAGGCTTGTTTTGGCCAAAGTGCTCTCTTTATGCCATTTAAGTAGACACTTATCTTTTTTTTTTTTTTTTGAAATGATATATTATATTAACAAATAAAGGACCAAGCAAAGCAAAAATCACATAAAAATTGAATACATAAGAATTAATGTCCAAAGTGGTTAAAAATGAAGATTCAAGGTGCATATAGAAAAATGACCATCAAATAACTTTTCCTTTTTTGGAAAGTGAATCATGGAAGATGAGCAATGAATACCCATCCATGGACCATCACCCTATAATTCAAGTCATAGGAAAGAAAATGTCTCGTATATATTAATACCTCATATATTTACACCTCACCTCTTTAATAATTCTTTGGGACTAATTTGACCACAAATTTCTATGTATTCAATTCCTATGTTTCTTTACTCGTATTAGGGTCAATAACCTTCGAAGCTAGTTGATTTTCCAATTTAAAACTGTAATGAAAGCATGCAAATAGCCGTACATGGGCGGGCGATTGAATAGAACTTTCTTTTAGTTTAAGTAGTCTTGATCATCATGAGAAGATCATTTGCATCTACATGGGAATGTGGATTTTGGACACAATTCCATCTATCAAGGCTTGACAGTGTGTTCACTTTTTAAAAATCTAAACCACTAAAAAATATGCTTTTGCTTTTATATGAGATCTAGTTAAATTCCACTCTAGTAGAAGTCGGACCTACAATTAATTGGATCACGTATCAAACACATGATTTTTCATATCTTACGGGTGAAATTTGGTGAGAGTATAAGATCATTTATTTATTTTAAAGTAGTTTAGATTATATTATGTAAGCACCATCAAGACGAACTCTTTAAAACTCATGCACAACTCAAGTTATCCAAACACACTTACCACAAATCACACTCTTGTCATTTACAGTAATCAGTTGCAGCCTTGCAGGTAACCTGAAAGTCGAGCCGAGTTACAAGGATGCAAACAGCTAACCTGAATTGTTAGGCCACTATATACTAATGGTAGTATTAGTATAGATTGTTTTTTCTTATTTTAAACAGTTTAGATTATATTATGTAAGCACCATCGAGACTCTTTAAAACTCATGCATAACTCAAGTTATCCAAACACACTTACCACAAATCACGCGCTTGTCATTTACAGTAACCCGAAAGTCAAACAACTAACCTGAATTGTTAGGCCACCATATATACTAATGGTAGTAATGAGATTCTAGGGAGGTGAATGTTCGAGAAAACAGAATGTTGTGAGGATTATCTTTAGAATAAGGTTAGTTTAATATTTGATTATAAACGTAGCCATTTCATTTAATGAAACTTACACTGAATTTTATGGGAAATAACTGATTATCAAAAGCCTTTAGTGAATGTGACTATACTTGGATTGGGCCAAACCAGAACCCATGTTACTACACCCACAAAAAGAGTAAGTTTGGCTGGGCTTGTTCAGGTTTATATCGGGCCTGGGCCTGATTTTGCAACCCAATTGGATCGATTTCATGCGAGGTTTGGGTAGCCAAATTTGAGTCAAAACCAAAACCATCAAAACCAACCGACAACACCCACCCAAACCCAATAAATGAATCAATGAACAAATAAAAGACCAATGCATAGGGACCATGACCACCCTGATTTAAGGTGGGCCACACTGAGCCTGGCGTCCAAATATCCGTATTCAATTTTAACAGGCGGTGTTGATCCCTTGTAAGGCACCTATAAGACTATAATATGAACCCATGGTTTGGTGATAAGACCATTGATTTTGGAGTGCTCATTTTAGATCGGATACAGTCACTCATACACTACAATTCCGTCAGACTGGAAAATTATGCACAACAATTTTCTGGAGCGGACTGTACTAACAGAATTCTCTTTTCTGGGATTATCTTCTGCATGTTTCTTTTGTCCTGCAATCACTTGTTGGAGCAATAAGCAATTTGAAGCTATAATCGATGCACCCACAAATATTATATATCTGCCTTTTTTCTTTTTGACTATCGGAGGGTTCCCAACCCTTTGGGCTGGACTAATCCCTCCAGGCCCAGAGGGAAGCCGGGTAAACTCCCCTGTAGCCCCAGTGTGGTAGTGCAGTTTCGAACCTACAACCTCCGGGTGTAAACCGTAAGCTAACTGAGCAACCCCTTAGCCACGGGATTGTATTGAGAGAGAGGTTGCTTAAGGGAAGAATTCATGGTATCAAGAGCAGAAAGCAACTTTATTACTCTCTTTTCCACTAAGGAAAAGGATCTTATATATGTATATCCATGTCACTTACTGGAAAAGATGAAGGGTTAACACTGATGACTGCTACCTCCAAACTCTTTTCTCAGTGGATGCTCATGTCATCTCCTCTCCTCTCCTCTGCCCAATTGAATTACTTTTAAGTGACTCTTGTTTCATTATTTGTTATATCCAAGTACAAATACTTGGATTTACAGGTAAAACCAGGGTTGGGAAGATTCAAACCAGGTTCGTCTCTGGAACAGTTTTTCCAAATTTAAGTATTAATTAAGTTAGGTAAACAAAAATCCAAGTGTAAAATAAAGCCGATAAAGTTCACTAATTTGCTTGTAAAATAAAAATTTAGCATTTCTAAATTAGAAAGAAACGGCCCAAAACATCCACATTCACAAAGTGAAAACATGAGTTTCCGGTCATGTGGTTGCAACCCAATTGAGTAGTGGCTGTCTGCATCCACTTCACTTTATAGAAACAAAATCTAGCATGCAGTGTATCTGTGGGGCTTCCCCATGCTCAAGATATTGAGAAGTTGTGATTTGTACATGAATACATTGTGAGTGAGTTTCCTCTTATTCCCTCATCGGCTAATCTCAATTGAACTTTGCTCTTTATATTAAGAAGTTCATATATTTAGTTTGTGTAGCAAACAAAAAAGGGTGGAATGAGGTGGGGGCTTGCTCTATGATCCTGACAAGGAGAGGGTGCATGCTGCATCCCAATGCACCTGAAAAATCATTCGTGGACCCTTGATCAGTTCAGGTGGCTAGAAACATACAGTCAATCTAATTCTTGAAAATATGGATAATCTACAAAATCCTCTTGTAATCTACTTCATTTGATGTGGAGGGCTCTTTGTTTTTCCTATTTGTGAAAAAGCATGCGGGCTAGAAGAGGTGGAACCTAACAGGTTAGAAAGCATATGTGAATAGCTGTGTTTGGGGCTTGGTGATGCAGGGTTCAACGTCGAATTTAGGTGATTTGGGAATGATTGAAACTATAGTAGGTTCTCAAGTCTAAAGAGAGTTCAAATTTTGTTGATAGTGCAGGGGAGATGGGCTTTATAGGCCTGAATTTGGATGCTTTTAGTGGGTCTGACTTCTGAGTATTGATCCTCCTGATCCATGCCCAATTGGGCCCTCTACAAGCTTGCAACCGGAATACCTTGTAAATACCAAACTACTTTCAAAACAACCATGGGCCTTGCTGCGCTAACTCATTCTCCATGGGCATTGCTGAGCTAACTCATCATGAACAGTGAATGAGTAGTTAAACTGGTTGGGTTTGGGCCTAAAGAGTATATAGGATGTGCTTATGTCAGGGTTTGACAGCTGTCTCTACAGGGCTCAAGGTGAGTCCTGGTTTGAGCCTGAAAACTAATATTTTGAGGTTTTCTTTCACAAGTTGGGCTTTGCCTGAATTTAGGTCCATTCAGTTAACCTGGATTTGTCAGGGCATTCAAGAATTCAATGAACAAAGCCTTGGTGGAATGTTCCTTCCTCACCTGGTGCTTTTACTTGTACAAGTGCTTTTTGTTGCAGAAAAACATGCAGGATATGAGTAGGTTTGCTATAATCAGTCCTAATATTTAGGTGCCATGTTAACCCCGATCAAGGGCCTGAAATACATGCCCGAATTCAAGTGCTAGGCCTAGTTTTGCAATATTTTAGGCCAAATTGAGCATTCTCACAGTAACCGCCTATCATCAGGGTTAGAAATCTACCCAATATATAAACATAGATTTTGCTTGGGTCTTGCTGTTTGCTGCATGCATTCAGAAGAACTAGCCACGACTATAATATTCAGCCCAAGAAGAGAATTTTTTGAGCCTACTCTGCCGAGAGATAATTCAAGTAGTTTCTATTTTGACATCAAGTGTTTGTATTTTAAAATCAGTTGTAATTCTTCATATCTTGGGCATAGTCCATCTTATCTCTTTTGACCTACATTTTGACCATATAATTAACACATACGGGTTGTCTGTGTTGGAAAGTCCCACATCCCACATCGCCTAAGTAATAGGCTTGTCATGTGTTAATATACCTATATGAGCCTTCCACCTATCAGCTTAAGCTTTTGGATTGGTATATGATTTATTACAAAAGGTTTCTCTGTAATGTGTTTGATATCAGAGCTCTGGAACCAGCATCTTCTCTGAGTGTACTCCATTCTCTCACTTAGCTTGATAAAACTAATTTAGCTTGAAAGTGACTCTAAAATTTTTTAACTAATGGGCCAAGTATTGATGAGAATGCAACAGGAGGTTGAACAATCTTAACTATGTTTGGCGAATATATTATATGATGGTACGGCGCCTTCATTATCACTTTGCTGAGTTGAGGCAAATGCTTCTTATTAAAGTAGAAAATATAGTTGTTAAAAGAGACTCCAAGTATATCATACTGTAAATTTATAGTGTTTCATATTATCAATTGAAACTTGCATTATTTTACAAGAACAACTGATAACAGTGGCAATGAGCTCATCTCTAGAGGAAGAATACATGGACTATAAAGTTTGTCTAAAATGTGTTATACTTTAGGTATAAAAACAGCACAAGGAGATGGAACCAGAAAAAGGTTGCTACCTCAGTTTCACAAATATCAAGTTTATTCGTTTCAACAAATCATTTTTATCCCAAGGGTCATGATGTCTTTCTATGGGATCGGGGCCGGTTTTGTTAATTTGTTTGTGGTGCATCATTTCATGGAAGGCAGGGTGGCGGTTATGATCTATTTGGTAGAAATGAAGAACAGTGTGTATTTCCCATTGGGGATATTGTCACATTTTCCTTCGATTCCTTAGGAGATATTCAAGTTGGCGTAAAGTAGGCTTTGTGTCTTCTAAGCTCTATCGAGAATTAAGGGACAGCCCATTGGTTGGGAGTATTAAGTTTCACATCCGATTTTCACTCAACTATCTAGCGTTCGATCTCTAGGTTCTCTGTCTTGGACCTCTTGGTGTAAGGGCAATCCTCTCTCCTATCAGTGGGTCTCTATGGGTCCAGCCAATTGTGTAGTACTATTTTTTTTAAAAGCTCTATTAGTTGATCTACAGCTGGTTTCCCAAATTTTCATTAGAAAAATGTGGAGAATGATAAGGACGGAACTGGTGAGAATTTCAAACAGATCAAAACCATCAACTAAAGCCTGGTTTTGGAGGAGCATTTTCGCCCTATATTGGAAAACAAATTTTAAAATGCTTTGCAAGTAAAATAATGGGAAAGTTTTCATGTTAATGTGCTTTTGGGTGTTCCGGATGTGGAGAGAAGTTTAGGGTACGTAGGAAATTTATAGTTTTAGCAGAGTGTAGGGTTTTGGACTGTCATCATAAAAGTGATAATGGTTGTGCCAAAAACTAATAAGAAAGGGCCCTATTTAGAAAAATCATTGAAAGGGCCTTAAAGGGACAAGAACAATGAAGGCAACTGAATGTTCTCCATGCATGGAGTATTCTTGCAACTTGGCAAGTGGTGAATGAAGATCAGGCCCATTCCAACCATTTTACCATTACTATTAGCGGATTAGTCTTATTTGCTAAAGCTTGCAAAACTTTTAACGCCAAAGGGTGGTCCTACACAACAACAATGGCGCCCACAAGTTTCCAAACATCACTAGCCGTTGCTCTTAGAATTTTTGTAAAACTTAGAATAGCAAGCCTAAATTTGGAATTTTCCTAATTTACTTTAAACCCCATTTGACAATAAAGAATCCACAACATTTTTTTTGCAACTTTGATGGATTAGAAAACCTTTGAGAAAACAATACAAGGAATTAGGCTGTCAAAGGCTGTCAAGGCATTAAGTAGAGGCATCCGAAATACTTTTCAATATCCCCCTTTGGGTGGAGACCACTCCTCAATAGGCCCGGCCCAGGATTGTCCAAGCATTACCGTCAACATGTGCGGGATGTGCTCGGAGTGGGCCAAGGGCCTACATTGCCCAGGAGCTTATTTACCCCTTGCAAGTCGGGGCCAAGGCCTCAAGAGAAGAAAACCAATTTTTATTTTTTCTACATTACCAGCGGGCACTGAGTGTAAACTTTAAATTAACCCTACTTCTTTATTTGAGCTTGGAACTGTCAATGTAATCCAACATGAAACATGGCAGTATGCGAAAATCTGACTCTATCAAAATCTGACTGGTTAGAAAATTATTTATATTTAACTACCCAATAGAAGACTATTTGCTGGTATTGGTAAATCTCATCTTTCTAACTAATCAAATTTAAGTCTTTGATAGAATCCATGGCATTGAATTACTTCATATTAAATATCACTAAACAAAAACACGGATCAAATAAAAAAACAGAAGAAAAGCTTTCTTGTAATTTCATCAATGGCATTGCCATTGGGATGTTATATCACTTACTTTGCTAGGCCGTGAATCATCCAAGAGGCAGGTCATTGGATTTGAATCTAAATATGGTGCTAAATATTAGATTCAGTTTGGACCACCCAGTATCCATCCTATTAAGAACCCACGCAAGAATAACACCCAAACAAACCTACGTACATGCTCAAATAAATCCACTTACACAGCAACTATACTTAGATAAGTCATTGCTAAGAAAATCACATAAGAGTCATGCATGACTTATTTATCTAAAAATTACATAAGATTCACATGAAAATTGCATAAGAATCATATAAAAAAGTTTATATAAGAATCAAATAAGAATGTGCTCAAATAGACCCACATATATTCTATAATTAGTAAGTCCACATATATATAAATAGCAAAAGAAAAGGGAATAGGCCTAGCCTCAGTCTAGTTTTGTCCAAGCCCGGGCCTTAGATATGTGAGGCTGCAACAAAATTTCCCTTGCCTGGCGCTTGTGCTTTTATTAAAAAAATAAAAGCCCTAATTTTGCAATCTTTTTAAGGGTTGGGCCAAGGTAGGTACCCTCATAGAAGGGCCCAATTGATAGCCCTAACCTGGTTCCTACTATCACTCTCAATTCAGCCAAGATGAAGCTATCATCCTTGCTGTGTGGGGTGTTTTCTTGATACCGAGGTTACTCCTGACTTAGGTAAAAGTACCAATCAGGATTGCCTTAATCTGGTTTTACCCAGCTTGGCAATTGTGCAGGCTGGCGCCAAGCTGGAAGCTGGTCTCAGTAAGAGTACCAACCATGCTTCTCTGGGTTCTGCCCGAGCGTCTCGACAGTAGTGTTCGACCTCGCGCACGCTTGACCTCAGCATCTTCTCCAGTTCGGTCCGTTGACCGAGGTGAACATTAAGCGTCCAATCCCAATTATGTGATGGGACAACTACGTTACAGAACGTACTGTCAGCTAGGGTGGCAGCCAGATATCGGTAGGGGGCATTCCTGTCCGAGAATTGCGTCCGTATTTATGAGTGGAATTGAAGAAGATCTGATGGGACAATGCTCTCACCACCTCCACTCAAGACGCTTCTAATGGGACACTTGTCTATATATATGCATGGTAAGGTCCATGAAAGAGACACAAGATACAATACACTTCCCTCATTGCCTAAACTCCCTTCTTCCCCACTCACTCTCCCTTCGTTTAGTTATTGTACTAACTTAGGCATCATAGTGCCTTCGGCTGATAGCAGCTAAGGGCTCTGACATTCGTTTCCTTTCTCCCTTTCAGGTTCAAGGCATCCAGTCCGTTCAAAGCAGCCTAACAGCATCATTAAGAGCTTTATACTCATCTAAACCAAGTCCGTAATTTTTAGGCACTTACACTTGCTATGGGAGAGAGATGTATAGAAAAAGAGTAGGCTATCATCCTCAAGAGTGTGACTTCTTTAGTATGAGCATTGATATGAGTAAACTTAAACCCTTCTATAGTCTTGATTCCTTGACATTATTTACTCCAAGACACAGCCTTCACCTAAGAATATTGGAATTCATGGCCATCTAAGAAAGTCCTCTCAACTTTCCTTTTAGTAATCATAGATGTATATGGGAAACTAACATGTTTGTTTCATGTAATTGAATTCCTAAGAATTCTAAGAGTTTGTATTGTTTTCCTAAAAGTGGTTAAAAATGAACAAAGAAAGGTGAATATCCAAAAAATGTTCCATCAAGTAATCTCCTTTGAAATAGAAGATGAATCAAGGCAGAACAAGAAATGAATACCCACCCATCACCCTAGTAACTTAAATTCTAGAAATATCAAAGTTATGTCTGTATCTTTACCTTATATCATTCACCCATCACCTCCATATATAATGATCCTTTGTTGGAGCTGATTTGGACATGAGTTCCCTTGTATTGAAGTCCTATATATTCCTATTCAAACAAACAGGCCCTAAGACTTAAAGACAAGAAATTGATGATTGTGTTTGATTGAGTTTAATCTCTCAATAATGTTGAGCATCTTCCCTTACCCTTATGTAATTATTCGAGCATAGCTTGGTGGAACAGTTTTCTAACTATTTGTTCATAGAGTGCATGCATATTTGCATGAGATCAATGTTAAATAACCTTGATCAACAGCCGTCATTTGTCGGCATCAGACCTCTCCTTCTAGAGGATTGGCACACTTACAGCTACCATGACCCAGTTCAGCTAGAGATTGTGTATCAAAGTGGATAGTGCTGCAAAAGAATTATTTCAAAGTAATAACGCCACAACATTCAGTACCTTGAATGTGTGTAGGCCCAGGCTAGAACATTCTCCTGAAGAATCTGTTGTACGAAAGTGGCACAGCGAAAGATACTTGCGATCGAGGCTCTAGATGAACATGCATGAACACATGCAATCAATCCACACGCACAAGAGAGACAGAATTTACGTGGTTCACCCAAATAGGGCTACATCCACAGGGGAAGATAGGAAGTAAATCACTACAGTGGAGGTACACTACATATGAAATTATCGTAATCTCTAATCCCACAGTACACCAAGCACCTCAACACTCTCATCTCTCTGTAGCGTAGGGAACACCACCTAAAGAGAGATTACATTGTATATCTCTTCCTCTCTTCTTCTTTCACACTCATTCACAGCAACAGATACCTCTATTTATAGCCTCCAACGGTATGGGATAATGGGAAGGCATACCGTTGCCCATGCTTTGCACCATGCCCCATGTCAGCTGGCCCATGCACTGGTCCATTAGAAGGTCAACAATGACGGCTCCTATTGAGCCATCATGCTAACAGAATCAAGTGGCAGATTGCTATCATCTTTTTTTTACAATGGAAACTCCTATTAGGGAAGGCTGCAGTCTCAAAAGTATCAAATGGAACTACAGTGATTTGCATTCAATTTAAGACGCGCTGGCCTAGATTCAAAGCTTCAAGCCAAAAGACACCCGTTGTAAAGCATCCGGTGTGAAAGAAGAATTTAAAGATTAAAATCTCAAACTTGTCTAATCCTACTTCCCTCTTATTCTTGATTCTTACTTGCGTTCTCTTTTCTCTACTTGAAAGTGGTTTTGGACAAGATAAAGGATGGTAAACGATGAAGAATTGTTATTAGGTGAGTGGATGACAACTAGGAAAAACAAGAGCTTACTTGTGGGATTCAAGTGACCCTGTTCATTTTCTTTTTGTCTGTCACTTTGATGTGTGCAGGGAGAGAGAGAGAGAGAGAGAGAGAGAGAGAGAGAGAGAGAGAGATACCTAATTTAGCGGAAAACAGATCTTGTTTCACTTAGTTTTATGAAATGTATGAAGGATTAATTTGGATAGTTTTGATCGAAACAATTCTCTACAATCGATATCATGAAGTTACAGCATGTTTGAATAACATTATAAAAACTATTTAACTCGCAAATTTGTCCTTAACTCAATCTTGATAGGCGTCTGAGAGGAAGGAGACAAGTGTGTTTGAAGAGTGTCCACAGGTAAATAGGAGAGGTTTAATTATAAAGATTCAAAAAATCATCTGACATACAAGTTGGTCATCAAGCATCTTAAAAAACAGGCAGACGAATCCGTGGCAAAGTATAGAAGTAAGTGGTTTAGAATTTTGGGTTAATGGCAGCAGAAACAAAATCCCCTACTGACTCATCCCATAGATCAAAATCACAGGAAACAAGAGATGCATAGTTGAAGAAGAAGAAGAACAAGAACAAGAAAAGGAGTGTAAGAAGAGAACAGCTGGGCTAGTAAGATCACTTATAAAATATTCGATTAGCTACTTTTAAGCCTGTGGGTTGCTTTCGAATCATCTCAAGCAACATAAGGAGAAGAGAAAAGGGAAGGAAGAAAAGGGAGAGAAAAGGAGGAAGACAGTGCAGAGGACCCGAGCTTTTGATTTACAGCAGTGCAGGTTTCTAACAAACATCTGCCCATACCGAGACAAAGCTCGCTCTCTCTCTCTCTCTCTCTCTCTCTCTCTCTCTCTTCCTTTGATATCTATATATCCTTTTACTTACCTCACTTCCAGCAACCTCCTCTTTTAAATGCTGTCCTCCATTCTCGGTCACTGTTGAGACCTTTAACGCTCGAGTATGTCCTATGTCCTTGCTGTTGTAGCCCTTTTGTAGAAGTCCCACCTCGGAAAAGAGCTCCATCAGAGCAGTGCACGTGCAAGACAGACTGCATTCATGTCCGTTACAAAACCCCAAACCCAAACCCATTTGGGAAAGGAATCGAAGCCCATACCTTTGCATGCAAACACCATCCCCACTCCCCCTCCTCTTTGACGAAGATATATCTGTCTCTATCTCATTATTTATCTCTTCTTCTTCTCCTCCTTCTTTGTAGAGATATAGGTTATTTTATGTGGGATTGTGCAACTGGAATGAGATTCCATGAGTAACAAATAATCAGGGTTCAGAGCTTCCTTTGAGGATTTAAAATAACTGGAACTTTTTTTTAAACTAATTATATATATTATTTTTGGGTTCTATGTGGTTTTGGATAATGTAATCAAAACTCAAATGAAAGGAAACAAATAATAAAAGTAAAGCTATTATAGTCACATAGACAAAAGATGAGCAGCAATAATAAAATCTATGGATGTCAACAGAGCTAGAACTGAATAAGGAAAACTGGAAAGCCATTGTTTCAATCTCTTCTTCTTCTCCTTATGCTTATGCTTCTTCTTCTTCTTCATTCTCAAACTCCATGGCAGCTCACAGAATCTTCCCCAAACTAAAGTCTCCAATTACCCAAGAAATTGTACATGTTTTCCTTCTACTCAAATAGCATAGGAAGAATCAGTCGATCAAGAATAAGAAGAGATGAAAAATGAAGAATAAGAAAACCTGAATCCCAAACAGCGCAAATTCCTCTCTTTTGAAATTAGTTCAAGGCTTCCTTGGTGGGTGATGGATGGTCTTGGAAATCTCAAGGATGCAGACCAGCATTTTTTTCCTCTTCTTCTTTTCATTAGAAAGGAGGACGGCCTCCGGTGGCCCAATAAGCCTCAGGGGGTAAGGTGTTGAGAAGGTTTGGGGGTAAGCTATGGAAGAGGCCTGCGTTAGGGTCCGGAAGAAGTTGCTGTTGTTGTTGCTGCTGTTGCTGCTGCTGTTGTGCCATCATTTCAGGGGAGCCCAGTTGCCCGCTTCCCTGAATTGGAAGAGACTCCTCCTCGTCGAGGGGGAGCCTCTCATATGCGGCGTTTCCGAACGATGCCGCCATTATTACCACTGGGCCTGATGCGAGAAGCGCACCCACAACGCTCCCCCCAACAACCTGACCTTGCCCTCCAGCTAAGTAGATGGTAAGCCCCGTCGCAGCTGGTGGCGCCGGTGGGGGTAAGAACGACCCCGAAAGCGATAAGATCTCAAATCTGCCATGTAAGGTCACAACTGCACCGGGGGTAGCTGGCTGCCTGAGGGTGACGTTGGTGACGGTGCCGCTCCCACTTAGAATGCAGACTCCTCTCTGGCGCCGCCTGGCAAAGGTGGCGATGCTCTCAGCTATGTCGCACCCGTTGGCGATCTCCATCACATGGGACCGAAGGGCGTTTGCGCTGTCACGGGTGATGATGATCGGCGGCTTGGGCTTGTTCTTCGATCCTGCCGGTCGGCCCCGGGGTCTTCTTGTGATCTCACCTTCACCGGTGGAACCACCAATCATATCCTTGTTTTCATCTTCGTTGCTGCCGTCCCGGTCCCGTTTCTTACCGTTGTTGAGGCCGCTGCTACCACTTTGTTCGTCTTCCGAATTCTGCTGTTGGGGGTGTTGGGGTTGGTGGAGGTGATGGTGATGGAGGTCTCTGGCGTGGAAAGGGGGTGGTAGAGGGCGGCCATGAGCTGATGCAGTTAATTGATCCATCTTCCTTTATCTTCTGAGTGAATTGGTCCTCTGACAAATTCAAAAAAAATTCAAGCAGAAAGAAAATCTAGGTAATGGAACAGTAGAAAAAGAGAAGGAAAGGAAGAAATAGAGAAAAGTAACAAAAGAGAAGAACAAATGAAAGGAAGGGAACCTCTGACAACTCTCTACCTCCTTCTTTTGGGTGATTGTATCAGACCAGTGACCCTAGGCTAGCTACTACCCTTCACCAGGAAAGCAAGAGGAGGATCTGACCATTATTTTTGTATCACCCACCAATTTCCTAGCGAAATCTGCCATCTTATCTCTCTGTCTATCTCTTATCTGTCTCTCTCTTACATACCATCTATATCTGTTTCCTAGGTATCTGGTCCATTTCTTGCTGTTGTTGGAAGGTAAGTATTTCTTTCCAGGAGAGGTGAAAGTAATGAACTGAATGGAAGGAGAGGGGTGGCCTGGGTCTTTTCTGGTTAGGGTTGGGTTAGAGTTAAGGATGGATGATGGGTACTGTTTTGGTGAGACAGCATGCCCTGGGGCGGTGAGTGGGCCCCACTTTCTCTCTCTTTCACACTATTTTTCAACTTGTTTGATTCTATTCTAGTCAACTGTCTTCTTTCAAACCCTCTCTCTCTCTCTCTCTCTCTCTCTCTCTCTCAAATTGAGAAATCATTTCCCCAGTCAAAAACTGCAAGGTCATTTGGGTTTGATGTTTCTGATATTGTTGAGAGGGTAATATCCAAGATGATTTTCATTTTAAAATATATACTCTATCACAATAAGCTAGTATAAATCGCAATAAATTCATTTATGATGAATAATTGATTTCTTGTAATATAATAGTGATGAACATTAATTTATAAAAACAGTATTAAGGACCCTTTTGTTAAAATAATTTCTCGTACACGAAGTGCTCTGCGGAAGCAATGAACCGGACCTTCTCCAGAGTGGGAACCCCTTAATTTCATGGGACCCCTTTCAGAACCAACACCAAGCTAAATAGACTAGAAAGAGCATGAGTGGAGGAGAAAAACACCGCATTTTACTTGCTCAATGTTAAATTTTTAGATATTTATAGTAAATTAAATTCAAATTATATTGAAATATTATATTAACAAAGTGAGGAGTAAAGAATATAAGGTGAATTCGTAAATGGGGTCTCACTTTCTTGATATTTTATGAGGGTGACTGCTAAGTTATCATTTCCTCCCAAAAAGGACATTGTTTTAAGGCTACACGGATTTTTTAACTTTACTAATTTTAGATCCTTCAACAGAAAATCAATGTTTAAAATCTCTAGAAATCCAATAACCTCTTAACAAATTGGTTCCAAGGGACAATCATAAGGCCATATTTTCCACAATGGCAATGAGTTCAATCATATGAGAGCAAGCAATTGCAGAAAAACTCCGGCTGTCTAATAAATTACAATCGTGCCATTATTGACTCTTTTTCTTTTTCATTTACCTACAACAAAGTCTAGTTTAAGCTCTTGATCTTCTAACTAGATTATGCTCTTGAAAAACCATCCCAAATACCACTTTGAGTTGACTCAGGTTTTCTTGAACTATGATTTCCTCTTTTTCCTCCTAAACCACTTAATGAAAGTTGTTTCTGTCCAGGGCAACCACCAGCCCTAATTTACTATTATTGTAATAAATGAGGATTAAAGAAATATAGAAAATACTGAAGGAGGTTTATCCATCCATTAAGTGCGTCATGGCATGGATTGTGCTGTCCAAAGTCAAATCTTGAGAAAATGGAGATATATATGCACATGGATTGAAAGATCTGAACCGATTATCTGGTGAGATCCATAAAATTTTTGGCCTCGAACAATTTCTTTATCAGATCGATCACATGGAAGATGTAAATATGTAAATACGCACCATATACTATAAATTGAGAAATGTTCACATCCTGACTGTAGAGATATCCTGATATTTGTAGCCAATGGGCTCATATTATACACTCCTTCCCTTATGAATAAGGTCTAACTTATTGAGGAGTGGGCTCCACCCGAGGGGAAATATTAGAAAGTATTTCTGCTGCCTCTTTGGTAGGAGGCAGAGGCAGCGGAAATACTTGGCAGAGGCAGCAGAAATACTTTTCAATATTCCCCCTCGAGTGGAGCCCACTCCTCAATATAACTATCATTTCAATTGGAGTGACATTATATATGATTGCACACGCTTTTGAATTTGATGAAATTCTACAGTACATATGATTCAACTTGGCCCCATCTGAAATCCTCTTCACTCCTGATCTATTAAGTACACCTTCAATAAAACCTCCTTTAGTATAATTTTTTAGGAATTCAATTAAGTAGATAAGCAGGATCTAAGAAGAATGGCCAAATGAAGGCTGCGTTTTCATCTATCTAACAAAGGGTCATTTGATTTAAGTAACATTATGATCGTTGAAAAGTATTTCTGCTCCCTCTAATAATGTCTCCAGGTTTCGGTAGCATTGGTTAAAGGAGGAAAGTTAATAGGGTAAATTTTAAAATAGTACAAAACTTTTAGCTTCTTTTCAAAAGAGTATACAAATGTTTCAAAAAAGCGTAAAAGTTTTCTATATTCCTTTCAATCAAGCCCTCACCATTTAGAAGTTAAAAAAATAAAAAAAATACTCTTATGTTATTTTTAAATTTCTCTAATTAATCATTTAAGACAAATGATCTTCTAGGGCACACTTCAGCTACCCTTATGCTAAGATGGTTAAAAAAGAAGGGTTTATATGGATTTCAAATAATTAAAAAACTAGATTAATTATTTTTTTATGATCATCTAAATTAAGTTCAGACTTGGGTTTCATGAGAACCTCAAGAAAAGAAGTCCAAGACCAGCTCTAACATTCTTTTAGGTGACTACCCCACTATATATATTTGACCTGTGAGGCCTATATAGATACTTTTTTTGAAATATTAAAATCTCCATGTACTTTTTTTTTTTTTGGAAAAAAAGACAAAAGTGTTATATATATATATATATATATATTGAAAATCCTCCAATTTAATATGAAATTCAAACCAATCAGCCACAAGTTTAAAATCGCTGAAGGAACAACTCACTGTATAAATGTGTGCCAAGCAGGTTCAGCTATTGAAAAGTGTTTCTACTACCTCTACTAACTCTTTGAGGTTTTGACATGATTTATATTAATTTAATAATGATGCTTGATGTCCCTAAGTTACATAACATGGAGGACAGAAATAGTTCATTCCGTTGGTAATTCTTATCACCCTTGATTCGATAATTAGTAATGTCCAATGAAACTATTATTTTTATTCTTTCTTTGTTGAATATCACCTGATCAATGGACTCCATCAAGAATGTAAACAAAAAAGTGGCCATGCCAAGCTCACAAGGGTGTGAAAAGATAGAAGAACAGGCGAAGTTTTATCATACAGTATTTCTAAAAAGCCATGAAACTTGAATTTTTACTCTTTTTTTTTTTCCTTCTCAAATATTATATAGAGGCCTAGCGTTTGTGGCCAAATGTTGCAGCCAACTTTAGTGGCTAAATGGTAAATAGAAGGTTTCTAAAACCTCGAGGTGCTAGGCAGTATATATATACTTTTCAATATTTCCCCTTAGGCTGACCTCGCTCCTTAACACTCCTCCTCTGATAGAACCGATCGGCACAGGTTTAGGGGTACATTTTCCCTACGCAAATGCGCCCGCAGACATAATGCGGACCATTCAAACCATAGGCGGCGTCACATTCATCACAGTGGGGTCAATCGGCCCCACTGAGATCTGAAAAGATATTTAGAAATAAATTTTTTTATGCCATGAATTGGGATTTTGAATTTGGCTCCACATAAACTTTTGAGTTTGACCCCACTCAATTTAAGAGTTTCACCCTCCACATTAGCTAACTTTACACCTTTACCACAAAGTCACCATAAAATACTTACCGCCTAAGTTAATGAGCTAATTGTCTACCAAAATATAAAAAAAATTAATGGGCCCATATTGCTGATATGCGCTCTAGCAACGAGTTTTTAGAACTTAAAGGAATTGGTGACATTGCTAGAAAATTAGTGGAGACAAAGAAGGATATCGTATACCAACTGGTTTATTTACTTCTAAAATTAGTATGGATTTTACCAGTAGCGATTCCGACAATAGAAAGAGTTTTTCAGCAATAAAGTATATAAATAACAGGTTGCGTAACCGAATGAGAAATCAATGGATGAATGACTATTTGGTCACATTTATTGAAAATGATGTGATTGCTATTGTTGATAATGAAGCTATTATACAAAGATTTCAACACATGAAAACCTGTTGAGGGCAGCTATATGAGTTTATGTATTTGGATTTTCTTTTTGGATTAATAATTATTAGTAACAATGTATTAAAATTACTATTTATTTATTTATTTATTTTAGAATTTAAAATATTATATTTGTCGGATTATCGGAAATAGATTATTTTAGAATTTAAAATATTATATTTGTCGGATTATCGGAAATAGATTATTTGAGAATTTTATACTATATTTGTCGAATTATCAAAAGTAGACTACAGATGTTGATAAAAAATAAATAAATTTATTCGATTTATGGAAAATAAGTCTTTTGTTGACCCCACTAACTTGAATTCTTGGAGCCGCCACTGATTCAAACTAAAATTTTAATGTTTTAATAAAGGTAGTATAAATACTTTTCAATACTTTTCGTTGTAGAAAGCTCACTCCTTAACATAAGCTCCATCATACTTAGGCCTTGTTTGGCATCTCTACTCCTTTTCTGATAGACCATTCAAAATAAAGCCATTTCAAAAATAGTTCTAAAAAAAGAGATTAGAACAAAAAAAAAAAAAAAAAAAACGTGTTTGGTAATGAACGGGTCTACTTCAAATAGACCATTTGATATACCCTCTATTTACCTCTTTTTTAAAGGAGTTTGCCTTTTTTTAGAGTGGTATCTTCTGTCATTATATAAAAAAATAGACTTATGCACATTTTCATCCAAATATGCCCTCAACACACATACCATTAATACTCTCGAAGAAATTTGGAAGCAGAGCATGCAGAGGATCTACCCTGTCATACTTACTATTCCGGAAAATCAGGAAGCACACAGAGGATCTGAATCTTGATCCTTAGTGCCCGCAGCTATGAGCAAGGCACGCAGGTTTTTCTCCGGACTGTAAAGATCCGTTGTTGTCCACAAGCCATGAAAGTTGGTAATCAGATATACAGGCTTCAGCCCCGCAAGTCCGAAGACTCTGGACTGTGTCGTATTACTTGACCATTTGACCGTGCAAGCCCAAGTCTAGAGGAGAGAGAGAGAGAGAGAGCAATGACTAGGATGGAAGCGTGGAAGGCGCTGACACAGCAACAAGAGAGATAATGTGTATGTGTATATATGTGTATGTGGAGGTTTGGGAATTGGACAGGGGGAGGCACGGGCTACGCGATGGCATGCGTGCGACAACTGGTGGCGGCAAAGAGGCTTTGGACTTCGGACGACTCACCCACATGACCCACGAGCGGTTTTCCGGAAACCCATGAGCGGGAGATGCTCTTTGTCCCCCCACCAGAGGCGGTCCCCACCCTTAATCAGGGGCATCAGACTCGTTCACACTTTTCGATGATGACTACTACTGCTACCACTATCCCTATCCAACCACCTACATACATCTCGCCATCTCCTTGCCAAACTCCCACCGTTCTCATTTCATTTCATTTCATTAAATATACCCCTTCGACTTCAAAACACCATTAATCACCTACTTTAATTTTAGTTTTGCTGCAAATGGGACCCACTTGTTGGGGACCCAGTGTTGATTGATGCGTCCTGGGGTTGATATTGGAAATAGATACTATTAGTGGTGCTATGACTTCAAAAAGAGTCCTTTCCCGCATGGAGGGATAGATGCCTGCAGTTTTATTCTATGCTCTGAAAACAAGTACCGTTGGTTGTTATTTCTTTTTACTTGGAAGACATGTGTACGATAAGTTTATAGGGACCATTGGAGGAAATATATAGATCGACTAGGTCAAATGTATTCGTTGTAGGAGAACAAAATTCTAGGGTACTGTTGCTCTCTAGCAAGCATTATAGTTTGCCTCTCATGGGCTATGACCGCGAACAATGACATTATTGACATTAGTCGTTGAGACGCCGTAAAAACTCAATGTTGTTTCTTGCAAAGGAACTATCGTATCCCTGGGGCTGGGAGAATGATACAAGCAGATTTTCATGCTTCACGCAGCGGCGGACTTAAGATTTTTATTTCGTTGGGGGTAGAATCATGATTTTATACGTGGGTTTGGAAACGGATCCATAATTTTAAGGGCCCGTTCATTTGCTGGAATTTTTGTCTGGGGAATTCCTGAATTCCCAAACATAGTGGAATGTCTGGATGTTCCCTCAGCTTGAGCATTTAGGAATTCCACCAAAAATGCAAAGGAAGTGTAATTCCTGAATTTCCAAAGGTCAAAAGCTTTCATGTGGCTAAAATCCAGAAATGCTAATGAAGAAATATGGAATTTAAAAATTCCAGAGGACAACTTATTGTATCATGTCCAGGAATTCCTGGACATGGTAAATTCCTAGCAGAAATCCCATTAAAAAAACAAGGCCTTAAGTGAGTTTTGAAAGCGGACTGAGATCAGTCGGAGGCGATTGGCCACATATCTATACATGTAGCTCTGTTCTTAGCTCCATGATATAGGCAACAAAAAACACATACTCTTTAATGTTTCTGAAATTAAAGATCATGAACTGAATAGTCAAAAATTATAATCATGAACTGAAATTTGGGAGCATAGCATGCACTAGACAACTAACGACATCCAACAACTTTAATTTTACTTAGATATTAAATTCTCTTTTATTTGGCAGTTTAGTAGGCCTCTTTAACTTTTCTATACTTCCTATGGTAGTTTATTAACTTCTGTAAGAAAATTATTTAGTTTTCAAAGTGGTTTTGCAATATTTGTTCTATTTATTATACATTAAACCATTTGATTGTCTAAGACTTTCGCTTAATGTATTAGCCCATAAACACGGGATTACTTTTTCTCTCTTTTGTTTGAACATGGCTCATGATACTTGTCCAATAAAGAATGACATATACCTCATTACATTAGGACCCACCACCCTGACGGCTTTGATGTTAGTAAATGTACCTACTGGATAGTAAATGCGTATATGGGTATTACTGAAGTATTTATTACACACATACAGTGTGAACATAGAAACATATCTCCCCACACTGACTTTGGATTCGAAGCAACAAAAACAAAAGCAAGATAAACGCAAAGGTCGCAATCGAGAAAAGCAATATGCAGCGCCAACATCGCTGATGGAAGCGCACTTCTCCTCTCGATTCTCCCTCCTATAATTTCGTGCAGAGTATCCACAAGTGACACAAACTATGAGAAATGACCGAATCAAACCTCCCCTCCATCCCTTTCATATATACAACGCACTACAAGTCTTGGTCTCGAATCCGGATCCGCTGAGGCTTGCAGATTCCCCAGTCCTACATCTATCTGGGCAACATGTGGGATCACCCCCCATGAAGCCAAAACTGTCATTAAACCAAAAATTGCAACCCTTGGATTTTTTTTTTTTTTTTTTTCTAACGGAGGGTTCCAATCCTTTGGGTTGGACTATTCCCTTCGGGCCCAAAGAGAAGTCGGATAAAACCCTTGTGGCCCCTACGTGGTAGCACAAGTGGACTCAACCTTTGGTTCCTGAAAATGGGGGAACCGGGGGTTGATACCAAGACCTCTAACTCCGGAAGAGGGAGCAACCGAGGTTCTGACCACTCGGCTAACCCCTTGGAGTTTACAACACCTTTGGCAACAAACACTTGGATTCACCTTTTCGAAAATAAAAGATCTTAGCTCTTGATATGGGTGGGCCATGTCAATATGTAGTGGCGGTGGTACAGGCATAGAAGTTCGCTTACATTGTTCTTTTCACCTATCGATTATCTCTTCATGATGCTAGGCATCAGCAACTTGGAAGTTTCAAGGGTGACTTGGTCATTTACAGATAAAGATGGGGTGCGTTTCTTGCCTGTAATAAACAAAGCCAACGTCGTTTTCTCCAGCACCAGCTCGTGGCTGGTAAAGACTTGAGTGTGTTAGACTTTGGATTTGACGAAATTAGGCTCCATGTTTATCCAGTGGTCTAAACTTTGTCTCTATAGAATTGACATATTTTTATTATGTGGGAGCATGCAGTTATGCCCCATGCCTGCAATTGTCAATATGTCATGCAATGAGGATTGAAGGTAGGGCCGGACTCCAGTCCAATTTCCCTTTTAAATGAACGAGAGGGGCCTGCCTTCCTATTTTCTCAATGATGTAAATTCCACACTTCGTTAAAAGATTATTAACGAGGTGAAGTGTGAATGACATGATCAGGTAGCGATGTAGATAAGATCTTGACTTTTTTAGGATTTTAATTATTAGGGTGATGGTTGGGTATTCATTTTTCATCTTCCCTTGATTCAATTTCTATTAAAGGAGAAGTTATTTAATGTTCCTTTTTGTATATTTAATTTAATCTTCATTTTTAACCACTTATGGAAGGAATTCTTATGTATTCAAAACCTATGCATTCAATGCAAACAAATAGGCCCTTAGTAGATTTTGGGAGTTTTAGGTATTGTTTATGTAGAAATAGGTGATCAGCAATTGCATAGCTGTGAGCCTCTGGGTAATACTTTACAAAAGATTTTCCAGTAGATATCCAACTTGAAATGACATGCTCCACTTAGGTAATACTTTGGAAGCATAAAAGGAGATTGGTAGAGCTTCATTTCTAGTTTTTCTTTCTCTCTTTTTTTTTTTTTTTTTTGTTTCCTATTCATTTATTTTAGGTTATAAATCAAATCTATAATTTTTCAGATTCAAGAAATATCGTAGTAACTCATTCATTGTGGGGCTTTTTATGTGTTGGATGTATGAAATGAGAAGAAATAACATAATTTGGAACCACTTATTGCCCTCTTGTTTGCATCCTATTAAATTCCAAGGATCATTTTGTTAAATAGGCTCCAACCAAGGATTATTAAAGAGGTGAAATGTGAACTATATATATAAGATGGAGATGTAGATGAAACTCTTACTACTCAAAGTTTTGATATACTAAGGAAATGGTTGGGAATTTATTTTTCATTATCTCAACAAAGAATTATTAAAGAGACGAGCTGAAAGATATATGGTAGAAATGTAGATATGTACTCCCTATCCTATGATTTAATTTAATAGGATGAATGCTAATTATTCATTTTCCATCTCCCTTATTTCATTTTTCTGTCAAAAGAAAAATGATTTAAATGCCATTTATGAATCATCACCCTTTTTTGTTCAATCTTAACCTTTTGACTACATTTATTAGTATCACTGGGAATTCACTTTCATGCAACAAAGGAGCCCAAGTAAGAAACACACCCTCCATCTATAGATTTTGTAAACCTACAGAATTCACCCCACTGTTCTAAAACTCAGTTGAAACGAACTTGTATTGTCAATAGCAAAACTACTAGTCATGACCAATACTGATTTTCAATAGAGTTTAAGGGAAAACCTAAAATATATTGAAGCCAATCTTACCTCCATAATACTTTATTTTGTTAGTTTTTTTTTTTTTCCACATCCAAAGTACTTAATTAGAAGACCTTTCCTCAAACACAAAAGTTGATAAAGATAAGATTAAGATAATGAAGAAGGTGGTAACCATTTTAAACAATCTGAAAGCAATTAAAATGATGATTCGAAGCTTTAAGTTTTAATCAGGCCTAAGTAGGGTGTTTCAAAACCATGGTCTTTAATCTCTTGACCAGCAGCTTTCAAAATTCAAACAAAGGGGGTGGTATTAGTAATTTACTGCATCTTAGAGTGGCTCGATCTGCTTGAATTGGTGAACGTGTGAGATAGAGTGCAAGGCAAGGAAAGAGGAAGGGATTGTTTCGTAAGAAGGGGAGTCTCCCAAGTCCCAATCTAGCTATAAATGTGAGGCCATGGGATCCGCAATCCTTAATAAATATATAATGTTATCTGTTCCTTCCAATAGGCTGGAGAATCTATAGGCTACGGTCCGGGACGACCGGCCCGCTTTTCTCTCGTCCTCAGCCACTCCTTTCTCTCCGTGCTCCTGTTCGAATGTGCCGACCGTTTTCCTAAGATACCACTCAAAGATAGGAAGTAGACCAAACACGTTCCAATAGATCACCACCTCTTCGCCTCTACTCTCTCTGCTTCTCACACCAACTCCTCCTCTCACCTGCATTTGCATTTATTACTCCTGTTTGCCACTCTTTCCCTACTACTAGAAGCATTTACAGTTGGATCCAGATCCACTGAGCTCACGCTCAGTCATGCATTTAAATAAGCCACGTGGTATAGACTTTGGGCATGTTAGCTGAACCAGATTCAAGAGACAATGTGGCTGGCTAACTGCTTCATCTAAAGTAGCTTAGTGGGTAGTAGGCTCGTTCTCCTCCCGAGTGAGTTGGATCTCTTTGGCAACTCTACTAATATAGTGTTAAGTGAAGTAAAGTTGACCGTGAAGAAAGAATAAACTATAAGTGAATTATGATGGTAATTTATTTTTAGTCATTTGTTATGGAGTCTTTTTTTACTTTTTGTATGGAAAAGTGGAGTTTTTTTTTTATTATATATTTTAGTGGATAAAGGTGGTTGTTTTTTTGTTTTTTTTTTTTTTTTAAGATGGAGGAAGCTTTAAATTAAAGTGCTCTTGATGTAACATCTTGTCTGAAAAATGAAAGCTTTACTTGACTTTTACTATGCTTGTAAAGTGCCAAACTAGCTTTCAAAAGTTTAGTCACCCTAGCTGGTGGGAAAAAAAAAAGAAAAAAACTAAACTGCTTCATCAAAAGCCTTGAAGCAAATTATTATTATTTTTGTTTTGGTCAGTTAGTTCATAGTTTTAGATTGGACACTAGGTATGTATAATGACTCATTATAAATACTCGCTTGTATTTGGAAAGACTATAATTCCTTTGCCCATGTTCCATATGAAAGAATAATGAAAACATAGAGCTTCCCCATGGAGAAGCTGCATAGGATCCCCATTCACCTTTTTTTGTTTCTAGTGGCGTGGTTAATTTGAATTCTTTTAAGGCCAGATTAAAATATTCTGTAAGCTCAAAACCATAAAGACATTAGTGGGGACCACTGGTGTAACAGGAATTTTTTATTGGATGGTGGTTTCGGTTGGGGGTGTACGTTAAAAGAAATCTCATAAGATTTGGAGGGTTATTCATAATTTAGGGGGGGATGCTGGTGGGGACCACCTTGAGATCCAAATTACTCAGAGTTACTAACCTGCCATGTCTCATCATGAAGAGGAATTTATTTCAATTAGAGTTATCAGATTGATCACATGTATATTATATGTGATTATGATAGGATCAATTTGAGGATGGGACTAACTTCAATTGAAGTGAAGTTTTCCTTAAATCTTAGAATAAATTGGGAATAACAATGGGATAGTTTACCAATAGATTTAAAACTTAAGGACAGGAAATTCTGATCTAGGCCATAGGAAAATCCGGCCTTTCTTGCTGCCATTTCCCCCCCTATAACTACTTCACCAAGTGGGTTCCGGATCAGCGGGCATGCAAGATGCGGCTATTAATATCAGACTTACCTATCCATCTGGTGGGCCACACCTCAATTAGCTAGCTTTAAGAGGAACTTTCAATGGTTATCACCCCTAATAAATGAACTCCATTGATTTTGGGCTAGCTCTCAAACTGTGGGCTCTAGATTCAATGTGACAAACTGTTTTTAATCCTCTTATTTTCTCACTTAAACCTAAAGATGTTTTTATTGCATATTTCGAAGGTTTGTCATCCCTTCTTCACTAAGTCAGTAGTCACTACTTGAAGCCTTGAATGTTGTTGAAGAACTTGTAGTTAATGAAATAAGCAATTCCCAAGAACTTGTAGTTGGGCTTCTTTCTCATGCAACGTATTTACCAAAGGTAGAGAAACACATGTATGTATGTAGAAGATCCATGTGTGAATCTGGTCTGCTTGGGAACTTGGGTCTTGAGGCCAATGCCATTTAGGAGAGGAATGAGGAAGCTTGTAAACCCGTTGCAGCTCCAAACCAAGTAACACAACATTATTTTAAGGAGCATCTTAATCAAGCCTTATGATATTTTAATAAAGAAACTAACCCATTACCTTCTCCCTATAAACAAATGCAAGCATCAGGGTAATCCAAGGACCACTTGGAAAACAAATGCATCCATGTGACTAGCACCAATTTGCCCAAAAGATGCATAATGTTGCATGTTTCCACTTTCTCAGAAGTCTACTTTCTGGGCAGGCGACCCACGATCTTCGGTCATCACCTGTTCATCTTCCAAAGGAGGCCAGTTGAAAGGTTCATGTCAACTTAATTAATCTTATTGCATCGAGCTTTGAGATTATTTTATAAGGGCAAACCGCCGACCACGCTGAGGCTCCCACTTGATTGATGGCGAACGATTTGGAATCATCCTAGTCTGCTTTCACCTGCCTGCTCGACTTTGTTGTTAAACGCCAGCATGATTGGGACAATTGCGGAACACTGTGTCAACGGTTTCCGTTCGCACTAATCGACACACCAGACCTTAATATGAAAGACTTTGGATGATCCCCCTTTTAATTATTTCTACAGCAGGGAACCCTTTCACCCTTGTGGAAGGGTTTGGTTTGTGCAACCTTTTCATTTGGTTCTTCAATTATGAACAATGGACAGTTGCCATTTAATTTGTAATCATGTATAAGAAGGTTGAAAACCTCGGAAGATACTATATTTTGAGAAACTTCACTGTTACTTTGTTAAGGGAAAATATCCCAATTTATAGAAGAAAGAACAGATAAAGAACTCCAAATATTCAAAATTTAATCTTTCTTAATATCGCCTATTGTCTCATAATGGAGGAAATCATAGTAAAAAGGGTTTTACTGAAGTCGAATGATGCATGAATCTAAAGTCGAGATTTGGATGGGATGATTACTTTCATAGGATTAATTAATGTACTAGATTGATTGGGGGATAATAATTTCCTATTAAGGGGGAGATCACCCCTGGGTTTCCAAGGACTTCAGAGCGGAACCCATCCTACTTGTACAATGCTGAAACTCATATTCTTTTGACTATTATTCCTGACCATATCTTGCACAGCAAAATTGCCTTGAAACGGTTCAAGAGGGACTTTCAAATGCTAATGATCCTATGGTCTAGGAAGTTCACAGCACTCCAATTTTCCATATGAAGTTGATGGAATGGCATGATTTTATGAGTATGAATTTTGTTGTGTGTGCGCTCACATGCCAAAGGAATGAAACAATATGCTCAAACCAAAAGGTCGTAATGTTAATTTGCTTGTGTGTTTCTGCTTGAGTTGTGTGCACTCTTGATCCAATAGTGGACTCCATGGATGGGACAAGCACAGAAAATCTTCGCCCTTCAATTGATTGTTATACAGTTGCAAAACAAAATGTAGAAGGGGCCCGCACAAGGATGGAAGGATGTATATCAGTATGTTCCAATATAGGAATTTTTCACATGGACCACCAATGGTAGGGGACATCATACCAACAGGGCAACAATTTTCTGTGGACAAAAGGTTGGCATTGAGCTGCTTAATTCCTCAAACAACAACGGGAAGCACTTTTTGCTGACAGCAAGAAGCTTACAATTTATAATTTTGAAACTATAAAGAATACCTTTCTTGTGCTTGACTTAATTAATCCCTTGCAAACAAGAAATCTAGATTAAGAAAAACATATTATCAATTCCAAAATTAGTTGCATGTCCAACTTCTGATTGCAGTAATCTTTAGATAGTAAGATGATTTTCAAAAGCAATGGGCCAGTCTCTTGTGCTACAAAAACTTTGTTTATTGCTCCAGTTTGATAAAGTATTTCCACTAAATATGGTTAGTGAATTCATGACTTCAAAAAATTATCTGGGTATATGTTTCCATGCTACAAAATCTTTTCGTGTATCGTGTCGAAGTATAAAGAAATTTATCCAAAGGTGCATTCTATAATTGTAGTGTTTTGAATATTAGAGGTTGTACAATGTTATGTTATAGGGTGCATAAGTATTCTAATTGGAAAGTGAAGTATGAAAAGAAAGAAGCATGGGTAAAATATAGAGTTTTGCGTGCTATAAAATCATCACTGCTAAGTTCGCCCAAGTGCTAAAATAATAGGAAGCAGTAACAAAGGTGTATATATATAAGAAGGCATAGATTTTGTTCCTTTAATATGATATAAACATTAGCTGTGCCATAAGCCTTTCGGTTTTTGTGTGTATAAGAACATCTCCCTATTCTTCTGGAGTCATGTATGTACAGATGAAACTTTATAAAGTTTTGTTGCTTTATTAGTTTTCCCAATCTATTGGGATAACCAACTTAATGTGTTAGGGTCACATTTTATTAATTAAATGCATAGGACCAACTCTTTTTAATCAGCAGTTTTCATGGTTAAAGATTGGTGGTAAACCAATGATACTGTAGTCTGGTAGATGGTTTGATGGAAATTACCATACCACCAGTCTTTTAAGCCATTCAATGAGATGCCAACGGCAACAGACAAATTTAGTTTTCTCTACAATCAACAAATGAATGTTTTCATCTACTTCAATTAGAAGAAGCCAGTCCACAATTAGGTCAAGATGGTGATTGATGTATCAAGGTAATAAATATTCCTTAACAAGTTCAAAAAAGTAAAAACCATCTCCTCCCCAACTAATTAAAAATGTAACATCATCCCAATTACAATCAAAGGTCTGATCAGGTCTAACGGTACATCAAATTTGCAACCTGCTGGGTGGTTGCATGAATTCTTTGCACTTTTTTTTTTCAATTTAAATGGATTTTTTACTCCTGTGTTCTTCAGTGTGTACAATAAAATCTCCTGAAATTCTTTTATCTTGTTAAGTGGCAGAAAGTTCTGGTGTCGATTTACAAAGAGAAGTACCTCATTTTCCAAATTGCATTCAATTTAAAATAAGAGAGCTTACCTTTCATCCTAACTTTAATCAGATTAAACAACCGTTTTCGATTTTTTTTTCCAAAGGTTATGAAGTTGATAACCAGTTGTAACATGTCATTATCAATAATGCATAATGAGTAGGAAAGCCCACAGGAAGGCCTTCAAAGTAGCAGCTATTCAATAGACGTACTATGTTTGACCTAACTACCTTTGTGTGATCAAATTGGGACTGAATGTTGTTATCTTCATTAGATTAGAAAAAAAAAAAAAAAACTGGTGCAACTACTACAATGTTAATCATCGAATTAGAGACGAACAACTTGACTACTTTAAAAATGATAAGAAGAAAAATAACCAGGAAGCCCAAATACACAAATGGGTTGACATTTGCAGTTCAATATCATATATCATCATCATCATGATCTAAGCATTTTTCCCATCTATGTGGGGACGGCTTTCTAGTGAATCCTACTCTAGTTAATGTTATTGTTACTCCCAATTTGATTGTGGCTCTAATTGCAACTAGCCCAATAACCCGTGCTCAGCACGGTATCTCCACTCTAAAATAAATATTTATATATTAAAAATAGTTACCTCTTTTCATAAGGTAAGTTGTATAAATCAAGAATAGAGAAATTAGAGCAGAAAGGGAATAGTTACGTAAAGGAACAACTGAAATATGAGTGATTTGATGAAAAAATGAGTAGATAGTTGTATGAGTAGTGGAGAGAGAATGTGAAAGCCTAACTGTTGGTCAAAATTAAAACTGACTGTCAAAATTAAATCCATAAGCCTTTAGCATAATATAGTATAATGGTTGAATTGTCTTCAAGCTCTGATCATTATTTAATTTTAAGCAAGAAAAGAAATTCTAACTGTTTTTAAAAAAAAATCATTAAAGTTCTAAGATTTCTTTCAATTCTAAGATTAATTATAAAGAAATGACGACTCAGCTTATCTCTTATGATTATAAAACAATGCGAAAGAGAAACGTGTGAAGTTTTTTCATTGAACGTTGACTCTTTTATCCAGTTTATTTATGAAACTCTAATATCCTTCAGCCCTCACCTCATATCCTTCACCCCTCATATCTTAAATGATTTTTAAGTAGAACTCATTTGACCATAAATTTCTATGTATTGTAAGGAAACATATAGATATTAGTCTTTATGGATTATAACAAATTTGACCTAGTGGGTTTCTCTTTCGAGGTAGATGTAATCTTAACTGTAGCTTTAACTCTTTATCATGTCCATAGTATTTTCAAACTAAATTCGAGATTTCAAGTGTGTTTTTTTTTTTTTTTCAAAGGAAAATCTGACATTTCAAGTTGGAATCATATTTGTTCATGTAGCCTGTACACAAAATCACCACATGTACATTAATCTAGAACATTCAAATCCTGGCCCCTTATATATATGGGGTATGGAAAATCTCAAATTGCTTTGATGATACTACAAACCATTTCTCATTTTAACCATTACTACTCTATCTACCTCTTTTTTTCTTCTTGGATCGTGGAGAAAAACAGTGTGTTGGAAGACCAAGAATAAATGGACTAATTAAAAATCCAATGCATTTAATCCAACATCATCATCAAACCCTCCTTCCAACTATTTTGGCATTAGCTACATGAATTCTATTTCTCTATCCAGTATATCAAAATTCATATTTGGATTGTGATAATATTTTACGTTAGCTATCAACATACCTAATGCAACCCTGCTTTATCTAGCATTAAAACCGGCGTAAGAATTGGTGAAGTTACCCTGAATCCAACAATATTGAAAAAAAAAAAAAGAATTTATCACCTGAAAAAATCGAATAACAAACCTAAACATGCATATATCATTAAGTAATTTTTTGGGCATATTTTTTTGCACTCTGATCATTTTCCATCATTTACAAGGAGCACGATGAACATTAGAAAAGTTTAAAATTTTAAAAGGGCAGAGGAGATAATCAGGATATAAGGGGATCAAATCATACGATCAATAGCACATAAAAGAAATTTCAGTTTTTGCGTGTGCTAGTGAACATAGGAGAGTTTGTTTCAAATCCAAAGTCGGCTTCAAGAAATCGGCCATATATTTTATTGAGCACTGCCGTCTGAAGATGTGGAACCGATCAATTGACCCAAAAGATGAGATAAGGCTTCAAGGATGACAATGAAAATGACATCGATTACAAAACAAATGAGGGAGATGCCGACTGCACTCTGGACCTGAAATTCACCCAGTACAAATCCAAATGTGCAGTGAACATGTGTATCGTAAATCGTTTTCCACAACATAATGACTCTGTAACATAGTTGTTAATATCGTTTCGGACCTCATTTCGCTCTGGCCTACAAAATGAAAAGTCTCGGCCGATTCTGGATTTCGGCGAAACTTTTCGGAATTACATTTCGGGGAAAAAATAATAAAATATATATACATATATAAGTAAAAAAAATAGAAAAAGTAATAAATATAGACTTAATCCATTATTGTAATTTTTTGGAATTATATTTTGTGAAAATATAAGAAATAAAAAAAATATATGTGTAAAAAAGTTAAAAAAAATTAATTATATAAAATTCTATTTCAGCCGAAAAGTAACATTTCAGCCGAAATCTACCGAAATTCAGACCGAAAAGTTTTGAATGGAATTTCGTTTCGGCCACTTGACCGAAACGAAAAATTTCGGCCATTTCGGCCGAAACAAAACGATATTGATAACTGTGCTCTGTAAAGAATAAGAGTTTGGCAATCCTGCATGTCACCTAGTTGACCATCGGGGATCGATTCCTGTATTTGTCACCTTTTCCACTTATATGGGCTTTTTATTGGGAAGTCACACATCCCACATCGCTTAAGTAGTAGACTTGACATGTTTTAATATACATATATAAGCTTTCCACCTATCAGCTTAAGATTTTGGGTTGGTGTATGGTTTTCCACATCAAAAAAATAAAAATAAAAATAGAATGGCTCAGTGGTCAAGTTAATAAATGTCTTTTGAAAATTTCTCAATTCAAACAAGAGTTTCAAATTTCGAGAAACACTAGACACCACTACACCAAAAATTGAAATATGAAACGGTGGTTTGGAACGGCCTTTGCCCGTTTCAAATTTGAGGCGGTCCCAAACCGCTCGATGAGCCAAAAACCGTTTCAAATGAATAAAAATCCATTTTAGGAAAACAGGCATCGTTCCCTCCATCTGTTTTTCCCTTTCGCGCCATTCTCTAAAATGTGCCATATCCCGTCCCTTCTTTCCCTCCATACCTCGTTCCCTCCATAACTCATTCCCTGGCGCCCAAATACCCCAACGAATCCAACCGATCTCTTTGAGGAGTGTCTGAGACGATCGACAACGAATCCAACCGATCTCTTTGAGGAGTGTCTGAGACGATCGACAGGTGCAGGTACCTTCTTCTCTCTACTTTATCTTCCTTCAGCTATTTATCTTTCTGCTGTCTGGGTTTCAAACGCACAAGATTTAGGGTTTCTGCTGGATTGTGGGAGTGGGTCCCATGGTGCTGGGAGAATTTGGGGGTGGATAGTGAGAGTGAGTTCCATGGTGGGGGGATGTAGACGATGGGGAGATGGAGATTTTGGGTTTCTGCTGGATTATGGGAGTGGTATCCTGTGATGCTCCTCTTCCTCCCTCCCTCTTCCTCTCTCCTTTTCCTCTCGCCATTTTCTCTCTTCCCCCCCTTCCTTGAAAATATGTAGGTGATGACTGTTCTCTCTGTTCTTGTTGGCTGGGCTGCACCGAATCTGGTGAGCAGTTCTGTTTTTTTTTTTCCGCTGTACCAGTGATTTGGTGGTGTTTATCCATTCTCAAGCAAAGCAATTCAACACTGTCTTTTTCGAATTGGTTGTTTCTTGTTAAATTTGCCACTGTTTACTTCAGTATTGGATTTATTTATTTATTTATTTTTGTGGTAAGAGAGTTTCATTATTGGATTGAAGATGCATTGCACTGCTGATAATGGATTTAACAGCAAGATGAACAATTGGATAGTATATTCATTTTTCATGTTTCTCTCAAAAGGGTAAAAAAGTTCTTAGTTCTAATCATGGTTTTAGGTAAAAGGATATGAATCTTAGTAGCACAAAGTGAAAACTAGAAGTGGGTTTCTGTTTTGGTTAAAGAACATGCAGAGTGAAACAGGGATTTTAGCCAATGGAAGTATGTCATTGAGACAAGTGTTGATTCAGGTAGTGATTGTAGAGGAGTAGAAAATGATAGAGTTTGCTGGATGTCTGGAGAATGTATTGTTGCAATGTACTGTTCTTTATTTTCCAACTAAGAAAGTACTTCCTAACAACTTCACTTTTATGAACTTTCATGAGTAATGGGATCCTTTTGTTTGATGAACAGGGACTGGATATGTTTGGTGGAAGAGTTGGTTTTCTGAAGTTCAAAGCAGATATTATTGACAAGGAAACAAGAAAGAAGGTATTGATTGCAATCAAGGAGGTTTACTTTCAAATTTTGGATATGTGATTATAATGAACAAGTGACAGAAGTAGTTATGTTCTTTTATAAGACTCATACATTCCCTTTTAGAATGATTGAGAATTGAGATGCTTTATTTTGAGAATCTCAATAAAAAAAAAAATTCTTTCTTATCTGCATCATACACTTACAAATGATCTAACCCAACTTGAGTTATCCTTGAAGGAAACCCAAGTTAACTTTAATTAATAATTTCTTATTTTCTATGTAAATTAAACTAATTTTAGCATACATAGGTCATGAACTGATCAATTGAGTTAGGTCTTGAATGGTCATGTGTTTAATCTAATGATACATTTCTTTATTGGTTATCAAAATCATTATCTTGTAAAAACAGAGTCTTGGGATCTGGAGTTTACATGCTCATCACATATGGCACAAATATAATTGCAAAATCGTTTTCGTTTTTCTTCAAGATATACACAATATGTGCTTTGCATTGTTGTCTTTGTTGGTGCCTTTTTTATGACACACCTCTTCTGTGTATATTCTTCTATTGATGAGGACTATTGCATGGACATTTCAAAATGGGAGCCATAATGGGCTTCGGCACTAAAAAAACTTAAAACGCATGCCCTACTTTACCTGTGCATGATTCTGTAGCTGGCTAACATAGCAAGTGGATGCATCAGTGGATAACAATGCATGCTGTAACCACACTGAGGGATTTTTGTTGACAGTTTTGTGTTTTATATATGATAAAAGTTCTTTTTGAGTATAAAGTATGGAAAACAACATCTTTTTAAGCTAATACAGTTGAGTTGTTTTATTATTCTGTGAGAAGAAAATTGAACAGTGGAAACGATCTTTTATTGTGTATAGGATACAGGACTGGTCGGCGTCTTTTGGATGTGTCAATCTATTCCATCCCATCATGAAAGGCGCTAGACAGCCTAGATGACTCACTCTTTAGAGGGAGGTGTAGAAAACATTGAGCATTTGACCGTTAGCACTTGCATACACCATCGTGATGTTTGCTTCTTTTGTTTGGATCCATCATCTTGTTGCATTCGTGTTTTCTCTTTGTCATATGTTTGTTTGCATTCCTGCTGTTTCTTTGGCGGCTGCCTTCTTTCCCCTTCCAAACCGTTATCTCTTCTAAATCTCAATAAGTCATTGATCATAGAGAAATGTGTCTACTAAGAGTGCATTAATCATATTAGAGGGGAACCCAAAAGGGGTTAATATCTGAAAATTAGGAAAGGAAGCATTAATGTTTGGTTTTAGTAGCTAGGATCAAATAGGGTCGCCAATGTAAAAACACTCGGTGTCTGTGATTTAATTTGGTTCACCTATGGTAATGGTTGCTCTGTTTGTTGTTCGCTTGACATGTCCATTTCATTCCATTTCATTGCATTTTATATTTTTACCATTTTATTGCTCAGCTGTGGCCATCTGTCTTAAATAAATATCCAGGAACAATGCCATTTTGTTGATATCATTTCAAATTTGCCCAGGTTCCTGGTATTGTGTTTTCACGTGGGCAGTCTGTTGCCGTGCTAATCCTTTTGGAGTCAGAGGGTGAGACTTTTGTTGTTCTTACAGAGCAGGTAATGTGTTCATGCTTTGAAGTTAGATTTATTTTAATAGTGAATGACTGGGTGAGCAGTTGCTTTTGTTCAAGTTGGATGTTATAGTTGGAAGTCTTGATTCCTAGGAAGAATTGATCTGTATTCATCAATCCTGATGAACTTCTCTTACATATAAGGTTAGGGTTCCTGTCTGGAGATTCATTTTGGAGTTGCCAGCTGGAATGTTAGATGATGACAAGGGCGATATCATTAGGACAGCAGTTTGTGAGGTTATCTTCTTCTTTTTCTTCTTTTCTTCTGATTGGTAATGTGGCTTGAACCTGCTACCTCAAGTTTGCAATATGGATCACTTTCCACAGTGACAAGGCCTGTGTGTCAAACCTCTTTTATTATTATTATTATTTTTTATTTCATTTCTGAACGATAGTAACTAAGATTTCCACTGCTAATGATTTGTCCTACATTGCTATTTAGAATTATAGGGTCCGGAGAAACTGGAAATTGTACATCTCCTGATGTCCTATTTCTGTATCCCCAGGGACCATTATGAGTGATCTGTACCATTCATGAGTACGAAGATGGACATGGATTTTTAAAAGAACGTCCAATTTGTATATTAAACAACTTGATTACCAGGTCTACAAATTAACAGTTAAAAACCTAGTGATGGTCCAGAAAACAAGCTGCACTACCTATATTTTTGGTCTTCCAATGTCAGGATTTTTGGTTGTTCGCCATCTATTTTTGGTCCCATGATTTCAACCCTTTGTATCAGTGAAATGTGGCTTCACATGGGACCCGTGTACATTGAAATGATGGGTTAGGAAGCTGAGCATTCCTGAGATCCAGAATCCTATGATTCTTCTTGTGTGACCATGGTTTCAAAACTCAGCCGAAATTGATAAATGTCAATTTCGAGCCTGCAAGGTATCAATTTTGTATGGTTGCTGTCCGGAACGCTAACTCTAGGAAAGCTGTGTTATCTTCACCCACTAAAATATAACCACATCTCAGACACCTTCTTGAAATAGGCAATGGTTGGATTTTTTCTTTAGCTCTTCCAATGGCTCACTGGCGAACAAAATGGCGTGAACAAATTTTCCATGAGCAAAAATATAACCAACTGGTTCAACTGGTTCTCCGTCACCAAAACCACTTTCAGTGGTCAATACATGAAAAGGTGGTTCCTGAGGATATAAATCTCAACTACATCAAGTTGACTGTATTGATCCAATTGAAACAACTACATCAATTTTCCACATTTGACAGCAGTCCCATGAGATTGAATGGTTATAAATCTCAAAATCCATAACTGACCTGGTCACCACCCAAGCCAGGTCACATCGAGTCCAATAAAACTAAGCCTAGTCACACCAAGGCTCGGTAATGTCGAATGAGACTCAGCCAACCCTATGTAGCCTAGTAGGCAGGTCTTCCAGATCAACTCAGACTATGCTGGTTTTTAAATCCCTAAGAATCTTCTATCTATGAAAAATTTTGCGCTCGTGTCATCCACCACAATGCCCACTATATGATCAACTTGGACACCTAGAAGAAGGTGGCTGAATGCCCAGCTGGTTGGACTCTGCAAATGCTCCATCATACATTTTTTTGTTTCCTTGTAGTTTCACATGTTCTCTTTGAAACACAAGCACTTGAGAATAGATTGTATATTCTCCAGTCATTTTTTGTTATGTACACAATACAGATGCAGTACTTTCTAGTGATGATTCATCAAAACATATTCCTCCCAAGTCTTTTAATCATTACACATGATCACGAACAAGATTGTTTCACTACACCAAAAAGGGAAATTAGAGACAGTGGCTTGGAGCGGTCGTCAGCCGTTTGCAACATGAAACGGTTTTAATCCGTTTTAAGTGAGAAGACCATTTCATACGTTTAAAAAATTTATTCCAATGGTACTAAAACCATCTCATTTAGCTTCTGGGAAGGTCTACAAGGTTGTTCTTAGTAATGGAGAGGTGGTTGCAGTGATTTTTGGACTGGACCCTATTAGACTGCAACTTCTTTGGGTGCAGAAGATTTATTTAGTTCAAGGGCTGCAATTTATTTTCTAACATCTGTGGCTCACCTTCCACAGCTGGATGGAAATAGAAACAGAATGGTCTTTCTGCACAACTTCTTTGGGTGCTGTAAACTTATTTATTTATTTCAATAGTTGCCATTTATTTCCATCATTCCCTGTTTTGTTTTGTTTTTTTTTTTTTTTTTTTGGGCTGAAGCAGGACAAAAAAGGACTTGACTTTTTTGGGTCTGGATTAAATAACATCATCATTGCTTTATCCCATGCATCTGCAGTTGACAATTTACTAATTTAATCTATCCCATCATTGCATTATTTGGCCTGACCTTTCTCACTGGGTCTGAACTTGGTTCTATACCCTTTTTTTTATTGGTTGGCATGTGTGGGTGGGAGTAGATGTGGTTGATGCAAAGATTCAGACTGATTACAAGTGAACTGATCACAAGTGGCCCTACTTGTAGTCTTGTATAGTTGAATGGATTATGGCATCATATTATAGTGTCAGTGAGAATTGTATCAGAACTGAGTCAGTCATTCCTCAGCAGCATCATTGGTAATAACAAATCTCTTTACTGTGATGGTGTTTTGATGCAGAAATTTGAGCACATCCATATTCTGGTTGAAATATGGCTTTGGACATATCAACCCCGCCAAACATAGACAGTAGAGGGTCTTATCAGAGGAACCTCAAAGTATGCAGATGTACCCATGTCCGCTCCAGATTTGATGCCCTGCTGATGAACACAGCATCTAAAGTAACTTCTAACAAGGTTGGTCTGGAACAGAATTCAGCCATCTTATGGCACTCTCGGGGTCGCTTTCTCCCTTTTGAGAAGTACATGACCTTTGCAAGAAGCCCCTCAACTAAGGTGGTATTGAATGGATATGTTGGAGAGGACAACTCTAGAAACAAGATTTATACAAGGTTGGATTCTTGTCTAGTTATAACCCACCACACCCCCCCCCCCCCCCCCCCCCCCAACAAAAGGGTAAGAAGCCTTGTGCAATTATCAAGTTCTTAGGGGGTGCTTTTGTTGGGGCAGTTCCTGAAGTTACATATGGGTAAGGATATGTTTCCTTTAAATCTGAAACTCTTTTTATCAAGATTAGTTGATCACTTTCATAGTTCACATTTTTAATTAATTAAAAGTATGGGCGTCTCAAAAATATTTGGCATGTGGGAATGGACAGTGTTTTACCATAATCCAATTTTCCAATCTTGGCATGAAACAATCCAAAAATTGATTTGGGGCAGAGATATTAGAAAAAAAAAATCTTCGACATAATCCCTCATTTGTACCACTTCACAAAAGATGCAAGTCAAAATCAGATGGTAAATAAGTTATGAAATTACTGTCATTTTTCCCCAACTGTGCAAGTATCGATAGACTCTTAAAGCCTTTTATGAGCATAAATTAAATGATTAAACCTGCTTCAACTTGCAATTCCTGTTTGGTTGCAACAGCAAGTTCAGAACTTTGGGGAACCCTTTTTCTTGATCATCCATGAAGGTGAGACTTTGGCTGAGGTTAAAATACGTATCCAGAAGAAATTGCTGGTTCCAGATGAGGAATTCTCTAAGGTACATGCTTTTCTCCACTTCACGACCTTTTATGAGCATGAATGGATAATTCCTGATACAAGGATTAACTATGTTCCCTACTTTATATGTTACTTGTGAAATATACAATTATTATGACCCTTATTTTAGCGGTCACTTTGGAATGTGTATTTCTGTTGCACACTGGGGCGATTCACTCTGGTGGAATGGGAGGAGTGATCTTGCTCCTAATTAAAACAGCCTTTGTAGATGTCTCCCTGCGTACATGTGCATTTGTAGCTTATATTGGTGCTCATTACTAGCCTGTGGTTGCATGAGAGCAGTAGTGCTCCTATATTATAACCTTATACATTTTGGTATGTTGATGGGGTCAGACAATTCTAGGCATTGTGTAAGTCCATCTATGAAAAATCCTTACACTTCAAACAATAAACTGGCAGTTCTAGCCATTTAAGCAGTGTACATAGTTACACTTTAAAATTTTACTTTTGTTACCGAATGTATGCATTTGCCAACCCCAAATAGATATAATAAGATTCAGTGATTATGATTATTAGTGGATGTAGGCATTTTAATTATGCACTTTCAGAAGCTTGGAACTTTAGATATGCATGATTACCTGGGCCCTACATTTTTCTATTACTTGGCTTTTCTAAATATTGAAAGTTGAATTGATGCAGGATGGGCCAGCAATGGCTGTTCTGCTTGGGCCTAAATTTTGATACCAAATATAATACCAGAGGATTATGGATTCAAATCCCAACCCAAACCTTGAAACAGATATTCCTGAGCTGAAGCTGGAAAGAAATCCAGGAGACACTTGCCACACACATTCACCACTATAGAGAGAAATCTGAAGGTTTCATTCAGAAAAGCTTAAGCGAGAAAGGGGCGAGATTACATTCTATAAACTCATCCCTTGGATGTGCACAAGCTGCACTCCAATTCTGACAAAACTATTGTAGTTGTAACTGTAACTGTATGATTTAGGAAGTAAATTTCCAACACACTCAATTGCAGAAATTTTGTTTGTGCATACATCTTTTGAATTAGTTTAAAATGAGAAATCATCTTGTGCTACCTTGGTAGATGGCAAGAGCAACTACTGCTTCTGACTTGGAAAAAAAGTGCAGTACTATTGCCATAAATAAATTAACTGCTGCTACTTGACCGGATTGCTTATGGCAATAATTAAAGAACTGGATTTGTGTGCACAATTTATTTTCTGAATTGCTAATAAGGAATCTTACAAATTGCATATAAATGAGCTTTAATCTTCTAAAAGTGCTGGATGAAGAATAAGCTTTTGCAGGACTAACAGTGTTGGAGATGTTGACTTCCATCTTTCATCTCTTTTTTATCTGCGTGTGTAGGGTCAACTATTCCAGTTGATGCAACGCCTGGAAATCACAACACCACATTTCATACGTTGTATCAAGCCAAACAACTCGCAGCTTCCTGGCATCTATGAGCAAGGACTTGTGCTGCAGCGGCTCAGATGTTGTGGAGTGCTAGAGGTGGTTCGTATATCAAGGTCTAGCTATCCTACACGAATGTCTCATCAAAAGTTTGCAAGAAGGTAAAGCAATTAATTCATGTTTTTTTTTGTTGTTGCTGTGTAATTGTCCTGGAAGCTGTATCTATTTCTTCTAACACATGGTTTCATTTGACTGCTCTGAAAACCTTACTAGATATGGCTTTCTTCTTCTGGAGAATGCTGCATCTAAAGATCCACTCAGTGTTTCTATTACAATTCTTCACCAGTTCAATATTCTACCAGAGATGTATCAAGTTGACTATACAAAACTGTTCTTTTGAACTGGACAGGTAAACTACATTTTTTTGGTTTCCTCTTCAGTGAGTTTGTAGGCATCCAGGAGTTAGGTGGTGCTGCCTATAACTCCCTCCGTTTTGCTTCCGCTATTATCCTGCAGTTCAGTTGAGATGTGCCCTGTTCTGGCCTTTCCTTTCCTGTTAATTTGGAGCTCCCTTTTGTTCTCTGATTCAGCATTTCTTTTTAGCTTCTGCAGGAATGTTCTCTGTCTCCATTTTTACAGATTCTACAATTCACTTCCTTCTGTGAGCAAAGCCTATGGGTCCCTTAGTTTGTTAGGATCCAATTTCTTTTCTTGTTGGTCATAAAGTATGATTCGATATGGATAGGCCTAAATGTATAAATGTCCTACACACAATGTTTCCCACCTATCCATAACTCTAAAAGAGTTTTACGAACAACTTTATTAGATTATTTGATATGTTGTGATAAAGATTTATGTGATTTATGTGGGCTGTGCAGGTGGGTGTGTGCAGGGTGGTACAGCAGGTGGGCTGTGCAGGTGGGTGTGTGCAGGGTGGTGCAGCAGGTGGGCTATAAAGGTGGGCGTGTGCAGGATGGTGCAGCAGGTGGTGTGTGCAGGGTAGTGCAGCAGGTGGGCTGTGAAGGTGGGTGTGTGCAGGGTGGTGCAGCATGTGGGCTGTGTAGGTGGGTGCATGCAGGGAAGGTGTGCAAGGGGATTTGGTAGGGAGATGAAGTGCAGGTGGGGTTTAGGGGGCTGGGACAGTGGCTATGCAAGCTGGGTGGTGATGGCAGTGCAGTGGGTGGTTGTGAGGGAGAGGAAGAAAGGACGAGAAAGAGAAAGGAAAGAAAAGAATGGAGAAAGAGATGGTGATGGTGTCGGCAGTGGAGGTGCAGCGGGTACAGGTGGCAGGGGGAGGAAGAAAGGAAGGAGAGAAGTGGGGGAAGGAAGAAAAGAAAAGGAAAGGGAGGGACGTGCACAGGCATGGGTGCAGGGGAGGAGAAGAAGGAGAGAAGAGAAGGGGGAAAGAAATAAAGAAGAGGAGGCAGTGGGTGTGCAGGTGGGTGTGTGCAGGGTGGTGCAGCTGGTGGGTGTGTGCAGGTGGTGGAAGAGGAGGAATTTTTTAGAACCCTTATGGTGTCTGTTTAATGGCTCAGTTGCAATAAACTCTTTCACTTTTTACCTTTTCACTATGCTTTGCAGCTTCTAGTTTATTACTATGGCATTACTGCAAGGGGAGCACTTTCAGAAGAACACGTATTACTTTCTGCCAAGTGCAAGGTGTGTCAGCCGATTCTTTGTAATTATGATAAGTACGTTGGAATCCTATTACTTAACAGTATTCTAGTAGATAAAAGGAACAATATTGTTTACATTTCTGCTATTCCAGCCAGAATATAATTGGTGAGTGTTTTTTCTAGACTTGGTTTGGGACTTTTGTGCAATACTAAAATGTTTGGTTTACTTGCTGTTTTTCATTTTCCACACTTTGTAACAATATGTCAGTATGCTCTCTCCTCATGCTCCAAATTTTGCATGTACTTAAATTTAATGTCAATATTCTTTTATAGATGGTTGATTACAAGACACATAAAAAGAATTAGACTGAAGGGAAAAAGTACTTTATGGTAAGTTGAGCATTATTGAGAATTGAATTATGCTAGACCTGGTTTTTGGCATCCAACCCTTTTTTTTTTTTTTTTTTTTTTTTTTTTTTTTTTTTTTTTGAGTTATGTTTTAAGGTTACAGAATTGAAAAAACTTGCAAAAAACTTGTCAAGGATGATATTTTTCTTCTTTAGAATACTCACCTCTTTTCTGATATTACTCAAATCATGTCAACAGGAGTTAATTTATGAATATTTTCCTTTGGCAACAACTAGGAAACAGTTTGGTTTTGTATAAATTTTGAATTTCAGGTGGCAGTTGACGGGCACCTCATACCACAGCCGGCCTTGTTTCAAATGTTCTCATGGAGGCTGTGTGATCAGCCCATCAAATCATGTTGCACATGAAGGAAGTCTGCATTGCAAGCACCATCACTCTTAGCTTTTCAAGGCAAAGGGGAATTTCAGCCAGCTTGGCAAACATGAACCTCCTAATCCAGTCCCAAAAGCGGGACCTACCCTCTAAACTTCATGTATACAATCCAGATTAACAGGAGTTTAAAGCGTCAGAGTGCGGGTGAATGTTTTTTATTAGTCATGAAGGTCACATACATGTAATGTAGGGTTAACATGCAAAACAACCCCCATTTGTGTTTGCTTTTGATTTTTGTGTTATATATTTATATATTTCTAAATATTGTAAATTGTACATTTAAATTCAAGCTAGTATATTGATTTTTTAAATAAATTGATGATGTGTGATATTAATGTGGTGTAGATGAGAATGCTACAATTTATGGGTTTTAATTTTTTTTTTTTTTTTGTGATTTTAAGAAAAAATGAATTATGGAACGGTTTTAAATCCTTCCTGTAATTGTTCTAAAAATTAGAATTTGGAACGGTTTTAAAAATTTTAAAAGTGTTTAAAACTATTCCAAAACAGACTACTAATTGTAAGGACGCTTAAAATTGGAACGATTCTAGAAAATCAGGTAGTGTTTATAACCGTATCAAAATTATAAATTTGGAACAGTTTTAGAAAATATAAAAGTGTTTAGAACCGTTCCAAAAAGGACTACGAAGCGTTCCAAATATTTGAATTAGGAACGGTCAAGAAATATTTGGCAGTGTCTAGAACCGTTCCAAAATTGATAATTTGGAACGGTTCTAAAAAAATTGGAACGGTTGTCAACAGTTCCAAAACATTCAATTTGGAACGGTTTTGGCCCGTTCCAATGTCTTAGGAACATGGGTATTTGTAACGGTTGGTGACCGTTCCTATTTTTGTTCGGAACGGTTCTGGGCCGTTCCTATTTGCTATTTTTGGTGTAGTGCACACTAGTGGCAAGGGTGTCTCATCTGCGGCAGGTAACAACTAAAATGAGCTATACTTCCCTTCATGACATGATTGGACCTATTTCTTCGACCTTGGTCCATAAATGGACCATTCCTTTATAAACCTTCCTTGTAGACCTTCTATCCATGGTTTAAAAAATCAGCCGACAACGGTTTATATTGGCGCAGCCCTCTCCGCTATTTTGCCGAAATATCGGTATCGGTATCGATTGGCAAAAAATCCCCAAAATCTCGGTTCATCTCGGCCGAGTTGAACAAAATATTTGTATTACCAATACCTCGGCTGATATTTTCAATTTTGAAAATATCAGCCGAGATGGTGTATATGACAAAAACCTAAATTGAAAATATTAGCCGAGATGGTGTATATGACAAAAACCCTAGGTTTTTTTTTGTTACTTTTTTCCCCATCTTCTTCTCCTCTCGTCTCATCTCCTTAGAGCAGCAACAGCTATCAATACTTCACAGCTCATCTCCAACACTATTTCTTGAGGAAAACATTTTATTTGGTAAGAGAAAATCAACTTAACTCCCTTATTTTTACTATTATGTATTTTTTTTTATATAAATTAAGCAAAGAAATGAATGTAAAGATCATTATGTTTGTCACGTGTTGTGTTCTTCACTTAGAAGTTAGATCTACACACTTTCATGCTAGATCTATTCATATATATGATTTTGGGTGTAGAAAAATGGTTTTTTTTTTAGATCCTCTACTTAAAAAAATTATTGTTGGAATATTTATGATACTAAATAGTAAATACTAAATACTAATGGCTTATTAATAGTGTATAGATGATAGATCTACTCATACACATGATTTTGAACTTTTTTCAATTCTTTTATTTTCGGACTTTTTAATATTTGAATTATAATATATCATTTTTTGGGGATTTCATCATAAATATGTTCTTTTAATGATTAATAATAATTGTATAGTGTGTAAATGACTGATCTACATACTTTTATGCTATATATTTAGGATTTTGAAAATGATTTTATTAAATCTTTATTTTTTCTAAAAATAATTGTTGTTACTTGTTAGAGTATATATAATACCAAAGGCTTATTAATAGTGAGTTGATAATAGCTCTACCAAAATAATAGTTGTATTAAATGAAATACTAGATAAGACAGCGAACTGGGACACAGACATGATTCATAACTTAAGATGACCGATATTTTGATTTATTGTTGTTACGAATGGAAAAAAAATATTTTTTTCTAGCATTTTCTAATATTCTGGATGTTTTGGATATTTTTTCGATTTTTTTATTAAAAAAATTCACATCGCGATGACCGCGACGGACTGATAATTACGATCGATACTGATATCATATCAGTTTTTTGGCCTAACCGATACCGCAACCGAAACCGAAATTTTAAACCATGCTTCTATCTACATCAAGAGCATAGTAGCTGACTATAGTTGGGCTAGTTCCTAGTAGGATCCATGCTAGATCCTTGCTTGGTCCAGGCCCATCTGTTGATGAGCCTCTAAAAAAACAGTGCAACTGACCCATCTGGTTGTACTCGTACAATTTGGTCTTCAGGGGAAGCACCAACCACTCTTTTGATCCGTGCCTTTCAAATTGATGGTAAAAATTAGATACAATGATGGTTAAGATGCAACCAGACAAATTGAATATCAGTCTTTGGGGGTGTTTGTGGATCCCACCAGACCAGGCTTAAGCTTGTCAAAGCCCAGGCTGTTTATAATGGATGAAGCCCATGAACCTAAAGTCAGGCAAAAGCCCAACCCATTTGAAAACCAGGAGAGGACTTTAACATACAAATGACAAGACCCAGCCCATTTATCTGAAACTCCAGAAAATTAGGCCCATGTCTGTACGTACTACAATCCTAAAAGTATAATAGAGAGCCAGCCCAACGTGGTCTGAGCGACTGAGTCTGGGCCAAACGTGTAAGGGCTCGGCCCTGGTGCACCCCTATCAATCTTATCGGCTAAGATTCATCCTCATGAATCATCCCATGCCATCTCATGAATCATGATGGATAGGAATGATAAATCATAGTGCTATTCAAGGCTATGACCTGTTAAAGTTTGTCCAATGGGAGGTGGACGGGTTTAATTAATATGTACTTTCGAACGAGAAGCAATAGCTAGACATCAGCTTCCCAAATAGATTGGATTTGGAACTGGAGGCTTTCTTGAATGCATGCTTCTTCCGTTGACTGGAATGATAACACTTCAGCCACACGGCACTCTCATTATTTTTAAAATCAAGAAAATTCAATGCAACGGTGCATATCACTCGAACAATAATATTTAAAAATACATCATCAGAGTTTAGGAAGGTTTTACAAAAGCGATTCCAGATCTTAGAAAGAGTAGAAACAGGACAGACCTGTGGTTTACAACTCAGATTCATTTGGGTCCATTTACTAAATCAGCCCAATCTAAAAGCCTAGATCAGATTGGACCGGTATCTATATCAAAGCTAGCTATAATGAGGACAGATCAAGCCTTGGCTACCCTTTTCTGCCCTCAGATCCTAAGAATCATACTAGAAAGTGTAGTGACTGGTGAGAGACTTTGAACAAAAAAGGAAGCATTTGGGTGCCAGTAGATTGTTGGGTTTTTTGGTGTTTCAAAACATTTCAAGGTTTTCTTTGTAAAAAGTGTTTTGTCCTTTAGTACCTTTTGCTTTATGGGTAGTGTAGGCTATTGAAAAATAACCCATCCCACATTGCTAAAGTTCAACTTTTGAAGATGGTTTATATGTGTTTTCATACCTTTACATTTTAAATACTCTTGTAGGCTTTTGCCATGGGTCCTATGCGCGCACGCGAGCCAGGCTTGACCCGAGGTCCTGGGTCCGGAAAACGTTTAACCGGGCGTGCGTCCGCGACGCGCATCCTGCGTGTATATCGCGCGCAGGGGGGGTGCAAATCCAGGCCAGATGGCCCTTTTTTGTATTTCATTTAAATCCATAACGTACGTTCTAATTAGTTGTTTTTAAAACGCGTGAGGTTTATTGTTTTTAACGTTGTGCAGCATTAATTGAGATTAATGGCCCAACGGACACTAATTTGCTTATAAATTAGGTTCGTCTTAGAGAAAAATAATACACAAGTTTTCCTACTTTTTCACGAGTTTTTCCCCTCTGAGCACTGAGCATAACAAGAGAGGAGTCTTTATTTTTTCGGGCTGCGTTGCGACCAGACCTGAATCAGGGAAGGCCGTTGTATCCTAGGGGCGGTTCTGCTGAGAACCTTCGCACCTGGATTTTATCCTAAGGGGCGGAACTCGTCCTAAAGAAAGCGTCATCAGACGTGCCTCGGTCGCAGATCTGTTACCGTTGCTGCTCGACGACATCCGCCAACAAAATACAACTGCAGAAGCCGGGTACTATTGTTTTTGTTTTTTCTGTTTGACAGCATTCGCTATTCTGTTCATTTCCAACAATTTTAGGACGAATTCATGGCTACTTCCGCAGTCAAATTCATGCATCAGGATCTGGTTCGGTTGGACAATTTTGATGGATCCAATTTTCGAAGATGGCAGCAGAAAGTTTTATTTCTGCTGACATCTTTAAAACTTGCTTATGTCCTCACTGAACCATGCCCTGAACATGAAGAAGGACCAGGTGGCTCTTATGCACGGAAGAAATGGAAAGAGCATGATTACCTGTGCAAAAGCCATATTCTGAACCTGGTAGCAGACAACATATACAATCTGTATTCTGAAGCCCGATCTGCTAAAGACCTCTGGAGAGCTCTTGATAAAAAATATAAAACAGAAGAGTCTGGGGCTAAGAAGTATGCGGTTGGTCGCTATCTGAACTTCAAAATGGTAGATGACAAGCCCATTCTTCCTCAAGTACATGATTTACAGACCATCGTAAATGAAATTGTTAAAGAAGGGATCCGAGTTGATGAACAGTTTCAAGTGGCTACAGTTATTGAAAAATTACCACCCACTTGGAAGGATATACAAAAGACCCTTTGACACAAAAGAAAGGATTATTCTTTAGAGCGCCTTCAGCGCTACTTGAGAATTGAGGAAGAAGCCCGGAAGAGTGATCAAAAAGATTTGGCTGAGAATGGTGATAAAATAAACTTGGCTGAATCAAAATCCCAAATTGATGCTGAAAAGAAAGGGAAGTTTGATCAACATCTTGGCAAGAATAAACAGTTTATTCCTTCCTTTAAGAGGAAGAATCCTAAGCAAAAGCAGAACAAAAAATTCAGTAAAAATCAAGGGACTGACAAGCCACAGGCTAAAGGCAGTTGTTTTGTTTGTGGCAAGCCGGGACACTTTGCAAGAGAATGTCGTCACCGAAAGAAAAATCCACAACAATCTCACACCACCAAGCCTCAAGCTAATGTTGCTGAAACAGAACAGTTCGTTGCTGTCATTTCTGAGGTAAATTCTGTCAGCACAGGAAAGAGCGAAGGATGGTGGATTGACACTGGTGCAACCACTCATGTCACATATGACAGATGTGTGTTTAAGACCTATGAGAAGGTCACAAATGAATGTAAGCTAACTCTGGGAACTACCGTTACTACTGATGTAATTGGTAAAGGGAAGGTTGAACTTCAGTTCACTTCCGGAAAGACAGTAACCTTGCTGAATGTGTTCCATGCACCAGAGTTGAGAAAGAACCTTGTGTCCGGTTATCTTCTGAATAAGGCCGGATTTAAACAGGTAATAGAATCCGACCAATTTGTAATCACCAAAAAAGGTGTATTTGTCGGTAAGGGTTATGCATGTGAGAATATGTTTAAATTGAATGTTGTCAATAATAATATTGCATCTTCTTCTGCTTATATCATTGCTTCAGTTGATGAATGGCATGGTAGATTAGGTCATATTAATTTCAGAACTATGAAAAATATGAGTAATGATGGATTAATTGATAAATATGACGATGATCATAAAAAATGTGTAATTTGTTCTCAATCAAAAATTACTCGTAAGCCCTTCAAACATGTAGAAAGGAAATCTACATTACTACAATTGGTTCACTCTGATATATGTGATCTAAGTAATACTATGACTAGAGGTGGTAAATATTATTTTATTACTTTTATTGATGACTGTTCTAGATATACTTATGTATACTTATTAAGAACTAAAGATGAAGCATTATCTAAATTTCAGCTATATGTGACTGAAGTTGAAAATAAATTGAATAGTAAGGTTGTGACATTCAGAAGTGATAGAGGTGGTGAATACACCTCAAAAGATTTTCTAGACTATTGTGAATCTAAAGGAATTAAGAGAACTTGTACTGCCCCTTATACACCCCAACAAAATGGTATAGCAGAAAGAAAAAATAGGACTTTGATTGAAATGGTTAACTCTATGTTAATAGCATCTGGTAGTCCTAAAAACTTATGGGGAGAAGCTCTGTTGACTGCATGTTATATTTTAAATAGAATCTTGCATTCTAAAACTAATAAAACACCCTTTGAAATTTGGGAAGGGAGAAAGCCTAACCTTCGATATTTTAAAGTTTGGGGATGTTTAGCACATGTCAGGATAGTAGATCCAAAAAGGCCTAAATTAGGACCTCACTCATGGGAGTGTGTTTTCATTGGCTATGCACAAGACAGTGCTGCCTTCAGATTCCTTAAATTAGAAGACCTAAGCCTAGTTGAGTCTAGAGATGCAGATTTCTTTGAAGACTCTTTTCCTTTTAAGACTAAGTTTACAACCGAACCTTCTTCATCCAAAAGAGTTCTAGAAACTCATGAAGAAGAAGAATCTCAACCTAGAAGGAGTAAGAGAGTAAGGACTGCTACTAGTTTTGGTCCTGATTTTGAAACCTATTTAGTAGAGGAAGATCCATCTACTTTTCAGGAGGCTATGACTGCACATGATGCTGCCTTTTGGAAGGAAGCATTAGATGATGAGATTGAATCCATTTTAGCCAATAATACTTGGGAATTAACTGACTTACCTTTAGGTACTAAACCTTTAGGGTGCAGGTGGGTTCTCAAGAAAAAACTTAGACCTGATGGGTCAATAGAAAAATATAAAGCCAGGCTTGTAGCCAAAGGCTTTAGACAAAAAGAGGGAATAGACTTCTTTGATACTTATTCACCTGTGTCTAGAATCAGTTCTATTAGAATCTTGATTGCTATTGCTGCTATTCATAATTTAATATTACATCAGATGGATGTAAAAATAGCTTTTCTAAATGGAGATTTGGAAGAGGAAATTTATATGGATCAACCTGAGGGTTATGTCATAAAAGGACAAGAACAAAAGGTGTGTAAATTAATAAAGTCCTTATATGGGCTAAAACAAGCACCTAAACAGTGGCATATGAAATTTGATGAAATTATTCTTTCTAATGGCTTCAAAATTAATGAAGCTGAAAAATGTATTTATTATAAATATGATGGTTGTTCAACAATTATAATATGCTTATATGTTGATGATTTACTAATATTTGGATCTAACTTGGAATGCATAGAAGAAACAAAAAGTCTTCTTTCAAAAAACTTTGATATGAAAGACTTGGGAGAAGCAAATGTTATATTGGGAATTAAAATCATAAGAGATGATTCTGGAATTAAATTATCCCAATCACATTACATTGAGAAAATATTGAGAAAATATAATCATTTTGATTGTAAACCTGTGTCTACTCCTTTTGATCCAAGTATTAAATTAGTGAAAAATAATGGTGAATGTGTATCTCAACTTGCTTATGCTAGTGTCATTGGTAGCTTAATGTATGCTATGAATTGTACTCGCCCTGATATAGCTTATGCAGTGAGTAAATTGAGTAGATATACTAGTAATCCTGATGTTACACATTGGAATGCTGCATATAGAGTACTTAAATATTTAAAGCATACCATAAATTATGCATTGTGTTATTCGAGTTATCCAGCTGTGGTTGAGTGTTACAGCGATGCTGATTGGAATTCAGACTTAGATGATTCTAAGTCTACAAGTGGATATATTTTCACTTTGGGAGGTGCTGCAGTATCTTGGAAATCAAAGAAACAAACTGCAATTTCTCATTCCACTAAGGATTCAGAATTCCTAGCTCTAGGAGCTGCTGCAATGGAATCTGAATGGATTAGAAATTTATTATTTGATATTCCTTTGTGGACTAAACCAATTCCTCCTATTATTATTCATTGTGATAACACTGCAGCAATTATTACTGCTAACAATGCCACTTACAATGGAAAGTCTAGACAAGTAAAATTACAACATAGCTATGTGAAACAATTACTCGGTGGAGGAGTAATTTCAATTGATTATGTTAGATCAAAGGATAATCTAGCAGATCCTTTGACAAAAGGCCTTGCAAGGGAAAAAAATAAAAGAAACAACTAAAGGGATGGGTCTTAAGCCCATAAATCATCAATAGCGGGAACCCAACCTAATGACCGGAGATCCCGAGAAATAGGTTCAATGGGAAAAACAAGCTATCTCGATGATGTGAAGTACTAACGTAAAGAGTAAGTATACTCAGTACTCATCCCTGTTGAATGAGATTAATTTGATGGTTGGTACATAACCTGTAGCGAATGAGGATGGATTTAATCCTTAATGAGATCTATAGCCTATATGGTGGGGTGCATAGCTGCAGGAGCACCCTTGATAGACTCACCTATATGAATGTGGAAGTGGGGCCGCTTCCTATGAGAATATGGGCAGATTCTCTAGAGCATTCATGAAATCCGGGATTAAGCACAAGGCCATAAAGTGCTAATTTTTTGACTCCAAGATCAAACTTGACATAATTCTGAACTGATATAAAAAGTTGAAGTTCAAGATTTTGTTCACTCCAACTCCTAAAGGTTTGAAATTATGTCATGACGGTGAGGTTCAAGCTTTGTCACCTTACCAGTGAGATGCTCTTTGAATATTTTGAAACAGAGGGGAGATTGTTGGGTTTTTTGGTGTTTCAAAACATTTCAAGGTTTTCTTTGTAAAAAGTGTTTTGTCCTTTAGTACCTTTTGCTTTATGGGTAGTGTAGGCTATTGAAAAATAACCCATCCCACATTGCTAAAGTTCAACTTTTGAAGATGGTTTATATGTGTTTTCATACCTTTACATTTTAAATACTCTTGTAGGCTTTTGCCATGGGTCCTATGCGCGCACGCGAGCCAGGCTTGACCCGAGGTCCTGGGTCCGGAAAACGTTTAACCGGGCGTGCGTCCGCGACGCGCATCCTGCGTGTATATCGCGCGCAGGGGGGGGTGCAAATCCAGGCCAGATGGCCCTTTTTTGTATTTCATTTAAATCCATAACGTACGTTCTAATTAGTTGTTTTTAAAACGCGTGAGGTTTATTGTTTTTAACGTTGTGCAGCATTAATTGAGATTAATGGCCCAACGGACACTAATTTGCTTATAAATTAGGTTCGTCTTAGAGAAAAATAATACACAAGTTTTCCTACTTTTTCACGAGTTTTTCCCCTCTGAGCACTGAGCATAACAAGAGAGGAGTCTTTATTTTTTCGGGCTGCGTTGCGACCAGACCTGAATCAGGGAAGGCCGTTGTATCCTGGGGGCGGTTCTGCTGAGAACCTTCGCACCTGGATTTTATCCTAAGGGGCGGAACTCGTCCTAAAGAAAGCGTCATCAGACGTGCCTCGGTCGCAGATCTGTTACCGTTGCTGCTCGACGACATCCGCCAACAAAATACAACTGCAGAAGCCGGGTACTATTGTTTTTGGTTTTTTCTGTTTGACAGCATTCGCTATTCTGTTCATTTCCAACATAGATGATTGTCTTACAACTGGGCTGGGATCTCCCATATCAACCCCAGACATAGGACGAACTTGTACAGACCTTGGAGGATGGCGTGGCAAGCCCAGGCCCGAACCTTTTCACTTTTAGAAAATTTTAGTGATGCAAAATGGGCAGGCTGTGCCAGGTGTTGATGAAGTGCAAGCCCAACCTGTTGGCATGTGAGTAAGCCGGCTATGTTTACTTCAAGACCTACATTGGTCTGGATTTGGGTTGTGTTTTTTGGGCCACGAGCTTGCTTCAGGTCTATATAAACTATCCGGGCCTTTCCCTAAATATAATGGTGCGACCTCTTACAAATTAGGGAATACAAGATTTTACAAAAGGGGTTTGGTGTGGTCGACCTTGTGAACTGTAATCAGGCTTTAATATTAGGCCCAATAATCAAATTGGCTGAGCTTGAACTTGCCTGGCCAGACCCAAACCTGGTCCATATTCAGACCCACGATTAAGTGGCCAGGAATATTTCTTGGATCTTTCAATCTGTGATATTCTGTGCGTATTGGGCTGTGCTGTGTGGACCATTCATATCAGCAGAAACAGAAAAGCTTAGTATAAAGAGAACCAAACCAAAAGGTACAGAAATGCTAAGAAGGGCACCAAAAAACTAAACAAAGCTCTTCCAGGAATGATTAATCAGTCCCACACTCTATAAAGCAGAAGTGAAAAGTGTCATTGCCTAAGTGAACTTAGTATCCCTTTGTTCCACACTTGCTAACATGCACTTTGATTTCCATAAAATAAAAATAAAGGAATTTGCATATAACCACCTGAATTTTTGGACCATTACAATAACAACCTGCACCATTCATTTTTACTCATTACCATGTAAAAATCTCATTCAACCACTTTGATTCAAAATCAAAGCCTAGTTCGTTTTAAGCAATCCGATGCGTTTACTTATAACATGGTGAAATTTTTTCTCAAATAATAACCTAAATATATATTGGAAGACGTCAATTTTGAGTAAATCGACTTAAATTTAATGGGCTTCTTGCATCATTGCGTCAAATCTGTTCATGAATCTGCACCTAAGAAAACGTTTATCCTTTTAGGGCAAGGTATATTTGTGTTGAAGTGGTTTCCACATGAGGGGGGAGTTTTGAAAAGCATTTCAACTATCTCCGCTAATGCCTTGGGAAAACTTAATATGATTTCAAAGTCAATCAGTTGTGGCTTCGGATCAAAGGAGAAACCTCTCGGCATTGAAATGTGCGTGTCGCCAAAATGTGGAGCGACCGGGTTCGATCCAAGGGAAAGTGTTGAAAAGGTACTTCCACTACATCTATAAATGTCTTGAGGTGTAGGGGAGAGGATGTGAGGTGGAGAAGTACAAAAGGCCCTGACTTTTCTTGGATTTGATTTTCTAGGATATGACTGGGTTTTATTACCCATTTCCCACCTTTAGTCTCATAAAAGGGGAGATTCTTTATTACAATGTACTAGTGGAGCCCTGCACATGCAATGCATGTGCAAAGAACATGCTCTTTCAAGGAACATACTCTTTCAGTATGATAATCTGAAAAAATAAAGTCTTTAAAAAACTCAATATTAACTATCCCAATGGAGAATGACCAGTTTACATATAACTCATTTTTTTGGCAAATTAAGTAATTTACAATCACTCATTGTTCTTATGAAATTTAGTAAAAGCTTCAATAGAAAAAAGTAAAAAGAAGATGGGATAATAAGATATATGGAAGAAAACTAATTTTAAAAAAAAGTTGAAAACCAACTTTTTCTGGCCATACATGATTAGGCAAAACACTCACCAATTTCAATATAGATCGATAGTCCGGCCCATTTTTCATTAAAATTTGTTTAAAACCTAGCGCCAAAATACATACCAAATTCAATGAAACAAAATACTAACCAACCAAAACAGTACACAACTCATAGCTTTAAACGAATCAACAACAAATTACAAAGATTCCAAGCAAATTGTGTCTTTACAGGCATTGGGATTGAAGTTGAAATTTTCTATATATGAAAATCTCAACTGAAATTTCTCATTTGAGTTGTTGTAGTGAATGAACAAATTCTTCAAACACAACCTTTTTCATGATCATTTGAGCTAAGCATTTCATCAAAATATAATAATACTAAGTGGGCCCACAGATGTGTAGTTCTCTTTGATTATATATATAAAGGGGGATCTTCAAGTGCATCCATTCCTCACCATTTGTGGTGAAGGACACTCCTTTTGGGGAAGTTTCAAGTATAAAAAAGAGGTCCAAAAGAGAAGTACACATCTCTTTTGTACTTGAGATTTCCCCAAAAGGGGTGTCCCTCACCACAAATGGTGAGGGATGGATGCACTTGAGTATTCTCCATATATAAAATATAGTATAATAATACTAAGTGGGGCCCACAGATTTGTAAAGAAAAAGCATGCAAGTTCTTCTGCTAAGTAGGTCCCACAAATGTGTAGTTCTCTTTTATTTTATATATAATATAAGAATACTAAGTGGGGCCTACAAATGTGTAGATGTAGAGTAAAAGCATAACAAGTTCTTCTACTAAGTGGGGCCCATAGATGTGTAGTTCTCATTTTATCATATATATATATCTAATATAATAATACTAAGTTAAGCATACAGATATTATAATAATACTAAATGGGCACCACAGATGTGTAGAGAAAAAGCATAACAAGTTCTTCTACTAAGTGGTATAATATAATAATACCAAGTGGGGCCCACATATGTGTAGTTTTCTTTTATTTTATACATATATAATATAATAATACGAAGTGCGGCCCACAGATGTGTAGTTTCTTATATTTTATATATATACAATATAATAATACTAAGTGGGGCCCACAGATGTCTAGATGTAGAGACAAAGCATGACAAGTTCTTCTACTAAGTGGGGCCCACAGACATGTACGTAGTTCTCTTTTATTTTATATATACATAATAAGCATGGCAAGTTCTTCTCTTTTATTGGGGCCCACATATGTGTAGTTCTCTTTTATTATATATATAATATCATAATACTAAGTGGGGCCCACAGTTGTGTAGAGAAAAAGCATGACACTTTTTTCTCATTTATAATAAGGGCATAGATATTATATGATGATTATTATAATATAATAAGAATATATTATTAAATTATCTTATATTATAATATTTGGGGGGGGGGGGCACAAAGGTATAGTGAAAAAGTATACAACTTCTCTTCTCTTTTATAATAAGGGTACAAATATATATTTTATATTATTATTATTATATAATAATAATATATGATTATATTATATTATAATATAATATAATATTTGGGGGTGGGCCCCACAAAGGTGTTGTGAAAAAGTTTGTAATTTCTCATAATAATATTTTAGTATATTATATTATACTATTTGAGGGTGGACCCCACAATGGTGTAGTGAAAAAGTTTGCATTATAATATTTGGATTGGCCGCACAAAGGTGTCATGAAAAAGTTTATAATTTCTCATAATAATATATTATTATATTATATTATAATATTTGAGGGTGGGCCCCACAATGTAGTGAAAAACAATTTGCAACTTTCTCTTTTTATAATAGTAGTAGATAGTAGATAGTAGATATTTGGAGGTAGGTCCCACAATGGTGTAATGAAAAAGTTTGCATTATAATATTTTGGGGTGGGCCCCACAAAGGTGTAGTGAAAAAGTTTGCAATTTCTTAAAATAATATATTATTATATTATATTATAATATTTGGTGTGGGCCCTACAATGGTGTAGTGAAAAAGTTTGCAATTACTCATAATAATATATTATTATATTATATTATACTATTTGGGGGATGGGCCCCACAATGGTGTAGTGCAAAAGTTTGCATTATAATATTTGGGGTTGGGCCCACAAAGGTATAGTGAAAAAGTTTGCAATTTCTCATAATAATATATTATTATATTATATTATAATATTTGGGGGTGGGCCCCACAATGGTGTAGTGAAAAAGTTTGCAACTTTCCCTCTTTTATGATGGTATAGTAGTAGATAGCAGATAGTAAATATTTGGGGGTGGGCCTCACAATGGTGTAGTGAAAAAGTTTGCATTATAATATTTTGGGGTGGGCCCCACAAAGGTGTAGTGAAAGAGTTTGCAATTTCTTAAAATAATATATTATTATATGATATTATAATATTTAGAGGTGGGCCCCACAATGGTGTAGTGAAAAAGTTTGTATGAGATAGATAGATAGATAATAAGTGTATAGATATTATATTATTATTATTATATATATTATATAAATTTTTTGGTGGGCCCCACAGTAGTTGTACTAAAACAACCATGCAACCTTGCATCTTTTATACGGGTACCCTTATATAATATAATATATAATATAATTATAATTATAAATTTTTTGGTGGGCCCCACATTGGTTGTACTAGAGCAACATGCAATCTTGCCTCTTTTATAAGGGTAGATAGATAGATCTTCACCTTCATTTCTCTTTTTAACTACTTTCAGAAAAATATTTTTTAAAATCTCTAGAACTTAATTCCATACAAACCCACAGCCCTTTTTTCAGAGAAAACATATGGTTACATATAAATTTTCTCTCCATAATAATAATAATAATAATAAAGGGTCCTCATACAATGGGGCAGAAGAGACCTTACAATCATTCAATATTTAGCTGTAACAACTAACAAAAAAGGCCTTTTTGCCCCTACCTTTCCTACAGCATAGAGGAGAGGTTGTGTCAAAAGCCATGTATTGTTATTATTATCATAATGTAAAGAGAGAGAGAGAGAGAGAGAGATCAATGCAGAAGATGCATGCATCAGCGAAGAGTAAAAAAGGTTGGCCCGGTCAGCTAGCCAACAAAGTGATTGGGATTTGTTCCAACGTTCAGTCACGGTAAAACAAGTCACCCCACTGCCACTCTGGAGCGAGGCAAAGGTGAACAGTTTGATGATGAATGTTTCACTTCTTTCATCCTTCCAGTCAATGGCACTAATAAAATAAGAGTCAGTTTTTTACTCGAGAGGTGAACATCATCAACCTCCTTCAACCAAATTATAGCTCTTCCCTGACCATATGCTAAAAGTATGGACAAAACTTTGGATGCATTAGATCAGGAAAGTCGGGCTGATCATGCAATCTTGCGATTTTAATGGTTATGATTACATGGATATGGATGACCAATTGACCATGCAGATTAATACAATCCTAGTAGCGAACCCAATGCAGATGTGGTTTGTATGGTTCAGGTGTAAGTCTCGACCTGCATGTAAGAAGGTGGAGTCTGGGCGAGATTGGCCAATTTAATAAAAAGGTTGAATGTTGGATTGAGTCTCAACCTCCAGACTTCCTCTCTCAACTAGGCCTTTTTTCAAGTGACAGAACCTCAATTCACTTGTGAATCCGACCTCTACAACCCAACCCGCCTCTAACTGGAAGTTTATATGGGTCATATGCAGGTCAGAGTCCGAGGGCAGTCTCAGAAAATTCAACTTGACTGGCTACATGTAAAAGAAATATTGGAGAAGGTACAAATGTAAAAGAAAAGCCCATTAATTCTAAGAATATGAAGGGGTTTTTTTTTTTTATAATTTTCAGAAATGAGTGGGGGCTTCATCACCCAGACCCATGTACCTGGGTCCGCCCCTGGGTCAGACAGTCTCAACCTGCACTTTGTTTGGGGTCTGGTCAGATTTGATCTGTTTTAATAAACAATTCAGATGATAAACACCATCAGAAACCTTTTTTTTTTTTAAAAAACCATCTCAACCCATATTTTTTGTCTGCTGTTGGGGTTGAAAAGTTTCCCATTTAAAATATAAGAATCTTCAAATATGGCTGTGGATGGGCTTGAATCCATCCCATGTCAGCAAGTCTGCCCCTCTTTTAGGTGAACTTGGGTTTGAATTCTAATCAAGGATCAAGTTTCTCAGACATCCAAAACCACATCTCACAAATTAAGTATCATAACCTTTGATTTTTTAGTAAAAGCCATGGCCTTAGTAATGTTTGCATCACATAGATGAAATGTGGCATGTTCATGGCCCACTAGTTCTATCAATTAGAGGACGAAGTCGTAAATTATTCTTGTACCAAAAACCTGCTCTATCATTCTTGGATATAAATTTAAAGACCCACTACGATAACCATGTTCGAGACATAACTTGATCTTAATTTTTAGGGTTTCCATCCAAATCCGGACCTTTTCTTTTATAAGGCTGCAAACATTTCTCCAAATGTCCTCATTTACCAATTGAAAAAATAACTTAAATAAAAAAAACTTACTTTCTCTCTTTGGTCCAAGAGCAGGAGAAAATTTAAATATAAACTAACTAATTAACAAATCAGGAATTTCCTTTTGAATGATTTTGAAAAGATAAATAATCGATCAAGGGGTAGCGGAGTTGGCTAGGACCACAGCTCGGAACCGGAGGGTTCAATTTCGTACCCGCGCTCTCTCGTTGGGGCTATGTGTCCACGCAGAAGCTTGACTTACTCTCTGTGAGGGGAAGAAGGAGCTTCACATGCCCTGGAAACACAATATTTATACATAGGACCCCACTCTTTTGCGGTGCATCTACATCGTACATCTAGAATTCACCTGGACATATGAATTTTGCATTCACAGAACGGATCGATCACTAACAAACACAGCCATCACTGTCATCAAATCTATCCTGTGAAATTTTAAGAGCGTACAGATTTCACCACAAATCAGAAGTGCCAGTTTCTTCACCTTTTCTCATGCAATTAGACTAAAACACCCCAAAGTTAAAATTCAAAACGCAGACATGCCTGCAATTGAATCTCAATTCCATTGAAATTTCTCCCATTTACATAACTCTACTTTACAATATACAAATTATAGAGAAGGGTAAGCAGCAGATCAAACCCTCACAAATCTCACACCTTTTTATCTCATTTCCACCATACCCAAAACAAAAACAAAAGGTAAAGAAGGTTGCAAGAGAGAGAGAGAGAGAGAGAGACTAATGACATCTAGATCTCAACCATTTAAGAGAAAAGAAAAGGCAACTTCTCTTCCTAAGAACTACTCTGCAAATTAAAGAACCCATTCAATTTATTACACTCCAACAACGCCTTGGTATTCATCTCTCTCTCAAATCTCCATATATAATTCAAGCCCACCAAAAGCTCAGTAATGGCGGCTTCTGTCTTTGCCTGATTAGCAAAATACAGAGTCTGTAGCAGCATAACACCAGTCGGCTTAGGCACCATATTCTGCTGCTCGAAGCTCCGATCAGTCTGCCACCTTATCATATTATGTGCCAAGGGCCCCAGCCACTCCAAAATCCTCCACAGCGCCTCCCGCCACTCCGCCGCCAGAGCCGGATCGCTTGCAGAGAATCCAACTCCCCTCAATCTCGCCCTCAGCGACACTCTTATGCTCGTCGGCAACATCCCATACAAATCATCTCTTGCATCTACCCCAATCAGATGCGGCGACCTGATCATCTTCTCTATAACAATTATCAGATTTGCGTAGTGAATTGCCAACGCCACAGCTCCTAAAGTAGAAGGAGGTGGTTTCAGCAGCTTAGCGCGCTGTTCAAAGAACCCATCTGGGCGATCTTGCGTTTTAGATGTTAGAGGGCCAGATATGAAGTTGCAGGACGTAGGTGGATTTTCTGATGGATGTACGGTTGCGGAGAGCGATAGACTGCGAGGGAGAGAAGCATTCATCAATGGCAATTCGTGGCCTACTCCGAAAACGAGCTTGATTCGAGCCAAGACTGTGAAGGCCGATCTCGCAAGCAATGCAGTGGCGGCATCGAAACTTCTGTTCCAGAGAGAGCTCTCCTTCAAGCACTTGAGCTCCTGTCTATGCCAGAAAAGCTTCTCTTGCATCTCTGCCATCTTCTTGCTATTGATGGGGAATGCCTGTTCGCTGCATTGGAGCAGTTTCTTCAATGCATGCTCCGTCTCTGAGAGAAGGTCGATCTCTTTGTGGAGTGCTGCTGTGGAAGTAATGTAGCGATTCATCTTCTTCGCTTTGGATTCCATCTCCTTCCATGTGAGGACCCAGCACTGAGTGTCCTGGCCCGACTCAACGAGTTCCTCGAAGAACCGGTCGAACGAGCGAAGACCCAGATCTTCGCAGCGCTTGGTGAGCCTAGAAATTGATTTGGCTACAAGCCTCAAGCTCTCTACCATCTCCGCGCAGGCCAGCCCGAGGAGGAAAGATTCGTCGTTGGACACGATCTTTCTCACTCCTTCTAGCGATATCGCTTCTTGGCGGAGCTGGTCGATGTGTTTGTCCGAGAGGGATTGCCAGAGCTGTAGTAGCTTTGACATTAGGCCCGCGATCTCGAAGGCCAAGACACCCACGTTGGATCTCTTGTTGTTCTTCGTGTTCGTTTTCACAGTCTCCAGACCGTTCGAGATGGCTGTTTTCACCTTGATTAGCCATGAATCCAGTGCCATGGATATGTAAATTGGAAAGTAAGAAGTAGAAGAAGAATGTTTTGTTTGTGGGTTGAGGAAGACAAAGGAATAATTGAAGGGTGTGGAGTTGCAGAGAGAAAGATTAAAAGCTCGTGGGATGTTGAAAGGTTTTATAAGAAATGGAAAAGAAAGCGATGATAAGAGGAAGAGAAAGTGAATGGGAGAAGACGAGATTTTGTTTTGGTTCGTTTTGTTTCAGTTGGATGTAATGTATTGACATACATACATATACGGCATTTGAGAGTGTAGATGCCTTTTTTTTCCTCTTGCTGAGAAATCTTTTCGTTTGTAATTCATGGCCTTTTCTCTTCTCTTTTCTCCTTTTCTTTTGTTTTGTTTCTCGAAAGTATCTGGACTCAATTGCATTAATGGTAGTGGCTCGCACATGCACTGACGACAAAAAAAAAAAAAAAAAAAGTTAGAGCTAGATCTCATCACCATCAGATCAAGAACAGACCTTGTTTACTTTTGGGCCCATGGTGCTTGGATTATTTTGCCAGATGATGTGGTGTTTCGGCCCCACATCTGAACTACCGTCCTGATCAGACTGCAATGATCTTAATCCACAATTTTTGATCTCATATCCCATTGACACAGAGCATTTCCAAACAGATGATGAATGGACAATGACAGAGTGACCCACGAACCACAGTGGTTAAATGATCCTGACTGTTTGACCAATCTGACTCACTGATGAGAAGCAGTAGATAATCCGGTGTACATCCAATAGGAGTGATAAGTGCTGATCAGTGTCATCAGACACTGGGAGGATGATATACTGAACTTTAGTGCATAGATTTCTGAGTTGGGCTTCAGATATTTCCTATGATCAGGCCTGTAAATCCAAACAACTCAAAAATAAAAGTCAGGTGTGGCAACATTGCCAAATTTTACTCCATTAGAAATTAGGTCCACGGTCAAATTCATCTTATGTGCAGAAAAGTCATTATTTCAACAAGCCAGCAATGTGACTAACTCAAGAACTAAGGGTTACCCAATTGTTTGGATGCCCCCCATCTCACGCAAATACCCAGTGTTTGATCACCTGAGTTCCTCTTCCAACAAGAGCAGACTACTTTAGAGAGGGTCCTTCATAGGTCATAGCCAAGGGCCCAGCCCCCTGGCTGAATTGAAGAGAAGAGAAAGAATAAAGAGACTAACTCTTGTAGAAGTAAAATTTTGCCTGGAACCACAATACATATAAAAAAAGTTTATTTTTAAACCAACTAGATTTCATTTTTAAACTATTTGGTAGGTAGATTTGTGTTAGTAAAGTAATTGTATTATCAATCCAACAGTGTGACAGAAATATTTATTTTTTAAACCAATTGGATATCATTATTGGGGCCCTAGATAGATATATAGGAATGGCCAGGAGATTTCTCTGATTTCCTGCACAAGAGCACCTAGGTGAATAGTGGTCCTTGTCCACAAATCTAATCAGTTGTTTTTGGGGCGAGATTGGATTTGTTGTGCAATAACTTTATCATTTACAACTCATTATCGTTTACCATGTGTGTGGTCGGAGTTGGTCAAGCTACGTCTTCCCAGACATCATTCAGACATTGATTGATAAATGCATTGCACTTTGCAGTTGAATTTCTGGTCATCCCACCCCCCACTTACATTACATGTGTGTAGTGGAAGAGTCTGTCGTGCTTCTGATGCAAGCAACTACTGGGTTTTTTATTTTTTTATCACGCAACCATCCATGGATGGATATGGCACTGTTAACTCAGGTCAATGGCTTGGAATATATTTGCTAGACACAGTGCTTTTTCCATGTGCATCAGCTCCTGTGAAACGTTTTGCTCAATGTGTGTTGCTAGACCTAACCTTTGTTTTGTTATCATGTGTTGGGGGACTTGGGCTCACACGAACAGGGAAAGGTCGCTCTCCTTGAAAATACTGTTTTGGGACCACTTGGTCAACCGCAGGCTCCACTAACTTGGTCAAATGGGCTAACCACTTAGAGATGGCCAAGCTATCATTACTGTAAGGAGCCCAGTGTGACACGAGGGCTTGGGATTTCTCAAAGTTATGTGTGGTCAATCTGCTGCTTCAAATTGAAGGAAATTCTATAAAAATAAGAAGGAAATGATTGTATACTTTCGGCCGTATAGGTATCATTAGAATGATTAGCATATGCATGTGGGGGCTTAGATTTTCATCATAACCAACACTTGGGCCTAATCTTATTCCAACGATAGGTGTTGAGCTTCCATATCACCCACTAATGAGTGAAATTAACTATATAATTCTTTTTATGTAAAATATTCATGCTCCATGATGATCGGACGGTTAATGTGGCCCTCGATGTTCTGGCCTTTTTATGATATGTAGGGGATTTGAATAGAGCACTCTCACTTACACATTTATCATGTTCCCAACCAGCTGAATTACTGCGGCCAACCGTATTTTAGCCCATGATGACTTTACTTCTAAACATTATCATTTGACATTTGCCTTGTCTGTATCAAAAATACTGTATTAAAAAAACTATAATATGCTTTAGTGTAGATCGATATACTAATTCATCTACAAGTGCAATGTGATTGGATATTTTTAGTGTAAATCTATTTGTGACGAGACATCTCATCAGATATGATGAGAAGGTAAAAACTTTATTTTTCACTCTTAGTTTTTCACTATTTGTGCCATGATGAATTCAGAATAATCGTTTCCAACTTACTGAAGAAGAAATGGCCTAAGAAAAACACGTCACCACGATATGCTTTGTAATTTTTTTATTAGAACTTAATTTCTTCTTCTAACTAAAGAAAGAGGGTAAGATCTTAACGAAAGTAGGATAGAGTTAATGTTAAACAATGGTTCAAATGAAAAAATGATCTACACCCTACCCCTTTATATATCCTTCTTTCCCTTTTCCATAGCATTAATCATTACTTTTCTTTCTGCACCAAGGAAAGACACTAACACAGTAACACGCCTTAAACGTGTAAAATTTTGAAAACATCAAGTGATGATACATAAGTTTTATTATCCCTTTATCCTTGTGTCATTTTTTTTTAATAGCCTTTCTAAAGTGGTATGCTAAAAAAAAAAACTCAAAATTACCCAATAATTTCAAGTATAAAAATGATAATGCTATAATTAATATATCCATCAGCATCAATAAGTGGTTAAGTTTTTTAATTGGGTGTTATGATTTTTTTTCTTTTTCAAGAGAAGGTGCCCAATTCTGGTGAAAATTGATAGAATAAGTTTGACCAAAGGTTCTAGAAAAGCTTTTGAGGATTTTACCATAAAAAACATTTTAGGTGACCAATGGACCTAAAAGATCATTTTAACTAACATTGCACCAGATTAGTCATTTTGCCTAAAAATATTTTTTTTTTAGCACTTTCAATTAGCGTCCATCGCGACCTTAGTTTTATGACGTTAAGAGTCCTTAGCGACCCTACGGTATATACAAATTAGAACAAAATTGGCGTGTTTCCTCATGTTTTGTTTAGCACTTTCAACTAGCATCCCTAGCGACCTTAGTTTTATGAGGTTAAAAGTCCCTAGGGACCTTGCGGTGTTCACAAATTAGAACAATCGATCTCTTCCCCATTTCTCAATAGCATCGAGAACTCATGGCTGCTAAAACCCTAGAATCTGATCACGTTCTCGCCTTCCAATTCCAGTTGTAAGAAGCCATAGCCACCTCTCGCCTCCACTAACAACCACCCTCCTCCTCTCTTCTCCTTCACCACCCATCCCTCCCAGATCCCATCTCCCTCAACCCCAATTCCCTACCCGACACCGATGACCTCTCCTCCATCGTGAAGCTCCAAACCCTAGAACTCGAGTGGGTCCAACAAGAGCGAAAGGACCGCGAGATCTGTGACGCAGAGATGCGCGACATTGCCTCTTATCTCAAGATATGTGCCCACGATCACAGCTTCGCGCACGAGATCGATGCATGGCAGATGAAGATTGGGACGAGTATGGTGACAATTTCGATCGCCCCATCGATGGCGATGGCGCGTGTTCTTCATCATCATTGGCATCAACTGGGGAGCCTTGTCGGCTCTACTTCAAAGAGCTTGTGACTTATGAGGTGAAGAATACGAGGTTTGTTTCTTAGTCTGCCATTGTAGTGCTGTCTGTAACCCGTGCGATGTGCCCCTGCTCTAGATCAGGAAGCCGCTAATGAGGGCGGAGATGTCGCGCAGAGTTGTGGAGGCCAAGGCTTTGATTGAAGGGCTAAACACGGAGTTAAAAGTGCTAAACGAAACATGAGGAAACACATCTATTTTGTTCTAATTTGTGCACGCTGCAGGGTCCCTAGGGACCCATAACATCATAAAACTAAGATTGCTAGGGACGCTAGTTGAAAGTGCTAAAAAAACACATTTTCAAATAAAATAACTCATCTAGTGTAAGGTCAGTTAAAATGATCTTTTAGGCCGACTAATCACCTAAAATATTTTTTTTTGGTAAAATCCTCAAAGCTTTTGTACCAATTTCATGGAAAATTAAAGAGGACATAATAAATAGTTAACAGATTTTATTTTTTTTGGTTCAAAAGGTACAGGCTATAAATTAAATATAGACATATTTATATCATTTGTACGTGGGCACTCACTCATGTGAATGAGGCAACAGAAAATAATTGGAATAACATGATATGTAGCGATCCACACCATTGGATCCGTGGGACAGCCATAGACGAAAGATCTGCAGATTTTTACTTCCTTCATCTATGGTGGTGTAGATCATAGCAACTGTCTGAATCATTAAGCCTCGGACATTTGCTGCAAGGTATCACTATGATTCATCAGAATTATTGCTTGGGTGGGGCCCAAATGGCACGTACAGCTCGTACCAAAGGAGCATTTCTAATATAATAACTAATCAGCTGAAAAAAAAAAAAAAAGTATCCGTGTAACATAACCAATTCGAGAAGCCCTCGTAGAATGTACGAACCGATGGACATGTACTTAGTGTAAGCTCAGGTCTCAATCTATTACCTATCGTGCAATATACCATAGCATATATAAAGTCAAAGTAGAAATAGCTTTCCTCTCTACAAAAAGAGAGCAAAGAAGGTCTATAATACATGGACTCCTTTATGTTGTGAATGTCTTCCCCTCCATACGAAGTGCCTGTGCCTGTAAAGCTACAGGAACAAATTTCATACTGGGGTGATGTTAATCTGCTTAGCACTCGTCCCATGCGGGTTCTTTCTTTGACCATTGCGGTAGTTCAGAACTATATTATAATGTGCCTATAACTCATCTGAATGAGGCACTATGTAGAGGTGGGACCCCATATTTTTTATTCCCCTGATCATCTTGTGGTTATGATGATCAAAGAAGGGTCACGTTTAGGCATGTTACAACCATAGCAGGACCCCATTATCCTCCTGTCTATTGCATGTTAGTATCAATCACTGGGTTGCAGGAAGAAAGCAGGCATCCTATCCATAAAGACAGCCCTGTGTTCTTTCATAGAGGCTATTGCTGGGTGGCACAGAGAGAGCAAGCATCCTATCCGTAAAGACAGCCCAGTATTCTCGGTTGAAGGCTATTGTTTCTGGTTCATTCCTCCATACGACCCAAAAAAAGTAATCAATCAATGAGTGCCACCAGCACAAGTGCCATCGGCCAACAGACAGACATATCACCACACCCCGCCGGGCCATAAACTAAATTTCGGAATTCCGAAAGCTTCCAATCGCTAAGAAGATAAATGTATTCATCAGTGGTGGGCCAGCATTGTCTTGGATGCTGACAGTAAGACAGCCAACCTACTTGAATTGATTTTTTGGGACTAGACCTGTTCTTTGACCAAAACTAAATTACCGAGCATCTACTCTCTCTCTCTCTACAAATTTAGAAGGTCTCCTGGCACATTCCCCTTTACCAATTTGGAAGCCCCATGCCCAAGTATGTCCAAGTACCCAGTCCGGATCCCTACGACTATGCACATTTCCCTTTCTAGTAATTAAAATTGCCGACACATTAGTAATACAGTTGTCTTTGTGGCAAATCCTCTGTTACCTTTTGTTGGGTCTCTTTTCTTGTCTTCCTAGGCTGTAGCCTACCTATCATAATTTCAATCCATTCAAACACATATACCCGACAAAAGTTGGCATAAATTTTAATTTGACATTGATCATGGCATTGTTCACCATCAAATTTTATTACAAAAAGTTCACATGATATATATAGCAATTAATGTTTGAGGGTCTAAAAATAAGGCTAATATCATTTAGTCAATCTAGATGCTTGTATGCCCCCTTATTGCCTCTCAAACTTATCTGTCCACTCCATCTCTTGATTTTCAATTTTTCATACTACCATGTAAGTTCCACAGGAGATGGAGTTTTTTTTTAAAGCATCTAAAGTGGCTCTTTTGTTTCATTTAAAAAACACTAGAAACTGAGTAAGTGGAGCAATATTAATACATCCAGAGGAATTCTTCTATCATGACCACTGCAGAAGACGTTCCAAAAACCAAAGAAACCACAGCGCCAATCCCATGTCTGGGACCACAGCATTTCAAAACCTTTGGAACAATGATCAAGGTTAATCTATTTCTGTGTAAGGGGTGGGGAGAGAGCAGTAAGACTTGGCCAAGTAGCAGTTTCCACTCACCCTCCTTGATGGTGACTTCTATAACATTACTTGGATCCCACTAGTTTAGGATCTAGGACTGAGGTTTTGATGTATACATATATAAATATTGTGATGTGATAAGGATAATGAAAACACAAGGCATGAAAGGGCCGACACCCATGGCTCTCATTCCTCTCCCCCACACTCTAGATGCTTCATTTCTTCTTGCTAACGAAGGAGACTGTCCCTCTTTATCTCGACAACACACACAAGGGATGGTCCCGAACAACACAGCTACCCTCAAAGATGCCCCTCCCCTTCTCGATGGACTCTCCGCACGTGGAAATCATCATAGTATCCACGTGGAAGATGGCATCATTCCAAGTCCACACGTGCATACACTTGCATGCACGGTTCGATGTGGTGCTGGGTGTCCCTCATACACGTGTAAGTATTATCTAACGTCCGTGACATGTATTGGCAAGTCACAACCGTCGGTTTATCTGTGGTGGTCCATGCTCTCATCAGATCCCGTAAAATATCTAAAAGCATGAATGAAATAGCAGAGCATCATAAGGCAGTAGTAGTGTTAAAGTAGCGTTTGTTTAGTATATGAGCCATTGGGACCAAGAAGAAGCTTAAAGGTGACTTAGAAAAGCATATGTTCACACAGCATTATCTATTCCACATACATATGGATTCCAACTAAATGCACCTCGGAAAAGCTATTCATGATTGGTTTCAATGTCTTAGTAAGTCATTTGGCTAGAACACTTTATGCATTAGGGATGCACATGGGCAGTTCGAATCGGTTTAGAGGGAAAACCATCAACTAAACCGAATCTATTGGTTTTCTATTTTTCCAAACCAAATCGAACGGCCCATGTGCTCAAATCGAACCGAACCGAACTTACAATTTTTTTTTTCACAAAAAAAATTGCATTTTAAACTTGGTCAATCAAATGGAATGAGAAGAAGCTGTAATGAACACCAAAAAATATTTCATAATTCGTTTCAACCAAGGAAGAATACATCAAACGATGGATTAACTCTTTCCATCCATCATTCAGTCGCGTGATTGAATAGATTAGGCCAGGTTTGGCCAACTTTTCAGGCCAATGAGTTGAACAATTTAAATCTTCTGGTAAAATACACCAATCAAATGGTCAGGCACGTCCCTATTTTTCTACATAAAACCTGGACTAGACTATATTGCTTGATCCAAACCAATGAATTCAACACAAAATGAATTATTTTTTTTAGTTTTTGCCAACAAGATAGGTTCTAGTGGAACGTAGCTCCCAATTTTGAACTAACTGAAATGGGCCTCTTCATAGTTCACTTTCTCTTAGGTTAGACCAAACCTCTGTGCAGCGCTAGTAAAAATCCAATATTGCACCCTTCTTGTAAAACTTTCATGAAACATATAACATGCAAGTAGAACATACAAGCACTTCCCCTAAAGCTGAAATAGTCAAAACTCAATACTCAAGTTAATATATATGGTCGGTTCGGTTTAGATGGTTAACCGTGGGTTCAAACCGATAACCGACCGATGTAAGGCGGTTTCTACGATTTTCAAACCGTTAATCGAACCGATCTACATAAAACCGATCCGAACTGCCCGGTTTGGTTGGTTCGGTCTGGTTTTGCGGTGATACTGGATTTATTATGCATTGCATATATAAAGTAATTTAAGGAAACTTAGTTTCATCAGAAAGAGAGTAAGCTTGGGTGGTAATATTATCTTTTAATCCACCTTTTGGGAGTGTTAAATGGGCTGGGGGTCCATATTAGGTGAAACTTCAGCTGTGTTTCTAGGCCCATTAGTTGGAAGGGCCTAATTTTCTGACCCAATGTTAAGCAGGCCACAAACAAGCCTACGCATGGTTAAAGGCCCAGGACGGCTCGGCCTGATCACATGTTTGGCACAAAGCAGTACACACACACACACACACATATATATATAATATACATACATATATATATATATATATATATTATACACTTTTGCAAATGGCTGGACCTGGGCCAATTTTAAGGCCCATGGAGAATCTGGGCTGAATATAGGCCTGATAACTAAACAACCTCCATGTCAGTCCAACAAGCTTCAGCCTGGCCCAACAAAAGAACACCTATTTACTGACAATGGAGAGCTAATTCAGGAAGTTATTTTTCCACCTGCCTGTTTATTCTTCTTTCTCAATTATTTTCTTTCTCACCGTCCAGTAATAACATTGAGCAATTGTAAAAGGACATACTCTGTCCACAAGCTTAAACATGCAGGTCCCATGTTTGACAACCCAGGCCTTTGATTGGATTGGACTCAACTGTTGATATATACACATCCATTTCAAGGGAAAAAGAGGATAGACTAGCTTTAGACCTATTTGTCACTGGGTCTTTGGAAGATCCACTGAGTTCCCAATAATCAAGCATAATGGGCCAATTTCTGTCAAGTATGTCCATGCTATTTTCAATTCTGTTTCCAGAAATATGGCATGACTAACTCATTCATCCATAACAGGTTACAATCACAGGAAACAATGGTTTAGGGTTTTTCTTCTCAGCAGTTTAGGATTTGGATACATTAGAGCTATCCTTCAAGATTCAATGTATAAATGCTTCTTAAACGACAAGATCATAATCTGTCATCATCAAACGAAAAGGTACGGTCTATATCGAGTCCAAACCATTTGCTATGCGAATGTGATACTTGAATACTTTAAAATAGGCAATATATCATCATGTCTTATCATAGCTGATACTTTATTTTTTACGTGTAAAATCCATATCATGTAGTGTTGTAGCTTTATCTATACTGTATCTAAGCAACGTAGCTTTGAGCAATCCATAAATGCATGTAGTATCAATAAAAATGGCCCCAGTAGCATTGTTGATGAAGGTCATCCAATTCCATCAGATAAAAGTGCAGTCAATCTCATCAAACATTCCTATCCATCTGAAATATAAATCTGTAATGCGGCTTTAAACTAGCTGAAAGTCATTTCCAAAGTGAAAAAACAGTAATTAGACTGTCCATTCTAACTATGTCATATGCTAGTTGGTTTTTTTTTTTTTTTTTTTTTGGTAGAAGTCATATGCTAGTTGTTAGAAGGAGGATTGCGTTGGAAGGACAAATCAGATCCTTATGTCTCATGGAAGTAGAAGTGTAGAACTCACAGAGCGGCCTCATATCATGAGTTAGATATGAGCTCTCATTAATGATGATCTTGTGATCTTGTGACTTGTGAGTGTCCAGTAGATCCTATTTTGAACTTGGACTATATTTATACAAAAGAAGATTATCCAAGACTTCCTTTTCTTACCCCCCCCCCCCCCCCCCCCCCCCCCCCTATTCTTTATTTTTATGTATGTTCTCACCTATGATAAAGATGGCCCTACCATTATTATATATTAAAGAGAAGGGTTTAGAATTCGATTTTGACTGATAGTTTTAATTTTGACCGGAAGTTACATTACTTCTTTTTTTTTTTAAATCTTGCATGTTCTCTTCCCACTCCTATCATATGCAACTAACTACTTTATAGCTTTATCAAAATCACTTATCTACTCTCCATTTTTCTTCTTTTGCAAAGGCTCTGGTTTCGTCCAAATTCTACCAACCCCTTTCTACTCCAATTCTCATTTCCTTTCTACTCTAACTCTCCCATTTCATTTCTAAGCCACCAGCATTTGGATTACATAAAGAGGTACTCACAGCCTTTTTTTTTACTTTCTAAATACTATGAATTCTTTTAATACTTGAGTTTTTAGTTTGCAATGTTGGTCATATCCGTGCTCAGCACGGGTTAGTATGCTAGTAGAGAATTAACATGGTTCTTAATTAAAAACTGTTACAATCATTATCTACCATTGGGTTTAATTGCTTCTATAAAAATTGTTTTATATGAAACTATTAATCTTGAAGGCTTTGAAGTTAAATGCTATAATGGTTCATTTCATTAGGCTAATATTGGGCCCACCATTAACCTCTGTCGTAATTTATCCATTACACTTTTCCATTGATATCCAAATCTATTTAGTAATTTATCTCTAGTTTGGGCACAAAGAAACCAGTTGGTAGAATGCAAAAACTCATGTCTAATCCAAACCAAACGAGTCTGGCTTAACCTATAAAAACTTGAGGAGACACACCCAACTCTTTTTTGGGAAAGATTTTAAGTAAGTCCTTTAGTTTTTTAACACAAGTTTCAAAACTTTTCAAATTAAGGCCTAAGTTTTCCAGTAAGTTTTTAAGTAACTACAATTGGTCATTTAAAAGTATTTTTTGATAACTTTTCCCTTGATTTTTTTAAAATACCCAATTTGCTCCATTTCAAAAAGGAAAAACCAATTTGCCCTTCAAGAAAACAAAACCCTCTATCACATCCTCCATCTACTTCCTTTCCTTCACCAATGCCCTTAAAGTGATCAATGACAACTAGCATCTGCATGGCGATCGGCGGCATATAGTGATTGTCGGTAGCGTAACATGGCTTTAAATGAAGGGTAATTATATATATTTAAAAACATTGAGGGAAAAAGTCGCCAAAAAATATTTTTAAATGATTAGATGTCCTTAATTAAAAGGGGCATTTGGGCGGAGGTCCCTCGTCATTTGCTTTTATAGCCTAAGGTCCACGATATGTTATCGTACCGACGGAAGTCCTCTTATAAAAATGAGGCAGTGAAAAAGACAAAAAAGCCCATGTACATGTTAGCAAAAACATACCTCAAACAAATTTATCTGAGTTTTGACAAAACTCAGATAAATTTGCCAAATGAGTTTTACAAGAAGTTAACATAAGTTTTCAGAAAACTTAGATAAATTTCCTACACAGGGGTAAGAACTAGTTTTCCAAGTATCCACACTGACCTCCATTTTCTGAGCACTTGCTGCAACTGGGTGAAGTCCAGTTGAGAAGAAAACCCCTATGTATCATCTCCAAGTAATTGTCGTAGGGTTGGATTCCATCATAACAGGTACAGAGGCATAAGATTGGCATTTCTTTGGGAAATTCGAGGAAGTCATCAAGCTTCCAGTAAAACTCAACCTTGTAAAATCATGATGTGTTTGGTTGGAGATGCAAGGAATTGGCTGATATTGGGGTAATTGTTCTTGGATGCAATTGTAAAAAACTAAGAGGTTGAGGTTGGATTCGTCAGTTGGGTTTTTTTTATGCATCAAACGCCACCCAAAGCAGCTGATTTTGTGCAGGGAGATACCATTCTAGATCATACTAGCCCAGTCCAGTTTGCAAACTCTAGACTTGATGATATTTCAAGCTGCTTTCAAAGAGACCCGCCCATTTGGAGACACTTTCTAGCTTACAGTATCTCTTTCTGATGGGTTTGGAGAGAGGTTAGAGGTAGCTGATGACCAAAAGTTGTTCGAAACTCAGATAAATTTGTCTGAATTTTGCCAGAAACTCAGATAAATTTGTCTGAGTTTTGCCAGAAACTTAGATAAATTTGCCAAAATTTATCTGAGTTTTGGCAAATTTATCTGAGTTTCTGTCTAGTTTATCAAAGATTCTGAGAAATTTATCTGAGCTCGGCGACACCAAAAGTCACAATACGAAAAATCAGATCATAATAAAAATCAAAATCCACAACAAGAACACTTAATGATCACGATCCAATCGAGAAATGAGAGAGTGAAAACAAGAAAAAGAGCAAATTGCTCTCTTTCAAATCAATTGGAGAGAGAGATTTGGAAGAGACTTTAGATGAAAGAGTAAGATAAAGTAAAACCGTTTCTATCTTTAAAGAAATGAAAGAGAGAAAATCGAAAGTCATGGTGGCGACGGAAGGTGCTCTGCAACGTTACTCCACAACCATGGAAAGGAACGAAAAATAGAAAATGAGAGAAGAAGGAATGAGTCATCTGGCACAACAGAGAATAAGAGCTAACTTGGCATATGAATGAGGGTTGAAAGGGGCAAATTTGTCATGAAAGTATATGATAGGGACCTCTCACCAAAATATCTCCAGCTGTCTGGATTGTAGACATTAGAGAAAAAGTAGTTGTCCTTGATGCTTTAGAAGACCATGCTGAAGGACTTTTGGCTAATTTACCCTAATTAAAAACTTACCGGAAAGCCCTAATTTGAAATTTTTGGAGACCTGTGTCCTTTTTTAGAATAAGGTAAAAACTTAAAACCTTATTTGAGATTTTCCTTTTTTAATAACAACGGCATTCCTTTTTCCCCACTTTTATAACGAAGGTATTCCTGTGGTATTAACCCTATAGACTAATCCTTCGGGTACACACGCTCACGGCTCACCCTACAACCCTGGAGTGCAAACCTGCGCCTCTTGCCGAAGAGCCAACACCCAGACACACCCAACTTAAAGACCTTAAGACATTTCTTACCATTTTGTTACTGGAGTTTCTTCGATTCATGCCTGGGAATATCTGAGATGTTCACACGTTTTGTCCGGAGCAGTGAAAGCATGCTTGCCCTGGGCTTTTGCTTATTGGGTCTTGTAATCAGGCCTGAACTCAGCCCAAAATCTTCAAATTCAGTCCCTAGCCCAGTCATTTGCCCAAAGGCCAGATCCAGCCCAGTCTTGGAACCAAAATTGGCTCCCATGTCCGGCCCTTCGAGTTCGGACTCTTTTCACACATACAGACCCATAGCTTCCTCTCTCCTTTCTCCCTCCATCTCCTGCTGTAGGAAATTTTTTCCCATCATTACCCAAACCCTAACATTCGCTCTCTCTCTCTCTCTCTCTCTCTGATCTATCTGATGCCATGCTGTCCTGTCCCAACTCATGTGGCCTCTTCACACCCTCCATCACCAAAACTCATCAGCACCGTCCCCCTCTCCTTTCTCTCTTCCAATCTCAGCACCCCAGATTCTCTCTCCCACCAAAATCCTCTCCCAATCCAACCCCACCTCTCCTTGCTGCTTCTGATGGAGGAGAAGAGAATGGAAAAGAGAGGCCAAAACTGAGATGGGTCGAGATAGGCCCCAACATCACAGAAGCCCAGAAGGAGGCAATCTCTCAACTCCCTCCAAAGATGACCAAACGCTGCAAAGCCATCATGAAACGCATCATCTGCTTCTCTCCTGAAGAGGGCGGTGATCTCTCCCTCCTCCTGTCCACGTGGGTGAAGCTCATGAAGCCCAGACGAGCTGATTGGCTCTCTGTTCTTAAAGAGATGAAAAGCCAGGAGAATCCCCTGTTTCTTCAGGTTTGTGCAAATTCTCCATCTGGGTCTTTCTATCCTATTGGAAAATAGCAGAATTTGCCTCTTGTCTGCTCAATTGCTTGTGTTTGTTTTGGCTGTGAGTGTTTTGGTAATACATGTCAATGCTTATTTACTTGATGATTATTGAGAATCTAAAAGATTTACATGGGAATCTAAATGGTTAAATTTATACATACAATGTAATGTGTATTGCATAGGAATTAGCTATATGATTGCTAATGACAAAACAAACACATGAAATCAATTCTCATGCATATTCAATACATACTTTCAAGTTTCAAATGTGTATGTAAATGTAATGAATACATATGTATTACATTGCTAACAAACAGGCCCTGAATCTTTGTCTTGAAGAAAAATATGACTGAGAGGATCTTTACTTCTTTGATGAGCTGTTGAATAGTATATTTGGGTGTAAGCTGTTGTTTAAGACAATCAGGGCACAACAAAGAGTATCAACTGTGTCTCAAGCCTGAAGTATCCAAGCTACAGAATAGCAACTATATTTATCTTTTAAATTTCAAAATGTTATATAATGTAGATTCACGTGCATGTGTGTGTATGTCTGTGTGTTTGTGTGTGACATTGATTATATTCACGCACCTCCATGGCCCATACTGTAAGTGCCGTCTGCTCCTTCTCTCCGTCATGATCGATTGGCCAATATGGTAGAGGAATATACAAGAGGAGCATGAGGCATAGAGCCCATGGTATCGGCCTTAGTGGTCGAGGCCGCTATGCTATTTTGAAAATAGCGACGCTACGGTCTAAAACCTAATAGAGCCAAGTAATTTTAGTTTTAAACACTGTTTTTTCTATTTCTTCTCCTCAACAGTCTTTCCTAAAGTTATCTCTACCCTTATATGGTTTCAAATCACTAAAGAAATACAATATTGTTTGCTATACAAGATTCAAAAAAAATTGACCATTTAAAAAATTCACACCGCTACACTGCTACGTATCGCCCACTACATAGCGTTTTAGCCAGTGACCGCTACGCTTGCCGCAACCGCTATTTTGATCCTTGATTGAGCCTAGCGATTTTCCACAAAAAATATTGAAGGTCAGATTGTAGGACCTTGCTCGTTGGAATAGGTGTTAAGGGTTGTAGACTTCACATCTTCCTGGCCTGTGAGCTAGGCTAGATTCTGACATCCAGAATATAATGCGTGTATAGTGTGGGTGTAGAATAAAGACTCCAAACTGTAGATTATGTGACCTCCAAATGACGAGATAACCATTGATGAGTTTAAACCTTCCATAGTTCTTAGTTCTTTTGGGCTTGACCTACATACAAATATATTTTGTATTGTGCCATTGTGGTTGCATAGGGAGAATGTTACTGCTTAACCACATCATATCGTCATATTACTTTTTTTTGCCCTCGATCTCTTCAAGGGCAATGTCAGTCATCACATTTCGTATTTGGTATATAAGAATGATTTGGCACATCTAGAAGGGTGAATTTGTTCCACAGAATTTCATATAGATAAGCTTACATTAACTATCAGATTCCTCAAAATTAATGGTGGCATTGCTTTCTTGTGTTGTCAACAGAACAAGTCCACGAAGTCCAACTGCCTTGACATCTCAAATATTTTAATTTGATTTTGGTAATTTTGTCGTGTATCTACTTGTTGGTTGTTTTTCACTTTTGTGAAAATGTAGATTCCTAGCTGCTTTTGATCTGTAATTTGTTGTAGTCTGTACTTTCTGTGGATTGTAACTTGATGGAGAGCTCATTTGTTGTGTTATTTATGCCTGATGCAGCCACACAGAGCATTTCTACCAGCCTTGTCTGTGTTCCTCTTTGTTTCTTTCCGTTATTTTAAGAAAAACTACCACTAGCTATTGTAGTCTTTCACCTTAAAGCGGTTTTTAGAAAGGAAAAAAAAAAAGAGGGGGATGGTTAAAGGAACTTTAAGTTTTTTTTTTCATCATCATCCTTGGTTTTACAGTAATGGTCATCAAATCAGGTGGTAGGATCATACAACTAATTTCTGGGCTCTTGCATGCCCAATGCAGCGTTTGAAAATAGAGTTGCACATTGGCCAACAGAAACAGAAACCTATCCAAGCCTAGTCCATTTACTTGTTGGGCTTAAAATTCAGGCTTGGGGTCTTACCTGTAGGCCTAAAGTTTGGGCTGCAGCATGGGCCCAACCTAATACTAGGCCCACTGTGGTAACATTAAGCATACATGGAGACCCAACATTGCTATTGTAGCCATCAGGCAAGAAAATAAGGCCCAAACCATGCCCATGGTCCTTGTAAAACACAGCACAAATTCGGCCTTAAGCAGCAATGCTCAGGCAAGCCTTGGATGCTATGGCCCATGTGTAACCCTATACATGAATCCCTGGCTCAGCTTTAGTATACCCATGCCGCAGCCCCATTTTTGAAAAATGAAATAACAGTCACTTTAGTAGTAAATTTGTCTTCAACTTTGGATTGGCCTCTCTTTTGTTGTCATCAGGCCTAAAGTTTACTGAATGTATCATTCTGTAGGTAATAGAATTTGCCCTCGAAGAAGAATCATTTGAAGCAAATATTCGGGATTATACTAAAATAATCCATGAGTATGGGAAGCAAAACTGCTTGAGAGAGGCTGAAAACACGTTCATGGCAATGAAGAAGAGAGGCTTCACATGCGACCAGGTCACCCTTACAGTTTTGATCCACATGTACAGCAAAGCCGGCAACCTGAGCCAAGCTGAAGAAACGTTTGAAGAATTGAAGTTGCTTGGGCTGCCATTAGATAAGAAAGCTTATGGGTCAATGATAATGGCCTATATCAGAGCTGGAATGGCAGAGCGCGGAGAGAGCTTAATGAGAGATATGGAAACCCAGGACGTGTATCCTGGAAGAGAAGTTCTCAAGGCATTGTTGAGAGCTTATTCTATGGCTGGGGATGCGGAGGCAGCTCAGAGAGTATTTGGGGCGATCCAATTTGCAGGCATTGTCCCTGATGCCAAGCTTTGTGCACTTCTGATGAATGCATATTGTGTGGCGGGCCAGACTGACAAAGCTCGCAGTGTGATGGAGAATCTCCGAAGGGCTCGGATTGAGCTCAGTGACAAATGTGTGGCTCTGATGTTGGCTGCTTATGAGAAGGAAAACAATCTGAACAAGGCATTGGGCCTTGTGATGGATCTTGAGAAAGATGGGGGGTATGTGGTGGGCAAGGAAGCCGCAGAAGTCTTGGCTAAGTGGTTTAGTAGATTAGGAGTTGTAAATGAGGTAGAACATGTATTGAGAGCATATTATGCTCAAACAACGAATAAGCTGCAAAGTGTTTTCTTATAGCGCATCATAAGATGCATTATTTTTCAGCTTTTGCCTCTTCTTTCAAAGTGATGAATGATCTTTCATCTGCAGTTCCTGTTTAATAGTATATTTCTCCTCACAGTGCTGCTTCATTAAACAAGTGGAAAAATGATACATAATAGAGGAATTATCCTCAGCAGTACATTGAGGAGACTGTCCACACTATTAATTTGAACTAGGTCCATTTTCTTCAACTTTTTCTCTATATCGATGGGAGTGGCCATCAGATGAATCAATGGATTGGGAACAAGACACCCTATTTTTCATGTACACAAGATCCAGAGATTTGATGGATATCTTGAGGATAATGATTATGGTTGATGGACTGACTAAGGCATGGCCCACCTGGGGACGCATATGGGTACGGAGAGGTGAAACATGCAGGAGACCTAGATAGAATGTGGGTGAAATTTCACTTGGATTTGACAAAAAGACAACTTCAAAAATTTTGAGATCAGCTCCTGATTTGATGTTTTATTTATTTTATTTTTTGCTGCTTAGATTCATTACTCCAGAAGTGGGCTTCATCGACAATTGAACTTTTGTGAACCATTGAACTATGCCCTATTTTGAGCACAGGATATAGCAATCAGATGGAGTGGAAACCATCTGAATGGGAGCCATTGGTGGCCCACTTTCACTGTGGAGAGTTCTCTACCACCGCTTACATTGGCTCACTGGATCAGTTGGGATCATCATCTCCACTTTCATATAGTTTTCTCTATAGCTGAAAGTGGGCCACTGAGGCCTCCACAGAGGCATTTCAAGCATCACTTACGCCATCTGTTTCCCTAGTAACTGCTGGATTGTCACATACTGTTTGGATGATAGAGATACCATTATGCATGGTTCATTCAAAATTTAGACTAATCAACAATTCAATTTCTTTTAATAGCATCAGCAATTCTGCAAATACCCGGGCCATTAGCCCTGTTCTTTGTACACAAAATCAGTCAAATTGGACTATGGAATAGACCACCAACCATTTTCTTTCAAACCACCCTTAGCCCAGATGACAGACAATGCAATATACCATGGAATCATTTGTTAAAGGGAGGAGAAGACCTATGCCTGCCGATAAGATGCTGCTAAACGGACCATGAAGACTGCATTTGCTGCGGATCGAGAAGCGTTGATAGATCATAGGAGGTTGGCAAAGCAGAGGCAGATGGCAGGTCCGATACCGTAAGAGGCAGTGGTGGTAGAGATGGGAGCCCTGAAGTAGCAAGGTGTGCTTGCATGCAGGCTAACTCAGCTTGTAAACTCACCACCTATGCATTTATAGTACATACACACCCAAAAGGATTCAGTTAGCCTTTCTGTTCTATTCTAAAAATAACTGAAAAGACGGTATGATTCAGTTAGCCCTTCTGTTCTATCTAGAGAAAACAAACTGAAAAGATGGTATTTGGGAAATAAAAATCAAGGCCTTAAGATCTCATCACACTTGTTTCTATATTCTAATTGTACCTGTTGCTGTAAGGCCAGGAGGTTGGCAACGCAACCGTAGACAGGGTCTCGAAGGCGCGCCTGGGCCTCGTAGCAGATGGTGATGACCGCGTCGAGACGCTTGTGCAAGGGTATCTGCAGCAGCAACTTCGATACGTTGCTCGCACCGAACACCTTGTGCACAGCTGCGAACTGCCCTGCGCCCTCCTCCGAGTCAAAGTAGGGCGCGAACACGCACCCGCTAACGCACTTCCTCCTCAAGAACTTGCACGCCCCACAAGGCCCGCTACTACAACCATTCCTACTCATCTTTCTCCTGTGAATTTAGATTTCCATTGAATTATGGGAACTTTTGGTGTGTGGGGTTTGTGGGGTTGAGGGGAGAGAAGGGGGAATTTGAGGTATGGTTACAGAGAGGTTTGGGAACGAAGAGCAGTAGATAAAATGAAAGAAAGGAAGGGAATAGTTGGGATTAAGTTGTTTTGTTGAGTTTTTCTAGATTTGGTTGTGGGTGGTGTTGTCTTCCTCTTGTTTTGTTTTAGGGTGGTTTTGTGTTTTTTGTGTTGTGTTGAAATCTTTAAAGCAAAGGCAGAAGGGCAGCTAGCTAACCCCTGTAGCAGCTTGCGTGAAGCAAGCATGCGATAGCAGCAACTCCCAACCTCTACTTCTCCTAATTTTACTTTCTCATGCCTCCCTCCTCCCCCCACGTGAGCACCTCTCTCTCTTCCTCTCAAAAGCTTTAACTGTAATATCTACAGTGTCAAAACGTGGAGAAGGATGGTTATAAATCGTGCGTGCTAAAGTTGAAACTCAATCCATCAAATTTATAAGTGGGACCCATTTGAAATCCAGTCCGTTAAATATATTTTATATGCGGTCGGTATCTCTAAAGTCTTTGATCCAATAGGGCTAACCGATTAAATAAAAATAAATACACACATGGCAAATCAAGGGTGGAACACAAGACATGGAGAGTAAATTCATGCCTTATAATGCCCCTCCACCAACTCAGATGTGGGTATGTCAAATTAATCACTTGAAAACAAGCTATTTGACTTGTTATTTTAATTATAGAAGTTTTTTACAAGGGTCAATCTGAGAATGAGCATAACTCAATAAGAGTAAAGTTTTACGTGATTACAGCTCAAGCTGAGCAGTTATTATCATCTGTTTGGATTTCAAAAGTGGGGACCCTATTGTTTCATTTCATTTCCATCTCAGAATCCGGAAGCACTGGCCTCAGGCGCCGAATCAACCTGCTTGTAGAAAAACGAAGCTGCTTGTCCTCAGATGGACGAAAAAGTTCCTAATCCTGTTGACATTGTTTATCGTTTTGGGCAGGCAAATCAGAAAATTGGGTGCGAGAGTAGGAACAGTTATGTCATTGCAGCAAGGCTTCCCAAGTCCCACGGTACAGACAGACATGTTGCTCTCTGTTCCAAGAAAAACCTGAATTGGCGTTCAAAGTCCAACACGCGTCTGACCAGACGCGGTATTGACAAGTGTAAGTGGTATGCAGCGGACGTAACGGTCCGGACGTGATGAGGTCATGGAAACGAGGCCCCACGCTGTTCCTATCATCGAAGAAGACGTTTCGTTTTGGTAAACGTTTTGGTGTTCATGATCCATTGATCCATCAGTAAAGAAAGAAGAAGAAACAGAAGAGAAGAAAAGAGATTCGCTGGTGTCAGTGTGGTGGCATTTCATTTCGTAAAGGCACAGAGGCCGCGCCGTCTGGTCCTGTCCTGTCCAGCAAGAACAATGTGTCGGGAACACGAAGCAACGACACGGAACAGAACCCCTCCCCTCTCCTCTCACCTCACCTACCTGAATACCTGATCACTTCACCTCTCAGCTCTTGGTTGGACTCAGATCTGGTACGAGAACTGTTCCATGCGAAATCAAATCCAAGGCTGACACCGCACATACATACAAGGAATGTAAAGTTGGGTCCTCTCCGGCCATGTTCTTGAGTCTTTCTTTATTTTTTAATTGAGGGGATTTGACATATTAATTCTGGTGTACCGTATTACCCTAATTTCATGACTAAAAATTTATTAATGATATCAGAGTCATTTGGCTTTGGTACCTTTTTTTCTTTTAACTTCTCTGTCTTGGATTCAATGATATTATGAGAGTTTAAAAATCCATTATATCCTGGGATCCAAATTTTGATATTATGGGTTTTTAAACTTTCGTGATATCATGAGATTCAAGACAGAAAAGTATAAAAAAATGATAACAAGACAGAAAAGTTTTAAAAAAAATTGTATACCAAAGTCAAATGACATTAGTGACATTATTAAATTTTCAATTATGAAATTGGGGATGTATGGTTTAAGGGGGATCGATATGTCAAATCCCCTTTAATTAATGTATGTAACAGGATGCAACACATAAATGATTATTTTTCCAAACAAGATTTTCAACATTATAAGCGAGAAGAGAATCTTACTCCAACAGTGAGATGCGTTAGTACTAACCTAGTTGCCCAAAACTTGACCCTGGGCATGCCACCTCCCCTCATCTATGTCTCCTTGCCTTACCCAAGTGCTCGATGGAGTCCAGACCTTTAGCTAGGGTCGAAAACAAACATTATAAGCGTTAATAGGTAATCAAATAAAAAGAAACACTTTTGAGATTGTTTGAACATGCACAATGCACACCAGTAACAATGCAAAAGTTTTCGTATATAGGTTGAAAACCAACCAGAAAAGGCTTAGGCCGAAGAAATTATAGATGAAAGTACTGAGGTTCGGAATGGAAAAATTAGGACAAAGATTTGATGACAACGACAATGATGATATTAGGTTTTATACTCAATGGGATGCGGCAATATAAAAATACAAATCTCGTCCTTTCTCATCACTGAAAACAAAGGGACATCGTGTTTGAGTTTTTATAATCCATTTAGTTACATAGATGAGGAAAGAAAATCATAGAACCATCTGGGTCCATTTGGCTCCTTCAACATAAAAGCAAATTATAACACTACATTATGGGCGAATGGCAGGACATTTTACAAAAAAAACCAAAGTACATGGAGAATTTTAGGGCAATTCACCCCTATATTTTTTGTTGGAGCAATGAGATAGTTCCATAAAAATTATGATAAGGTAAAATGAGTTCATTTCTCTACGCAAATTTCCCTGAAATGTAAATCACTTTAAACTTGTGCAAGATGAAGCTCACATTCTCTGATTGCATTGGTGATGATAAGTAATGAGAGGCAGTTGGGCTTTATCACTTACCCTTTTATGCCATTGAGGAGGGATTAATGCATATTTTTTGTTTTTCTTCTTTTTCTTTTCTTATATATTTTTTTAAGTGGTTCTTAAGATTTTTGAGAAATTCTTGTTTGGAGAATTTCAAGTCTACACAAATTCTTACAAAGATTTTGCATTGAGATTCATGGAATGCTAATTTGGGGAAAAAATCGTAATTTGACAGGTTTTCATGGTTTACTTTGGATGTCTTATATAGCAGACAGAGGCGGACACACGTACGTCCATGTGGGGGCGGATGCACCCATTGGACCTCGGTCCACTTCTAAACCATTAATAAAAATCCCATCTCTGCCTCAAAATTTTACATAAAAATCATGCGTCAACCCCCAAAACTCACATGAAAATCTTAGGTTTGTTCCAAAAACCCAATTGCTTGTTTGGGCCTCACCCCTCAAACAAAAAACTTGGGTCCGCCACTAATAGCAGACCTTATTACTAACTGAAATTCTCACCATTGAATGCAGAATCTGAAGAATTCAAAGAAATACAACCAACATAAATTTATAAATTTCAAATAAGGCGGATTACGGTCTGAGAATTTCACCTGTTGTCTAATTTGACTGCTAATGAGTCCAAATTCAAGATGTCAGAATTTGTTATTCAAAAAGGATTTGGGCTTGTAACAAATCTCAATTCATCCACCACCTTACATGTATTATGTGCTTGCCAAAAGTGATTCCCCATTTTTGAGAACAACATTCAGCATTGAAACTTTTGGTTAATGTGTAATTAAGATTATGGTGTGATCGAGATTCTTCAAATCACTTATAGTAAATACATATGGTCTGACAGTTCGTATACATACAATTATACCAATGCATAGATACAGGTTTCACTTGAAAGATGAGCAGGTTCAAATTCAATGACGTTTCCATAGAAGAGTGGGACAAAATTTTAGTGTAAGACCCCGCCCCGAGTTAATCAAGATTAACTCTAATTAATTGAAGTTAATGCTAATTAATCACGTTTAATGAGACTAATGATGGCTAATGATTAAGCTTGATGAGATTAGTCTCAAATGATTGAATTAAGCTTAATGAAATGATAATGAATGAAATTGAATGGATTGAATGAGAGTTTAGACTCGAACTAAGAAAACAAGACCTTTTTCGTAAATATAGATTTATACGTATTTTGTCGAATACGGAAACTCTTGGTACCAACGCGCGTATCTCGACGAGTACGTTAACTTTCGTAATTGGCTCGAAGTCAATTGGCAAGGAATTGGCCAAGTGAGCCTCCATTTGACTTGATTTGAAAATAGAAAAGAAAGAGAGGGTTTAGTTGCAAAAGGGAACTTATACAAGGGAAATGAACTTCATTGAGTCCATTCTATTCCATTCTATTGCAATAGAAACCCTAGGCACCCATTCCTCCTTTCTTTCATTCTTGTTCACCAAAAGAGAGAGATTTGGAGAGTTTGCAAGTGGGTTTTGAAGAAGCTTCATCTTCTTCACCTTCTTCCCCATCTTGTCTTCCATTTTGGAGTGTTGAAGCTTGAGGAAGAGCTCAAGACCTCTTGTGCTTGGATCTACAAGTAAGTAGATAACCTTGTCTTAGGATTTCCAAGTCTATTGAGTAGTTGAAGTGGCATTTAGCACCAATGGCTTATAGGATTGTATTTTCATGTTTTTATGAATTAGGGTTTGGAATTGGGGGAGACCTCACCTCAAGGTCAAGCTAAGTGAGGGATTCTTGCTAATAGACTTGATGAGGCAAGTATAATGCTCATTTATGATTCAAAATGCTAGTCTACAAGTTTTATTGAGCTATGAGTTAGAAGAGTTGGGTTCTCAAAACCCTCTTTGTTGTAGAAATGAGATTTTATGGATTTGTTTGAGTTCTATGGATTTAATGATGGAATAGAAGTGTTATTTGTGTTTAAATGATGAATGAGGAGAGGATAGGAGATCCTTAAATGTGTATGCAGGTGGTGGTTGAATGGGAGAGAAGAGTAAATGTTCAGAATTCCGGATTGGAATTCTGAACAGTTCGCTCGAGCGAACCATGGGTCCGCTCGAGCGAACTAGTTACTGTCTGATGCAAAAAGGGTTCGCTTGAGCGAACATTATGTGCGCTCGAGCGATGAAGTTTCTATCTGACGCGAACTGTATTCTGTAGGAGTTCGCTCGAGCGAACTGGAAGTCCGCTCGAGCGAATCCCCTATCTGTTTAAGTCCGCTCGAGCGAACCTGAATACTGGCCAAACAATTATTGTGACTGAAAAATTTGGCCAATCGATCGGACCGTGGGCAGTGGGTTTTGAAATTGTGGGTGGAAAATTTGGAAACTAAATGCACACATTAAATATATGAATGTGATGTCCATCGAGAATAACACGTGCAATTAGTAACCAATGAGTACACCTACTAAGTATCAAGATTTAAGATAGAAGCGAGTAAGACCGTAAGGAACTAATGATTCTTCTAACTCTATTGGAATTATAATGACTGAATGTAATGAACCATTGAACAATGAATAAATGCAATGAATTAATGAATAACCCTGTTGCAGCAGATGACTGGGGTGTTCCGGAGCTCCGTGGTGATGCCATTGATCTCTGATCAAGATACTGGTAGATCCTACACATAGACTGAAAAGTCAATGAAAAGTCATGTATAAGCCATGTAATGAAATACGTATTGAATGAAAAATGATATTGGACCAAAGGGTCCCATAAGCCATCTAATAAATGTTCAATGTAATCCAAATGACACGAATTGAATGAAATGAATTGACTAATACTTCCTTGGGGGAAGAAACTGAACTGAATGATAGTAATTCTATTGTATTTGTAATTTAGTCATTGATTATCAATTGGCTACACTGTACAGGATATTGCATTAACCTAGATTTAATTGTCTAGAGTTGTTATACTGACAATAGACAAGTTTAGCATGAGTTATCATAAAGGTGTTTATACATTGTTGAACCGTCGTGTTCATAGTGTTATTGATGGCATTATAGGCCCGGCTGCCCCTCCCGGCCTTGCAGCGGCCGCGCCGCATGCAGAGGAAGCCAATCCGATTCCTCTAGGAGGATTGATCGAATGGGCATAGTTTGGAGGGCGTTGGTTTTGAATGTTTTGAAATTATTTTGGGAATTATTTTGATAGATACTTTTGTAAATCATTTTGAGATGTAATTAAATGTCCCCTGCATTGTATTTTGAATATACAGTGGTGGACTTTATTGGACTGTATTTTTGTTTATGTGAACTTTACCGTTAATTTAAAGTCAATCATTGTCAATGTATGTATATATTTCCACAAAAATGTACATTTGACAGGTATGCATGTTAGATCACTTGTGAGTCTTAGTCTTAACTTCGGTTAATTCGAGATTTACGGGAGTAAGTATGATGTGAATTCGCGATCCGGGTTAGGCCCCGATTAGTCCGGTCTCGGGCCCTGGTCGTGACATTTAGTAAGGAAGATTTTCACCTATGAGCGACTTGCATGCCGTGTTTATGCAATTCCGATCGTGCAACCCTCTCCGATGCATTCCTACCATTGGATAGATGGAATGGTCTATTTATGAATAAGAGTTGAGCAAAAAATCAGCCTGGTCTTTTTTTTTTTTTTTTTTTTGAATGTTCAATCAGCCTAATCCTATTACCCAAGTCCTTGATATAACTGCCTTAAAGTTTAAGGGCCATTAACCTTAGATATTTTTAATTCAATCTAATATAGTGAAGGTTCAATGAGCACAATAAGAATGGGGAAGGAGCTAGAGCTACACAGGTCACAGGCGGGTGGGCTCCATGGAACTCGACTGTACATGCAGTCAAGCTTGCCGGAGAAAATTCTCTGCCAATAAAAATATTTCCCCTAACCATCTGGAAGTCTTTCTATGTGGTGATGAGATCTGATCCACCCACTGGGGATCCCTATTTTATCTTAATAGATCAAGTTTAATGTTAGTTGGAGTTGTAATCTATCTTGGCCTCTGTCATGCCTGATCTGATGTGGGATCCGTGACATGCACGCCACAAGATTTTCTACACTAGACTTATGATAACAATTGACAATATCATCAAACTGTCTTTGCTGATCCTTTATCACAATCCAGTCAAGGTCAGATGCTGATGGGCAGGCCTCACTGCCCTGTTTACACTTGAAGCTGTAATTGGACACTAATAAGATTGACCACCAGCAAGGTTACAACTCTTATCACCAACATCAGGTCATTCCCCTAGTCTCAGGTTTTGGCTCTCTAAGAAAATCTTAAGATTTTCCATGGTCGGCAAAATCTCCTATAGCCTGGACCAACATTCTTCACTAGGCTTGCTAGTAAATCAAGTCCACACTTTGATCAGTATTCCTATTTGTCCCCTTCACTTCTGTCAAAATACCAGGGTAAAAGTTCCCGGTCCACCACATTCACATGAGGCATCTTTCAGCAACAATCCTTTACCAAGTTATTAATATTTCGGCCACATCAAAACATTCAACTCTTCTTAAACGGGAAAATTGTAAATTTCATGTGAGGCATTTGAAGCAGAAGCTCGGTGAGTGTACATTTAATAAAATGTAATTGTCATCCTATTCCTAATGCTCCTAAATTCATGTTATGGGAACCTTTGAGATTTATTTTGATATTAAAGAGGTTAACAACAAATCACTAACCAGCAGGTTGGTGGCTTCTCATATTACATACAACTACAGAGTATCAGAAGTAGTGAAGAAAAATCCCATACTAATTAATGCAGTACATTTGTTAAGCTAATAGTCAAATATTTTTGCCACATGAGCCTCCTCAGGAATATAGCCTGCTGGTTGGGGCATTGCTCTCAATAAGGAGGATCAGGATCTGAGGCCTGCCCAGCCTGTTGCTTCACAAACTTATCAGCCAATGAGCTGCTAACTGGAAAAAGAAAAAAGAAAAAGAAAAAAAAAGGTTATGCACTTAGCCACGTTGAAATAAAGATTTATACAGCACTTAGATGGGGCTCTTACATGGGATGCATGACCATATCAAGTGTGGGCAGGGGCAACCCATGAAATTCAACCTAGGGCCTGTTTGGATGTATGGTGAATTGAAGTATGGTGAGGTGAATAATCAAATCAAGAGAGAATAAAATATAAGGTGTTTATAATGGTGTTTTATTTTTAGTTGTTTAGTATGGAATCTTTTTGACTTTTTGTATAGGAAAGTAGAGTTTTTTTGTTTTTTAGTGAAGAAAGGAGATTGTTTTTTTATTATTTTTGAAAAATTCGGAGGGAATTTTAAATTTGTGTACTTTTGATATGACCCCTTGTCATTTCTTGTCTCGATTCACTTTACTTTACTTTTACTTTTACTTTTCCTAGTTAATTGCCAAACACGCCTTAGGGGTTCTCTGTAAAAGAGACATTGGGGAAGAGCCATGTGTGTGTGTGTGTGTGTATATATATATATATATATATATATATTAGTTAAGAATTTGCAAGGGGATTTTAAAATTTTTAAACTTTTCTCAGATATAGATGGAGCTTCAGCACACCCTGGACCTTGTACCTCGATCTGCCTGTGAGCGTGGGCCACCAACTAGTTGAATCATTTTTATCTTTTTCACGACATGATAACAACAATAAAAGTTTCCCTTTCTGAGAACAAACAGAAACAAATTGAAGTCTCCAGTTTGGGCACAGACCCCAGGCGACAAAGTTCATAGTTTCCACTAGAAGAAAACAACCCAAAGGCAGCAGTGGAAATGGAAAGCAGTCCATTCAACTCCACGGCAGCAACCATCATGCATTCTAAAATTTTGTTTGGCTTTTTATAAGCACAAATAAGAGCAGCTCCATTCATCTGTCGCATAGCAAGGAAAGAAGAAAAAGGTAAAAGAAAATTAGAAGAGTTAAACTTGTAATGTAGAAGATGTCAGTCACAGAACTGGCTCGTTACCCAGCTCTTTATCTTTATGGGCAAGGAAACCAAGAGCAGCCATTATAGGGCGAGTTGCGCACATTCACACATGCGCAACTACGAGTAGAAATGCAGGTTTTCCATGAATTGTATGCCTTTGGTAGAAATTCCTGCTCATAGTTGAAATACATGAGTGGGAAAAAATACCAACGAGGAAGCAGGAAAGGTGAAAAAGGAGTGAGAAAAGAAACCTGATCTACTTATAATGTTACTTTTTGCAAACAACTCAAGAACACACCTGTCTGATACTCTGATTGATTCTCCTGCTAAGTACACAGATTGAGGCATTGGATCCACGCAAAGTGGAGTTGTTTCATCTATTGATGGGATGACGTGAACTTATAAATAGGGATGACAAAAAGGACCTTACGTCCTATTTCTTTATTAAAAAATTTATGATAAGAATTTGGGATGTTAGGATTTTTTTTTTCACATAATATGATCCAGAAGAAAGAGTCGGCGGTATTTGGCTTCGCTGGACTGACAAGGCCAAGATTTATGAACCCCTTTCCATGTCTAAGCAAGAACATGAATGTTTGCTCTCTATGGTTTGTGCGAGCCCCCAATATTTCGGACCGATATTATTGGGGCAGGAGTTTCAAAATATTGCAGGTGAATGGAGTGGTCCGTGGAAGGCGGTCCGCGATTTTTAATTCCATCACTATTTTTATCTGAAAAGTGCAGAGGTTCATGCGCTTTTTCCTTGCTAATTGCTTTAATGGCTTGTTTGGTAGGAATTTCAAATTCCCACCAAGAGAATGGATTTGGAATTTCACTTCAAACGACCTAAAAGGTAGACCGTAAAGTAAATGTTCCCTCCCAAACATGAATTACTAGTAAAATTTCGTGCTATGCACGAACCACGGAGCCACCAAATGCACAAACTTTTATGAATTATTTTTATTAAATTTATTAATTATTAAGCTTTTGAGTCCTACTTTTTGTTGCTAATTTAAGATGATTCAAAACGTGTGTCCTCATTTGTAATAAGTTAAAACTTAAGACCTTATTATAATTTATATTCATTAACTCTTGGTTAATAAAGTTTGTCGCGTGGAAAGCCCGCATACTTAAAGTCCATCTATCTAACTAAAAGGAAAGTCATATACTATGACTCCTTCTCAGATGGGTTATTATTGCCTTCATTCATGTGATGGATGAGATGGGATGGAAATTAATTTTTATGCAGTTGGGACCCACATTTCATGTGATTAGGCCCATTGTAGTTGGGACCCACATTTCATGTGACTAGGCCCATTGCTTCACAGGTGGGTCATGACTTTTATGCCCATTACAGCATATTGTTTACTAATTTAACTTCTTTCACCAAACATTATACGTGACCGAGCATTATAAATTACCTTGTAATCTATAAGTTAATTAGTGCATTTGTAAAAATACCCGTGGTAATCCAAGACATGGATCTAGATGTACGCAGCATAACAATTATCTTAGACCCAATATTGTGTCTTGAATTAGACGCAAATCTAGGCTGATTTAGACCCAAAAATCTAGCCTAGACCCAATATTCTTTCTTGAATTAAATCCCAAATCTGGCTTGATTTACACCCAAAGATTTGATCTTTTTTAAACCCAATATTATGTTTTGAGTTAGACCTAAAATTTGGCCTTATTTACGCCCAAAAGTAAATGCTCCCTCCCAAACATGAATTATTGGTAAAGAAACGGGATAAAAGTAATATGTAAGGAGCCATATTCACCATAAGATTGAACCATGCCATGGGATGAATTCAGCTCCATTGACAGGGGTTGCTTGATTCGACTAGTGAATTACTACTGCAGTTGATTTTGAAGCCCATCACTCTTCACTTTTCAAAAGTTAGTAGATCAAGTCAAAAGAATGTACCATTTATATAAGTAGGTCCCATCGAAGAGTGTATCTAATCATTTCCCCAAGAGGAGTGATTGTATATGCTTAGCCTCATCATTGATATGATAAGGTTGGGAGCCATGCTACTTGTCCCGGATTTCATGTCCCGGGACAAGCACGACTCCATAGGGAGGGGCATTTTGGTCATTTTTAAAAATGACCAAAATGCCCCTCCCTATGGAGTCGTGCTTGTCCCGGGACATGAAATCCGGGACAAGTAGACTTTCTGTAAGGTTGGGCAATCCGTAGAATGGGTCCACCAACTAAAAGGCATGAATTACTCTTCTACGGCTGACATTTAAGCTCATATCCTATCATGTTAGTAGCTTGAGACCCAAGAATTTGCCATTATCACAAGTGGGTCGTATATACATGGATTTGACTCGTCAAACGTAAGTACGTATTCTAATCATTTCGAAAATAATGCTTCTACTAATTTGTAGATTCACCGTCTCAAAGTCTCCGGCCACTGCCTATCCTCGCCTAGGAGGGTTATAATCAGAGCCCATTAGGCCGTAAGAAAGCCAATCAGATTCCGCCACATCACTGTAGTGATGCATATGGATTTGAGTAGGATTAGGGCCTTCATGCTTTCATTAGATATCAAGTATCACATATAGTTTGCATTCTTAGCCTAACAAAAATACATTGAGTTATATCTATAAAAAATCCTTCTTTCCCCTCTAGGACTCTTGCATGATATGCAGGATTCTAACTCCCTGCCATTCAAAATCCCGCGTGAGTGATAGATGGCAGTGTAAGGATTCAATCCCGCGTGAGTGATAGATGGCAGTGTAAGGATTCAAAAATACCGCATACGTGATTTGTGGGAATTGAGTAGGTAATAAAATTATATGTATTTGTGATTCCAAAAGGATGCTACATCCATGGATCACCTCCGGTAGCAGACAGATAAAATACAAAATATGAAAGAGATAAGGTGGATTGCCAACTTTTAAGTCTGGCCGTACCAAACCAGGGTAAATGAGGAGGGTTGCATTAGAAAGTTAACAACCAGTGTAAAACTTTTGTCACAATTATTACATGAATTTTGAAAATGCAGAATAGATTGGAACAATAAATATTAGAATTCATGGAGCTCACTCTTACATAGTTTGGGGGGGGGGGGGGGGGGGGTGGGGGGGAATTTTTGATGATGAATTACAAACTTCCAAATGAATCCAATGCACTAGTAGTTAAATGTCAGGACCCTTCTGAAACCATGCTTATGGTTGAGTAGTGTTATTCCTTCTTTTTTTTTCATTTTTTTTTACGGTAAAAATGATTGAGTGGTGTTGGCACCATAGTCTTCTTACACACATGCCCATGGATCAATACTTTGGTCCTCAAATGAATGTCTCACTCACAGACCAGTAGGCCACATAGTAAAAAAATAAAAAAAAGATAAAATGTTATGACCCTTTTTCCAACCTGGCAACAACTCTTCAATTGTAGAAAACAATTGACCGTTTTAGAATATAGTTGAAGTTTTGTCCAGAGTCTCCTGTTTTAGCTTTAGTACTTGCTTTTGATCTTCTAATTCTAATTAATAAGACACTGTGTTTGTTTTCTCATCCTTGCAATACAAGCAACACATAAGAAGGAAGAGACTAAATACAGTTATATGTACCAAGATTAAGTCATAAGCAAATTAAACTTTCCTCCAATCAAACCAGAACCAAAAAGACCTGAAAGCTATTAAAGGTGCATAAAGATAAGTAAATAAGCAATTTTACAGTTTACCTTCATTTCCACAAGATCCGAAAGCTATTAAAGCTGCATAAAGACAAGTAAATAAGAAATTTGAGAATTTACCTTTGTAAGGGGTGAACACCCCCCACAGGGAGATAGGCGGGGCCCAGAGCCCCGGGCCTATTGTATACACTTCAGGCGTCAGGGAGTAGCCCCTAGCCCTATTCATGCATTTGTCCCCAGCTGCTGTCAGCCAGGGGGCCTCCCCAGGAATTCTCTTATACAAGAGGTTTCGGGTTCGAGTCCTGGGGAGGCCCCCTGGCTGACAGCAGCTGGGGACAAATGCATGAATAGGGCTAGGGGCTACTCCCTGACGCCTGAAGTGTATACAATAGGCCCGGGGCTCTGGGCCCCGCCTATCTCCATGTGGGGGGTGTTCACCCCTTACAACCTTACATGTTCTCATTAACAGCCCAATCAAGTGCCCTTTGAGCTGTCTCAACCAAGGGTGGATGCTCGGACAGAAAAACTACATGTGAAAGCTTTCAAATGTCTTTTATGTATGGGTCATGGAGTGGCCAATAGCTTTCAAAGCCTGATATGTGAAAGCTTTTGATCTCAAGATTGGCCTCTGATCCATTTTTATGTATAGGTCATGGACTTGAAATGCCGCTTTTTTTTTTATAAGTTAAATACTCAAACACCCACCTAAACACACTTAACCCCTACACCTCACTGTCATCATTGTAACCAAGAATTGATCACGATTGATTTTATAGAAGGGAGGTGCCGTGAATTAATCTACCAACTAGTGGATTGGCTCACCAACGGAGCTTCCAATGGATTTTGATTTGTTAGAAGGAATTGCATCCGTTACAATTCAAAATATTTTGGATTAAATATTATGTGTTGGTTGAGTTGGACGCTTCATTTTAGGTGTTAGGAAAGCAAGTTTGATGTGATCAGCTTACAAGACTGCAAAACGCGTTACAATTCATCCCAGTTCTGCGATGTGAGGCTGTGAATCTTCCTTCAGGTTGCCCATAGAATCACCATCATTATCATCATCTACAAATCCCCCAATGTTGACTATTATTGGGCACTAAAATATGGCAAAACAAATAAACAAGTGTGTCCAGTTTCGGGAGGAATATTAGAATGCAATCATCTCTCTGCTTCCAACTCTGTGACATGCAACTAAAAATAAATTTGATAAATAAGCAGCTGTAACTGCTTCGAATATAAAAGCAGTCTAACCCACCACGTGAGGCCCAGTGTAGCCACCTAGGTCCAAGATGGATGGTTGCATATGGCCACTATGACATTACTAGTTAGGGGTGTACACGGATCGAATTGGTACGGATTGAGCCAAATCCATCACCAATCCGTTACCTACGGATTGACGGATTTGGAATCCGTCACCAATCCGTGGCTGTTAAAATCCAATATAATCCGATCTGTGAAGTATCGGATCGGATCGGATTAATTTGTTCAATCCGTTCAAACTAATGTTAAAAGAAAAATATCAAACATGCTGTAAAAAAATTACATTTTGATCCCTTAAATTTTTTTTCTTATTTTAAATTTAGACACCTTAATTTATATTTAGATCCCTTATATTTAATGTCAACGGATTATGTCGGATTGAATCCATGGATTGAGGGTGAAATCCGCCACCGATCCGTTGTTAACAGATTACAAGATTTTTAATCCGTTACCAATCCAATTACATTTGGATCAGATAAAAATCTGCAGATTGGATCGGATCGAATCGGATTTACAGATCGACGGATTATTAGTACATCCCTATTATTAATTGTATATGATGAGTAGTTTTCTTGAGGATATGTATCTTCCCACATGTGGATGCGTAAAGTTATGTGCTAAATTGAGGGATGCCTTGCTCTCTTATCACAGGCCCCATCTGTTGGAGGAAAACAGTTTATCATTTTTGGGGTGAATATTTCACTCATGATACTTTAGTTGAAGTATCCATATAAGTTTTCTCTCTCTTTTTTTTTTACCCTTTTCTCCTCAAGAGTCACACTACTGAAATCCCATTGAATTTTTTTTTTCTTTTATTCTGAATTAGGGACTCGATTCATTTCAATTATATTTCAACATTGACTACAGGTGAGCACATTATCAATCAAATCAAACTATTGTAACCCAACTACTAGAGGGGTTCCACTAATCATCAGGTGGCCCACCTCCACAAAAATGTATATATAAAAAAAAGAAAAGAAAAAAGAAGATGGAGAGGTGTTTCGGAGAAATTCCGTTCCTCAACGGGGATCGAGCTAATCCAATTATTCCAATCTAAGGACGCTGGTGGAACCCAATTTAGAACGATGGATGATTTATCGGTCACAGGTCACTCGTAAAGATAAGACTTTCCCCTTCCAAAGTCACAAGTCCATCCCATGCCCTAACACAGACATAGAAAGGAAAGGAAGGCTCGCTCGCTCGCAGAGAGACAGTCACACCGGTATGTATGTCTGACTGTTGCTCAACCAAATTGAAATGAAATCGTTCTCAACTTATGAGCCCTAACAAAACCCCCTCTTCTCCCCCAAAACCCCTCCTTCTCCAAACCCCCATCATGGAAGAATCTTCAGATTCAGCTGCAGCAGCAGCAGACTCCCAAACCCCTTTCTCCCTCCCCGAAATCGTCGTCTTCCGCGACTCCGACTCCTCGGACGAGCCCGAAAACCCCAAGCCCTCCGACTCCTCCGACTCCTCCCCTCGCCCCCAGCCGCTGCCCCATCCCCCGGCCCACATCAACCCCGAGCCCCACATCTCCTCCCAATTCTACACCTTCAACCGCGACTCCCACGCCCTCATGGCCCGCTGCATCCTCGAGCGCCGCCTCGCCACCCCCGACGAGATCCGCCGCGCCACCCCCCGCCCCGTCCTCCGCTCCTGGCGCTCCGTCTGGAAGGACCGCAACGAGGACACCGCCTACCTCACCGCCTGGAAGCGCATCCAGGACAAGCTCAATGCCCACGTCGACGCCCGCGGCGGCCACCCGGTCCTCTTCTTCAAGAATAACCCACACCAGTACGTGTCCCACGTCGACCAGTGGCAGGACATCGTCACCTCCTTCCACGGCGACGCCGACCTCAAGCACCTCTGCCTCAAGGACACCATCGACCGCATCAAGCAGGTGTGGACAGTCGGCGCCAAGTTCTACGGCATCCCTGAATCCTTCATCCGCGTCTGCGTCGCCTCCTGCCCCGTCTGCTCCGATGCCTCCGCCCCGGGATCCTCTGCCGCCGCTGCCCAGCGCACCAAGCGCCGCCGCTTTGAGTACACCGAGTCCTTCGACGTCCCTGCCAAGGATGTCCCCCGGCGCCTCCAGCAGCTCGCCGCCAAGCACAAGGTCGTGCTCTGCATCCGGCAGAAGTACATTCGCTACAAGCCCTTCATGGCCGAGGTGAAGGACTATGCCTGCCACCGCGCCGGGGAGCCCGCCTCCAAGAGGTCTAGGGTCTTGAAGCGGGAGCCTTACGCTTCTAAGAGATGCGGGTGCGGGTTCCGGATTAGGGCAATTGTTCCAATTGCAGACTACAATGAGAAGGATAAGACGTTCGTGTATCAGGATGAAGGGACGGCGGTGTTCAAGCTCTATGCAGTACATTCAGGCCATGAGCCCGGGCCGCTTGATGGAAATGCGAGGATAATTCATAGGGTAGTGGGGCATAAAGGCAGTTTTATCGATGATCAGGACACGGTTTATGGAGTGAGTGGGGATGTGGAATTGGATGGGTTCGGTTTGATGGGCAAGGATGAGGATGATTCGCACCTGGCAGTTCTACAACAGTTGCAAGAGCTCAGAGCTGAAATTGGGGTGTTGGAAGGGAAAATTTCTAAAGTTCCCCATGAACTGATAAGTTCAGTGTCTCAGGAGCTCTCAGATATATTGTCAAGGGTTAAAAATCTAGGAGAAGATGTATCCCACCCATCTGGACTACTGCTGGCTAAGCAGCATTCGGATGATGTTTTGGTGGACGGTAGTGAGCTTGCGCATTGGGGTGATCCCCACCATGACCGTATTTATGGAGATGGTAAGGACTCGGAATTGATCCACGATGAGGACGACACTTTTGAACCTACCCTTGGAGGAGTCCCACCATGGGATAGGATGGAGACAGAATGTAGGGATAGAAAGGTTCTCATGAGAGACAGCTGCAAATCGGATAAATGGTTGAAAGATTTTGATGATAAAACCTTGAAAGATTTTGATGAGAAAAACATTCTGGATTGCGAGGAGTCAAAGCTAATAAAGCCCATAAGGCATGATGGGACAATAGTAACAGATGCAAATCTTGTAGGGATACAGGTCGACGGTTTTTATCAGGAGAACACAAAGTGGTATGATTCGCCTTGTGGTTTGGATCCCAGTGCAGATTGTGGTGATGGTGGATACAGACATGAGGAAATTGTGTAGGAGTATGGATCGGTGCACCTGCTAATTCTATTGTGTAAAAGATACCGTGGTCCCTTTCTTGAAGGTGGAAGTGGGGTTGTAAATTATGTATACAGAAGGTTGGAACTGCACATGCTTAGGATGGCCTTACACTGCGTGGTTCCTAAAACTAACCCTGTTGGGTTTTTCTTCACAGGATGTATTTGATGACTTACTTAACCATGCTTCTAGGCTCAGCATTCCCAAGCTTGGCTCTTTTTTGCATGGATTATTCTCATTTTGTTTTATTTTTATTGTTAGATGTTACCTGTTGGCACCTTAAATTGCTTATTTATGTCATTTTGCATGCTTTCTTCTGCTGCTTCTTGCTGCTGTTCTGTTTAACTGGACACCATATGATCTGCAGTACCATTTAATTTTATTTTCCATTATAAATGCATGTTCATTGATATCTAGTTCATTGAAATTTTGTATATGCACATATGCTATACTTGGAAGCCACTAATGATTATCTCCATGTGCTCGTGCTTCTAGTATTCATGGAGCAAATTATGGCAATCTTGCTTTCGATGCAACAGGAATGACATTCTTTTTTCCCCTGCATTATAAATGGCATTGCTTGGTAACAGACGGAGTTCCTTGCAAACGTGCAAACCAATTGAAAGGTATGCATTATTGGATCAGCAACAATTGCAAAGTGATTTTCTTTTAGCAATACTTGGCATTATTTTTTATATCATTCCAAATATTAGTCCGTCCCGTCCTTCCCCCCCTGATATTATTGCAATGACATGTCTAATATTTACTCCTTATCATGTAATTGAGTGATGACTTACTCTGTAACCATTTTTTAAACAGTTTGGGTCTTATCCTCATATTTACCTAATTTCATGATCAACTATATGATTGTTATAGGGCATAGGAAATGTACGAGTTGTATTCCTCTTGTGGTATATGAATCGAAGTGTTCATCCCATCATGTTTCACTCCAAAAATTTGCCAATTGGCTGGCTTATTAGTTGCTTCCTGATGTTTATTAGTTACCAAGTGTATCGTATTTTGATCACTAAGATATACTTGACCTATCTCGAAAGTTCCAGGGTGATGGTTGGTGTCCAGTCTGGTAGGAAGCCATATGGTTGGAAGGGATTCATTCAGATCATGCTTTGTGACATGTGAGCAAGGATCTGTTAGCATAAGCTTCGAATGAAACTATTTGGATAGAGCTCAATACCATGCCTTGTGTGAGGGCCTTTATCTTTATCAATTTAGCAGTTTTGGTAGATACTCAGGCTATTGTAATGGAACTAGCATTGGGTCACTTTGTTGGGTGCCTTCCAAGTGTTAGGTGATGCTCTTCATTACAAATGGCCTTTTGTGAATGACGAGATTGTGGCCTTTTTGTCCCATAGATACAATTATACAACATCAAAGCAGGCCAAGTGGAGTGTCGTTTCATAAATCATGGCCTAGAGAAGATTAAAGAAGGCAAGGACGAAAATCTCTCGGCACCGAAGCAGCAGTCTAGTAAGAGACCAGGGGAGGTGTACTGGACTTTGGCTGTGATGGAGATTTTCGATGTCTCTCCGGTGAACTGCCTGCCCATCACTGGCCTTAGTGACTCTATCCCACCTCTTGCGGAAATATTAGCGTCTACTCTTGGGGAGTTTCAACCTTCAGAGTCTGTAAACAAGGGATGGATATCCATTATCAAGACAATTGGATCGGGTAAAACTTGTACATACCCTTGCAAAAGATGGCTTGGAGTGTGGACTCCTATGCTTCTGATGCAATCCTAGGGTTGGGATGCAAGTGCCGGGGCACAATTAGGGTTCCAAAGAACAATCACTCGAAGAAGAAACAGTCTCCAATGAAAAATCCATACAGGGAATTTTATTAATCAATTCTAATCTCTGATATTACCAATCTCTACAATGTTATATTTATAAGAAAAGAGATTAAAGCTCTAAAAAAGCATTCCTAATCAAACTAAGAAACCAAATAATAATCCTACCCAAATTAGAAACCTAATTCTAATTACACTTTTTGCTAAAAATAAAACTAATAACAATTAAAAATCAGGATTTCATGGGTCCCACATGTGGCCCACGATTCTTGTTGCCATGACATACTATTGCTGCTGCATCATTCTCCCCAGGTTGGAAAAGAGTTCGACATCGAACTCGGCTATTCTGCTTGATGTTACTTTTGTAAATAGTGTGCACGTGAAGCGCTTCCTTGGTGAGACGAGAACGTGACCCTTTCTTTGACGGCATCGATTTCAGAGGACGGAGTGTGACTTGTTGTGCACCATGCATGAAAGTGTAGGTGTTGTCGCGCATGCCATTAGTTTCATTCTTGTCATACATCCATGGACGACCCAACAAGATATCACAACTATCCATGGGTATCACATTACACCAAACTGTATCTGTATAATCTGCACCAATGGAAAGGGTAACTGGACATGCATATCGGACTTGCACTTCATCACTTGTCATTAACCATCTAGCAAAATAAGGGCGATGATGCTTCCGAACTTTCAGCTGTAAGCGATCCACAAAAGCTTGGGAAATAATATTCTGACAACTGCCTCCATCGATGACGACTGTGCATTCTTTACCATTGACTGTTCTTTTGGAGCGGAAAATATTTTCTCGCAACTATTTCTTCTCAGTAGTCAATGTAGTTTCTTGAATGACCATGAGAGACTCAAGACCCTCATCAGGTGGAATATCCATAATTTCCTCTGTTTCATTCTCTTGAGGATCATCTTTAGGATCATCTGGAACATCTTTCACATCACTTTCAGTCTCAATGAGATGGAGACATTTTGGACATTCTGATGCACGATGCCCTTGTTTACAATTAAAGCATGTGAGTCTATTTTGACCTTCGGGCTTGGTGAAGACTTTCTTCGACGTTGTACTCTGTTTAGAACTTGCAATGGAGGAATTCTTCTGCATAACCCATTTAGCTGCATTAAGTTTTTGGGCTTGATGATGTGCAATTCCCTCGGCTTTGATAGCATGTTGAATAATCTCATCAACATTATCAAAATGCTTAAACGCCAGGATATCTTGAATATCAAGTGTAAGCCCATTAAAGTATCTGTCAACTAAGACCTCATCATCTTCATTCAAACCACAACGGGCTTGCATGGTCAGAAACTCTTCAGAATATTCAACAACTGTTTTAGATCCTTGTTTCAAGTATTGAAAACGTGAACGCAGATCTCTATAGTAATTGACAGGCAGGAATTTCTGCTTAAACAGATTTTTCATCTCTGCTCATTTGTCAACAGGGTCAATTTGCTGATATCTCCTCTTCTTTTGCAACTCGGCCCACCATACCGCAGCATAATTGCGAAATCGAGTTGCCACCAGTGTAATTTTATGACCATCAGCCGTTGGTTTATGTGCAAAAATATTTTCAACACACACTAACCAATCCAAAAATTCATCTGGCTTCAATTTTCCATCATATTCTGGAATCACAAGTTTAATACCCAAATCACGATAAACATTGAAGGCATGTGGATCTCATTGATTCCGAATATGTCCTCCATCATCCCAATGGTTATCTTCACGCCGATTAGTTTCCAAATTTGTTAATCGGGTTTCAATCCTATCAAGAGTCGCTTGCATTTGAATTTGCATTTGAGCGACCGTTGCGGATCAGTGATTAACAGTGACCGATAATTGTGTAACGGATTTCCTCAATTCATCATCATTGTGAGAGGAAGACTCTGTGTCAACCTGTCTTTTGGGAGGCATCTTTGGTTAATGCAAATTTAAAATTTGTAACTGACCTGATGTGTAGATCTGCTCTTCACGAACACGCTGGCGAAAACGGATCGAAAATCTGACACGAGATGAGCTTGATAACGCAGAAAGAAGATCTGACCGTTGATCTTGATCAAACGTGGGACGTTATTTCTTTGCTGATTGTACTGGGCTTTTGTCTGAATTGGTCAAGATCAGAATTGAATTTGAACTAAGCCTGTGATGGACTGGGCCCAAATATAAAGAAGGCTCAATGGGCAGGCACGTCCAGGCGGTCTTCTGCTTCAATTCTGGCGCCCGAAAGAAGAGAAAAAGGGGCTGAAACCCTTCTCTGTTGCTTCAACGAAGGGAGAAAAGAGAGCTGCGAGGTGGGATCAACGATCACGCTGGAGCTCGGCGACTTCAACGATGACGACAACGACGGAGATGGCTGTGGTGATGGCTAAGGTTGATGTAGTGAGCTGGTCGTGACGGTGCAAGGTACGCTCCCGCCGTCCCTGTTGCTCTTCTCTGTCTTCTTGTTCTAGTCTTCTTCTTTCTTCGGCAACATTTTTTTTTTCTGTTGGGTTCTGGAGGGAGATGGACGATGGATTGGGGAAAGATGGGGCTGGGCTGACGAACGGAAAGAGGATAGGGGTAGTCACGCCGACGATCAGAGATCGTTCGGCTTTGATATCAATTGATGCAATCCTAGGGTAAGTGCCGGAGCACAATTAGGGTTCCGAAAAAGAATCACTCGAAGAAGAAACAGTCTCTAATGAAAAATCCACACAGGGAATTTTATTAATCAATTCTAATCTCTGAGATTACCAATCTCTACAATGTTATATTTATAAGAAAAGAGACTAAAGCTCTAAGAAAGCATTCCTAATCAAACTAAGAAACCAAATAATAATCCTACTCAAATTAGAAACCTAATTCTAATTACACTCTTTGCTAAAAATAAAACTAATAACAATTAAAAATCAGGATTTCATGGGTCCCACATGTGGCCCACGATTCTTGTTGCCATGACATACTATTGTTGCTACATCAGCTCCTACTAGTTCAGATAGGGTTTCTATCCAAACTCCAGATCAGTTGCATCGGACAGTCCCTGAAGTAGCTGCTGATGACTGATTGGAGGAGTGTGAGTTCCATTCAGAGAATTCATCTCCGACTACTCTGGAGGATGGTTAGTTGGATTTCAATGACTGGCTTAAGTCCTAGATAGTGGTTTGTGGGAAGGCGGCCGGTATCTCTGTGGGCAACAACGGCAGTGACTGGGACTCACTAATCAGGTTTGCTCCAGGTCGTGAAGAGTCTAATAATGCTGCAAGGGCGAAGGATAGGGCTAAGAAAAAAGTAAAAAGAGAATTGCAGAGCTTAAAAACCTTGGTGAGCTATGATAGGAACACATATACAAGGTTGGGCAGTAAGTGTTTGAATTGAATTCGTCATAACTTAAAGGTAAAAGGTAAACGGTGTCAATGAAGATTTTATCTTGGAATGTTAGGGGTCTCGGTAGTATTGATCGGAGAGCCATTGTCAAGCTGGTGATCAAGATGCAAAAGGTTCCTGTAGTTCTTATTCAGGAGTCTAAAATTAATTCTAGGGCGGAGGAGGTGGTGAAGGATATTGGGGTGGTAAGTTTGTTAAATGAGTGGCCCTCAAGGCATGTGGCTCCTCTGGAGGTATCTTCCTTCTGTGGGATACTCGGTAGGTTGCCTCTTAGGTTCAATGGGTGGATGAATTTTCTGTTTCGGTTGTTTTTGAGGATCTGGAAATTCACAAGGATTGATTCATTTCTGCTATCTATGGTCCAGAATCCAGATGCTAGCCAGAGAAGAGTAGATTTCTTGAGGGAGTTGGACGCAATTAGAGCAGAATGGTCTGGGCTGTGGCGCATTGGGGGCGACTTTAATATCATTAGATTTCTAGAAGAAAAATTGGGAGGTTATAGAATGTCCTTTGAAATATGTGGGTTCTCTGATTGGATAAACAGTCATAGTCTTCTGGATTTACAGTCAAATGGGGCCTCCTTCACGTGGTCCAATCACCAGATACCTCATGTAATGACTCAGTTGGACAAATTTTTTATTTCAGGTGATTGGGTGGACCTCTATCCTCACTTTTCTCAGGTTGCATTGCCGAAACCAACCTCAGATCATTGCCCCATCGTTTTAAACTAGTGTTGCGAAATTCGGTTTGGACGCCATTTAGGTTTGCCCTCCAAATGAAATATTTTAGCCGATTCGGAGATTTTGGTGAAATGTTTCGGAATTTTTTTAATATATATTAGAATGAAAAATAATATATGATACATTTAATTTATTATACTAAATCAATGCAATATTTCGATTTATATGTGATAGGTTTTTTCATATGAAAGTGAAACTTGGCTAGCTTATTCATAATAAAATTTTCTTTTATTGGAATAAAATTTGATTAGGGCGATGAGGCCCATATAGTTATTTAGATTTTAATAGATGGGCGGCTCCACATTGGAGCCCACTAATTTTTCTAAGCTAAAAGGCCAAAAAGGTAATTTTACTTTTACTTTTAAGTTTTAAAAAAATGTTTAACCACTTCAGTTTTCATTTTTGTTAAATTTTAAATGGAACTGAAATGTTGGGACGAATAATTGGACGAATCGGACGAAATCATAAAATTCGGACCGAATCAGACGAATTGGAACGAATTTTGGGACGAATAATTATAGTGTCCCGTTCGTTTTGGTAGAGCAAACGAACCGAAATTATTCAGAAATTTTGGCCAAAACGAACCGAATTATGTAGCACTGTTTTAGACTCTAAAAATGGAATCATGGGGTTCAAAGCCTTTTCGTTTTGAGCTTATGGGGTTGGAAGAAAAGGGTTTTGCTCATTTAATTCGTTCTTGGTGGTTTGAACTTCATTTTCAAGGATGGGCGGGTTTTAGATTAACAGCTAAGTTGAAGAGTTTAAAAGCTATAATCAAAGATTGGGCCAAAAATAGGTTTGGAAATGTGGAGGCAGTTGTCGGATAGCGTGATTTCTCTTCGTCATATCCTAAAAGAGAAGTTTCTTACCAAAGCTAAGGAAGAGGAAATTAAATGGAGGCAAAGATCTAGAATCATTTGGCTAAAAGAGGGTGACAGGAATGCTAAATTTTTCCACAGATTTGCTTCTTACAGAAACCGTGTAAATCGGATTTCTGTTCTTGTGGATGGAGACAAAAGACTGGAAACTAAGGAGGAAATTTCTGATCATGTGTTAGCCTTTTATACAGATCTCTTCTCTAAAGAAAACATAAATCGCCCCTCTTGATAACTTGGAGCTCCCGGTGATTAATGCTTTTAATGCGGACTAACTAGAAAAGGACTTTGTGGAAGAGGAGGTGAGAGAGGTGGTCTTTAACCTTGGAGGGGATAAAGCCCCTGGTCCTGACAGTTTCCCCTTGTCTTCTTCCAAAGATTTTGGGAGAACATAAAAGTAGATGTCTTGAAATTTATGAGAGAATTTCATGATAAAGGCATACTAACAAAGCATATTGGTGCCACTTTCATTAGGTTAATTGCGAAGAAAACAACTGCCGAATGCATTGACGATTATCGGCCTATCAGTCTCATCGGCTCCATTTACAAAATTTTGGCTAAGGTGCTAGCTACCAGGCTTCAAGAAGTACTTCCTCAGTTAATATCTACTGCCCAAGGAGCTTTTGTTCATGGTCGCAAAATTCTAGGCGTGCTCATTGCAAATGAATGCATTCACTCGAGATATAGACAACAAAAGCCTAGCATCATTTGTAAATTGGACCTAGAGAAGGCTTATGATCGGTTGGATTGGGAATTCTGGCAATATTTAATGAGGAGAATGGGCTTTAGTGTCAAATGGCGGGGTTGGATTTTAGAGTGCCTGAGATAGCTACCTTTTCTATTCTTATTATTGGATGTCCAACTGGATTCTTCTGCACTACTAGAGGTCTTCGTCAGGGGGACCTGTTATCCCCCTTCTTATTCGTTATCAACTTGTCATTGGTGAAGCTCTAAGCAGGATGTTACAAGCAGCGAGTAATGCAAGTCTCATCAAAGGCTCCTTTCCCTCTAATGGTGCTCAAGAAATATCTCATCTACAGTTTGTAGATGATACTCTCCTTTTTTCTAATGATAACGAGATTCATCTTCATAATATCAAGGCAATCCTCTTATGTTTTGAAGCTGTGTCAGGCCTTAGACTTTACATTTTAAGAGCGAAATGATTGGTGTGAGGGTGAATGAAGATCGATTGACCAGGTTAGCCAATCTCTTTGGATAATGGATACAAAGCTGGATCCCTCCCATCTTCTTACTTGGGCCTTCCTCTTTGTTGTGGTGTAGCTTCTAAAATCCCCTTGGTCCCCAGTGATTGAAAGACTGGAGAAGAAACTCTCCTTATGGAAGGCTACTTATTTATCCTTTGGTGGAAGAATTAGCCTAATTAAAGCTTCTTTGGCCAATCTTCCAATTTACTTCATGTCGCTCTTCAAGTGCCTGATGGAGGTTATCAAGCATATTGAGAAGCGGCAAAGCGATTTTCTTTGGCATGGCAAAGAGAAGAAAAAATCCCAATTGATCAAGTGATCTCACGTTTGCAAGCCGAAAAAAGAGGGTGGTCTGGGTCTTAGATCTCTGAAGGAAATGAATTTGGCTCTACTTGGCAAATGGCTGTGGAGAATTGGGGATGATTCTCATGGCTTATGGAAGCAAGTCATATTCTCTAAGTATGATACTTCTAGGGATGGCTGGTTTATTTGAGACCCTATTCTTCGTTTTTTTGGTTTATGGAAAGGGATCCTTGCTGTAAAGAGTTATTCCTTAGGTGAGATTCCGTGTGGGCAAGGGTGATAAAGTTTATTTCTGGATGGACCTTTGGGTGGGGGATGCCCCCTAGCAACTTCCTTTCCGGACTTGTTTCGTTGTACCAGTTGCCAGTAGGCCAAAGTCATTGACTGCATGGAAAGAAGAGGCGAGCGTATTGTTTGGGGACTTGCGTTCCGAAGGAATCTAAACGAGATTGAGGAATCACAAATCTGCTCTATGTTGCTTGTTCTTGATGAGGTATCATCCCGATAGGGGGTAAAGACAGAAGAGTGTGGATGGCTTCTGCTAATGGTATATTCTCAGTCAATTCCTTCTTCCTATCTATTACTAGAGATGCGGTGGTCAACCATTTTAATTGGGCTAGCCTTTGGACTAAAGCGCCGCTAAGGGTGATTGCTTTTGGGTGTGGACTACGATCCTAGGAGGAATTTTGACAATGGACAACCTACAACATCGACGGGTCATCATTGTTAATGCTTGCCCCATGTGCTTGGCAGGGGAAGAGTCCATTGATCACCTCATGATATATTGTTCTATAGCCCACCACCTATGTATGTCGATCTTCACTTGGTTCCACGTATCTGGTCCTCTACCTAACTCTCTCCCATCTTTATTTGAGTTTTGGAGATTGGGTGTGGGGTCCAAGAGGGGAAGGATCATGTGGAAGGTGTCTTTCTTTGCGGCTATTTGGTCCATTTGGAAAGAGAGAAACTTGAGATGCTTCAAAGGGAAGTCATCCGATGTTAGCAAATTAGTTGACAAAGTGAAGTACTTAGTGGCTCTTTGGGTTTCTACTCTTCCTATCTTCAAAGGGATCTAGATGAATTCAATTATTCGTAACTGGAAGGAAGTAGCTTTCTCTAATCCTCACCATATGCGGGTCTCTCCTAGATGGTGCCCTCCCCCTCTAGGCGCCCTCAAGCTTGGTTTTGATGGTAGTGCTTTGGGTAATCCTGGTTTAGCGGGTCTAAGAGGTGTTATTCGTAATGAGGAAGGTAATACCATACTTTCTTACTAGGGCCTGGCCAGAATTTGTTCCATCAACAAAACTGAATTGTTAGCTTTCAAAATTGGCCTACGAGAAGCAGTTAATCTCCATCCTCATCGATTGCTTGTTGAAGGGGATTCTTTTTGCGCAATTCAATGGGCGTCCCAATCTTCAAACCCGCCTTGGTACCTGGCGGATAGCATTGAGGAGGTTATACAGCTTTCAGGTGGTGTCAATATTCCTTCCACCATATCAAACGCTTGGCCAATGACGAAGCGGATAGGCTTGCCAAAGAGGGAGTTCTTCAAATAGAGTTGCATATTTCTGTTTAGCTTGTTTTATGGGGGTTGTTGCCCACCTTTTTTGGTTTTGGTTGCTCTCCCCAAGTTTGTTTGGGGCCTTTTTAGTTCAGTATATATCTCGTACACTGAATTTTTTTTGAGCAATGAATTGTCACCATTTTAAAAAAATAATAAAAAATTCCTGCAAATGTAATGGGTCCTCATTTAACAATGAAGGGGATATAATTTTCTAAAGATGAGATACACTCCATTTTCTCTTTTTAGTTTCGAGCAAGTGGCACAGGCCAACTCATGAGGGAATGTTTATAAATACAGTTTCAAGTGAAGGTAACAGATGTTGAAAGTGACAGATAGATTGTTTAATATGGATGACAACAATGTTGAAACCACCAGCAATTATGATACAAGCAGGTAATGTGCATGTGAACTGGTTGGTCATTGGGAGAGAACCTAATGTCCAAGATTAGTGTGGGTGATGCGGATGGTGGATCGATGCGGGGCGGGCAGGGGATGAAGATGGATGATGGGAGATAGGTTCAGACCTTACGCCATACCTTTCGCGGAAGAGAGAGCAAAAGCACTCCAAATTTCTTTTCCATTAATCATAGTCTGAAGAGCCAATGAGGCCTACAAACTACGAAGCTTTAAATAGAGAAAAGACTAATCCTAGAACTAATCTTGACCGTCCAAATACATTGACGATCAGGATTATAACATCCACTAATTAAAACATAAACCATAAATAAAATAAAAATAATTCTAAATGACATCAAATAAAACAAAATAAATGGGCTAGGCCCAAAGGCTTGGTTGATCCAAGGGGACCATGGGTCTGTCCTCCATCAATGGGGCAGGCGCAAGCTTATGACGACAACAGGGAGAGGTACAGCAGGTTCTGGAAAGTAACTTCCTGTTGTATGCAAAGAACAAGGACATTCTTTTGACCGAACATCTTGTCATGATGGAGAGCATGAATTGCAAGCTAGGAAAATGTAGATGTTGAGGAATTAGCTGGTGGTTTCATCCAAAGGTGACAAGAAGACTAATCTCAAGATGTTGGCAGACCTACATTGAAGAGAAATGAAGCATGGGAAAGTAAGAAGCAATCAAGAAGAAGGAAGTGGGAAGAAAGGGGAAAACAAAAGGAAGAAAGGTAATGCGAACTGAAGGAGCTCTTTTCAAGGACTGCCAGATTATCAATGGGGTGCTGGTCGCTAATGGGGCATCATATTTAAGAGAAAAGATGTCCAGGAATAAGTCTTTTATTCAAAAGATCTTATGATTATGCTGCTCTAGAAAATCTCTTATTCAAATTAGACATGGATAAAGCTTATGATCGTGCTGATTGAGATTTTATGGAATACATGCTACATAGGGCAAGTTTTGGAGAATGTTGGAGATGATGGATCCTTGAATGTTTCTCCTCACCATCTTGCTCTATGCTTGTGAATGGGTGGCCTACTCATCATCAAAGCCTTGTCCCAACTATGTCCTGCTTTATTCACCATACCAGCTAAAGGTTTTGGTAGGCTTGAATGTATTTCCTCGCCATCTACAATTTGTTATGGATATATATATATATATATATATATATATGGGAAATGCTCCTATGAGAGACACCCTCACCAATTTGGTGAGAGATGGGTGGGGCCCTCACTTCCATATCCACTCTCACCAACTTAAATGCTAGGACCCCCAACTTAAATGTGAGGGCCCCCACCCATCTCTCATAAAGTTGGTGAGGGTGTCTCTCATAGGAGCACTTCCCATATATATATATATATATGGAAATGCTCCTATGAGAGATGCTCTCACCTTACTATGAGAGAAAGGTGGGGGCCCTCACGTCCATATCCAATGCCAACAACTTAAATGTGAGGGCCCCTACCTTTATCTCTCATAGTAAGGGGAGTGTCTCTCATAAGAGCACCTCCCATATATATATATATATATATATATATATATATATTAGTACAACAGTTTTTGCGAGTACACTACTAGAGGCTGTGGGTATGATAAAGTTAATACTTAAATGCTCTGATGCAGTGTTTGGATCGAGGACCAACACAGCAAGAAAACACTTTCTTTCTTTCTTAAACCTTCGGAGGTCTCTTGTAACTTGGTATCAGATGAATCGAGTGAAATTTTGGTGCTTTTCATGGAGCTCAAGCTTACATAGTTTATGTAGGCCTGCCGGATGGGGGCTTAGTTTATGTAGGCCTACCGGTTGGGGGCCTGTTCAACCCTTGTGTATGAAGGATTTTTGGCTTGGGTTTGGTAGTTTTCCATGGAAGACAAAATGTTGTTGATATGGTGCATGAAGGGACTGTTTAACCTGTGATTTCCTAGAATAGCCCAACATGACATCTAAGCAGGGATGGCATTTGATCCGATTTAAATGGGACCTGCTCTGACATGTTTCTATTAGAGTCGGGTTGGTCGGGTTTGGTGAAAGTATGGGTTCCAAAATTGTGACCCAAGGGGTTTTGGTTGTGTCCGATCTGACTCGCCCCATTTTTTCTTTCATTTATATCCTCAGTAGATTCTCTACTGAAGACTCCACTAAATGAAAGTGGCAATGAGTGACATATTACTGAAGGTCACGGGTCCAAATCCTAAGGGTTGTAAGAAATTTTTTTTATATATACTTTTTAAAATTAAATAGGTATGAAATCCAAACCCGTACCTATCACTATGCAGGGTTGGTATCACAGGCCGTAAACAGGTTGGGTTTGGAGCAGGGCCAGAAACAGGGGATAGTATTGGAAAATCTTGTGGTGTTTTTTAGGTATGCACCCAAACCAACACCAGACGCTCATCTCAAAACCCAAAAAAAAAAAAAAAAAGAGGAAAATTTCTTGGTTCTGCCATTGGTACGGGGCAACTCCTTTGTCAGTCTGGTCAGGTGCGGATTGGGCTAAACCCGATCCAACCAATTGCATCCATAATTCAGAGCAATTGCTGTGTGGAACATCAAATTGCTGTTTGGTGGTGCTGTGTTGTATATCCTGGGGCGTATCTGGTGGTGCTCCTGTGTAGCACATTTGGCAAAATGTGGTTGCTGTTCCATTTATTTTGTTTGGCCAGTGTATCACAACATGGTTTCTGTACTTGAAGTGCAGTAAAGTACATTATTATTTTTATATGCTTTGCTGAAGTTTGGGGCACATTTGTGTAGGCAAGTTTGCCCAGCTTTCTACCCCCGTACCCTTTTGATTCTATATCAAATTCAGCTGAATGGAAACCCTAATTCGTTACTGTCAGAATTTTTACAGTCCTTATGGCTTAAACCCCTATTCAAATATTCCCTAAATCAGACTAAACCCATCCATAACCATAGCCTACATGAATCCTAAAAATTAAATACCCTTCAGCCACCCCAAATTTGGCACTGTAATCCCTAAATTTCATTTGGTAATTGAAATGCACTTTGCAGTCCCCGACTTTACAAAATATCAGTGATGCAGGACTGACCCATGGTTCTCCATGGGTCGACCAGCCAATGGGCCCAGCCCATCTATCTCGACCTAGCATTTGGGTCCGACCCATTGAATTTATGCTATTTTTATATTATTTAGAGTTTAAATGGTTTATGTTTTAATCCTGGCCATCAATGTTTTTGGATGGTCTAGATTAGCTTTAGGGTTATTTCTTTTGCTATATAATAATGTAAAGCCTCTTGGCTTAAGGATGGTTATTAATAATGAGAATTTTCTAGTGCTTTTGGGTTTTCCAAGGTCTCTTCTCCTCACCCATGATGGGAAGTTTGGAGTGAAGCCAATTGATGCAGTACAGTCCAAAAAGAATAGGGCCCGCTGATGGGCCCCATCAAGGAATCCACTGTCAATTTGCTTGCCTTAATGAGGTTCTTAATTTCGTTGATATGATTTAGTGAGAGAGATTCTAGTAATCCTATGGAGAGATTTTAGTGATTATGTAATGGGTGTGTTTTCTTATTTAGGTGATTCCCTTATTTTTTATAGAGGCGACCTCTTGATGTAAGGCATGCTATTGATAATAAAAATATTCAGACTGTTCTCGTGAGTTTTCTTGGGTGTTTTCATCTAAGTGGCCTTAGGGCTCGAGTTTGAGGGCTCGATCACACTGCTGGAGGTGTTGATCTTCATTCATCGTGGCCATAGTTATCTAGTTCGGTTACAGGGGATCCGAATTCCGTACAGTTTGGATCGAACAATTCGTTGGTCGATTCGGCCCAATTCGGTTTTTGAAAAAACATGATTCGTTGTAGTTGGACATGTCAATACTTTTCTAAAATGGGGATAGTCTTTGAGTTGGTGAGAGGGAGACTTCTAATGGAAATCAAAATCATTCTAAATAGAAATAATTTATTTTGTACTAGAAGTTTACACAGAGAAGAGTCTGCCCAAGAAGTTGCAGACGATCAATCGTTGGGTCACATGCTCTATGTAGTATGGTGAATCCGGATCTCTGGTTCAGAGATTCACTGTTCCTTTCTTCATGTGTTAAGTGCTAACTTACAGAAGGCCTTAACGAGAATAAGGAAACAAAAAAGCTTGAAGAAGGAGGGTAGAGGAAGGAGATTAGGAGAAGGTGTTTGAATTCTTCTGCAAGTTAGCACTTAGCACATGAAGAAAGGAGCGGTGAACCGGAGATCTAGATTCACCACACCTTTGTAAACTTCTTGTACAAAATAAATTATTTCTTATAACCGAAGGAATTTTGGATCCCTTGTAACCGAACTAAGTAACTATGGTTTGGGCATGTCCAACGCAATCTAGCAACAGTGCCGATAAGAGAGTTTGGCTATGCAAGTTGATGGCCCACCAAGGGGAAGGAGTAGGCCAAAGAGTAAAAATAGATATGAAGAAATACAACTTATTTGAGGATTTAGCTCAGGATAGAGTGGAATGGAGAAATAGAATTCATGTATCCAACCCCAACATAGTCGGGATAAGGCTTTGATGTTGATTATGATAATGATGATGCTTGCGCAAATGCATGTCCAAGCAAAATTTGACAATTGGAAGAAGCAATACCTCTGACCTTTTTCTAGCTAGAGGAAAAGATCAAGCGTCCAAAGGAAAAAAAGAATGAGGATCAAACAACAAATTGGAAATTTGTAGAGGATCTTCAACCTAGCTGACATCAATGGAAATCGAGGATGAGTTCTCTCAAAGCTGGGAATTGATGTGGGCCCAAGAGGGGAATAGCATGGAATAGGTTTGGATCTAGATCTGGCCGAAGGTGTATGGGACTTAGTCCATCTGCTGGCTTGTTACCCATTAGGCTTATCCATATCTATCTTAAAGAAACTTTGTTCTTTTACAAGTTTTATAATCTATGTACTTCTCAAAGTCTTATTATATTAAGAAGCTGATTTGTTAAAGAGTCTAAACTGTTGATTTGTATGAGTCTAAAGTAAGTACTATTTGAAATTGGCTACAAAAAGAAAAGTTAATCCAATCCTGTCTGAGATGGGCATGGTTCATATGTCAAACAAACTCTAATTGACATGATATTAGGTCTGCTTGATGAGTAAACTCATTTACCTATCCAACAAACCTAAGTTGTGCAATTCTGACATGATTTGGAGAAGTTATGACATAATTAGTACCAGGGTGTTAATTATGAATCATAAGATTTGTCGTAGAGTTAGGAGCCCAGCTTGTGCACATTGAAAGTTGTGTATAAATACGTGTTATGTTTATGTTTTTTTGGACTAATACAATTAATAAACTTTTCAGAGGATTTTCTCCGAATTATGGAAATATGTGTTTATGCTTGATATTGGATGTGACTGTGGATTCTCGGATCTCTTTCAAGCTTCGGCTTAGAATTCGCCCCTTAAGTTCAAATTCACTTCTCTCCAAGCTTCTGTTTGGTTTCAACCTCGGATCTGGTTCCATCATCATCCTAGATTGAAGTTGGTATCAGAATTTTGGGCCTTAATCGTTTGGCGCAGCTATGGCTTCTCAATCCTGCATCATTGGACTAAGCCTGGACTAGTCAATAGAGAGTCAGCCTCCATTACTTGCACCTGTGCCTGTAGGGTATCTAGTTCCTTTGATTTAAAGAAACTTGCTATTTTCCTTAATTGCAACAAGGTCGTTTGTGATTTCTTTCTTTCTCATGTTCCTTGTCTGGTATCTACTGAATTTGATTTGTTCTTATTGATGAATAGGACCATCAGACACTTAATTGGCTTGTGTACCATCTTTGGTGGATCCTGCGCTCTTTGTGCTTGTGGGCTACAGAGTTGATTCATTGATCAAGGTCTGATCTTGGAAAGACACCTTGCTGGACTACCAGATATAAACGTAATGGCGGTTTAACATGAATACCATAAGCATTTTTATATGGGATAATTCTCTGACAAGGATGATGATGAGTACTGTAAGGAATTTTTAGTATTTCTTTTGGCCATCACTGGAGAAATTCTTCTGAAATTCCTTTTACTTATCAAAAACAACAAAAAATTGCAGCATCTGCCACTGGGCCTCTATGAATTTTGCATTTGGGCTATGACTCCCATTTTAAGAAAAGGGCAGTCGACTTTTCATAATTCGGGTGGGAGGTACATCTCCCAATTAGATTGTCATAACCTTCATGTGCCTTGAAGTTTAATGGTTTATACCAACTACTTCGGATTCCTACCCATACAGGAGTGTTTTGTGTTTTCTTTTCTTTTCCCTTTCTGTTTGTGGTTTTGGAGCGTCTTGATCTATGGGTTGGTCCAATTGTGCTGAATAATATGCAATGCAACTAGGGCTGCATAGTTTCCCTGAACTGCTGTGTACTTATGTATGGAAAGAGAATTTCATGGTGAATCTTAGTTTGGGTCGATGAAGTGGTTTTAACTGAAGGTCTGTTAGGATATTGGAGAAATGGTATTGAAAATGGAGGTGGAGAACTGTCTACTTTTCAAAAATTGTAACGATTCTGAAGTTTTCTTCACCTGTTTTTTTCTATAGTGATTGAAAATGGACGTGGAGAGAGCTGTCTACTTGTCAAATTAGTACTGATTTTAAGTTTTCTCCACCTGTTTCTCTACATGCAAATAACCTTTTTTTTTTTTTTTTTTTTGTGCGCGCGCGTGTTTTGAAAGGTAGTGATTGAACTGGAACTTGTGCTTGGATCACTTCTGTCTCGGGCCAATGTTTACGTTTGCAGGAATATTTTCCATGCTTTCAGAAATCAGGTGCATGGTAAATTAGCGCCCGTAGGGTGGCTGTTTGTCTGTAACTTGGGCTTTACTTCAGGAGAAGCAAGACTGGACAATCTGGGTGAGAGAAATGGAGCCATGTTTGGTGAAATATTTTCTCATGAAAATGGTCTTTAGGTGTCCATTTCCACGCATAAAAAAAAAGGGTGAGATTTGATGATCTTCACCCTTCACCCTTGTCTAAACCTTCTTCCCCATCCCCAGTTTAACACAGCCCCATTTACTGACAAGAAGTGCCAGAGAGAGAGAGAGAGAGAGAGAGAGAATTGTTGTGTTGAATTGCACCCCTTATAGAACTCTATGGTTTGTGATGGAGATTTCAGCACGTTCCCATCTCTGTCAAGAAGATGAGCATGTTTCAGGTGATTTTTTTGGTTCTTATTTTGTGAATTTTTTTTTTTAGAATCCATCTTATCATGGGCATGTGCTGTACTGGCTGATGCAGTGTCACTTTGAGTTTGCAGGTGTTTTCATGATGATGATGATGGTGTTGTCAACTGATTACGAACTTCATTTTGCTTCTCCAGTTTTCATCTTGTTGCAAGTGCTGTTGCATTGTCACTTATGGTTTGTGATGGAATTTGAGAAATAGCACGTTCCTGTCTATGTCGGAAAGCTGTGCATATTTCAGGTGATTTGTAAGTTACTGCTTTGTTTCTTTAGAATATATCTTATTCATAGGCATGCGTTGTATATTGGTTGATGCACTGTCACTTTTGAGTTTTTGCAGGTCTCAATCACGTGGATGATGATGCTGTCAACTGATTACGAACTTTTTTTTATTTTTATTTCTTTAGGTGCTGCTTCAGTGTTGCTCATGGCTTACATAGATTTGGCCAATGTATGATCAATCTCATGTTGGGACCAGTGGATGGGCAATTGGATTTTGAGTCTTCTCTTTTAAATCAGTGATGGTGTGGATGGCCTAACTAACAGAAGTTGGGTGACCCGAGTGAGTAGACTTTGTTGTTCTTCTTCACATGCTATATATTTCTCTCTTTTTAAATGGGTCGTTGCATGCCTTGATGTGACATCTAAGCGTTTCATAATCTATGTGCCTTGGTGTATCATGGCCCTCCAGATCGATGGCATCCCAAAGGTGAAAGCAATGGGTACAGTTGGAGTTAGAGATGTTAGAGACTAGCCAACTGCCATCACCTTCCTCATGTCGCAGGTGGGGGGTATAGCTGACGTAGAATAATTTCCACGTTGCCATTGCATGTCATGCTTATTCTTTTTGTTTAGAACTTTGCTTTGAAGTTACGTTTTGTTTATCGAATCTCTGATTATATGTTAAGAGATAATGCCGAGAATAAGCGCTTAGATTTTATTGGGCCCTATACACCACTTAAAAAATGAACTGACAAATGCTAGAAGACAAATTGCACAGCCTCATCCATTGATTCCGTACCCCATTGTTTATTTTACAAGCAATTGAGTCGAGTGGGATTCTGCATTGTCGGGGTTCACCTATGATTTTGGCCTGTTTCAATTTAGATTGATAGATGATAGACGATGCTCTTGAACCATTAGGGCCCTTTTTTCCCCGTATTCCTTGAAGCCATTATGACCCATTTGTTTCCATGTAATTGAGTATCTAGGAATTCGGGTAGAATGGATTCCAAGGAAGATTAAAGAGGTGGCGAGGAATATAAAGCCGGAGATGTAGATTAGACCCTGATTTTTCTAATAATTGATTTATAGCTGGATATTCATTTTCCGCCAAAAGGGAGATTATTTGATGGCGATTTGTTCATTTCATTGGCCTTTTTTTTCTTCTCATCTCTTTTTTGGCAGTTGGCCTAGTGGCCAGGGTAGAGTAAAGAAACCTACCCGCCCAGGGATGATCCGTAGGTGGGACTGTTATCCACAGCATCCACCCTGTGATTTCCAAGTTTTTGCCACTTTAATGGGTTGCATTCTTGCAACTCCTAAGAATTAAATTCACGTAAACAAACGGGCCCTTTAAGATCAATGTTTCGTTTGAGGCTACTCTTTTCTTGCAACGTTAATCTACTTCATAGCCCTTCCATTAATACACCCTACTTTATGCATCCTGGTGGGCCCTACAAATACTCTCCCCCTGGCTGGCACTAAGTTAATAAGATTTTGGGTGTTTGTGGTGGTTGTGTTTTTGCAATTCTAGGGCGTTGGATGTATAAAAACAGATTGATTAGATTTCATAAGGTGGCTACCTACTTTAAGGTTCTCAAATTCAATGGCAGAAAAGGTGTCTACCAATTGGGGATGCATCCAAAGCATGAGTGAAATGTCAAGGGCAAGGAACACTTTAATTTTATACTTATGGTTCTCAAGCTATTAGAATTTGGTGATTTTCTGGGTGTAGTATCTGTTTTCCCATGAAAAATGGGTGGTTACTTGTAGGATGGTTATATCTCTTATTTATTGTTTAAGCCCATCTCTTCTTATTTGGTACAGGAAACAGACCTTTCAGAAAATTTAAGCTAGCATTATTCTCAATTCATTTTTATCTGACCATCTAGCTACCGTTCTATTCAATAAGGAGAGGGAAAAAAAAAAAAAAAAAGCCGAAAAACCAATGCTCTGAGAAAATCATTAAATTTTAAAAAAATGATGGTTATAATTATCTTACTTTAAGCAGGAAGATATTGGGCCCTGCCCCTATCAATTATCCCTTGAAATGTCCATGTGAATCGAACGAGTCGAAGTGGACCGAAATTGAATGGTTGCATATTTTAAGTTGTGCATCAGGGTTGACAAGAGAGCACCCCTCTTGTTTTAGTTTATTTATTGTCAAATAGGGGATTCTGTGACACTTGGGAGAATATAGGGGCCAACTGCATGTTTATTTTAAAGCCTTACAGAGCTCACTTGGGCTCCCCCTTTGATTAGTGCCGCTTCCTTTACTTTTATCCCTTGTGATGTGGCACTGTGTTATATTTTATACTCAACGAACCTTTACCATTAGGTTGAAGTTGAATTTTTTTTTTTATGGTTGAAAGACCGATAAACTTTTGAGGCTATTAGATCAAGGGCTAAGGTATTTTGATTGGGCTAGTATTTTGCATGATTGTTATCCATAAAGACATCTTTCCATATGTTCATCCCCTAATTATAGGAATGCATTCAAGTTGGTCGCATGAGCTTGACCGCATAAGCAAAGTATGCAACCTGCTCATTGGTGAAAATCTTCCACGAATGTGAGCCCTTCTACTACTAGACTGAGTGCTAGGGATATAAGCGGGTCGGTTCCGATCCAAATCCATTCCGGAATGTTAATGAGAAGATGGAATCAAAACAGGAACATTTTCGTATATGGGATGGATCCAAGTTAGAGTCTGCATCTGGGTAAAGAATGATTTAGGGGAACTAAATTTTAGGAGGAATTCTCAAATAGTGACGTAATATGTCGGGTCTGCTGGTTAGAACCTATGTAGCACCGGATCTAAACCCGAATCTATTTACTTATCAGAACATCAAAAAGGACCATGACCCAAATATCACTGCAATTACAATAGATTCAACTACTAGTTAAAATCACCAAACTCTGATTCTTGATTTAATGCTTAATGACTTTTTTTTTTTAAGTGCAATAACATTTCATCAGCCGAATCTTCTTTTTTATTTTCCCCAAATTGAAAGAATGTGCATGGAAAACATATACATTATGTAAGAATAAAAGAAATTTACGCTTGAGACTCCTTTTATTCAGGGTGGCAAATTTTTTATGGAGTCAATTATTTGTGAAGCCTTATTTCACATGTAGTCCTATTAAATCCCACTTTCCTTTCCTTGTGATATTGTTGGGCCCTATTAAATCTCATCACACACACAGCAATACAAATAATCCGGGAACGTTTGAAATCGCGTTAAATTGAAATCTCGTCCAACCCTCTTTAAATGCACCGTTGTTGGTGAGATGTGTTTCTTTTAGGCCTTGCTGGCTTTCAAATGTTTCCTCTCCGCGTTGTTCACGCCATAAAACCTCCCACTGTACGATAGATAGTATTAAAGGAGAGAAAGGGGATTGCCATTTGCAACCATGCAACGAGCAATGTATTTAAGTCAATTGACCTCTTCTTCACTGTACATTTTAAGGCTGTTCTAGTTAAAACTTCATCATCCTCTTCTCATTATTATGTTGTTTTTTACCAATTTGGAGTAGGCTGTAGGCTGTAAAAGATTTGCTATTTAACTATGAAATGAGTTGTGGTAATCTCACCAACCATCCATGCTAACTACACACAATCTTATTTTGGAAGCTCCCTGCGCAATGTCTTACTACATATATATAGTGAATTGGTGGCATGTTTTGAATCCATAACCGTCATCAAATGCAGGCCCCAGCCCTTGCATGAAACCTCACATAAAGTAAGATAACATTCGGATGAGGGAAGGTAGCAAGTCTAGGATTCGAACTCTGGGCAGTTAGGAAAGAATTGGCGCTTCTTACCACTTACTGCTCACTGCTAAGGTGAGAGGCCGTTCTTAGTGGATCGCATAGTTAAAAATGTTAGATTTTTTTTTTTTTTAATCTTCAGTGAGCTGGCGGCTCCTTCCATTATCTGTAAAAGGAGGGGAAAGTAAAAGATTTGAACTTTATGAAATGGTTTCAAGCTGTAAGGTAGCTGATAGTATATGCATTTATATTTCTTGAATGATCTATTTACATTTATTTATTGCTGATATAAATATAAGGTGCAAAGCATGCCTTCAATTTCTTGCTTATCTGTCAAATGGATGTAGAAACTGATGTGAGAAAATTAGTTGGGAGGAGGTACTGAATGCCAATTGTTTTTTATAGGTACGTAGCGTTTAACATGTACATCAAAGCAGAAAGCTTAGATTCAAGGATTAATGCTATCCTTGCTTTCCCAACCATTACATACATTTGCAATGAAAGATGGGAGGGGTGCAACTCCAACCATCATTAATAAGTACATTTGAAAGAATGGGAGACACACATAAATACAAGAAAAGATCACACATTGATTCACTTCGAATTTGAGAAGGCTGCTGTTTGCTAACCAAGCGACCTGGCTTGAAAGGTTATGAATGGGGAAGGCCTAAAACAGGATAAAAACAAGAAGGTATCTTATTAAGGGTCCAGATTCAAGCTGAAGGATTCGAATTTGGATAAAAATCTGATGAAATCTTAAAATGTTGTGGGTCCAGATTTAAATTGGAGGATCGAGATTGCTGAATCCATATTTGAAACCTAAAAATATATTCATTCGGATAACCATATTAAAAAAAGAAAAACTTCCATGGCACAAGACCACCTTTTTGGAACTTATTCGAAATCTTGGTTACGTTGAATACATAAAAAATTTATAGCCACATAAATTCTATCTAAAAATTATTAAAAATGTGAGGGGCAAAAGATATAAGGTAATAATGTAAATTAGACTTTTAACTTTCATAGGATTCAAGTCACGAGGGTGATAGTGAGTCATTCATTTCTTATCTTCTCTTCATTCAATTTTCATCAAAAGGAAGGTTACTTAATGATAATTTTTTCATATTCATCTTTGGTTCTTCATTTTTAATCACATATAGAAATGAAGTCCTAATTCAATTACATCAACTAAACAGACCCTAATGGGGGAGATTCCGCATGGGTCCTGCATATGGCGTTATGACCCCACATGACCGAAAAGTCTAACAAATGTGAAGGTCTCTCATGGATTAGGAGTGTAGTCCACAAGGGACACAATTTGATCAAGTCAGCTACTTGTTTAGGGCTTCTAAAATAAAATAAAAAAAAAAATTGAAGGTTTTAAATGACACAACCATTCACCAAATTTTTTTTTCTTTTATAACGCAGGTTTCCAGTCCTTTGGGCCAAAATAATCCTTACGGGGGCCTAAGAGAAAAAGCCAGGTAAAATTCCCTTGTGGCCCCAAAAAGATAGTGCAGTTTCAAATCCACAATCTCCACGTGCAAACTGCAGTCCTAGTCCAACTAGATATGCAGCAGCGATGCAAGCAACCTGGTTGGCTCGAACAATTGTGTAAGCTTTACAGTGTGATTTTGTATTTGAAGAAATACATAGCTACAAAGATTAGATTCTCGAATTTCTTCCTCTTACTAAAAGTTTGATCCTTGTTCTTAAGTCATTAAATGAGGGATATTGAATATCAGTAACTGTTCAACGGTCGTTTTTTGAATGCCAAAATTAATGCCTGCGGTAGATTTTGGGAATTAATGAGGGAAATTTTACCAGAATCTAGTATGTGTGAAAGCAACTCTCTTCTTTGACGCGGCCACTTTCCCACCAATGACATATCTGTCTTCCCTAATACTTTATTGCGGTTGGTTGCTTTCCATTTATATGAACTTGAACTATCATCAAGTTATTGCTTTCATTTTAGGTGAATAGGTACACAATTAATCATCATCAACATATGTTATAATTTTACATTTAAAATATTAATTGGGTTTTCGTTCCTAATTGCCTTCTTTATATGGAATTGTAGAAAATCTTCTTTATATGGAATTGTAGAAAATAAATCTTTATATAGACTCTAATAAATAACAGGATTCCTGTAGCCGACTCCAACATAGTTGGAACATGGCTTTGAAGATAATGATGATGATAGATTCTAATATAGGGGTGCTAAAAGAGGCAAGGCATGAAAGATGAAAGGTGAGATATGAAGAACATTTTTTTTTAAGGATTTAATTTACGAAGACTATTTGATTCCCTTTTTTGGGTTTTTATATAGTGGTGCCAGATACTTAAAAGGATCAGATGGCTGTACTGGCTCATGGGGCTCACTCAGATGCCTTTTTATAATTAAGAATAGGATGGATGGAAAGATATGTTTACAGATAGCTGGTGAAAAGAAAATCGACCCCCCAGATCATTTTAGCCATTGATTTAACAGCCTTAAAATTCAATAGTTTAACTATAATTTTTTCTTTTTAGATTCAATCCAATAGTTAATAAAGACTTAATGAGCATAGCATGGTACCAAGTCATGGCAGGATAAAACTTGAGACTTATTAGAACTTAGAAGGGAGCTGTAGTTATGAAATGTGTGGCCAAGTGGGCCCTGTAGAACTAGACTACCCATGCTGTCCACTAGTAAGAGAAGATTCTTTTTATGGACAGTAATCTTTGAAAAAAACTGAAAAAGGCAATACTACTAACTACTCTTAAAATATAGGAGTAATAGATCAGAGTTGATATCAAACAAGGTGGCCTCCTAAGGTGCAACATCGTAGACAAGGCTACTTCCCATTCTCTTTTAATCTTGAGTGGTTTTCACACGCGACATAAGCACTTCAATTCAGTACCTTGTCTAACATTTTTCACATGAAAATAGCACAATATTATTAAATATCTGTTAGTTCTGATATTACATGAAGAGAATTAAAAAAATAATAAAAACATGTTTCGTAATAAGTTAAGAAAAATGATACATCACCTAATAAGCTCTTCACCTCCTTTTATGTTCATTCTTAATTTCTTTTATACCACATGCAGAAAATCTGAAAATGCACTACACTGACCACATAGGCAATGACTGCCCTGGGAGGACTGTTTTGTAAACTTTTTGTTTTTTTTTTTTTTTTTTTTTTTTTTTTTTCTGAGGCCATATGTGAAAAAAATACCCTAAAATATTAAAAATTTACGGGTGGTTCTGGCCACCCTTTCCCCCCTTGGTTCTGCCCTTGCATGTGGGCTCACCAACTTTTGTGCATTTTAGTATTTGTATACTTCACATCCTTGACGTGGGTCCACATGAGTGCTTTGTGGTAATTTACTCAATATCTCGTTTTTTGGGTGAGTTTAGTCCCTTAGAACGAATTTGTTGCTTGCCCCACTAATTATATGCTGATGGAGCCTACACTTTGAAAAATCTAAGCCTAGTTACAAAGAGTAAATAAAGCTAACAGTTGTTTAATCAAGCATTAACCTCACTAATTAGAACTTTCAAACATCACTTTTAACGAGAGAAAAGTAGCACAACTTGTAAAAATGATTTCTGATAATGGTATAAGACTTCAATAATGATGCACACCATGTAAATTGTAACCACAAAACAGAAAACTCTAAAAATGGTGATCACTTGTCTAATATTGATAACCTGGAGACATTTGGCATGTTAGTGCCCCCTAGATGAGATGAAGTCTTGACTAGTCAAATATGTTAAAAATAAAACAGAGAGAGAAGAAGTTCAATGGGTGATCGCTGCCCATCTAATTTAAAAGTCAGCGCTTTGAACTATTTCCTAATTTCAATTTTGAACAACTTCACTATACTTATTTTAATGATGATTACTTTTAAGCCGACCAGCATGTTCTATAGAGTCATCTCCTAATCTTTTGATAATTTCATCAATTCAACAGGGGAAATGGGAACGCACAAGCAGGCATTTCATTTTCATGAAAAGGAATTTGCTGTACCTTCTCTTCTAGATGGAGACAGGGTCTCACGTCCCAATTTCTTTCTAGTCTCCTCCTCAATCCATAGGCTTAGAATTTTTGGCGCCAAATCCTACCAAACGTGGCCCTTTCTCTCCCTCTCCCAAACTTTCCAAGTCAAAAACGTGGCGGCAAATGACACAAAAAAAGCGGGTTGTTTTTTGAAAAGAAGGAATTTTTTTTACCTACCCCCACACAAACCAAACCGAGTCATTTACCTCGCTCGCTTTTGAAACTCACAAAAAGCGACGTGGTGGTCCACGTCCGAGCTGTCCGCCACGTGTCGACCCCACCATTTCAAGCCGCGTGTCCTGTCCCACGTCCCCTGCGTCCCTTGCCCGCCTGCAAAAGCCATCTTCTCGATCCATCCGCTCTTTTCCGTAATACACGTCAGCCCCCGCCTTTTCTTTTTTTTTTTTTTGCACCAACCGATGTGGATATTGGACTGCTGACCTGGCATCATCTCATCCCTCCACCTTGGCATAAAATAGAATTACCAAACACCGCGTGAGCACCATTTGAAGATTAGCTGATCACTGCAACGATTCACCTAATCCTTGTTAATGATTTCGATTTGTATGAGGACAGACGTCTGTCCATTTTAATTAACAAGTATAGCTGAACATGGGATTATGAGAACTTAGGTTACAATTCAAGAAAACAAGATTCAAAATAACTATGGATTCAGACCTAAGCTACAATCATGTTTATCTCATTATTCACTGCAACAAGTAGAGATTTAAATCCTAATCCGCATCGCACAGTGTGATATTAACAATGTGGGAAATCCTATTAGGGGAGAGTAGATAATCATTGCTCCCAAACACACTATGATTTGCTGGGAAATTCAATGCATGATGCGGCCAATCTCCTATTAGGCGCAGTTCAAATGATGCTCCGCAGTGTATGTTACTGGCCGTTCAGATATTTCTTCGACCTTTTGTTCTGGTCCCCAGGCCGTCTCACTTGGCGGGAAATGGCACCGATTTGGCGCGAACCAGATGCAAAAGTCAAGAAGCCGGATCGGCAGCGCAACCCGTTCTGTCTTTTTCACCGACCGTTCCGTCCGTTTGAACTACCGTTATAAATTAAAAACCTACAGGCTACAGCCGGCCGTTTTAGTTAACGCCGTTAATTTTTGAAAGCGGGGCCCGCACATCTTTCCACGTGGCACCATCGTGGTGGGAGGTGGGAGATCGTGCGGCTCAGCGAGCGCATTATTGTATGTCATTCCGAGCTGATCATGTTGGGACGTGGGCGGTTACTGATAATAAAACGGACCTGCCACTAAGACACGTGGCATCGTCGGCAGGAACTAGGCAACCAGTCACGTGATCTCTGATACCTAGCACATGACATGAGCGTCAGATCAGATGGATGGGAGTGTGGGATCCACAGCAATGGGGCAGGACCGCAGTAGGTTATTTAGGCTTGGAGATCTGACACGTGTCGTCCAACCACCTCGAGTTTTAATTGCAACATGCGTAGAGCGCGTGACCGTACATCGATTAACGACCACATGGGCCGGTTGCATCTCGACACGTACGTGATGAGATGCGCCGATTTTGTATCAGGATCCCGTCCCTTGATGGACTCCACACGCCTACTACTGTTGGTGGCTCCGCTGCTTTTAGAAAGAAATGTCAGTTGAAAAAACACAGCTACGAAGAGACGAAAGGCTCATTTTAGCTTGGAGCCTACCTAATAAGACTTGAGCGTTACGAAATAGGGTAGCAGAGATTGCCTCCATTGAGGGCGCACGTGCGCAACGTAGTGGAGAATCGTTGGCTTGCTTTATAATGGTTTCTCCTGCATGTGGCTGCATTAATGGAGTTTTAATAATGTACTCGTGAATGATGCAAAACAGCCATTCTCATGCAAATAATACTTCATGAATTACCATTTCTATTTTTATTTTAGGTTGATTATTCCAATGAGGTAAAATTTTATCCTATCAACAATTGCAAGAGCAATTTAGCATTGCATGGCCCACTTGATAGACTCAAGGGTGCACCCTGTAAGTGTACCTTCAGAAGGATCATTTCAAAATAGTAAAATCTTCTAAAAGTGAAAAGGGCTTTTAGAATTTTATTTTGTGGGGGTAGTTCTACCATGAATGATCATAACCATCAACTTCACGACATCAAAGTCTACGAACATGTTTCATATTATAAAATTATTGCAGAAATAGTTTATAATTTTTTTTTTTATAATACAGTATATCTTTTGTTCAATTTAGGCCAAGAGCCTTTGATTTTGAGCCCAAGAAACAATTAATTTTGAACAACCCAGAACTATACATGTCTACGATCATGTTTATAATTTTTTTTTATAATACAAGATATCTTCTATCCAATTTAGGCCAAGAGCCTTTGACTTTGAGCCCAAGAAACATTTAATTTTGAACGGCCAATAACTATATATGTCAAGGAACATGTTTCATATTATCAAATTGTTGTAGGAATAGTTTATACTTTTTTTTTTTTTATAATCCAGGATATCTCCTATCCAATTTAGGCCAAGAGTTTTTGACTTTGAGCACAAAAAAATATTTAATTTTGAACAACCGAGAACTATATATGTCTAAGAACATGTTTCATATTATCAAATTGTTGCAGGAATAGTTTATAAAGTTTTTTATAATACAGTATATCTTCTGTCCAATTTAGACCAAGAGCCTCTGATTTTGAATCTAAAAAACATTTAATTTTGAACAGCAAAGAGCTATATATGAAAATCCTCTATCCATATGGATACGATAAAACTATTGGAAGTGACCTGAGAGTAGTTTATTTTTGAAAGTAAAACTAAAATCATTTACATTCATTCCAGTAAAGTTAAGTATGTTTATGCCAAACGAGGCGCGTAGGGAATGTGTTCACGTACAAGTTCACAAGTGCTGAGGCACGGGTTCCGCAAGTAGGGCTGTTGTGCTTCCCGACACATTGAGCCCAATAGTCCAAGGCTATCAAAGAAAAGTCCAAGGTGGAATTTGTAAAATTTATTTCATAAAAAGACACCACCCCGTACAAAAACGTGAGGAGAGAGAGGGGTATGAAAGTTAGTTATAAGTAGGCGGAGCGATCATACTGATACACCCGAGTCTACAGCCGCTACAGTAACGGCACAAAAAGGCACAAGAATCCGACACATACGGTGGGACACTATAATACCGGTTGGCAGAATCTCTCTCCCCCCCTTTGCCTTTACGAACAAGTCACCACACCGCCCCATCCACCACGTCGATAGGCCCCACCACATGCCACGTGGTCCGGAGCTATTGCGAATCTCCGGTCTTCACCGACCCTCCTCTATTTCCACTACTCCAGAACTTGTCCGCACCCCCCCTCCACAACCTGGAGTAGCTCGCACGCAAAGGGTAAGATCTCTCGCACTCGTGGCATCCGAGCTGGACATCCGAAGCAGGAGGAGCCGACACGTGTAGGTGGGGGGAGGGTGTAGTTACTGGTGAGTGTGGGCCAGGTCTCCTCTGAGCGCTTAAGTGATTGACCTGGGTTGGAGCATAGCTGGCGGTTAGGTCAGCGGGGTCCGGTTACCCGGTCATTCCCCTTGCCACGCCTCATGTGACCATCCGACTTTGCGTATGGGCGTGGTTTTCAACTTTAAAATAAGAAGAGGGGCGGGGGAGAGAGCGATATAACCGGTAAGAGGTGTCTGTGTGTGTGAACGAGAAGAAAGTAAGAAACACAGAGCGACGATTTTTGCAGAGCTTGCAAGCGTTTTAATGGCGATCTCTACGATGAAGAAAAGAAGTTGAACGACCGAGGTCATCTGTAATCGTTATCTTTTGTCATCAGTTATTCAAGCTTCTGCTCTTCTTCTCTCGGGATATCAAGGAAGGGGGAGTCTTAGTCGAGAAGGAAAGGGTTTTTTTTTTCTTCTGTGCTTTTAGGAGAAGAGGATGGAATGGCCGGGGAATTTGAACGAGTATGACAAGCTCGTTATTCGGATGAACACTCCGAGGTTTGTTTTCTACAATCCTCCTTTTTTTTTTTTTTTTTTTTTTTTTTTTTTTGAGATGAAAAGAAGGAAGTCGTGTCTGTTTTCAGAAGAGGAATTTGCTGGTTTTGTGTGTTTTTGTTTCACTGCTTCTATGGATCTTCTTTCCTGCTCTTAGTTTTTTGCTCGGTGGAACCTGATTTTGGTTTGTGTTTGGTGGTTTTCTCCATCATCTTTTGAGCGATTTCTGGTCTCCATCTCTGTTTCAGATGCAGTGTTACTGGCGAACAGGAATTCTCTGATTTCCTTCAATTACTTACTTAGAATTCGAACCCTTCCTTATTTTTCATCTGGTTTGATCGTTAGCTAGCTTCGTTTAGAATTTCTCCTTTGTTTGTTCTTTCTTCTACTCAAGTTTTCTCTAATTCGACGGATTTCTTGACTTTTCTTTCCCGTGTTTTGGCTTTGTCTCCGGATTTCTAGACTTTCTTCTCCAAACAATTTCACAGTCGGTCTTGACGACTTTTCCACGCTTCTTACTCGTTCCTAATTCCTATTCTCCCATCTCTCATCACTTTTCCGAACCTGCCTTTCTTTCTCTCTTTCTTTCGCTTCCACATATTTCAGTCTTTCTTACTTTTCTCCATTTCGCAGGGTCGTCATCGACAATGCCGTATGCGCGACGGCCACTTTGGTTAAGGTAAGACCAAGTTCCCCTAAAAAACCCTAGAAACTGAGGAAAACAGAAACCCCAAACAAGGAAACTGAAATCCCCTCTCTGTATTTCTCCTCAGGTCGACAGCGCGAGGAAGCACGAGATCCTCCTCGAGGCCGTGCAGGTCCTGACCGATCTCAACCTCTGCATCAGAAAGGCCTACATCTCCTCCGACGGAAGATGGTTCATGGACGGTAAGTCCCCCTGCTATCGAGCGCCGCTTATCCTGCGCCTCGTGAGAAAATCCCTTTTACCTTATCCTGTTTCTTATTCTTCTGCTCTCTGTCGCTGCAGTCTTCCACGTGACGGACCAGAACGGGGACAAGCTAACGGACGAGAGCGTTCTCCGTTACATCGAACGGGTAATTAAAAGCATTTACACAAGACAGTCATTAGTGGATTAGCCGCCCATTTTATGTAATTAATTAGCTTGATTTAGGCTCTGATGCTTTTAATGTCTGTGTGTATCATTTCAGTCTTTAGCAACTAATAACGCCCCAAGATCCAACGGTGTGCAAGGCCTAACCGCGTTAGAATTAACGGGGACGGACCGTCAGGGGCTCCTCTCTGAGGTGTTTGCCGTCCTCACCGACCTTCATTGCAATGTGGTGGAAGCTAAAGTGTGGACGCACAAGGGCAGGATCGCCTCCTTGATCTACGTCAAGGACGGGGATTCAGGTTCCCCCATTGAAGACGTCCAAAAGATCAACCTAATTGAGGGGCGCCTGAGGAATGTGCTCAAAGGGGATAACGATATACGCAGCGCCAAGACCGTCGTCTCCATGGCTGTCACCCACACGGAGCGGCGGCTCCACCAGATGATGTTCGCCGACCGCGATTACGAGAGGGCGGTCAATGCGGAGGGCACCGCGGCCGTGCCCTCTGTTTCTGTTCAAAATTGGTCCGAGCGTGGGTACTCTGTTGTCTACATAAAGAGCAGAGATCGGCCCAAGCTGCTGTTTGATATCGTCTGCACACTTACGGACATGGAATACGTCGTCTTCCACGCCACCATTGATACGGATTCTACCCAGTGTTATCAGGTTCTTAGAGAATTTTGTTGATTATGGAAAAAATTCAGATTCATATATGCCTTTATTCGTTCTGCTTTATGACTTTTGGGGATTTGATTGCAGGAATTTTACATTCGGCACACTGATGGAACCCCAATCAGTTCAGAAGCCGAAAGGCAGAGAGTAATTCAGTGCCTGCAAGCTGCAATTCAAAGGAGAGAATCCGAGGTATGTTTTTATTAGTATTATTCTTTTGTTTGTTTTTACTTTGCTGAAGTTGCTTTCCGTTTGATTCCGTTTACAGTGTAAAACTGCATCTGATTCTTAGTCATGCCTTACAATCAGTATGAATAGTGCGCGGTACTGCTGAGAATTTGGTTTGGTGATGTAATTATGTTTTATTAATTTGACTCAACAGGGAGTGAAGCTTGAGCTGTGCGCGCCGGACCGACAGGGTTTATTATCGGAGGTAACACGGACATTCCGGGAGAATGGCCTGTCAATTACACGGGCTGAAGTCTCTACGTCAGCCGAGATGGCAGAGAATGTGTTTTATGTGACGGACGCAGCCGGTCACCCGGCTCACCCCAAGACCATTGAGGCCGTGCGGCAGAGAATTGGGATGAGCAGTCTCAAAGTGAAGGAACCGATAGTGTTCCCCAAGGCTTCTTCTGCAAGTGATGAGACCACCAGCAGCAGCAGTCTTTTCTCATTCGGAAGCCTCGTTAAAAGGAATCTATACAATTTGGGGTTGATCAGATCCTGTTCTTAGTAATGGTAACATGAAGGATCTGTAGATGGTGTAGCATATACCTTGCTGCTTCTGCTAGAAGTTTGTACATAGACAAAAGTAAGGGGCAAAAAAAAAAAAAAAAAAAAAAGAGTGGGGGATATCTGGTAGTTGCTATAATATTGAAATATAGTTATGGTTGGGTAGGGAGGGCCCCTTAATACGGTATTAAAGAAACGAAGATAGAAAGGGGGAAAAAAATCGTGGTAGCACCTTTACTTGGTTGTGTGTTTGCTAGCAAACGGCAGTGGGTGACTCGTAGGTTAGATTGGGGTGGTGGTTGTATTGCTCTTGCCAGCTATTGAATCTAGGTTCTATTACAACTCACACTTGTACATAACGGATTTAATTCTCTTGTTACTAATGATAGTTCGATTGATTTGCTTGTATCTCAAGTTATGAACACTCTTTTTTATCTCTCACATGTAAATATTTAATTGGGCCCACGACATTAGAGAATGACATGCGTTCTGATGAGTTGTTCCATCGCCTTCCAGAAGATTGCAAGATGAAAGGGAGGGGTGGAGGGTGAGGTGTTTTTTTTTTTTTTTTTTCTCTCCTTGGACTGGTGGGGTAAGCTCACATGTTTGCATCATTGCCAGATGTAAATTGGTAGGGGGAGTTAGAACTTTTGATGAGACCGAAAAGGTGGGTTAGAGTTGGAGACAAGAAGTCGGCAGACGAAGAGGGTCGACCTCTTTGGTTAATTTTATTTGTAGTTGGTCGGTCACAACAGCAAGCGACACATGCCCTGGTCTACACTCCAAACCACCGATCCCGCCGCGATTGCAATGACTTTTCGCTATCTCCCCAAAACAGTGCATTGTCGGGAAGATTTTTTAGTCGCATGTTCCAACTACAGGGAAACTGCTACGCTAATTCATTTATTTAGCTGAGTGCGACTCGTGCTTATGCTAAATTTCCAATGGTTCATATTATCCTCTCGCCATTTGGATTTTGGCCCCTGAAATTATACTATCTGTACCACATTTGAACCAATTGCCATGCTTGTGTTAAACTGCTATGCATCAAGTGGGCTTAAGTGGTTTCTACGATTGTCCCTCTATATATGTGAGTACACAAGTATTCAAGTGAGAACCTTTGCATATAAGAACCATGCGCCCGCCCTGGCTTATTTTTTGGGCCGCCTAGCTGGCCTATCTACCATCAACGTCAAACACATCAAGCACCCCCTATTCCAAATTGCCACAGGTCCAGATTTGTCTTAAATCCAACTATTAGTCACTATTGGTTGAAAAATCTATAAAGGCCATTCATTTTAGAATCATTAGACTTGACGGCATGGATCAAACGGTTAAGAGATCCGATGGCTTTAATATTTCGTACAACCCTAAGTTACATTTAGATCTTTCATCTTGACCCCACCTTGCTCTAGGTAGGCCTCACAGGCTAAATTGTTCCACTGTATTTCCGGACGGTTCACAATTAAGCATGACTATAAATATTAATGTGTGCAAGTATATCTTGCATTTTGTTTATATTTTTCATTATTGTTTTAGTTTTTACATGTGCTATTCTTAATCGGATGCTAATCATCTCATGCATTGATTAGTGCCAAGGGAATGGGCAGTTGATAATAACTGGGTTATGTTCCAGTACTGTAATGGGTGTGAACATCTGAAGCTAGCATAAAGATGGATTGCTTAGCAACATGGAGTAACTGAGGGCCCATTTGCCTACTTTGCATTGAATTCTTACGGACTAATATTAATATTAGGTTCCGACCAAGAAACATAGAAGGGGTAAGCAGTGAGTGATAATATTACTCTTGCGCTATTTTAGGATTCGAAATTAAGGATGGTTGGATATTAAGTATGAAAAACATTCACCTAAGCACGGCACATATGAGTGAAAAACATTCACCTAAGCACGGCACATATGAGTGAAAAACATTCACCTAGGCACGGCGCATCTAAGCTATCCGAGAGGCGGGACCCATCTTTGAATATGTGCGATGTACGATCTAGACTCCATATGCACGGTGCATTGAAGTAGTGGGTGATAACAATGACCTTTACTTTTACAATCTAGCTACCTAACATTAGGGAATTGCTTGGGGCCTATTTATTTCTACAAAATACATATGAAGTTATGGTGGAATGACCTCCACTGGAGGATTATTAAATAGTTGAGCGATGAAGAATATGTGGTGAGGGGTGAAAGATATAAGATGAAAATGTAGATGGAACCCTTACTTTCCTAGATATTGGATTCGCAGTGTACGTGGTGGGTAGGTATTAATTTCTCATATTTTCGTGACTCAATTTCTATCAGGGAAGGAGATTATTTGACGACCTTTTTTGAGCATTCACCATTGATTCTTCATTTTTAGCCACTTATGGACAAGACATTCAACTATATGAAACGAAATCATCAATTAAATATCTGTGATATCCAACAAATAGATCAAACACAAGTGCAAATTGGGCCCTTGTTTACAAATCTAAAACAGATGTGGGTTCCTGCAGACTTATACCACCATGTATACAGTGCACTGTAGTTAAGCAAGTTGCCACGAAACTTTGCTTGCATAGAACATCAAAGACTAGTCCAGTCCACAACTACTACATCGTGTTTACTAAAAATATTTCAGGAGACCAGCAGGCGGAAAATAAGGTTAGAGAAATTAGGCGTGTTTGGTGAGCCAACAAGCCACGTGGATTGGGGTGGGTCCGTGGAGACTTGGGAGAAGCACCTTCTAACGTGAAAGGCGAGGCAACTACGCTGAGCTGGCAAGCTGGGTCGGTCTGGTCTGGTCTGGATCATTTGGCATGAGTCAAGGCGTCTTGGAAACCGCATCACGTGCCACACCCAGTTTTGGTAGTCATGGTTTCCATTTCCATTTGAATCTTCCCTTCTTTTGATGCCTGCCGTGGTTTCTGCTTCGACGCGCACATGGGTTCCAGGCTCCCTCAGCACTGTTAGCCGCTTCCTCACTTTTTTTTTTTTTGTTTACACTCTCTCACACAACACAAGTCCAGTGAATTAGAACTAGGAAAAAATAAATGCAAAAGATCAGAAGAAGATCCAGGCCCGTGAACTAACGATCTCCATTCAGCATCGAAATGTGGCCGACCAAACCTAAGTGTAGCAATTTTTTTTTTCTAAGTTGGGCTACTCCTCAATAGGAACCCAACGATCAATCCCTGTGTGTGATAGTAAGGCCAATTGCTTTAAAATAATTTGAATGAGATTTGTAATAATGGGAATTCCAAAGACAGTTTTTGCGGAATTTCTCCAACCAGAAGTTTCTGAAATTTTTCAAAGAAACAGGCCCTGAGCTGCCAACGACACTCAACAATTTGAGTGTTTTGAGTATGTATAGCATTTTCAGTGTATAAAAAGAAGAAAGACATCAATCTAGTCAACAATTGGGTCGTCGATCACGTGATTTCTCTCCAGCAGCATGTTACTTCTGCACGTACAAGCTGCGAGCAACTACTTGAAGAAAAGTATACCATGTATTTTATTTAATAATAATAGGGAAACCAATGCTTTTGTTCTCGTCACGTGGCAGGCATGTGCATGAACCTGACCCATTAGATCAATAGGGTCCGTATGAAAAAAATCTAGGCACGGATTGAGCCTTTGATTGAGGACTGACTGCAATATGGTTTCAGTTTGTGAAAGTTCCGACTTCCAACAGTCAACATTCATCAATGTCCTTCCTTGAATTAGCAGCCACAGAAACATCAGATCATACCAGGTTTGAGAGAGAACAGTGCTGTTTTGGGTGAAGGTACAGCTCCATCTCTCCTCCCTTCTCAAGCCTGAAGAATATATGCATCATCAATGCCTGCCAAACCAAGGATACTCTGTGAAAGTGGATGCTCGAAATTATACCAATAAGGAGCCCCATGTTTAATGCATTATGGAAGTAAGCTTCCAAATCTCATCACAGAAGTCAATGAACACTGTGAGAGCTTACAGGAAAGTTTCTGGTTGGGGGCGCTGCTATTTTTTTTTTTTTTTTTCCCACCTATGGACCAGGAACGTGTTAGTGTTTGTAGTCTTTGAAAGACTCACCTTTATTTGGCCGAGTCAATGAAGGCAAATAGCTCAGGGGGTCAAGCGAGTTGAATGAGTTTGACCCAATACTCAGTTTGGCTTGCCTAAAATTGTCAGCTGAGTGACCCTCCAAGTCGAGCCGAGTTTATGAGTTCTTAACCTATCGTTGTAAGTGCATCATAATTAGCACTTAATACAAAGTTGTCCGTATCCAATGTACCATCAGAGAAATAAGTAGATTCGATTTAGTTCAACAAATTCTCGCTCTTTAGAAAACTTCTTCATGGCCATGGGAAAGTTGAATCCGCCGACACAACAAAACAAGGGTAATTAAAAAGAATATATGATACAATGACAAATGGATTAAATCATCAAAAGCCATCATTAATTTTTTTATATGTGTCAGTGGTTGGATAACAAGACACTTGACTACTTTACGTTCATTCACATCACCTGTATAGCATTTATACTGCAAGCAAGTGGAAGCTAAATTCTGAACATAATAGCAATGCCCACTACTAATCCTTATCAAAAGGATTACACTTGGGCAATTGTCATGATTCACCAATTTTAAGAGGGCAATTCAAAAACAGTAATTTTGAATATTATTCCAGCAGAAAATCTATAGCTATACGTATCAGCTTCTAATTGGGTTGTCAGTTGATATTACAGACGGGCATTCTTCATGGCAGCAAGCCACTGTAAACTAAGTTTTAAATGGAAGGTCTAAGTAAACTCTTATATTTATTTATATGCACCATGTCAGCTATCCTTCAATAGGCATTTGTCAGATATGGTTGGCCAAGACAAACCAAAAAAAGGAAGAAAAAACACCATAAAAAATCCTTATTTCAGATATTTTGAATAGTACGTAACGCATGGCCGCCGGCCCTATACAGGATTTGATTTTTTCTCACTATGTCACAAACAATATCTGTGATACCTCAACTTGGGATATTTTAAACAAATAATATCTTATGATAGTGCTGTATTGACCCAAGTAATTGATGTTTTAGTATCTCTCTGTACAGTGATTCCCCACCCTGGAGGGCATTTATGCTCTTTGGAGGAGAACCAAGGTTTGGTGAACACATGCAAGGTTCAACTGTTCAAGCAAGAGAAAAGGGGACTTTATTGGAATATAGGGGCTTATAGTATGCAAGTGCATGATCACACATGCATTATTCATGCAAATAAAGGTAAACCCATTGAATTCTGAGGGATAATTCCATCCAAGTAGAGTAGGTAGTGACAAGGGTTCCAATTCCCTCTACTTTTCTCGTGCTCATGTTTACATTAAAAAAAAGTTTTTCTAATGTAGCTAAGCTGATTAGGGACATCAATGCTTACTTTAGGAGCGCAAATGTCCGTAAGTCTTAACCTCTTTTAAGCACAGAAAAAATAAAATTAAATAAGAAAAGAAAAAAGAGAAAAATACTTTCAATTTCCAGCTCACCATAACGTGAGAATATCCATCCTAACCAAGAGGGTTTGCTTAGCAATTATTTTTTTAACTGGCAAATCTTCTATGGGTCCATTTTGATGAATGACAATGACCGAGTTAAGGTGTAACTGCAAGCTTTTAGTATAAATTAATCCAAACTATGCTGAGATGGTTGTCCATCTATGTGAAGGACACCAAATCATAAAGGTTATATAGATATTTGTAAATTGTAAAAATTTGAAGCTTTTAAATAGAAGATCACGATCATCAGATCATACTACTATCTTACTCTAACCCGAGGATTGGATTAGAGATGCCCCCACTGATGGGTTCAGTAGTTCTTTAAACTTGAGACAATTTGTTGCAGAATTTCATTGACCACAAGGATCCTCAACTTGATAAATTAATTCATTGGTTTGCCGTTTTTGCAGTTTTCATCCAGACAAGTCTTACCAAGGTTAGCCTATTGCTCCAAATGTCAGTATAGTCGGCTACCACTATATATTGACATTTGCTAACAATATGACAAATGGTCTTTTAAGTGGTATATATGGACGTTGCTTTGACTTTTGCTCATGAAAGATGCTTGGGTGTTCCTTTTTCTAAAGAATCCAAGAATGCTTCCTAACTAGAAGTAAACTTATTTTTGTAAAGTGCTCTCCAATGGAATGATGCTTCCATTGGAAAGAAGTTATAGTTTACCAAGTTTTTAGAATTATATTTTCCTTTGTTTCCTTGGCCCTCAAGAAATTGGGAGTAGGTTTTGACCAAAATTTTGAGTATTTTTGCTGGAGATAAAGACACTTGCTCCCGGTAAGGAGACAACCATAGTTAGTAAATTGGGTAGCCGACTAGCTAGCAACTTGCCCGAGTTGACTCTATTCAGATACATATTCGGGTGATTGAATTGGGCCTGGTCCTGATTTGTACTGAAAGTAGGCCTGGTCTTCTTTGTTTCATTAATTAGTCTACTTCTGGTTAAACCAAGTGAGAGCTGAACAAGAAAGATTTCGAAGGAAAAGAATCATATGCGAATTCTTAAAATTACCCCTTTTGTGTTTTATTTCTTCTTTTGGTTTTGTGTTATTGTTTTTTTTTTTTTTTTTTTTTTAATTTTTTATTTTTGGTAGGTGCTAGTTACTTATTATCAATTCAATCCCTTTACAAACTCCGACCTCTTGTGAATTTGCACTTACTTTGACGCTGGCCGTGGAATTAGTCACTGCAGTATTTCATTATTTGGGATTTTATAAGAATGGTTCTAAACCTAAATTATAAGATTGGGATCATTTCATTGTGTTGATCATATTTTGTGTAATTGGGCTATTTCTTTAGCAGAATTCCTGACGAGAATTCATCATGTCTGGAGTTCAAAGACTGTGATGTAATGGCTGTCCCCCTAGGCATCTTTGGACGTCGCATTTCTTTACTAGAATTCTAAATACCGACCACCTAAAAAATCACAAATAACATTTAGAACTCTCTATTGGATTTTAATATTGAGAGGGGGATTTGGCAACCCTATGTAATTATAAATGAGAGGGGTTCTCTTAAGCTACAGCTAATGTTATCCTAAGCTAAAACAGTGCGTGTCTTGTAAGGAAATTATCTTTAAGTCCATTACTTGGACTAGAAGTCCTTTCCTTTCCCGAATTGTGGTCATTATAGGAAATCCGTTTTCTTAGGATACATGCTATTCCTTACACAAAAAGGTTTCTTAATGAGATGTATTCCATAACAAACTCTACCTTGATGGATGGTTGAGATTAAGTCTATGGAAACCCTGATTGGAAATTCGGTCCTCTTTTCACCTATAAAACAAAGCCTTTCGTCCATCACAAAGGCATTCACGAAAATCAACACATTAAGGTTTTATAGGCAAGGAGAGAGAAACCGAAACCATTCATATAGTTTCTTTCTCGACGGATCACAGCATCAATCAGCAACAGCACCAGACTGCAGGATCAGAAAGCTCTCTGCATCAGGATGTCTGGAGGTACTCTTTAATTTATTTAAGATTAAATCCTATACGTGATTATCATACTGTTCACGATCTTAGGGTTCATGTTAATAATAGTATAACATGTGGTATCAGAGCATGGTTTTAGAACACATGATCGTCCATTAATTAGGATAACTATGCATCGCCATAATCGGCAAATATAGATCCGTTCTGACTCTGTTTTGCAGCAATTTATCGATCCAACTATTATGGCCTGCATGAATGGTTTATATTTATGTTATTCCGCAATTTTTTTTATTTGGGCACGACTGTTTGATCGTGATTTATTTAAGTTTTGAATTTTCAATTATGTATAAACTCCTGCGTGAGTAAAAAAATTCAATGTAATAATGGAGGAGATCAGTAACTGGTACGTCATGATTGAAGAGGATATTGTTTCGAGACTGAAGATGACGTTTTGAAGCAGTCGAAGATAAAGACAGATGATCAAAAAGAAGGACAGAAAAATAGGCCATATAGTTGGATCATATTTTCATAATAATTCCGTATTATGTTGATTATCATTAGCATGTTTCTTCGTAATCGATGATATAATGCCTCAAGAGCCGGAGGACAGCCCTCGGGGCTTGGCCTTTTTACCAGTACTTTTCATACAATGAATGATCTATCATGAATGCATGCAATATATAATGTTTATATTCATATTAAGCCTTTTTTATCACCAAAGTTGTATGCTTAGGGTTAGGTCTCACCACAGTGACCCTAACAATTAAATACTGGAATTTGGCCCTAAAAGTACCATCATCATGTTTTACATTACATATTGTTCAAGAAGGTATGAAGCATTTAGTCGCCCACAGGCGGATTATACTCATACGATTGAACAATAATTAAGGAGTGTTTGTTCCTAATTAAGATTAACATCACTCATTTACATTACCTTGAATATGACGACCTTAGATGGTATAATGCGTAGAAATTATGGTGACTACCCACAGGAGCACCTAAAATTTTGTCGTTTATATTCATATATTATGCGTGTGTTGTCTTATTTTTATTAAAGCCTTATTGTTGTATCTCTATTGCAGTTCTTGCAACCACTAATCTCACTTCGCATGCTACCTCTGTCACTAAGCTCAATGGAACCAACTTCTCAGAATGGAAAGAGCAAGTTGAGTTTACATTGGGGGTACTTGAACTGGATATCGCTCTTCGTAAAGATAAGCCAGCTTCACTCACTGATAAAAGTACCCCTGATGAAACAACCTTCTTTAATGCCTGGGAAAGGTCTGACAGACTAAGCACTATGTTTTTGCGAATGACTATTGCCACCAACATAAAAACATCCCTTCCTACACCTGAGAATGCTAAGGACTATATGAAGGCCATTGAAGCTAGGTTTAAGACTGCAGACAAATCCCTTGCTGGGAAACTAATGGCAGATCTTACAACCATGAAGTTTGATGGCACCAGATCAATGCATGAACATGTCATTGAGATGACCAACCTTGCAGCTAAACTAAAGAATTTGGGATTATCAGTGGATGAGGCGTTTCTCGTCCAATTTATCCTAAACAGTTTACCTCCTCAGTACGGGCCTTTCCAAATTCATTACAACACTATTACGGACAAGTGGACAATGAATGAATTGGCTAACAAACTGGTTCAAGAGGAGGCCAGGCTGAACCAACAAGGGATTAAAGTAGCTCATCTCGTTCAAGGAGCTGGACACAAAGCTGGGAAAAAGCATAATTCAGGCCAGAAAAGGGCACCACCCAGATCTAATGAGGCTGGTCAGAACCCCAAGAAGAAAAAGAAGGAAAACTTATGCAAATTTCGCAAGAAACCTGGACATTTTCAGGCAGACTACATAAAACGTAAAGAATGGTTCGAAAAGAAAGGTAACCCTATGGGTTTCGTAAGTTATTTCGAATCAAATCTTACTTATGTTTCTTCTGATGCTTGGTGGATTGACACTGGTGCTAATGTTCATGTTTCCAATTCAATGCAGGGATTCCTTACGATCCAAACCATAAACCCAAGTGAGAACTTCCTTTTCATGGGAAACAAAGACAAAGCTCCAGTTGAAGCTATTGGAACTTTTCGTCTTGTTTTAGATAGCGGTTATCAGTTAGACTTATGTCAAACTCTTTATGTTCCGTCTCTTTCCCGTAATTTGGTTTCTGTAAGCGCACTTGATAAAGTTGGTTACTCTTTTGAAGTAGGAAATGGTAATTTCAGTTTATTTAAAAATTCTAGTCGTATTGGTTCTGGAATTTTGATTGATGGGCTATACAAGTTTCATCTTGATAGTCAACTTGCTGAAACCCAACTTACCCTGCATTCTAAGGAAACAAAACGAAAGTCATCCAAACTCGACTCTTATTTCTTGTGGCATAAAAGACTGGGTCACATATCCAGTGAAAGAATCAAAAGATTAGTAAAAGATGGTGTCCTTCCGGATCTAGATTTTACTAATATTAATGTATGTGTGGATTGTATTAAAGGCAAAACAACAAAACACACAAAGAAAGGAGCCACAAGAAGTACTGAGCTTCTTGAAATAATACATACAGACATTTGCGGACCCTTTGATGTTCCAAACTTTGGAGGAGAAAAGTATTTTATTACCTTTATTGATGATTACTCACGTTACTGTTATTTATACTTATTGCATGACAAATCTCAGTCTATGAATGCTGTACAAGTGTTCATTACTGAAGTCGAAAGGCAATTAGATAGAAAAGTGAAAATCATAAGGTCAGATAGAGGTGGTGAGTTTTATGGAAGGTATGACGAAACAGGACAACATCCTGGACCTTTTGCAAAACTTCTCCAAAAACTTGGAATTGTTGCCCAATACACAACGCCTGGTTCTCCATGGCAGAATGGTGTAGCTGAAAGGCGAAATCGTACGTACATGGAAATGGTTAGATCAATGATGAGTCATGCTAACTTACCTATATCCTTGTGGATGGATGCTCTACGCACAGCTGTTTATATCTTGAACAGAGTTCCCAGTAAGGCAGTTCCAAAGATACCTTTTGAACTGTGGAAAGGATGGAAACCCAGTTTACGACATCTCCAAATTTGGGGTTGCCCAGCTGAGGCTAGAGTCTACAATCCACATGAAAAGAAATTGGACCTTAAAACAATCAGTGGTTACTTTATAGGTTACCCAGAAAAGTCCAAAGGATTTAGGTTTTACTGCCCTAACCATAGTACGAGAATTGTTGAAACCGGTAATGCTAGATTCTTTGAGAATGGCGAAATCAGTGGGAGTAATAAACCTCAAGATGTGATCATTCAGGAAATCAGGGTACCTATCCCTTTACCCTCTATTCCGAAAGATGTTGGCAATCCTCCTGTTGTTGAACCATTTAACAATGAGGAAAATCCAATAAATGATCAACAACTCCATAATGAGATTGTCGCCAATGAACATATGGATAATGCACCAGAGGAACCAGCATTAAGAAGGTCTCAAAGACAAAGGAGATCAGCTATTTCCGATGATTACATGCTTTACCAAGTAGAATCTGGAGAAGGGACAATTAATGACCCGGTTTCTTATTCACAAGCCATTAAGGATGTTAATTCTAGTAAATGGATTGATGCCATGAAGGATGAATTGAAATCTATGAATGAAAATCAAGTCTGGGAAGTTGTTCAATTGCCTCCAGGACACAAACCAGTTGGCTGTAAATGGGTCTTCAAGACCAAACGCGACTGCAAAGGCAATATTGAACGCCATAAAGCCAGACTTGTTGCCAAAGGTTTCAATCAGAAAGAAGGTATTGACTATACTGAGACTTTTTCCCCTGTGTCAAGGAAGGATTCTCTTAGAATTATCATGGCATTAGTAGCTCACTATGACCTCGAGTTACATCAAATGGATGTGAAAACTGCCTTTCTTAATGGAGACTTGGAAGAAGAAGTCTACATGCGTCAACCTGAAGGCTTCATCATTGAAGGTCAGGAAGACATGGTCTGCAAACTTAAGAAATCAATATGTGGACTGAAACAAGCTTCGAGGCAATGGTACCTAAAGTTTCATGAAATCATTACTCACTTCGATTTCATAGAAAACATCGTTGACCCTTGCATATACCTCAAGATCAGTGGGAGTAAGTTCATATTTCTGGTTCTGTACGTTGATGACATATTACTGGCCAGCAGCGACCTTGGTTTATTACATCAAACAAAGGACTATCTCTCTAAGCATTTTGAAATGAAAGATATGGTTGAGGCTTCCTATGTGATAGGAATAGAAATATTCCGTGACAGGTCACTTGGTATTTTGGGATTGTCTCAGAAAGCATATATTGACAAAGTTCTAGAGAGGTTTGGCATGATGACATGTTCCTCTAGTCCTGTTCCACTGCATAAAGGAGACAAGCTTGATCTTTCGCAGTGTCCACAGAACGAATTGGAACTTAAAGAAATGGCAAAATATCCTTATGCTTCTCTTGTCGGGAGTTTGATGTATGCACAAGTCTGTACAAGACCTGACATTAGTCATGCTGTTGGCATGCTCGGAAGATTTCAGAGTAAACCAAGAATCGCTCATTGGAAAGCTGCAAAGAAAGTACTGAGATACCTTAAGGGAACAAGGAATTACATGCTCACATACAGAAAATCAAGTCACCTACAGGTGACTGGTTATTCAGATTCAGATTTTGCTGGATGTCCTGACACCAGACTTTGCACTCTTGGCTATGTGTATCTCTTATGTGGAGGTGCAATATCATGGAAAAGCCAGAAATCTGAGTTGCTTTACTCATCCACCATGATGGCTGAGTATGTCGCATGTTACGAGGCTGCAATTCAGGGAACATGGTTGCATAATTTTATCTCTCAGTTTGGAGCTTTGAATTTCATCTCTAAGCCATTAACCCTTTACTGTGACAATGAAGCTGCAACCTTCTTCTCCAAGCATGACAGGATATCTAAGGGATCCAAACACATGGACCTTAAATATCTCTCACTGAAACAAGATGTTAGATTACAGAAATTTGTCATTGAGTCTATACGTACAGATTTCATGGTCGCAGACATATTCACGAAAGGACTACCTCCAAAGACCTTTCAAGGACATACTGAAAGCATGGGTCTTGAAGATAGTTCTTAATTATCATTTTCTGCCTTTTATTTCTGTACTTATATTTGACATTTATTGAGCTCTTAATGCAACTCTACATCTGCTATTTCTGTTTTTCCATTATGTACATTTTATGTTTGGATAAATGATAAACAGAAACAGTCTTTCAACATAGACATTATGAGACCATTACGTATATCTCCTATTACGGTCTAGTTATGCCGGTTGTCACTGCTGTAGTACATGGAAGTAAGCATGTTGCAAAATAATGTGTGCACGCCATGACTCCCATTGACCACCGAATTAGAAGACACTTATGATAACCGACTCAAGAAATGTTTAGCATATAATGCGCGCCTTATGATTCCTAAAACGAAAAACACTAAAGGATCTTCCTATCGACCAAGTGGGAGACTGTAAGGAAATTATCTTTAAGTCCATTACTTGGACTAGAAGTCCTTTCCTTTCCCGAATTGTGGTCATTATAGGAAATCCGTTTTCTTAGGATACATGCTATTCCTTACACAAAAAGGTTTCTTAATGAGATGTATTCCATAACAAACTCTACCTTGATGGATGGTTGAGATTAAGTCTATGGAAACCCTGATTGGAAATTCGGTCCTCTTTTCACCTATAAAACAAAGCCTTTCGTCCATCACAAAGGCATTCACGAAAATCAACACATTAAGGTTTTATAGGCAAGGAGAGAGAAACCGAAACCATTCATATAGTTTCTTTCTCGACGGATCACAGCATCAATCAGCAACAGCACCAGACTGCAGGATCAGAAAGCTCTCTGCATCAGGATGTCTGGAGGTACTCTTTAATTTATTTAAGATTAAATCCTACACGTGATTATCATGCTGTTCACGATCTTAGGGTTCATGTTAATAATAGTATAACATGTCTTACAAATCAAAGTCGATTATCCCTATTTTGTGCCTGATGGAATTGAAAAATCCGGTTTTGACTGGATTTATCTTGATTTTAGAGACGATGATTTGAAGCAGCTTACGATGAAGAAGATTTTACAAACGACTTCATCTTAGAATAACATAAGCCGCAACTTATGAGAGCCTTATGAGAGCCTCTCCAGACAGGAATACTATGAATTTTGCTGAAGATACAAAATATGTCCAAATTATCGTGTTATCTTGCCTCCCATGAGGCATGTATCACACCTGAATCTGATGTGAGTATCTTTCAAGGGCCGTATCCGGGCACTATGTCAAACATTTATTTAAACAGTTTATAATTTTAAAAAAAAAAAGTGGCATATAATCTATAAGAAAAACTCAGCTAAAAGCATATTTTTATACACTAAATGGTACAGAGGCCAGATTGTTATTTGTGGTTATATTAGTAATCAAATCCCCAAATTTCCCAAGGCAGATTCATCGAGTAACCGGGCACATTGGGGCCCGTTTACAAGAGATGAAAAAGAAGAAAACATTTGAAAAGAGATATCAATTATGGGATGAGATCATATTAAGTAGATATATAATACATATACAAATGTCTCAAGCCTCCTTGGTCAGTGTAGATAAGTCAATGATTTCCGTTGTATTCATGACAGGATCGAATACAGAACATTCAGAAACGGTACTAACCAAAGAATCTTTGTTCTTCTAAGCAAACAGCTTTCATTTCATTTGTATACGGAATCCTTACAGTTTAGTGCCGGCCATCCCAGTCTCACAAAATATTCCAAGTTTTGAAATATCTCTATCAGTTGGGGTATGCTTTTTGTGTGTGTTTGTTTGTTTGTTTGTTTTGGGTTGGGTTGGGAATGGATGGGCAGGGCATACCATTTCAGAGTCACTCACAATCACTTTCAAGTTTCAAGCAAGCAAAAACTGCCAACCTGATTGTCTAGCTCATCACAATAATATGTCATTTAACACATCACCATGTGCTTTTTGTCACAGAAATATCTAATCCCGTTTCATAAGTAGCTCAATAATGTGACAGAATTCAGAATAGATTCGATCTAGATTGGTGCTTCAACCCCACAATCTAAGCATAAACAGCAGAAACGGTTCGACTAAAAACACATGACATCTCATCCAAGTTTAAAAACAATTCACACAATGACAAATCCTGGGTTGACCCACCAACTCAACATGAACCAGGGTACAGGTTGATGCATTTTTTTTAATTTATTCTGGTTTGGTTTGGATTGGATCAATATCTCCAAGCTGATTAGAGTTAAATTTAGTCCACTATTGCCATGTGATCTGCGAACCTGACCCAACTAAATTAACTATGTCCCACCTGCCAATATAAACATCATGTGTTCATTAACAGGTTGTAAATTTACCGAGTTTGAGGTCTGGACCAAAAACCAGACACGATTGGATTGGTCAGACCAGAACACAATCCAAATGCTTGAAACAGAATCCGATTGTCAATCAGGCTCGAATTAAGACCAAAACCTAATGTGTATGGATCAGGCCTTTTGCATAGTAGGATAAATAATTTCTAAATCAGTTCAGGTATTCTGGTATAAACCCGATTTGGCCCAGATCTGGACCGAGCCTACTCTATATTTTCAGTTGGAACCAAAATCTGGGCCCATACATGAAAGTTGGGATGGGTACCCACAGGACAAAGTCATCGTTGATTGGATTGACTGATTAGACCTAATCCACCTCAGGAACATCAAGTGTTTTATAGTGATCAATCTTTTGGCTGGCCCAACTCCTTTTAGATTCCCGGGCATTTTCTAGACAAAACTTGATGACTTACATACTTACATTGTGAAGAGTAAACATGGCGACCTGAGGGTTTCAATGGGCAATCGAACTGATTATTAAATGGGTTAAGACTTCCCAAACTTTGAACGACCCAATAATATATGGGCCGGGCTCAGTTCAGTGAGTGGGGTCAGCAGGGCTGGTCAAACATTGCTACCTATCTATTGTGGTGCATACATTCTCATACTGATTTGGTTGGTGGGGTAAATGCAGACTCGATCTGTCTGAAACCGATCCAATCAGTTTAACCAGAAACCAACTGTCAATCAGGCTCAACTAAAGGCCCATACCAAAATTGCACCAATGAGGCCCTTTTCTAGTCTTTTAAACACGCTGATTGTTATTTATGGATCATTGTGTCTGTCTAAAATGCTGGGTCCAAGACCAATTTCACAGTTATATTCTAAAACAATTTAGGTATTTGGGTGTACACTGGACTAACCCAGATCAAATACTAAATGAGTCAGTCCATAACTGCAGAGGCAAATCTGCACTCTATTGTCAGTTGGACCCAAGTATCAGGGCCCATACTTTTGTGCAACAGGTACCCATTGTTGCGGTAATTCAATTGACTGATTGGATGTTGTCCGCCTCAAAATCATCCAGTGTTTTACAGTGATCAATCTTACTGTGGGCCCAGCACCTACTAAATTAATTCCCTGGTAACATGTTACAGAACTTTGACAGCTTACATTGTGAAGTGCCAACATGGTGACCAGAGGGCTTCAACTTTCAATGGGAAACCGACCCGATCATTAAATGAGTTAGAATTTCAAATCTCTACCTGACCCATTTATAATGTGGGCCAGGTTCAGTTAGATTTAGGTTGGTGGCGTTGGTGGATTCTGTCACACATTACCAAACAGATGCGTCAGGTAAATAGGCTGGTTGTTATATCTGGCTGATCGCTTCTGTCTAACATGGGCCTAGAGGCTAACATGGGCCTGGGGCCAATCTCAAAAGCATATATATATATATATATATATATATATATATATATATATATATAACTTCTAAATCAATTCAGGTGTTTGGGTTCTGATTAACCGGGCCTAGAGTCAATGCTCTGTATGTCCATAACAGTGGACCCAAATCTGCACTCAATTATCAGTTGGACCCAGGTCAGGTCCCATATCTGAAATTTTGGGTTGGGTAATTTGGTTGAGTGGATGATTGGATCCACAGATCCGACATTATCCATCTCAAGATCCTCTTTGATGGAGCCTTCTAACGGAAGGTCATATTCTATGTGGTCAACTACATATTTAGTTGAGTATTAGCCCCTAAAAGATCCTTCTCTCATTGCATTATTATTATTTTTCCTTTTGGCTCTATAGAGGATTCCAACTCACAAACCATGCAAGCTTGAGACTTGAGAGAGTCTGGATCCCCTATTGTGTCTCTTACATGCTTCCCGTGATTGGGATGTCTGAAACTTCACTGTTGGGCCCACATAACTATACTACAGCCCGCTCAAGATGAATTCTATCCGCCCCCTCCCTATGACAACTTCTAAAATTTCCGCCTCATAGGTGTCGTTTCCACCGTACAATTGAGCACAAGATGATATATAGGATTATCATATTATTAGTAATGTGCTCAATCGTACAGTGGGACCAACTTCATAAAACTGAGATTTAAAGAAATGTCATTCAAGGGGATGGCATTAGTCTTGAATGGTCCAAATTATCATGCCTTAGTCCCAAAAAAAAAATTAAAATGTTATATGATCTAAACACGGATTGTAATCAGCAAAACATTTCCACCTCCTAATTTCTAGGCCAGGCCCACTGACTCAGTGGTCTGGGAGAATTGAGATGGCATGCATGCTTGCATATAAGGATGGAATAGATACCTAAGAAAAAGATGTGACAAGCATTGGATCCTTTCTCACTAGAAGATTAGTTCCCTATATCCCTTACCTAGAATATGTGGGAACCCAGGATTGGTCAATCCTAATCGCAGCAGTTTGTTTAGAATTTGGATAGCTTTTAAGAGAAGGAAAATTAAACAAATGGCTAGGAAAGTCAAATCAGGTTCATTAATTTTTTCTCTTCTTTTCAAAAACATATCCAATGAATGATTAGAATGCTCTAACCAGAGGACGTCCATTATGAGACCCACAAAATGAGCAGTTTGCCGACAAGTTAAGAGAAAAATTGTAAGACACTCAGCCTTGTATTTATTATTATTACAGTTTCGTCAATAGGACCAAAGTGGGTGAGAAAAAATTGTATAGGATTTGATTAGAAGAATATCTTTTCACCAAAACAAGATACTGTGGGCCTCATCCTTGTGATTTGTGCTCCACAAGGTTGGGTTTCTTGTGACTTGTGCTCTACAAGGTTGGGTTTTTGTTTGTTGTGTGGGGGGGTGGGGGGGGGGGGGGGGGGGGGGGTGTGGTGTTGTTGTTTTTGGGAGGTGTTTACATCTGCGATTTGAACTATGAAATCCTTAGCCACTACAAAGTTGCAATTTTTAATAGTTTAGATTAAGCCCAACCAGATTTGGATGGAGTTGAAACTTGGCCACCCCTATTGACACTTATCTAACAGACCCTATCTAATGAGCCTCCACTTGTGAAAAAAATAAAATAAAAGCTGGCAATTTGAGGTGTTGGTTAATTTGTGATAAGGTCTTAAAAAAAATTAAAAGACTTAGGGATTTAAATAAAAAGTCAACGAGTAGTTAAATGCCCCTTTCAATAGATGTCACAGTGCACTGACATTTCACTCATCAAATTAAATGATAACCTAACTAGACTGTGGGCCTTGGATTTCTTTTACTTATTTATTATATTTATGTGATAATAGTGTGGAAAAAAGAAGATTATTCATTGTTGGCACCTGGCATATGCAACAAGAGGGGGACAGATAAAAGTGTACCAATAAATGTTTTTTTTTTTTTTTTTTGGGGGGGGTAGCCAAGATGCATATTCTCCATAGATTGCAGTTTTTTTTTTCAAGGATAGGATAAGTACTCATAATTTAGAAACTTGGCCAAAGAAGCTTACACCTTTTTATGGCGTTTGTCTAATAAATACCTCAAAATGTAAATTTAGAACTCCATTCTCATCAACCAGCTGGTACACTATATTTGTTATCTTTTTTAAGTATTAAACACTTAAAAAATTAATGAAGATTTATAATTTATAATTTAAAACCAATTGGTGATGGGATAAGCAGAGCCTAAAAGGTTGGGTATTAGAGTCACGGAACACGCGTTCTGTGGGTTGTATAGCAGGAGTTGTGGCGGGTGTGCCGTTAATGGATGGATTGTTGAGGTCGACGTCCACCCTCGCTCCTAAAAGGTCATAATTATGGTCGAGCCTCCTATCACCAATTGGTCTTATGATAAGTGGAAGCTCAATGGGGCGTGAGATCCTACATTTTATAACCACGGTGTCATACTATAATTTTCCATGAACAGGTGACTGAAGTTCTTATTGGTTCCAAATAAAAGAAGAGTGGATGCAGCCAATAAATGCTTATCCACAGGAGTAAAAAATTTCAGGGAAAGAAACAGTGAGTCATTAAAAGCAAGAGCCAAGTTTGGCAAGTCAAAAAATGAGTTCTTAAACCTCCATTCCCCACTCTCACAGTAGGGGCAGACGAGGAAAAGCCCTGTGAAGTGTGAAGGCCTTCATTGAGCCTGAAAGCTTAGGCCAGACAAACAGAAGCAGATTGTTGGGCTTTTATAGGCACCGACAGAGACGGAAAAGGACCTTATTGGGACCTTTGACTGGACCCAACCTCTATCTCCCTGTTCTCAAAAGTGACTCATCTATATTGGGATCCACATAGTGAGTGAGCCAAAATAGAAGACCCTTGTAAGTCCCCACTCTAGTCCGTGCCAAAATGGAAAATGCCACACATGTTTCTCAAGCAATGTAGGTCGAAAGCTGCATAAAAAAGCATTAAGTTCTGTACACAATTTAAACCATTTAGTTTGAAGTTTCCGATTAAATAGAGTAGTCCAAGTGGAGATAAGAGGGAGGATTACTTTACAGGGTAAACAAGAGATAATTTATCTTGCATAGTGCCGGGCAAGGACAATCCAACCCAGTAGTTACTTACACATTCACATAACAATTCATCACCACCCAGATGGTAAGCGAATTTATTAGCATGGACACTAATGGCCTTCTGTGGGACCGGATAAAGTGAGAACGTTGGGCCAATTAGGGAGATATTGTAGGATACTTCTAGGATGCCTCCATACAGGAACATTCATTTAGGGATGTAAATGGGTCCCCGATTCTCCGATTATCTGGAGGTTCCAACTCGTTAAAAGTCAGGTCTAAGTCTTTGTTTAGGTCTCGAAAAGTAAAAGGGTCCAGGTCCGATTCCACCTTAATTCGGACCCGTAGACTCGAGACCCGACATATTAACTCAATTTTAAAAAATATTTCTTAAAAACCATGTACTTTTAATATCATGTTCTACATTGACTCATCCCCAGATCCAAACTCGTCCCATATATAGTTATGATTTTGATTTCAAAAATAAGAAAATCTGGATTCAGGTCCACCCTCTCTTTTAAAGGTTCCCTCTGAGGTCCACACTGAGGTCCACCCTAGCCGGGAAACTGGAACCAACCAACCTTACCTTCACTGGATCTTTCCCTAGCTTGATCCGACATGTGTTCTATGTTGGACACACAGCCCCCGAAAACCACAGAACCTTTTCTGTACATGTCCCATCACCGATGCTACATCATCCCACTGACACAATCTCTTCTTAGTTTTGGTCGACACAACCACGGCCATGCATTACCAATCACTGTAGTGTGGCATTACTGAAAAAATCAAGAAACTTTCATCTTTTTTCAACAGTGCCCATTTAACTAGTAAGGTGTTCTCCACACTTCATGAAGTAAATGTGGTGATCCATATAGTTATCAATCATATATACTATGCTCCTTGAACATTCGGCCACACCATACCACCTGTCAGATGGTTCAAATTAAATTTCGATGGGTCCATAAGCAATTCAACAAGAACATGGGGCTACCAACCCACTGGATGAAGAGAGTGAAGAATCATACTTGCACACGTTCAGAGATGAATGCTGTTAGGCTGATTATCGCTGGCAAAGGTTCTGATCCAAATCTCTTTTATGTATGTGATTTTTGTATCTTTTATGAATCTCATCATCCATACATATACCACATTTAAAGAATGGATTTACCCATTAAAGCAGGAAGTGGCTCTCCAATTATGCAAATCGTGTGAAGAAATCAAGAGATTTAATTGACTGTGTAAGATGAACGCCGAAACATAGTGGACAATGAAATGTGGGTCTACACGCTGCAATAGAAAGGTACGTTCACTTCCTAGCCAGGTTCCAACTCCGCTTGATACTACAATTGGCTGTGTAATCATTGAAAGGGACGACATTATAGCAATTGAAGCAGTACAACCCATTTCATTTGGATCCTCTCATGGGCCCTCATGTCTCTATGGAAGAAGATTCTATGCAAAATCTGAGACTTGGACATGCATGATGGCAATTTGCAAGAGCATGGAGACAACAAATGCAGGAGACAACACTGGTCAGAAGTTGAGGGATAGGGATGGCTGCCTAGAATCCATGCAGACGTTGTATCCTTTTCTTGTAATATTTTGAATGTTAGTCACATGTTTCCATCAAGTTTTACGTCTCTTCTGGTCACTCCTCTATAGACTCCAGAACTTCAGTCATTGAAACATATCTTTAAGATTTTTTTTTTTAACTAAATCTTATCTGTTGATTGAAAACTTAAATTTCAAACTTATATCTCATCCATAAACCATAATTTAGATGGGAAAACATCTTGTGCAATTCTAATTCCAAGGGGTCCAATAAGTTTAATGCAAACAAATAGGCCGGGACCCAAAAATTACTGTTGAAGAGGATGTGGACTCATTCAGAGTCAAAACTATAACTAAGACTAATTAACACCAAAGGGTAATTCAGCTGGCCTAGGACTAAGGTTTACATCTGGAGGTTGTAAGTTCAAAACTGTATTACCACACTGGGGCTACAAAGGAGTTTACCCGGCTTCCCTATAGGCCCGAAGGGATTAGTCCAGCCTAAAGGGTTAGAAATGCACAAAAAAATAAAAATAAGAAAAAAAATAATCAATTAAAATTAAATTCAAAACCTTTTGGTATTAAAATTTTACTTAATTGACTCACACAAAGATGGCATGGGATTTGCAATCCCCACCGTCCAGAACTAATTTATCTTCATGATAGAGAGCTGTATGAAGTCTTTTTAAGTTTTGGTTCCAATAAATTATCTAAGATTGTTGGAAAAAAAAATTAAAGGATGGAAAGATTGGTCCCCAAAATGGTTCTATAGTTCACAAAAAAATCTAACCAATGTATGATGGTTCCTGTTGGGTTGGCTCCATCGATTTGTGCATTCAATTAGATTATTGAATCCATAAGCCATGCAAATTAATGTCAAAGCATTTATAGCCCGTTTGGTAGCGAGTATTAAAAAGTGATGGTCAGTTTATAATATTCGCATTTTGAATGCAGCCAATTTGTAACGCCTATGTAATTACACTAAAGTGGCACAACCATAAGTGATTATTTGATATAAGGTGCAATTATCATGAAAAGTAAATTTTTCCTATAATGGAATGTTTTAGAAATACAGCCCTCTCGTTATACAAACAACCCTCGTTTGTTTGAATGGAATTGATAATTGATTTCATAGGTATTTCTGAATGTATTCTTAAAGGTGGCTAGAATTTAAGAAATAAAGGTGAAATACATAAATGAATTAAAGTACTCAAATTTAAGAAACAAAGACAAATATCCATAAAAGACCATTATAGAATTTTAGAAATGCTATTGTGGGAATACAGGGCTGCATAAAAAATCTGTCGTTATGTAAAACCGATCCAATCTGATCCGATCTGCGGATTTTTAACTGAACCAAAAATAAATGGATTGGTGACGGATTAAAAATCTTGTAATCCGTTAGTAACGAATCGGTGACGAATTTCACCCTCAATCCGATCCAATCTGTTAACATTAAATATAAATATAAAAAAAACTTAAGAGATCAAGAAGAAAAAACTTCCGGGGTCAAAATGTAATTTACTTATATATATATATATATATATATAAGTATAACAAATGAAGCCTTAGACCAAATTTCACCATAGTCTTGAGAGTATGCTCTTCAAATTTTCTTTAACATTAGATTCAACGGATTGAATGGATTAATCTGATCCGATCCGGTCTTCAATGGAATGGATCAAATCAGATTGGTTACGGATTTTAAATCCATCAATCCGTAAGTAATGGATTGGTAGCGGATTTGGCCTAATGCGCACCAATCTGATCTGTAAATCCGATTTGTATACACCCCTAGGAATACCTTGGAATTCAATTATATGCACAAAGGGCACCTAATGACCAAAAACCTATCACAGCGCATACGACGTAAATGTCTATTCCTTAAATATAGATCTTAACGAAACAAAAAATGGGCTGAGAAAGATTCCTTAAAAATAGTTCTACTTCAGGGGTGTATATTGGTCGAGTTAGGCTGGATGGAGATTGTCCAACCGCATCACAATAACAACTTGGGCCTAACATTCAGGCCTGGGCCGCGTGGCTACATTCCATATAGCTAAAAGCTAGGCCCAGGTTAAATTTCTCAAATTACATGTCTCTTCGTTAAATATGTCGGGCTTGATTGGATTTTTTTTTTATATTCGTGGGATTCCAACTCTTTGGGCTGGACTAGTCCTTTTGGGTCCGGAGGAAAGCCAAGTAAATACCCTTGTGGTCCCAAGGTGGTAGCACTAGTGGACTCAATCTTCAATTCCTAAAGAAGGGAAAATGGGGGTTGATACCAAGACCTCTAACTTCGAAAGAGGGAGGAACCATGGTCCTTACTACTCGGCCAACCTCTTGGGGTTTAATACTTGATTGGACTATAAGCATCCAAAGTCCTATGCCCACTCCATTTACAAATTGGACCACAATTAGGTATGTCAATAACCACTGAGCTGTTCCTACATGAGATAGTGCGTCGTATTCTATTTTCAAATAGATCACTTGATTAATTCCAATTAAGTTAAATGATACTATCAGTGTCTTACCAACATACGTTTAAAATTGGAAAAAGAGCTTGTGGCACATCGAAAGATGCTCACTATTACAAGTTTGCAACTTTTAAACGTTATGGGTTCAAGCCACATTTCCTAAAAACAAAACCACATGTACAAACACGGTCGAACTTGGGCCGGATCTAGCCAAGCTAAAACATATCTACGTATAATCCAACTTTAGAAACACAGTCCTATATCCGGTCTAAGCCATAAATATCCGATCCGAGCCTACGCATTTAGTCAATGAGGCAAAACTAAATTGCCCATGCTTTCTAGCAATTGTACGAAAACATTGATCACTAAATTACGAGCATGTCATACTTAGGTTATGCCGGACTTTGAGCTTTCTATCATTTAATCCAAACCTGGCTCAATCTAGGCCCGGGCCTCACGTATTAAATTATATCTATATAATAAAATCATTAAAAAAAAAAAAGAAAAAACCCATATATACCCACAAGGGCTTAAGAGAAGTTCCATAAAAATAAAAAAAAATTAGGGTGTATTTTGGGCTACATACACTTTACATCTATCTCCCTCTCTCAGCAGGTTAATGCTAGCAAAAAGGCGGGCCTCTAACGTTTCCTTGGCAGCTTTAAACATTAAAAAACAGAAAAAAAAAAAAGCAATTTCCTTTCCCGATCCTCTTATTTCTTTACTCATCAAACATTTCAATTTCAGTCTTCTCGCGGATATGGACGCGAAACTATTTTCAAATTCAAAACAAAATCGTATATATCGGATTTCGTGGCTGAAACATACACAGCATGTCTTTAATCTCTCCTTTCTCCCTCGGTTTTCTCTCCTCCTTTTTTCACTTGCTCAATTTCTATGTAACTTCTTCTCTTCCGGTTTTCAGACAAACAGGATTAAGCTAAGAGCCCTTTGAAAAGATATTCCCGGGGAAAGTAGACTTCTTTTTCATGCTAATCTCTCAGTGTGGAAATTGAAATATCGAAAATTGGGGAGAAGATTATGGGAATGTTGGATTTGAATATCATTCAAAAATAAATAGATCTAGATTTTTATTTTGGAGCTTATTTGAAGGCGTTTGGTGGCTTTTTTTATTTTGGTTTTGGTTTTCGGCGGTTTTTAGTTTTCTTTGGAAAAGTATTCAGAGTATGGAAGGAAGGGAAGGGATGAGTTTAGAAGTGGCGGTTGAAGCTTCAGAAGCCTACCATTCGACGGCGGCGAGAGGCGAAAACCCTAGCCAGACTGGCGGACCGGCGCCGGCGCCGGCTATGGGGTCACCACCACCACCACCTTCTCCTCCTCCTCCTCACTTCACCGGGGCTGAAACGGGAATGAAGAAGAAGAGAGGAAGGCCGAGGAAGTATAGACCGGATGGGAGCGTTTCACTGCTATCGCCTATGCCGATTTCGGCATCATCTGCTGCAGCTGATGGGTCTGGGTCGTTTTCTTTGGTGCCGGTTTTTATGGCTGGAACAGTACCGGCCGTGAAGCGGGGTAGAGGGCGGCCATTAGGTTCTTTAAACAAGCCTAAACCAGTTTTGAATTTTTCCGGTAATGACTTTTTTTTCTTCCTTTCTTTATTTGGTTTTGATTTCATTGAGTTTTCACAGTTTTCTGGTTATTGTTCTTTCTTATGTGTTGCTTGTAAATGCATGTAGTTGACATAGTTATAGATTGCCGTGGGACCATATATCCACTTAAGATCTATTTGAATTGTTGACATATCTGTATTTCTGAAGAAAAAGTGATTCTGGTGGGGTTCAGTGTGTAACAAATGAGTGGAAATATCTCTACTGTGTTGGGTTTTGATTTACAGAAAGAAAATAGGGTGATTAGAAGTTACTTAACGTCTTTAGAATCTACTAATCTGTGCATGCAAGTTTTGTAATTTATTGATTTGAGTTATTAGAAAAAAAAAGGGGGAATTTTAGTAATTTCTTATTAGACTCCTTGAGACAGGAGGGGTTCAGTCGTTTTTGAAATGTAATTTGTTGATACTACAGACTTTGGTAGCATTAACTGATATCAACACTTTGTTATTTTACTTGTATTGTAGGATTGGTTTACCAGTTATTGTTCTATGCTGTATTTTAGTGGTTTGGATTATTAAAAGAGAGAGTGGTAGTAAGAGGAGAATTTACTCTAAGAACCCTTTCTGCTTTGTGCAATTAGGCTAGATGGTCTTGTTTGAGACGAGATCCGTGGGGTTCTGGGAGTTTGTTCGAGATGCTTAAATTCTATTTTAATGCTACTGGTTTTGGTGGAGTTAATGGTATTTGTCTACTTTGCTTTCAATCTGGCTATATTAAGCAGTTTCTGGTTTTGTTTATCTACCGATTGAATCCGTAGGACAAAGGCAGGAATTAAATTTCCAGCTTCTGGGTCCTGTCTAGTGTGTGTTTTTTTTTTTTTCACCGATTCAGATGGAGAAATTGATTGTGTTTTGGGATGTAATTTGATGTATTGTGTATTTTGGGTTGGTCCATTCTTTTCGTCCAGTATGTGTAAATGTTGGCAAGGGAACATTTTGGTTGGTAATGATAGATATTTGGAATGGCCAAACATATATCCCAGCAGTGGTTTTCTTGTTTTCTCCTTTCTTAGGTTTTAGTCCATGTTATCATTTTTTCTTTTTTGTGGGAGTTTAGATTATTGTTGCCAGTGCTAGTGAACATATGGTTTTGCAAGTTTAATATATTCTTCTTATATTCTTTCTAGGTGAACTGGTCGGATGCTCTGCCGGTGGTCAATTTATGCCCCATGTCATCACTATTCCTTCTGGTGAGGTAAAAACTGAATCGGAATTAGCATCATCTCATTCAGTAAATGTTTTATTGTGAGGACTCAGGATAATATTTGAAGGAGGTAAAATCAGGATATTTTCAAATATTGGAGTTTTGTTTGGAAGATATATTAAAACAAAAATATTTCTGAAAAATCAAAATATCATAAAAATGTATAAATGGCCTATTCACATTTATTAGTTATTCAAAATATTAAGAAAATTAGTGAATGTTGCATTATATATTTATTTATTTATATCACATGTATAGCACATGGGTGTCAAATTGACACGTGAGCCACACATCTGTAACCATCTATACCTATTGAAGTATTATCGTAACCATCTATACCTATTGAAGTTTTATTGGCACTATTATCATATGACCGTGACAATGTTGCGGCCAAAATTCAGTTTTAATGATAAATTGAAAATTTACCACAATACTGCAAAAGGACATTTCATATAATAATATCACAATATATTCAAAATATCGGTGATATTCATGGGTGATTGTATGTGACATTCTGAAATCTATTGCTTCCTTATCCTCATTATAATCTGTCACCATCATCATCGCTAACTTTGTTCCTAAATATTTGCAATTTCAAAAAAAATAAAAAAATGACAGAACTATTTCACTAGAATATGTTCACCTTCAAAGTTACATGCTTAAAACCATCCCTTCTTTAGTCTTGTTATTCGCTCTTTATTAATATCTATAAAGCTCTCATAAAGGTAACAGTATTTTACACGGCTTAAGCATGATTTGAGCAAACCATTTACAATATAAGAGGTGCACATTTTATTGTAGCATTTATCTTTTTAGACAATTCATTCTGGTTTGGGAATCTGCTGATGTGTATAAATCCAAACTGCTCATTATGGGTTCCTTTTCCAAATCAAGCTGGTCCCCTGCTCACTGGGCCACGTGTGTATAAAAAATTATGTTTTTTTTTCCTTTTTTTTCTGCTATTTGGAAAATTATGATCATTCATGGGAACAATTCTGTGCACAAATTCATTGTGCTCTGTGGTAAAGGACTACTGGAAAATGGAGCTCACCTTTCAGTTTGGACGAAGTGTTGGATGGGAAATAAAAGAGTAATCACACTCTTCCGGTGAAGCTAGATACCCGTAACCCTAGTGACCAGACTATACCAACAGGGTGAGAGAGAAGGCTTACACTCAAGAGCAAGGAGAATTGATTGGGACAAAGTAATACTTAGTCCCTGTTTGTTTGCAGTAAAATACATAGAAATTGAATACATAGGGTGGTTAAAAATGAAAGTCATAGGCGAATTTCCAAAAATGAACATCAAATAGCGTTTTTTTTTTTTATTCTGTTTCCCTAAAAGGAAATGTTTTTTTATGTTCAGTTTTGAAAATTGACCTTCAGTCTTCATTTTTAACCATCCTATGTATTGAATTCCTATATATTATAATGCAAACAAATAAACCCTTAGCTCAACAACAAGATACAAAATTAAAATTTTGAATACTCTAGTTCTCTCATCGAAAGTGGAAAGACTACCTTACGCATCTATATATACAATACACCTAAGCAAGGATTCTTGACCTAAGGTTGAGCATGTCACCTCATCACAGTAGAGTTTTCAGGACTTTGCCAGTACACATGAGTTTTTAGATAATTCTACTGTAGATATTTGGAAGGGGCTAGAAAAAGACAGTTGCCCTTTTCAGAGAATCTTTTACCAAATACAAAAGTGCCTTCATGACGAAATACTAAATAGTAAGCACCTTTACATTGGAGAGAAAATTATGTAGAATGCCACTACAAGTTAACATGATGTTCTAATGGGTCCCACTACAAAAACTTTGGCCCTACATTGCTGTGAATATCTCCCATAACGAGATCCAAGGGTTTTTGAGATTTTGATCAATATCTACCAAAAAAGATTACCTTCTACAAGAATCTGTACGAGATTTTCAGTGAGTGCCTTTAATTCAAGGGTGTCTCACTTTGTGGATGGTGGAGATTGAAAATCCTACAATGTCCCCTGTGTGGACTCATGTAGGTGAAAACTCTGGTATCTTCTAGAATCAATGAGGTATATCTCAAATATAATTACTATTGTCTATGAGTTGCCTGAAAAAAGATCGACCTTATTAGTGTGAAACATTTTAACTTCCTAGACATATTAGTGTAACATTGGCCTCAAGCTCACCATCCTAAGCAACCCCATCTCAATTTGCCACTTGCTATTTGCAATGGAAAGTTGCACTAGTTTACTTAGCCAATGGTCTAATTTCATTGAAAACACAGTAGAAATTCTGCAATTCCTTAGTCTCATGTTAGCCAAGAGAGTGCATTTCTGAGATCTCCCTCAAATCATGATTAGGCCAAGAAATCATGCTTTAGAAACTTTTGTCATGATGCAAAGAACTGTAGCCCCCTACTGTAGTCTTCAGTTCCTGTTGGACCCAAAAAATGTCAATACAACCTACACTTTATCATTCTTGATGATTGCCCCAATCTGCAAGGATCTGGTTTGCTTGTCAAACTTTCATCCTCACTCAACTTGTATTCTCGTGTATCCTCTGTGGAGGAGTGGTGATTTTTCTTAAACCATCAGCCGTTTATGGAATCTAACCAATCTGTTTCTAATCTGAAGAGGATACATCTTGAAACACTTTCATCCTTGAGCTCTACCATGTAACAGGCGAAGATTTTATTCTTACTAATGCACATACCTAAGATGACCCCTCAAATATTATTTTGTCTCTCGATCTAAACAATATAGTGCAAATAGCAACATTTTCTGCGAGATTTGGTCCATCTTCTTGAAAGGACCCTGCAGCTGCCTGTTTATTAGGGATTGATTGAATGGAAGATGACAGAGCCCATGAAATGGAGAAAAGGGTGATGATGATGGACTGACAACTGGAAGACAAAGTAACAATGCACAAAAACATCATCAGCAGATTCTTCCTCCACCCTAAAAAGGAAGCAAATGTGTTAGACAAAGTAAAATTGGTTTTCAAACATGGTTTTAAATTGTGCAGTAAAATAGGCCTTATTTTAAAGAACTTAAAAGCTCTCATAAGAATGTGAAATAAAGACAAGTGGATGACCATGTGATTCATGTAATATGCAAATTAATTTTGAATGATGTATTTGTCGAACATTCTTACTGCTACTAGTTTGAGTTCTATTGACCATTCCCTCTTTTTTTCTCCTTTTTTTAGGATGTCACTATGAAAATTATCTCATTTTCTCAACAACGGCCTGGAGCTACTTGCATTCTTTCTGCAAATGGTGCTATCTCAAGTGTTGCACTTCGCCAACCCGATTCTTCTGGTGGTACTTTGACATATGAGGTTTGATTAATTATCCTTTCCATGACATGTTTTGACCTAGTTTGATCCGAATGCAATATTTGAAGGATATTTTAGCCACTGTGTCAGTAACTTGGTATTTCTGAATTATTTGTAATCCATTCGTATACAGCCACTGCTGAGGTTCAGGTACTAGTTTATTTTGACACTCCTATGTTGGTATCCTAACTTGATGGGAGGTACTTCGAAAATGATTCCAAAAATGTGATTGCTTGGGAAAGTAGTGCAGCTACGGACCCATGGCAATTTTTCTAAATCCTCAATAAAAACCAGGGGGTGGATGGGCAAGTGGTGCAGCTCGGTAGCTAACAAATTTTCTATCTCCTCGATGAAAATTTAAGTCATATATATGGGCTATGTTCTCTCTTTGATGCTCATCATCATAAGCATTTGGAAAGTTCTATAAAGTCTCACCATTTTCTCACTTTGATTTTATTGTGTTCTAGTGGTTTATGCGGCTTGTGCCATAGTTGTCATATTTGGTTCGGTTCGGTTGAAATAGCTGGCTCAAATAGCCAAATAATTTTGGTTCGTCCCCTTGGCCGAATCGAATAACCCCTAGAAAAGTCTCGTTCTAGATTTTGGTTAATTCCAGCTGAAATCCAACATTTCAGACCAAAATCCTGTATTTCGGCCAAATTTCTTTATAAATAAAATAAAATAAAAAACAGACAAAGCGCACGCAACACTCAGAGCATGCATGTAGCAGATAAACCCAATCGCTAGTTGCATGAAAACAAAGAAAGAAAGGAGGGCACATACTTGGCAAATGATGGCTGGGGCTGATTGTTCTTCTGCATCACCTTCCTCATTTTCTTAGTATTTCTCTTCTCTTCTCTTTCCTTTCCTCTCCTTTCCCTTTCTTTTCTCTCTCTTGATTCTCCTCGTCTTAACAAATGGGAAAATGCACGTAAGTTGTCGCTAATAAACGGAAAAAAAAAAAAAAAAAAACAGTGGGCCCTTTTCTTTTCTTACAAACGGTTTGGATTCCCTGAGTGGTCTGCCACATGCTTCCTATGAGTGGGATATGTGGAACTCACTGTGGGGCCCACCTACTAATGATCCAAACTGTTAAAATTGAATACAATTTCCTCTAGTAGCATATCCTCAAATTTTAATTCAATAGAACTTGGTCCCTACCATAAGATTGAGCACATGATTGCTAATGTGATGAGCACACTCTAATACATTATTAAACTTATGCATTAACTACAATATCAATCATGTGTTCAAATTGGTCCACTCAAATACATGCATTAACTACATGATCAAGCATGTATCATACCACTCTGAGTATCAGACATTTTTCTTTTTTCTTTTTTTTTTTTTTTCTACTTACACCCTCAAATAAGTCCACTTAAAAAAAAATTAAACCAGTAAAAAGTATTCATTTGTAATGTAGAAATAATATATTACATTATTAGTAAGACTTTTGTATTTTTCTATTTGTGTGTATTATATTTCTCTAAAACAAAACTTCAAAATATTTCACGGAAATTCTAAATTGGTTGAAACATTTCAGTTTGGAGGCCAAACAGAACGGTTCCGAAACGAAATTGATAACTATGCTTCATATGTTTTTTTTTATATATAATCCATTTTGGTTTATCACTTTTGCAGGGTCGATTTGAGATACTATCACTATCTGGATCATTCATGCCCACAGAGATTGGAGGAACAAAGAGTCGAACTGGTGGGATGAGTGTTTCTTTGGCAAGCGCGGACGGTCGTGTGGTGGGGGGTGGAGTTGCAGGTTTACTAGTAGCTGCTACTCCTGTACAGGTAATAGTAGTTTATTTGAAATGAGAACTCCACACTTGACTGTCCCCACATCAATCATAGGGTTTGTCTATTTTGGACCAAAGCCATCCTGATCAATGTTGAGGGTAGTTCCTTTTTTTGTGTTTAGCAGATCCAGGGGACTAGGAAATCTGGAGAAATTTGTTTTACTCTTTAACTAAATTGCATCCTGTGATTGGGAATTTAGGGCCTGTTTGGTTAAAGGCATTTCTGATAAGGAATTGGACTTGTTTAGAATTTTTTGTGATGATTTGGCATCTTGTCCCTTGGGCATTCCAAATACTCTGTTTGATGCAAGGATTTAGAATTCCAGACCACATGAAAAGGCACTTTTAGCCTTACGAATTCCAATTTGTTTTCAAACATCAACACTTGAATGATGGCAGATTCACTAAACTGGACTCTTTACACCATTTATTCATGTGTGGGGATTTGTTTTGATTCAACTTCTGTTAAATGGAGTACTATTTCTTTCCCTGTTTCCTTTAGATCATTTGGCAGCTGACCAGTTTAAGTTCTTTTGTTTCCAAGGCAATCATCAACTGTCACTGCAGTTTGTCATTACCTGATACCAATGGATTTTGCTCATTGTGTTTTTCTTTTCTCTGTAACATGCTTTCATTTTCATTTTGATCAACTTAGTTCTCTGATAACTTTCCTGTCGGTTTATCAGGTTATGGTTGGTTGTTTCATACCAAGCAATCCACAGGAACAAAAGACCCAGAAGCCAAAAGCTGAGTACACTACAATGGCATCACCAGCTGCTGCCATTCCCATTTCTAGTGCAGACATGGATGCGGCTTACAGGGGGCAAGGACAGCACAGCTCAACCACCCCAAAGCCAAACCTCACAGCTTCTTCTTCCTTCCGAGGAGAGAACTGGGCATCTTCCCACTCCATACCAGATTCAAGAAACACAAAAACTGATATTAATATGTCTTTGCCTGTTGGGTAGTTCAAAGGGCACCAGCTGCTCAGTGGGGGGTTTCTTACCATCAGATTGGCATTTGTTCGTGGTTTCCCATAGTGCACTGCATCAAATAGTGAATTCTCATGCACGTGTGTCTGCCTTGTGTGTAAACCCATTGAATCTGCATTGAATCTAGTTGATGAATCGACAGTAAACAACAATATCTAGTTTCCTGTCTAGGTTTTTTAGTCTTTTTGTGAGTCCACTGTTTAGTTAGGCCTTGATTTGCTGCTGTTATGAGCTTATTTATAGCTGCTGTATACCTTGAGTCATTTAGACGTGTAACATCCAGTTTTTTAGAACCTTTTCTTTTGTCTACTAATTTATGTTTCTGGGTTGTGGATTTCAATTTTTCCTAACATATCCTCTGAAGCCTCCAACAGGTACTGTTATGAGTTGAAAATGGCTAATGAAAACATAACAGTGCATTGCATTTACTAAGGAGGATTGCAATATGTTATTTAGACCATCAAATGCATTGGTAGGGCTGTCAAAAGGCCAGGGTCTGCTACCCTTACCCTATCCTCACATATGCATGCTGGGCATAGGACTGACCAAAGTCCTCATCAAGCCTTCACTAGGCACTTACCCTACTCTCTTAAGGGCCAGGGTTGGAAGAAAATTTTTTTTTTTTTTTTTTCCAACAGTTAACACCATTGAGTGTCAACTTGATGCTAACCAATGCAATTTGTTGTTTGTAATTTTAGCATGGTATAAAATAATGGCCTCTCGGACTTAGGACCGAAAGCCTCGTTAGGGTTATGCATACAATTATTGAAATATAAGCACAAGATAAAAAGATGATAGAATGTTGCATGTACGGTAATTTAACAAAAGAAACATCCTATTTCTTAACAATCTCAAAAACTTCTATGAGGCAGGTGAGCATTCTACAAATTAATGGAATGAAATAAGATTGACAATATGAGACCTCATGCAAATTTGACTACAATGACGACTGATTGTCAATGGATTAAGCAAAGAAAAAAAAAACCAGTGTATTTTTATTTAGTTCATTAAAGTAGTTTTTCAAATATGTAAATGGAAATTGACATTTTTGGAATATGTTGTATGAACAACTTGGAGTCTGTCAGTGAAACTATTCTCCTTTTGAAATTAAGGGCACCATATTCAAAGGCACGAGTTTTGTGGGGTTGTTTGTTTGCACCCATTTACACTTTATGCATTTGCATGCTGTTTGCCCTCATTTACTCAAGTGATTAATTCAATGTCAAATTTTGGTGCAAAAATGAACCCCTTTTTTGTGTTGAAAATTTCATGCCTCGTACCCTAGAACTAATTTACATACGTAAAGTATGTGCGCACAATGTAGAGAACGGCTATCTCCCACATAGGGAGGTTCGCAATGGTAAATTTTCTCCCCCTTTTATCACTGCATTCAAATGACCCTTATTAAATGTGCCCATTTGTTTGAATGGAATTAGAACCTATTTATTCAAATGGGCCCATTTGTTTGCTAGAATTGGAACCTATGCATTCAAATAGGCTCATTTGTTTACATAGAATTGTATAATTGGGAATTCATTATTAAACGGGCATGTCTATTAGTATGGAATTAGAATACATAGGAATTCATTGATTCACTGATGGATTGAGCAATTGGGCATGTTTAAGAAAATAACAAATTCAAATAAGCCTATCTGTTAGCATAGAATTGGAATATATAAATCTAAAATGTTATATATGTATATATCAATGGACAAAGGGCCGGGCCGGGCTTTTTGACATTAGGCCCTACTCTACCCTCGGGCTTTACTCGCTAGGACAAGAAAAGAAAAACACCCTCATTTTTGTGGGCTTTCTGGCACCGGCCCCGGCCCTGGCCCTCATAAAAGGGTGCATTGACAGGCCTAGTCACCAGTAGTCATTGCAAGAACAATGTCCAGCTCTGAACTGATGAAAACGGGTACAATCTCTCACAATAACAACTCTCCCATAGGCCTCTGAAATAGACTTCATTGTATCATGGCAGTCTTCGCAAATGCGCAGGTTCTTGGCAATCCGAATGGGCATAGACGCACTTGTCACCAGCAGCCCAAAAGCCACAGCTACCATCTCACTATGGGAGCTTTGCAGGTCTTCCTCTCTCCCACTTTTCCTCCCTAGCTTCGCGGTCACCTCGACCAGCATTTGCTGGATCTTTTCCCACATAGGGTGTGAAGTCCTGCCAACTGCAAACTCATGCACATCGCATCCAATCTCAATCCAGCTGCTACCAGTAGGTTTCTTACCAACCTTCATCCTCACCTCGGCCATCTTCTCCTTCAATCCTGCTTGAGAATACACGTTCGACATGATCACATAATGGCTGGTGTCACTGCGAGGACAATCTTCTTCCATCCTGTTAATCTTCTCCATCACGCGTTCTGCCATAAACACATTATTTTGAATCCTGCACGCGCTAAGTAGGGCTCCCAAGACAACGATGTTGGGTGGAATCTGCATCTCTGTAACTAGTTTAAAAGCTTCGTCAAGCCTCCCTGTCCTCGCAAGCAAGTCCACCATGCAACCATAATGCTTGACTGTGGGCTTGATCCTGTATTTTTTCTGCATAACATTGAAATAAAACTGTCCTTCTTCGGGCAACCCGCAATGACTGCAACCGCATAAAACAGCAACAAAGGTCACCTCATTTGGAGAAACTTCACCATCTGTCTCCATCTTCTCAAACAATTGTATAGTTTCTACTCCATAGCCATGTATAGAAAGACCATGAAGCATGGCATTCCATGTTTGGACATTCTTCTTCTCAGTGGAATTGAACACTGCTAGCGCATCACCAATACTCCCACACTTGCAATACATATCAACAAGTGCTGTACCAATGAACACGGACAACTTGAAGCCTCCCCTACTCACATAAGCATGCACCCACCTCCCCATATTCAAAACGCCAAGGCAGGCACACGCTGACAGAACGCTGACGATGGTGAAGTCGTCCAGCTTAACTCCAGCCATCTGCATTTCACGAAATGCAGCGAGTGCCATTTCAGGCTGATCACAGTGCAGGAATGCTTTGATCATTGCGGTCCAAGAGACGACGTTTCTTTCAGGCATTTTCTCAAACACGTGCATGGCGCCACCCAATTCTCCACATGCAGAATACATGCTGAGGAGAGATGTCTGGGTGTAGATGTCTGTAGATAGGCAGCATTTTATGGATAGGGCGTGGATCTGTTTCCCAGCTGAGAGAGCAGATGCCTTAGAGCAGGCTTTGAGAGCAGGGGGGAAGTCAAATTTTGTGAAGCCCCTGTGCTGAATGAGCAGTTTTTTGAAACTGTTTATAGCATGAAGTGGGTCAGACCCAACATGGGCTTTTGGGTTGTGATGAGGGCTTTGCATTGTTTGTTGGGTAGTAGTGGCAGTGAGAAGATGGTGTGGTTGATGCTGTAGTGGAATAGTCATGTTTTTTTCCTGACTGCCAATGGATTAACTTGTGGTAGTGATTGAATCCATATGGGTTTTGAGTGATAGATTAGAATTTACTACTTAGCTTAGCCCAGGCTTGATCTCTAACTTGAGAAAGTTTGAGATGGGGTTAACCTTGGCTCAAAGCCTCAAACATTATTAAATATAGGGAGGTGTTATTTGTGGCACTACTTATACAAACACTACTGAAGCACCACTGTGTGGAGTCCACTTCTAGTATGAAAAATTAGGAAGAACAAAGGGATAGAAGGCCTGTGCGGGGATAAGGATTAGGCTATGACATCAAACTAACAAAGACCTCAAGAGATATCTAAGCCTACTTTCAATATAAGAAAGAAAAAAAAATAGTAGAATGGGATAGAAGGTTGCAGAGTGGATAAGGATTAGCTTAAAATCAAACTGATTAGGATCTCATATTGGTCATTTCTCAAATCAAAACATGCTATATAAAAAGGAGAATAATTAGATAAGGTTGACACCATAGTGTAATCATTGTCCAATCCACATTTGCTACCTATATAAAATCTTATGCCAGCTAATGTACACTCTTAATTGCAACGGAGATGGTGCATTAGCTGATATGAGATTTTTTATGGTTTGGCAAATCATGATTGAATGAAACAGTATCTCCCTTCAAAATGAATGCCCTCTTCGTTTGTAAGATCCTTGAATTTTAGTCCAATAAAAGTTGGTTCCACTATACCTTTAACCATTTTATTAAAAAAATATGATGTTATGCATTACTAATTGGTTTAATCACATTTTTAATAAAATGATCAATCTTATAGTAGTACTAACTCCTTTTAAAGTGAAATTTCAAGGTATTCTATATACGAGGAGGGCAATCATTTTGAGCATATTGGATTTTCCATTGGTGGCCCCACTATGGATTTCCACTCCTTCGACTATAGATTTCTCTAGGTCAGAGCCTCAAACGATCTGGACTCCATGCACACGTGCTTCTCATTGTGTGTTATGTACCGGCCAATGTGGTAAAGCTGGTATTCCTGAAGTATCATTTCATTCGATCTGAAATTTGAGTCTCCTACATGCTAATCGCAAGTAACATAGGAGGAACCAAAGGCAGATCCAGGGTTTTCATTTGATGGGGGCAAACCCAATCATGTAGTTGGGTTTTGTTGTGGGGGGGGTGGGGGTAAAACCTTGGATTTTCATGTGGGTTTTGGGGGTGGATTTAGGAATTTTATGAGGTTTTTGGAATTGGGCCTAGAATTTTCATGAATTGGGTTGTGTAAGTGGATCCGAGTCCGATGGGGCGACTGCCCCCAAATGCAAATGCTTGGATCTGCCCCGTTGTGGACCCCACCATAGATCCCACCTATTGATAATTCGACTTATTTAACATGAATGTCATCTAGCTTTATGTGATATATCCTCGTGGTTTATTTCAATATGAGTTGGTCTCACCGTAATAGGTCATTTGCCCAATCTGTGACCAGTTCCTATTGAAGTTGAATTTGATGTCACTAGAGATGATGACTTCCATTTTGAACTATTTCGAATTATCAATAAGTGAACCCCATGATGAAGTTCCATGGGATGCATGTGGGGTACAACAATCAGGGGGTCCGAATTCCATCTCATAAGGCATGGTAGGCCAAGATGAAAACATCAGTTCTTTGTTGGCCACCCAAAAAAGGTCATCATCATCAACATATGAATAGGAAAAACCTCCTAACGTAACGGTGCCAATAGCAATTGTACCGTCAGTTGCTCAGGTAACTGACCATCTATTGGGCTCTCTGTGGTAAAAGAATCAAACCTATTGAAAAATCCTCTTTCCACATGGAACGTTTACTTTGGAGAATCATCAATCTATAATTTCTTCCCACTCTATAAGAAGTGATACAAATTCAAAACACTAGTGGCATAGGGAAAGAGTAGAGTAAGAAAAGACTTGGTCTAGTGAGAATAGTCAAGTCAGATGGTGAGATTACAAAGAACATAGCTAGAAACAGGCTTGAGTAGAAAAAAGTAGGAGATCAAAAAGGGAACTTGACTTAAATAGTTGGATTAAGCCTCTAATGACAGTGAAACATTGATAGAAGTATAATGCACAAAGCCAGTGTAGATAGGTGGGTTAAGGCTCAGCCAAGATAGCCGGTGGAATTGAGTTGAGCTGACTTTTTCACTCGGAGAAGGCCTATTGAAATGCTAGACAAAGCAGGCTGCCGTCATTTACGGGTTTCTACTTTATACCCTTTGGCATTTGGTAAAAAGAAGGGTGGTTTGAGATGGCAAGAAATCAAAGTCAAACATTGATCCCACTAACCCAAAGGTTTCTTCTACATGGACTTTCCAATCCAACATCCAGTTCGGCTAAAGCTGCAAAATTAGTGGCTTTTTCTTCCCGTTTTAGTTAATAGTGACTATCAACATATTTTTCTTTTTTTGGAAAAAAAAAAAAAAAAACCCAAGGAAATCCAAGCTGATTATCAAGTTGATGGGCCATAACTACTCTGTCAAACAACAACCCTATTGGATAATTTTCGGAGAAAGTAAATTGGATGGCTGAGAAAGGGTCACCAAAATAAGACATCCAGAAGAGATAAGGTTGTTTAACCAATGTAAATATTCCTAGGTTTCTAAGCAGGACCTCCCAAATGAATGGTCTGGATCTCCTAAGCTCTTGCTCTTCATTAATATTATTATTATTATACTCTTTTGAGAGTACCTGCAAGAAAATAGTTACAGAGGGCACAAGAAAAGGAAATATGACATATTTAGACAGGGCCAAGTTTCACTCCTGTTTTATAAGATTTTTCTCCGACAAGAGTTGGCTTACCATAAGATTGAACATATACAAAATATGGGAACAAAATATTTGCAAGAAGTTCATGTGTTTTGTAGGATCTTTCACCCCTTTGAGTTACCACTTATTCCAAAACCAATTGGTGATAGGAAACGGCACAAAATAGTTTTATGGTGAGGGCGAGAGCTCGACAAAAAACGCGTATCCCGTGACTCGAACACCCGACCTACCAGGCTTTGATATCACTTGTAGGATTTTTCACCCCATTAAGCTACCACTTATCCCAAAACTAATTGGTGATAGGAAACGAGACGACAATGGTTTTATGGTGAGGACGAGGGCTCGACCACAATTATGACCGCTCAGGAGAGGGTGGACGTTGACCTCAATATGTTTTTATTGAAAACTAATTTGATGGTGGGCCATCTCCTTTGGAGTAAAAATTTAGCCCGAACCATTTAGATTTTCAATAAATGAGCTCAATTGCTGCAACATACCTGTCATGGGTGGATGTGGACTACCCTGGACAAACCTAATCTAACCCTTTTACAATTTACATCCATAAAAACATCAATGAATCCCATTACACACATGACACAACTAAACAGAAAAGGGGAAAATACGCATGTGACCAAATCCGACCCATTTATGGCGGGTACATCGTTTTGACAATTGGATTTCACAAGTGAAGTGCATGAGACCACCTTGTCTGGTCAAAATTATATTACTATTCCCTTCATTGAATTTCCTGCCATGAACAAGACAGCGCAATCCCCGCAACGCAACTGTTTTTCCAAGAAGCCAAACATATCTTTCATCAAGCAAGAAAGGAAAAAACATGCCTTTAGGTGCAAGTCGGGGAGGCTTTCAACTGTTCATATTGGGCTTTCTATTGGAGTTAAGCCAAGATCTAAGTCTCTATGGAACGTGGTTATTGATAATTTCAAACAAAAATTATCTTTATGGAAGAAGCTGTATTTGTCTTTGGGAGGGAGAATCACCCTTATGATCTTCCTATATACTTCATGTCTCTCTTCTAAAGGAAAAACACGTCTTTCATGACCATTTCAAAAGCAATCGAGAAATAGAATATGCCATAAATAGACCATTTTCCAGAAAATAAAGATTTAAGGATCCTGTGATAGTCCTCTACAAGGCAAAGCAAAACTTTTTAAGGGGGTGGACAATCCAAATCGTGGCTCCAGTGGCCCACAGCTGAGGTGAGGTTGCAGATCCAACTAAATGTACATTTGATCATAAATCTCCCATATTCCACATCCATAGGTGAAATCAGATTGTGATGATTTTGCTATCGTCACTGGTGTTGTTGGGCATGTGAATGGAAGTACAATCTTGGGTTACCACAAAAGTTTCAAGCTTGAGACGAATAGCGCATATAGCACGGAATGCTACGTTCAATTTCAAAAGGTCCTGGCAAAGATTCCGGATCCCTCTGAGGCTCACACTCAAAGAAATTTATGAGGCTCTTCGATGAGGCTCACTTACGTGGGAAAAATAAATCTAAATGCAAAAAAATGCATTCCCTCCTTTAAGTCCCTTAGACAAATTTTACTTTAATAGGATTTGAGTTCTCTGTAAGATGTATCACATATAAAACATGTGAGTAATGTTATTCACCTATATTAGTTATGATCAATCCAACGGCGGAAAGTTATTCACCCATATTAGTTATGATCAATCTAACAGCAGATTCAACTGTCATAGGAGTGAGATTTGACTGGATAAGAGGAGACATTTATGTTATGCCCTTTAGACTTTTATGGGTGTGTCACTAAGAAGACTCACGAATTTGTTTGTGAGTCCGAGCACAGAGACTCTTTGCCGGCAAAATGAACCCCAATTACTAGGAAGCTTACATTGCTTCATGGCCCCAACTATTGGAGATGGTGTGTTGCAAGCCTATAGCAAACTAGCAATCGTCTAGAATCCCACGATACGACTTTGTTAACTTTCTCAGTAAGTAGCTTTCTGTTTAACACATTTTCTTCATTAATTTAAGCTTCCGATTGTTGGGTATATAAGGCCAATCAATGCACCATGATTATTAAGTAGCCAAAAGGCCATGGAGCATACAAAGTTTTTCACGTCTCCATTTCTCCCTCTATGTCTGGCTTTGATCTGTTTTCTGTTTCCTTCAATCTCTCAAGAGCATAATACACTTGTGTGTTCTGTCCAAGATTTGATCATCAAGGCCAAGTCTAGTCCTTCCATCATGTTTTGGACATGTAACTTGATCATTGTTGCTATTCTATTGGGCAGCCGCGAACCATCTTATGGAGAATCAGATGTGCCCACTTTCCTCACACTTTATGAAGTGTCCATCCCAACCACCAACCAAGAGATGGAGAAAGGAGAGGACTATGATGATCCTGTTGATGGGTGTGATGTTGATGATGATGGCTATAATGAAGATGATGCCGGCGATGACGATGACGACTATGATGATGAAGAGCTGAGGAAGAGAGCTGATGAATTCATAGCCAAGATTACCAAGGGTTGGCAGCAAGAGAAACTGAAAGAGAAGCCATACTAATGTGGCACTAGAAAAAAATTTAGATCCGTTCTTGTGCGCTATAATCATCGTTAACAATGAAATTTATATATTCTTTCTATTTGAGGTTGGCTTAAATTTTTAGCATAGTTCTAACTAGGGTTGTAAATAGGTCAGTTCCGGTTGATGGACCCGGAATCGGAACCGTTAAGGAGAAAGTGGAATCCGATCCGGACTCAGAACCATTTTGGAACCTACTTTTTAGCTTCGGAACCAGAACCAAAACCATATATGGGGCGGGTCTAGATCTGGACCTGAGTCTAGGTAGGGAATTATATTAAAAAAAAATATGATTTTTATGAGTGATTTTCAAAGATTGAGGTAATATGTCAGGTCTCAGGTCCACGGGTTAGAACCAAGGTGGAACCGGACCCGGACCCATTTACTTATCGGGGCCTAAATAAGGATCCAGACCCGGTTTTTAACGGGTTGGAGCCTTTGGGTAATCAGAGAATCGGGAACCCATTTACATCCCTAGTTCTAACCCTAGTATTTCTTGATACGGGAGAGTATGTAACCACTAAATTATCCTGTGTTTCTTGTGCATATAGATCCGTAGTCTTTTTCATTCTAGTTTCTGTTGTGATCACTTGATGGCCATGGGAAGGGAGCAAAGTCCCAATTTACTTGCACATGTTCTTAAAAGTATAAATGGCTGAAATATTAAAAACTCATCCCTCCTATTGAACGAAAGGGTTAGACACTGTAGGCTTGTCTTGCCTAACCAATCAGCTAACTTGGCCCGGTATCACTTTTTTTTTTTAAAGTACCAAGCCTCAATCACTATGTTTGGAATAATGGTTGACCAGTTTATCACCAAATGAAAGAATCGGGTTGGTATATAGTTCAAACTATATTTGGTTCAACTAGATACTGTCATCTACACAGGTTTCAATACAGTAAATGGTGTTCTGTTCTGGTGAAAAGCACTCAATACAGAGCTAGAAACTTAATATTTCTACATTTCTTTTGTGAGCAATGCCACTAACTATAAAAAATTAAAACTGAAAGAAAGAGGTTGCATAAACTATTTGTGTTCCTACAGTTTAGTGGGGGAATTTTTCCATGCTACTGTTCTTTGTCTTTCTTCTCTGAGAAGTCAATAGAAATGTTTGTTTTCAATGTTACGACCTTGCAAACGCGTTAGGTGTGCATGTAGTTTAGTTTTCTGGTTAGGTATGCTACTAGAGATGATGATTAGGGTAAGAGAAGAGTATTTTGTAAACACCCTATAATTTATTAAATATCAGGACTTGTTTCTTCTAAAAAAATATTAATTTTGAGCTCATGATAAACCTCCATGTATGCTCAAGTTTAGAATTGGTTAAGCAATCTTAAACCATTGATTACTAACTTATGCAAACTTAACATGAAATGGCCAAACGACTGAACTCAATAAAATTTCAATAGTGATATTTAATGGCTCGTTTGTTTGCATGGAATTGAACTCCTTCGAGTTTTAAGAAATGTAATTTTAATAGAAGTTGGAATTGAAGGAACAAAGTGGAAAATCCTTAAATGGCGATCAAATGATCTTTCCTTTGATTAAGGGGAGATGGGAGAACCCCAACCACTACCTTAGCGAGTCGAATTCTAGGAAATTTGTGGTCCCATCTATATCTCAACATTAAGCCCTTCAACCCAGACCTCTTTAATACATTGAATTCTTAGGGATTTAATGTCCATGCAAACAAATAGACTCTTACTATTTTGATCAAGTTTTGTTTGAATTAGTCTTAACTAGATTTGGATTTTTTTTTAATGTTGAGATTGACTCGTATTAGGTGAGCTTTAGATTTGGGTTGGGATATCAAGCTCTTAAACAATGATTAAACCAGCATAAGCCATTTCCTAATGCAATTGATTGACTTGGGAAAGACTTACAATCTATTTCAGTCAGCGATTACCCAGAATAAAATGCCTTATTGTCTCGTTACCTAATCAGAAAGGTGAAGGGCCCAACCATTTAGTTGTATCTTTAAAGCATGAGATCGTGACCAGATGATAGTAAATTCGTATATTGAGCCAACTATTTAATCTAAAGCCCCTCATGTCAGACAACTACAAATATATAGGCAATATTAAAAAATTCACATTAATTTGGGAGTGCGAATATCATTGGTTAGAGCTATAATACATGATTAATTGCTAAGATTGAGTCTTCACATGTGACAAACCCAAGGGCCAATTTCTTTACTAGAATTCAAGGAATTCCTATTTGGAGAATTTCTGAATCCTCCAAACATGGTGAAATTCTTGAACCCTCCCTTGTACTTGTGCATCCACGAGTTCCACCTAAAAGGAAAGGGAGCGGAATGCCAAGAATTCCAAAGGTCATTTGGGGCCTATTTCTTTACAAGCATTCATAAGATTCTTCTATGGAGAATTTCAATTTCTCCAAAAATTATTCCTGAGGTGAGATTTCTAAATACTCTTCGTAGGTGGAGCATTTGAAAGTCCAGCAAAATGCAAAAAGATTGAAATTTCAAGAATTCCAAAAGGTCGCATGACACTTTTTAGGTCAATGAAATTTGAAATTCTAGTAAAAGAAACATGGCATTTCAAGTGCGAAGAACAAGCCATCACATCATGTAAAAAATACCCTAATAAGCTAAATTCTTATCAAAAATTCCAGTAAAGAAACACATCCTGAAAACCTTTTAGGTGGCTAAGATTTTAGAGTTCTTATAAAGCAATATGACATTTGTAAATGCCAAACGGACAAATCTTCACATCATGTCAGAAAAAAATAAATAAATAAATTCCCGTAAGAAGTTCCAGTATAGAAGAAGAATTCCTATTGGAATTTGTGATTTTGAGAATTCAACCACAATGATGTGATGGTTGTTCCTTGCTAGATGCATGCTTTTTTTCTTTTTCCGTTAAAATTTTAAAATCCAGCAACTTAAAAAGTTAGGAATAACCTTTAAAATTCTTAGAATTACAATTTTATTGTCATTTTGAATGCTCTAGTAGAGAGGAAGATTCATAAATTCCTTTTTGGAGAACTTACTTGTTCCTAGGCATGAATTCTTGGACTTACACTCTAATTGGAATGAGTTTGGGATGAGTAAGGGACAGGGCGCATGTGGCATGAATGCATTTATTGATCATATGCAGGGCAGGCTCACTGCTCTGTTTCTTATTCTTTCTTCTCTCTGCTTCATTTCATCTCTTTCTAAAGTGAAAAACCAAACCTCTGTTCATCATATCCCATTCCCTCATCTGGGTCAAAAGGAAAAGTGAATACATTTCTCTCAAACAAATTCTGTTTGAATCTATTACATACGACTCCCGCAATAAAGGGGTGAAGACCCAGAACATGAAAATCTAATAGGACTGATTACATAACAAATATGTTGTTACTACACTAACTGCTATAGCACTGCAAATGTTCACATGGCCAGTTGCTTTACAAAGCGACCTTGCATCTTCTCTGCCTTCCATCTTCTATTAATTTTCTCAATGAACTCTTCCACTCTCCTCCTCAATTCTTCGTCGCTTTCTTCAGCGCAATCGTTGGGGTGGTCACTGTTGTCTTCGTCTCTTCCTGTTTCGCCTTCCTCGACACTCTCGGAAGCGACATTTGCCGCACAAATTTCAGCATTTTGATCATCAGATGGAGAAATTGACTTTGACCCACTAATTATAAGAACCGCTATGATCAGATTGCATAGACAGAAGATGATGAAAGGGTTGGAAGATGCTCGAGAGAGCAATTCAACTGTAGAAAGCAGCATCTTTGGGAAAAGAGAGAGTGGGTTGGTTGTTCAAGGATAGATAGAGGCATAGAGCAGAAGGCAGATAAGGGGGTACTTTGTTTGTTGAAAGGAGCTGACCCTTTTAAAGCATACCTCTAGGTACGAAAGTGTGTCGAGGAAGCAGTTATTCAAATGAGAGAGAGAGAGAGAGAGAGAGAGAGAGTAGGATGAAAGCTTTGTGATGGTCGCAATAATATATTCTCTTGATCTGATTGCTTCCTCTAATAGAAAATGCATGGGGTCATGTCACAAGTCTTATAAGAAATTGGGAAGCAATTTCATATAGGTCCACGCGATGTCTCATTAACTTATTTATACAATCATATTCTTAGGACTTAGGTATGCACCCGTTTGTTTGGGTATTTTCTAACTTTTCGAGCAATGAAAGAAAAAAAAATGCTGAATTGATAATATTAATTCATACAACCAGCTCAGTGGAATGTTACTTTTGGCATACTGGATTTTAAAATTTTTTAATTTCCAAAATGTTACATTGTGCCTGAGAATTGGCACAGTCGGGGATAAAACCCCTAAAAATGAAAATTTCTCAAATTTTCTGAATATAAAATGGTCCTGGATGAATTTAAAAAACAAAGTACATATGCACACTCCTCCAAGCTTTTGACCCACTTTGAGCTGAAGGAGTGAAACTCTACAGTGGAGCCTGCCTATTGAAAACTTAAGGCATTCAAAATAAGCACCCTCTCCATTTGTGGGATGTCCCAAGATTTAACTTCATTTGGAGTTGGTCCTACCGTAGGACTGACCATTTATTAAAATAATTTTATGCATTTAATTGTGTTAAACCAATTGATCAATCTTACAGTGATATCAATTCCTATTGAAATGAGATTTCAAGATACTCCATTTAGGGAGAGGGAAGCCATTTTCAGTGGCTCGGATATTCAATTGATGGCCCCCACAATGAAGTTCCAATCCGATCTAAGTCAAAGCCTCGAAGGATCTCGACTCCTTTAGATATTTAAGCACACATGCAAGGCACTTATCATGTAGTGAGCAATGTCTTGGCCAATGTGGTAAAGATGGTATTCTCAAAGAGCATCCATCGAGCACAGATAGCCATGTGTCTTCGTCATGCTTCTTGTGAGTGCAAGTGTAGAGGCCCACTCTAGAGACCACCTATTGATAATCTGAACTATTCAACATGAATGCCATGCCATCTCATGTTTTCTTTGATATAAATTCACCCCACCATGCGATTGAGCACATTACTGATAACGTGGTCAATGTGCATGACTGTGCTAATCACATTATCACCCATGTGCTCGATCTTAGATGGCCCAATTCGTATTGAAGGAAAATTGGTGATATATCACTCAAGGCGATAGCATTCATATTGAACTGTTCGAGTTATAAATAGGCGAGTCTCACAATGTAGTTTGATCATATGCATGTAGAAAAGATCAGGGAATCCGGTCACCATCTCATTCGGCATGGAAGTCAAGCCAGTCCAGACATCTGGTGGGCCAAGATTAGAAAAACAACTATTTCTTTTGTTTGCAGTCATGTTTCTCCTACAGAAAGTCAAAACATCATAGACAGGAAAAAGAAAAACCTGTTTGTACGGTCACGCGCTCAGGTTTGTCAATGAAATGGGGCTCTCCGCGGTATAAGAATCAAACCCATTGAACAAGAGCTTCATTGAACAAACCCTCTTTCCACATTTAACCTTGACTTTGTAGAATCATCAATCTATAATTTCTTGCCATCGATGATGGCTATTGAAATGCTAGAAAAGCACCCTGTCGTCTTTTACTAGCTTCTAACAGTCAAAACAAATGGTGAAAAGGATGAAGTCAACCTATTCTATTTATTTCCGTAGAATTGATCTCACTAAACCAAAGGTTTCCTCAACATGGACTCTCCAAAACGAGTTTGGTTAAAGCTGTGTTAGTGGCCCTTTCTTTCCTTCCTAGCTATTAGTGACTATCCACATATTTTTCTTTAAAAACAACTCAAACTGATCATGGAGTAGATTTTATATTGGAGGGGTCACACCCCTCTGCCAAACCCAGCCCCCCCCCCCCCCCCCACAATGGATAGATAACTTTTGGAGAAAGTAAAATGGATGGTGAGAAGGTCACCAAAAATAGAACCTCCAAATGAAGAGCTACGGTTGCCTAACCAACGTAATTTATGGTTTCAACACAGGACCTACCAAAAATGAATGACATGAATCTCCTATGCTCTTGCTCATTGTTTTTTCTTGCCTGTACAAATATAATTACAGATGGGACAAAGAAAAGGAAATGCACCTTTCCCAGGCTCTCTTTGTTTTTTTTAATCTAAGTATTACATATTTAAACAGGGCCGAGTTTTACTATGTTTTTTTTTTTTGGTAAGGTTTTGCTCCAAGAAGAGTTAGCCTGCCATAAGTGATAAGACTGATCATATACAAATATGTGAACAAAATATTACAAAAATATTTAGGTAAATAGTAAAAGCAGAAATCCATAGCAGAAGCAGCAGCAAGGGTGAAAAGATGAGCCTCTTCTCCAATTAGCCTTTCACCAATTTAAAAGTGGGAGTTAAGTTCCTTGATCATCAATGTTTGAATTGATTTTTGTTCATGAGCACCACACCAGATCTTTAAAAAAAAATTATGTGAGCATTGAAGAGGAAGAAGTTCTCTTTCCAGTTGATCAATGCTGGTTTTACATGGCCCGGTCGCTTCATTTAACAGAATGTGAAAGTGCTTATAGTTGAAAGGTGTGCTTGTTGTCACCAGATCTAATGACAAAAGGCATATGATTTTGAATGCAACTAGAAAAAAAAAATGCGCACAGCTACTAGAAACATTATCTTCTGTCTTATTCAAGTTAAAAAGAAGTCTGATAAAGGTTTAGTAACAACAAAATAGGCATCATATCGACTACCAACTTGCATATGGCAGAATTACGTAGCTTCAAAGTCTCATGCAAGAGGATTTAAGCTCTTAACATTGAATAGAAATTTAGGCAGGCTTCTCATAGGAGTTCTGATCTCTAAACTCAGCAATGCGACTCCGAATCATTTCAGCCACATGAGGTTGCACGAACATGTGTGTGTTGTCCAACATGTGTACTATGAATTTCTGAGAGGCGGGCAGTGAAGCATTGAGATTGACAATGAACTGTCCCATTGGGATGTCACTGCAAATCATCACAAGCTAATTACGCTAACAGCAGAAAGGAACTGACATACTGTTGATCTCAAGAAAACAATGGTAATGCATCCTATACTTACCACGAGATAAACAGACCTTTAATGGCATTAACCATTTGTGCTGGCAATCTGAGCCTCTGTTCCAGACAAAACCTATACCACCCACTGACAACATGTTGAAAATTGCATATTAACATAAGAAATAATCCACGAAAAAAAAAAATCAGATAACCGTTACTGTGAAGCTTTCAAATTGAATTATATGAAACAAAATAATAAAAAAAAATATTATTGTTATCGTCATTATTAACAAAAACAGTGCATCGTTACTGTACAGGGGCCTTGTCAATTCACCCTTGCTTTTTTTATGAAGTAACAAAAGTTTATTGACTGTTGACAATAACAACTAACAAGTATATAACAGGGACAGAAGTACGATCACCAAACAAGAAGCTGACAGACAGAAAAGGATTAAGCCACTATTGCATGTCAATTAGGAATGGCCCAATAGGTAGACTATATAGACTTAATGACCCAGATTTTGATAGGGAACCCTCTTCATTTGAATAATTCAAGAGTCCGAAGAATAACCCAAATTTTGCTAGGGAATCTTCTTCATTTGAACAATCCAAGAGTATGAAGGAAAAAAGGTTCAAATGAATTTCTTAATCCTCTTCCTACCAATGGCTCACTGAAAAAACAAGTGACTAGAGAAGTCAGACTAAAAGATTCCCAACCTTCCCTCACTGCCCAAATTTCAACTCTTTAAATCCACAACCCCTACCAAGTCAAATCCCCTTTACTTTCCGGATACTCTTCTAATTTCAGATCCATAACCCCCATAAACCATATTTATACAAATCAAGCTCATTTTCTACCATGAAGGTCACCGCACAAGTCAGTCAAATGGTTGCAATTGGAATGAGATTTTCACATGATAAAGAATCTTTATGAACGTGCAATGGCACAAAACAGTATAGATATGTATTACGTATATTCTTAAACTTGCACCTCAACATTAAATAAACCAAACCAAATCAAACCAAGCCTTTTCCCACTAGGTGGGGTTCGCTATATGGATTTGACGACGCCAATCAAATCTGTTTAGGGCCATGTCCTCCGTTAGATCCATGTAGGCACCTCAGCATTGAATAAAAGCACAAAACTCTGCAGAAAACTAGTCGGCACGCTTAAAGCAAGATGAATCACCAATACAAAGGCTTAGAAAACAGTAGTTCTAATCTTCAAGATTTTAGTTTCAAGTGTAGGGAACATCCAGAAATGTGGAGAGCACGCATTTGAAACGGAATAACATCACTAGAATTAACTACCAACACACATCATAATAAATTCATGGTTTGTTACATTTACACAAAATCACAAGGGAATGAATGAGTTGAAACTGGGTTAGTATTTATAATGGCAGCAAAGAAAAATGGAAACAGTTTTCCTACTTCATGCTGATCGCTGACAATCAGTAGAGTTTAAAGTTACAGGTCTGAAATGAATGCAGCAAACAATGGGTTAGAAACACTGAAAACACAACAGATATAAAGATGATGGACTCAAACCATAAACATCAAGAAAAACTCCATCAATTTTGATAATTTAACTCCTTTGCTGACTAAGGATAATAAATCTCCCAAGAAGCTTTATATATTTTCTACCTATCCACATCAGAACAAAAGTTCCTCTAATTTACTGTACTGAAAAGGATGATCAAACAGTAAGCACCTCTAATTTGGACAGTCATGGGACACCTACAAAAAGTCAAACTAGCCACAGAAAATTTGCAACTGTGCTGGTATGCACCATTATCCAAGAAAAGGAACTCAGAGTCCTGGGGATGGGTTGCCTCCTTGAAAGCACATGGACCCAAGAAGTGTACATATCTGTTTAAGTGTTCCAAGGAAAGGTCCACACACTTCTCCATCAAATGGAAGCTAGTTTGAGAAACAAAACAAGACCCACATACTAAAAATGGACCGGATAACCTACCCTAGTTTGAAAACCCAGATTAATAACTCCCACAACTCGGCTTCTTGCACAAAATACACACACAAAAGTATAAATTTTTGTGATTCCAATTCCCATGCCGATGGATTCGGAAGATAGAATAAAAACCCATTTCCGAAACTCAAAGAAACATTTGATCGAACAGGTTGTGTGTGTGCGTAACGACAACAAATAAAGAATGCCCGCAACCCGATTCTCATCCATTCCTTCATTTCTTTTATAACCTTTTGAAGAAGAATTGGAGGGGTGATTGGTTTTTTTCCGGTTTTCACAATTTCATCCGTGCGAGGTTTTCAGGCGAAAGATTAGAGAAAAGATAAGAGAGGAGCGCGAAGGAGAAATCTCATACCTATTAAGAGGGCGACCAAAGCCTCGTCCAACAGAGGAGGAGATGAGCTCAGAGGGATCGAGACTTTAATAGAGATGTAGTGGGTCCTAATGCACTGTCAATACTTGAAGTTGAAGGGATTGTAGTGGGTCCTAATAGGCTAATACACATGATTAAGGATTAAGAAAATTCATTGGAATTGAATTTTTTTAACCAATTCAGCCCATCACGAGACATTTGTAATTGTATCCCATCATCTTTTTTGATTGCATGAATTTAGGTGGACTCCGAGATTAGTTGATCTTATCTTAACTCATGTTATGATAGATTATGAAGTTTGTACAAGTAGTCAGTCAATCATACACCATGATGTGAAAGCTGAATAGATTTGACGACATGGGTATGCCACTCCTTCTACATTTATGGGCTAGCTTGGGTCCCAACCTCCTTTACTAGTCCCCAAAATAAAAGAATAAATTTAACAGTTTTAATAGAACAACTACAGGATATTATAATTTTAAGGGACTATATTTTGGTTGTAGTAAAAGAAAAAGGATTCTAGTCCTTTCCAGTTTTTTTAGATTTTTTTTTAGATAAAGAATCTATATCATGACCGGTCACAAGCCATGACATCAATTTTCATGGATTGACTACAACGACGACCGCAATTTTGAACCATCCTCCTCATTCTTCAAGCACATCTTCATCACATTAATTACAAATAAAACTTTCACATGATACACACAATAAAAGTAAATAACAAGAAGACGTAATTTGGTGAAAGTTGACTTCCTTTGTCAAGAAGAGCACGCTAATTTCCAGCAAGGAGCAGACCAGACAGCATCCAGTTCATGCGGCACACCTAGATGTGTGCCTATCTGCTACTGCAAGTCTCCATAGTCACCTTACTTTGAAGTTGCAAGTGCTTGAAAGGTTTCCTCCTACTGGTTAGTAGATTGTATCTATTCTCATCTTCCAACCATACATGAGTACAAACTGATCAAATGTGAATCTTCCAACTATACATGATTACAAAGGGTGCACACACACTGATCAAAGGTGGACTATGATGGGCACCATACGGCCGCCGGTCTGTACATTATAGGAGAGAAATTCTCGTGATTCGAGTATGGCATGGCCAGTCGGCCAGCCACGCCCCAATAATTATAAGGTAGAAAGACCCGGCCACTTGCCTCATTAAAGCGTGGAGTCATATATTGGCCATGAACTGGAATCAGAACGGTTGTGATTGTAAGCATGTAACTATCTTTTTCACCCGACAGGGTGTACTTCAATAGCCTTGTAAAATGTCTAACAAACAATGACCAATGAAGCTATTTTTGGTGGACTAAATATAAAAACAAAAACAATCCTATCAAATAATGGCTTTTCAATTCTAAATGGATTCGACTGAATACTGCAATCACCATCAAGCAGAAGCAAGACCCAATAAATACAAGACGGTCCCAACTCCAACCATCAATAAGGGCCATCCAGCTATCAATATTAAGATACAAAAAGTTGAGCACATTCTCAGTCGTCTCTAGCTAACTCAAGCTCCATGACAGAAAGGATAAAAAAAGGAGTTTCTAGAGCCAACGTCGCATAAAGAATTAAGCTTCTTAATGATTAACGGTTATGTTACAAATGCAGAATTGGCTAAACTGACATGTATATTGCTCTCTTCCTGCCTTTTCGTATGTATAATACAGTGGCGCCTGAAAATACAGAACCTGACCTGCTTTCTTTATTTCCATCCAAACGGTCCTATTGCAAGATTGTTCTCCCGACATTGAGACCACATTGAATAAGTTCTATCTCCTTTTGATACCTCTTTAGCTTATCAATGTCCTGCAGCATGAAAGAAAATTAACATTGGTAAGATGAATCACCCAGAAAGATATTGTGTTCATTTCCAAAAGAATAGTACGATCCCCAGATGCATCTCGTCCAAGGAATATGAATCAGTACAGGAAGGATACATGTAAATATGAGAGCCATACATTTGGTTAATCAAACTATTGAATTTTATAGACCTAATTGTTTATACTTTATAGAACATACAGCATGAACTTACACAGATGTGACCATCCAAATTCCATCAATATGCATGCTAATTAGACATTGGAAAGGTCCACATTTTGATGTGAAGAAATGGCCAAATAATAGATAGCTGGGATCATTTAATTCGTATTTTTTGGGGTATCTTCCATCCATATTAGGCCCATCACCATTAGATAAAAGCCCCAAAGATGCACTGTATATGTTTTTGTTCTGTGAGAATGTTAAAATATAAAATAAATCTCAGTGCCTAATAGGTGTCCCTCACTGAGGCTTAATATATTTCCTTCGGAACATAAACAGAAGGAACTGCAGTGTGACCTTCTGGGTTTCTGCTGATATGGGTGAAGGCTGAGAAGCTGCCTGGCCCCAAAGCTTCAGCCCTGCAAAACTGCTATTCTTTGGTTGATCTGCAACCTTGCTTTCTTCTAGAGACTGCAGCACCTCCTTAAAATGCTTACTTGCATCAGCAAACCAATGCAGTCCATCAAATGATTTTTCTTGCCCTGTAACCTGCAACAATCATCACCTCAAAATTCTATCGTTTCGCATGAGAGACATTGTCACACCAATGGTACTGTATTTCCAAAAAGGTGTGGTCAAATTAAATTCCAATGAGTTCTAGTCAGACATGAAATGTTATCTAAGGCAGTTAAGCATCTCCCAGAAATGCACAGACCAAACAGACAAAGGATACTACCTTTCCTAGAAACCAAATGAAAGAAGAAATGGAATACATATGGAATTTATGAAAATAAAATAAAATCAGTGTGGATAAAAAAGTAATGAGCAATTTACAAATGCTGAATCATATATGAAGCAGATTTCATAAATATACCTTGAGAATATAAGCAACACCCATCATGAAACCATCTTCAGTAAAAGTCTGGTTTACAGAATCACGGCCTCTCCACATCTTTCCCTTCCTATGAATTTTACAATCTATTAAACTGATTATAAGTGCTGGAATCAAGAGGAAAAATTCCCTAAGGTGGACATATTTATCGCTCTGGAGCTCCTATAAACAAACACGTTATATTAGACATCATTAGCAGAATAAAGATGCACAATAAAGTAAGATTAAAAAGAAGACAAATAAGAAGAATATATTGATATATACAGAGAACTCCAGCTATTCCATTTTATTCTCACAATTATTGTTCACAAAGAACAGCACTGGAACCATATAATTATAAATAAATAAAAGGAACATCACTGGAGCACTTTTTAACTGTCAGAGTACATAAACAATTATGTGTACTAGCTTAAAACATGTGCATGTTTCATGTATTAAGCCATCAAACATACCAAAACAAACAACAAAAACAAATTGACCCACTTCTTAGAAGGGAATCAATTCCAAATCTTACCTGCTCTAATAAAGGTGGATGAAAGAATCATTCCACCCTATCATAATTTGGACTGTTTTATCACCCAACAGTGTGAGAAACAGATGCAACAAGGGTGTATAAGCATTCAGTAACAAGAATTTCTAATAAATTGCCTAAACCTAGGTGGAGGATGAGTTTTTGGGCATAGGAGGAAAAGAAATATACAAGCAAAGTAGGAAAACTTAAGTTCTAGCAAATGAAGAAAAATAGCATGCATGAATCATAAGAAGAGCAAGTTATATCAAATTTATATCATGAAAAATTTCTCCCCCAAAGACAGAAGGTACTGCATCAACCAACAAAGCAAATAACAAATTTTTGGAGATGATGATGATGATGTAGAAAACTACAAATAAAACAAGTTGCAAACTGGTAATGAGAAATTAGGGGAAAACAGTAAAAATTACCACTGTAAAGACGCTTATAAGAAAGGAAAAATAGTTGTTAAGCTCCTCAGATTGCTTCTTTTTCTGTGTTGCAATGTCCATCATCCTTCCTGCTGTAACCATTTCATCTCCTGAACCAAGCTTCTTAGAAGCTTCTGTATAACTACTTGCTCTTTTAGACCTGTATATAAAACTACAATTCGCCAGAAAAATAAATAAAAATTATTACATGTACAAAAAACTATTGGATCATTGTTTGCAAAAATATTGAATTGTTAACAATATCGCAAATTTTTTGCAACAGAATTGGATGAACTCATACCGAGATATGCTAGAGGCATGACGTGAATCACCAGCTCGCAGACTCCTTACCAACCCTAAAACATTACCAATTTCAGAGAGGACACAATGTAGATGTTCTAACATTCTCAATTCGTGATCACCAAAGGAAAGATTTCCTGCGGCTAAGATAGACCGTTCTGCTTGTACAATAGGATGCCTTCTGATTGCTTCTTTATCACTCTGCTGGGGGCAAAAAAATAAATCAGTCGAAAAGAAAAATTTTTGCTTTCCCTTGAGAACCATGAAACAAAGCATAAGGTATCAACTTGTTCTAGGGCAAGCCTGCCTGACCACACATGGCAAGATCTGCATTAAAATAAATAAAAAAAAAAACACACCATATCAGGCTTGATATATGTGGAATCATGGTTTTAAATCAGGCTGGATATATGTGGGGTCGTGGTTTTTAAGCTCCTTCCCTCCCTCATACATGGTCAGTTTTCTTACTGCCATGGAGATCCCCTTTTCATCTCATGATTACAAACATCTCTCCCTCCATTACCTCCCTTCCCTCATGTTGATCACATAGATCTCTACTTATAAACCAACAAACAAGAAAGCTAGGACCTAATCTTGAAGCTATAGAAAGCGAACACAATCCCACTTCAGTCCCTCAAGTTGAAGCGAGGTATGTCTCTATCAATGTTCTCGGCCTCCTCTTCCTATTTCTTTTTCAGTTTTACCTTCGGGCTTTTCTCTTCTTTTTATCTGTCACAGAAGGTATTGTGGGTTGGGTTGGAGAACTGGTATGTCCACTTGCGTGTGCAACTCAACCTGGACAGGTTTTGTGTCAGCCAAACCTGACGTGAAATCTAGAAAGGCAACATGAAAACAAACCAAATCAGACTTCAACCCAACTTGACCCAACCAAAGCTATAGAACAGCCCATGGAATCAAACTTTGCCTGAATTGAACCATTTTAAACCCACCCAAACCTTACCATGCCTAGCTCAACCAGAATCTGAAAATGCCGAAACAGAATTTAGGTTTGCTTCGGTCAGGTTTGTCAGCTTCAAGTCAGACCTGGTCCAATTTGCACCCCCATATCCATTCAAGATTCATGGCTTCATATAGATGCATCTATTCTTCAGTATCCATGTGCTATTAGGGTGCATTTGTGCAAAGAGAGGAATCTGCAGTAGAGGGAAATTGTTCTCTTTTCACTTGCAGCCCCTTTTGCGATTGTTTGGTGCGACATGTTTTCCTCATGGAAAAGAAAAAAAAAAAAAAATGAACTGATTTTTCTCAGTAGAGAGGATTATAACCAATAAAAGAGAATCAGTGTAGCTATCAAACCATATCTGACCTTTCCTTCTTGGCTCTTCTATTATTATTTCTCATCACAAAAAAGAGCATTATTGTCATCAAGATGTATTTATCATCTTATTGATAAGAACAAAAGGTCATTTGACTTTGAACAAGCTCATGCAGAACTATTTAACAATTTATATAGGTGATGATACCCATTCCATTTTCAATAACCACTATCCTAATCATATGATGATTGACCTCTAAGATAGGTATATCAAATAAAGAATTCAGAAATATAATGAGAAAAGTGCATACCTTCCAGAAATTAACTTCGTTCATTGAATGAGATCTGACACAATTATCTTGGAGAAGCTCAGATAAGAATGCAGTCTTCTCAGTTAGAAACCTGAAGAAAGAACTTATAGCAACAGAGATTATTCCTTGACCATGGGAGGCCACTGAAGAGGTAACATGTTCCACTCCAAAAACTCTCAAGTTCTTCTTGCCTTGAACATTAGAATCTTTCTCAATGAAAACCTGAAAATAGTTTTGAAAAAAAAAAAAAAAAAAAGCTGAGAGAGAGAGTGTTCCCATACTAAATCATTACAGAAAGTGTGTTCAGATTTAAGATAATACACCAAATAAATCAAGAAAAACTAGCTGACTTTCAAATCAATGGAACAATAGGTTTTGCCTTAATCATAATTGCCAAATTTATAATGTTTAAGAGACAAGGTGCCAAAATATTTAAAGATATGAAACTGAATACCTGGTTTCAATTAAGAACACAATCTATTACCTGGTTATACATGTTATACAAGTATCCCGCAGCAAACTTTGGTAGATTTTGTATAATTTCATGGATATCAATGCCATGATCCAAAGACTGCTCAGGAAGATGAATGTCATCCAGCACCAGACCATATTTCATCTCGGCCAGTTGCCTCATTTCTGAGTACGTCTGAATTAGAACATCCCAGGATCAGAGACAAGTATAGATAACACAGATATTACCCATAAGTTTTTCAAACATCATAGATGATTAAGTTAACTACATAACAGAAAACTGTTACGACTAAAAGAAAAGACGAAGCAGATGCCTCAGAACAATTTTGATGTGTACACTTAAATTTCAAGCATTGCCGATGTTTAGGTGTAATGTTAGTTGCCTCTTTTTTTCTTTTTATAATAATGTTAGTTGCCTATTCTATGGATATAAGCAAAATTTTAGAACGAGATAGTGGATGGACCTTCACCTTCCAGTTATAGGATGACATAGCAGTGTGATTGTAAAAGGCATAGTTCAAATAGCTCTCAACCTGCAACTTTATATCAATACACTTGAAAGGAAGTCGCAAAGGTTTCAACTGTAGGTACCAAGAGAGATTGCGCACACCAGTCTGATGGAAAAGCCCAAATTATTATCACAATCAAATGAAGAAATCAGAGAAACAGAACTAAGACTGAAGTCTGAAGACCAAAAGACAAAATCAGATGATGAGAGAACCTTTGTCGGGTTTACATGCACAGATCCTTTTAAATGAGTAGAATGAACATGGAGGCGGAGATCTGTCTCAATGTCTCTACAGAGAGGACTAATAATTTCCTGCATTTTCAAATGAAAATAGTGTATGAAGACCTAGATCATGCTCCACGTCCATATCAAATGTAATCATAAAGAGATTGGCAACTTCGGGGAGGAAAATTCCTTCCAATGACATGCTGATAAACAGAAAGTCAAACAGTGAGCTATTCAGCCAGTAAGAAAGTTAAATATGAAGCCTACATGTTTCACAGCATTCTCTATTTCCTCTTCATGTGACTGTAGGGTAAATTTGCCCACATGGCCCTGTCTGAGAAGCCACAGCCCATCACAAAATGCATCAACTAGGTACCTAATAATCATAAACCGACACATCATATAACCATCACTCCATTCTTACTGTATGTGTTCGGTTCTGCATTAAGAGACCTGCTTTCAGCAGATTGAACCCAATAATGTGAAAAATGAACACTCTTAAGGATATTCACATACTAATCAGACTTACTGCAACCATGAGAATTTGTCAACATCCATATAAACCATGGAAAACCAAGTTCGTATCATTTCTTTTCTCCAGTACAAAAAGCTGCAATTTGTAACCCCCTCAACTATGCTCTTAAAATCAGCAATAACATCTGCCTTCAATATCAGCTTCTCAATCCTCAAATAATCAATATTCAGGTGACCCTGTTCCACAGGAACAATAGAAAGGACCCTTAAAATGAATAACAAAGAAAATAATTATTCAGCATAGAATAGTAAAATACGTGCAGAGGTTTCCCAATACACAAACACATGCTTGCTTGCTTTCCGACACACAACAACTGCTTATAGTATGCCAATATCTAGTTTTTCACTCACTGTTATCAGTGCTTCTAACATCTACTTCTCTAGAGATCAACTTACAATACTTTCGACGGCATCCATAGTAATGGAAAGAATAAGCAGCCTCTTACTGCCACCCCCTCCTTTAAGCATTTGCAGTGATAGTAAAACCTACAAACGGAAAAAAAAAATTTGGATAATTGTATGTAAACATTATAATAGTGTTCAATAATTCATTTCATTTTTTAACTAACAGACCCAACCACTCAACAGGCAGTATGACCAGTCAGTCAAGCAAGCCTGTTGCCACTCACTTTCAACTGCAGAGGAGAAAATATAAATTTAACTTAAATTAATAAGTGTGAGCCATCCTTTTTTTTCCTGCTTTTGGGAAATGAAAACAGGTAAGTCATGCAAAAATTAATTGAAAGAAAACACTAAAAAATACAAAAATTAATGATGTGGATAGATTTGAGGTTATTTGCACTTATGCTCATGAGGATAATGGGCCAGAGTCCCACTAGGTCTCACTGATTTTCCTTTTGCTAGAAAATATAAGTTACAGAGAAAGTATTACAATCTGAAGAGGTGGATACAATAAGAAGGATCAGGTTTCTCTTAAGACAATTAAAAAGAGCAGTAGAGAATACTTCTCCTATACTGTAAATTCAGTGAAATGAATACAGTCACCTTTCCAAAAAAAAAAAAAAAAGAGCTGTAGAGAGAATGATAAATGGTTGTAGGTTTCTCTTTTTTGTCATCTCAATGCAATCCCAATGTTTTATATATTTTAAATGTCATAGGGAAGAAGGAGAAAAATAGAAAGGGGGATCTCTCCCTTTAATTGCAAAAATTGGAGATTCTTTTTTTACTATTAAAAATTGGAGATTCTAGAAATAAAACCAAGACAAATCTCCACCAAACCAAGGAAAGCCATGCACTTTAAGCATCCAATCAAGATTTATATAGAACTTTCTTAGTTAACCATAGATGATGATGATGATGCTACAAAAAAACACTGAAGTGAAGATATGCTAATTTCTAGAAAATGTATCCTTGAATCTTGAATTTTAAGAGAGTAAGTTCTAGAACATGTATCCTTGAACCTTGAATTTTAAGAGATAGAAGATTTATTTTGCATTAGCATATAACCATGTGGCTGGTATTAAGAGAATACCATGGAAAGAGAGTCTGACAGCCTCGCGTCTATATCTTTGCCACCTATATTCAGATAATAAAAGTGAACTCAGATAAATATTAGAGTGATCTGCACGATTTAAAACTGAAACAGTGATAAATTTGGAAATTTGTCAATTTATCATCATATTTGAAAACATGTCCAGAAAATAAAATATTAAGGACGAGAGCTACTTCAACAGAACTCTGCATACAAAACAATCCAAATGATCTCTCTCTCTGTGGTAAATTTTGACACCCCCCGCCGCGCCCCCCCACCCCCACAAAAAAAAAAAAAAAAAACCAAAAACAGTCTAAGCCTGCTACTTATTGAACTGCGAAACTTTATATGGAAAAGTCAAAATTATGAAAATCCTGGATTTCCTGTAACAAATGCTACAACTTATCTCACAGCAATCTATTAGAAACTCCTATATCCTTCTGTTCTTGGTAAAAGTAACGAACCCACAACCTCAAGTTTGCAATAGCGAGCACCTTCCACCATGCCAGTCTCTTTGTGATCGAAACTCGTAACCATATTACCCATATACCTTTCCATTCTTACAGTCAAATACCAGGTAAACCTCTAGCAGTGTCTTTTTTCTTTTATTTATTTATTTCTTCATGAACTAAAATGTTCAAAAGCAGCCAGACTTCTTTTTTTCTTCTTTGAAATTTATACTATAGGATCCACCTTCAGTCATCATCAAAGCATTATTCCATCTATCTAGGTTCAACTTTATGAGTTATACTTTCCCACTAAAGCTATTTAAAGCCATGACTTAGCAACTCCACACTCCATGTCAGTTCTACTTTCCCACTCAACCTATTTTAACCCTTCAATTCATCATACAAGGGTTGTTTTTTCATCAAGAGACATTCCTCTCAATACATCCTGTCTTTCAGCTTCACACATTCACATTAGCATTCCCATTCCAGCAAGGTGTAATTTCATTTGTTTCTTATTTCTTTGTTGCCCAACATTCAACTCCAACCAACAAAGCAGGTCCAGGCACATGGTGAATGCACAAAAGGACTTTGCAACTAGACTAGAGCCTAGGTAGACAATGTGCCTTGGCTCTTAATGCAAATGCATAAAATGGAGCATGGTTAAACGTTTCCTACATTTAGAGGCTTTTTGGACATTTAAAGGGTTAGCCTGCAATTTTAGGGTTTAGGTTCCTTTTTTTTTTCTGTTAAACATTCTTTTTCATGTAGCTATTGTTATAGGTCTTCAGCAGTTGAAAATAACAACTAAACAAAACAACCATCACTTTTCTTTTAACATGAGTCAAACTGCAACCTCGTGGTTGCAATGAACACCTTCCAACCGTGACTTACCCGTCACTCAGTTATCCAAACAGATATCAATCTTGTTGTGAGAAATGCCTATGTCCTGACTTTGCTTGTTTCTAGAGTCAAGAACCTTCTATAATTAACTAAACATATGCCATATTACCATGTTTATTTCTGCAATTATTTGGTTGGAAGTCAAAGTTCATGTTACCTTACCATTCTTAGACCTTGTAATATGGATAATTGGATATGCATGCAATTTTTATTTTTATACATGTACCAAATCCCTTATAGTTCATAATGAAACCAAATCAATAGCGTGAACATATCGATTTGCATATGTACAGGACTACTGGCTGAATCACCTTATCAATTGTATGTTTTTATCTCATATAGGTTCTCTTTTTTCTTAACCATATGCCTAGCTTAATTAATTGTGCATCTCACCTTGTTAGTTGCTACCTTGCACCTCAGGCTCCAACTGGCTTTTTCACCTTTGGATGTAGGTTGTGCCTTAACTACCATTGGCTAACTGTTGTCTTATAAAAATCTCCCACCATGTACTCAAAAGTAATACTCAATTATTGGATAACACTCCACCAGCTTGTCTCTACCTTGCCCACCCTTTGTTGATATTATTTGATTGATAAATCCAGCTCAAACCCTCCATTTTTTTAACAGCTGTTCCCAGGTACTGAAATCTCTCAAATTCTGACACTGAATTTTTTTCAAATTTTAGTTTTACAAACTCATCTTTCCTAGTGTTAGATCCACAACTTCTACTCCCTGTATCATCTATTTGATCTGCTCTTTTTCAATCAAATTGATTCAACGCCATTTTTGTAAGTCCTAGCTTTATCATCAATTGTTTTCTTGTCTGACGAATTGAGCATCATCTCATTTGGAAACAACATACAATACACCATATTTGCTGTTGTCTATAACATAAGCAAATAAAGATTCCCCATTTAGTCAATGGGACCCACCTTCCAAGGTGGTAAGCCTTGTATCTAGATAATATTAATAAATTAAAAAAGCAACTTACTGAAACTTTTTTTAAGAAGTGCTGCCTTAAAAAAAAAAACACTTCATTCTTGTGCACCCTTATACATCCATCATACAGAATAACAGGGAGGCTAAAAATAAAGAAGATACTATCATCTTTCACCCAAACACTTGAGCAAGCATATAGACAAAAGATAAATACTGTTTCTTCCTCTCTCTTTTTTTTTTTTTTTTTTCCTTTAGGTTTGATAACTACTGTTTCTTCCTTATTGCAGAGAAAGCCCTACCAAAACTTGTGAGGAAAACACAACAATTAATGAATACATCAGACATACGTATCAAAGACCTCAATAATCTCATCTTGCTCATTTGGTTTTCCTTAGAAACTTCTGAAAGTAGCACATCCTGTAAATAATAGCAAATATCATATGTAAGTTTATAGGCCAAGAAGATAGAAATGGAACAACAAACACTCAGTCCAAATATCTGATTACCTTTGCAGGAATGACCAACTGCTCAATATCAGCCTGAACAAGATTTATGATGTGAGGAAGACTTTGAATGATATCCAAGCCTTTCTTGTGAAAGGTGTGCTCAACCACCTATATCAAAAGTTTATTAGTACAAGAAAGATAAGGAATAATTATATGAGTATGGAAATGAGAATTAAAGTATTCTTACTTTCAATAAGACAACCATGTGACAGAGATACTTCAATTTCTCCCTTCTGATAGGAACCTGCAGATGTAGACAGCAAAATTTAAAGGGGGAAAACCACTATAGATAATAAACAAATGGAAACCTACCATAATTATAAGTTCATCCGACTGGCACCTACTAGATAACTAGTGGAAGCTTAAGCTAAGAGAAGAGCTCAGAAGGGGTGTCCAAGAAGAACTATGTTAAAAAAAGGGAAAAATAAATGTGAGGGTGATCTTTTACTTTTTTTCAAATTTTCAACTCGATGCAGTGAAAATCATTATGTGCGTAGGACAGACACAGCACACAGGATTATATGTACATAAAGTACAACTTGCATGGTGCTGAAATTTTCCATGCCGTAATGTAAAAACTTTGCATGTTGTGTCAACATAAAATACTGGATGTATTTTAATGTTGACTGTTCTTTATGATGAATTCATTTATTTTTTCTCTTCGAATCACGCATCTACTTGATTGAGTAACCATTTTATTATTGTACCTATCTTGCTTTGTTCACATCATAGCATCATTAGATGCCTTCTGCCATTAAAGTGGGGCTAAAGAGTTCTACTCAAACTCTGATGAACTCTTACCTATCTAATAACAAAGTGAAGAGGAGAGAATGAGTATGAATTCAATTAGGTCCCAATCCCTTCATGGGCTGCCCATATATAGCTTTCCAACAGAATAATTACAATCCCCTTGATTGAGGGGACTCACAATCATCAGTCTATCTAATTCCCTTGATTGGGACAATTACAAACATTATACCCATGATTTGAGGTCTTTATAATCTACCAAATTAGTATGCATAAATATCATAATTATTACAACAAAATATCTTCATTGATATTCCCACATGACCCACACGTGCCTTGTTATCTAAGAACATAAAACATAACTGAAAATTGAAAGCAAGAAAGTAAGGTCTCTTCCTCCCTCTTCTCCGGTTACCTTCCGCTAGTAACCTTTCAATTCAGCCCGTAGAGGCAGTTTTTGACCTTCTATAAGCGAGCCTAGGCCATCTTAAGTACTATTCTTTCATTCTTTTCTTCAATGCAAGTTATTCATACGGCCTGTTTATTAGCAGGATTCTATGAATTCCTATTGGAAGATATACAAAATCTCCAATTGTCAGGATTCTCAAATACTTGAGCACAACCCAGCATTAGGAAGCTGAAATTTAGAGAACTTAAAAGGAAAAGATGACATTTCAGAAGGCTGGATTTCTGCAATTCTGCTTGCCAAAAATGAAATTTCAAATGCTCCAAAGAAAGCTACTGACAATGGTGTCAGAAATTCGAACATGTGAAATTTCAAGGTCCATAGACTTCTTCAATTGTACTCGATCCTAGTTCTATCATTTCTAGGGACTACACACATCTTTCTAACTTCCAAGCATGTGCACTCGGCCACATGAACTTTAGCTTTCTCATTTCTTTGTTGTCCAACATTCAACTCCATACAACATAATAGAGCTAGTTGTTCATCATCATCATCATCATCAAAACCTTCTCTCAACTATGTTGGGGTCAACTACATTAATTTTGTTTCTCCATCCGATCAATCCTAAGCCAAATCCTCAAATAGGTTGCACTTCTTTAGATCTATCCTTTCTACTTCCATCCATGTCCTCTTCGGCCTACCCTTCTCCTTGGTGGGCCATCAACCTGCATAGAAAAACTTTTCCTCAACGGCACCATTGCTGGCCTGCATTGGCCTAATTGTTATCTTCTAAAGATATTCATGAGGTACTCAAGATAAAATAAAATAAAATATGTTTTAAAAATAAGTTTTGTTAGTGTATTATGCTTAAATTATGAAAACAAAATGTGTGAGGCAGGTGCAGATAAACACATCACGTAGCCTTCCAAGACCACACTCTACTTCAGGTTTCTATCTTGAATCTTATTCTCCAAAAAAAAAAAATCTCACTCATCTGAAACTTTCTTTCCAAACTCTGACCCATTTAATGCTTGCTTGCACCCACATGTGCATACCACCTTCCTAGCCTCGTATCTTCTAGGCCCATGCTCCACAAAGAATTATCATTAGACTCAAATATCCACTACCACTTTGCAACAAGACCAGGATTTTTCTTGCAATATGCGGTGATAGGACATAGATTGACTTCTTCTTAACTAGGAAAAGAGACCGCTTAGCTTGTAAAGATTGCAAGGTGATACCGGGGGAGAGCTTGACTTCCCAACATAGGTTGTTGATCATAGATGTGCAGCTACAAAGGTGGACTAGAAAAAAGTTGTATAGATGCTCAAAGACTAAGGTAGCGTTTGGTTCGCTGGAATGGTTGTAGGCAGGAATGGAATGGAGACCGGAATGACAATGGAATGGAATGAGGCAGGAATAGTCAATTCCATTCCAGCGTTTGGTACGCTGAGGAATCAACCCAGTAATGGAATTCTGATTCCTATTCCTGCGTTTGGTACGCTGGAATGCTGCCTGGAATGGAATCAAATTTACATAAAATTGACCAAAATACCCTGGTTAGATTCTACTGTCACATTTGCATTGTTTGTGGTGGATGATTTAGGGGTAGGCCCCATAAAGGTGTAGTGAAAAAGTTTGTAATTTCTCATAATAATATATTATTATATTATATTATACTATTTGGGGGTGGACCCCACAATGTGTGGTGAAAAAGTTTGCATTATAATATTTTGGGGTGGGCCCCACAAAGGTATAGTGAAAAATTTTGTAATTTCTCAAAATAATATATTTTTATACTATATTATAATATTTGGGGGTGGGCCCCATAATGGTTGGTTGAAAAAACCATGCACCATAGCCTCTTTTATAATAGTAGATAGATAGATAGATATAATATTATGGGTGGGCCCCACAATGGTTGGGTGAAAAAGATATTATATTATAATTATTATGATATAATAATATATTATAATATTTTGGGTGGGCCCCACAATGGTTGGGTGAAAAAGATATTATATTATTATTATTATGATATAATAATATATTATTATATTTTATTACAATATTTTGGGTGGGCCCCACAATGGTTGGGTGAAAAAGATATTATATTATTATTATGATATAATAATATATTATTATATTTTATTATAATATTTTAGGTGGGCCCCACAATGGTTGGGTGAAAAAGATATTATATCATTATTATTATGATATAATAATAATATTACAAGCGAGGGTATTTTGGTCTCAACAAAAAGTTAGAAAGGAATGGAATGGTGATTCCTTCCGTTCTTGGATGGAATGGTGATTCCCTCACATAAAGGAATGGGATTCCGGAGGTAATGGTCATTCCGCCCCTTTTTGGCGAACCAAACGCTGGAATGACCATTCCATTCTGACCTCCATTCACGCGAACCAAACGCTACCTAAATGGTGGAACTTGAAAGGTGATAAGCAACTAGCATTTAGGGATAGAGTACTAGAGGAAGACGTTTGGGCGGTAAATGAGAGTGCAAATAATATATGGGATAAGGTAGCAGAGTGTATTAGGAGGGTAGGGAAAGAAGTCTTAGGAGAATCCAAGGGGGTGCTCCGGCACAGAAGGAGGCATGGTGGTGGAGCGAGGCCGTTCAAGACAAGATAAGAGTTAAAAGAGAGTGCTTTAAAACTTGGCAAAAGGATCGAAATGCAGCGAACTTGGAGAGGTATAAAGAAGTAAAAAGAGAAACCAAAAAGGCAATTAGTGAGGCCAAGGCAAAGGCATTTAAGGAACTATATAGGCGACTTGACACTAAGGAAAGCGAAAGAGAGATATTCAAGCTTGTTAAAGCCAGAGATAGGCGGACCAAGGACTTAAACCAAGTTAAATGCATTAAGGATGAGGATGAAAGGGTATTAATAAAGGAAGATGAGATAAAGGAGCGTTGGAAGAGCTACTTCTACAAGTTATTTAACGAAAGCAGTAGTAGTGACATACAATTGGGACAGCTTACCATTTCTAGGGAAGAATCAAATCATATGTTCTATAGGAGAATCAGTAGGGAAGAAGTTATAGAAGTATTGAAAAGGATGAAGAATGGGAAAGCGGTTGGGCCAGCCAGATGGTATCCCTATTGAGGTCTGGAGGTGCTTGGGGGAGAATGGCATAAGTTGGTTGATAAATCTTTTTAATGCAGTGCTAAAGAGCAAGAAGATGCCTGATGTATGGAGGAAAAGTATTCTTATACCCATATACAAGAACAAAGGAGATATTCAGAACTGTGCGAACTACCGCGGGATTAAATTGATGAACCATACGATGAAATTATGGGAGAGAGTTATTGAGAGAAGACTAAGAAGAACAACAAACGTTTCAGAGAATCAATTTGGTTTCATGCCTGAGAGATCAACCATGGAGGCTATCTTTCTCCTGAGGAGGTTAATGGAACAGTATAGAGAAGGTCAGAGAGATTTATATATGGTGTTCATTGACTTGGAGAAGGCCTATGACCGGGTTCCTAGGGAGATTCTATGGGGAGTACTGGAAAAGAAAAGAGTGTGTGTCGCATATATTAAGGCGATAAAGGATATGTATGATAGAGCCGTGACATCTATAAGGACGACTGGCGGAGAGACTAAGGAGTTTCCTATCACGATTGGTCTACACCAAGGCTCAGCGTTAAGCCCGTACTTGTTTGCCCTAGTTATCGATGAGATTACAAGACATATTCAGGATGAGGTACCGTGGTGTATGCTATTTGCAGATGACATTGTTTTAGTAGATGAGACGAGAGAAGGAGTGAATGCTAAGCTAGAAGTGTGGCGGAAAACGTTAAAGACAAAAGGGTTTAGGCTAAGTCGATGCAAGACGAAATATATGGAATGCAAGTTTAGCCAAAGTAGGACACTTGGTAACATAGAAGTAAGTTTGGGCACACAAAAGATTGTAGAGAAAGAAAACTTTAGGTACCTTGGATCGATGGTGCAACAGGATGGAGGGATGGAGGGATTGATACTAATGTAAGTCACAGGATTCAGGCCGGGTGGACCAAATGGAGGAGTGCTTCGGGGGTCATGTGTGATCGGAAAGTCCCCCTCAGGGTTAAAGGAAAGTATTATAAGGTGGCGATAAGACCAGCATTGTTATACGGATCAGAGTGTTGGGCAGTAAAGCATAATCATGTTAAGAAGATGGAAGTTGCGGAGATGAAAATGCTAAGATGGATGTGCGGGATCACAAGGAGATATAGGATTAGGAATGAGGAGATTAGGGGCAAAGTAGGAATAGCACCGATTGGAGATAAAATGATAAAATGAGATAAAATCGACCAAAATGGTTTGGCCATGTTAGAAGGCGTCCAACGGAGGCACCTGTTAAAAGGTGTGAAGGCATAGAGATTGCCAGGAGTAGGAGAGGGAGAGGGAGACTCAAGAGAAATTGGAAAGAAACTATTAAACATGACCTTACCTACATGGATCTAACGGAGGACATGGCCCTAAACAGATTTGATTGGCGTCGTCAAATCCATATAGCCGACCCCACCTAGTGGGAAAAGGCTTGGTTTGGTTTGGTTTATGCGGTGATAATGCATTGTGTAGTTCATTATCCCAAGTCCTTGACACACTTTAACATTTTAATTGATTGCCATGAAACAGTAAAGAACCAGTACTTTAAGTAAAAGAAGACTTTTTTTGAGGAAGTGAAATAAGGAACTGAAGCTGCAAACTGCACCATTACCTCAAGCAGTGCATGTAGATCGAGCATTGAAGTAACTATCAGTTGCATTCGATTAGCCAACAATATTCCCTGCACTGGATTAGTAGACAAGCATTGATCTCCACCATGCAGGACATAAAAAAAACTTCCAAAAGAAAACAAAGCATATGGCATTAATAAAAAAAATATTAAATGGAATCAAACAAGCAAAGCAATATAAGGAAAAAGAACAACATAGAACATAACAGCTATAAAAATTATATCATAACAGGTACTTGCTCTAAAGAGTACCTGAATGATCTGTTTCATATGAAGCCGAAGGCATGCTTCAACTGTTAACCGGTCTGCCTGAAACACACAAGAATTTTTCAACATCAAATAAATATTGGATCATTGAATCCAAACTTCCCTAAATAATAACATAATTACCAATTGATGTATATTTGACTGGAAGGAAGCTACCCAGGACACTACCGCATCTTTTATTGCTTGCCAGTCCCTAGATAAGATGACAGATAAATTCTTTTGTAGTGCATACATTTAAGAAATATAAATCTTAAAACCGTAAAAAAAAAAAAAAATGCAAGCTCATGCTTCAACAAAATAAACACTCATGAGGCCTTTTCTTTCTTTTAGGAATGGAATCCTGTCAATCAAATTGTCATAATGGCAAAATTATAAATCCAGGCAACATGTTTACTAAAACAATTGATTAAATGCTGGAATACTAAAAAATACCTGGAATGTATCTCAGTTAAATGTGAAAGAAAATTGCTCTTCATGGCATCACACTCTCTGACAGCTTCTTTCAAAATAGGCCATGAGGACAGTGACTGAGGAAATTGATTTTTCAATAAGTCACAAAGCATAAATCGAATGCCCCCCTCAACATATATAACAGGGACCAGTTGAAGCATCTCAACAATCAGCTTCCCCAATTTTTTTTCTGGAGCTTCAGCTGATACCACACGCAAAGTTATGCTCAATAAGAATAATATTATTTGTTAATAGATTTAGACTGAAATATGCACACTATACTTAAAATTGCAATCAGACTAGAATGGTGATCGCCCCTCCACCATAAAGAAGAGCTTCAATAACAATTTTTACTGCAAGCGTCTCATTTTGTCTGTGTTTGTGTGTATGCGCATGCATTTCTGTTTCTGTTTCTCTGTGTGTGCGCGCACGCGCTTGTGTGTGTGTGTGTGTGTGTGTGTGTGTGTGTGAGAGAGAGAGAGAGAGAGGATTTTATAAGATGTCAGAAGAAGGGCAAACCCATATACTATTATCAATTATCATTGACTAAACACCAAAATAAATGAAAAAAGAGTCAAATCTGCATACAGCATCCAAAAACGAATTGTTTGAAAGCACCATCACTACAATTTGCAACCCAAGTTGATATCTGAGTGATCACATATTACGGTGTTAGACCTTATGAATGAGAAATCAGACCAAACTTATATATGCATGCCAATCCAAATTATTCAAATCACATCACAATGGACTAATTTCCTGGTTATCCAACAAACTTACCCATCTGGTCTTGTATATCATAAACATCCATCCAATGGCTATAAATTGGATGGTCGGAGTTATTTGATCACTAATTTACAGCCATACTCCGCGGCTTCAGATCCAATGATCTACTAGGACATGTATCAGATCCAAGAAACCAAGATCATTTCATTTTTGTTGTTGACAGGAAACTAACATCACTTAACCAGTGCAAAAGAACTAAATAATAAGTAAACCCAAATTACACAGTTCGTCATCATCACATTCATCACTGTTTGGGGCTATGGTTTTTATCATTCCACAATCATATATGATATATCTTTCTAGTTAGTTCATTCCAAGTCCTTATTAGTTTCTCTCATGCCTAGTTCTTTTATAAGCAACAATTCAGCTATTTATATGTGACTTTCAATTTTCTAAGAACATAGCCATAATTTTCTAAGCACATAGCCAGACCATCTTAAATGATGATAAAATGAATGATTTTTCGTTGTTAGTCCCGAGGAGTACCATATTCTTTCAGTTTGCAGCATGGGGATTACCAGATTAGTGTAATATTGCCATAATCAGTGATTAGGACTGATTAGGTTCTGATTAGCATCCAGTGAGGTTGAATGGGAGATTATTTGTATCTAGAGCATCAAATCCAATCTAACAAGGAGGTACTCTACATCTCTACCTCATATCTCAAGCTATCCTTTTCTCTCACACATCATTCAAACTGCATGTCTTATGCCCTGCCGCCACCTTTACATAGCTTGGCGCTGTCACACGCAATGGCACGACTCACAACAAATGAACAAAAACTGGAACAGGAAGATATATTAGGTCAGCAGAAATGGGGCTTGGAGGGTCCTTGACAATGTTTGCTCATTGTTACTCGATGATAATGCTGGCAGTGGCGGTGGTGATGAAAAAAAACTCACAAAGATGCTGCACAACTAAATGGCATAACCCTTACGGTTGCGGGTGATGGCACCTGATGATGATGGTAATAACCAATTATAACAGTCAAACAAACTGTACATGTGAGGCCCAATTTTTATCACATCAACACTTGGCTCTCAACCTGTGGATCCTGATGAGTGACCTATCACCAAACATGATGGGGGCGGCGGGAAGGGGCAGGATGACATCCAACAATTTGCCACCCTCACTCATAGGGCCCACTGTATGGACTTTGCTTGACCGATAGCAGATCATTGATATACAGTTATATATAATCCTCTATCTCACCCAATCAGATAATATCACCCACTCCAGCAATAGTAGGTTTGTTCCAAATTTCATCATCCCAATCGGAGTCTTGTACACATTGGATTGATCAACAAGTCAAAAGAAAATGATTATCGCTGCATCAGCTGAATAAAGCAACAAGACGCTCTTTCTGTCTTTCCTTTTTTTTTATTTTTTTGAAAAGTGAAATAAAAGAAAGGAAAAAACGCACAGGCTAGAAATTTTGGGAAGAATAATGTGCCAAAGAGACAATTTTGGTTCAGGTAAATGCATGTGTTACACATGAAGAATGATTTAAGCATCATACAAGGGATTGTTTGAGATAAATTTGAGAAGATATACCAGAAGCATAAGCTCCAAATAATACAAGAGCCACGTAGCTTAGAATTTTTCTACGATCAAAAGGAAATTCCTTCCAAGTATCTGTTCTACAAAATAGCAATGGCAGTGCATCAGAACTTATCGCAGTTCGAGGCCAAGTAAAATCCATCACAAAAATTTAAAGAAAAATTTAAAGTATTAAAGAAACCATACCACCAGCACGGATACAAGAATAGATTCTTACCGAGGAGTGGAAGGATTTCCGACAACCCAAAGTGAACATAAGAAGTGCATGCACCAAGAAATTGCTTGTTGCACCTAACCTTTTGCAGTATGTCTTGCCAAGACGAATCCTCCTGAAATAAACGCTGAGAACAGGCAACAAGCGTCTTGAACCTCTTAAGAATTGACGTCGTCAAGGGGAAATTAACTTTTTGTGACAATTGATGCTAATAATTTATTTAAAAAATAATTTCTAATAAATAAAAACTGAATAAATAATAATGGTGATTGGTGAATCAGTAACTTAAGGTTAGAAAAGCTACAACTCTTACCCGGAATAAACCAACATCCATAACCTTTTCCAAGTGAATGACCACTTGATCAAGGATGTCCAAGTCCCCAACTGAAATCCCATAGTTGTCAGGCTGCATTTTCACCTTATGCAGCATCCTGCCATAAAAGAAAAACCAATAGATGACTTTTCATTTTCTAAGAAACTTTCAATACCCATATTTTTTAAGCTGAACATTGGGTAGCAACATAATGGTGAAACAAAGGTATAAAAAAAATCATAAAAACATAAGCTTGTAGAAAACTGGAAATGCTTATATGCAGGGGCAGACCCAGGAATTCTTCCTTTGGGGGGCCACTATGTAAAAAAAAATCTTGGGATGGCCACATATGCAAAAATGCATGTAGTTTGTAAAATATAGAGTGTCTGTTTTTTTTTTTATTTCTTTATTTTATTTTTTTTTGATGGGGCAGGGGGGTGGCATATGTAAAAAATTACTATTTTTTTTAAAACAGAAGGGGGTTTTCAGAAGTATTGAGGTTCCGCCAGTGCTTATATGAAAGCCACTTCCATTTCAAAATAAATATTAACTCCACTTCCATAGCCGCTTTCATTTCAAAACAAATATGAACTCCACTTCCATCTACAACTTTAGGATGGCATACATAGTATTTATATAGCATATCCTGCGTATTATTAACCTTTGAAAGGATCCTTTTTTGTCACTACTTTACATGCCACAAAATTACACGTCTTTGAATTTTATTTGTTGGTATTCTTGTGTATTTAGCTTCTTTTTATTTTTCTTTCTCTCTTTCCCATTTTGTGTATGTGTGGAGAAAATTTCAATTTTCAACTAGTTGACAAAAATGGTTCTCGAAATCGCTACCCTTAGGTTTTGTTTCTCTCAAATCTGAGTCATTTAAAAGGTTGTTTCTGTCAAAGATTGCATATTTAGCTCCAACTCCAACTGTTCCCTTCACAGATTGCCTGGGTACCCTACTACCCTACCTTCAACAAATCGGGAACTCTATGATTCAGTCATCAACGAAGAGAAGGGAGGGAGGGGAGGAAGGAAGAGAGGGATGGCTTGTCAGAGGCATTCAATAATAGGAAAGCCTTAGGTTAAATAAATGCAGTAGCGCATACTATCAGTGCAGTAGTAAGCACTAAGCACTATATCAACTGTACTTCTAGAATGGTTTCTTTATGTAAAAACTGATAAAGTTGCTAATAAACTAGGCATGTAGCAAGCATGAGACCAGCTCGAGTTCGACATGATACAGCAAATAAAAGGAAAATATACATGACAAAATATGTTTTAACATTTAAATGAGCTAAAAAGTTTTGAAAAAACCAGAAATCATACCTCGTAAAAAGAGAGAGGTAATTCTTTATATTTCCATTCTGCATCAAAATTTCATCCAAAAAAAGAAACATTGCCAGTCCATCACCAAAAGTTGCAAATGCACTTTTGAACGTGGCATTCTTGAAAACTCTGTATGATCTCCCATTAGTGTCCCGTGATGAGTAAATGGAATCCAGCTGCTGAAGCAAATTAGCCAACACAGCACTCATCCTACATGTAATATCTGATAGTTCCATAAATAGAGACAAGGAACACCCAAATGCCTTCTGCGGTTCTCCTTCCAAAAGTATCTCTTGTGTACTTGATCGGTAACCAAACAAAAAAAGCCGTTTGTATATATGTCTGGAAGCCTATAGTAATGCACAGATACATGAGCATGATCCATAAGGTACATTTACTCAAAACTCAAAAGTTACATGGTACAAATTGAATCAGTCAAAACTGTTAAGGCACTGCATCAAAAGTTCAGCACAGAACATATAATAATAAATCCAATAAATGTCTAGCGCAGATCAGACTTGTTATTTGTAATGACAAACCAGATTGTTTTTGTGCACAGGATTGAACGAAAAGCATCCCATGAAGTAGTGTCTACAATTGGTGTTTGTGATCACATTGCTCTCATGTTTATACTTTGCTGCCGTCCTAGCTGTGACAACCCGGGATCAATCTGAATCACACTTGAGCAATTCTGAAATTTTCCGACACTAAGATATTTGAACTAAGATGAAATTCAACGACTTGGAAAATCTTAAGCAACTAATTATATGTCCAATTGGTCCTCAATTATGAATATAACGGTCCTTTCACATGTTATCTAGATTTTAACTACCGTAGTGATCTCAGAATTCCAAGGAGCCGAGCCTTGTTAAGGAGCTATGGAAAGGGAACTATGTATGTCCAACAAGATTGAACAAAACAATGATTTTTTTCCCAATAGGCGAATTGAAACAAGCCCTAAACCTCTCGAACTGTGTTTGATAAAATGAAAGGGGGAACTGAGAAAACGAAAGGAAAGTCTTACGTAGCGACAGAGCCTTGAGATCTCAATGCAATCATACGAGAGCACGGTGATGAGCTTGGAAACGGAAACATTGTCTGATTGAACTAGGGTTAGAACATCCTTATGCTCCGTAGGCTCTGCAGAGACGTGAATTGGATCGGAACTCGAGCTGCCAAGGTCGAGAGTGGAGAGAGATCCGTAAGGATCATCTGCGGACAGATTCTTGAGCAGATCATTGCTTCGGCAGCGCCATGCGTCGACGACTCTTCTGAGCTTCTCTGGCTGTTCTTCGAGCGCCGCTGCAGAGAGAGAAAGCAGAGTCAGTGTAGAGAGAGAGCAAAAATAATCCATGTAGAATCAAAGAGAGGTTTTGAGGTAAGAGGAAATGGAGAAGAGGTACCAGATGCCATGGATCTATTGCATTCACTTCGCTTCTAGGGCTTTTTTCTACGAGAGAGAGAGAGAGTGTGTTGTGTGTTTTGGAGCGAAGAGAAGGGACGCGAGGATGATGCAGCCTTTGCTATGCGAGGACGTGCGGGTAGGGTTTGAGTTTGACTGCGAGAGTCCGCGTAGTGTCTCGCTCGCGGTTGATTCAACGACTAGGGCTTACTGATTAGACTCAAAATTTTATGTTAACAGAAATTAATTGTAAGCATATCATTGAAAATATATAATTAATTCATTTGTTTTTTTTATTTTTCAAATTCTTTTTTCTCTGGTGAATATTCACACACTGATATAAGTTCCTTGCCGTCAGCACTGCAATTAGGGATTGATATCGGTTGTTTATGTGGGACGTAGGTGCCTCGCCAATTAGTGAGCTACCGGTGGATTCGCATTAATGACATTGGAGAAAGGGATTTTAAATAGGTGGTGTCCCCCATGAAGTGGATCGTGAAAAGCTTGAGTGAGGCTAAAAGGATCCGGACCCGGACCCAAATGGGAAGGGTTTTGTAGTAGCACAACGTGATCTAATGGCTATAGCCTTATGGCTTTATATGGGCTTTTGATATAGCACAACATATTAAAAGCATCAGTATTACCCATCGCACATAAGAAGTTCCCCACCATCTTGAGAGAAGGTTTCTCTCTCTATATATATATTTATTTATTTATTTACATAAGAAATTCCACACCATCGTGAGAGAAGGTTTCTATATATATATATATATATATATATTTATTTATTTATTTATTTATTTATTTTTATTTTAACCCTATGGTCATCTTTTGCATTATGAAAATTGATGAGTTAGCTTGAAAAAGTTTCTGAGAGCGAGTATAGTCGTGTTACATTTTAAGAAAAAAACAGAGGAGATGAGCAATATGAATCCCATAATTCTAATTGAAATCTGCAATAATCCTGAGCCAGCATTAACTTTCTCCCACTCTAGATGAGAGGCATATTATTTCCAGTGTCAAAAGCGTGACCCTCAACAGGGTTTGTATTGATTCATAGTTACCAAGAGTGGTGTGAGGACCATGGTATCACAGAGATGCGAGGGGATCGATCCTGGATCTTCTTGTTAGAAGTATTAATCCCGACTAGTAATCCAAGCGGGGAAAAAAAAAGGTTTAACGGAGTTTCCATTAGATGGTTGAAATCCTCCGAAGTATTGATTAGCATTCAAACTTCAGAGTCACGTTGGATTATATGAATCATCAGTGTGGATTGGGCATGAGGGGTATGAGAATGAGGTGAATTCTTGATAATAAATGGTTTTTGGATGCTCTCCCTAAAGTAGGTGACATCTGATAAATTTGCAACATACTCAGCATCGATTACTAAATTTCAACAGCATCAGGGCTCCAAATGGATCAAGGTCAACTGGGCACTAAAAAGAAATAATAATATAATGGTATAGGGATTTAAGAAGTGGGTCTGAAATATACCCAACTTAGAACCCAATATTATAATGAGATTATGCTTTCTGTAGCGTAGGTTAATACGCCTAGTCCAAAACCCAGAACCACACATAATTAGGCACAGTTCGGTTCCAGTTTGTCCAAACCTGTATACAGCTCTATATGACCTGCAGCACAGACCAGTGTAGGGCATGGCATGCTTGTTTATTCGAGGTCCGCACGGAGAGTGCCCCAATACCCACTACCAGGGTGGGGGGCAGTGAGTACGGCTTCATGAAACATATGGACCCCTAAAAGCCAAGTCTCTTTTTCCAGTCAACCAATCCACGTTGAGCATCAATTGCCACCAAAACCATGATCCTGTTAGATCTAATCAAATAAATTATGACATGTTTACTACAACAGCTTGAAACATGAAAAAAGGACCCAATCCAAGCCACACTTGACATGCTTCTGATTCCAGGAGCTCCACAGGGGATCTCAGATATTACAGGCCTGACAATTTAAACCTGCTGTGGAAAGCATAAGTACTAGTGACAGCACCACAGATTCATTGCTGCATTATGAACGTGCCAGTTGCATAAGAATCCCCGAGAAACTCTATAAACTCAACTGAAACTATTCAACATCGACATATAGGAACACACCCATTAGGGGTATGAAGCGAGTTGGCAGCAATAACTGATCAATCATCCTCCACAGCTGCCCAAACCATCCTGCAATCAATATAAACAAAAGAGAGCATCCATCAACTGTTCAACATTCCATAACATTCTCATATAGAGTGCTAAGATCAAAATACCAGAATATTGAGAGGAATAGGAGGACAACAAGATAAACGAGCTTGAAGAGGCGCTGCTTCTTTTCCCAGCTGAGCATATTAAATATTTCAGTTACATCTATCAAGTGTTGCCTTTGCAGATACCTGGCCATAACAGACAGAAACCCTGCTCAGAACACGTGTAGTCTGCTATTAACCCCATTGGATGCATGCATAACAGCTCTTGTAGAAAAATCAAGTATCACAATGCAAGACTGCAAATGACTATTTTGCTTAAAACTCAAAAAGTCTAAGGAACTGATGAAAACAGAATGGGCACATGATGAGACTCAGAAAGGGTGTGGCTCACATTAGAGACTCTCTCTGTATATTATGCGATGGAGATGAAAATTGTTCTCATTTTCTATGCAGCCCACTGTTCGATTGTATGGTGCCAACACATTTTCCTTGTTGAAAGGAGAATCTGATTTCCCTCAACACACAGGATTTCATTAAAAGCAAACCGTACAAGAGGCATAGGATTTCAATTTCCTGTAGGAATGGTAGGGAATGCAGGACTCTTTTCTCCCAAGGAAACAGAAATCCACAAAGTGCAGAACTCTCGTTGCACAAACAATTCTAAAAGTTGGAACATGAGTTCAAAATTATAGGACATGAAAACAGATCAGCCATAATAAGCTTCGTTAGTGGAATGCTTTTCAATTATTGGCAGGAGTCTTGGATTAGAATTTTATCCCTTTAGAGTCGCAATAAGAAGATTGGTAGAAGCCTATTACGAAATAGTCAAAAATGAAGTCTGTTGACAGTAAAATTACAAGAAGATTGTGACTTCTATTCTAGGAGCATTAACAACATATAGGGTGAACAATGTACATCATCTAGAAATAGATTAAGGAAGAATGCTTGTGGAACATTGAATATTCTTCAGTTTGTCACAAAGGTTTTCTTGGCCTTCTATGCATGTGTCAAAAATATCCCAAATTATATTCCTTGATTTTGTCTTTCTGTAACAGCTACCCCTATATTTCCTCTTATGTGCTTATTTTTACTTTTGTTACTTCATATATTTCTCTTTGCAAGTGCATCTCTACCGTGTGCACTTTGACCTCAGGTTTCCTTGTTGCCCGACATTCTGCTCCATACAACGAAATAAGCCTAATTGTCATCTTACAGAAATGCCCTTTAAATTGAATTGGCAATCCACAATTGTATAAAATACCACTAGCTTGTCTCCCCTTTGTTCACCCTATGCTAATCCTACTCGCCATATCTAACTTGAACACTCTGGCCTCTGCTATAATGCTCCCGGATATCAAAATTCTTCACACCGAGGTATTAAGTTATTCCATGCTTTCGCAAAAGCAAGCATAGACCAAGTCATGTGCCTGTATAAGTAGAGCTGTAGGGGGGGAAAAAAGATGTGTGGAAACTAGGCATACTGGTCATAGAAGTCAGAAGAGTTGCCAGTGCATAGGTAGCACACTTGTTTAACAAATGCTGATGGCTTTCTACTTGTACCAACATTGCTGTATCTCCTTATTTGGTCCTAAAGTTTTAGTACACCTAAACCCCGGTATTTCCCATTTGACATGCCTCTTAAATTGCTTTTTTATTTTTTTTGCTTGGTCAGTCAAAACCTGCATTTCAGTTTCGAATTCCGTTATCCAAAACAGACCAATATTCTCAACTTTCAGCCAAATCCCATGCAATTTTTTTATTCAAGTTTATTGACAAAAATTTGCTTCACTTCATTCGAGCAAAAAATCTAGGTTTTTTTTATCCCCTCTTGTGAAAGGGAAAGGGATTTAACAACCCCCAACCACCCACTCCATCCCAAAACACCCCCACACTCCCAAAAACAGCACGGGGTAAATCATAGATTCATGTAGTTTATATCACTACTGGGATTTAGTTTATTAGGGTGTTGGCCTACTTTTTTCTTTAAATATATAGTTTGTTCAATGTTCTATATTTTTCAGATATGTGTATTTTTACATTGTTAATATTTTCCCAAATCAAAATAAAACTCCAAAATGTCGAACCTGCTGAAATGTTTTGATCCAGAGTCAAATCGAAATAGTCACCGAAATGAACTTGACAGCTATGGTTTTGAAACATTCAAGATTGTAACCACAGTGGAGATTGAGTGAATGTGGAAAATTTTCTAATTAAAGCCAGCCAGATCAAATTCAACAAAGATAACATAAATTTGATCTCCCAATTCTCATTTTTATAATTATCAATATATAAACCAACCAACCTGTCAGTTTGTTCGTGTTTACTTTTTTCTCAACCACTTTCTTTTACACAACAGCGCCAAAAGTTATTTTGCAGCTTCTAACCAAACAGTAAATCCTTTGAAACAATATAATACAGAGCTTTTTTTTTCACAAAAATGATATTGCTATGTTGATTTTTTGAATTAACATCTGCATGTAAATACCTTTCCAAAATATGGAAGAAATGGAACTTACATTCTCACATTGTAATAAAGATTAGGTGCACATAGTAGAAACATAACCCAGTGCCCTGTCAAAAGAAAGAGCAAGCACAAAACTCCTTGTGTAACAAACTCTGGCATGACCACACTGTTTATCCTTGATGCTGAATCATAAGGATTGATATAATCAAACTCTAAGTCTGCCAAACACATAAGCTGCAAACACAATGTCAGCTTGCATAATTTCTAAAGGAAATGCAAGGAAAAGGCATCCAACAACAACATGTTTAATCAATAATGGAAATCATCAAGTCTGCAAGAACTGCTGACAGTATGATTTAACAAAAAATATTTATAAAAATATTAGGGTTTTACATTAAGCACGAGTATTTTCTAACATCCACAAAGAACCACCTGCCTTTTTCAATTTTACGGATAACAACCTCAAGTAACCTGACAAATAAGGTCAATCGCAGGAAAGTGCTGTCAGAGATTCTTTCAACTAGTTGACCAACTCCGACGTGCTTTATCTAAAAGAAAGCGAAAATGATGTGAATTCTGCCCTTAGTTTCACTCTAGCTATATTGAATTGGTTGTTGACTGTACTTGTGATATATTGGGCAGGTTTACAAAAATACCACTGTCCTAAACTCGCTTAACAGTCAGTAAAAACCACGATAGCTATATTGAATCGGGTGTTGACTGTGGGTTCTCTCACTGCATATGAGTTTGCCTTGCAGAGTAGGAATTTCTAGAATATGCATGTTTTATGGTAACAATATACCATAGTCCCAACCTCGATAGTACACAAGATGAGGAAACTTCAGTTTGCCCAATCCCCATGAAAGGAGCAAAATGTTTAAATAATTTTTCACAAAACCTACAAGAGATCTTGCAAGATATTCCTAGCTAAGGAAAAGGGCAGCAAAAAAATACTCATGGAAGGAAGACATGACTAAAGTTAAAAATGCAAGTATGTAACAAGCAAAAAGGAGTTTGATTGATTGAAATAGGAATGATGATGAGGCAAAAATGCAAGTACGTAACAAGCAAAGAGGAGTTTGATTGATGATGAGGCAGTGAGCTGGTGAAGATTTAAAAAAAAAAAAAAAAAAAACTTTGTTTTAACTGATAAAATAAGAAAATCATTACTACACTACATGAAAACCATCACAATAAGCATTACTCTAAAGAGTAAGACCTTACAAGAACAAATCAACCTTTCAAAATTTCCTTCAGATGCCAGCAAATAAGTATTTAGAGAAACCATTACCAAATCAGGCTTTAGGTTTGGGATCAGAAAACTCTCCTCAAGAAAAACTTGGTCTATTGTGGTGTTCTTCTACTCTTCTTCTTTATCAAGCTGAATCTTACCCATTACCCAAGGTTACAACATTTATTAACTTCGTTTGATTTTGTTGCCCATTCATCATAAAATTCTCAACACATTATAACATATGGAAACCCATGATGCCAAGATCCAAGATAAATACTCCAAGGACACATCATGGATATGGCAGCAGGGACATAAAAATGTATCAACTACAAAATAGTACCAATTGGTTATCCATATTTCAACTTTTATACATAAATATGAAGTATCCAGGTATGATATGTAGCTCCCAAATCAAAGTGGCGAAGCCTAGATATCTCAGACCTTTGCGTTCCTCACAATGAATTCCACAATGCTACTAGTAACGATGAATTCCACGATGCTACTACCTTCCACACAAAACTGAACTTTTTTTCTAATATGGTGATATTTAGCGCTAGGTGACGAGCTTGTATAGATTGCAATGTCCTACATTTTCCACAGAAAGCCTTATAGACGAGAACTATAACCCGCAAAAAGATTACAACTTCAAAGCAATGTTGTTGCAGAAAAATGTCCGCAAATCAAACGGTAAGTCCAAATAGGCCGATACCTTCTTCAATCTTGCGAACTTGACTGAAAGCAAGCATCTTTCCGCAAATTTCTCAATTTCTACGGATAATCAGGACTTTTAACAAATTCAAGATTCAAGTTCCGGAACCCTAACCAACAAGCCCCAAATCCCCTGCTCTGAAGTTTTGCAGGGTCGGATCATATAACAAGGATCCATGAATTAATCGAGTGACAATGATTTCTGGATATGTGAGATCAAAGATAAGATTTTTATTTGGCAAACATCACAGAAACGCTGATCGAGAAACCCTAGCAGAAGAAGAAGAAGAAGGAGAAGAAGAAGATACCTGGTAGACGACAAGGCCGAGGAGCGCGACGAGGGCGAAGAAGGAGAGAAGCCATATGAAGAGATCCCCCTCCATCTGAGGAGGGGTGCGCACGATAAAGTCGAAGCTGCTGCTATCTTCGAAAGATTGGGCGCGGAAAATACACAGATCTTCCTGCCAAAACGCGCGCAATGCGTAATGCGCACCTCCCCTTGGCTTGCGGGGACTTCTGTGGGTTTTGGATGGGCTTGTGCAAAATGTGCCTCGGTCGTAGTAGTAGAATACTTGTATTAGACCGTTTATATATAGTTTTGTTGAGCAAATAGCTCAAGGCTCAAGCCCAAGGCAAGCAAAGAATCCGACTTTAAGACCGTGGGTTGTAAATTGAGGAAAAAAAAGAAAAAAAGTCTTTAAAGTCCATAGTTCGGATCCTTGTCGGACCTATGGAAACTCCATCACTAGGATCACATAGTGATAATATGAATAGTTGGAGAGATTAATGTAGGGATGTAAATGGTTCCCGATTTTCTAATTGCCTGTACTTGGATGTTCCGACCCGTTCAAAATCAGGTATGAGTCCTTATTTAAGCTCCGATAAGTAAATGGATCCGTATCCAATTCTACCTTGGTTCGGATCGACAAATCCGAAACCTGACATATTACCTAGATTCTTGAAAATATCTCATAAAAATCATATTTTTTTAATATCATTCTCTACTTAAATCCGGACCCAGATCCAGACACGTCCCATATATGGTTCTGGTTCCGAAGCCAAGAAACTGATTCCGAAATGGTTCAGCGTCCAGATCCGATTCCACCTTCTCCTTAATGATTCAAGATCCGGGTCCACTATGTACCCGAACCAAAACCGACCCTTTTATAACCCTAGATGACTGTCATGTCCTCTAGTGATACATCATCAAATTTCAGTTTAAAAAAATGATGGGTGCAGTCATTTTTAGGGTATAAATTAAGTAATGTATAAAATAATTATATTTTTAATTATGTGTTCGATTGGATGATAGAATCCCCTGCTATTGAAGCGAATATCTTACGGGAGGCTATGAAATTTATCTTGAGCAGCCAAAATTATTATCATTATCAGCATCATCATCGTGATCCAGACTCGCAAACAAAACATAAATAATATGAATTTTCCGTGAAGAAGTAAAGTCGCCCTCTTTTGTGGGGCCCAACTGGAAATTATGGGAAAGGCATTTCAAGTAAGGACAAGGTTGTTGGCCAATTATTATCAAGAAGTAGGGGCTTAAGTTCTAATCATTGCACTGTACGAGTGATTCGAATCAAACTGTGAATGGTGGTTAGGTGATGGAGCTATAGTCATTTCTGTCTTTTTTTTAAAGAAATAGTTAGATTTTTATGTGTCAAATGATATTCACATGACATAAAACTGGATTAGATGGATAGACTATTAAAATAGTTATTTCAACCAGCACAGCCTTCTTCTTCTTTTTTTTCTTTCTTTTTTTTCTGTTTTTGCTATCATCGGACTCTCAACCCTTTGTGTTGGATTAATCCCTCCGGGCCTGAAGGGAAACCGGGTAAACACCCATGTGACCCAAGTTGATAGCACTAGTGGACTCAACCTTCGATTGGTCGATACAAAAACTTCTAGCTCCGGAAGATGAATGAACTATGATCCTGGCCACTCGGTCAATCCCGTGAGATTATAGTTGATTTTACCTAATACATGGTTTGATGATTATGTAATTCGTTATTATTTACAACCCATTAATAGCAATTATAGGAAGCTAAAAATGTAAAGGTATTAAAATAAGGTCAAATGTTGAGTGACTTGAGTCCAATCTCTTTAAAGCTGTCACCGTCGAAGTTGTGGGTCTACCAATCTAGCCATAGTATACATCAGTTCTTTTCTATCGTTTTTTTTGGTTCAAACTTCAAACTTTCAAAAATATTCACTTTTTTCAGAATTATGTATACTTTTTTTATGTGTCCAATCTAACTATTAATATTATTTTGAATGACCTGAACTTGTTTGGCGTGTCAAAATGTGGAGTTAGGATTAAAATAATGGAGGCTGGGCCCCATATTTTGTGGGCCTCACTGTATAATGATTTTGATTAAACTTTGAAAAAAGCTTTTATTAATTTGTGAAATAAATGGTGATAGACGCAGAGAAAACCGCTTTAGATGTGTATAAAGGCTAAACTCCTATCTTACTTTTTCTTTTCCCCTTCTAGAAGAAACTGAAATCCAAGCACTCTGGGCCCCTGCAGGTAGGTTTTGGTGTCTCTTACCAGCAAGGCAGCAACAATAGCTCTAGACGCACTAAGGAAATAGTGGGCAGGGGGTGCCTAAAAGCTTTTGAAAGCCTCTCGACATTATGGGCATCTTTATGATTTCCTTATATTGGCCCCTATGAGAATTTTATATTTTATATAGCAGCCCCAGTGCAAATTTTCTGGCTCACTTCCACCCCTGTGTAACCTCGTGGGCATTTTATGCAACTGTGAAATAAGGTCGACTGTAACTTGTCGTCTAAGGCAAGAGTCATTTCTCATGACTCTACCGGTATCAAGTTTGAATGCTAAGTAGTTAGGACCGACAGTTACTCCCATTTCTACAGTTAGAAGTTTTGATATCGACCCCCGGTTCATCCTTCTTTAGAAATCAAAAGTTGAGTGATCCATTCATGCTATCATTTGATGGCTATAAGGTTTTACCCGACTTCTCTTTGAACTCTGAAGAGTAGTCCAACACAACGGATTGGAAACCTCCAGTAAGGAAAAAAAAAAAAAAAAACCTCTCCTTCCTTTTGCTTAGGCTTTCTTAGCATCCCGGACTCTAGGCTTGGTACCAAAAAAAACAGAAAAGTCTTAGAACCAACAGTGCTGACTGAATGGGTCTCACACACCCTACCTCAGCCAGATTCAACCTGGTACAAGACTCAATGGCTTTCAGAGTTGTCTACTCCTCAAATATTCTATACCTTTCTAAGCCTTTTGGCTACGATCGAGTGTAACTCATCTGGGTCTCGAACAGAGGCGGACCTAGGTTCTAACCACCCCAGGTCGGAATTGGAATTGATTTTTTTTTAATGGTGTCTTGGTGCAGGGCGGACTTATGTTGGCGTGATCTAAGGCAGTTGCCCCACATCAAAATTAAAATCCTCATAGAATTGAACGGGGCCTTGAAATATGCTCCTCCTCATGTCTAAACTTGTTGCTTCACATATGTCTAAAGATAGTCCCACATATTGAAAGTGTCATTGCTAAAAAAAAAAAAAAAAAAAAAAAAAAAAAACGATGATGTAACATATCTCTCTCCCTTTTCTTCGACCTCTTCGCGCTGATTGTCTATCAAGCTCCTCATCGCCGGTCTCTATGTACTGTGTAGATTACTGCATCTTTATCTACCAAACATATCTAGTATAATCCTACCTAATCACTCTATACCTATATCTAAATGCTTAATTTCCAAATCCTAATTTCAAAAACTGAATCCTAATATCATAATCCATACCCTAAGCCCTAAATCACCAAATCTGATGGTAACTACAAAAATCCAAAGATAACCAAATCAATTCCTTTTATCATGTCTTTTTACCCCACTATGATTCAAAGATGGAATTTCACTCCCATTATTTTAAGGTTGGAAGCTATGAGAAAGAGAAAAGGGAAACGATGTGTGTCCTTAAAATGTTCTTGTATTCAGTTTTTCTCACACACACCCACTCACCTTGAGTTTGTAGTTGGGCATTGATTTTAACATATAAATTTAGTTAAACATGAAAATGTGAGTTTGAGTATCTAATTAAATCAAGTTAAGAATCATTTTTTTTTTCATCAATCTAATGAATTTCGGTACTTCTGATTAACATTCTAACCTCTTCATTGCCCAATTTTCAATAACTACGTGCATCTATTTGAGTTGCATGAGTTGTATATTTTCTAAAGAAAAACGTAAAAGTGTTATTTGATAATGTGAAAAAGTTTAGCAAAGTTAAGAAAAAATAGAATTGTTTCTCAAATGTCAAGTCTAGCAAGGTCAAGAAAAAATATTTTTTTTCTCAAATGTTAGGTCTGGTAAAATTTTAGCCCTACCCATACGAAATTCCTGGATCCGCCCCTGATCTCGAAAAAACCATTGTAACCCCACGTAATGGTGCTAATTAAAAATATTTTAAACACAACGTATTTTTCAGACCACTATATGCTCTCGTCACATTCCACATGCAGATACGAAGATATCAGATACAAGATAAGCACCAGAAGCAGTGCTTTGCAGTACAAAACCACATGAACAATTAACACGTGTGCTTTCCATAAACTGCACATCAATAAACCCCAAATTCAAATCACTTCTCTGTAGGCCAGCATGTATATCACCCACATCTAATATACTTATAGACAATGGTGTCAACCATGGTGCCCAACACACTTCAATCTACCCATTTGAGCAATACAAAATCCAATACATAGATATGGTGGATTTTTACACCCTTGAAGAACATTCAATAAAATAAAAATAGACATTACAGTGACTCTAAAAAAGCTACAGCCAGAACTCCATGAATCTTGACAAGGGGTAAGATGCATTGGACCTATTTTTGGCTTCATCTGAACAGGATTTTACTGAAGCGGGTTTCGGACACAGAAAGAAGTTTCGAGACCCCAAATTAAACAACTTCTCCTTTGAATCCAGACCTGCGATCAAATCAGTTAAATGAGTAAATTAAAATCAGCTTCACTAATTCTTGTACTTATTCTAATTGGACTTGTTTGTTTGCATTAAAATATATGAAAATTTAATAAAACGAAAGTTGAATTTCCAAAAATAAAAATCAAACAACCTTCTTTAAAATGAATAGAATCGAAAGAAGATGGAAAATGAACTTTTAATTTTGTTTTTCAAAAAAAGTAATTATTCAGAGCTCTTTTTCTATAAAAAAAGAATTCCCTATCTATTTGTAAATACTATGTATTCAATTTTTATGTATTCTAATGCAGGTATAGTCAAATAAATACTATACCTATTGTAATGCAAAAAAAATATCCAGAAATGGACCGCGAGCTTACTCTCTAAGCTAAAGAGCGAGTAATGGAGCTCGAAGCTCTCCGGATCCGTCTCCGCCAGCAACGGCCGCCTCCCTGCCTTCACGTACATCTCCAGAGCCGCTTTTGTCAGATCGGCGACCGTGCTCTCCGGCGACATCACGACGTGAACCGGCCCCAAACTCCGTTGGATGGTCACGTTCAAGAGAAGCTTCGTCAGCCGAGGGCTGCCGTAGTTATCGATCGAGATCGGGTTGCCGGAGGCCACGCCACGTCGCGGGAGCAGCTCAGGATGGCTCTCCGGACGCTTGATCTGCGCCGTCGGGACGTCGGTGTTCGTCGGAAGACGGCCGTGGAAGGAGGCGGATCTGCCACTGGTATCCGATTTCGGGCTAGAAATGGACTTAGATGTCATGGTGGAGGTTTTCAGCTGCAGGAGCAGAGAAATGAACGAGAAGAAAAAAAATGAAGAAACGGCTTTGGTAGTCTGGAACGCGGCACGGAAAGTTTGGAGTGGAAAGAAAGAAGGGAGAAATGAGGGACTGGGTTTCGTTTTCGTGGTTGTTTGTTGGTGATGTATGTAAACCATAACGAAATGATTCTCTGAATGAAACGAACTTTGGATGACAAATGAGCGAAGGTTCGCGGAAGGTGTGCCGGGTATAAACACCCGCGAACTTGGGTTTAATTACTATATAGTATATACGTTAAAAGCCTGCCTAGTGGAAGATCCGTGGAGATCAGATACGAAGGGGCGGAACCAACACCCTTGTTTTAAGGCATGAGTGGTCCCACGTTTCAAAAATCTAGACGGCTGATAGACATCCAATACTAGGGTTTTAGACAGTTTGGTTCCGGTCCAGCATCGCTAAGGAGAAAGTAGAATCAGGACGGACCCGGAATCGTTTCAGAACCGAAACTAAAACCTAAATTTGGGTCCAGATCCATGTAGAGAATGATATAAAAAAAAAAAAAAAAAAAACATAATTTTTATGAGTGATTTTTGAAAATTGATGTAATATGTCAGGTTTTGGGTCCATGTGTCAAAGCTAAGGTGGAACCGAATCCGGACTCATTTATTTACTGGGGCCTAAATAAGAACTCATATCCGGTTTTTAACATGTCGGAACTTTCGGGTAATTAGAGAATCGGGGATCCATTTACATCCCTATCTAATACCTATCATGTCCATCAACCGATGGATTGATCACTGGACGATGATCTAATTAATATTTTTGTTTTTTAAGATAAAAGTGAAGGAAGTTGGCCATGAATTCAAGTTGTAATGTGGTCATCAGCTATGTTGGGCGATTGGTTAAAGCTCGTTCAAGAGTAATACTTCTACTTGCTCAAGGATCAATCCCTTGTGTAGTACTAAATGAATGTCATCTAATCATGACTGGGTTGGCGGTTGGATCAATGTTCCACATCACAATGAGTGTTAGAGATGTGTATCAATGGTCTGGATTTTTTTAAAGTGAATCCCACCGGAAACTTTAGTAAGGGTGCGGCACTGAAGTTCGGCAAAAAAAAAAAAAATAGAGTGCAAATGGATTATCAAGCCCACATCTAAGATCTAAATCGTTTAAGATTCCTTCTCTCCTTATTTTGGACAAATTTTTAAATTCATGTTTAAGATCTAAATCATTCAAAATTACTATTGTGGTTTGTTTTGACTCGGTAAAACCTTCAATGAAGTAAGAGTCATGGGGCCACCTAGTTGACTTCTTTTACAAATTTTTTAAACGAACCGTTCTGGACATGATGAGAAAAATTATGCACGTGGCTCACATAACTGTTGAAAAATGAAATAGCGGTTTTCATGGAGTAAAGGGGTAGGCCAAAAGAATGACACAAAAGTAATGGACTATTATGGGAACAGTTGTGCTACATGTCCCGAATTCGATCTTGAATTTGGGACCAACATCTCTCTCCCCCTTTTTCTCTCTCCCGCTCCCCCAAAAACATCTCCCTCATGCTTGCTCACATCATATCACTTGGGGCTTCGGTCCCCAAGTCGGGACATTTAGGGCCTGTTTCTTTATTAGAATTCCAAGAATTCATGTCTGGGAGAATTTCAAATTCTCCAAAAGTCATCCCCTTATATGGAATTTCAAATTCTTCTTTTTTATGGAGGATTTGAAATTCCAACAAATGGTATAGAGAGTGGAATTCCAAAAATTTCAAAAGGTCTTTTGGGTGGTTGGAATTTGAAATTATAATGAAAGAAACACAGCATTTCAAATGCCAGGGGACAAGATGTCACATCATGTCACATTATGTCCAAAAAACTCCAACCTCATTGGATTCTACTTTATGATATATTAATTTTCTATTTTTATGTTTTTGCTATGGGATGGTTGTCAATCTTTTGGCTAGATTAATCTCTTCGGGTCTATAGGAAAGCTAGGTAAACTCTCATATAGCCTCAGTGTAGTAGTGCAGTTTCGAACCCACAATTTCCGAGTGCAAAACATGGTCTTAGGCCAATTGAGCTAACCCTTTGGATTAAGTTCTACTCTATGATATAAAATATGATATGCAATGAGATGGTCCTGAAGTTGAAGATGAATAAGAGACTTTCCGCATTTGTGTACCTTGATTTGCCTCATTCAATAATTTTTATACTAGTCATTCCAAGTGCACATCAACAATCAAATCTCATCTCAGTGGAAGTAATACAAGTAATTGGATTGATTAAGATGTGAAGATTAGATTGTATATAGTAAATTTCTCATATCTATACACTACAGGACCGGCTCGAGACAATTGAGGCATAAAGCGACAATCCTAAATAAGGCATTTTTTATGTTTTAATATTATTATAAATATTTTATTTAAAATTTATTTTTCTTACTTTTTTGTGATGAAAAATTACTAATTAAGTTTTTATATTCAAGTTTTGCTAGCCCATTTTAAGTCCACCTCTCAAACCCATGTGAAAATCTTGTGCCCATCCCCAAAACTCACATGGAAATCTTGGGTCACAAAATCCAACTACCCGTTTGGCTCTAAACACCCCCCCTGCGCAAAAACAAAAATCTTGAGTCTGCAACTGGTGAGGCTCGAAGCATTTTCACATGTACATGTGCACCATGAATCAGGACCATCCAAGATGGACTTCATAGGTATGCCCCACGTATTGGATGTTCCAAATGCACGGTGCTCATATGCACTGTGGGCAAGTGAATAAATTTCAATAGGGGCCCATTGTTTATCTTAAATTTTAAAATCTATTATTAGGGTTAAAATCTTGAGCTATGGATCTATTACAGTCACATCATTGATCAAATTTGAATGGGCCCCTATTAAAATAGGATACACAAAAATAATGAGAATTGAACAAATTCAATATTGCTGAATACATGGCTGAGACTTGATACACATGGACTACTAGAAATATAATGGTATGCTCAAATCAATTGGACTCCAAGCAATAGAAATATAAGGGGCGGATTAGGTCGTGAATGACACTTTAAGTCCCATGACAATCTTGGTTGTATCTTCTCAAGAGAGAGTTATTATGGGGCCTTATATTTTAGGGAGAGAAAAAAACAAAAGATGAAAGTTGACAAGTTCGATTTTTTTGGGGGTTTTCAAAAGATATCAACTAATATTATGAGGCCTTTTTTTATCCCTATTTTTTGGGGCCCAAAACAAAGGCTTTATTGGCCTTCTGATACAGCCGGCCCTGATACACTAATTATCCAACTAAGTGTACCGGTGTCATTAAAATTAGATTTAGGATCATGTGAAGTAATGTGAGCAAGGGGCAATGGCCCTTCGCTTATGTAAAACACGTGAGTGTTTCAAGAGATTATGGTTAACTATGTGATATAATTATTTGAGGTTTATGGACAAAATGTGTGGGGTCCACATGGTCCAACACTGTCAAGTAAAGGGTGGCACGTCCTCCGCAACTATTAGGGACATGAGTGTGTAAGTGGGGATGGATCAGTTTGAGTCCAAGATGCAGCAAATAATGTAATATGGTAACTTCTCATTTGAGTTCGAGTCTGAAAGTTTTGGGGGCCATCAGAATGGATTACTAGTTCTAATTTAACCAATTAATGCAACGGAAATAAACCAATCCAACAATATAGAACTAGCTATCTACCAATCGCGCACCACAAGAAGGCCGATACAGTATTTAGCGTAGAAACCATATCGAGGGAGAAAAACTACGAACCAGAAATTAAGAGTTCACGACCAATTACAAGATATACTCACAAGCTCTCTTACCTCAGTCTGTACCTTGACCTAAGGACTGTAGTTGTTCTTGCAAAAAATCCACTAACACGGCATCCACCGTACCCTGTTCTCCTTACTTGATCTCCTCATACATTGTCAATCAAGATAAACTATCTTCTAGAAGAAATATAAAAGCAACAATAGCCTTCTAGAGCAACCATTTAAAACAATCTCTCAATGGCTTTAGAAAATAATCTCTCTCTAAAATATCATTGACCTAGATTAATGAGAATGGTCACTTTTAGGGTTGAGAGTAATACCCTATATATAGCCCCACATTCGTACCTTAGTCGTAGTGCACAAGTATAACTCAAATTGGGAAACATAGCCTCAAAGGGAAACTAATTCGGATCAAAATAGGAGACTTTCCCGAATCTACGCACCTGTCCGATCGATTGGACAGTGCATGCGATATATCGGTCTGCCCAATAACTGGGGCATGAAAACAATCCAATCGATCGGACTGAAGCTCCAATCGATCAAGCCTGGGAGTGTTCGCCGTTTTCTTTTTTTTCTTCTCTTCAGCTCTGCCGCGACATAACCACAATCCATTTTAAAATAAATTAAAAAATACAACTCAATGGACCCAGAGTTTTGTCCAACCCATAAATTAGCCAACATAAAAATACTAACAATCTCCCAATTTGGCAATCCATGGACAAAACTCCCTAAAACAATACAAATGATTTATCAAAGAGAAAAACTCAAAATACATTGAATTGTCAATAAATAAAATAGCAACTGTAGATCTTTGCTTGTTTTCTTTTTATCCCCCCAAATTCATTAGAGTCCAACACGTAGCAAAAGGAGTAATGTGTTAACTTTTCACAGGATTGAAGTGATGTCGAAATGCAAAAGCAATTTTGTATAAGTTTCGATCATGTTTCCTTGTATTTTCATTGGCTTATAATTAGGTGGCATTAATATAAGGGGCATTTAGGCGGAGGTCCCTCATCATTTGCTTTTATAGCCTAAGGTCCACGATATGTTATCGTACCGACGGAAGTCCTCTTATAAAAATGAGGCAGTGAAAAAGACAAAAAAGCCCATGTACATGTCAGCAAAAGCATATCTCAGACAAATTTATCTGAGTTTTGGCAATCAGATAAATTTGCCAAATGAGTTTTACCAGAAGTTAACATAAGTTTTCAGAAAACTTAGATAAATTTCCTACACAGGGGCAAGAACTAATTCTCCAAGTATCCGCACTGACCTCCACTTTCCGAGCACCTGCTGTAACTGGGTGAAGTCCAGTTGAGAAGAAAACTCCTATGTATCATCTCCAAGTAATTGTTCTAGGGCTTGGATTCCATCATAACAGGTACAGAGGCATGAGATTGGCATTTCTTTGGGAAATTCGAGGAAGTCATCAAGCTTCCAGTAAAACTCAACCTTGTAAAATCATGATGTGTTTGGTTGGAGATGCAAGGAATTGGCTGATATTGGGGTAATTGTTCTTGGGTGCAATTGTAAAAAACTAAAAGGTTGAGGTTGGATTCGTCAGTTGGATTTTTTTTATGCATCAAACGTCTTTTCGTTCCTTTCCATGGTTGTGGAGTAACATTGCAGAGCACCTTCCGTCATACTAGCCCAGTCCAGTTTGCAAACTCTAGACTTGATGATATTTCAAGCTGCTTTCAAAGAGACCCGCCCATTTGGAGACACTTTCTAGCTCACAGTATCTCTTTCTGATGGGTTTGGAGAGAGGTTAGAGGTAGCTGATGACCAAAAGTTGTTCGAAACTCAGATAAATTTGTCTGAATTTTGCCAGAAACTCAGTTAAATTTGCCAAAATTTATCTAAGTTTTGGCAAATTTATCTGAGTTTCTGTCTAATTTATCAAAGATTCTGAGAAATTTATCTGAGCTCGACGACACTAAAAGTCACAATACGAAAAATCATATTCTAATAAAAATCAAAATCCACAACAAGAACACTTGATGATCACGATTCAATCGAGAAAGGAGAGAGTGAAAACAAGAAAAAGAGCAAACTGCTCTCTTTCAAATCAATTGGAGAAAGAGATTTGGAAGAGACTTCAGATGAAAGAGTAAGATAAAGTAAAACTGTTTCTATCTTTAAAGAAATGAAAGAGAGAAAATCGGAAGTTATGGTGGCGACGGAAGGTGCTCTGCAACGTTACTCCACAACCATGGAAATGAACGAAAAATAGAAAATGAGAGAGAGGAAGGAATGAGTCCTCTGGCACAACAGAGAATAAGAGCTAACTTGGCATATGAATGAGGGTTGAAAGGGGCAAATTAGTCATGAAAATATATGATAGGGACCTCTCACCAAAATATCTCCAGTTGTCTGGGCTATAGACATTAGAGAAAAAGTAGTTGTCCTTGATGCCTTAGAAGACCGTGCTGAAGGACTTTTGGCTAATTTACCCTTAATATAAAGCATTACAGTCATAATTCATAACTATTTTATATCATTTTCCTCTTTGAGACGGATATTCATCTAAATTGACATTTTCAATGCTCTTGTATGGAGTGGCGGAGTCAGAATTGTCTTCTGAGAGGCAAGTGACTGTTGACTGATAATGTGGGAGCCCGGATGTATTTTTAGAGGTGATCATTAATGTTTTTATATTTATTGATTTTTTACCTATCATTTAAAAATAACTTTTTTTGTAGAGTTTTTTTTTTTTTACTATTATCTAAAGAAAAAAAAATTAAATTTGAAAATACCTCAATATTCTCCAAAACATAATTCTTGAAACTTTGAGGACATTTAAAACATAAAGATAATAGCTCTCACCATAATGAATATATATAAACCGTTGATCAAAATAATAATTTATTTCTTATTTTACGACGAAGAGTTGTAGTTACTCTAATTAAAAGTATGACATATATCAAATTGATCATATGTGTCACCTAAAATTAATTAATAAAAATTTATTAATTGGTCATTTGTGATCATTTAATGGACCACGATACCTATGGTAGACATGGATGATCAAAAAATGTATTGATTGGTTACTTGTGATCGTTTGATCGGCCACATGCCCATGACAAGCATGGATGGTGTAGAGCACACCAATTATAGGAATTAACAAATGTCATGAAAATGTGAATAGTGGTCTGACTAGTCATAGGCGAGCTCCACCCCATAGAGATAAAAAGACACACACAAATTTATATCAACTTGGTTTTGTCTATACACTTTTCAGCTTTTGTCACAAATATTGGTCACATTGAGAAAATATCCTAGCCTTTTATCTTGAATGGTGTCTTTTTATAATATCATTGGATTTTCAAAATATTACTAGATTCGAAAATGCCATCACAAAATTGCAATATTATTACAGAATAAAAATACAGATAAAAAGAAAACAATAGAAGTACTTTTGAAATATCAAGTTTAACATATCATTTCTCATATTCCATGAAATGTTCCCAAAAATCTTTATGGTCAAACGTAAATTAAAAACCCACGGACATTTTTTTTAGACTTCTTTGTTTAACGAAGGCATCCTTCGTAGGCACACGCTCACCCACACATGCCCTCGGTAAATAAAGGGGGCTTCGAACACAGAACCCTTGAAAGTAAACCGTGCCTGATGCAGAAGATTCTACACCCAGCGGCAAATCTCAATTGCTGTAATGGGAAAATTTTTGTGGTTCACAGTTTCCCACTGAAAACCAAAAAGTAAATCAAATGATTTTTTTTTCCCAACCACTCCACTTTCCGTTTGGTTAGCAAGAAACTAAATGATATTTTTTTTTATGGCAAATACAGTGTCCACCCATCCATATGTTCTGGAGCCCTAGCCAAAACGTAACATGTGATTTTTATCTGTGAGAAAGTGGCAATGTTGTGATTTCGATTGTAGGCTATGCTTTATTTTGTCATCCCCACCATGAATTATAACCAGTAGGACCACACGAGAACCTTATTATGAGGCAGATTCGCCACGTAGTGGGAGGTGAATTGAATGGACCGCCCCAAGGTACTGCCTTTCCTCAAATGAGCGGTTGGTTGTCGTTTATTAACTGCGTGATCACTTTTGGGTGGCATTTGAGCATGTGAATGGAAAAGGTCCATGGTGAAGATGGGAATGCGAAAGGTTAAAGCAGATTACTTATGAACCACACCTGCATAAAATAATCTTCTCTAGTTAATTGACTTTTATCTAACGCTAGGTGGAGTGGTCAAGACTATGGCTCCCTCTCCATGAGCATCGAAGATTGAGCTCATTAGTACTACCGCATGATACTTGTCTTTTTTCTGATCTCGAAAGAATTATTCTAGTCCAAAGGAATGAGAAGTCATTGTTAGCAGAAAAAAAATTGACTTATAATTAGGGAGAGGGAAATAAAATGTGCTAATTTTGGAAGACCGTTAAATATCTTATGCAAAATTTGATTGATCATATGGTTGCCTTCTTCAAACAAAAATTTCTGACTTTGCCACTGAATTTGCTTTAATTGAAGTTGGTCATATTATTTGATTGGTCAAGTGAGGAAACAAAAAAGTACACGAAATAAAAGGAGTAAATTCACATTTTTTACACTAATATAGGAATTTAAAATGGTTTGGATGCCATAAGTCAGAAAAGCTGGATTGTTCACTGGATCGATGGCATAGCAATTATATAGTTTTTGCCCTGTTTTGTACCCAGCCAGAGTCCAGAGGGTCAATTTGCTCACCACTACTGGAGGAAGTCAGTCAAGAGTTGAATCCTAAAATTTAGGATGAGAAACAGAGAGCCTTATCAGCAATTACATGGATAATGACAGTCTTGACTGGGCATTCCGATTTCTTACCATCTACAGTGGCTGAGTTTGTATGGTTCTGTATGTTTCTGTTCACATTCGGGTTGGCTTCCTTACCATCTTCAGTGGCTGAGTTTGTATGGCTCTGTATGTTTCTGTTCACATTCGGGTTGGCTTGGCTTCCGCGAATTCTCCATTGCTGCTGCAAGTCTTCTTTTTAGACTTAGGTGAAGACGCAGACGGCTCTACTTGCATGAATGTACGGTAGTTAGGTTCTGTGCATTTTTCCTTGGGCACGGTGTCCTTTATAATGACTTTTCAGATGGGGCAGGTGGGGTGCGACCGACAGTTAAATGGTCGGCGAGAATGAATGCAGTCGTGTTTTTCTTTACGAAATTAATTTGATGGGTTTGTTTTTGAAAAGATAAATTATGATTTGATATACTAAAAATACTATACAAATACATTCATGATTGAATAACGTTGGCATTTTAGTATTACATACATTTCCACATACCAATCCTTGAGTTCATTTGGTTCACAATATCACTCTTGGCCATTAGGGCCCCAAAAAAATAGGGGGGCAACAATTATGCCGACAATAACAAAAAGAAAAGAAAAACACAGAAAGAGCCTGAAAATGGCTGAAAAGCACACCTACATCCGGGCCATGAAAACTGGAGGAATAACTCGCAACAGTAAAACACAGCTCACAGTGTTATGCAGTTGTGATCTTTCAACTGAGGATCTATTGAAGACCAATGGGAGATTTCATTTCTAATTGTAACCATAGGAATGAAGATTATATTATTGTGGCGAATTTATGTTTTCCTGTTTTTACTTGGCATATATGGCGTGAGCGTAACTATTGGATTTTCAGAAATAAAACTCGTCTATGGGAAGCTGTCCTCTATGATGCTAAAGTCCATATTCGTTCGAGAGCAAATTACCTCAATCTTGCAGTTTCTTCCCACATTGCAGCAGCTTGGGACCTATCTGCACACTCAAACCACACTCTTACTAAATCTATTCCATTTAACTCTTCAAATTGGAATCTTCTTATTTCTTCTAGAGATAATTTTACAATGGGCATCTTTAGGAGAAAAACAAACTCTATTCTTTAGATAAAGATTGTCGTTGATAGTGATCTTTTCAATGCAGTTTATTCTCTTCTTAAAGAATCTTCCAAGTATTTCAACTCTTTAGTGGTGCTGGCAGACATGAAATTAATCAACTCTGCTCTTACCAACCCAAACATTTATCCTTAGAAACATAGGTTCCAAGCTCGCAGGATAACTCTCCTTTTCACCAATCTTAACTCAACCATCTACTCTCATTTTGACAAAGAAGCTTCTGCTTGGTCCTAATTTGCAGCTCAACTTAGAAACCACAATTGCATCATTAATGGCCCCATCTAATACTTTGTGGGTTTGTTGTTTTAGCCAGTTGTAGGCTTCCAATTATCTTTGTTTTGTTTTTTGGTGTTGTGGGTGGTTGTGCTCAAGATACCTAAAATCTGTTTCTCTGTTGAGTATTTTTGTCTCCTTAATATATACAAATCTTAACTTGCTAAAAAAAAAAAAAGTAGATGCTTCTTTGTGAAAATGGTAGATCATGGTTGAATTGAGATAAGTAAAAAGGATGGCAAGCGTTGGAGCCTGAATTCTAGTTTACGCGGTGATAGAAAAGGATTTGTGATTGTAGAGCTAATTCAAAGGACATGCAACACAATAAAGAATTAGGCCTCAATCTAAAGAACCCCACTGTAAAATTGTCTATTGGGCTTAGGTGATGTAGGATGTGGGGCTTCTCAATAGGAGTCTATCCTAATCCTTGGATTGTAAAGAGTGGCTTGTATATGGCCGGTCTCTGGTAGTCAAACAAGGGCTCCATCTTTAGTGCTTGGTCTAAACTGATTTAGTCCTAAATTGCATTTGTAGCTGCCACATCTTCAATGATCCCTGCTTTAGCTGTCTAAACGTTTCGTGTTTGATATGTGTCCCTACTGCTTTCCGTGGTAATTACTTGTCGGGGATGAAATTGGATTCAGCTATCAGTTAGATTCCACTTATCCCCTTTTAACATCAACGTTGGACTTTCGTGACACTATATCAAATTTTTTGACTTTACAATACGTGTTGCGCTGGCGTGTAACCTCACATGATCCCCTATCACCAAGAGTGGAACACATCGTATCAGTGCCTCCCGTCTCCCTTCCCTGTTTGGCAATTTAGTAGTAAAGTTAAAGTAAAGTAAAGTAAAACTTTCATTATCCACATAAGAAAAGACAAGAGGTCTCAAAAAAAGTACATAAATTTAAAACTTTCTCATTTAAAAAATGAGGATTTTACAAAAAAAAAAAAGCATATTAGATAACCAGTGGCCCAAAAAAATCATTTTAACCGTCCCTACACTAGATCAGTCATTTTGTCTGAAAATGTATTTTTTAAGCACTTTCTACTAGAGTCCCTAGCGACCTTAGTTTTATAATATTAAGGGTCGCTAGGGACCCTGCGGCGTATACGAAGTAGAACAAAATAGGGTTTTTTGTCTTTTCTTTCGTTGTCAATAGTTAATCAGTTTGTCTATATGGACAAACTCATGGACAGAATTTGGGACAAACTGTCCATGTGGCACAACGTGATTGGGACAATGCATTTTAACTTTTGAAATAGCCCAATTACATTGCGCCATGTGGACAGTTTGTCCCAAATTCTGTCCATAGAGTTTGTCCAAATAGACTTTTTGATAGTTAATATGATTGTGTAAGTAGATGGCTTGGGCTTCACAAGAGTCGACAACCTTAACAAATGATGAAAGAGCATCAAAGCTTCCTCCCCACGACCACTCTCTCCTAAACAAGACATTACAATGTTCCAATAGAGAGTATCATTTTCCTTAATTAAAAAGAAAACTTCAAGAGCTTTATCAACTAATGAATGACAGGTGTAACAAGCCATAATAGTATCCCATGTACCTAGATCCCTCCACTTCAATCCATTGAAAATCTTCTCTACCTTGGTCAAATCCCCGATTTTTTAATGCAAATCTATTAACGAGTTATGGACAAAGACATTTCCTCTATCTTTTCATACAAAAGCTTTACAATCAGAATATAAATTTGATCTGCCATCGCTCGAGACTGCATATCCGCACACACTTTTAGCATTATGCTGAAAGTATGGGAATTGGGTATTATCCCCAATGTAAATAAATCACCATAGCAACTACAGAAAAAAGCTTCAGAGCTTGCAGAGACAGGCGATTCAGCGAGTAACAAAAAATCATGGCCGTCCACAAGACTATATTTTGATGAGAAGAAGGAATGGAATCATGCGCAGACAACTTGGTGAAAAAAAAATAACCAGTTAACAATGAAAGAGTAGACAAAAAATCCTATTTTGTTCTACTTCGTATACACCGCAGGGTCCCTAACAACCTTTAACGTTATAAAACTAAGGTCTTTTGGAACGCTAGTAGAAAGTGCTACAAAAAAAAAAAAAAAAAACACACATTTTCAGGCAAAATGATTGATCTGGTGCAGAGACGGTTAAAATGATCTTTTGGGGCAACTGGTCATCTAATCTCTCTCTCTCTTTTTTTTTTTGGTAAAACACTTTAGAAAAAAAGAGTAAAAAAGCAACCCCATCTCTCCACTAAATGACAAAAAAATTTCTCTTTTCGTACAAAAGGTCAAAAAGATTCCCAATCAAACAACTAAAAATGAAAGACCGTCATAACCCTCTAAATTTTATTTTCTCTTTATTTGATACTTCACATCACTTTACTTAAATTCACCATACATCCAAGCACGCCTGAATCAGTATGGTCATATAGAATACTCACAGTAAATATGAAAGGACATGGAGTTTTCAGATATATATATATATATATATATAAGAGGTTTGAAATTTAGCCATATATCTTTTCGGTATCCCAACTTAGGGGCTAGTTCCCTAATCCTCTAGTGAGGGGAGTAGACCTCAGGTGAGGTGGGACGCCGTCAAGTGAGAGGGAAGAGACCTCATATGAGATACTACTACCCTTGAGTGAGGAAGATGACTGCCCAGTGGCCGTCCTTGAATTTTAGCCATATTTAAAATGAGGTACAATGGACATTTGTTAGAAATAAATCAGATAGCTACTCTGCCCTTTTGTATGGTGTTTTGCATATGATTAGGCCATGAATCCCTTTTGGACGAGGCCATATATATATATATATATATATATATGGAAAATATTCACATCCATCTATCCCTCAACAAAAATGGTGAGGGATAGATGCATATGAAGATCCCTATATATATATATATGTATAAGAGGTTTGAAATTTACCATATATCTTTTCGGTATCCCAACTTAGGGGCTAGTTCCCTAATCCTCTAGTGAGGGGAGTAGACCTCAGGTGAGGTGGGACGCCGTCAAATGAGAGGGAAGAGACCTCGGATGAGATACTACTACCCTTGAGTGAGGAAGATGATTGCCCAATGGCCGTCCTCGAATTTTAGCCATATTTAAAATGAGGTCCAATGGACATTTGTTAGAAATAAATCAGATAGCTACTTTGCCCTTTAGTATGGTGTTTTGCATATGATTAGGCCCTGAATCCCTTTTGGATGAGGCCCGTGAGGCCCACAAACTCGCACATGTGTCCCATTTAAAACCTATACATCAGGCATGCTGCTAATGTGGATCCTAGTCCCTTAGGGGTCGTTTGTTTCCTATGAAAGTGATTCACATGTGTAAATGACCTACATGCGAGTCATTTGCATATGTAAATGACTCACATGTGCATCAAATTCCACTGTTTGTTACTAGCATAACATTTCACATATGAATCTATGAATATGTTATATATTGTTTGATGATATCTCAACATCCAAGTAGCATCAATGGTTGAAAATTGGACACATGACCGTGTTTGAGCTTTTGAAGAATATGAACGGTCCTGATTTTATAGGTGGGGCCTAGAACATTAAAAAAATATAAAAAGCGGACTAGGTATGTTAGTAACAATAGGTTGTATATTGTTTGATGATATCTCAACCTCCATGCATCATCAACGGTTGAAAATTGGATACATCGCCGTGTTTGAGCTTCTGAAGAATATGAACGGTCCTGATTTTACAGGCGGGTCCCATAACAATAAGAAAATCATAAAAGGCGGACTGCTTATGTTAGTAATAATAGATTAATCTAACGGCTGTTATTATGTTGATGATATCTCAACCTCCATGCATCATCAACGGTTGAAAATTGGATAAATGGCCGTGTTTGAGCTTCTTAAGAAAATGAACGGTCCGGATGTTACAAGTGGGGCCCAGAAAGAAAAAAAAAAAAAAAAAGGCGGACTACTCATAGTGGTACTGTAGCAGTCCGCCTTGTAACAGTGATATGTAAAAGAGTTTCACACCTCTTGAGGTGTGAAAATTCAAGGCAACTTTTGACATGATTTTCATACCATTTACACACGAGATTTACACATGCGAATCAAATTCACACAAAACAAACGTGATATATGCGTAACGGAAACGCATGTGATTTAATTACATATGTAAATGGTGACAAACAAACGTCCCCTTAGTTAGGGAAGTATTATTGTTAAAGTCAATGAGTCTCGACAAAAGTTTCCTAGGTCAGCGATTCGTGATCCCATCTACTTCCAACTGGGCGTTTCCCTTCCCACTTCCCAGCCCACAAGCAGCCCACAAGCAGTAAATTACAAAGACCAGTCACGAGCCACTAGTATAGTCTGGTCTTTTTCCTACCCCTCTTACCCTCCCCATCACCAAGAGTCCAACACTAGTCGCCAACAGACCGCATGCTACCTGTTGCCGGACATCCCTTTACTCGTTGCTTCTTTCTTCATCCGGCAGATGTTGGCGAGTCCCGATCCAAGTAATTGATTTGATATGGCTTCATATGTCTGTTTCGGCATTCTCCCTATATATTTTTGGATTGATATATGGTATTTTACGGCATAAACAACGAGGTGGAACTCTCAAAATTTGGGGAACCGGAATACCGGATATCCTTTAGTCCACGTATGCTAACAAGGATTGAACACCTGACTTTGCATAAATAGCTTTCGATCTTCTTGGGAGCACCTCTTTGTAGTTTGGAATTGAGCTTTCACTCGGTATGCCACATAAAACTTTCAACTAAAATTTCTCAAGTTTATGAGAAGAATTTTTTTTTTTTTTTTTTTAACCCAACGAAGGGGCCGGTACCTGAGATTCATGACACAACTCACATATGTGAGGTGATGGGAACCCATACACGAGAGGAGAGGCAAACACAACTCGCACAAGTAGGGAGGATGGAAACTCGAACATGTGAGGAGACCCCGGCGAAGGGACTGGGACCCTGGGACTCATGACACAACTCACACACGTGAGGTGATGGGAACTCATACATGAGAGAAGAGGCAAACACAACTCACACGAGCAAGGATGATAGGAACTTGAACATGTGGGGAGACATAGACATAACTCACACATGTGAGGTAATGAAAACTCACACATGGGAGGAGACATACACACAACTCACACATGTGAGGAGAATAAATAAAACTCGCACATGCAAAGAGGGAGTAGGCAGGGTTTGAACGAAATACCTCCCAATGAGAACTAGGACTCCTTACCACCAAGGTAAATAGCACTTCTTGATAAGAGCTTTTCTTTTGGCGAGTTGGATTTGGAACTTCGGCCTTAGAAAAACAAGCCCTTCTAGTCAGGGGCAGACCAAAGTGCAGGCATGTAACTCTGGCTCCACTTATAAAAATCCAATAAAAATCATGCATCCACCCTCAAAACCCACACGAATCCTTGGTTTGCCCCCAAAACCAAATTACCCGTTAGGGTCTACACCCCTCATTGAAAAATCTTGGCCTGCCATTGCTTCTAGCACTACCTTGATCGGTCCTTCAGATATTCGGGCTATGCATAGTCTCCACAATCTACATTGATTGAAAGATACCTGTCTTATCCCGATCAATGCATCACCCATGCTTGCGGGCGAGCTTTTTCACGGAAAATGCATGGAAAGTGGAAATGATTTTCCATGGCGTTTAAAATTATACATTTGGTGTAGTCTCTTTTTCCTCAAGGAAAATCTAAAAAATGAACTAACCTTTTTATAATTTGCAGAAAAACATTTTCGGATGGGTAAAGTCAGAAAAGGTTTTCCGCAACACTGACAAATGGATTTAGTCCAAAACCCCAGACGTATTGAAACTCTATTGATTTTGCTATAATGTTGCACAGCCGTGCAAAGGCTTTTGCATGATTGCACCGAGAGATGGATATGGTTCAAAACTACAAATGTACTGGAAGTGTGATGATCTCACCACCAATATTTCAAAATTCTTATATTTTTTAACATTTTTAATATATTCATTTCTCAAAAAAGGTCCAAATCATAAGCGAGAGCGAGTGATGAAACAAATCATACCCCTTTTATAAAAGAGACTAAATTGACATGTTTTTTCACTACACCCACCTCTGTAATGGGGTCCACTAAGATGCAAGAGACAAGATGATATCATTCTTATCTTTTGTCTCCTCATCCTTATCTCCTTATATCTTCTTCTCTTCTTCCTTATCCTCATGTATACGATAACAAGAAGAAAGAAACTTAGCATGCTTGTTTCACTGTACCCATCTTTGTTTGGTCTGGATTTCAACTCTTGCAGGTCAAAATCCTCTCTAAATATATTTTTTCCCCTTTTGCTGTTGTTTTGCATTGTGCTAGCTACAGTAAAAGAAAATTGAGGCGATAAAACGTATCAATAGTAGAAGATTATGAAGGATTATTACCCGTGCAGTGCTTTCTGCAGAGATAGGAAGAACTGTAAAAAGGCCATCATCATCATTGCCTGGCTATGCATAGTAGCTGATCCTCAAGGATGAAAAAAATTATATACATAAAATGGGTTCTCTACCGCTCCACCCACCTTAGGGAAAATGAAAACATGCATAGTAGCTGATCCTCAAGGATGAAAAGAAATATATACATAAAATGGGTTCTCTACCGCTCCACCCACCTTAGGGAAAATGAAAACAGAGGAGGGCCTTCGTTTGAACGAGAGTCTTTTATAAAAGGGGTTGAAACCCCAATCGCCCCCTACATCATCTCTCACTTTCCTTGTTGGTCGGACAGGTCGAAATCTCGTCCCTATTCTCTGAATCTCTCTCTTTTCCTTGCGCTAACTCCATTCACAAACGAAAAACAGAGCTCCCAAAGCCATGGACGACTATCTCTGTTTTCAGCATGCTTTATTCTCGTAGAGCTCGCCAATCAAGAATGAGGTACAAAAAGTCTCTAGGTCCTGCCACGCTGAGATCTCCGCCTCGAGCTCCAGCCATACTGTTGAATCTCCTAGAAGCCATGGTTACATTCATGTATTTCACGAAAATCCCTTGTACTAATTAATGCATAATACAGGGGTGTTCAAAAGTTTTTATTTTGCCCAAATACAGTGTCAAAAAATGTGTTAAAAACCATCTCGAGCCTCAGTTGGGGTATTCAAATCAGGGTCAGGCTGGTCCGAAGCTTCCCAAACTTGGCTCGTTTCCTATTTGGGTCCAATGTCCATTCTCATCAAATCAGTTCATAAGCCTGTTGGGCTCCGGTCCATCTTAGTTCCAAATTCTTGTGCCAAATTTGTGAAGGTGGTCAAGCCTATAAACATATGTAGGCTCAGGCCTCGCCCATTTAAAAACTACTGAACTAGCTCTAGAAAGTTGGCACTGGGTGACGTGGAGCCCACCTGAATGTGCCTCGTGGCATTCCCGCAAGGGGGTCTCACCCACGCAGGCGGGAAGTAAGAAAAAATATTTCACAAACCCCCCTTTCTTTGCCCCAGTCCGTACACTCTCTCTCCTTCCTTCAAAACCCAAGCTTCTCGAGGAAGCTTCAGCTTCTGCTTCTCCAAGCTTCTCTTCTCTTGAATCGTTCATCGTCCTCTTCAAATGGCTCGTAACAAGGTACTACCACACATTTCAATCTTTCATGATTTTGATGTTTTAATCTGCTATCATCGTCCATTTCCTTTTTAGCATGAACGGATTGTTTCTCAACGAACGCATGATTTTGGATTTGATTCGCTGATCCTCTTTTTCATTTTAATCTCCGCACGATTCATCTCGAGTTCGTTGAAGATTCAGTTGCTATTTTCTGAATCCTGAAGTGGCTGCATACTCAGTTGGCTCTGCTCAATGGAAATGAGATTTTGTTGTTTCTTTCTTCTACTGAGTGTGTTTTGATTCTTTTTTTTTTAACTGGTTGTTTCATATAATTTGTTTGTCAATGAGTTCAAAATGCTGGAAACATCTGTTGTTGCCTATCCCTATTCATTTCTTAGGTCTAAGGTCTATTCCTTCTCCACCTAGATGGTCTAAATTCTCAGTTGGATTAGATCAGAGTATGTTGTTGCTACTAAAGTAGCTATTTCAATTGCATGATTGGAAGATTATACTACCAATTGATTGGTTGGAAGTAGAGTTTCAGACAAATTTTCAAGGGATCTGTTGTTGGTTCTAAAGACGTCGCAAGTCGGACAAAGATATGCTAAAAAAATGTCAACTGTTTCACAAATAACCTGACATGAGCATTACTGTATTAGTGCTGATGTGTGATATGTTGCTTATTACCGAGAATGTGGGTAGTCTAGTCCAATTTGTCCTCCCATTTGATGGAACATCATGCTGGATTTGGTTCAATGCTTTAGTCCTATTTATTGAACTGTGCATAAACCATTTAAAGATGTTCTTTTTATTTGCGGGCGGGGTTGGGGTAATTAAAATATAAGGCGAATCAGGGTCAAACAAAAATGATCGTTATTATGGATCTTTTCATCTTTATATACATGAAAATGCTTGCTTCTTTTAGTTTAACTGTAGCTGACTGCTAATGAAAGTTTTGACAATGTACTCAGGAGTATGGGTTTTGTTCTTAATTTCTTGATTTTCTTGGAAAATGAAGTGACAGTGATGCCCTAATGACAAACAAGGTGTATTTGGTTCCTGAAGGGGATAAAATATGCCCGGAGACATTTGTGCAGGCAGAAAAATATCAAACCTATATTGAAGTCATTGAAGTAATAGGTTGATGCTAATTATATATATTTCCTCTTTGCAGGAAGCATTGGTTTTGCTGCTTGATGTTGGCCCATCAATGCACAGTCGTCTCCCTGAAATTGAAAAGCTCAGTTCCATGCTTGTACAAAAGAAGGCAGGGGTTCCTCTTTTAAATTCTTAGTTATAGGATAATGTTGTGTCTCCATTACCAACTTTCCATGCTATTTTTTTTTTATTTTTTTAGAATAGGTGAGTTTAGTTTTTGATTCTACATCTTCATTTTTCTGGATGGAAACTTATTGTGCCCTACCTTTTTCGTCTTCGTTTTATGCAGCTAATTTACAGCAAGAGTGATGAGGTGGGGGTAGTTCTATTTGGAACTGAAGGTATTTATCTGCTTCTATAAAACTCTTCAGGTTCATTTTCTCTTTAAATTCTTGAACCATGTTAGGTGTAAAATTGTGCATATCGAGAATGATGTTACTGGTGAAATTTACCAAAACTGTTTGAATTTTTACTTTCGATTGGTTAATTTTTTTGATAACTTTACCGAAGAAGGGAATAACACACAATGTAAACTATACAAAAAAGAATGCAGCAAAATTACAAGGGCAAAATTGTCACCAATAATTAGCGGCCATTTGAATGCGGCAAAAACTACATAAGAAAGGGTTTCTTCACCAATTCTGTTTTTCGCCAGTTTGGAGTCACACTTTGTAGGGGGAACGTGGACTCCCCAATAGGGGCTTTCTCCTTAACTTTGTCTAAGTGTCCTCTTCAAAATGTGTGGGCACTGTGCACTGTGCAGCATTATCTTTTGCTGGCAAAGGCTGATTTCAAAGTTGTTATTTCTCCTTTGTGCGTCTCCAGTAAACGCAAAATAGAATAAATCTTCTCTTCTTTTGGAATCCACCTCAAGTGTTCTCCTTTACAATCTTCTCTTGTCCATTTGACAATCTAATAACTTGGTCTTCCAGGTTAGTAGTGGGATAAAATGTGTTGTGTGCATAAGTTTTTAAGTATATATCTAATTAAACTTAAGTCATAAGAGAGTTTGTTATTTATAGGAAAAAACTCATCTACTAACTATAATTGTTCACCTTTCAGTTTTTACGTTTTCCCCTTTGTTGAGGTGATATTTCTTCTATTTGCGTACCTATTCAATTTTTTATGTTTTTTAGTCTCTATAAATATTTCTTATTTTTTTCATCAAACCCTGTCTAATTAGTAACTGATATAAATTTTAGAGTTTTGGCTTGAAAAATCACTAAATGTTGGAGCACTTAATATCTGTTTTAAAATTTAAAAGTGGTTGAAAATTGAATCACTATGTAGACTGGAAGTGCTGTAACCTAGAGCAGAGTGGATCATATACTTAATTTCTTAAAAATTCATCAAATCATCTGTATAACTTCTATACTTCACATTATTCGTTCCAGTTTCCTCCTTTTTTGCAAACTTTATTCGTAGTCACTTTCATGATAAGTTAGCATTTGTGCATCTTTAGCATTCCCATGATTTGTTCACTACAAAGGAAGCATATCCTTCTATTTTTTCAAGTACCTCAATGTTATGCAAATAAATTAGATTTAATAGTTCAGTTTATTATTGTTTTTCTCTTTATTTAAGTGATTATAAATCTAATGGTTTATTGTTGGAATCCTCAGATACAGACAATGAGCTGACGGAGGAAGTTGGTGGATATGAGCATGTGGTGGTTTTACGACATATTAGAGTTGTTGATGTGAATATAATTGATGCTTTACGAAGGCTTCCTAAAGGAACTGCCTCTAGTGATTGTATCCGATCAATAGCTTTGGTTGTTCATGGTTGCATCCAACAAAAGAAAGGATATGTCATGTTTCATTTGGTATTTTGACTACAATTGTAGACTTGTAGTAATCTTCTCATTTTGGTAACAATCTAACTTTTGAATCTTGCAATTCCTATCTACTATAAGTCCTACACCTATATAAGCTGATTTTCTACTTATAATGATCGTCTGTTGTTGCTTCCAGCCATTTGTGGCAATTGAGTTTTGTACTTTGAGCTTTTCCCTTGTAGCTTTGTGTTTCCCTTTGTTGCTGTGGTTTTTCTTTTCTTTTTTTTCCTTAGCGAGGGCTATAACGCCCCACCCCTTACCCATGCATGATATTGTCCGCTTTGGCCCATGGGCCTCACGGTTTTGCTTCTGATGGGCCTCAACCCATCAAAAGGCCTCATGCAAGGTAAGGGTGTAAGCTCTACATATAACCCCATTCACTTTCCTCTCTATAGTCGATGTGGGACTCCGAGGCGTCACAATCCACCCCCCTTAAGGCTGCATGTCCCTGTGCAGTAGCCAGCCAGCCCTCTTGGCTCGCACACATGGAGACCCGCCCACTTGCACCAGACCACAGCAAGGGACCCACACTCGAACTAATCGGGAGTCGGCTCTGATACCATTCTGTCACGTCCCCCGAACCCGATTAGAGAATAAATCGAATCCGGGGAGTGAAACTTTGGGCCAATTAAAAATTTTGCCCTTTCAACCCATCAGAAGGCCTCATGCAAGGTAAGGGTGTAAGCTCTACATATAACCCCATTCACTTTCCTCTCTATAGTCGATGTGGAACTCCGGGGCGTCACAATCCACCTTCCTTAAGGTTGCACGTCCCTGTGCAGTAGCCTGCCAGCCCCTATAGCCTTCCACCCCTCTTGGCCCGCCCACATGGAGACCCTCCCACTTGCACCAGACCACGGTATGGGACCCACACTCGAACTAATCGAGAACCTGGCTTTGATACCATTTGTAACGCCCCACCCCTTACCCATGCATAATATTGTCCGCTTTGGCCCACGGGCCTTACGGTTTTGCTTCTGATGGGCCTCAACCCATCAAAAGGCCTTATGCAAGGTAAGGGTGTAAGCTCTACATATAACCCCATTTACTTTCCTCTCTATAGTCGATATGGGACTCCGGGGCGTCACAAGGGCATACTGTTGCTTCTCTCCGTTTCTGTAATTCTCTTTTTTTTAATGAAAGTTACTGTTACTAATATAAAAAAAAGGTTGAAAATGTTTCTGAAGGTCTTCATCTTGAGATATTGTATTAAGCTACCGACTCTGGCAGTATGGCCTCTATATTCTGAGAGTATCTATTCAATTGAGTTTGCTACGGGGTAGTATCTCAAATCAAGTTATTTTAAGTTTTAACACCCTAAAGTTTGTGTAGTGCATTCTTTTTTGGCGGTTTACTAATAATTATCCACCTTTTCTTCATTATGAGAATTTGTTGAGTCCGTCAGTAACATTTTCAGGCAATAATGTACCGTACAGTAAAAATATCCACCACAGTAATTTATGATAACTTCATTTAACCATTGGCAAACTGGTGTGAATTTAACTCTTTTATGCCCTTGTTTGAGTCCTTGACCAGTTGTCAGTTCTGGATGCTATTGTGGTTGGAATGGATATGCTGATAAAGAAATTTGGGCCAACAAACAAGGGCAAGCAACGCCTGTGTCTTATAACTGATGCTTTATGTCCCATCAAAGAACCATATGAAGGCACAAAAGAAGATCAGATTGATATGGTTTCTGCACAGATGAAATCTCATGGGATGAGAGTTGATTGTATAGTTGTCAGAGAAAATTTACCTGGAGCTGCAAATCAGACTGTCATGGATGAAAATGACCTCTTATTGAACCGGTTATCCAAGAAAACAGCTACTAAAGTAATCCATGTTGAAAGTGCAACTTCATTGCTTGGTGCTCTGAGAACTAGAAACATATCTCCTGTCACCATATTTAGGGGTGATCTTGAGCTAAGCCCACTGATGAAGATCAAGGTGAGTTTTAAGCTTTACAGTAGGGAACAGATCATGACAAGATTGCTATGCATGTTGTATTCCAGATGCAACTTAAATAGTACTATTGACATGCCTGTTCAATTGTTGAACTATATGTTGGGTTTTGGTTGAACTACTTTTATTTTATTTAGAAATATGTTGAGGTAATTAATATATTTTATATCTTCTCTTCGTGCGGTGTCCTAAATTTCTGCTACGATATAGAATTTCCGATGTTCAACAATCATCACAAATATCTCAACCAGTAAAAGAATTCATGCTTATCCTTTTGGCTTATGCGTTTAACAAGTTTTACATTCTTGAGAATGTCTCCAAATTCATCTTATTGAAGCGATGCTTTTTTATTTAGGTATGGGTTTATAAGAAAACATCTGAGGAGAAGTTCCCTACGCTAAAGCAATACTCTGATAAAGCACCTTCAACTGACAGGTTCGCTACACATGAAGTCAAGGTAGATATTGAATACAAAAGTGTTCAAGATCCGGAAAAAGTTGTACCCCCAGAGCAAAGGATTAAAGGTTATCGTTATGGGCCTCAAGTGGTTCCTATTTCATCTGCTGAATGGGAGGCTGTCAAATTCAAACCAGAGAAAAGTGTGAAGCTTCTAGGGTTCACAGATGCTTCCAACATAATGAGGTAACATGACTAAATGCAATTGGGATCATAATATCATGATATAGGCAATCAGTTGAAATCTATCTTTGTTTTTCCCTGTGTTCTTTCCCAAAACTAGTTAAATTCGGAAATATAGCACATGCCTTTTATGAAATACTTCATAATTCACTAACTTGTTTCTTAGTCCTAAATATATCACATCTTGAATAAGAAGAGAAGACAATCTAGAGCATTTAAACATATCACATCTTGAATAAGAAGACAAGACAGTCTAGAGCATTTGGCTATGAGAAATAGGGTTTCTATGTAGATTAAGAACATGGAAGTGAGCAATATAGAGGTGCATGTCGAATCAAATTTTGAACAAAGATAACGTTGGAAGAATTTGCATTATTATGTATTTCTCAAAGGATGACTCTGGTAAGATCCGATTATGAGTAAGCTGATGTTATCCAATAAACAGGGGACTGATGTTATAGAGTAAAGCCCAGCTACATTGGATTGTTCAGCCACAAAGGATGCATTAAGTGGAAAAAGTAGAAGCACTAAGCACATGTAATGACGGAGGCAACCAAGGAGTTTGATGTCTGTTCATGAATATCATAACTTCTGCAACACTATGAAGTATGCATAACCGTATTCCATGTGTCCAAGATCCTAAATTGTAGACCTTATCTAGCTTAATAGTTTCTGCATTATTGGATCTGTCCCGACTTTTTAGTTCATCATAGTTTTGGAATGGAACTTGGTTCAGTATATTTTGTCAGTGCTCTTCCATTATATGGTTTTCCGTGTTAAGCCTCTGAAATAATAGTTATAATTTTGAACGTTCATCTTTATAGAAATAATCTTGCTATCAAAGTTCTGAATTAGTCAGTCTTGTGATTCATGTAGCAGAGATGAGAATGTTGTGGTGGATGTGTGATAAAACTAAGAATAGAATCGGAAATGAGTGCCATCAAAAGCATTTATAGGCAACATCAATAGGTGATAAAATAAGAGGAACTCGTTTGAGATGGTTTGGACCTGACAACATAGGCTAGCAATGACACCGGTGAGGAAAAGTTTTTCTATGCAGGTTGATGTCCTACCAAGGGGATGGGGTAGGTTGAAGAGGACATGGATGAAATTAGTAACAATAGATCTAAAGAAATGTAACCTAACTGAGGATTTTGCTTAGGATAGATCGGAAATTGGTGCTTCTTGAAATTGGTTGGGAAGATTTTTTTTTTTTTTTTGTGGCTGCATTAGCAAACCTTAAGGAGATGCTTGATATTAACCATTCTATGGTCATTATGGAAGGAGAAAAATGACATGATTTTTATGCTAAAGAGAGATGTTGAAGAGTTGATTGATGTAGTAATTACTAGTACTGTGAAGCAGATGCTAACTCATAAGGCTATAGTTTGAAGGTCATAAGTTGGGATGCGTGCATGAGTTTGATAGCTGGGAAGTGAGGAAGATGGTGAGGTGGAATTTGCCTCCAAGAATATCATGTAAGTTTAGACGGGATTGCTAGAGGGAAAGTGAGTCCAGTTAGTATCAAGGGTGCTTTTTACAATGATAAAGGGGAATGTCTGTCTTCTCTAGTCTGGTTGGCGTGAATGATTGATTGGAGCAGAACCATGGTTCAAAATTTTCTCCAGCTCGGAGTCATCTCGAGCCAGTTAACTTGGTGCCAGCTGGTATTGTATGAGTTGAGGACCAAGATTGTACTGACTTGGTTGAGTCAGATCAGCACGAGACCAACGAAAGACCAGCATAGGACCGGCATGGACTGATGGAGACTGAGCCACACAACAATCCAACCAAAACATAGAAAAGGAACTCATTTTAACATCTTTCCTCTTAAGTTTGTACATTATAGTGTAAGGGACAAGTACACTATTATGGTCTCTAGAACAAATTCATAATCAATAATATGGATCAGGCCTATAAGCAGTACTAATATGGTGGTGGAGATTATGAGATTGATTATCAATGGTAATGCTAAGTGTAATTTATTAGTAAGAAGATGAAGCTAGAGTTTGATAATTTTAGGTATTTTATACATTGGTTTTCCATAATTATCCAATAAAGACTAGAGAGTATGGTAATAATGATGAAGACAGGCTCGAGCTAAGTAAAAACTCAATGCGGTGTTGACTAATTACTGCCCTCATTGCCCACATCCCCATCCCTTAGTTGATATTATTGTTTGTGGTTTGTTATTTTAATGTCACTATGAGTGTAAGTTATATGTAGTTATTATATATTGATAGTTTTAATGCTTTGGTATGTGTTAGATGATCTTTCTATCAGCTACAAGAAATGGTGAATATCACACTAACCTTAAGAAAATCTAAATATCTCTGTAATTGATTTAAGATACAATTATATTATCAAATTTACATAAATATGTATATATATAACAATTTTTTCTGATATATATATTTTTGTGATTTTTGAAGAGTATCACACCCATATCGGTTTGGCACAACCAGCACTTACCAGAACGAGCATCATTGATTCTCAACACCAAGATTTAAACCTTTAGCAAAACTATGGATAATTTGGGAGGCATCGAGGGTTTTTTGGACATTATTTCTAGCAGTCTTCTTTTTGTGGGGAGCGATTTTTTAATTACCATGTGGTGGGTTAACCCACTCATTCTCTTCTCCTTGAAAGATAAATTCCTTGTTCCTAGAGATTGAGTTTGTATGTGCCTCTACTGTCTTCTCTTCTTTTTATCTACTTAAAGAGGGAAATTCTATTATAGACTCGGTGAAAACGAAGTAGATAGAGATTCAATGTATTGTGGTCCTTCTTGTAAGCTGTGCTTTTCAGGCTTGTACGTAGGTTTTTTAAACGTCTTTTAGAACAGCTATTGTGTATTATTTTCTCTATCAATGGAATCATCATTACTGCTAAGAAAAAGCCTTGAAGACTTTACTCTTCTTTGGATGATTCTTTTTAACTGTTTTTTTTTGGGTAAATCTTTTTTCTAACTTTAAATTTGTTTCAAGGCACTATTATATGAAGGATGTGAATGTCTTCATTCCTGAGCCGGGCAACACAAAGGCCATTTTAGCTGTTTCTTCGTTGGCTAGAGCAATGAAAGAAATGAACAAGGTTGCCATTTTGCGTTGTGTATGGAGACAAGGGCAAGGAAATGTTGTCATTGGAGTATTGACACCCAATTTATCAACCCTTGATAATGTTGTAAGTCCTTCCATGGGTCCACTGCATTTTCTTTTTCACTTGGTTTACTGCCTATCATGATTAAAGGCCTGTTTTCCCATTCTCATAATCTCATCTAGCTCAGTCAGTGTCCTTTTTTTTAAAACTTCTTTTTAAATTTTGTTGAGCAGCCAGATTCGTTCTATTTCAATGTGCTTCCTTTTGCTGAAGATGTTCGAGAGTTTCAGTTTCCATCCTTCAGCGATTTACCGTTGTCATGTCAGCCGAATGAGCGACAACAAGATGCAGCAGACAAGTTGGTCATGATGCTTGACCTTATGCCATTTGGGAAAGAGGAAGTACTGCAACCTGATCTTACACCTAATCCAGTCTTGGAGGTATGTACTTGCTTTATTTCTTCTAAGGTTTTTTTTTTTGCTCATTTAATGTGGTTGCATTCATGATTCATATCATTCTTTTTTTTAAATTTATTTTGCATGCAATTTTACTACCATTGTCAGAATTTCATAATTGTACATTTCTTCAATAACATGCTTCCTTGGTTGCCTAGTACAAGTCCATGGGTATTAAAAATAAAGTTTTTTACATACTAGTACCTCTTAAACTTGATTTCCATGGGCTAATGACAAAACCAGAGTGACTTGGCCGTGTTACTTTATGGTCTACGTGGCCCATGATATCGTGGGTGAGAAAGAAACCTTTCTTCCTCCGACTTTTCCCCTGCTTTCTTGGCCAACCCAAAATCAACAATCTTAATGTTTTCTGAGTAGAGATGGATGTTCTAGAGCTTGACGTACAACCCTTTTCCTTTTTGATAGACACCTTTTTTTTTTGCACGCCCTTTCCAAGTCCTTGTTCTAATTCAAACGGCACTTTCCATCTCACAGAAGAGTTTTCTTGCGGAGAGGTGAGCAAAAATCCTTCCCAAACATCTCATCCTAAAATGTGTTTTAGAAGTTATTTCCTCCTTTCTACTTGGGATTTCTTTGCTTCGAGCGGTCATGTTTCCTTTCGAAATCTCAGTGATGATTTCATCTCTGTTTTGGGGAATTCTTCTCTGCAACTCACTCCTTGTGGTTTGCTTGAATGAAGAGGGCCAAACTCTTCTTTCATTTAACCAATCCATCTGGCAAGTTCCAGGTGGGTCTCTAAGTAACTGGACCTCTTCGGATCAGTACCCATGTTCTTGGAATCTGATTACATACAGAGTTGGGTTGGCCAAGAACGCAAGGAAGAAGTCAGAGGAAGAGAAGAAGGGTGCCTTACCCGCGATATTGTGGTAATGTCGTGACCCACGATATCATGAGTAAGGGGTAAGACCATAAAGAAGTGCAATCAAGGCACTAGGGTGACATTTTTATGTCTTTTGTCATTTGCCTGTGGATATCAATTTTAATAGGTATTATTCCGTATAAAACCCTTAAAAATATTTCCATTCGGTAGGCAAAGGGAGAGAATGTGTTCGTGGAGGTTGGTTCATGATCTAAAATAAAAATAAGATTAGCCTCTGCCAAGATAATCTACTATAAGCAGGTAAATTTAGAGAAGTCAACAGTACAACAGACGAGGTCACTAAGACTGGTGTGAGGATTACTGTGTGTCTTTCATGAGATTTTGTTAGCTAAAGAAACCTCCCTTTATTGTGTGTTTTCCATCTAGATGCAGCTTTTCGTGTTTATTCTGCATCCTTATACAGGGAATCTGCTTTGCTTCCCAAAAAGAAAGAAAAAAAAAAGCGCCATTCACAGGATTGTGTTGGCTAAAGAACTGTTCCTTTATTGGGTATTCTCCATCTAGGTGCAAATTAGCAAAAACCCACTTGGCCAACTTACTTTATTTCAATACATCTTTGACATGTGGCATTTAACATGGTGCCTGCGAGGTCTGTGCATACGATTTTCTTTTAGTTTCAGGCTTCTATTCTGCAGAAGGCATTATCTTTCCACAGAGATTGTTGTGTTACCAACATTCAATCTTTATGTTGCCCCTCCTGGGTCAGGGAGGAAACATCTGAAGTGGATTTCGATGTTGTTAATATAAAAATGCCTACTGCGGGCAATCTTCTTGGCATATATGAAAGATGGGCCCTAGGGGAACCATATACAGTGATGTCTGAGATGCAATTTATGACTTCAATTTCTATGGTGTGGAAAGAGATTATCGTTATCACTACTACAGAGAGAGAGAGAGAGAGAGAGAGAGAGAGAGAGAGATCTGAAGCTCCCTCTTCATTAAATGCAACTCAGAATTAACAATATTCTTGTTATTTGGCATGTGATGCTGGGAGCTGCTATTATTATATTCTATATGCCATTTTTTCACAACAAAAGTAGACTTAATTTGTCTACATTTTTCTATAAGATGAACTTCAGTCAAACTAAAGGAAGTGATTGTGAAGGATGAAAAATCTTACAACAGAGGATGTTAACAGGCTTGCTACTTGCGCTGTTGTTCAGAAGAGAGAAACACTATAAAAAATTAACAGATATATCATTGGGAGAGATATCTGAAGCTCCCTCTTCATTGCATGGAACTCAGAAAGGCACTTCTACACATTTTGCCATTTGGCATGTGATGCTGGGAGCTGCTTTTATTATGTCCCATAGCCATTCTCTCACCGAAAGGCCAAAGTAGATTGAATTTGTCTACATTTTTTCTCTAAGGATTTCTCTTAATAGTTTGGTAAACTAAAGCAAGTGATTACAGATATATCATTGGGAGACAGATATCTGAAGCTCCCTCTTCATTGCATAGAACTCAGAAAAGTCACTACTACACATTTTGCCATTCGGCATGTGATGCTGGGAGCTTCTTTTATTTTCTCCCATATGCCATTCTCTCACCGAAAGGGCAAAGTAGATTTAATTTGTCTACATTTTTTTCTCTAAGAATCTCTTGTAGTTTGGTGAACTAAAGCATGTGATTACAAAGGATGAAATATCTTACAACAGAGTATGTTGACAACTTTAGAAAGGATATTTGCAACATAGTTTTCTTACTTGGTGGGTCGACCAAACTCGGCCTGTTGATGGGTTAAGTAGACCGGGACATTCAATGGGACCAGTTGGGTTGCTAAATAGTTTTTTTTTTTTTTTTTTTTGTACATATTGAAAAGTTTATACTAACTGAAATGTATAAAATATGTAAAAATTTCAAATAAGATCAAACAATATATTATTTTCAAAAAAGTTATAGAAAATTATGATTGCAATTTTCAGTTATGCAAGTGTATTTAATTTGCTTCTATGTTGCTGTTGTGAGGCTGACTTACAGTTGTTTGTTGTTACGTTAGGATAAAAATGTCCTCGCGTAAGTCAACCTGGTCAATGGGGCCAAATCAGGACAAGTCAAGCCGAGACTGGGTTGACCATATGGCTGGACTGAGACTCCAAATTTTGAACCGAACCAGTCACCAAGTATATGCCCAGTTTGAGTTGATCAGGTGGGTTCCCAGTTGAACCGCTGGGTTGAAAATTATGATTTTGAGTCAATGCTCAAATCTGCTCATGCCAGAAGGGATAGGGTTCGAGGATGAAGATGATGAACACGAACCATTCACAAATCTCTAAAGACTCTTAACAGCCTCTAACGTGATAATAAAAAAATACTTAACACTATAGAATATGTAAACCAGTCGTAAAATTCATAATCAGTTGTGAGTTTAATATTAAATTACCCTTTGGACTGGTATTCTTTTGATAAGCTGAGCTCAAGAATCTTCCCAGCCTGTCTATTTGATGACTATACAAAAACTCATTCAACCCAGCCTGTCTATTTGATGCTTGTACTAAAGTCTTTTATTTTGACATCATCTGTATACAAAGAACTGATAGTAATTGGTTTCCATCTATTGGTTTATCAGTGTACTTAACGCCCATTAATCGTTTCTGTTTATGTATTTATTTTTATCAGTGCTTTTTATGTTTATTTCATGAACTGAATGTGAAATGGTGTCCACAATTCTACATTTCGTCTCAGCGTTTCTATCGTTTTCTCGAGTTAAAATCAAAGCACCCAGATGCAGATGTGCCTCCAATAGACAGAACTCTTAGGCGGATAACTGAGCCTGATCCAGAACTTTTATCGCAGAACAAATCTGTTATAGATGATTTTTTAAATCAGTTCGAGCTGAAGGAAAATCCGAAGGTCAGATACTATTCAAAGATTCTTGTATGTACTTAAATGTATGCGCTCAAGTAAGCACCCTTATATGAGCACCATATCACCCTCCTTTGTTTTGCATGTGAGACAACCCATCCAACACAAACACTAGCCCCATGAATTGACACAATCCCAAACTTGACACTCATCCAACTCTTAGCCACCTTGTACTGCCATCCTATAAAAAAAAAACCATCTTCTAAAACAATTTAACTTGAGGGCTATGGACCAAGTGGTTAGGATGATCTAATGGACTTGAAATTTTGCACAAATGTAGGTCTCATCAACCAAATATTTTGATCCCCACCCTTCTCATGAATGATGTGTCCCCAGGTGGGCCCCACAAGGGGGTGCACAGCAGGTGTGCACAGTGAGGGGGTGCAGGTGAGGAGGCCACATACACACACGTTATCCCTTCTATGAGCTGGTTAGCATAGAGGTACATGCTGACCAAATAATCAACTGAATAGATCATGATAGGTATGATTTTACAATGCAAAGATCAGCGGCAAAACATACGGAAAATAATGGGGGTGTTCTAATAGCAGTCAGATGAATGTCAATTGTGGTGAGTGCCAACAGGTGAGCTTGCAGGTTGGAGTGACCAATAGGTGGGGCCCAAAAGGTGGTCTTCATATAGCTTATGCAGGTTGCTGTACAGTAGAATTTGCATGTGCGCGCTTGTGTGTAATAAAGACCATGCATCTCTTGATAGCTCTTTTATTTTAATGGTAAAATCTCATTGCAGAAAAATAAATCATCGAGACGATTATGGAGAGAAAAGCCTTCAGCCTCAAATGAGGAGAAAGAGGGTGCTGAAAATGTTGTTTCTGACATACAAAGTAACAATCTGATTACAAACTCATCTTCACTAAAAGTTGAGAAAATTGGGAATTTGACCCCTGTCCAAGATTTTGAAGCAATGATGCAACGGAGGGATAGCCCTGAATGGGTCAGTAAAGCAATCAGAGATATGAAGATTCTCATTTTATACCTATTGGAAAATTCCTCGGAAAGGAGTAATTGTGAGATGGCCATAGAATGTTTAGGTGCTCTTCGTAGAGGCTGCATTCTTGAGCAGGTATGCCATTCAGTATAACTCATTGTCCATTTTGTTATCAAGTAGGTATATGTTGGAAACTCGGAAGTATTGCGTGGTTTATGTGACTAATGTCGTCTATAGGAACCAAAGGAGTTCAACCAATTTATGCAAACGCTTTATAAGACGTGCAAGGACAGGAATCTCAACCATTTCTTGGAGCTACTTTTGTCCAAGCATATCACACTAATTAGCAAAGAGGAAGCTGTAGACAGGTCTTCTTTTTTACTACCTCAATTTACTTGGATTCAGATGTCCAAATATTTACCTTGCAATGCTTTCTTTTCCTTCTGATGAATTCCTCCATTTTCTTGATTGATCAGTGATGTATCAGATGATGATGCAAAAAAATTTCTAGTTAAAATCGAATTAACATCTCAATAGCAACTGAAGCAACCAGTATACTTCTAACCTTCTGGTGTTCTTGGTTTCACTTTTCGTATTGAGATAATCTGATCATAGGGACTTGTGTCTATTGATTTTGTTTCCTGACAGGGAATACCTGCAAACATGAACTTGAGATTTCCTGTCTTGATGCCAGTTTCCAGTTACGAGACAAGCTGCCTCCTTCCATCAGTTATTTTCTGTCTTTTAGGTTGCAAGGTATATTCAATTTTGTGACATGGTCATGTCTCCACCATGTCCTGTTGTCTGTCATTCTATAGCTTTCACTGTAAAAAAAAATTGTAATTTTGAGGAACAAAAAGTGTAGGTACAAAGCAACCCAGGACGTTTTTGTAGGGTAAGTAGCTGCCTATGAGCTGCCTGTATGTTTATTTCTGTTGCTTCTACTTGTCTACTTAATTCTGTGTCTATTGAAACTCTGATTCTCAAATTGGTTGGGTGTCTGTTGACCTGAACAAGCTTGATCCATGGAGGATAATCTGAGACTTAATCGTCCCAAATGTGGAGCATAAGTTGGGCTGTCGAAGGGCCCGGCCTGGGCTCAGGGTTGTCCAAGTGCTACCATCATAATATGCAGACCCTGAGACAGGCCAAAGCCCTGAGAGGGCCTGCACTACGTAGGCCCTTACCTAGCCCTAGCAAATGAGGGAAGGGCCATGGCTGAGCCAAGAGCTTGAAGAGATAATCAATTTTTAGGTTTTTCTACATTACTGTCGGGCACTGGATGTAAAACTGTTCTAACCCTCCTTCATAGGTACTTGGGACAGCTAATGCAATATGCCGGTAGATGAAAACCTCTACTTATTCTACAATCTAGTTTAGTAGGACGATGGCGAGGCAATCATATCTTATCTTTTGACCTATCAATTTAGGCCTTTAATAGAATGCATTGCTTTGAATTCTCATGAACTAAATGCAGGGGAAACAAATGGGATATTATTTATATATATATAGGGCCCCACTCATCTTTCACCAAGTTGGTGAGAGTGTCTCTCATAAGAGCACTTTCCATATATATATATATATATATATATATATATATATATATGGGGGGTCTTCATATGCATCCATCCCTCACCATTTTTGGTGAGGGACACCCCAAAAAGGAAAGTTTCAAGTACAAAAGTGAGGAAGTACACCAGGAAGTACAAAGGTGTACTTCCTCACTTTTGTACTTGAAACACCCCCAAAAGGAGTTTCCCTCACCAAAAATGGTGAGGGATAGATGCATATGAACATTTCCCTATATATATATATATATATATATATATATAAAGGAAAAGCAAAAGAAGTATTGTAATTTCCTTTACAGCATGTAATTGGGATTTTGAAATAGTTAGTTTTCCAAGCATCAGCTCGTGTAGTTGGAATTGCATCTAAATATGAGGCTAAACATTAGACCCTAAAACCAAAGAGAAGTGATCCCATGCCATTAAGAACCCATGGAAGGATCATGAGTCATGTTCAAACCCACATATATGCTTAAATAAATCAAATATAGCAATTGTATGTAGATAAGCCATTGTAAATATGTGTGATATACGAAGAATTTAATATAAGAATCACAAAAAAGCCCACATAAGAATTACGTTTAAATAAACCCATATATATATGTTTAAATAAATCTACATATATAAATAAGAAAAATAAGAAGCCCCAGCCCTACCTAGTATTGTCCAAACTTCGTCCCTTAAATTAGATGGATTGCAAAAAATATCCAAGCCGGGGCTTTAGGCTTTTAAAGAAAAACAATAGCTCCTTCTAAGGGCTTTTAGGGCCAAGACAGGTACCCTCATAGGAGAGCCCGACTGAAAACCATAAGCAAGGTTCATCTAGGGGTCGTTTGTTTCTTGTGGAAGTGATTCACATGTGTAAATGACCCACATGTGAGTCATTTGCATATGTAAATGACTTACATGTGGATCAGATTCCACTATTTGTTACTAGCATAACATTTCACATGTGAATTTATGAATAGATTGTATATTGTTCGAGGATATCTCAACATCCAAGCAATGTCAGTGGTTGCAAATTGGATACATGATTGCGTTTGAGCTTTCTGAAGAATATGAACGGTCCTGATTTTACATCTGGGTCCCAGAACATTAAAAAAATCATAGAAGGCGGACTGGGTATGTTAGTAATAATAGGTTGTATATTGTTTGATGATATCTCAACATCCAAGCAATATCAATGGTTGAAAATTGGACACAAGGCCGTGTTTGAGCTTTTGAAGAATATGAACGGTCCTGATTTTACAAGTGGGGCCCATAACAATAAAAAAATCATAAAAGGCGGACTGGGTATGTTAGTAACAATAGATTAATCCAACGCCTGTAATTATGTTGATGATATCTCAACCTCCATGCATCATCAACGGTTGAAAATTGCATACATGGCCGTATTTGAGCTTCTTAAGAGAATGAATGGTCTGGATGTTACAAGTGGGGTCCAAAAAAAATAAAATAAAATAAGGCGGACTGCTCATTGAGGCACTGTAGCACTCTGCCCAGTAACAGTGCATTGCAAAACTGTTTCACACATCTTGAGATGTGAAAATGTGCTGCCTCTTTTGCACATACTTTACACAGCAAAATCACATGTGATTTACACACCTAGTGTGTAAATATTGTAAAAAAACATAAATGATATGAATCTCTTTCATATGTGGGATGTTTACATATGTAAAATGGGAGAAACAAAAGAACCCTTAGAATTAGCTGATTCGTTCCGGAAGGATGGCTCACAGGAGGGCCCGTTAGCCTAATAGAAATTTTAAAAAGAGATGGAAAGAATCTGCCTTTCTCCCATTCTAATCTACTTGGTCTTTCTATGCCCTTTTTTATGCTACATTTTCAGTATATGGTTTTGCATTTTGGATTGTAGTAACCTATTTTGGACTGCATTTTGCAAGTCTGGCTTGGATGTGGACAAAACCATCATAGTAGGAATTCTAACTGGGTAAAGTTTCCCCCTGTTCCAAGTTGCTTTTCAACGACCAGGAAATGAAAAAATGTAGCAATATTCATCGTTTCACCAAGAAACCATAGAAGAGAACATGCTACAGGTGAAATTGGACATAACCTAATACCAGTAAGATTCGATGCTATATGACAACTGGGGTCAAGGTGGACCCAGGAATCAGAGGGGACCGACCCATTGAACTCTTACAGGGCTGTTGTTTTCACAACAGGATTTGTAAAATTACTCCGAACATGAATCACCAGAACTTCAAAGTTCTATCCAGGATTATTAAGTTGTCCAAAAGTTTTATCTGTTTCCCATTCAAGTAGTGCAAATACAATTCAGGACCTCCAAGGTATCTATCTCCATAGCGCAAGAGCCCTCATTCGAGTCTTACTCATATAGAGTAGGATCCCTGTTCCCAAATTATCATTCTAATACTTAAACAACTCTATCTTAAATAATACAAAAACAGCTCAATTGACAAAATACAAAAACGCAAAACAATGATAATAATAATTTGACATAGGCCCTAAGATTCCCAATAGTAACATGTTGGGAGAGAACTGCTCATGACCAAAACTTTTGTCCACTCCTAACCTTTCTATTGGAAGGAGGGAAACCAAAAAAAAAAAAAGCAGCATTGTCCCATATGAGCGCTTTACAGACCCAAAATGATTCCACTAGATGACAAAACTTAGTGAAGGATATAACCAACACAATTAAGATCAACATAGATGCTCACTGCACGTCAACCAACTCAACATCAAACACAAGCCATGCATTTGCTGGAATTTTCCCTGCTCCTTTCGATCCATAGCTGTATCACAAATTGGAAAACAGTGAGAAATAAGAAGGCGTCAAAAGTAAAAGCTGAAGTGAATAGGGGAAACAAAATTAAATAAAAAATAGTACTCCTGACTTGCGCAACATGGTTATGATATCACTGCACACCCCCCTCCATTTATTTCCAAATGACTACCCCACAGCACACCCTTCAAAACAATATCTTTCCTGACTAGATTAGATGGTTCCCAATTTTACACATGTTAAGTCATGGGGATACGGGGATACCTTTCAAACCATTCATCCTCATTATTTTTGTTCTTCCAAATGACCCTACCTAGGTTGTTTTAATTGGCTCTAGTCAATAACTATGATGTACAAAAATGTGCCCCCTTTTTTTAAAACAGGGGTAGAAAATGTGCCCCTTAATAGATATTTGTTCCATACACTACATTTTAGTTTTTTTTTTTTTTTAATTATTATTATTAAAATGCTACAAACCTGTTATAACTAGGAGTGGCAGTGGGCAGGTTGAGCACCGTGGGTGATGTATATGCTCAACTTAAACCCGACCAGCTTGTTCATTGGGTTTAAAATATCAACCTGGACCCATATTTTTTTTTATAACAACCTTGACATATATTATAAGTTAAAAGGATCAACTCAAACCCTTAACTAACATATTGGATTTGGGTCTGGTAGGCAATTAGTTAGGTAGGGTTGGGGATTATAGTTGGCAAGTCAAATAGTAAAATGGACACAAACCCAACTAGAACCCAACCAATCTATTAACTGGATAAAAACGTCAAAGTCAAATAGCAAAATGGACACAAACCCAACTAGAAGCCAACCGATCTATTAACTGGATAAAAATGTCTACCAAAACAACACCAAAATAGGAGGGTCAACCCAAACTCTGAATTACTGAGTTGGGTTTGGGGATTGACTTTGAGTCAAGAATTGCAACCCTTCCTTTAATTTTTGTTCTACTTTTACTTTTAAAAAAGATGACAGTGATGAATTTAATCATTGAAAAAAAAATGACGATGGTGATTATTGTTAATGCTTGCCCTATCTATTTGAACGACGAGGAAAATGTGGATCATCTTCCCTTAAATTGCAGAGTTGCTCAAGGGTTGTGGTCGATATTATTCAGCTGGTTTGGGTGTAGTTCGGTTCTTCCTCACACCATCTGTGGGCTCTTTGAGAATTGGCACTTGGTGCTTTGCTCAGAATCTCAGATAGAGGAAGGGTGATGTCCAGTGTGCAGGACTGCTTTTTTGGCTGTTTTGTGGACTATTATTATATATGAAGCGAAGTGGATTTGATTGAGAAATCAAATTCAACCCGTTCAATTAATTTTTACTGTTTGAATTTCATTTGACCCCTCTTAAAACCCTCTTAAATTTCATCCGTGGACTATTATTATATGGAGAGAAAGAAACTCGTGATGTTTTGAGAACTTGGCATGTCATGGGGAGATTTTGCCTGACCAGCTTAAGATGATTATTGCTTCGTGGGTTTCTATTCATCCTTAATTCAGAGGCATCTCTATGGATTTGATAGTGCATATATAGCTAGAAGGTGGTGGCTTTCCCATTCCTGGGAGATTGATTTCTGTGGGATGTTTTTTCTTGTGGATTTTAAAAAAGAGATTTTTAGGGGAGGCAGGTTCCCATGTGGATCCTCTGTCTGGGTTGCTTTCGTGTTTCCCCAGTTATTGGTTCTTTGTTGGGTTTTTATTATTATTATTATTATTATTATTATTATATTATATTATATTATATTTTTTTATGGTTGTTGGCTTCTCAGTCCAATTATCTTGTACTGTCTTGCGTCCTTAATGAATATTAACATTAAAAAAAAATGATGATGGTGATGAAAATGCTAACCTAAATATAGATTTAGGAAATGACTGGAACCATAGGTTTATATACAAACCATGAGATATGGAGGTGTGAGTTGGGACAGACCAAGCCCTAGCCCATATGAAAACCCAAGGAAGGTTGGGCTCATTTGGGCTCCGGGTAGTTGAACTATAGACCCAAGTCGCATATGTTATGCTAATAATATAGATTATAAATGCCAACCCATTGCTGGACCAATGGTAAGGAGGATTATAAATGACCATAGATGCCCAAAAAATATAATTCATATAATTGCGACATTATATACTCCTAAATACTTAGCTCAAGCTTGCTCGGTCTCAAGCTTGACCTCCGATATTTGAACTTAGGTACGCACTTAGGCTTATCAACATGCAATTCTAGTCATGCTTGGGCCTGATCAATATTTGGCCCATTATGGTTGAGTACCACTTATAGAGGGTCCGGTCCTCATTTTGTATAAGGAGGTTTGATGAATTAGCTATTCGTAAAAAAGTTAGCCCAACTACTTAATAGTCATGATCTTGTACCTCCTATCCTTTTATATGGTGGGGACAAGAGGACCACCTCCTGCATGCCATATGTATGAAACTGTAATAATGGTTGTTTCCGAAAGAAGTTGTTACACCAACATGAAAAAGGATTAACCCCAAGGGGTTGGCCGAGTGGTCAGAACTACGGTTTGTCCCTCTTCCGGAGTTAGAGGTCTTGGTATCGACCCCCGGTTTCCCCTTTTTCAGGAATTGAGGGTTGAGTCCACTAGTGCTACCACCTTGGGGCCACTGGGGTGTTTACCCGGCTTCCCTCTGGGCCCGGAGGGATTAGTCCAGCCCAAAGGGTTGGGAATACTCCGATAGCAAAAAAAAAAAAAAAGAATGAAAGAGGATGAAAGGAACTTCTCACATTTTAATAAGAAGCTAAATATCATGGAATATGAAACAGAAGTGTTCAAGAAAGGCTTTTTCCGGTCATTTTGCAAATTATCTGAAGTGGGTGCATGCAATGAATTAAAATTGGGGTGTGCGCAAATCATGAGCCTAAAAATAAGAAAGAACATCAAGATGTGGTTCCATACCCCATAGATGGTGGGATAGTTAGCCTCCTTTTGTCACCAACTCGCATACCTGATAACAGACACACACTAAATTACAAAAATACATAATGGTACAAAAAGTGGAAAGCATCCGGAAAATATAAATTCATCTTGGAATCATGTGTCATAGATAGTACCAGCAAGTCCAACATCCCATCCTTTTATAACCTGTCCTACCCCTGTATTAAACAATACCATTGCTCTTATTCAAACCTATGACCATTTAGAAGAAGACAAAATTGGCTTCAACAACAAGCAAATAATTAGTATACCTAGGCGGAATTTAAAAGGTCTCCTTCCAATATTAGAGTCAAATATTTCCTCATTCTTTTTCAATTTGCCAATGTAGTGGACAGAAACCTGAAACCAACAGTCATTTATTTCAGCTGAAGTTATGTTGGAAATGAGGTTGGTGCCAAGGAGAAAATGGCAGACAAAAGAAACTATAACTGACACAGCACCAAAATGGAAAAAATCGCATAGCATGTCATTTACAGATCCTGCAAAGCATTATAGTGCGTTAAAGAATTCAAAACATGAAAAATAAATTCAATAATGGGTGTTGGGTGATAAGGATCCCGCCACATGGGAGAGTAGGACTTCTAATCCAGGTTATAATACACATGTCCACTAACTAACAAATAAAAATGTGCAGAGTGACTTACTTTATTTCCAGGGGAAGCTTTTCTGCCATCTGGTTTGCCCATGGATAGCTCCTCAATAACCAATCCATTGGAGAAGGTCCTTGGTTTAGATGGACGCACTTGAGCCTTCTGCGCATTGTTATTCTCAACAAGCTCTTTTTTTCCCTCTTCCTTTGAAAACCCAGATTCCTCCATACTTGCACCTGTATTACCCTGTTGAGTCTTGCTTTTCTTCTTTTTTTTCTTCTTCTTACCTTCCTTCTGACTATCATCACCAGCTGGGTCCACAATGTTATCAAGACTCCTGTACAAAAGGATAATAGTAATATTAAACAATTTCCACCCTACCTTTCTAAATAGATATAGAAATAAAAAAATCAGTTCTCACTTGTGATCCAGTAGCTTAGCATTTGGATCTTGAACTTTAGTGGATGGATCTTGGTCCACTGGTTCAACTGTAGCCTCCTTACTAATAGGTGCCTTAATGTCATTGTTGTCACTGCAAGCATTGACTTCCGTTTCAGGTGATGGGGCAACTTTGGGTTGAAGGGATTTTTCCTTTGCCTTGTTCTTCTTTTTCACCTTCAACTTTCCACTGCTTTCAGCAGCAATGTTGTCTAGCAGGGTTGTGCACTCAGTCAGTTCCCTGCTCAAGTAATCAAAGAGAAAATCCCTATAAAAATTATAAAAAAATTAAGGTAAACAAAACACTATGCTGCGAAATAACTTAAGAAAATAAAGCCAATGAAACTGGAAGACCCGTTCTCACTTGTCATCGGATAACTTCTTTGGTCCATCACTGGCAAGTAAATCTCGATCGTTGTGAACAATCTCTTCCTCCCCTACGTCAACTTTAAAGTTACTACGTTCGTCATTCTTACAAACATTAGTAGCTTCTCCACCTGCCAATTCCTCAGTTTGAATAATGTTTATGTTCTTATTTTTTTCTTTCCTTTTCTTCTTTGACTTCCGACCTTTTTCAGTAGCAATGTCATTAGATGGAGTGAAGGAATCAGATAGGTGGTTAGCTCCCCTGCAAACACTAATCAAATGTTACACATTTTACAAAGAAAGCAGAAAGAGAGTTAATGAGCAAATTCAAACCTGTCGCATTCACCATCTTTGATGGCATCAATCTTCCTTTTCAAACATGCACCTTGACTGTTATCATCCTTTGTCTTCTCCTTCATGCTGTCCTTTGTCATTGTCTTGCTTTTAGATGGTGTGGAAACTGGAAACCCGTCTTCATCCTCACTCACCAAAATTGGGACTCCAGAACTCCTGACAGCAAGTTGTTTTTGAGAATGGTCACAAGGCCCATTTTCAGGTTTTTCATCATCTACAATCTCCTCAATTGTAACTGGATCAAAACCAATGACCATCAAATGGCAAGAAATCTTTAGAAATCATTGCAAAACATCAAATATTAAATGTCTTAAAGATGAGTAAGCTCACATCGAATAAGCCAAATTTCCTGAAAACAAAAATAACAACTAATACCAACAATGTCCCAAACAAGACAATTTTCCAGTATCCAAGCACTCAAGGCAACTATAATATAATATACACACACATGTATCCATCCATCAACATGCATGGCACATACATTGATGTGCAAGACATCTCAGAATAAAGAAAAACACTGGACCAGAACATCAGCAATCTATAGATTGTGATACTCAGGACTTTGGAGAATCCCAAGTCCATGGGTCAGTCACTTTCTTGATCACGAGTGGCAACAGTTAACCCCCCAAGATTGAAGGATTCATAAACCCTTCAATCAGTGGCCTAAAAATAAATGGTAAGATAAGTACAATTGTCCAGAAAAAGAAAAAGAAAAGATATTCTTTAAAAAAACTCCTAATCCACCCATGGGAATTGAAGGAGGCTTATGACCCATGATTTCCTCATCTTTTTACATTTTACCATGAAAGATTAAGCCAACCAGCATACCTCCACTGTTAGGCGGAAGGGGCGAGGAATTAAACATCTCAATATCATCATCATCATTAATGAAATCATCATCATACTCATCTTCACTGTTATAATCACTAGACTCCTCTGTCTCCGTCTCCGCAATATCTTCCCCATAGGAATCACTTTAACACAGTAAAAGAAATCAAAACCATAACCTAATTGGGTATATAAAGACAGCCTTGTTCAGTTAGGATCGATCAATCCTCATGTAACTACTTACAGACATACAGGAAAATAGAACAATCTGGAACATGGAACAAGGAAGGAAATAATCAAAAGGATACGAATCAACATCATCATCTCGATCATCATATTCGCCACTGGGTCCCATAAAAAATCCGGTGAGATGCACGCTTTTGGGACCAATTACAGAGAAAACTACATCTTCGTACTCCTCGAATTCGAGGTTCAATGGGCACGACTCGGACTTCTCATGCAACAACGAACACAACAGAACAGGAGGCTTATCGCCTACATTACACTGAACGAAGACGCTCTTCTTCGTCGATGGACCTGAACCCAACGTTGCCTACACACCACAACACCACTTCCAATAAAAAAGAAGGAAGAAAACCCAACACCCAAATCCTGAAACTCTCGATCCATGCACAATGCACAAGAGAAGAAAAGAAAAACCCTAATAAACGAGAAAACGAACCTGTGAAACGTGGAGCCTTCCTTTAACTTTGTCGTATTGATGCTTGTATGGATTTTCAGGTTTCAGTTCGACGCCTGGCAATCAAAGGATAAATAAATCAAAACCATAGAGAATGAAACGAATACCAGCAGCAGAAAGTGATAGGAAAACAAAACCCTAAGAAATCTCAGATTGCTGAAAGGAAATGAGTATATAAGCAAACAATCGAATAGAGAAGATTCATAAAAAAACGATCATACCCCAAAAAGCCATAACGCGGATGAGAATCGATTGCGGGAATTCGATGGGAAGAGAGTAGAAACTCAGAAGCGGCGCTCTAAAACCCTCTAATGGAAGAAGATTCTCACTTTGGTCTCTTAAACCCTAAAACTTAGAACAGGTGGCCGCTACACAAAACAAGTGCTCAATAGCAGTTGATACTGCTGACTGGCGTTAACCAAAACGTGCAGCTACTACAAGAATTCGGATCTCGTACAAATCGAGAAATGCCTAGTTGAAAAAGAGTGAACCCGGTGGAGCCGGGTTATTTAAAATTTATGCTATTCAAAATGAACATCAATGTAGTCAAGTTTTACTCTTATAAGACTTGGCCCACGTAAGACGTGCGTATGAAGAATAACATGATTAACACAATCTTATAGTAAAACCTTGGGCGTCCCATGGACATTCATTTCGAATGGCTCATGTATTTACTAGGTGGGCCTTATTGTGGGGTTTCACTCTTTCTAGAGAAATTCTATTTGCATCACAAGAATAACCGAGCACACTCATTTTTCTTTAAAAAACTTATTATTAAAATACTCATAACCAAAGTATCCATAAATTCCATGCATATCTTATGTGCACAGCTTTGAAACTCCGTGCACCCAACCAGCAAGCGATACATGCGAAGAAAGAGGAGAAGATGGTAGCCGGTGATGGTGGGGCAAAGAGGAGAGCTCGCCGGGGATAGGGTGGCCGTCAAGTTCCGTCACAGCAGGTGGGAGGGGAAGAGAAGAGGAGGAGGAACCACTGAGTTCATTGGAGGGAGAAGAGAGGGGAGCTCGCCGGTGATGGTGGGGTAGATAGGGGCGCTTGCCGAGGGAGAGATGGTCGCCAGTGATGGGGTGGCCGTCAGGTTTAGTCACAGCAAGTGGGAGGGAAAGAGAAGAGGAGATGAGAGGAGATGAGGGTGTTTTGGATATCATTGAAAAAGTGGGTGTACTTAGCAAAAACATGTGGGTGCAAATAGAATTTCTCTGCTTTCTAACTAAGGAATCTAGACTGGTCGGTTCATACGAGTGGAAGGCGTGAAAATCAGGAAGCCCACCCGTCGAAAATTCAAGCTTCTCAAAACAAATGCCCCATTCATGCAAGGGTTAACTATAGTTGGTCATAGCCATACTGTGGAATTCCAACAAGACCGAGTTCAGATAGGACCAACTCCAATTGTATTTCAAAAAAATGAGCCCTTCTGTGGTGTTCCACTACTTCCACTAAGAGAGTCTGCGTGAGTCAAGACAATCTAGACTCTAAATACAGGTAAATAGGATATATTTTTAATAAAGCAGTAGATGAGCAATGGTTGATGTTAGCCACGTTCAGTTGAAAACTTCTCCAAAACCAAAACTTAAAAATGTTTTGGTCCAACCACATTCTATTTTGTCACTGTGTTTTCACCTAAGACGCCCTTAAATTATTTAAAAACAGAGATTTGTAACTTTTCTTTATATTCTCTGACATTTTTTTATACAAGTTTTAGCTTACAGTGCATCGGCTGAAAGAGATTAAGATATGGATTTAATACTGATACATCAAATTTCTGCTTTCAAACAAATAGAAAAGTAATGTTAACAAAGTCAATGATATCAGTGCATTTTACCCATTTAACCTTTATTTTTGTATTACAAAAGGCGCAGTTTTATAGAAATAAGCACCAGACAGAGAGATGCCTAGAAAAATATAGAGAGAAAGTGTCCAAGGATGATAACTTTTTTTTTAATTTTCCAAAATGAGATACATCTAAGGAGAAATGTGCTATAATTATGAAATTGGCCCTACTAGTCATCTTGTGCCATTCAATTTGAAGAATTGCATGCACAAGATTTGATTGAAGAATTAGTAAGAATTTCCTTTTGGTTAAAATAAAAAAAATAGTAGTACAAGATTCGTATCTTTAAATTTGCATGATCAGCTAAAGAGTGCAACCAAGGTAAAACAACTTGGAATAATTCTGTACTCTGAGTACACAAAAGTTGCTCCAATTTCCTTTTGCATTGTCGTAGTACCTCGTTCTTAAGCTCTGATTAGGAACATCGAATTTTGGAATAATTCAAACTCCAAACACATTAGGGGCTGTCTATTAAGGCATATCTGCCAACAAAAATCAGCATGGAAGATGCTGATTGAGATGTTCTTACAGCAACACCAATAAAAAGAATGCACAAGGTTAAACCTTTACAATCAGCATCATGGATTTACTTATATACATGTTGAACCAAATTTTGATGAGTAAAGCAAATGAATCATATGATGGGGGTTTTGGAACCTAACTTGATCTAGTAGAATGTTAAAAGGAAATAAGTAATGGAAATAGACAAAGATCAACTTCCAAAACCAGTCTTGTAACTGAAATTTCTTTGTACCAAATAATAATAATAATATATTGGTTGACTGAGGCACTGAGCTACTATACCAAGACCTATATATACATATATCAAACAAAAAGTCATATGTAGTACAGTAGTAGATAGTTACTAAGTTAAATAATTTTCTACACCCAATTGCTTGTCTAATGAAACCCTCCTCCATCTGTGCTTTGAAATAGTCAATGATGGATTCTGCTAAAAGATGCCACAAATGATGGTCCCAAGAACATAGGATGTGAAGACCTTGAAAACCTGTTGAATGGTAGATCATCACAAACTTGTGCACCCCTAAGGGCACCGCCTCCTTGATTGATTTGCGAAGTAGTTAAAGGACACCGCTAGCCTCAGTGCACAGGAAAAAGAAGAAGAAAGTGTAGGATCTTACACCCCATTGAACTACCACTTATCCCAAAACCAATTGGTGATAGGAAATGGCACAATAATGGTTTTATGGTGAGGGCGAGGGTTCGACCACAATTATGACCGCTCAGGAGCGAAGGTGGACGTTGACCTTAACAATCCCTCCCTCAATGGCACACCCGCCACGACTCCTGCTGCGCAACTCACAAAACGCGTATCCCGTGACTCGAACACCCGACCTACCAGGCTCTAATACCACTTGTAGGATCTTACACCCCATTGAACTACCACTTATCCCAAAACCAATTGGTGATAGAAAATGACACAACAATGGTTTTATGGCGAGGGCGAGGGTTCGACCACAATTATGACCGCTCAGGAGCGAGGGTGGACGTTGACCTTAACATAAAGCAATTGAGAACTGATCCAGAGAAGATCCATGCATCCCATATGCTGGTCTTACTTCAACAGTGCCACCAAATGCCCTCAGACCCATTGAGAAGGCAGAGAAAAGATATCCCATCTAATGTGGTGCATAGCAGCAATGCAGGGCAACAACCATCCACAATGCGAATACAATGCAAAGACATTGAACCACTTGCAATTTTGGGTACAAAACCTGGCCTTAGCAAATGGATATAATGATCTTTCCTTAAGTGGGCCAAATAGATAGAAGACGAATTCTTAAATCCCTCTTTAACCAACGGACCACTATATTTCAAAGAAGAGCTAAGTAAATTCCATCCAGCTACATCCAGGTACTTTACTCAATCCCTTTTCTTCAACCATTTTTCTTAATCTCTTGGCATCATCCCATCTCTCAGCTGAAGCATATATATTGGCTAGAAGAACATAGTAACCACTCGCCTCAGCCTCAGGCTCAAGCTCAAGGCAATGTCGAGCAGCAATCTCCCCAAGCTCAACATTTCCATGTATTCTACAAGCAAGAAGCAAGGCTCCCCAGACCCCGACATGCGGTTGCATTGGCATACTCTTTATAAGCTCATGGGCCTCTTCCAACCTCCCAGCCCGGCCAAGAAGGTCGGCCATGATCGCATAATGATCTGCTGATGGCACAACTTGATGCTCGCTGGCCATGGAAGCAAAGCATCTACAACCCTCTTCAACCAAACCAGCATGGTTGTAGGCAGTTAAGAGACCTGTGAAGGTGATTTCATTTGGGCAGACCTTAGCTTCCACCATTTCTTCAAACAAATGAATCGCATCAGAGGCTCTCCCATTTATTCCACAGCCAAATATCATTGCACTGTAAGCAATCATATCTCTCCTTCTCAAAGCCCTGAATAGATTGTATGCATTGTCCATGCTACCACATTTTGCATACAGGTCGACCAGAGCAGTAATCAAATGGTCGTCCAATTCGATCCCACTCCTTTGCATATATCCCTCAATCCATGACCCAAATCTCAAGTCCCCCAATTGAGAGCAGGCAGATATAACACTCACAAAAGTCATCTCATTGAGTTGTACATTTGCATTCAGTTTCCGCATTTGATTAAACAGTTGAAGGGCCTCTTTGGGCCGACCGTTCTGAGCATAGCAAGCTATCATAGCATTCCACGAAGGACAATCCTTCTCACCCATCTGATCAAAGAGCCGCCGAGCCGAATCAACATCCCCACATTTCGAGTACCCAGAAATCATGGCAATCCAAGAGACATTGCTTCGTTCAGGCATTTCATCGAACAGCTTCCGTGCTTCTTCCACTTTCCCTCTATCAATTAACCCACTGATCATCCCGTTCCAAGATGCCGCATTTCTCCACAGCATTTGCTGAAACAAGGACTCTGCAGAACCCGTATCCCCTGCCTTCGCATACCCCGCGACCATAGAATTCCAAGAAACCACATCTTTCACGGGCATTTCATCGAAAATCCTCCGCGCGGTTGTTAGGTCCCCAGCTTTGATATAGCCACCGAGAATCGAGTTCCAAGAAACCACATTCCGTTCAGGCATTTCATCAAACACCCTCCGTGCGACTTGGGTTTCTCCGAATTTAAAGTACAAATCGACCAAAGCCGTCTGCACGAAGACATTGGACTGGCCGACCTTATAGACCTGGGCGTGGATTGCTCTCCCAGTAACCACGGCGGGGATGCGAGCGCAGGCCTTGAGAGCGGCAGATACAGCGTAGGTTGTTGGGGTGACATGGGTTCTCTGCATTTGCACGTAGAGAGAGATAGCCTCTTTGAAGCGGCCCTGTTGCGAAGCGGACCGGATTGCGGAAGCCCATGAGAATACACTGGTGGGCTCGAAGGGAGTTGCAGAGGAGATGGCGAGATGGGAGAGGGAGGATATATAGAGACCGCTTGCGATGAATTGTTTTGCACTGTGGAGTGTTGATGTTTGATTGCAGACGAACATAGCATGAGGCGAGCCTACAGAGATGAAGATAACGTTTGAAAACCTCCCGCGGGGAATGAATTTTCATTTGGAAGGGCAAACTGACCTATTTACCGCTTCTTAAACCGGCGGTAAAGTCGCAAATGCAGGTTTTCCTCCACTCAGGGTGGAGGAAAGGTTGCATATGCATCTCTTCGTAGAGTTTCAAATGCAGGATTTCCTCCGCTCAGAGGAGGGAAAAGTTGCAAATGCAACTTTGCAACTTTACCGTTGGTTAGAGCGGCCGAAACCCTGCAGTTCGATCCCCCTCCATTTCCAATGCTATTTTTTTCCCTTTTTTTTTTTTTTCTCTTTTTTTACTTATGGGGAGGAGGGGCACTTACCCTGGGCATTTTCTTTTTGCACTGCACATAGAGGACACCTCTGGATAAAGCCGATCCCATTTTTTTAGAACCATCTTAATGGAATGCACCATTTGATCGACGGTTTCATTTTTAAAAAAGGCTGAAACTTGTTGGCTATTGATAAAAGGGATTAGGATGATTACATGGAGCCCATTTTTTGTAACAAGTAGGTCCCAACCAGATTAAGATTTCCCTATCCGGTCGCATCCCCCAGTGGGCCCTACGTCAAAGGGTTTTGTTCAGCCTCTTGTGCACCGGAGAACAACCAAACAATGATTTCTTCTTTTAACAAAGACTGATGGTTGGGCTTGGTCTCTTCTTTTAATAAAAACTAGCGTTACATCCCGTGCAATGCACATGTTAACTCATGAAAATCAAATAATTATTTTAAGTTAATATTCAAATTAATTATCGATTAATAAAAGGTTAATAGATTTATTCAATCCATTTAAAATTTCTGGAACAAAAACTTCACCCATGAAGGCAAGGCAGCTAGTGGATATGCGTTGATGTTGAACCACGGTCAATGAAAACCCATATGATTTTGGCTTTATATCACTATTTTGCCAAAATTGTATTTTAATATCATAAAAATTGAAAACATCTAATTAAGGATCTTGGTTTTTGTGATTACATTAGTATAATCATAACACCAAACCTTGGCTACTGTAAAAGCTAGATTTGAAGCGCCTGACTCCTACGACTTAAATTTTAAAGATAAGTTTGACATATCAATGGTGGCTCCTGCTCAAAACTAAGGGCCCGTTTCTTTACTAGAATTCATGTCTGGTGCTTGTCTGGGAATTTCAAATGCTGGTATTTGAAATCCTGTCAAATTCTGGAATTCTAAATTTGTTGTTTTATTTATGGCCTGAATTCTTGACTAAGCTCCCGGAATGCCGTCGTCCCTCTTTCGGAATTCCTGTACCAAGTGAGATTTCCAAATTCTCCTTGTTAAAGTGGCTTTTCAAATGCTGAGTTTTTTGGGATTTTAAATGCTCGGAATTTCAAATGCCCAGGAATTCTGGTAATAAAACACAGAATTCCTGACAAGAATTCTGAATTCCCAGATAGCCTGAATTCCTGTCAGGAATTCTAGTAAAGAAATGGGGCCTACAAGCCAATGACTTGTGTGCTTTTTGTTTCAAAAGATGTTTATCACCGTGTTTCCCTACAATGGAAAAAGGCAAACCATTTCACTAGAGCACCTGGATTTCCTCTTTTTATCTGTTTCTCTCAAATGTAGGATTCTCTCTCTCTCTCTCTCTCTCTCTCTCTCTCTCTCTAGTAGTGTAAAAGAGGGTCAAGCCCTTCAAGGAAGGAACTGTTGTATTGATTCTAAAGCGGTCTCAATTTGGCCTTTTCTATTATTGATTATATGGAAAGAACCAACCGTCTAATGAAGTAATAGATTTGAAAATAAACAAGTGAAAAGTAATAATAGAATTAAGTGACCAAGAGCTCGAGAGGGAGAAGTGGAAAGGCAGATCTATTCCAAGGTAATAATAGTGGAATCTAAAACTGAGATCGGGAGTTTTAGAAATGTATCGAGAGCCCAAGGTCTGAAAATTGGAGAAGGGAGAGGAGCAGGGAAATCATGCACCCTGACATAGATGATAGAACAGAGGAAACATATGCATTGATGAAGATAAATCTTTGTTCCTCAAAAGCAGAGCATTTATTTAAGGAAGAGCAAAAGTCATTTCATATGGTGTTTCTTGAAGAAGAGATGTAAGTTGTGTAGCTAATGAAACGTTTCATGGACGGTAGGTGTGTTACTTTTTTCAGTGATGATGTAGCTGTTGACGTGGCTCCAGGAGGATCATGGACAAGGTATTATATTCTAGCCATTTTTTAGCTTTAAAGAAGAAGTGAGCCTCTTTGGGTGAGGATTTAATACATGGGTGGGGGGTTAACCTACGGTTGGGTTTAGTATAACAAGCGGGCCTCTTTTTAATACATGGGTGGGGATTTAAATTTGTTTTTAGGGCTTCAGCTTAGCCTTATTTTATGGATTGGGCATCTTTTTGTCTCATCCGGGCTTCCTTATGTGGAGAGTATATAATAACATGTCGGGGCCTACCCTTACAACTGGTGGGATTTGAGGTCACGTTGGGGCTTGTTTTGCACCATTTCTTAAAGATAATTTTGCAATTGTAGATACCAAAAACTAGGGGTGCCACTTGGGTGGCCTGTGTTGGGTTTCCGGGTAATCTAAAGATGGGCCCTACCGTGGAGTAAAATAGGAATCGTGCATTTTTCATATGGGCCCCACAAAAGATTCAACCCTAGGCCTAGAGGCGAGAAATGAAAATTTGCAGCTTTACCGCTTCTTAAAACGGCAGTAAAATCGAACATGCAGGTTTTCCTCCGCTTAGAGTGGAGGAAAAGTTGCAAATGCATCTTTGCCGTTGCTTAAAGTGGCGGTAAAGTTGTAAACGCAGGATTTCCTCCTCTCCGAGAGGAGGAAACGTTGCAAATGCAGATTTATTGTTGGTTAGAGCGGCGGAAAACTTGCAGTTTGATCCCACTCCATTTCCTATGCTATTTTTCCTTTTTTTTTTATTTTTTTTTATTTTTATACTTATGGGGATGTGGGGCACTTACCCTAGGCATTTTCTTTTTGCACAGCACGCATACATCATCATAGTGGGGCCTGGCTAATGACTACTCCGAATGGACTGCACATAGAGGACTCCCCTAGATTAGACTGATCCCATTTTTTTAGAACCATCTTAATGGTTTGCACCATTTGATCGATGTGTTCCTTTTTATAAAAGGAAGAAACTTGTTGGCCATTTATAATAGGGATTAGGATGATTAAATTGTGGGTATTCATCACATTTTCCAGACAAGCCCATTTGTTGCACTTATCAAACTAACCAGTCGTTTTACAGCCTACAGGACTAGGCTGTTTGGTGCTCCTCGGAATTCAGACAAGTGGGATTGAAATGGATAGAAATGGGCCTGTTGGTCCCACTACTTGAGTGTCCAAATTCCATTCCCATGGAGTGTTTACAAGAAGTCTGAGATCCTCTGCAGTCATGACCGCAGGAATTTTCTAATGAATTGTGAAAACCCAGCCCCTTTGATTATTTCTGGCCTCCATTCTATCTGCAATGAACATCTAAAGAAAAAGTGGATTGGGTGTAGGCCCTCTATGGGCCCAATTCTAAACTGACTCGCATACATTCCTAGGCCCTGTAACAAGCCACTTGAAACAGGAAGGCCCACCAATCTAACTGCTTAGCCCTGAAAGGGAGGTCAGCTTCTAGGAAAACTATGTGAAACCTTTACTATATCAAGAAGAAACCAAAGGAAACAATGACAAAATGGTAGGAAAGAGGCTCTCTTTGAACATGACAAATGAACCCAACAATATGCATGTTTTGGCTCTGCAGTCTGCGCCTCATTTGGGAGGATGAAAAACTCATTTAGGACTAGGATGAAAAACATGGACCAAATGAACCTAATGAGTGAAAAGGGACATGAGATGGACGGTTAGATTTCCTGGATATGGTGCACAAGTTTTACATGCATGTAAGATAATATGTCGCCGAAATGGGTAAAGAATCGAAAAAGTGAGCAGCAAAATTGTCCTTCTATTTAAGTTTTCATCATGGTCTTTTGAGTTGGTGAATTGTTTTGAGTATCTTGGCAGAGGAATCACAGGGTCCTAAATCATCAATGACGTGTGTGTGGCCTCATGTTTCAGATATCAATCAAAAAAGACATTCTAAAAAGGGGAAAATGTTTTCCACTAAAGAAAACAAAAATGTTTCTCCCTCCTCTCTGGATCCAAATGATTTTGGAGAGCTTGTTTGGATGTGGAGAAAAGAGCACACCAAAAGCAAGTAGTGAAAACAGTCGAAATCACAAATTTGAATTGTAGACGGTTCTCTCCGCCTTTCCTCCATTCAAATAAGTGTTATATATATATTTTTTCTCAAAACAAGGGCTACCACTTAAATATCCATTAATTATCTGAGAAGAATCTCAACCATTTCCTTTTTCTGATTAAACGTGTTACCACATGCAGGGAAAATTTCATTTGTCATTTCTTCCTTGGGGCCCGTTTGGTTGAGCAATTTGAACGACAATTATTCATGAGAAGAATCTCTATTCCACCACTACTAACTTGGGCCTATTAACTAGAGAAATATGGGCTTCCACAAACTTCACCACGGCCCAATCAATGAAAAGCCCTAGTCATCTAACAATATCAAAGTAGAAAACTTTCTGATTCTTAACAGACTGCTAAAAAGGGACCAGGTAGAGGAGTCTCAGTTGCAGTTGGCACTACCTTCTGCCATCCCAATCGAATTCACATGGCTGATTGAGTGATCTGGACCACATGTTTGGTGGGATTTCTAGGATGGTCCTTCTCTGTTGAGAAATTATCAAATCTCAGTCTGTGACTGTCTTACCATCCGTGCTCTGCTGAGACTTTGTTTTTTAGACTCTTTTTGCAGGCCACCAAGTTGGCCGTTTAAAGATTGCCCAATATCAGATGATGGTCAAAAAGTGGGCCCCACCACTTTCACATTGGTGGTGATTGATTGTCGATCGTCGGATCCAACTACTCATGCCCAGTAAGTAAGTACACACTGGGCAGACTACAGTCCGCATGTGTCAGTATGGGGGAGACTTTAGCGAGGTGACGAGTCTTGGAAAAAATAAAGGAGCAAAGATGACTTTCTCAGGTGCAGCTTTTTTTTTTTTTTTTGGATCCAATGGGAATTCCTTTTTCCTGGATGTTTCGCACTTGAGTCCGTCCATCAAGCATCCAATCTACTGCACCAAACAAATGCCCACTTTTCCTTCCCCTTTCCTTTCTCTCTCTTTCTCCTGCCTCATTTTCTTAACTTTTTACAGAAACCATGGGAGGTGAGTGAGTAAATGCACCATGACACCACCATCTTCATATGCTCCCTCTTTTAACTCATTGGTAATAGTCAAGAGACATGCTCTTTTACCATGGGAGGTGAGTGAGTGAATGCACCATGACACCACCATCTTCATATGCTCCCTCTTTTAACTCATTTTTAACTCATTGGCAATAGTCAAGAGACATGCTCTTTTAATGTATCTATAATACACACTTGTACCATTAGCAAGCACCATTGGGTCTCTAGTTTTTATTTATTTATTTATTATGTTATATTGTGATGTCATCATAGTAATGGTCAGGTTGGGTCTCTCTTTTGAGAGAATAAGGGATATGCTAAAAACAGAAAAGAAGAAAATAGAGATTTGCCCTTTAAAAGCACACCCAGTCTTTGTAGGGCCCAGTTAGATGCTTTTCAATCAGAGGGGAATAAGAAGGACATGGCATGGATAAGAGGTTAACTATAACCAACTTTAATCCAATCATGTTAGGCCTTTATTTTAAGGACAAAGCTCTTTAGGTTTATCAGTTTATCTTTTACTCTGATTTGAGCGAAAGGTAGATGATGGGTGAATTAACATCAAACTAGCTATTTTATCAGATAGGTGTGTGTGAAATGATCTTGATTAATCATAGGTAGGTTCTCTGATGGGGAATTGTTGTTTTTGTATGAGAGTTTGCTTGATTTATATCCATTAAAATTTGAGAACCTAAAATTAGGAGTTCAGATTATTTTTATCAGAAAAGATAACCCCGACCCATATCATAACTCATCATCTCCTTATATCTGTTAATCGCAAGCATCTAGGTGGGCACCACAGAAGATGGGCAATTTCTCAGTAAAAAAGAAAAGAAAAGTGAAGCGCATTTTTGAGCATTGCCCAAATATATAGGTTATATTTGTTTGGAAGTATTTTTGACGGATGACGTGTATATAGGTGTCCGGCAATTTCTAATGCTATGTCATATCATTTCCTCGAGCATTTTGAGTATTCGACCTTCTCCTACAGTCATCTCCCCACAAAATGCTTGGTCCACGTACACATGGTGTCATCAACTGTTCTTCCAGTAGGGCCCATCATGGATTGGCCACTTGCAACAACTTCTATTGATCAGAGGTTTCACATTTTACGCTTATATACCATCTGAAGAAATGTCTACTGAATTGCATATTAGGATTGCTCATCATACTTCTATGTCAGTGTGGATTGTATGGATGTCTAAAGTCTCCAATCAATGAGATTTTTCGATTCGGTCCAATTACTATAGGACAAACCAGATGGATGGACCGGATTTCTAGCAAGTGCTCCATCAGCATGGAAGGAAGACTGACTGGGAGTGAATTTCTTCAGTGCTATTAATGGTATGTGTAATATTGAACTATGAAGTGCATGCAATGTCATTCAACTCGAGAAGAAGCATAACACTACAAGAGCCAAAAGCAACGAGGAGTTATTAAGCAAAATAGGGGGTGATATTAGCCACAAGTGGAATAAGGGACCCGGCCCTCTTCAGTCAAAAGCAACAATGTTAAAACATTCTACTATTTGGAAGTAAAAGCTGTTACCAATCACTGCAACCCCAACTGTAATCCTGGCTAAACAATTATTCCTTTCACTAAGTGTTACACCTGTCCTCTATCAGCTGTTTGGGCTGTTTGGAATAAGGCCAATATCAACTGTAATGGAGTGATAAATGAGTGCTGGACAGTAGTCAATATGTATTGATTTATCTCAGAGATCTGCTGATACCCCAGAAGGGTGCCCACTACACGTAATCCAATTGGGTAGATGAATTCCTCCCTGTAAGAGATTAATAACCTACTGTTACCTTGATCAAAGTAATATTTACTATTGGATTGAAACAGGAAAACAATGAGCTAGTTAATTGCGACAGGTCCTTTGCTTCAAATTTCAACTAGCGAAAAGCCCCGTGCTTAGCACGGGCAATGTAATTCACAATATTATATAGTGAAAAATATTATGAAAAAAAAGCTTTGTAAATAGAGAGGGAAAGATGTAGAGAGTAAAAGGAAGAGAACGGATACAGAGTAAATGAAAGGATGTATTAAAATGTTAAAAACATACCGAGAAGATGAAAAGAGCGGAGAGAAATAAGGAGTTTCAGTATTAAAGAGTCACAAAGGAAGAGCTTCGGTAGTAATTGAAGAGGGTTTAAAAACGGAGATGGTAGAATCAATCTACTAAAAGAAGGGGTCAAAATAAAATTCACAGGGTCCAAATCAAATTGTAGTTCATCTCTGATTTCTCAGTTCGCTTTATATTTGATCAATTCTATATATTATATATTCATTTGAGTTTAGTTTTATTGTAAAATGATTGTCATAGAAAATTAATGAATATATAGGAAATCATATAAAATAGTTATTTCAAAAGTTTAATCATTTATGCTTAAAGTACAATGCATAAGTATGAAAATAATAACAATAGTATTTATAGGGGCCAACATTCTAAAAATATAGTTTTTTTTTTATAAATACATCGCAGATAAATTCCAACTCCCGGTCAATATTACAAAATGGGGCTGAGTCCCTTCTTCATTCACTGATTTTATATTTTTGTTGATAAGTATTAACAAAAAAATGTTCTTTGGTGTAGTGGTAGGGTTGTTTTTTTGAAATCCATATTGTTCTGAGTTCGAGTCTTGACACATACAATGTTTAATTTTTCCCACGCCATTAAAAATATTTTATATCTGACCCGACCTAATTTACTCGGACCCTAATTTCAATTGAAACCAGTCTCTTTCATATATAATAATTGATGGAGGATTTCACTTTAATGAATGTGATATTTGAGCACACCGTTGTTCAAGGTGGAGAATTTAGTACAATGAATTGTAATAAAAAAACATGCCGTACCATGGTAATCTCTCCCAGTGCACTCTTATATCCAGAGACACTGAGGGCCTGTTTCTTTACAAAAATTCAAAGAATTCCTGAATTCCCAAATATAGTGGTACTCTTGGATGCTACCTTGAGCATCTAGAAATCCCACTTAAGTAAGAGCCTATTTTTTTATTAGAATTCTTGATAATAATTTACTATGTTGAGGGTTTTTGGACATGATGTGCCATATTATCTCTTGCATTTGAAATGTTATGTTTCTTTCAAATGATCTTTCTAGATTCATGCAATTCCATTCTTTATGCATTTGGTTGAAAAATGTTCCACCAAACATAGGAGTTTAAAATTCCACTTAAGGGGGGGAGATTTTGGAGAATTTGAAATTCCTCTTGACATGAATTATTGGAATTCTGATAAAGAGATAGGCCCTAGAGCTGGAGTTCTGGAATTTTCAATTCCTATGCATTTAATTCCTATGTATTCTATATAAATAAATAAACCCTATGGGGTTCAGATCATGATCATTATATCCTTCTTTAGAGTTTAGACTAGCCAGCTGTGTGCAATTCCACACACACTTGCACACATGAAACTGACACTAATGCACGCAAAATCTTACACACGCATACAAAAACTTTCACTTGCTTGGCTTCTTGAATATATGCAAGTATCCTAGTTATAGCCTATTTAGCATTCAAGTGTCCAACTCTTTTAGCTAACAGTATATTGATGAGATAATGCGATGGTGATGACGATGAAAATTAGCACGACTTGCAAATGGATATCAAGAACTCTGGCAGGTATAAACGTCATTTACTTTGAAACCTGAAATGAAATGATGATGCAGTAAGAAATTACTCACCATACTAACTTTTCCCTCAATAATTGTACTGGCGATGTTTAAGAGACATATACATATCGCCCCAATGCCATTATCCCATTCAAGAAGCGAATCAATGTATATATATGTGCACTTGTTGTATGTTGTGTTATGTTAATATTGGTACTATCATTCTAATCTAGCTTAAAGATTAATTTTGATCATGTGAAACTATCACTTTGTGATGCTCACCTTTGGTCAACACCTACAGGAGGAAAGTGGATCAGAACATACACCAAACAAAACTGGGGATGCCATTACAAACGCCCTGGTTGAACAGCTAAAAGAATCGATTTTGACTTTTCTCGATAGAAAGGATTGTGATTTCTAATTATGAATAGGAATGTAGAATTGCTCTCTATTGTGGAACCAGAAGTCCATAAAGTGTGAAACTCTCTTGTTACACAAACACTTCCTAAAAGGTAATTGATCGACGGAAAAAAGTGCAGAAAGACAAGTATATTAAACCATAGGTGAGTGGAGGTTCAATTGGGACCAAGGGCTTGTTTGTTTCATGTAATTGATTTTACGTTGTATTTTTTTAAGTGAATAAAACAAAGAATGAGAGGTGAATATCCAAAAACAACCAATAAAATAACTTTTACTTTTCTGGATATTACATCGAGGGGAGATAAAAAATAAAAAACTCAACAATCATCCTACTAATTTCGGTACCAAGGAAACTCAAGATGTCATTTATATCTCCACCTTATATCCTTTATCTCTCACCTTATCATTTTACCATGATCTCGTATAATTTTATGCAAACACCCATGCCCCGAAAATAAAATTTTCCATTCATGGAGGGTGTCGGGTTTGAGATAAGTGTAAAATGAGCCCAGGTGGACCAAACACGGTAAAGTATATGCCCTCAATTCCTCTTTTGAAAATTCTTCATGTAGCTTACAAATCTTCCATTATGACTCATTTTACATCGAAGCACTAATGGGTAATCTCACTGTCACATTTTAGTGCTAAAGCTAAATTTGAACGACCACATTTACTGGAAACGAGGATTGTTTGTATGGTGGGGTGCTAATAGGCTGATAGTCTCCTTGGCTGCCACTAGTAGGCTAGGAGGAGAAATGCCTGCCTACATTGATGATACATAAAAGGAGACTTAATAGGGGTCCTCAAAAGATGGTCAACCCAACCCAAAAAAGACCACAAAAGAAGATAGGTGGCTCTCTGCTTTCTCCATATGAATAAGCCTCATGAAGAACGAGGCAGAAAAACCAAATGTGCAAATGGAGGCAGACCTCAGGAGCACCTGGAAATTGTACTCCTTGTGATCCTGAATTAGCAAATTGCATTGATGGGAACCATCCATGAGGTGGGACACTTGCATAGGCAAGCAATAGCTGAATTTTTTTTTTTTTTTTTTACAATTAGCTGTTGATCACAACGAACCAGTCTATAATCAACAACAGTCTTCTATCCGGCTGGTATTAATTGTTGTCCGTTTGATGTGGAGCTAGTATCATGATGATCTCATGGGGTGATCAGTTGTGAACCATTGTTTGTGAATGTTAGGGCTTCTTATCCGTTGACTTGTTTGGATCATTTTGCGTATGTTCTAAGCCCTGTATGCGAAGTTCTTACCAGTGCTCTGTTAGCTTGATTGGTGCTTCTCAGAGACAGAGACAGGAATTGTTGTTTTTACATTCCTAGCATTGCTTGGGTCAGTGGGTCCGTTATTGTCCCAAAATTCAATTTGGAGTAACGACTCAAAAAAACCAGTCTCCATTCTAATTAAGCCCACTACAGCAGCCTGTACGGTGGTTATGTGAATCACATTTCAATCTGATCTGGTGTAAGATGATTAAGATGATCAAATGAAGTCAATCTTTCATGCTTATATGTATTTTATATGAAGCCCTTCTTATAGAACGATCATGTAAGGTGGTCAAGGAGGCCCTGACCTGGGTATAAGACATAAAAGAAAGTCATTTGAGTCTGGGAATGTAGTTTGGGGAGAGTGGAAATCTCTCTGGCTTTCCTCCAAATCTTCATTCTCTGCTTTCTTTCTACTGCGTCTTTTGAATCTTTGCAAAATCAAGAGCAAAATGGACGCCATATGCATTTTCTACAAGTCAAGATGGATCACAGAGTCCACTTGGTTCATGCCACGTGTCCGATCCAACTCATTCCGGTCTTAATACTCGCCTTTAAGACAAGACATGGGAAAAAAAAACAACAGAGAATGATTTTGCTTCAGTAGTCCTACTGATATCCGAACTGGGCCACCTTATCCAACGGTCCTTTGAAACATGACCCCATGACTCAATCCATAAGCAGCCCTCATCATCCAAACATAGATAGAGGAGAGATGGGAAAGCAATGAAAAATTGAAGGAAGAAGGACGAAGATCATAATAAAAGTAGAATGGGCGAAGAAAATAAGGCAGAGGCGAAGCTACAGTCTACAGAAGAAGAAGAAGGAAGAACATCAGCCCATTTCCCATTCTCTCTTCCTCGCAAATACTCCTCTTTATAGCGCGCGCTCTCTCTCTCTTCCCCAGCCACTCACTCACAAGTCACAACTCAGACCCAAAAAAGACCCCTACAACCCTTCTCTCTATCTCTCCACAAAAATAAATAAAACTTACCACGAGAAGAAGCCAAGCAAGTACTAAAACAGTAGCAGGCTAGCAGCATTAGTTACAATACAAAAACCCCTTCACCAAAGTTCAAAACCTCTCTCGATCTCGGTCGCCATGGAAACACAGAAATCCCAAAGCCCCCATCATCCTCCAACACCTTTCTCTGCTTAAATGCAAGAAAGGTCCGATTTTTATCAACACGGCAGAAATGGAAGAAAAGCCCCAAATAGAAAGACTCTACCTTTTGCCGTGACGTAGACGAAGAAGAAGAAGAGAGGGTAGAGAAAGGGGTGATATGGCCACGGCGAACGCTGCTGCATCGTTAGACTCTGTATCGGTATCGGCCGATGACCAGACAGCGAAGGCCGTCAACAAGCGGTACGAAGGCTTGGTAACGGTTCGGACGAAGGCAATCAAGGGGAAGGGGGCTTGGTACTGGGCTCATCTGGAGCCGATGCTCATACGAAACGGCGATTCTGGAATGGCCAAGGCCGTGAAGCTTCGCTGCACGCTCTGTGACGCCATGTTCTCCGCTTCCAACCCTTCTCGGACGGCCTCGGAGCACCTGAAGCGAGGTACTTGTCCCAATTTCAACTCTACACCAAAACCCATATCTTCAATTTCGCCTCCTCCTTCTTCAATCTCCCCTTCTCCTCCTCCGCCCTCTTCGCGCAAGCGAAACGCTTCTGCTGCTACTGCAGTTGCTGTTGCTGCTTCGTCTTCTTCCTACCAAATTCCCCCTCTTGCTGTGGTCGATCCCTCGCGCTTCTGCGCGGAGATCGTTTACTCCTCTGCAGCGTCGGCGGCGGCGGCGGCGCTTCCGCTTCCACCGCAGCAGCACCACCAACAGCAGCATTTGATGTTGTCCGGCGGAAAGGAGGATCTGGGGGCGTTGGCGATGCTACAAGACAGCGTGAAGAAGCTCAAGAGCCCCAAAGCTTCTCCGGGGCCGGCGCTCTCCAAGACCCAGATAGATTCCGCTGTCGGTCTCCTCGCCGACTGGCTCTATGAGTCCTGCGGTGCCGCCTCCTTCTCCTGCATCGAACACCCAAAATTCAAGGCCTTTTTGCAGCAGGTGGGGCTCCCTCCGATGTCCCGCCGGGAGCTCGCCGGCCCCCGGCTCGATGCCCGTTTCGAGGAGGCAAGGGCAGAATCCGAGGCGAAGATCCGGGACGCCCTCTTCTTTCAAATTGCCTCCGATGGGTGGAAGGCAAGAGATGGTGGCGGCGCCGCCGGAGAGAATTTGGTAAATCTCACTGTTAATCTCCCCAATGGGACAAGTGTGTACAGGAAGGCGGTCTTCCCCGCCGGGTGCGTCCCCTCCAAGTATGCAGAGGAGATTCTGTCGGAGACTATCACTGACATCTGCGGCAGCAGCGTCCGGCGCTGTGCCGGGATTGTGGCTGACAGGTTCAAGGCGAAGGCGCTGCGAAATCTGGAGAACCAGAATCATTGGATGGTCAATCTCTCCTGCCAGCTCCAAGGCTTCAGCAGCTTGATCAAGGACTTCAGAAAGGAGCTTCAGCTCTTCAAAACTGTCACGGAGAAGTGCACCAAGCTCGCCAATTTCTTCAACAACAAGTCTCAGGTAAGGAACAGCTTCCTCAGATACCAATTACAAGAATCCCATGAGCACGCCGGGTTGCTCCGGGCTCCCCCTGAGTTGGGTAGGGGAGAAACTGTGAATTCCTCACTTGTTTATGCAATGCTGGAAGATATATTGAACTCTTCCAGGCTACTCCATGTGGTGGTGATTGATGAATCCTATAAGACACTATGCGTTGAAGACCCAGTCGCCCAGGAGGTCGCCGAGATGATCCGAGATGTGGGGTTTTGGACTGAATTGGAGGCCGTGCATTCGCTCATGAAGTTGGTTAGAACGATGGCGCAGGAGATGGAATTGGAGCGGCCCTTAGTTGGGCAATGCCTGCCCCTTTGGGATGATCTCCGGGCAAAAGTGAGGGAATGGTGTGCCAAATACACTGTTGCGGAGGGCCCTGTTGAAAGGGTAATTGAGAGACGGTTCAGGAAGAATTACCATCCGGCATGGTCGGCTGCTTTCATACTTGATCCTCTCTATTTGATGAAAGACAACAGTGGGAAGTATCTTCCACCATTCAAGCGTTTGAAGCCTGAGCAAGAGAAGGATGTCGACAAGCTAATTACAAGGTTGGTTTCGCGGGAGGAGGCCCATATTGCGTTGATGGAGCTAATGAAGTGGAGATCAGAAGGGCTTGATCCACTCTATGCACAGGCGGTTCAAGTGAAGCAACCGGATCCAATGACTGGAAAGATGAAGGTGGCGAACCCTCAGAGCAGCCGGCTTGTGTGGGAGACATGCCTGAGTGAGTTCAAGTCACTGGGGAAGGTAGCGGCGAGGTTGATTTTCCTTCACGCAACCTCTTGTGGGTTCAAGTGCAATTGGTCGTTCTTGAGGTGGGTTGGCGCACATGGGCACTCGAGAGCAGGGATGGAGAGGGCACAGAAGATGGTATTTATAGCTGCACACGCCAAGCTTGAGAGGCGGGACTTCTCCAACGAGGAAGAGAAGGATGCAGAGCTATTTGCAAACGGTGAGGATGATGTGCTCAATGAGGTTTTTGTGGATACGTCCTCAGTGTAACATGTTTACTTGTATAATTGAATTGTAGGATATCATTGAATTCTTTCCACTCTTCTGCTTGTCCTTACTCTTTTGGATAGAGATTTTCGGATTGGGGAGAAGGGGAAGGCATGAGAAGGAGATCGAATTGTGTACACCTTGTGATTCAAATGAATCGACGCCCTGCCCTCCGTAAACATGATTTTTGGGGTCATATTGGGTTTGCAGAAAAGGACTCTTTTTGCTTGTAAGATAGAATGGTGCAGGAACAGAACAGGAAGAATGAATGGTGTAGCATTTTGGTTCCTAGAGTAATTGGGATTAATAATATTTATGAAGAAAAGCTTTACTTGGTTTGAAGCTCAGTAACTGTGGGTTCTCTCTTGTTGCTTGAATTACTTTACTCTAGCTAATCCGTGGACCATGATAATTTTCTGCAATGCTTACTTTCCCTGGTTCTTCTTTCTTTCCCTATGAGAATGTATATGCTGGACTGACAATATGAAGGCCAACTGATCCAGAATTGTGCTAAAAACAATTGATTCTGTGTTTTTGAAATGAATCTTGTTTGTAGTAGCTTTTTCATTATGGTGAGGACAAGTAAATCCATTGTTAGTTAAGATCTAAGAAGACTCCTGAATGCTATAACAAGGAATTGGTGTCTTCCCCATCCCTCAGTTCACCAATAATTTTAAAAAAGATATTGTAGGATTTAGGATATTACTTCCAATTTGCTACAGATGCCAGACCTCTAGAGGGTCCTCCTCTGGTTGTGGAGAAAAAACGTCGAGTAAGTAAGTGGGAGAATATAGTCCGCTATCATTTTGATTATCCACCTCCTTTTTCTTTGCATTTTCTCCTCTTCTAAACGGACCTGTGTTATTTTTAGTTTCCATGCTAAGCTAGGTTAGAAGGCTAGAAGAATGCATTGAGATGTTGACATCGCGTGAATTCTTCACCATCCTCTGAACTTTTGATCTAGTTACATATATTGTATATAATTTAAGTTACAAATATGGCTTTAGTCTGATATTGAAATTTGGATTTATTTGATATTCTATATGCTTTAGATTCCTCAAAAGATGTTGGGGACTATGTCGATGTGATCGTGACCACCATAAAAAAGGCTTTATCCTTAAAGCCTTATTCCATTTATGTTAATGTTGTTGCCCTGCTCTTACTGCTTTAATCAATGATTAAGGCTCATTAACTGCTCCCAGGAAGATGTCTTCTCAACCACATTCTATGGAGTTCCTCGCTGACAGTTCTGGAAAGTCGATTAGTTCATTTCTTTGCCCATGTTTTACATGCTGTTGTGGTTGAATCGTCCCTCCTCAAGGCTGGGTGCCAACAGTCTGGTGGTCCTTGTTCAAAAGAGAGTTTGATTAGCCAGAGACTCACAGTTCCTTGCACAACCCCTCCCTCGTTTGATCCTCTCTACGTAGCTTCACCTGTCCAGCTTCGCCAATATGGAAAGATAGGCCAAATGGAAGAGACAGGGAACAGTTCTTCCTTTCTAGATGCATGTTGGCATTGCTCATTGCCACTATCTGTGCACTTGGCTTGGAACTGGACACGTTCCTTTCAGTCCCCACTTTGCTAGTACAGAAGTCTGCTGATTAAATGGGGATGAGCTTCTCAAAGCAGATCCAGGACCTCCCATAGCCAGAAAGGTCTACTGTAGCATGGACCACAATCTGCCCATCATCTGCTTGTTTCACCCAAAAAGGTTAGAAAGCTCCACCCCTAGCTACTCTGAAAATCCAAATGCCTAAATCTTTGTACCTTGCAATCTCCAGTTGTATGTTTTTACCGTCACTCATTTGCTGCATGAGCAGTTTTGACATTTCCTTTTTTATTTATTTTTCATGGCCTATGTATATTCTATCAAATGAGACTGAGATATCTATTACCAGTTAATGCCCACCACTGATTACTGTCCTTTGTTGCATGTTTTTAGCTTCAGAATATTAGAAGGAAACCTTCCAAAGAGGTGGTGTGTCAAAAGACTTGGGGCAGTGCTCTAGAATCAAGTTAAAACATGACAAAATGTTTATGATTGATCACAAGATGAGGAAGATGAGGGGCAAGTTATAAATCTGTATAGGCTGTGGAGGCCGCTGGAAGAAATCGGAAAAGGCAGTTGCAAAAGTACATTGAAAATGGCATTGATTTGGAACAAGAGAGGTTAAGTGAATTGAGATTTGAGGGATGTGGCAATGGTGATCAGGATTTGGTATGTCGTGGGGTTCAAGCTGGTGGATTGGACGGCGATCCAAACAGTCAACCTCGGAGAAAAATGAAAAGAAAAGAAAAAACAAAGGGATGGGATCTTTGTGGCTGGGGCATGGAAGCTGTTGTCTGTTTTGTGGTCTGTTGAGAGGAGACCCACCATGAAAGCAGTGGACGTCTATTTCCTTGTCCTTTGCCTGGGTCGACGAAAAGCTGGTGTGGGGCCTCCCTTCCTTTGAATCATCATCAATGGGTGGCTTGTCTTCTAAACATTATCAAAGCTCACGAGCTTAGACCTCAACTTGGGTCATCATAACATTTAATGACAAGTTTAAGACGGATTAATTGGCTCTTTTGTGATAAGTAACACTCGCCATGATTGCTAAACGATTTTCGAAGGACCCAAATGCAGGCAGGTTGTCGGCATGAGAAAGCTGGAAACATGCTTGATGGTGATCCTGCAACGAAATCGAATCAGAATCGTTGGTCTACCATTCCTGTGTATACATACAGAGAAACAAACGATCACAAGTAGCTAAACTGGATGTGTACGCGTATTATGCAGATAGCTGGAGATGGACGTGTGCTTGTGTGGATGCCTGCCTACATGAACAAATGCCGGATGTAACTGTTTGGAAGCTAGAAATGTCTGTTTGATTCGTTGTCCTAATGAAATATTATGCATTCTACACGCACACCCATGTCCCTAAAAAGGTGAACTACAGCTAAGGGATGGGTATTTGTTCGAAGTCTATTTAGAAGATTCTAAATTTCTTGGTTTCTTAGAATTTTGTTTGAATGGTTGTTGGATTCCTGACTGACTAAAAAATATTGTAAAATTATTATCTCAAAAAATTTATGGGTCTTTTCAAACTTTATATTTAATAACAATGAGTATCACAAGGGCTTGCACAGGAGCTTCTTGGCAGAAAAATCTACTTAATGGTCTTTAGAAACTGCACTCCAAAATGACACCACCCACTTGGTTGGGATTTGATTTAGCCCAAATTCAAATCTTTACATATTTTAATAATCAATTAAGGGGTCAGCTCTCCTAAGCTGCAGCTTACTTTATCTTAAACTGAAACAGGACTGATCCCACAAATCAAAATCGATTATATTGTTTTTTGCATGATGATCGTCTTCAAAAGCAAGATAAATTCAATCAGAACTGGATTTTTCAGTTTCATTATGCAAAAAACAGATATAATCAACTTTGATTTGTAGGACCAGCATTATTCCAACTTAGGATAAGTTAAGCTGCAGTTTAGGAAAACCATACTCATCAATTAATTTGTAAATCATTTATCCAAACATGAGATATCAGAGAAGTATTCATGAATAGGTGGATTTGAAGAGCCCATACAACATGTAAGAAATGCCCACATCCGAATCGTCCCCTAATAACTGATTTTTCCAAGATTCATCAATCCATCTAAATCTTAGAGCATTCATTACCATGAAAGAAAAGGAAAAGAAGCAAAGATAGACAGAAAAATTAGGAAATGAATTTCACTTGGTCCAGCGTATCATAAGGGTCATTGGGTGGTCATCATTCTTCCTACAGTAGTAAAGGCACCTTTCCTGGTTTGGATGCCTAATCTTTAATAAATTTTTCAGTAAATAACCATCATTTCTCCTCATCATAAGGAAGAAGGAATTTATGAACCTTCACCCGGAGAGAATATGCATTCTATTCTCAATCCTGAGCTTTTAGAATTGGGGCCCTGAGTTTGGATTAGAAATAGATGAATTTGATGTAAAGGGCCCCATAGTGGATAGATGATGCCCATAAGGATTCTCGGCTCATCGCCCATCACCTGCTCCTGGAATCTTAAAATAAATTATACATTTCATAGCCAAATGAGATTCACCAAAGGATTATTAAAGAGGTGAGCTGTGAATGATGTGCGATATGGGGTGAAAGATATAAGGTTGTGACGTAGGATTTGAATTACTAGGGTGGTGCTTGGATATTCATTTGTCATCTTTCCTTGGTACATCTCCCACTAAAAGAGAGGTTATTTGATAGCCATTTTTGTATATTCACTTTTTGTCTCCAATTTGAACCATTGTGGCATGAATTCTTATGTATTCTACCTTTTGAGGACTGTTAAATAAAAAAGTCTGAACATTGGACCGATAAGATGGTAGCAGTCCTGTTTATCTTGGAAGGGCGTGGCCCATCCAAGCTAGCCCTATCATCTACCAGTTCAATGGTCTTGATAACCAAAGTAGGGGCTCTATATACTCAATGTTGGTCATATGATTCCCAATAAGCATTTTGAACTCAATGAAAATCACCCCACATTAGGACACGCTTATGCAATGCAAGCAGAAATCCTAAAAAAAAGCTACTCTAGCCCACCTCCCAATGATTTTCCATGAACTCAAGGAAAAATAGTTTAATTTCTTTCCCCTTCCTGTTAGATTGTATGGACTCAATCCATCAGTTGATGTAATAAATTGATTAATCAATAAAACCATGCTTTACTTTCATGAGATAAATGTTATTTTATTACTTATGCACATGACCAATACATATGACATAATGGTTCATGAGTTGAACCGGGTCCCATTAGTACATTAGATGTGTTATATGTATATGGATGAGATCCATATACGGGAGATATATGTCACAAATCTTATACTTAAAATATCTTCACAACCAGTGATGAGACTGGGCATCTCATCTGATAAGGTTGCAGCACTTTGATCACTATGAGATAGTGTGATTTGTCTCGATCATTAGAATGGAAGATTCTGGATCAATGTGCTAGTACATTGGATGTATTGAAGGACCATGAGAAGCACCTTATGGAATTTCGTCTCAATAATAAGGTATACTCTCATAATTCTCTAGCAATAGGCTCTCAATCCTGAGACATTGATGAACTCAAGTTTCAATCTATTCATTTGCTTTGAGTCACCAATCAGTGAGGCCAACTGTAGGTCAACACCTCGGTGTCTTGGGTATGTGGTAGTAGGACTGTGAGAACATTGAATGATCAAGATGGAATTTATCTCTATTATCCCCTTGTGCCGATTAATGCGTTTTGTCATTAGTAAGTGCGCACCCATCTCGATTAAGAGTAAATTGGATGGTACTGATGATCATAGTGATTAATTGGGACTCAAGGATAATAAGATGTGGAACTAAAATTGGAAGAGACGGATTTATTCCAATTGATCCATGGATATTGATAGAAGGGCGGGCCTACTTGTGGTAATTGGGAAGTTTAGGGTCTTCATTGTAATTTATTCCTAAGACTGGAGTGCAATTGGATTTATATAGTGGTGTTATTTGCAATTAACCGTGGGCCCGGATTGCACATGAGATGTGAGGTCGCGTGTCCCAGTTGGAGCCACCTTTCTATGGAATCCCTAGTGGTCCCCACGCTAGCTCAAGATATTAGAAAGATAGTAATCCTATTCGAACTCTAAAAGGAAGGAATTATGAAGTTACTATTTCTATTTGAAGTAAGACTTCTAATAGTGGTAATAGTATACTTACTAATTGTTGTAGAAGTAAGACTTCTATTTCAATCAAGACAAGAAGAGCTTTGGGAGATTATAAAAGGGAATGCACCCCTCTTGGACGTCCATAACATTATATAGTGAAAAACGTCCCTCCTCTTTGTGCAACAGTTGCACTGCTCTCTTCTCTCTTCCTCTTCTAGTTCCTTGGGGTTTCGAGTTGGGTTTTCTCTTGAAGATTCCACCAATCTTCTTAAGAAGAGATATCTAATTCGGGCCATAGCGTGGAAGGCTAAGAGGTGGTGGAGATTCTGATCTCAGTTTATAGAGAAGTTCTATATCAACGAAAGTTATCAACTTCTCCATTAGAGCGTAACCGAGCTCCTAAGGTAAAATCTGCATCCTTGTATGTTGTGGATTTTAATGGATGCTTGTTCGCTTCTGTTCTATCTTTTAGATAGTTTTACTTACTGTATGTGATCATGAGATTGAGGGTTATGCATCCTGTATTGGGTTTTTTGCCTTATGGATACTTGATCCCTGAGTCAAGTGGGTCAAAAGTTTTGAATATCTATCCACGAGACCCACTTACTTCCAACACTTCCCTCCTGGAAAAATCTTGCATCAAATATGGGTAAAAGTTGCATTTCCTTGCAGAAATCTTTCCACACCAAACAAAGTAAAAAAAAGGTCCACTGAAAATTAAAACATTTTTTTCATTCCTTTTCCACACAAATGTGCCCGACGGGTATCTAAAGTCCCATGAAAAGTCAAGAAAAAAAGAGTTCATTTGTTTCCTCTTTCGATGCATAAAATTACTATACTATATCGTAAAAGAGCAACAGTGCATGAAAAAGAGATTTGTTTTCATTAGATCATAGTTACATAAATGTGTCCTAAGATAATGATCATTACAAATCTACTCAATGCTATCTTGAAAAGCTATTTCAACTCAATGGTCTGATGGCTAATAATATTTGATATTGGAATTGATTTTTAGAAAGTGATAGAAGCAATTGACCTAGCAACATACGTCTAACCAATTTTAGGGCAAGTGTCGGACCCCCTTTTAGTTTAGCTCTTTGAACTCCAACATATCCTCACACTGAAGTTGTAAGGCTAATGTCTTGATAGATGGGACGCCATTAAAGATCTCACTCTTTGATCAACACTCAATAGCCTTTAAAACTAACGCTTAAAATGGCGATAGTTTAAAAAGCAAAAAGTCTAAATGGACAAACTTTTTGGCCAGAATTTGGGACAAACTCCCATGTGGCACAATCCTAGAGGTGCAACTTTTGAGAGAAGGGGAAAAAGCACCTCTAGGATTGTGCCACATGGGAGTTTGTCCCAAATTCTGGCCAAAAAGTTTGTCCAAGTAGAAGGGTTGTTTAAAAAGGCTGTGATGGGAAAGGTCTGTATAGCATCCTCCTCAAGACTTGAACAAATGGTAGCAAGGCTCCAAGGGCAAAAAGTGGGATTTTCATCATAAGGGGAGAAAGTCCGTGGGATGTTCACCAAATCAGATAGAAGGATTTTCAGATGCTCCATATGTTCGAGGACCTAAACCATATGAACCTAAACCTTTGATCAGGTCCTAAATATTCTAGCGTTAGATGGCTAGGACTTTGCATTAGTGGGTATCTAGCTAGACATTCTCTGTCCACACTGTGGTCCGCAAGATTAATGTTCAGGATCACCTACAGACTCCAAATATCGGAGGATCACTCTAATCCGTATACTTTTCTACTATAAGTCCATAACTGGTTGTGTTTCAAGTACTCTAAAAAAATCCTCAAAAACAATTCCTCAAAGTGCTTGTTTGTTTGCATTAGATCCTTGGGGTTTTCTAAAAAAAACTTAAGTCTATACAGAGATTTCACTCTCAGCTTTTGGCTATTGAGATTCATACTTGATTTTCTCATAATAGTTTTTAGTGCTTGATACCCAGTCGATGGGGTTAATTTTCTTTATTATCCAGTTTGGATGTTAGCTGCTTTGTGAATGGAATATGCCCTATTGGAGAGATGATAAATCTTTCCCTTTATATTTTTATTGAAGAAAAGAAAGACTACTGTATCTTTCAAAAAAACAGAAAAAAATGCATATGAATTTTACACAAGAGATTTACGGTGCAATGAACTCTATCAGAGAATTATTAAAAATTGAGGGGTGAAGGATATATAAGATGGAAATGCAGATATGACCTTCACTTTTTTATATTTTGAACTAATGAGCGGGTATTCATTTTTCTATCTTCTCTTAATTCCATTAGAATAAAAGGCTATTTGATGCTCATTTTATTTATATTAATCTTTAACCATTATTTTTTAACCAGTTAATTGTATGAATTTTGTGTATCTATTTCCCATGTATTTTAATGCAAACGTATGAGCTCACTGTTTTTCATTTTAGAGATAGAATGAGAGTGGGAAAAGTAGAGATGGTAAGGGATCTTGTGAAGCTGATTTCCCTTTTTTTTGTTCTTTTTTTCTTTCTTAAGATGAGAGAGAGGAGAGAGGAGAGAGGAGAGAGGAGAGAGGGAGAGGAGGCATGGGGTTGTGTCGGCAAGGCCTTTCCAGCACTGACCGCTCACCAACTTCAATCTTTTTTTGCCCTTTAGAAGGGTGAAAGGCATTTCACTTGTATTGTATGCTCCCCTACTCATGTCTTTGTAAAAAGCAGCATCAGATATATAATGATTAGTATAAGACGACACCTCTTTCTACAAGAATCATCCCCCCTTTCAACGCTCCTACCGCTCCCACCTTTTCCTTCGCCTTTAAAATTTCCGCCCCCTTGACATTGACATTCCCCACCTCACCTCACTTAACTTTTATCCTTCACCTTCTCTTCTAAGTTCCAACCTCTCCTCTCCTCTCCTCATCACATAAAAGAGTTTCGACTTTCTACTTTCATGGGCTATACTAGTCCTACGTGCTTGTGGAATGAGGACTGGACCCACATGGTGGTTTAGTACAACAACCACCCCTTCAATCATGTTGCTTCAATGATTTTAACCATCTATTTGGTGTTTAAATCTGGACCACCTGATCATTTCATTTCATGGCCATTCATTTTCACCCGTTTGCTTTCGGGGGACATTGCTCGTGTATGCAATGATTGGTTCCTCCTTTAACTCCCTACTGTACTGAACTTACTAATAGGTCGCCGGGTGTGGGCCGTGGGAACAATGGCTGAGATTGTCCATTGATTTTGTTTTTGCTGCATTGCCAACTCATGGTGGGTCCTGATGAATGAGAAGCAGTGGATATGGATCATTCAATCATCCGGTAAAGTTTATGGTTGATGAGGAATGATTTAAGTTTAAGCGGTGATCAATTACAATATATAGTCTAAACAGAGGTTATGAGAAACAAATGAAGCTAGATTTTTAATTATATAATTCAGGTGGGAACTGTTCTCACATATTAATATGTAAAAACTTTTTTATGGGGCCCAATTGTGGGCCCCATTTAGGGATGAGACCGGGTGGATGGAAAGATCTATGTGAGACCACCCCAAGTATCAAGTTTAACCTCAAACTCATGCCCATAACCCCTTCATCCGTGGCCCACAAGTTTAATAGCTTCATATTCAAAAAAATATTCAACCCTTGATTCAACGGTTCAGTCTATTCATATGTGTGCCAATCCTTAGAATTAGTGACTATTATGGGTTTCCTATTGGTAGCCAGGTTTGGATGAGTTGCTAGTTGGGCCCTGCAAAAAAGTTTTCATATAATATATAATATATAATATATGAGAACTTCTCACTTGAATATTTTCTTTATATATTTTCACACATATATATATCGATAATATTCAGATGAGAACTAGTTCTCACATATTATATGTGAACTTTTTTGTGGGGCCCAATTATAGACCCCATCTCAGAATGGGACCAGTGGGATGGAAAGATCTATGTGAGACCACCCAATGTATCAAGTTTGACCTGAAACCCATGCCCCCAACCCCTTCATCCGTGGCCCACAAGTTTAATGGTTTCATATTCAAAAAAATATTCAACCCTTAATCCAACAGTTCAGTTCATTCATATGTGTGCCAATCTTTGGGATTAGTGACTATTAGGGGGTTCCCTATTGGTTGCTAAGTTTGAATAGGTTGTTAGTTGGGCCCCGCAAAAAAGTTCTAATATAATAGGTGCGAATTAGTTCTCACTTGAATATATATGCCTACTTATGCCATTATCCAACCATCAAACAAACATATACACACTGACAGACATGATTTTTAGCAAGCCGAGAAGCTCGGCAACTCAGGGAGTCACGTCATCTTTTTTTTTTTTTTTTTTGTTATAAAAATGTTAAAAAGATTATAAAAAAATGAATTAATGAATTAATACACTAAAATCGTTTTGAATAAACTCTCTTAAGCAGGAATTTAAAATTTAAAACCAATGATGATGAAATGTTCCACTTAATTTAAATTAGGGGATCTTCATTATTCTCAACCTTCATTCCATGTAAATGCATAGGATCAATTGTTTGATGGATGAGTGGCAATCTGTTTAGCCTTCCAATATCTATCCCAAAAAAAAAAAAGAAAGAAAAGGAACCTTCCAATGAAGTGCTATTTGAAACTCCTAATGACAGGGCCCCTGACTTATGTTTCATCACCTAGATTTCAGATTAGAGTGATTGGAAGGAAATTACTCTATGAAAGACTTGCTTCATAGTTCAAAATTGTTTTGGCTTGGGAACTGAATATGGGCACTATCGATACTGAGTTACTTGCCTCTTGCACATGCAATAGAAAAAATTGTTTATGCGTTTATATGTTACATATGCAAATATTAGATATGTGAAATGTATAATCATATTTGTCAAAATTATTATTTTCAGACGGACCCTGAATGCCTATGTTTCTGAGATGATGAAGTAAGACATATAAAGAAGTCAGTGATTTAAACTTGATGGAAATCCAATGACAAAATAAGCTGGAGAATGTGGTTATCGTTAGAGAAAATGAAATGAGTTGACTATGTTCATGTGTTTCACGACATTAGGACAATTTTGCAAATGGGCCATTTAAATAATGATTAAACAAGTAAAACACTATTTAGATATTTGCAACTTGAAATTTGCCCATTATCTAGGAGTTGGATCCTCTGTCCCACTAAGAGATTGTTTGTCTCCACTCATTTAAATGTGTAAACTATGCATATGCGTGAAGCTTACATGCCATCTCATTTATTTGTGCTTGGTGTACTGAAAATAGTATGTAAATAAGGCCATTCGTTTTTAGCTTGTCATTTACATAACTAAGAAGGTGGTAAATGGCTACATATATAATTGTGGAGAATCTTTCTCCTACGAGTAGATTGCATATTGCAATCCAACTCTATGGGGCTCACTTGTTTCAACTTTTTATCAGTGCAACCCCTTTCATATTTTTGTCCCCTTATGCTCTAGCATCATATCTACTTTTATGCTGTTATCTATTGTTGAATTGAATTTGAAAAAATTTCGATGGTTAATAGAACATCAAATTGTAACATTGTTAGAGCTAATTTTTTGCATAGTTCTTATCCATAAAGAGACCTTTTTATTCATCCTATCCATAATGATAGGAATGCATCCAAGTGGACCCCATGAGTTGGACTGTGCATTCACAATATCCAGGATGTAATGGTTGAATAGGTTGCAGGTTTGAACCCCTTCAACTAATTTTTTTACAATTTTGTTAGCTCAAAAGTTCATGCTCGGAGATCCATCTTCTTTATTTATATAACAAACCCTAAGAAATTTAAGTTTATCATTTTAAATCTCCTCGGATTTTGAGTAATTTCTAAAAAATTTCAAAAATTACAACCTCCATATCTAGTTTTCTATATTTCTTTAGAGCCCCAACTCAATATTTTCATAGTAACGATAAGCATCAATATATTTAGTTTCATAAATCTTCATGGATTTTGAAAATTGTGAAAAACATCCATAAGATCTAAATGCATCTAAAAAAGTTGGATGTACTTATTTATGAATGTGAAAATGGTGATTTTGACAAACAAGTTAATATGTTTTTGATATGTGACATTTGCACACATTACATTTACATATATAACACTTGCATGTGTAAAAACCATTTTCTTATCCCGTGCGTAGGAGGAAAATGATCCCTTATGCTTCCCATGAGTGGAAGGGATGAGACCTTATAATAGAGCTCACCAATTGAAAATACAAATTGTTCAAGATAAATTGTTGAATAGCGCATGACAATGTATTAAAATAAAATAAAATCTTGAAAACATCCCTTATTAGGGTGATCATTTATTTTGACCGATTTGACATTTTCAATAAGTCAGCTTCACTACTCCTTCCACTCTAGAGAAGCATTTGGGGCCGTTTGTTTCCAAGAATTTCCCAGCCCTTCTAACCAGATGTTAGTTGTCCCCTAGTTTTTGAAATCTCTGTTTCGTTTGTGAGTTTCCAAAATTGAGTCTTGTGGCCTGACTAATTTTGGCCTACAATATTTTTAAGATTTTCCAAGTTTTACTTTTTAAAAATATTCAAAAGTCCTTGAACATTTGTGAACCTAGTTATAAGCTACTTTTAAGGAATTACATAAATTCTCATTTATCCAACAAACAAACAAGCGATAATTACATAGCAAAAAAAAGAAAAAGAAAAAATGCCATAAGTATGCAAAGTTGTGCAAGATCATTGGTGAGTGCCGTTAATTTAAAGGAGTCCACTTCCATTGACAGTGAAGCTGGAAAGTCCTGCAATACTCCTTATGCGAGTTTTAATAGGCAAAAATTCTATCAAGTAGGGGGAATTTTCTCTAGTGGTGTCGTTCGCCTTTAAGAGTGCATATCGGGCTAGTTTGTCACTTTACTAATGTAGTAAAAGTCAAGTAAAGTTTTAATTTTTCCGATAAAATATCACATCAAAAGCACTTTAATTCAAACTCCCTACATTTTTTTCAAAAAAAAAAAAGTCAAAAAGCAACTATCTTCATCCACTAAAATACAAAAACAAAAACTCCACTTTTCCATATAAAAAGTCAAAAAAATTCCATAACAAACAACTAAAAATAAAATACTATTATAACCCACTTATCTATTATTCTTTCTTCAAAATTAACTTTATTTCACTTCACTCTATTAGTAAAGTTGCCAAAGTGGCGATCTCAATAGTAATAATGTCACCGATCCGAATGGATTGCATAGCACGTAGAGCACGATAAAACCATCACTCTTTTAAGAGCTTAGGGTAATACGTGGCAATTAAGATTCGAAACCACCCCCCTCCCCCTTCTTGTTTGCAGGTTTTCTGCTCGCACGTGCGACTCTTCGAATGACGCTTATCTCATCTGGGGAAAAACTAAACAAAAAGTCTACTTGTCCCGGGTGTCATGTCCCGGGACTTTGGTCATTTACCAAATAACCAAAATGCCCTACTCCTACGGAGTCAGGCCAGTCCCGGGACACGACACCCGGGACAAGTAGCATGACTCAAAACTAAAAGCATCATAGACAGCGTAGCAGGACGGGGACGAATATCCGTGGCTGATACGGTGCCGCATATATATACATGAACGCGGTTGACAAGTAATTATTGATGGCAAATAGATGGAAAAGTTGTTCCATCAGGTGCCCTGGAGAAGGATAGGTACCTGTACCTTCTTACTGTCTTCACTTTTCTTCTTGCACACTTGACACTGCAATTGGCGCGTGCAAGAGATCGAACCTCATTACCCACCCATCAGACAGCCTCACACACAATCAAGCCAGTCAAGGTAATCAGGTACACCAGACTTTATAACCACTACCTACAAATGGACAGGAGATTCCAACGTTCTACATGCACATGGGATTTATGTTGACTTTTCGTCCGGGCAAGAAGTAGGCCTACCTAATGAACGTTTTGATCATGGGAAAAGTGGGACCCACCTCTTTAACAGGTTTAATTGCCGACGGGGGCAGACCCACAAATTCTTTCATGGAGGGCTACTATGTAAAAATAAATTCTTGGAAGGGTCACTCATAGAAAAACTGCATGTAGTTTTCAAAATATATAGATTTCTTTTTTAAGGATTTTGTGGAGCATAAGTAAAAAAGTGACAGTTTCTTAAATCTAGACAGTTTTCAGAAAATTGGGGGAGGGGGAGGGCCGCGGGTTTAAGTCAATGGCTATGATTAATGAAGAGATGCATATCTTTTTTTATATATCTTTGGTATGATTAAGGCTTTTGACCAAACAAAACTAATTCTCTGAGTGGCACCTACGAAATCCATACAAACGTTATGTGGCACTTATTAAATCCATACAAATGTATTCTAGACGAATATAAGGGCGGTTATAAACACAAGACGTGAGAAACAAATCCATGTCTTATCCCGTCCCACCAACTCCCAAGAGACACTCTAGGTGACTAATTTTCTTATTTTTCTGCTAGTAGTTTTCAATTGGCTAGTTAATGGATAATAACATCTTGTTTGTTTTTATCATTGCTTAATAACATCTTATATTTCGTCTGGTTTGCTCATCAACATGTCACATGTCGGGTCGGCAATCATGGCCAGGAAGACTCGGACAGCTTGACGACTTTGTTGTATGTCGACGACTTTTGTCCAAATGGTCTAAAGTAAAAGCCGTTACAAAGTGGTTTTATTTGTTGTCGGTTTGGCGGTCACCGTTACGGTCGTTTGGTAGGAGGATTTTTAGTAAACCACACTTTATAATCTCGTTCTTGTTTATGCTTAAGAACACCCATCATTGACATTAAACTTTCAGTTGAAAAATCAGAAGGTTGGGCCACTGCATTCTTTTGATATTATGTATATTAAAAAGTAGGCTATTTGGAGCTTTATAGCATTAAAACTGCATCATATTGGATTTGATTGCAATGTCCAAGCAGCTGTTCACAAACCATAAAAAATTGTGTACGTATCAAATTCCCATATTATTCATCTCCGTAGTGGTATTGTAGTATACAAAACCCAAGGTATCCCGCAAGAGCAAGTGTTATATTTCTAGAAACGATTTTTTTTTTCTTTTTTTTTTTACTGTTGGAGCAATATTATCTCGAGGATGGAGTTTCTTATCAACAGAGTGCGTACATATTATCTCCCAATAATGGGGTCTCTAGATGGGTTGGGCGCCAAAAAAACGTGCCCGATAATTTGTCATTTTTACACTTAGAAATGGTTGATGTGGGTGTGTGGTGTTCATGAAGATGAGACACATGAGCTTTGTTTGACATGGGCCACGAGTGAAGAATTAACAAGATTTTTTTTTTCTTTTTGTTTGTTTCTTCTCATAAGCTTGATGTTGATAACCTGAATGTATAGCTTGGTATGCCCACATCAGATATTGGATAGATGGTTACACACTGAATCTGAATGCATTGAATAATTGTAAAATCAAAAGGTCTATTTGGACAAACTCGATGGACAGAATTTGGGACAAACTGTCCACATGGCGCAACGTGATTGGGCTCCCTCAAAAAGTTGAATACATTGTCCCAATCACATTGCGCCACGTGGACAGTTTGTCCCAAATTCTGTCAATGAGTTTGTCCATGTAGACAAACTGTTGTAAAATTGAAGTGAAAGTGTACATTCGCTGGTAGCACACATGAATGCCTAGACAACCTTTAAAGCTGTGGGCATGCATTATATATTAAAAAAATACAAAAGGTCTTTAAAAATGCATCCAAGTCTCTTCCTGTTGACTGAAATTTAGTCAACATTGGTCTTCTTATATTGGAATTTATGTACTATGGTCCCAGCTCCTAGGTTAGTTACTTTAAAAACAACAAACAAAAAACAAACAAAAGAAAATACGCTTACAACAACTTTGCATATTCACCAGGGGAGCAAAAGGCCATATCTAAGATAATTAGATCTTTGAATTTGAGAGATCTTCCGGATGAGAGTTATTCATAGTTATTCATTTCATACCGTTTCGGCTGAAATGGTCGAAGTCTTTTGTTTCAGTCAAGTGGCCGAAACGAAATTTCAGTTAAAACTTTTTTGTTTGAATTTCGGTCAATTTCAGCTGAAATTCAGAATTTCGGCCTATTTTGTCCAAAGTTTGGGATTTCAGCTGAAATGGTATTTTAAATAATTAATTCTTTTTACTTTTTTTTACACATATATACTTTATGTTTCTTATATTTTTCCAAAATGTAATTCCAAAAAACTTACTAGAATGGATAAAATCTATATTTATTATTTCTTTTTTTACATATATATGTATATATTTTATTTTTATATTTTCCCCGAAATGTGATTCCATAAAGTTTCACAAAATTCCGAATCGGCCTAAACTTTTCTTTTTGTAGGCCATAGCGAAATTGGGTCTGAAATGATATTGACAATTATGGAGTGATTCTTGGAACGCGTCACAATGAACGAAATCACGAGTCTTGCTTATGTGGAAGAACCCAAAGAATTCTTTGAAGTCATCCGGAAGAACTTGTAGAATTCTTTGAAACTAACAATATAAATTTATTAGCAGGGTTCAAATTTGAAATCCAAACGGCTCAAGAATATTATCCCACTAAGTAACATCTTTTAGACACATTGCACTCCAATTGAAACTGCCATTGGATTGATTACATCCAAAATATATGACTAAGATAGGTCGAGTTAAGCTTTTAATTTACACATGTTCAGCAAAAAAATAAATCAAGGTTCGATAATAATTTTGAGTAATTTAAGTTTTAGAGATAACCTCACTGAATGATTTATGATATTTGGCCCATTGAATTCTGTCCTATACTCTTCGTTATCCATAGGAAAAGTATTATCTTCAATGGAATGATTCCTAACCCTCAGATGGGAGGACCCCAAAATACGCCTAGTATCATAGGCATTATATAATGTTCATTTTTTAGTTGTTTCCCTAAAGTGTTCATCAGTCTTGTTTCAGCCATCCCTTTTGTAGGGCCACTACTAATCTTATTTAGTTTATTATTTAAACTTCAAAGATTTATGTCAACATTAGGCTGAAGACATACGCAAAAATAGGCCCACGTGTATAGAAGTTGGGGATCAAAAAATGTATTCTACTTTATAAACGCACCAACCTGATTATTCATTCCTCATGCCCTATTCATCCCCCCAAGCACATCCATTCCATTTGGGCGGCCAACTACCCATGTTTTCCCACCCTCTCATGTTTCTGTCCCACTGAAAAGAATGTCAATAATTACAAAAACTTAGATGGAAAGGTCTTGTTATGGATTAAGCGAAGTTGAAAAACAGCCCCATCAGATCATTCTAAACGACTATCTAATGCCGTTAAATTCTATGATCATTTTTATTATTGTGTATTATTTAAAAATTCAGTCCAATAATGAGTATATATTGCACGAGCGTAAGATTAGAGGTCAATGCCAATCTAAAAGAAGGTTGTAAGTTCGAAATGGGCTGGATTGATCATAGACGAACCTTGAAGAGAATAAACTGGAGAGGTAGAAAGGTAATGTCAATGGGAACCTTCAGCTGAGTTAGATTTCCTCGATCTAAAGCTTGCACGATTTTCTACAGATGGAGCCCACCGTCAACTCTTTTTATCCTGTCAAATGACGTGACGAAGTCGTGCATAGTCCATGCATCCAGCATATCCCATTTTTTCTTTTTTAGATCTGAACGAACGAACATGATTCACGTTGTCGATTATAATATAGTTGGAATAAGACTTTAATGATGAAAACAATCTTAACCATTCAATCTTTAATTTTTTTTTCCTCAATTTTTTTCTTATTAAATGTCTATATTGACATTTTTTCCATTTTGCATGAGTTATGTCCATAGTGGGCCACTCATACTAACAGTTCAAGAAACTGGGCCCCACATGTAATTAAGATGAGACTACTTTTTTCTTTTTTTTGAGCACTAAGATAAGATGATCTTGAGCAAATAGCAATACAACAACGTATGAATGAAAAAGTATATATCATTTTGCAATCCACCAATCACTTACATTTTTTGTGGAAGATGATGTTAAAGAGTATTGGGCCCCACCTTCGGGCCCACTCTGCACAAAAGCAAGAACCGATTAGTACAAAAATGGGAAAGGTTTATGTATCCTTTATATCTGGAATATGATTTGATTATGACCAGATATAGGCATTAAGTCACGTGATAAGTCACGTGACAAGTCACTAAAAAGAATTCAAAAAGAATAGGATGGTTTGGGGTTGGAACGACAGGTGGGCCATCAAGGCAATGGTGGGGACCCACCAATAACGGTAATGTGGGGTGTGGGTCGGAGGTAACGTTCATAAGAAGAAATCTTTTCCATTGGACCAGCGTATACGGTGGGGTGTAATTTTTTACAATTTTGATGAGACACATGAAGTTGTTGGGATTCTATTTTTATAAATCCATGTATCTGCAAGTGGGATTTAATTTGGAAACTCTTATTAGGTGGGCCATCCTCATTGATCCATATATTCCACACCCACCCATGGCTCTCGTTGATAGTTACTCTTAACATATTTTTATTTTTTACTTTTTGATCCATCCATGTTTACCTTTTTTGGTTGTTTCATTTTGCATAGTAAGCCTTTTTTTTTTTGTTAGAGAGATGCTCTCATCTTACTATGAAAGATAATGTGGGGGCCCTCACATCCATATTCAATGCCAACAACTTAAATGTGAGGGCTTCTCTCTGAGCGAATGGTCAGGACTACGGTTCCTCTCTCTTCCGGAGCTAGAGGTCTTAGACTCTTAGTATCGACCCCCCGTTCCGTCCTCTTTAGGAACCGAAGGTTGAGTCCACTTGTGCTACCACATAGGGGCCACAGGGGTTTTGCCCGACTTCTCTCTGTGCCCGGAGGAAATAGTCCATCCCAAAGGTTGGGAACCCTCCGTTAGAAAAAAAAAAAAAAAACTTAAATGTGAGGGCCCCAACCCCTATTTCTCATATAAGATTAGAGATATCTCTCATATGAGCATCTCCTTTCTTTTTATATATATGTATATATGGAGAATATTCAAGTGCATCCATCCCTCACCATTATGGTAAGGGACACCCCCTTCTTGGAAAGTTTCAAGTACAAAAGAGGGGTACAAAAGAGAAGTACACTTCTATTTTGCACTTGAAACTTCCCAAAAAGGGGGTGTCCCTCACCACAATGGTGAGGGATGGATGCACTTGATATATATATATAGGGAGGTGCTCTTGTGAGAGACACTCTCACCTTACTATGAAAGTTAAAGGTATGAGTCCTCACATTTAAGTTGTTGACATTGGATATGGATGTGAGGCCCCCACCTTATTTCCCATAGTAAGGTGAGAGATACTCTCACCTTACTATGAGAGATAAAGGTGGGGGCCCTCACATTTAAGTTGTTGACATTGGATATGGATGTGAGGGCCCCCACCTTATTTCTCATAGTAAGGTAAGATATGCTTTTATAGAAGCATATCTCATATATATATATATATATATATATATATATATATATATGGATCTTCAAGTGCATCCATCCCTCACCATTGGTGAGGGACACCCCTTTTGGGGAAGTTTCAAGTACAAAAGGTCTTTTGTACTTGAAACTTCCCCAAAATGGGTGTCCCTCACAAAAAATGGTGAGGAATGGATGCACTTGAATATTATCTAATATTATCTATATATATATATATATATATAGTTTTTGTAGAGGAAACTTATGATAAGGATGTTAGATGAGTAGTTTGCAACTTGTTAGTGAATAGATTTATTGCAGCAATCAATGAAGTAGTAGCTACCTGAAGTCAAAATTTTCAACTTTCATTTTTCAAAGGAAAGATCATTAAGGGTTCATTTGTTAGCTTGTGTTAAATGTGTTTGAATGCATGTGTTATTCATTAATTCCTTTGAATTCAAGTTACATTGAGGTGCAATGAAAGAATGAAAAAGAGGCGTGGCCAGAATGAAACATAAACGGAACCTTACTTCCATATAATTTGATTTATTAAAGTGATAGACAAAGAAGTGCAATCTATTTCATGATTTGACTTAAAAGATTAGTAGGAGTGGAAGAGTAAAACTCATGTGTCCAACCATGGCATAGTTGATACAATGCTTTGATGAAGATGATAGAGTCTATTAAAAGGAAAGACTATTTGATAGTCATCTTTTAGATATTTACGTATACTTCTTCAATGTTTTCTTCTTTAATAACAGTATCTGGTGGTAACAAACATGACCTTACATCTCTTTTCCACCAAAGCATACATTTGGGTTTTCTTTCAAAAATCAGGGATTTTATACAAATAACAAGCACATGGGAGATTATCCCATATTTATGGCAACTATATACGCAGGGATGCAAAAGGGTTTGATCCGGAGTAGAACCATGGTGGACTCGGACCCTTATCCACTTTCATAGATTAGCACCGGATTTGACAGGTAACCCATGTGTTGTATATGGATCCGACTCCAATTGAAAAATAAAATCAAATATTTTATCCCTATGAGTATGAAATCTAACAAAGAACCATAAAAAATACATTTTTTTATTTATATCATTTATATATTTTTACTAGTGAACCCCATCTAATATAAATATATCCCTTGGTGCTTAGCCACATGCTCAATAGTCACATACTCACATTAAACACAATATGTGGTGTGTTCACACGTGCTAAATGGCCGGAGTATCACGTGCGGCATCAAATGCGGGAGCCGTTGGGATCTGGTACGACAGCAATGATGACCAAGGTGAGTGGGAGTGGTTACGGTCCCCATTCCTATCCCTATTGTTTCATATCATATGGATGGATGGATGGATTATTACTCGAAACTTTGAAAATTCTCGTTTCATGCACAGAGAGAAAGTCCTTTTTCTTTACCCTTTGGCCATTGTCTATTCATTTCTTCTCCAGTTCGGACTTACCTTTCAGAGTCAACTAACTGAATCATTGCCCCCATTACCTAACTTATTCCATCTAAATTACTGTTATAATTGCGGATCTTCCTGTCATTAATTAGGGTTGTGATTTGTAACAAAACCATCCATTCATGACTCTTCCTCCTCTCCTTTTTCTTCTGTTTATTGAAATATTGTACTGTGCTTTTAGATTAATAAATGGGGGAAGACTATTGTGTTTGTCGCCCCCACATTGGCCCCATTAGCATAGCTTTGTGGGAATTTTTCCCCTTGACATTCCTCCGTTTGGATGTCTGAAATGTCATGATCATCGCCATGAGTTAAGGGTTCACTCGGCTCCATACCTTTTTGACGGATAGATTGAAATTTTACAAGCCAACGTTTTCATAGGTGAGAATTTTGCCTCTTGAACCAATGCCATGAGACAAATCACTTTTTTTTTTGTCAATTTCTAATCATTAGAAATGCTCGAGGGATTTCGTAACCTTTAGACTTTATGGGGAATAAGCAAAATTATTATAAAATAAATAATATATATAGATATAGTGGCCCCACTCAACCTAAGGTTTAGGATGGTCGAACAAACTTAAATTTTGCATATAGGTGACTCTCTTCGTCTAGAACTTTCGATCCCCCACAAGTCACAACCACCATAGATTGATTGAGCCTATTGGGCCCCAAAGGCCAGCCGCACCTGCCAGAACACCTGATGTCCAACCTCACAAAAAGCTGTGGCATTAGGTTAAGATCCTTTTCATCTTGGACACACATTATCTAAGAGTTAGACAGTCATCTTTTTTGCACTATGTGAATGGACTATGGCAACACTAAGCCGAGTAGAAGTAGGCCCCTTGAAAAGTCCCATGTTTTGTGAATACCGCACTAGTGTGTGACAGTCATCTAAGTTTGGCCTTTATCGCAGACATGATGCATGCTCTCCAACAGCAACCATATCTGTGATCTGGCTGGTTAAGAAACTTGTGGTCATTCCAAACCCCAAACCCTATGCCTGAAATTTCCCTGGTGGAAGACTAATACACGAGTATAACATTTTAATCAATAGCACCATGTGGTATTGTGGTGTATATTATTACAACTCCCTTTTGTATAATGATTGTAAGTGCGACAAAACGAGGATGGCTTCCATTGGTCCTGCGCCATTAATTTCTAATTAAAACGATCCGATTTTGACTTTATGCCAAACTTTATTAGTCATCAAATGCATAGTTTTGAATACATTAATCGATGTGAAGGTCCCACTTTGGAGCCTTTTGTCAAGGGCATCAGCCAAGGGCCCAAATGACAGCAAGATGAGCTGCGTAAGTATCAAAGCAAACAGATGAACAAACACTAGCTACCTCAGTTTCAATCATGATTATGGACCATTCAACATGTGGCATTTAATCATCCATTTGAAGGGTAGCCTGTTTATCATGATGAAGAGATAAATGTCCATATCATCAAGTTTTAATTTGTTGCTTGAACTGCCTGTTTTGTCCACTCAACATTAATTGGCCGACCTGTTAGTAACCTTCAACCAAACGTTTTGGTGAATCTGAAAAATGTAGGGATGTAAATGGGTCCCCAGTTTTTCGATTACCCGAAAGTTTTGGCCAGTTTAAAATTAGGTCTGGGTCCTTATTTAAGCCTTGATAAGTAAGTGGGTCCAGATCCGCTTCCACCTTGATTCGGATCCGTGGACCCGAGACCTGACATATTACATCAATTTTCGAAAACATCTCCTAAAAATCATGTTTTTTTTTTTTAATATCATTCTCTACCTAGACCCAGACCTAGATCCAGACCCGTCCCTTATATGGCTCTGGTTCCAGAGCCAAGAAACCGATTCCGAAACAGTTCCGATTCTGGGTCCGGATCCGGATCCGGTTTCACCTTTTTCTTAACGGTTCCGGTTCCACTATGGACCTGAACTCGAACCGTCTCGTTTACAACCCTAGAAAAATAACCAGCCAAATGGTTTGGAATATTTGTAATTAAAAGGGCCCCCCTTTCAATTTAAAGTAAAGTTTGAAAAGTGACATCAATCAGAAGATCTAAGCTACCTTCATTAAAAGCGGAATAATCTATCATTTTCAAGAGCTAAATAGTGTCTCACCATTGGGAACCAGATGCGGTCAATCCCGCCTCAAATACTTAACCATGTACTTGTGTTTCCCACATGAACAATCCAGTGTTAGGTCCAGTGCCAGTTCACAAGAGATGAGGCTGATTAATTAGATTGGGTTCTTACATGGTAGACCCACACCCACTCTGTAGATTTTGAGCCAAACCTGATGGTGGAACGGCTGAAAGCCCCAAATTTACTCCCATCAACGAAGAAATTAAGAAACACCCTAAGAGCACATGTTTGCTATTCCAATGTGTTTTTTTTTGGTCAGTGTTTTTGTACAAATGTTTTCCATTGAAAAATGATTTCTACAAACAACCAAAAAGCCAGGTTGTTTGGAGTGAATCCTTATAGAAAATTAACTGGAAAAAGGAAGTACTTTTTACAGATCCTAATAAAATGAAAACTCTCAAACATGTGTTGACAAATTAGTGTTTTTCTTCAGAAGATCGGTGAAAAAACCACAAGATCATCCTCAAACCGCAGCGAAGCTGGTAAGGGAGGTGAGTGCGTGAGTTGGAGTACCCATAGTAGCAGCAAATAGAAAATAAAGTTAGGGACATGAGTACGTTGGTGGGAATGAGTGATTTTGATTTCCCCTATACATAAAAAGAAATTCAACCCCTTGCGAAAGCATGTCCACAGTGGTCAGACACTATCATATAAACCATTCCCGACCCAAAGACAGTTTTCTGCAGGGACAATAGGGCACGTTGGGATGTCAATTGTTCAAAAAGGGAAGGCAGCTCTCTCGTCACCTAAATCAACAGCAGATACGTTGTGTTTCCGACTTTCAGGTCAAGGAAAATAAGGAATAACATCAATCCAAACAAAATGAGGAAAACTGATGCCTAAATTCCACTTTATCAGACTGATGAATAAGAGTATAATTTACCGGCACTGTAGCTCTTTTGGAAAAGAAATGGGAATAAAACCCAGGTTCCCAAATTCCTTGATTCCAATTTCCAACCCACTAAACTTCTACATTAAAAAAGAAGAATACCAATTACAATGGCCAACACAAAACCCAGCCAGAGGAAATGAGAAATGGCCTAGAACCTGTCGGGAACATGCACACAACAGTGGCATTTGTACGCGAGGAAACCATTTGCCACAACCTGCTTGGCGCTTGCCCATGATTGGTCCCTCATTTGGCGAAAACTGAAGACCACTCTCTCTCTCTCTCACACACATTGGACAACCAGAAATACCACTAAACGCATTGGATTCATCACCCCCTTCAAACGGTGAAATCACCAGAAAAAGTTTGCCATGGGTTTTTTCCAAGCCAGTAAATTTCTCTTTAAACCTCTCAGACTTGGTAGGGAAACCCTGCAGTCCACTTTACCAACATCCAAAGGCCACCTATGATAATGTGTTTAGCTCAAAATCACCATCCAGAGATTATTGTTCCCGCCCTGTAACCTAATCAGCTATAAAGATCAGAGTCCACAGTGCATCATCACCTGCAATGGTTTTTAAGCATGTAGACGAAGTAAAAATCTACCTAATTACAAAATATGACACTTCAATAATCACACAGAATACAGGCTTTTATTAGTTCAGTAATATTAACTATAGCCATTTTCTATCTGCCTGTTTTTACAGCTCATCTGCAAATAAGAACTAAAATGAGAAGTGAAAATATAGTGGTGGATACGATCACCACTAGTTGTGATGGTGAAGCAAATCTCGTGAAACATAGTCACTTGCTCATGAAACAACTAATATATGATCTATGAACTGCAAATAATTAAAATTCTACAAAATCATGTGATGCCATAGATGTTGCATGGCTTCCTTACTACTACACTTATGGCTGCAAAGGAGGTATATCAGATACCTGGTATAAATACCAAAACTAGCAAGAATCCCATGAAGCACTGCAAATAATTAAAATTATACAAAATCATATTATGCCATAGATGTTGCATGGCTTCCTCGCTACTACGCTTCTGGCTGCAAAGGAGGTATATCAGATACCTGGTATAAATACCAAAACTGGCAAGAATCCCATGAAGCATCCAAAAACCACAATTCAATGGAACGGGTTGCCATTGTGAGTTGCTATCAGATAAATTAGATATAACTCATGAAGGATGCAAGTTAGGAGCCACCCACAGCTTCACTTTCTTGTCAACACTAGCAGTGGCTAGAACTGTTGCAAGTTTGCCTCCTGTAGAAAAGATAAAAAGGCAGCTAGATCAGATGCCTTAGGAAAAGGAAAGAGCAAAGCATGTTTTGTGAATGAATCTATTATCTCTTAAATCAAGTCATGGATCCAGACTAGAGAATCCATTGCAAAGTGGATATCCACCAAAAATATGAACGAAAAGGATGGCTGCCCAGGCCACAAACTAAACAATGACATGTCATACCTAATTCATTCTCAATTAATTAGTGGCGTGGATCATGCAGATTCAACCAGCCTAGTGAACCATGCAATTTAAAGTTCAGTAGAGGCAGGCAAAACCGAGAAACACGGAGTCAAGCATGGATCCATAGATCCAGCAAACAGCATTTTAAGAGACACCCAAACAGACTAAAACATGGCAGAGTTGGAACCACGTGGCAACCACATGACTCCCATCTCTATGACGCCTGAGAGAGAGAGAGAGAGAGAGAGAGAGAGAGAGAGAGAGATTTCATATCTCAGTCCAGTGACACTTTTCTATAGCAGTTGCACATCTACTACATGGGGGCTTTTTACACCTGCTAGATGCACTTGTGCAGGTGCAGGATTTTCCAACCCCCTCCGTTCAAGCAAAGACACCCACTTTGAATTAAAGGCGGGGACCAAAAATCCTACACAGCAGCAATGCAGGACTCCCGCCACGGAAGAAACCCCCTTCTACATAACGGAAACATTATGCTTACCCATTGGAATGGTCCTAGGTGCCCATGTAATGGCAGTGATGTCACCTGCAAGAGGAACAAAGTTACTACTGAATGCAGAACAGTATTACATTAAAGAATGTAAATGATTATACAGAAAAGAACATGTTGGTAAGTGGGTAATAGGAAACAGAATACACCATTGCAACCAAACCATGCAGCACACTTCAAGCATACTTGTTCAAGTCAAGAAGCTTCAAGTAAGATTGGGTATGTCTCCATGGGTGCAAGTTAGACAAAAACAAAAGGCAGTATAACATGTCTAAATTCATAAGTAATTCTATTGTGTCCTAGATTATGATAATGAGAGAAATTGGAGGCAAGAAGCAAGATGCCTAATGATCATTAAGTTGTCAGTTGTTAATTTCATTTTGGACTCCGTTTCAGTTTGACTCTAAACTAAAGTGTTTCGGCCATTTCAATGTTTCAGAGTTCCATTTTGGAGTTGATTTTTTTTTTTTAAATAAATAAATTTAGAAAATAAGAAAAGTATTAAAAGTCCTCAGTTGTAGCGCAGCTGATTAAGGGGATAGTTGTGTGAGTGAGAGTGCTTGAGTTCAAATTCCCTATGTAGCAAAATAAATAAATAAATAAAATATTAAAAATTAAAAATAGCAATAAATATAAAATTATTTAATTAATTTTACTTGTAATACGCTATATGTTTGGGCTTTGACAAAATTTTACATTGGCTGTCAATCTACCCAATGAAACCCTCCTTTATCCGGGCTTTAGAACAAAATTAAAAACTCACAAAACTTTAAAAAGGGGTGCAGCATAAGGACGTCCCAAGAGGTCACCTATCCTAGTACTCCTCTCGCCCAAGTATGCTTAAGTGTGGAGTTCTAATCGGATCCGGTGCATTAGCGTTGGTAGGATTGGACCAAGTACGGGGCATATGAAATAGGAGAAATTAGGTGGATTTGGTTAACTAGACTCTTCAATAAGTTATTAATGACGGGAAATGCTGGATGAATAAAAAAGAAGTGGTGTAGTACATATATGCAAGAACAAAGGAGAGATACAAAGTTGTACCAACTATCATGGGATTAAACTTATGAGTCACATTATGAAACTATGGGAGAGAATTATGGAGTAAAGAGTTGGACAAAAGACCAAGATATCTGAAAATCAATTTTCATGTCAAGGAAGTCAACTCTGGAAGTTATATTTTCACTTAGGCAATTAATGGAAAAATACCAAAAGAAGAAAAATCTTCATAAGATCTTCAACAATCTAGAGAAAGCCTACAACAAAGTACCTAGAGATTTAATTTGGTGGGCTTTAGATAAAAGAAGTATCACAAGAGGTTATATTGAAATCATTAAAGACATGTATGACAGTATGAGGGAGCGGTAACCAGTGTGAGAACTACCTATAGAGGGACATGTAAGTTCATAGTGACCATGTTTTTGCATCCAGGATAAGCCTTGAGCACTTATCTCTTTACACTGATTATGGACAGGTTAATTGCTCATATACAAGAGAAGGTACCTTGGTGTATGTTGTGTGCATATGAAATAGTATCGGAGGATGAACCGAGAGAGATGATGTGAATAAGAAAATTTAGTGATGGCGGGAGATTTTAAAATCCAAGGGCTTTAAAATAAGTCGTCCAAAGACATAATTTATGGATTGCAACTTTAGTGGGAATGCGAAGGTAGGTGGAACTACTATGAGAATCAAAGCTTAAGAGATTCATTCTAATAACTTTGATTGATAATTAGTAAGGAAGGGGCAAATGTGAAACATAGGAAAAGATTAGGATGGTTAAAGTGGAAGCTTGCTTCTAGAGTGCTTTATGATCAAAACATACCAACCTATGATGCACAGATACTTTGAAATGGGCAAAATATCATGTCATATCATATCCGATACTTTATTTTTTATATATAAAATCCGTACCCCTGGCTCCCTGCCATGTCTATGATAGTGTCCTTGTCGTATCTGGGCATCATAAATACCAACAAGATTGAAGGAAAAATCTTACAGGACGGCAACTAAACCAACTATGACCTATGAAGCATAATATTGTCCAACCAAGAAGTAGCACATGCACAAAATGAGTATAGCATAGATGAGAATATTGAGGTAGATGTGTGGTAAAAATAGGAAAATAGAATAAGAAATGAGCGCTTTATGTAGCACTTCGGGGTAGCATCAATAGATGAAAAAATAAGAGAAACTCGTTTGAGATGGCTTGGACATGTCCAAAGTAAGCCGGCAATAACACCGATGAGGAGAAATTATTCTATGCAGGTTGATGGCCCACCAAGGGGAAGGTATAGGCCAAAGAAGACATGGAAATAATAATAATAAATCTGAAGAAGTGCCAACATATTCAATGATTTGGCTCAAAATAGATCGGAATGGAGAAAAAGAACTAGTGTGGCTGACCCCAACATAGTTAGGAGAAATAAATAAATACCCAAATGAAGTAGCAAAACAAATAAACAGCCAAATGAAGGGAAAGCTTCTTCTGTACAACCCTAAAATAAGGGTGTAAATGTGTCCCCGATTCTCCGATTACCCGAAAGTTTCGACCCGTTAAAAACCGGGTTTGGATCCTTATTTAGGCCACTATAAGTAAATGGGTCAGGGTCCGGGTCCTTTTTGGACCTATGACCTATATGGGTCGGGTCCACCTTGGTTCTGACCCATGGACCTGAGACCTGACATATTACCTCAATTTTCGAGAATCAATCCTAAAAACTAGGTTTTTTCCATATCATCCTCGATCTAGATCCGGACCCATCCCATATATGGAACCAATTCCAGTCCCATCTTCTCATTAACAGTTCCAGTTCCGATTACATCTTCTCATCAACGAAACCAGAACCGACCCATTTACATCCCTACATAAAATAGCTTAAACTTTTTAATGGAAAAGACCCAAAACCATCCATTCTCAGCCTTAATAGAGGGTATTTTGGTCAAAAACCAACTAAAAAAAGAAAAAGATTACAAAAGGAAAAAAGGTTGTCAAATTTTGGCCAAAACATAGGAATTTCAGTCCGTTTGGCCCAACTCTCCGAATGGGGATATAAATTGGGCATTTCAGATAAACAAGACCAAAATGAAGGGTTTCGGCTAGTTCGGCCAAAACAAACTGAATTTGACAACTAGGCTAATGATGGAGCAAATTTTCTTGCCAAATCTTGGGCTCAGAGAACGTAAAACCATGTGACCTCAATCTTTTCAACGCCTTAATTAGGGTTCTAGTTTATCATCAGCCCAATGCCTCCACCTAGATGGAAATCTGTGTATGACAATCAGCTGTGACTTGGGAGGCAATGGCGACACATTACACATTTAGATCATAATGCAACAAATGTCCTTGCCAAATCTGGGGGATTATAGACCGCAATGCTACATGGTCTTTCATTACTTCTCTTGGCAAAATAAATTGCTCAAAAAAATAAAAACAAGAAAAAAGTGTAAAGCACAAGCAGCCTGAGCATGGATCTAGGTCATATCACAAAGCAGCTTACCATGTATAAAAGCAAAGTTGACTCAAACATACAAAACAAGCAGATCAGAACCTAAATTCAAGTTGATGTCATGTCACACGACTTCTGTGATCCACAGGGTCAATAGAATGAGAAGCTCATCATTTAACAATTGAAAAGAAAAGACACACACACAAAAATAAAATAATAAAAAGAAAGAAAGAAAGAAAATCACTTAAATAAAGTGGTTATCAGCTTGAGCATTTTGGAAGCAGTTTTATTTTCCTACTGTGAATGCATGCAAGTTTCAATGTTTCCATTGCTCCAGTATTCCATTTTTTTTATGCAACAGGCCGTATTTTTTTAATTAAAAAACACAAAGTACATATTTCCCTAATGAGTGTTTCCACGCCAAATAAAATGTAGCCCTTTCACTAAAATTGCTCTTAATATTTACTAAAAAATCATCATCAATTCTTGATGATGCTAGATAGATAGAGTGCTAACTACTGCCTCCAAATAAAAGTAGAACCAGCATATAACAAGTTTCCATAACTGGATGTTTGCCTAATGTCAATCCTATACCTATCAGGTAGAGGGATATTCCAAAGTCGAACAGTCAAACAACATAACAAGAAGATCTGCCAAGGAAACTTCCTAATATTCACTCAAGCTCAAACGAACTCTTACACTTCTACTCAAATTCAAATCAACTCCTCCTTTAAGTCCTCTGTTATAAAAGGACACTTCAAAACTTGAAACAATCTAGTCTAAGATCTGCCAAATTGACAAGTGCTAAAATGGGACGGCATTGACAATTGTGGGAAGCAGACTGCAACTAGGGGCCATGGGTAGGGATCCAGGTAATATAATTAGCGCCAGTTCCTTTAGTTCCAAACCAAACCAAGCCTTTTCCCACTGGTGGGGTCGGCTATATGGATTTGACGACGCCAATCAAATCTGTTTAGGGCCATGTCCTCCGTTAGATCCATATAGGTAAGGTCATGTTTAATAGTTTCTTTCCAACTTCTCTTGTGTCTCCCTCTCTCTCTCCTACTCCTTGCAATCTCCATGCTTTCACATCTTTTAACAGGTGCCTCCGTTGGACGCCTTCTAACATGGCCAAACCATCTTAGTCGATTTTCTCTCATTTTATCTCCAATCGGTGCTATTCCTACTTTGCCCCTAATCTCCTCATTCCTAATCCTATCTCTCCTTGTGATCCCGCACATCCATCTAAGCATTCTCATCTCCGCAACTTCCATCTTCTTAACATGATTATGCTTTACTGCCCAACACTCTGATCCGTATAACAATGCTGGTCTTACCGTCACCTTATAATACTTTCCTTTAACCTTGAGGGGGACTTTCCGATCACACAAGACCCCCGAAGCACTCCTCCATTTGGTCCACCCGGCCTGAATCCTGTGACTTACATCAGTATCAATCCCTCCATCCTGTTGCACCATCGATCCAAGGTACCTAAAATTTTCTTTCTCTACAATCTTTTGTGTGCCCAAACTTACTTCTATGTTACCAAGTGTCCTACTTTGGCTAAACAGGCATTCCATATATTCCGTCTTGCATCGACTTAGCCTAAACCCTTTTGTCTCTAACGTTTTCCGCTACACTTCTAGCCTAGCATTCACTCCTTCTCTCATCTCATCTACTAAAACAATGTCATCTGCAAATAGCATACACCACGGCACCTCATCCTGAATATGTCTTGTAATCTCATCAATAACTAGTGCAAATAAGTACGGGCTTAACGCTGAGCCTTGGTGTAGACCAATCGTGATAGGAAACTCCTTAGTCTCTCCGCCAGTCGTCCTTATAGAAGTCACGGCTCTATCATACATATCCTTTATCGCCTCAATATATGCGACACACACTCTTTTCTTTTCCAGTACTCCCCATAGAATCTCCCTAGGAACCCGGTCATAGGCCTTCTCCAAGTCAATGAACACCATATGTAAATCTCTTTGACCTTCTCTATACTGTTCCATTAACCTCCTCGGGAGAAAGATAGCCTCCATGGTTGATCTCCCAGGCATGAAACCAAACTGATTCTCTTAGACGTTTGCTGTTCTACTTAGTCTTCTCTCAATAACTCTCTCCCATAATTTCATCGTATGGCTCATCAATTTAATCCCGCGGTAGTTGGCACAGTTCTGAATATCACCTTTGTTCTTGTATATGGGTATAAGAATACCTTTCCTCCATGCATCAGGCATCTTCTTGCTCTTTAGCACTACATTAAAAAGTTTTGTCAACCAACTTATTCCATTCTCCCCCAAGCACCTCCAGACCTCAATAGGGATACCATCTGGCCCAACCGCTTTCTCATTCTTTATCCTTTTCAATACTTCTATAACTTCTTCCCTACTGATTCTCCTATAGAACATATGATTCAGTTCCTTTAGTTCCAAAAGTGGGTAAAATCCCAGATCCAAGATCAACAGGGAGCAGGATACATATTCTCTAGTCACATCATAATAACATCAATTCTAGCCTGATTCATATTTACAGCATGCATAAACCTAGACAGTAGACCAGCTTCAACTGACAAGAAATCTTTTAACGTTATTTCAACTGAAAGATATCAACATTCCATAAATAGGATTTTCTTAATTAGACAACTTTATATAAAAATCTTTCTTCACAAATAATGAGAATGGGTTAGTGAGCAAAAAAAAAAAAGTAGGAAAAATGTGAGAATTCCTCCTACCATCATGCGCTTTTTCGGCTGTATCCAAAACATTTCCAGTTTCAGCACATAACCACTGCAATGTTGTATTGTGGGTTGTTGCCAATATCTTTCCATCAGGTGAAAGGCTAAGACGGTCATAATGTAAAACATTGCCATTCACATCATGAAGAGGAATTGGGAACACCTTCAAAGTCTTCGGGTCCTCATCCAGATGATATCGAACTATAAAAAAATCAAAATATAAAGATATAAAATAAATCAGTTATAAACAAGAATAAGAAAAGGCATTCATTCCAACATAGGAGTTTTAAGGTAAGAAATGAATTTTAAAGTAATGTAAAAACAAAATAATAAAATTTACAGCTGCAGATACAAAGAACATGTAAAAACTAAATAGCATGAATATTTATAACCAGAATACAGCGGTCAGCAAAACATGGTATGAGGCATGCCAAATTACCTCTGCTCCCAAAGAACCAGAAAAGAATATTAAACAACAAATAGTTCAATCATTTCAAATACTCATGTAGGGCCTCGGACTTGAAGAAAATAGAAGACCACCACAAACACGCATGTTAAGAAAAAACATGTGGAAAGGATGCATGTTACCATTAATAGAAGGTGACACAAATGAATTCATCACCACGTGATAACTAAGAGAATCAAGGGTAGAAAGGCATGTAGTAGTAATTGTAAGTACAGAAATCAGATTTGAGCTGGTACCGCACTGCAACCATGTCACGGTCTAATATATGGCAAAGGTTTGCCCACAAGCCAATGAAAAGGTTTCCTTTCAGTACTTGCATGTTATTTGGCCAACTCAATAACCCTATGATGGGCATGATTGAAAATTATCTTTTGGGGTGACAAATTGACCAACGACTGTCTATGCATACTGTATGACAAATGCAGCAAAACATGGCACTGACCTAGGTATGAGATCAAGGTTGCACACAGCACAGCAGCACATAACGATAGAAATGTATTAAAGAGGTAGACATGATCTCATACTCTCTGACAGAGGAGACAAGAAAGCCTGACACTTCCATACCAGCATACCCTGTACCAGAGTACCCGACACCCATAATCTTAACTCTGTCCATTGCGCAGGAGAACAGCTGATGCAGGGAAGGCTCATACCCAAACTGATGCAACCCATGGACCCAATGGGACACAGGGTCACAACCCAATTGGACCTGACATCTATGAGAGTAGTAGTACATGGACCATTTTTCTAAGCCCAGTGAAGATAAAGATCTGAATGGGAGTCATCTTTTTATTAATTCCCAGTTAATTGCATGTTAAAATATGCAGGATCAACGTGGTAGTAGTAGATTTTTTTTTTCTTGTAAATTTCAGAAAGCAGATAAAATATAAAAAAAATTCCCCTTAGGAAGAGAAGATCTAAAGAGGCTCTCGAAGAGGGAAACAGGGGCTGGTGGTCGCCCATCACATTCCCTCGTGTATGTGAGCGTGTACCTTTTCTTTTCTCCCCAATGCTATGTTTGATGCATTACAAATTTTCTGATGATTGTTGTGAAAAATGCACATTGATCTTGGGTGCAAAAACCAGATTCAATCAAGCCACAGCATGGGATCCATTCCAGAGGATTAAATCCTGATATCCTCCTGCATCACAAGTGGTATAGGACTTGCAGGTTATAGGCCATACCCCAACGGGATTGATAGTGCAGACAAGGCCCACAGCCGAATTGAGTTGGTCAATAGAACCAACGGGCCACAAGCTCAAGGTCGACAGCCCAATTGGCCCTCACATCTACAAGAGGCCCAAAGGGTAATCTTGGACCCTTTCTAAGCCTAGTTTGGATGCAGATAAGGGCATATCCACATATATGGTTATGGAGGGCAGTTCCCCTCGCCCCATGGTCGGACTTAGGTCCACCTCCAAAACTCGCATGAAAATCTTGGGTCCTCCTTCAAAACCCACATGAAAATTCTGGGTTCACCCCCAAAATCCACATGGAACATTTTTGAAAAAAAAAAACATGAAAATCCTGGGTCCACCACTGGGTGTGGAGCTGAGTGAGAGCACTGTTGTCATTAATTGCCAACAAATTGCATGTTGTGACCCACATGGTGGTAGTAGTAGATTTATTTCTTCTAAATTTTAGGAATTAGTGAATAAGCAAAATGTATTATTGAATAAGTTTTAAAAAGTAGATGAGATAGATGAAAATTCCTTCAATATGAAAGGATAGTAGATAAGATAGATGAAAATTCCTTCAGTATGAAAGGATAGTAGATAAGATAGATGAAAATGCCTTCAATATGAAAGGATAGGAGATAAGATAGATGAAAATGCCTTCAATATGAAAGGATCTAAAGAGGCATCCCAAGGAGAGAAACTACAGCTTGTTACCCACCCCATTGGCCCACTTCCTTTATATGTACAAGTGTATTTTTATCTTTCTTTCCCCGGGCCTTAAATGATTTATTAAAGTTTTCTTCTCCTTTGTGATGACAACGGTGAATGGCAAGTTGTTATCGGCTTGGGCAATAATACCCAGACTTAACCAAGCCTCATCTTGGGATTCATTCCCTTAGATCCAAATCAAGTTATCCTCCCCCATCATAAGTGGGATCAAGCTAGGGTTCGAATCTTAGGATCTGCGGATTATGGGCCCACACCCGAAGTGGATTCAATAGTGCAGTCTAGCCCATACAATGGCCACAGACCCTCCTCCCTCTTACCATACTCTGGGGCCTTGGGCATAGATCTGACTGAGTGACTGGGCCAACTGTTGTTATTAACTCCCAATTTATCACATGTTAAATGCATGCAGGTTAAGGCTGTCATCAGACCGAATCCGGGCTACCAGGGACAATAAAAGCTGAAGGGCCCGAGTACGACATGAGCATAGATCCCAGTTCCAAGCCCGCCCATTTAAGGCTCCTGCCCAATTAAGGTATAAGTACAAATTAGGCCCAGTAAGAGGCCAAAGCCCATTGAAGGCCCACATAAGACCGACTGCAATGAGTGCCAATTCACAGAAGGGGGCAGGGGACAGAGAATTTGAGTGCCTTGGATTGATCACAGGAATGCTCTAATAAACATTGCTAAGTGGTTCTCAGCTAGATGGCTTTCATTTACAAATTTTGTATTCATAAATGAAAACCAAATTCTTCAAATAAAATCTTGTAAGCTCAGCAATTTGTGAAAAAATATATATATAAAAAAGATCCAATCTATAAATCTATAGGTCACAGTTTTTTGGCCCCAATCATTAACATTCTTAGATTAATGGTAATCATCAATACACTTAGTTCTTTTAAATTTTAATGGATTTTTGAGAGAGGGAAAGAGATCGGGAAAGGGAATTTTTTGAGTTGGGGAAAGGGATGTGGGGGCTATGCATTATTTTAAGTGGGGGCTGGGCCAGACTTCTCTTAGGGCCCTAATGGGTTCTGTAAAATTTTGAGGGGGCCAGCTTAATACATGTAGGTCCGCCCCTGCCCACCACACACTTGAGCTTACCTTATCCTAAGCCTGAGCTTAGGAGAGCTGATATAAATACTCGAAAAGAATACCCAGAATCTAACAAAAAATAAGACAGCTTGGTAGAATACTCTTGGGACATGTTAGGCATATTTGCACAAATATGGATTTGGGACGTTCTACATTGAACATGTGAATGGAGAACAGATATGCCGCTGGGAAAGATCAGGGTCATCCATCGGTTAGCATGAACATGCTTAAGCTTGAAAATCAGGCGTCCGCTTATCAGGTGCACCATTATTGGTCACCTTATTTATATCAGTGTCCATTTTTCTAATGCATTGTGGTCCACGGGGTGGTGGATCACCCTTTGTTGGCCCAATCTGCTCAATGTAGGCACCAGAAGATGATGACCCAGATCACACAATGTTCCCCATGTTGGCATTTGTTGCAAATAACATCTTCTGTATTGGATTTCGCATAAATATCAACTGTTATGCGCTGCATTCTTCTATATCAAATAAATAAAAACTATAGAAGCAGTAACAACATCAATGAAAAAAGGGATATTTATTTTAAAAAATCAAAGTGGCAAGCTAGCAATACATGATGTCAATCATACCATTGATATTCCATATTCGTATTGACCCATCCTTTGATGCTGTAATGATCTGGTCCGAATTTGGCGTAAAACACAACCAAGTTACTGCACTCTAAGCATTAATAAGAGAGATTCAAATTATTATTCCAACATGGACTTTTAGTTAACTATAAAAATTCATAAAAGAAAAATAATTAATTAATATATGCGCACACATTAGGAAAAAAAAGGACACACAAGAGGTACAACATACTGCTCAAACTGTAGGAGTCCATGGGAAATTCGTAGTGGGCGTAATAGAATATTTGCTTACACTATCTTTCACATTTCAAACTTATTTTACCACAATGCAACTGCATCTATATTCATGGACTGGTTGAATAAAAAAGGACACAGACAACTTGGTCAAAATAAGTATTTCAATTCAATTTAATCGATTAAAAAGAGAGTTTTTGTTTCCTTTTCCCATTCAATCAGTGAGGATGAAGAAGATCTGAGTTGCATGGACTAATGGTACCAAAATATGACCACAAAAATGTACATAATCAGCTTAATGAAGGCCTTTAAAATGATGATCTCCGAATGAAGACCGTATATAGATTATTACTTGAGGAGTGATCTTACATTGTTTAATTATGATGCTCAAAGTAACATGGTGAGATGCTAACCATAAACAATAAAATTGATATTAGAAATCTAGGATGTAGTCATATAATATCACCATTGATTAGTGAAGTACTCATTATTGTCCCTTCCACATGATTTTATGAAAAATGGGCAGATAGATGCCCTAATTCTCTATGTAGATTGATGGCCCCTCAAGGATAAGGGGTAAGTCAAACAGGAGTACAGGACAGAGATGGGTAGTAAGTAAGATATGAAGAAGTGAAACCTATCCAATTATTTTTTTCCTAGGATAGACCAGAAAAAAATTAATCAAGTAGCTCAGTAGCTGACCCCAACATAGTTGAGACAAGGCTTTGACGGTGATGATGATAGATGTCCTACCTTTTAGTAGGCAACCAGCTTTAAGGAGTTGATGATCCATAATTTTTTTTAGCTTGATCTTGAATGACCTTTATTCATATGGAGCCCAAAAGAATTCCAAAGTTAAAGAGTTCCAAATGAAAGGCCTCCCCAGCTCTAGCAGTACTAATGATTGAAAAGACGGCATGCGGCTTTACCAAACAATATTTACACTAAAAATAGGTGAATGTTTGAAGATTTACTTTTCATAAAATCAATTGCTGACCAAAGATTGATAAGATCAAGATTAAATGACAATAATGATGACGATAAACTTTACGACATTTAATTAGTACAAAGGTCCTTTTGCAGCATACATTCCTATTTAATTATCCAAAATTTATGATGATTACCTTATGTAGAACTCATTAAGCCTTCCCCAAACTGACAGAATAAGGATGAGATAATGATGATGGTACCTTATGCCCTTTGAGTTGCATAACTTTTGAGGTCTCCTTCACAGAACCATCCTTGGAATACACAATCTCCCAAATCTACGAAAGCACATATTAGAAACAATGAAATCGATAGGTGTTATGGTAAATTAGAAGTAACAAATTCATCTATAACTGGAAAGCATCAAATCAAGGAATTGTCTTGACAACAGATGCCAAACTCCTATCCATTTCTTTTTTGGAGAAAATAAAACTTAATTGGGGCTGTCCCAAATGAAAAGAGAAATTCAAGACGCCTGTCTTTCTACAGATAACAAGATGTAATTGTGTTAATAAACAAAATACAAAAATGCTGAAGGATGACAGGTGAGGTGACATTCAAAGTTAGTGTCTCTATCCAAATCACCCTTGCCAAATATGTTAGCCAACTTAGTCTCAAACTACATGGGAGAACACCAAGAGGTGCAACAATACCATGAACAAGACATGTTGCGTCAGTCCTTGTCATGGCAAAAGGGGGAACATACGAGAGATCACAAAATCGTTTAATGATGTTTTCAAAGAAAGTGTGGGTTCAATATGGAAACTGTAAAGAATAACGACCTCATGTGTGAGATCCGGCCGCCTAGGCGAGGTGGTAGATCCAGTTAAAATCTGGTGTGCACATCACCCAAAAACTGTACGTTCTTGGAAACCATAAGAACTATGAAATTAAGCGTGCTCAAGTGGGAGAAGTACTAGGATGGGGGACCTCCTAGGAAGTCCTCGTGCGCGCAGGTAGACCAAAGCGGACAATATCATGCTAAGTTGGGCAAGGCTGCGACATCATGTCCTTCAAGACATATGTTGCTTTGAAACCAAATCAAGGAGTCCTAAAGATGTGTATTTTTTTGCAAATAAAAAGATAATTGATAATTTAAAGGAAAAAGTTCTAGGAACTATGAGAGAAACAATCTAGTAGTCTAAAACATGGTATGTCATAGGAGTTTTACGTACAACTCAACATGGAACTCCAATAAATCAATAAAAAACTAGAAAGAACTTCTACAACTGTTCTCCCTCATATCCTTCTAGACCTTTCCTCCCTCATATCCTATGCAGCCCAAGAGGGGGCTGCCACAAAATGGGCTTCAAATATGGGCCAAGTCTAGCGATGCCCATAGGACCCTAGCCAATGGGGCCAAAAGCCTATGCATGTATAAGAGGAAGCTCATGGCCCTCAACACCTCTAATTGTCATCTAATTGTCATATGGGGCCCATTCGATTAAGTGAGCAATTCAGCACAAGCCAAATATATTACTAAGCAACATGGGACCCATCCAAGCCATGAGTGACCCATCTACACACATAAGGGGAAAGAATCATAGTAGACGTAGATTTATGTCGATTTATCTTATTAGTATTTCGTTAGATTGGAGTTCTACTTTTATCTTATTAGTATTATCTCTACTTGTAATTAGGTATCAATTCCTAAAATTTAGAAGAGAATTTATCCAAATATGTGATAACCAAAGGGCCTATTTCTTTGGAGGTATTTATGACAAGAATTTGGAGTGTCGGGGACTTTTGACATTGATGTAAAAGCTGTCCCCTTAGCATTTCAAATGTTGTGTTTCATTGCTGGAATTCTTACCAACTCAACTGAAAGTCACTTTGAGCCTTTAAAATTCTTAGAATGCTAGATGAGTAGATGGGCCATGAGCATTTGAAATTCCACTTGAAGGACAACATTTGGAGAAATTTCAAATTCTCCAGACAAGAATTCTTAGAATTCTTGCAAAATAACAGGCCCTAAGAATACTAGCTAGGGGATGCCCACTAGAGTATGTATATTCATGCATGCCTCCGTAAGGACAAATTAAAATATTCAAATGATAGTTAGAGAAATTCTTCTTTGGTCTGGTTTGGAAGATCAATGGAGCCAAAGCTATGGCCATAACTGTCTTACCTTGAGGCTTCAGCTTCAAAGGTTGACCAAGGGCAACCTTTCCCCTCCATGGCTACATTACAGGTCAAAATGAAACAAAGTGCAACAAATGTTATGTGGCGATGTGCAATGCAAGTATTGCTACGTGATGTACATGACAAAATGCCAGAGCTCATGTATGTGCACCGTACAAGAGATTACAGCTGTAGGCGTTTTGCTCCAATAAACAGTACCAAGAAAACCAACCTTCACATCTGCTGTAAAAGCAGCAGCAGCCAGAAAACGCCCATTTGGAGATATAGTTGCCATGGTATTTTTGAGCTGATTCGTATCAACTGTCCCTAAGATCTTCCCACTTTTTCCATGCCAAAGTATGATGTCAGTGCCTAAAAACAACAGGCATTTTAACTCTAGTGGATGAATTCTGTAATATCAATATTTGTAATGCAAAGTCTTCAGTACCCTTTTACTGATCTAAGAAATAAACATAATTCTTCTTCGATGCAAAAAAAGAAAGGCTTAAAGAGTAAGGTGATCCATGAGTAATAAGAGGGCAGTCAAGGGCTACTTCTTACATCCAAGTTTACAGCCTAGGGATGTTAATGGGCTGGCAAGGTCCAACCCAAGTGCGGTGCACAGTGGACTGGATTTGGGCTGTTTATAGGAGCATAAATTAGGCCCAGGCTAATTTATAGTCCAGTAGTTAGTGATGCAAATGGGTTCTATTCGGGTAGGGTCCATGCTCATCCATTATGTAATGTGTACGAATTCAGACCCAGCTCCAATAAAGAGCTGATAGGACCAGGACCCACTTCAGACTCGATTTAAATCCAAAGTATATTCTTATATATTATAGCATTTTATAAAATAATAAAATATTATATAATAGAGAAATGTTCTACAACAAGCAACAGTATATGCAGTCCAGCTCCGTGCAGCTCACTTGGGCCCACCCTTGATCAGTGCAGGCCCTCAAAGAAATCTACAGTTAGAAGACCACTAAATTTTGTGTCTATTAAATCAAGGGCTAGGATGATCTAACAGGACTCTTTTTTTTGTTTTAACCGTTATCCATAAATAGGCCTTTGCATGTACCCCACCCACACTGATAAGTTGGCATCTAAGTGGACCCCACGAGCTAGACTGCATATGAAAAGTATGCAGTCTGTTTATAGGAGAACATTCCCTTATATAATAATATATTATTACACTTTTTTTTTCTTGGCGACATGACTTGAGCCCACAACCCCAAGGTTGCAATAATGAGCAACTTCAACTGTGCCACAGGCTCTTGGCTATTATTACACATGTGATATACATTTGGGTATTCAATAATCTAACCTGGACCCATTTATCACTTGAACCCAAATTGTGGATCCATACCCAATAATCAATCAGATTCCAAGAAAGGTATCCATACCCATACTTTTCAGGCCAGGTCCTTTGGGTAACCAGGTAATCAGAAATCTGCAGCAATTCCTACCAATAGAACGGCAAATCCTAAGCCTATGTATAATTGAAGCCACTTCCCCCATGTCATAAATTCAAATGTTCTAAAAACTGGACCTATGATGCACGGATACATCAAAATGGGCAAGGTAACGTGTCGTATTGTATCCGGTACTTAAGTTTTTACATGTAAATTCCGTGTCCCTGCCGTGTCTATGTCATGTCTCTACCGTATCCATGCCGTATCTGGGCATTATAGAACTGGACCAGAAGACAAACTGGTGCAGTAACTTGTTCGGTCCAACTTGGTTCGACCATCCAATTTAACCAGGCTCAACCTTAAAAATTAAAACAATTAATGGTGGGTCCAACCAGTACAACCATCAGCTCTTACTAGTTTTTGACCTGTCTTGTATGATTCTCTACTATTAATCACAGTTTTGATCTAACTGGACCAGTGAAGGTACCAATTCCAGTTGAACTTGGTTCAACCGGCCAGTCCAGTTAAATTTTTAAAACACTACAAATATCATCAATACACTCGTGATATTATCATGATACCTAGTAGAATGATATTATTTATTTCTTTTTTGAATAGTAATGATATCTTTTATAATATTATGATATTTCTAAAATATAGGCAATTTCAAAATGTCATTATCTAGTAAGAATAAAATGTTTAACAAATAATTTTTAGCATTTACATTTTTTTTTATATACCATGTACTCTGGCTTAAAACTTAACTTTGTTTCCACAACATTTTCCAAATAACAATTAGGGAAAAAAATTAAAGAATTTCAAGATGTTACCCTAAAAATGAGATTTACACCCGTTTGACTGCAAGCCTGGCCTGATCTGACATGTTATAACACAAAGGGCATGTATTGTGCAAACAGGCTGGGCCCAAGCATATTTTTCAGGCATGATGGATGGACCCAGGCCTAATTAATAAGCTCAAATGCTCAATAGCCAAACGAGCTTGGCCTAGGACAGGCTTCAGTCCAGCCCAATATGATCCACGAACACACCTAGTGCAGTCCTGTTCTTGGAATGCAAGTGGGTCGATGTTACAGATGCTAATATATTGCTTGGTAAACATGTCAGTTATTCTGGCTGAAACTGGTATCATATCTAATTCATGGAATAAAAATTTTACCAAGTTAACGGCTGGTGTAGTTCTATATTCCAAAATATAAATGAACAAGAACACCTGTTATGTGGTTAAGACCAATTCTTTTACCATTTTCCTGAAAAGGTTCACCAATTTTTTATTTTATCATAACAACTATTTCACTTCTCGCTTCTCTTTTATTAGGTATTGGACACATAACTAATTAGGAGGACTTAAATCCCAAAGAACTGGATGATAAATAAGGATAATGGGCATTGGGAAATATAGAATTTTAGTAGTTTTGTATGAAAGATGGATATTTTCAGCTGCATGAAAAAAGCCACAATGGCACCATTGTAAAAATATTTCCAGTGCATAAAGCTTCCATTTTCCACATACTTAAGTGAATAATGTCTATCATTCAATGATGACGAATGAGCTTAGTTTGTAGAGAAGGAAAGAAATTGCAAATGTTGATATAAATTGTTATGTCGTTCACTAACAACTTGAGCTTTTGGTGTTTCTGGTTATTAACATGGAATCAAAGTCACAGGTCACGAGTTCGAAACCCCTGGGAGGCATGTTGCCTCCATCTGTCTGTCGGTATGTTTGTTCCGTCTGTCTGTTGGGTTTCAAATTCGAATTGCTTCCCGTTTGAGGGGAGTTGTTGATATAAATTGTTATGTCATTCACTAACAGCTCGAGCATTTGGTATTACTGGTTACTAACAGCAAGCAATTATCAGGTCATACCTTCTGAGCATGACACAATGATTGCGCTTCCATCAGCACTGCCGTAAGTTGCACTGGTTCCAACTAGAGTTATTATAGCCCTCGTTTCATGGACTTTATGATGTTCCCATTTTATTTCAGGAAGGGGAAGCTTGGGTTGATGTTTAGTTTCACTGGTAGCTTTCTCAGTTGATTCTTCGTACTTGTATAAGGAAGCACCAGTAAGGTTTTGAGCAGCCACGACCAGAGAAGAGGCACCTTCAGAAAAGGCAATTGCCGTTGGGTGGCTCCCAGCAGCAGGTAAGTTAATCCTTAGAAATCTGCATAGCAAATGCAGCAGATAAAGTTATGAACAAAAAGAATATCTCATTTTCAAACAGTGAAAAAAGACCGAGACGATAAAACATTTCAGAATGCATGACTCATTCGTACTTGAAGCTTTTACTGGAAATATCATCCAACTTGAAAACCCTGATCACCCCATCTGCACAAGCTGTAATCACAAAAATAACAATTTAAGTACAGAAACAAAGAAGTGTGAATCAAAGTCTACAAATAAACCCTCCCATTCAACATAGACGATTGAAAACATACACATCAGCAAATCAAATAAAGAGATAAGCCAATGAGTGAGTCAAAGCAAATGTCAAGTAAACTGAATAAAATTAAAGTGAATATTCAGTGAAGAAAAACAGAGTTCCAATACATGTTACTAGAAAATTGTAGCCTTCTTTCCTTGCATCCATCTAAGAAAAACACAAATCAGTGATGTCATGGTGAAGAAGCAAAGGGCACAATAGCTGAGATAGTGAACATTCTATTGCACACATTGCAAGCAACAGTTGAGATTGCTCAAACAGCAGTTTAATATAACTGGATGGGTGGGACAAGGAGTCATTTGAATTGGTTAGGCAATTGGCCAAAAATAATAAATTCACATAGGATTACACAATCATGTGATGAATTAACTCAAGAATTCATGATAAGTTGAAGAAGACAGCATAGAGTCAACAGCATACTCGGGAATTGGGATAACCCAGTGGTTTGAGTTTCCCTTTTCTTTTCAATTTACCGATTGAGCTGGCAAATTAGACAAGGAGTCCTTGGGTAGTATGAGGAATCTAACGTAATGGTCTCACCTTTGATTTAATAAAAGGCCATGGGGAATTACGAGTCTATTTGCAAATATATATAAGTCCTTTAGGATTATAAATTCTTTTAGTTTAATAAATAAAAAGGGGTCGTGTACTGTGTAACACACGACACTCTTCCCTCCTGCTCACAAGCTCTCTATCCCTCGATCTTTGATCTCTCTCATTTTCTTCTCTCTTACTAAACCCAAGATTCTCTCTCATAATTTTTTCTTCATCCAATTTTCAATTTGGTATTAGAGAAGGGGATTCCTAGGACTAAGGGAATTCCGTAGAATTATGTAAACCCAATTCTTAAAGGAATAATTGCTCCCTGTCATGTAGGAAGGATTCCGCAAAAAGCATAGTGGGATTGTTGAAATAACGATCCAGAGGAGATTTCTCGTTGTCAAGGAGTCAACCGACAGTTCAATACTTGCCGACTACGAAGGAGTCGCCTAAGACTATAGACTGTTGTTGATTGATACTTGCTGAATGAGAAGAGGTCAACTGAGAAGAAGTGGGCTGCTGTTGACTTGAGAATTCGATATCTGTTGACTGACTGCCATCGACTCATTAGTTTGATACAAGTCAACTGCCATCAATTTGCTGACTGAACTCCTGGACTGCGATTTAACTATAGGAAATTCAACTCCTGAAAACAGGCTTATTGATGTCTCAATCCTATTGACAAGGAGCACTCTTCAACTGGTGTTTGACAACCCTTCATACTGCTCATCATCAATTGTTTCTTCTTCTAATCATCATCCTCTGAAAAGAGAACAGCAGTGGCAGTTCGGCTGACCGGTTTTGTACATCCGGCTACAGGCTACAGTTCGGCCAGTTTATCCCTTGGTTTGGCTATCAAGGTCAACAATTATATTGTTATCAGGGTTTCTTTTTAAGAAACCATATCCATCAGGCTAGATCTGACCTTTTTCTTCTTTAAGAAGCTTGAATATTCTTTAGATCCAACGGCAGAAGACAGTCTAACCAGTAGTGGTGTTACATGGAGTAGTGGTGGTGTTGTCCACAATCTCCAAAGTAGAGAAAAATCCAGAAACAAAAGAGGAAACTTCTTCAAATTAACAGCTGTTGATTTCAATGGAATCAACTGTCTTGAATGGTCTCAATCTGCAAATATACTATTCATTCCCCATGGTCCCTAATAAAAAAAAAGGCTGGGACCATTCCATTAGACTCCCAATAGGTAGGCTCTAGGTGAGCGTGCTCAGAGTTTATTACATGTATCCATTATGAGATTTACCACAAAGATTCACCTCGAGATTTACCACTAAAATTCATCTTCTCACGCAATTATTATTTCATATCTTTTTTTGCATCATAATTTCACTGGATGCAAATGCAACACTAATAACTTCCTTTCCTATAGTTAGTTTCATAGATACGTTTATATTAATATAGCTACAAAGTTATTAACATTGTGCTTTTGTATAATTTGAAAAACTTAAAGGCACACACACGCACACAGTATTATGAAGTTTACCTGCTGACAAATTAAGGGTGAAAAAAGTTTTGTTTCGCATTAATTTTTTCTATTCCTGACACTTTTGCAATTTTAAATCACATACAGTTTGAACAAGAAGAGAAGAGAGAGAGACAGAGAGAGAGTCATATTCATTAATTCAGGTGAATTTAAATGTACAAACAATTGTTTTGATAAGAGCTACTGAAAAAGTATGTATGAAGTACCCACTTGGCCACTTCATTTTTTTTTCCCTAATGATGAAAAGGTAGTAGGCTGACTGAAGCAGTTCTTCCAGCTAAGTGAGCCATGGACTGCACAATCTTGTCATCATTCCACTATTGAGAGCAGGAGGTTCTAGTTGGTCCGCAAAGCCAGCATGGTGCAGTAACCTCCTCTCTAAGAGCGAAGAAGCCCGAGCGTTTACCTGAGCTGCATGGCTTAGCTGCCCAACTTGGAACAGGCTAGTCAGCATCACAGCCCAGTGACTTGACCTCAAGGACTGAGCCAAACTGTCTTCACAACCTTAGAGCCCCTGCTTGGGTTATCGTCTCCATAAACAAACTCGATCGTCTTTTGATGCCATGCATTCTCCAGCATGCTTCACGTCATATAGGAGAGATAACTGCTGAATGATGACAGAGATGGTAAAACAATCACAGCTGTCCATCTTCCAATTGCTGCCATGGTTGGACACAAGTGCAAAGCACAGTATCAAGTGGACATTGAAGTGGGCGCACTTCTAGTGCGAGAAATTGTTCTTAGCAATCTGCAAACTTTTACCATGGTTTTTCAATCATCTCTTTCCCTATGATGAATATGCCCAGTTACCATAAACAATTATGACATGGTGATCTTTCTAGGTTGCGACTGCATTTCTCTAATCTCTATTGGTCAATTCCTACCACCAATTATTTCATGTCCAGATTTCAATCATGGCTCTGGATCCCATCAACAGATATCAAAAGAATCTTTTCATGCTAGTTTAAGAACATATCTCATTCGCAACAGCCCAGAAATTGAACAATTCTGATCATCTGAGCAACTTCCAATGTGGGACACGCGGAGCAACAAGAAGCACACTCGTTGCCCCGTCATTGTAGTCCTACGATTTCACACGTTTTTAATTCTAATCCTATAGTATTAACAACATGCCAAATCAACAACACAAAAGGATAAAGGATGAATACAAAGATCTGCAATAAACAGAAAAAATAGCATCTACCCGTCGCCAAATTTCGACCGTCAGATGAGAAACACAGAGCAGTGACTGAATCTCCATGACCCTTGAGGGTGTTCACATCGAGAGGGTGATGCCGTTTGGTCTGGTCCTGAGAGATTAGAACAATAAGAAGACTTATATAAGATGTAGAGATGAAAAGGAAGATAGATATATAGATTCATGAAGCTATGCTGCTACCTTATCTGTTGTCTGCGAGTGAGATCTAGGGTGCGATTTCTTGGGGTTTGGCTGCGGATTCTTTGAAGGTTTCTGATCAAGAGGTTCTGGCTTCGCGATCGATACAACTTCGGATCTTCTCCTGCGGAAGTAGTTGGCGAAGAAGACGAAGACGAGAAGGCCTCCGATCAGGAATGAAAAGAAGATGGAGATGGGAAGAGCAGAAAACCCTAGGAAAGATGGAGAAGACGATGGATGCGGCATTTTCCAACGTTGATGAAATGGATAGAGACGAGGGTTTTTGGATTGAGGAGAAGCGGAGATGGAGATTGCTGGATCGACGACTTCTGCTGCTGCTGCTGCTTCACTCGAAATGACTGATACTCACAGGTATGTTGGAAGATAAAACGAAGCGGGCGCGGCAGATTTATTCTACGGAGGTTACCACTTATTACGACCACACGCAATTCGCAAAAGCATCTTATAAGTTTATGTCAGAAAAGTATTCCACTCCTAACCCCATTTTAGGCTTCGATGGGAATAGCTAGACGAATAAATTTAGTATAGCAGGAGAGCCAACCCGTCCTGAATTTAAATCTCATGAGTAATGACTCGGCCCAAAAAGAAATTAGGTGTCGCCAAAAGTGAGCCCAAAAAAAAACTACGTGTCACCAAAAATGAGCCGGCCGAGATTCATTTGAGGGGAAGTATTGAGGAGTGGGCTCCATCTAATGAAAAATATTGAAAAGCACTAGCTCAACTCCTTATTAAAAATGGAGAGTATCAATACACTTGTACAAAGCAGTGGGATCATTCGATTCGCATGCCACTTGTGTTATGAGGATTTTGCATGGGTAAAATAGGAAAGAATTAGCTCGTCTCCTTATTGAAAGTTGAGAGTATCAATACACTTGTACAAAGCAATGGGATCGATTCGATTCGCATGCCACTCATGTTATAAGAATTTTGCATGGGAAAAATAAAAATGGTATTTAGGTTTCTACAAATGCTACATAAACATGTTTAATATGTTAATTAGATTATTTTTTATTTTAAAATTAACGAATGAGAAATAAAATACTCAGTCATCTTTCTATTAATTCAAATTTAAAAAAAAAAAAAGGTTTCCTCAACATTAGCATCCATTATCCTTCCCCTATGGCTCTTTAATAACTGTTCGTAGTGGCCCATTTCATTGTGAATTACTCAGAATCAAATCCAGATAAGTAAACTATTTTATAATTCTTAATCATATTTGAGATATGATAAAGCAAGTGGAATCACACTATATAATTCTATCGAGTGGAGCTTGATACACTTTTTTTTGGGGGGTGTGTGGGGGCATTTCTCGAACACCGAGATTGGGGCCACTCCGTCAGCAATAAGGGGAATACGCGGTATTTCGGCACCAAACTCGTCTCGATCTCGGCTTTAGCATCACAGTTCGGCAGAGATCTCATACTTGCCGAACCAGTTCGGTCGACTTGTTTGTATTGCAGACGCACCTCCCTCAGCTCACTCCTACCTCAGTTCGGCCGCATCTAACCTCGGATGTACTCCCCTCAATCTCGGTCGCCTAGACATGGCGTAACGGCCGAGGGACGTGGCTGTATGGTTTATGAGGCGGCGAATGTTAAGGGGAATGAGCAACGTTACGACTACAAATGGGGGATAGGTATTGACTGAGCCGTTATCACCATTTAAGGGGCGTGATCGACTGAAACAGTTACCCCGATTGAGGGACAGTTACCCCGATTAAGGGATTCACGTCGATCGATCTGTGAGTCCCTATCACTATATAAAAGAGGACTCAGTCTCCTCAAAAGGTACGCACTCAGACACTTACAATTGACATTTGAAAATCTCTACCCTACTGTCACGTCCTCATACTGACTTAGGCATCGGAGAGCCTTGCGCTGCCTTCAGCCAGGGTCTTTGACTGCTTTTTCCATTCTTCTCCTTTCAGGTTCTTTTCTGAGGCATCACACCACATCTCTAATAGGTCCAGAATTCACCATCTCCGGATCTGTGAATTTTCGTGCACCTACAATTGGCGCCGTCTGTGGGAAACGAAGTAAACACCTTTACTCAGAAATCTTCTTCCCTTACACCATGCCTCCAAAGAGCAAGAGAGGTGGAAAGACAAAGTCTGGAGACGTGACTGCACGTCCTGGAACGTCCCGTGCCGTATCTCAACATGAGAAAAGTGCTGAACGCCCGGTCGTGGTGGAGAGCTACAATTCTGGCTCCGTCTCACCCTTAATAGAGGAGACAAGGCCTCTTACGGAAAACAACCCTCCACCAAAATCGCTGCAGAAGGGCAAAGGGCCGGTCGTATACCAGGCGCGTGACGAACACACATCCTCATTCGCGGATATCAGGACCCAGAACCTGATTATCCAAGAAAAGGATAAGCTAATCTATCAGCTCCAGCAGCAGCTCCGGGAAGTGGAAAAGGCTTCCACGAATAACGTCGTACGTCCGGTCATCCATGATGATTTGCGGCAGCACCTGAACCGCAAGAGGCGCTCCCGAGATCACATCGAAGGCTCGGGGGATAGCTGCTCCCAAAGAAAGCAAGAATCCACTTTCGACGACAAAAATGATATGAAGGAGTGGCTGACCCGAGAAGTCAGACAGACAATCCGGCGCAACATGGAAGCGGCCGGATTCGCCCGCGAACAATTGGATGTCGGCGACGCGGAGAACCTTGGTACATCTCCTTTCTCGCAGGAGATAAGAGAATTTTCTCTCCCAGAGAAGTTCATCGTCCCACGGTTCGTCTTGTATGACGGAACCTCGGATCCAGGAGCACACCTTCGGCATTTCACTCAAAGAATGTCGCTTTGGGGAGACCTCGGTCACCTTAACTGCAGAGTCTTTTCTTCCAGTCTGGGGGATCTCTCTTTGAGATGGTTCTGTGCACTTCCAGAAGAGTCGATTACAAGCTGGCGACAGCTCCAAGGCTCTTTCTTGAAGAAATTCCAAGCACACAGAATCATCCCCAAGACCGACGCTGACATTATGGCGCTAAAGATGAGGCCGAACGAGTCTCTTACTCAATTCGCCAAGAGATTCTGGACGATTTACAGTCAGGTCGAAAACGCCACTGAAGAAGTGGCTATTAAATCGTTCCAGCAGTCTCTACTTCCCGGCAATGAGCTCCGTAAGTACCTGATCTGGAACCCTGTAGCTTCCATGAAAGCTCTCATGGCCCAGGTAAATCGCTTCATAGAGCAAGAAGAAGATGATGCCCGAGCTCGGGAAAGCTTTGGCTTCACCCGGGAAGCAAAATTCTCCAAGAGGGAGAAGTCGCCTCGGAGGGAGGATGTCGGTCACGGCCGAAAACCTTCCAGTTCGGCCATTCCGTATACACCTTCCGCGGGTAGCAACAAGCTTAGAAGGGCTCCGCGCGACAGAGAGGGACAGCAGCGCGTTACGGCGTTCACTGCTGTCAACACAATTTTCAAGGAGCCAATCTATAGGATCCTTGGTAAGATAAAAACGCGACCATACTTTCAGTGGCCGCAACCGATGAGGGCTGATCCGTCCACCCGAGATCAAAATAAGTTCTGTTCCTATCATAAGCAGAACGGCCACATGACGGAGGATTGTTATAGCCTCAAGTCACATCTGGAGAAGCTCGTGAAAGACGGTCATCTTCGAGAATATATCAAAGAGGGTGGCCAGGGAGTTAACCAAACTCAACGCAAGGAGCATCATCCTCGCCGAAACGAAGATCGGGATAGTGATGAGTCCGAGAGAATAATCAACGTCATTCACTTGGCGTCTGCACCGAAGGGGAGTGCTCCGAAGGGGAACGACCAATCTCGCGCTGTGGCGAGGAAGGCTTCCCACGGCAAGCAGGTCCTATCAGCCGAGCTCGAGCCAGCTACAAAAAAAGCTTGGAAGGATAGGCCAAAAATCTGGTTCGGAGAAAAGGACTTGGAAGACGTCCAACTCCCTCACAATGACCCACTCATTATCACCCTGAAGCTGAAGAACTGCAGAGTACAGAGGATTCTCGTTGACCCCGGCAGTTCATCCGAGATCCTCTATTACGACTGCTTCAAAAGAATGGGTCTCAAAGAGGAAGATCTGCTGGAGGCAAGAATTCCCCTTGTGGGGTTCAGCGCCAAACCAGTGTATCCAAAGGGGAAGATCCCCCTGAAAGTCCAAGTCGAAGGAGCCATCATCATGGCAGACTTCATTGTGGTGGACGCACCGTCTCCTTACAATGCCATTGTAGGGAGAACTTGGCTGCATCAGTTAGAGGCTATACCCTCTTCGTACCACCAAAAACTGAAATTTCCTTTAGAGAATAAGGATGGCAAAATTGAGGTGGTGACGGTAAGGGGCGACCAGCAAATGGCCAGGCAATGCTTGATGGCCGTGGTCCCAGGGGAGGCAGAGCCGCAGCAGGTTAACATGGCCGAACTCGAAGAAGAGTTGGAAAAGGTCGGCCGCGCCCCCGAGCATAAAAGTGTTGAAGATCTAACCTCGGTCAACATCGATCCCAGCGATCCCGAGAAATACTTCTTGCTCGGCAGCGAGCTCGGTGAGCCTGAGAAGTCCGAGCTCCTGAACTTCTTAATTGAAAATAAAGAAGTGTTTGCTTGGAGCCCGAATGAAATGCCCGGCATCGACCCCGAAGTGCTATGCCATCATTTGAATGTGGATCCCAAACAGAAGCCGGTCATCCAGAAGGCCCGAAGGACTGGGATCCCACAGACAGAAGCAGTGGCCGAAGAAGTCGACAGATTGCTGCAAGCCCGGGCGATCAGAGCAGTCCACTATCCAAGGTGGGTAGCTAACACCGTAGTGGTCAAGAAGAAAAACGGCAGCTGGCGTGTCTGTGTAGACTTCACCGACCTCAACAAAGCCTGCCCAAAGGACTGCTTCCCTCTGCCGAAGATCGACCAGATGATCGACGCCACCGCGGGCCATGAGAGAATGAGTTTTCTCGATGCTTATCGGGGATATCACCAAATCCCGATGTACGGCCCCGACGAGGAAAAAACCGCGTTTATAACCCCAAGAGGGATTTACTGTTATAAAGTGATGCCTTTCGGGCTGAAGAATGCGGGGGCGACCTACCAGAGATTGGTCACCACAATGTTTAAGGCCCTTCTTGGCAAAACAGTGGAGGTCTACATTGACGATATGGTCGTCAAAACCAAACAGTCCCAGGATCATCTAGCCGACCTACGCCAGGTGTTTGGCATCTTGAAAATGTATCGGCTCAAGCTGAACGCAACAAAATGCGCGTTTGGGGTAGGCTCCGGCAAGTTTCTAGGGAGTCTCGTCACCAGACGAGGCATTGAAGCCAATCCAGATCAAATAACGGCTATCCAAGCAGTACAAGGACCTACCACTACAAAACAAGTCCAGAGATTGACGGGCATGGCGGCTGCTCTCAACCGCTTTATCAGCCGATCTTCGGATAAGTGCCGACCTTTCTTTCAACTCCTCAAGAAAAATTCCTCGTTCCAGTGGACAGAAGAATGCGACCGAGCTCTGCATGAGCTCAAAATGTATCTCTCCTCACCACCCCTGCTTTCAACAGCGAAACAGGGAGAAGTGCTTTATATATACCTTGCTGTGTCCGATCACGCGGTGAGCTCGGTGCTGGTTAGAGAAGAGGAGACAAGGCAAGAGCCTATCTACTATACCAGCAAAATCCTCATTGATGCCGAGACCAGGTACTTGCAATTGGAGAAACTCGCGTTAGCCCTTGTCAGTGCTTCCCGCAAGCTCTCCCATTATTTCCAAGCTCATACGATCACCGTCGTAACGGAATATCCTCTCCGACAACTCTTTTACAAAGCAGACTTCTCTGGGAGGGTTTCCAAGTGGGCAGTCGAACTGGGCCAATACGATATCCAATATCGGCCCCGAACGGCGATAAAAGCTCAAGTACTAGCGGACTTCCTAGTAGAGTTCATCTCTCCTAGTTCGGCACCAAGCCAACTCGAAACCGAACTGGGGGACAATAAGAGTGCCAGTGATGTCACCGACACCGACCTTCAAGAAAAAAAATCTTGGAAACAGTTCCTCGATTCAGCTTGGAAGGTTTTTGTCGATGGATCTTCGACTTCTAAAAGGGCTGGCGCTGGCTTGGTCCTCCAATCTCCAGAAGGATTAGTCATCGAGCAGGCCCTGACACTTGATTTCAAAGCTACCAACAATGAAGCCGAGTATGAGGCGTTGATTGCAGGACTTGACAGCGCCAAAACTCTGGGGGCACGACATCTGGTCGTCTTCTGTGATTCACAACTGGTGACGAGCCAGTTGAGCGGAGAATATCAGGCCCGTGATGGTAGAATGGCGGCCTACCTGACTCTTGCAAAGCAGCACCTCTCTAAGTTTGAAAGAGTCGAAGTGAAGCAGGTCGGCAGAGAATTGAATTCCCATGCAGATGCCTTAGCTAATCTGGCATCCGCCGTTGAGGCTGGAAGAAAAAGAATCATTGAGGTTGAATCATTAGCGAAACCTAGTATTCAGCTTCACCTAGCCCGTCAGATACTTTGTGTCGATCTCGGCCCAAGTTGGATGGACCCGATCATCTCATACCTCAAAGATAATCAGCTTCCGGAAGACAGAATTGCTGCTCACAAAATGAGGCTGAAGTCTACTAGGTTTTGGCTATCTCCAGAGGGTAAGCTCTACCGGAAATCATTTACAGGCCCCTACCTTCAATGCGTCCACCCAAGCAAAGTCGAGGACTTTCTTTTCGAGATCCATGAAGGGATTTGTGGAAGTCACATCGGAGGTCGGTCACTAGCGTACCGGGCTCTCAGCCAGGGTTACTGGTGGCCATACATGCAAAAAGATTCTCAGGTATATGCTAGGAAATGCGAGAAGTGTCAGAAATTTTCACATTCCCTACATCAACCAACGCAGGATTTGAGCCCGCTCTCCAGCCCTTGGCCTTTCGCCCAGTGGGGTTTGGACATCGTTGGACCTCTCCACCGAGCATTAGGAAATAAGAGGTGGCTAATTGTAGCTACTGATTATTTTACAAAGTGGATAGAAGCAGAACCGCTCTCGTCCATCACTGAAAAAGACACAACAAAGTTTGTATGGAAGAATATCGTCACCAGGTTTGGTATTCCTCGAGTTTTGATCTCGGACAACGGGACACAGTTCGACTCCGCCTTCTTCAAAAAATTTTGCGAAGATCTAGGGGTCCGAAATCATTATTCCACTCCAGCCTACCCGCAGAGCAATGGTCAAGCTGAAATTTCTAATAAGGTCATTCTCGATGGCCTTAAGAAAAGACTCGACCAAGCAAAGGGAAGATGGGTTGAAGAACTCCCGAGTGTCCTGTGGGCTTATCGGACTACTCCAAGGCGCTCCACTTCGGCGACGCCTTTCTCTTTGGCCTATGGTACCGAAGCAGTGATACCCCTAGAGATCGGACTTCCGACATTGAGGTCGGAACTCTTCGACCTAGGCCAGAACGATGCTAATCTTGGACGAGAGCTTGATTTGGCCGAAGAGCGACGAGAAGCTGCAGCCGTTCGCCTAGCGGCCTACCAGCAGCAATTGGCTAGGGGCTATAATCAAAAAGTCCGGGAAAGAAAGTTCTCCATTGGGGAACTGGTGTTGAAAAAGGCGCTGCCAGCAGACAAAGATCCAAACGAAGGCAAACTTGCGCCAACATGGCTCGGACCGTTCAAAGTGATCTCTGCAGCGGGTCAATCAGCTTACAGATTGGAGGACATGGATGGTAAACAGTTACCACGGCCATGGAATGCCGCTCACCTCAAAAAATTCTATTTCTGATCTGTAGTCGAAATTTCAAGCATCAATAAAGCTATTCTTTCGTTCCTTGACATTTCGATTTTTTACGAGTCACAAAGCTCGGCAAACTCTCCAACAGTTCGGCGCAATAGCCGTCCTTTCAGTGCCACGATTCTGCCGCAGAAGATCTCGGTACCCCTACCAGATCACGCGCAGAATTTCGGACCTCTGCCACAGAAGATCACGGTACATATACCAGATCACTGGCGAGGTAATACCTACACCATTGGTGAAGAACCATTTGGTCATATCAAACAAAATTCTGGCCACAAACGATCTCGGTCTTTATACCAGATCACTGGCAGAGACGGACTATACTGCCGGAATGAACCGGCCAGACATGTCCCACAAAAGAGTCCGAATTCGCGCTTTGAAAAGCAAAAGCAGCGCGGAGTTCGGACAAGATTTCTACCGAATTGCTTCCCTTGGGTTCTTAGTTCATTGGCTAAAATTACTACGTGTGCTAATTCGGTAAAGATATACATTTCGGCAAAAATAGTGTCAGTAAACATTAAGGTCTAGGAAAGACCTAAAGACAATTTGCCTTAATGTTGGATTTCATTAAAAAAGAGTTCTTACATTAGGCGAGTATGACTCGCAAACCAAAGGGACATATGTTCCCACAAACACAAACCAAAAGAGAGAATAGAAGAAACTGCCAAATGCATAAAGATACTCAGAGAGCAGGGGCAACAGGTACATCGCTTTCTATCTGGATGACCTCGTTCTCAGCGTGAGGGGGCTCGGCCACTGGTCCCTCGACCGCAACGGGAGGAGCCTCGGGAGTAGGAGGCAGGACATTCGCAGGTACCGAGCTTGGAAACTTGTCGGGATTCAAGAAAGCCGGATGATCGCTTTGGATTCCAGCTTTTTCAAGGGCGGCCTTCCAGCCCATCTCCCATGAATCATCCCTGACTCCGGTCACTTGGGCCGCGTATTCGGCCTCAGCTTCCTGGAATCCTTCAAGATATGCACTGTTGGTGTCGGCCCGGATTCTGGATTCGGTCTCGGCCTTTTCCTGCTCTAGATCGGCGATCTTCTTTTGGAGCTCAGCCTCCCTCAACTTTCCTTCTTGAATCTCGGTTTTTGCCTTGTCAAGCTCAGATAGAATGGCACGAGACGTTTCTTCATACTCTCTGATTCTTTCTCTGTTGGCCTCCAAAGATTTCTTGTACTCTTCAACCTTGGCCTCAGCGTTGGCCTGGATTTTCCTGGCTCGCTGGACCCTTCGCACAGAGAGATGACATTTTTGCACGATCTGCAGAGAGAATCAACTTTTAGACAACTACTACCGAAGTCAAGCACGGAAGAAAAACGAAAGAGACTAAACTTACGCTCAGAGCAGACTCCATTTGCGTCACCAGCAACATGACGTCGTCCAGCTCATCATGCTTCTCCATGTCTCGGGGCAAAGTACAAGCGTCGCCAAGCGCAGCCGCCACTAAGGGATGACCGCCAAGTCGGTCCTCCACGGTCAACGGTCTTCCTGGCTGAAGCAGCAAGCTCGGCCTCCAGGGCGCCACTGAAGACCGTTGGCTCGTCGCCCCTGGGTCAACCCTCCTTTGCACGGTAGTTAGGGCAGACTGCCCCTCAGTTCTGACTCTCTTTTGCCGGCGTACCTCTTCCATTGCGACCTCGTCGGTACCAACCCCCGAGGTTTGGGCGGAAGAAGAAGGAGGAACACCGGTACCAGGCATGGAAGATTGGGGCCTGGAAGAAGAAGGTACGGAAGAAGGAGCCCTGGAGGACGAAGCGGCAGCACCTTGAGTCACACCCCCAAAGGCTGCAGACCGAAGATTCTTCACTGGGGGTCTCGGGCGGTTTTTGTCCATTGGCTCGTCTTCCCCGGAGCTACTCGTTGAAGAACTTCCCTCCCCGAGGTCGGAACCTGAAGTGGATGCTTCAGCCCCTGGTGAATCTCGGCCCTCAGTATCGTCTACAGCCCGCTCCCGATCGACCTCCTCGATTTCGGTTCCCTCAACCTCGGCTGCGGCATCTTCGCGGTGTGCGAGGCTCTTCTTGTAAGAGCGGTATTTCGGCTCGTAGTCTAAAAGGGCGAAGGCCGACCTATCTTCGTGGCCTCGATACGTCTCAACGGCCCGAAACCAGGCCGCGTTCTTCACCCATCCGACTCGTCTGGCCTCCTTTCTCCTCTCGCGCGCACCTATAACATAGAAGGACATCAGGTCGGCTCCACAGAGAATAAGATGTAGCGAAAATTTACAAAAAAGCTATATTTACTTGGTGGTATGCCGAGACGGCGCGGGATCCGGTTGAACCTCTGCGACATCGGCTCGTCATCACCGAACTCCCAGTTACCTGAGACGAGCAGACGATCGTCCCCGGCATATTTGTTCGAATCCTCTAGGGCACGAACGAATGCCGTTCGGCGCGACTTAACTCGGAGGTAAAAGCTATTTTTTGACTTACACAGCTCATAGGCGTCCTCAATATCATGAACGCCTAAATTGATCTCTAAAATGTCATTAAGCGCGGCGGTGCCCATTATGACTTTGAAGGCGTTGGGCATCAACTGACATGGACAGAGGTGCCAAGCCCGGAGACAGTCCCTGAGCAAGGGCTTAAGGGGAAAACGAACCCCGCCCTCTATTATGGCTACTAAAGGGAACGGCATCCAGCCATCATAGATGCTGCCATCGATATAGGATTTGGGTGCGGGAGCCTTGAGGAAGACGTCGTCAGAAATCTGATACCTAATCCTAAGGTCTCTTAACGCTCCCTCAGATTCTAACCAATGACTATAGACACCCATTTTTCTGAGAGAAAGAAGGGGCAGAGGCGAAGAACAGAGGGAAAATGGAACCCTAGATACAGAAAAAGAATAAGGCAAAGAAAAGAAGACTTACAAAGACAGAGGTCAGGGATGGGACTCGATTCCTACAGCACTCCTTATCGATCGAAAGCCTTTTCCGTGAGGAAACTCGTCGGAAGGAGCCTTTCTCTTTCACAGCAAAATGCAGAGTAAAGAAGAAGAAAAGATAAAAAGAGTTCCCCTACTTATAGTAAGAAGAAGGTACATCCAATAAAGGCAACCCATCATGCGTCGCTTCGATACACACAGCACCCTTTTGGAATTCGTGAAAGGCGGTTTCTATTATTGATTAACCGCCATATGCGCCACTTGGAAAAGACTGCGCATCCCGTGGAGAGTCGACACGTGGTGCCGTCAGCTTATTTCCCGCGCCAGTCAGGGCGAGGCATTTAATATCGCAGATAGCGAAGCGACATCGGGTGGATATGAAGCGACATCGATTTGACCCAAAGTCGGATCCAAAAATTGATATCCAAGGGTCCCTACAGTTCGGCAGATTGTATCTCGGCGGATTGCAGCTCGGTAGGAGCCGCAGTCCGGCAGAAGTGACAGCTCGGCAGTAGCCCCAGTTCGGTATAATAGCTCCGCAAAGTTCCCATTTGAGAAAAAATGGTTTTATCTTCATAGGCATATAGAAAAGAGATTATTGCTACAGAAATAATCAAGCAAAGCAAACACACGGAGAAAGAGATTGGACCACAGACAAAATTTGATAATTTTTATTAAGTCATTTTTGTTACATGACATCTAATACAATGGATTACTCGACTTCATAAAAATTACAGATATGATCTTCCTGCTCTTGAAAGGCGTGTTCTTCGTAGAAGAGCAGCTCCACGATACGGGCAGAGTTCGATTCGGAGGCGTTCGAGGTCTCTTGCCCAGAATAAATCCTGCGCCATCTTCTGACATCTTGACATAGATGTCTTATCTCCTATCATCAAGAGATCAAGATCTATCTCAGGAGAGATAGCGCAGTTGGCCAGAAGCCTCAGGAGAGATAGCACAGTCAGAGCACATTAGGGGGCAATTTCCTCCCATTAAGCTCGAGCCCGCCATTGTAGTTACACCAAATGAAACTTCAGGCTTGTAAAAACGGAGGTCTTTCTTCTCGCCGACGAGTGTTAACTCCATAGAGGCCAAGCACCTGTCTTCTCGAATTGAAATACCAAACTTCAAAATTCAAGAGTGATTCAATCAGGAGAAGAAGGACCCTATTTATAGGCTTAGGCTGCTTATCCCAAGCACAGGAAATACGCGCCCATTTACGAAGCATCGTTCTACGTGCTAAACACGAGAAACGGATCCCTCTATACACGAGCCACCATCTGAGCCATGACACGTGGCATCATCGTCTTGTTTTCCTACTCGATCGTGTCACCGGTGTTTAAATGTCATAAAGATATTTTGGGATGGTGCGAAGACATAGGGAAAAGGCAAGATGATAACAGCACAGCACGATCAAGAGACAAGCCCATAGAAGACGAATCGTTCGAAGTCGGATATCTCTCTATAGCTCCCGACCTCGGGAAGATAGCTCCCAAGGGTCGAAAGCTAGGGGGCAATTGTGTGGGGGCATTTCTCGAACACCGAGATTGGGGCCACTCCGTCAGCAATAAGGGGAATACGCGGTATTTCGGCACCAAACTCGTCTCGATCTCGGCTTTAGCATCACAGTTCGGCAGAGATCTCATACTTGCCGAACCAGTTCGGTCGACTTGTTTGTATTGCAGACGCACCTCCCTCAGCTCACTCCTACCTCAGTTCGGCCGCATCTAACCTCGGATGTACTCCCCTCAATCTCGGTCGCCTAGACATGGCGTAACGGCCGAGGGACGTGGCTGTATGGTTTATGAGGCGGCGAATGTTAAGGGGAATGAGCAACGTTACGACTACAAATGGGGGATAGGTATTGACTGAGCCGTTATCACCATTTAAGGGGCGTGATCGACTGAAACAGTTACCCCGATTGAGGGACAGTTACCCCGATTAAGGGATTCACGTCGATCGATCTGTGAGTCCCTATCACTATATAAAAGAGGACTCAGTCTCCTCAAAAGGTACGCACTCAGACACTTACAATTGACATTTGAAAATCTCTACCCTACTGTCACGTCCTCATACTGACTTAGGCATCGGAGAGCCTTGCGCTGCCTTCAGCCAGGGTCTTTGACTGCTTTTTCCATTCTTCTCCTTTCAGGTTCTTTTCTGAGGCATCACACCACATCTCTAATAGGTCCAGAATTCACCATCTCCGGATCTGTGAATTTTCGTGCACCTACAGGGGGACTTTAAGTATATCTAAACTCCTAACTAGGATTCTTACAAGAAGAGAGTCTCTCTCTTTTTTTCTTCCAATTGGAATGGATTAAGCATAAACAATAGAAAACAAAGAGACCATGGCCTTACAAACAAATAGTGCTCCTCTCCAATCGTCCTACACAGTCCTCCATAGTAATTCCTCTAATGATGTGCTGTCAGCATGCTCATTTGTTTGTTGTGACCTACCATTTCCATGAGTAAAGTTCCACATGTAAGATTCTCAAATATGATTAGGAAGTGAGTTATAAAATAAGATCTCTTACGCGGGTTCTAAGTTTGTCAATTGGTTTGCAAAAAGTAAGATCGCTTTCCATTGACTCACATGCCCTGGGACTGAGCCACTGCTGCTCTATTAACACATTGAGGTTTTGGTATTATTCGCCTGAAGAAATTTAAGTTTGGTATTAGAGGCAGGAGGAACGACTCGGCGGGAGAAAATAAATTCAAGTGCACCAACCGGGTCCCACATGAGGGGAGTATTGAAAAGTATTCATGCCACCTTCATGGGTTCCACCTGAGGGGGAGTGTTGAGAAGTGGGTTCCACCCAATGGGAAGTATTGAAAAGTTTTTATGCCGCCTCTACTAACACCTCAAGGTTTTTGTATGAATAACCCGAAGAAATTTAAGATTGCATACCTCATTTGTCGTAAGTATATGTATCTCTGTGTTATGAATCGATCAATTGACCCAGTTTAATAGTATTTATAGGACCCGTTTATTTGAAAATTTTAATTTCTATGAATTTGAATAAAAGACTACCAGATAATCCCCCTTTTGATGCAAAAGCATGTGAAAGGAGGTGGAAAATAAATACCCAACCATCAATAGGTGAATCAAATCCTAGGAAAATGAGTGTACCATCTATGTGTTATACCGCATCATTTTGTTGAGGAGTAGGTTAGCAGAGGCAGCATAAATACTTTTCAATACTCTCCCTCGGGTGGAGCCCACTCATCAACATCATTCACCTCTTGTATTTTTTTTTTAGTAATCCTTTTTTCAAAACCATTTTACCATAGATTTAAGGAATTTAATTACATGCAAACAAACACTCAACAAAAGAACAAAAGGTATGTCTTATAATATATTAATGGTATAAATGAAGTGAGCCAATAACAATAATTAGCTCACCAAGCAATTTAATCACATTGGGTCCACTAACGATGAATGTCCCTTTCAAAAATGAAAGAAAACACGGTATCTTACCAAGTATTTTAGCTATAGTTGCCCCACTCATGATTGTTTCCTATAGATTGATCCTTCGGTCTTCAAAATTTTAAATTTAAATTATCACTCCAGACCCACTCGTTCAATATGTCATTATTTATATAGTACTTCGTAAAATCTTAATACAAAACTATAGCATCACAAATATTAAAAGGCGCACTATACTATTATTTGTTTTGGGCAATGAGTCCAATTTCCATCCACTAAAGATATTCTTAAAATTTATAATAATAATATAATAATAAAAAATCATCTATTAGGAAACCCTTCCCAACCCATACCAGACCCATAAACCCTTCCTAAGGTGAGCTGAGTTAAGGGACAAATGAGGGTTAGATTGGGGTCGACCTCACAAAGCTAGGGCTAAGTCAACTAAGACTTAATGAACTCCAAGGGATAGCTTAGTTAGCCTGGGACCACGGTTTGTACCTGAAAGCTGTAGGTTCGAAATTGCACTACCACTGGAGTTACAAAGGAATTTACCCGGCTTTTTCTCTAGGCCGGGAGGGATTAGTTCATCATAAAGAATTAGTAACAGTCCAATAGCTTAAAAAAAAGAAAAGGACAACTAAGACCTAAGGACAACAATTTATTAGCAAAGAACTTGGTTCCACAGTGGCTCTAGATCCACTGGGCCTAATCCAACTAAACTAGCCCAGTTTCCAATCTTTGCTCGAAAAAAACTTCAGACCTGCCTAGCTCTTGGTTGGACTGACATGTGTGTATAACGTCCCCACGTGCGCGCTCGTACGTCCTTCGCGCGATAATCGTAACGCGACTTGCTGGAAGTCGCAACTTCCAAAGTTCCAACAACCAACTTTTGCCGCAGTGGTACTTATAATTTAAACGAGGCGACCGACTGCAATTCTTTTGAAAGAAGGAAGAAGTCACCACATCACATAGACGGAAGTATAGTGTATACAGAGAATAAGAGAAGAAGAAGAGATGGTGAATACGTTCTGTTGCTTCTGTAGCTGTATAGACCAGGCGAGCGTAGGGATCGTGGAGAGATGGGGCCGTTTCGAGAAGCTGGCCGAACCCGGCTTGCATTTTCTCAACCCTTTCTTCGGCCAATGGATCGCTGGCATTCTCTCCACCAGGATCAGCTCTCTCGAAGTCCGCATCGAAACCAAGACCAAGGTTCCTTTCCCCTTCCTTCTCATTCGAATTCGATGCTTCCCCAATTCATAACCACAAACCCTAACCCTAACGCCTTCTTCTCACTCGATTCATCCTCAAAGCCCTAACCACTTCCGATCTCTGTGATATGCGAGAATTCCTCGTACGAGTGGCTTAGAATCGAAATCCACGCTATAGATAATAACGATTGCTTTGAGTTTGATATCTAGTTATCAATTTATGCAGAAGTTTGATTTTATCTGTCTGACGATCTCGTTCTTCTTATCCATTTCAGTTGGAGTTGGAAATTGAATTTAGTCGTATTGATTTGTGCAGGATAACGTCTTCGTGCAATTGCTTTGCTCTATTCAGTATCGGATTGTGAAGGAGAGTGCTGATGATGCATTTTATGAGTTGCAGAGCCCTAAAGAGCAGATTCAGGCTTATGTGTTTGATGGTAACTAACTTGCGATCATCTCTGCAGATCTGCTGCTCTGCTGTGTTTTTGGTCTTTTTTTTTTTTTTTTTTTTCTGATTGCGGTTTTGTTCGTGTATGATCAGTGGTTAGAGCTCATGTTCCAAGGATGACATTAGATGAGCTCTTTGAGCAAAAGAATGATGTGGCTAAAGCCGTGCTGGAAGAACTTGAAAAGGTTATTAATTCAAGCTTTCAGTTTTCGACGAGGCTGCTGCAAAATTTGTTCTTTCACAAGTGCATAGATTCTTATAGAAACATACTCATGGTTGATTCACTCCCAGTCCCAGACCTCTTTTAGTTGGGTTTACTTTTGATAATCAATATAGTGTTGTGAGTAACTAAATGGCTTAGCTGCAATCTCTATCCCCATGGATTGGGGTAGAAATTAGAATCATATCTGATTTTGCGTATTAAGTAACTATGAAATGACATAGTCATAATTTCTGTCCCATAAATTTTTGGTAGAAGCATATCTGTTTTTGTGTGATTCAAAAACTATGAAAACTAGAAAAAAGTAATTGCTGCATTTTTTGGTGAGGAATTACTATCGGGTTTACGGTATTAACTTCAAACTTATATTCATTATCCCTCCGATTAGTTGTCATGGATATTAAAGTTTGTTGTAATATAAAATACGGATTCCTGTTCTTCTGATTTTATCTATTGATTATTTTATTAATTTATCAGTAAAAACGGATCACATTTGGGATGTCTTCTTTGTTCTTCTCCCGGACTTCAATTCCTTTTTAAGAATGTAATCCATACTGCTCTTTTTACTTGATTGCATTTATTCAATCTGCACTGGTCGTCATGATATCAATCATTGTCGTCTCAGTATTCAACATGGAACTATATTCTGTTTATTGGTTTGATTATGTTTCTTTTCATGCCGAACTCTGAGAAGAGATACTTATGTAACTTTGCCTAGTTGAGTTTGTGGCAGGACATCAATTTGGCATTACTGAGTTTCCATATTTTCATGTATGGATCAGGTGATGGGAGCATATGGATATAACATAGAGCAGATACTGATGGTTGATATTATTCCGGATGCTTCTGTGCGCAGAGCAATGAATGAGATCAATACAGGTGCGTCCCTGTTCCGTGCCTTTTTGTTTCATTAGGTGGAAGCTTCCTAGTAGTTTCGGGATGGAATGCATCTATGCTTATAGGTTTTAAATTCTCATATTTGCAGCAGGGCAATTTGTTTTCCTTGTATAAGCTCTTGGCATGAACTTTCATGTGATTCTGTGCATCAATTTTCCATTGTGTATCCAATTATCTGTTGGTTAGGTCTGTGTTTGGGGCAGAAATGGAGTTCAAGTTTATAATTTGCTGAGTACTTTTGTACTTGTGTTTGCAACTGGATTTTCTCTTTTTTCATTTATTTTTCCTTTCACATCTGTTTCAATGTTTGTTTAATTGTCTGTCTTCATATTTAAAGTACATACAGGAAGCAGTGTGTGGTTTATTTTCACAAGCCCTCTGCCATCAAATTTCATTCAGTACGCAGTATGTTTAACAAATTTCTTTATGCACCCATCAAAGGAATTTACAAAATCATTCAATGGACTAGGCACCATCATTTTAGAACATTGTCATCCACTATGCACTTGGCTGCAGAATAGATGACCTCATTTTTAGAGAACATATTTGTTCTGACTTGATAGATTTTGCTTATTTCCTGTGGAGACATTTAAAAGTTGTAACTGCACCAATCAATTTCTTCTTTTCATGTTTGGTGAGAGAGAGTGTGTGGATGGATTTAGCATTGCTTGTTGATTGTCAAGAAAATTTGCATTATCCAAATTTTCGTGTCCTTAAATCAGGTGAGTAGGTGGCCACTTACTCAAGTGTCACTTTCACTTATGCTGAGAGAAAAATCTTAGTAAGGCAAGCATGGAGAAATTGATTTCCTTTCAACCCCGTGTAGAAACTTGAATGCTAATTTTTATTTTATTTTAATTTATGTTTTGGGATGAGTAATGTTACTTGAATCCACAACCTCAAGTTTGCAATAGCGATTACCTTCCACTGTGCAATTGGCTACTTGTCAGCTTTTGACTTCTATTAAGGACTGTTATTTAGTTGGTAGAGGTCAATCTTTCGGCCCTGTTTGTTTTAGGGCTCATACATTTGTTTTTATCTAATGTATATGTATTGATTACATTTGCATTTGAAAGTTTGTTTTGAGTGTGCATATGAATTGATTTACTATATATATATATTTTTTAATTTTTGAATGATAACTATGCATAAATCTGCTTCAAGAATTTTCAAAAAATAAATAAATCTGCTTCAAGAATCCCGATGAAATGCTTCAGTTACATTGATAATCCCTTTTTATAAGTAGCAGCAGTTCCAAATTTGAGGAATGTAAATGGGAAATCATGTATACACCACGGTAAAGAGAGAGAGCACAAAAGTCAATACTTTTAAGTAGGTAGATGGAAACCCATTATACTATATTAAGCTAAAGGGTTTTGAAGATAATTTTGACCATAACTTCTGATTTTGATAGGGAGTTAACTCCCCACTTCCAATATGCAACCACTCATCTTCCAATTTGTAACTGTTAACACCCCATTGAGCTACCACTTATCCCAAAACCCGCAGGTGATAGGAAGGGTAGAATCAATGGTTTTAAGATCGTATTTTAGGGGCGGCAGGTCAAGCACATCTCGAGCTGAGGCGGACACTGTTTGAAGCCATCTCCCAGTGGTAGATTGCTGACGCCCATACATGATGAAGTACGGATGGTTAAAACTTAAAAGAGCCCCAAGTCCATCATGTGGGCCCAACAAGGCTGGGTTGGATGGCTGGGTCCATCATGTGGACCCAGGGCTCTTTTAACCATCTGTACTGCATCAATACACCTAACAGTCCCCCTCGCGACCTGGTGCTCTGATAACAACCCACTGAGCTGCCACTTATCCCAAAACCAGCAGGTGATAGGAAGGGTAGAATCTATGGTTTTAAGATCGTTTTTTAGGGGCGGCAGGTCAAGCACATCTCAAGCTGGGGCTGACACTGTTTGAAGCCATCTCCCAGTGGTAGATTGCTGGTGCTATACACCTAATAGTAACCACTCATTTCCTCCACTTCATGTAGCCACCTCTTCTTCCCACTTTTATATAAGAGCGTCATTTCTATCCCTATCATAATCACCAAATCATTGTTATGAGCATTTGAGGATTAATTTTGCGTAATCTGAGTTTTTCTTAATAAATTAGTAAATATACTTTTCAGTTATTGGTGAACATGCTCGTGCTAAGCATGGGTTGTTGTGCTAGTGCTTCTATTAAGTTGGAACTAACATTTGCAGCAAAGGCACTTTGCTACTTGGGTTATTTTCATGAATCATATGTCATACTTAATTTTATATGTTTGGTAATACATTATAATAACCAAAACCTATGGTATGTGAATACTTCAAATTAGGCAAATGTGTAAAATACATGTCCCTGCCATATCCATGGTGTGTCTATGTTGTATCTGGGCATCATAGTCCAAAAGGGCTTTTGATGTTGTTTATATAATTTCTCATGTGCTACTTCAACGAATCATAACTCTGTTTTTGAAGATTAATTTTTTCAACAGTGCCCCTATTGGAATATTTCTGTTTTCTTTTTTTTTAATATATATCTGTAAATGGAGCTTTACAAACATTGCAGCACAAAGGCTTCAGCTTGCCAGCGTGTACAAAGGTGAAGCAGAAAAGGTGCTTCAGGTGAAGAAAGCTGAAGGGGAGGCAGAGGCCAAATACCTTGGTGGTGTTGGTGTGGCGAGGCAGCGGCAAGCAATTACAGATGGCTTGAGAGAGAACATCCTGAATTTCTCCAACACGGTGGAGGGCGCTTCATCTAAGGAGGTGATGGACTTGATCATGATAACACAGTACTTTGACACTATCAAAGACCTCGGAAATTCATCAAAGAACACCACTGTGTTCATTCCCCATGGTCCGGGCCATGTGAGGGATATCAGCGACCAGATACGAAATGGACTTATGGAGGCATCTAGTGCTCAGGTAAACCTTGAATGACCTTATATTGTGGGTGGTGTTAACGAATCTCCTGTTTACCATATATCTTTACACAAGGATTTACACAAAAGGACATGTGCATATATTGGGAGAAATAGTTTGTGTTTTTAGGGTTGGATGTAGATGAGTTGGATTTGTGTATACACAAGCAGCAGGAGCTTGGATGTACAAGTCTTGGTTTGAGAAGAATAAAAGCCTTTGTCATTGTTGGCTGTTCAGGCTACAGCACCTTTTTTTTTCCTTTTTTGGTGAAAGAACTACATCACTTAGAAGGGCAACTTGTAGAAGAAGGCCGTGAGGAACTGATAATCAGTTGTTTTCCCTATTTCCCTTAAAATATGTTACATGGTTCTTGTTGATGATGCATTACATCCTGAGTAGCTTAAATTTCTCTCTTTTAGAATTTTTATGATTCATTAAGTTAAATTTTCGCCGTGGGTTTTGAGCTACTGGGAAATGTGCAATTTATGCATTCTGTCGACCATGCATGTGGGTATGTTTCGGTTACTTATTATAGCCATTCAGTCAGTTCCAATTCGGATTAATGGCCCGGACCATGTATGTTTGGAGCACACAAATCCAAATTTCTCCAAGATACAAAAACAAGTTCAATACCTGCTTTTTCTTTAAACAGAAGATGCTTTTCCTTTAAACAGAAGATGAAGAGTGGATAATTGGATGCCCATTTGCAACCCATATCATAGCCTGAAAAATAATGGGTTAAAATTCCTGTAGTTCAATTATATGAAAAGATGAAGTCGAATGTCAGGTTTGGCAATCAAATTTTTGAGGAAAAGATGGTGGATTTCTACAAAGTTAACAAGAAAATCTACGTTCAACAATTGTAAATTCACGAAGATTTGGGCCATTTGAGATCTTCGCTTTCGAGGATTCTCAGTTCTAACCCCTCCTCATAGGATGTGGAGATTCTCAATTGAAAGAGAGAGGACGTTAACTTCTCAAACCTATATAGTCATGACTTGTTACTAAACATGATCCAAGGAATTTTTAGATATATTAATCCTTTAAGGGCATGAGAGGATTCATTTGTTCCCTTGGGACCAAGCTATCCTTAGTGAGGACTTTTAAAGGGAGGAATCACCTTTCACATTTGGCTAACAGCGTGGAATCCTAACATCCACACTATATGCCATTAAATGGTTTTGTGTATTTTTACAAGTTTCTCACAATTGATAAAGAAACAAGACCTAAAAACCTTATAACTGTTTTCGGTCTTCTAGAGAAGATGAATGATTTGGTTCATGCAAATGGGGTCCATGAGAATCAAATTATTTTGTTTTCAGGGTGTGGACTTTTTCGTTAATATCTCAAAACTTATAATGAATTTATGGCTGAAATTCAATCTCTTGGCCGTTCTTGGCATTTTGATGATGATGAACTGTTCAAATTATTATTTAGGGGATGGGTCGCCAAAAACTCCTTTTTTTTTGGCACTATGGTAGATGAATGGACTGAATTTTTCTCAGTTTTCTCACTATCCATGTTAAATCAAGTTTCCAAATTTGACTCTCTAGTTGATCTTGGAATTCTGAAGAGAATGAATTATTTGGATTGTGCAAATGAGGCCTACAAAAGTTTAGAAATGGTCATTTATTGGTTTGAACTTTTTTTTGCTAAATCTTAAATCTGTGATGAATTAACAACTGATATTTGAACTTCTTGATGTTTTAGGCCTTTTAAACATGATTGATAGTTGGGATATTGATTGAGGGTTCTAAAGTTTCCAAAAGAAAAATGAAAAAAATGTCCTTTAAAAATGACCTTTTTTTACTTTCTTTTTTCTGCACTTCTGCGGGAGTGTGGAAATATTGGTTCCGATTGGGTTGGTTTTTGAAGAATTTTGACTTTCCTTTATTGCTCTTCACTGCTGCATGCCAAAACTAATTTTCCTTGAGATTGAGGAAAACAACCGAGGAATCCTCAGTGAGAATCGTACCCAAATGTGCCAGTAAAGAAAGCTATATTCTGGTTACCAGGTGTGGCCTTAACGTGATGTTTATCTTTAATGTGGCAAAGTAAAATGTACAATCGCCAAAAATCTTCCCACATTCATGTTTGGTTGGTCAAACAAACAAAAAATACAAGTTTTAGTTATCAAACAAAAGGTTCAACCATTATTTTACCAACTGTCCATGAACTTTAACCTTATAAAAGTGAAATAAAGTGCTTACTTTTTCACACCATAGCCCATTACTTCACAAAAAGAAAAGAAAAAAAAAAAACTAATATGTATTAGGAAATATTTTCACTTAGGAGCATATTGCATATTGTGTTTATACGGTGCAACACATGGGCCCCACTTAGATGTATAATGTATGAGAATAAATTCCTTACACCGGCGGAGTAAAACCACCATTTTCCTCCAAACCAATCCAAGAACACCACATCATAAAAAAAAGGGTACGGAACATCATAAAACCATAATTTTTCTCTACCGCTGGTTACCAAGGTTAACCTTAGGGTTAACTTAAGTTTGAAAATTACACAAAAAACCCATTACGTATAATTCTCACCCTCACTTTTTATCTGCATGAGTTGATCTGCACTCGAACTTTTGATGGGTGCTTAGTTTTCAAAGTGGAGTTGGGTGCTAGGAGGGTCCATCATGGAAATGAAAATTCTTGGGGCCATGTTGCCCCCAGCCCCAAGGTTCCATTGCTCTCAAGTTTTAAATTCATACTGTTGTGGGTCTGTGTATGTTAAATTGCACAACAACAAATACATACCCACCATAAAATCAAAAAAGAAAAAAAAATTCGTTTAATTGTGATTCATTGATGGATTGTTTACATGTAAATCCCATGATTAATTCAACAATGAGGGCACTATGATTGAAGTGATTTTTTATTGTGTCAATTTTCAGAATATTTGGTAAAACAGGGTTGAATTAATCACAAGTGGAGATATCCCATACAAGGGCGGATTAGGAAATTTTTCTTCCAGGGGCAGGGCCATATGTTTTTTGCAAGGCTGTGGCCACTCCTGCTGTCCTGCCCAGGTTTCTCCCTTAATTGCACATAATGTAAAAAGTGTGGGGCAAAAAATCAGCTAACCTTGGTAACCAGCAGTAGAAAAAAAGGGTGATTTTATGATGTGGTGTGCTTGGATTGGTTTGGAGGAAAATGGTGGTTTTACACCGCTGGTGTAAGAAATTTATTCTCATAATGTGTTATTATCATTGGAAATGGGTGGATGGAAAGGTCTATTTATCGACAAGGGTCATAAAAATAAAAATAAAATAAAATCAACCATATTAGATTATCTTAGCACTTATTTAATAGCCTAAGTTTTTAGTGGACTTTTAGAAGTAGTTTTTTTTTTTTTTTAAATACAAATATACAATTAAGTGGTCAGTAAAGGAGTTTGATGAACATAAAGTTGGGCATGATTAATCATTGGGGAAAGAATCGAAAAGAAGTTGCAATGATCAAAGGTGGCCCCATGAGGGGCCCATAGAGCAGGGCTGCTACTGCAGTCCTCTCGTAGTCTCGTTAGAGGAAATGCTCCTTGTTTGTGGTGACTCAGTACATCTTCTTCTGCGGATCATCACACCTATGAATTTTCTTGGTAGATAATATGTACTGGAGCTTCCAAAAAGTGAACGTTTTGACCTATCCCCAACTTCTTTTTAATCAGCGGATATTTATTTGTTAGATGTATGGGCCATGCTGCCGTTCCCTTTTTAGATAGCTGTTCGTTTGGTGGGCAGGGTCAGGTGAACAGTTAAGATCTCCTAATTGGTGGGTGGGGCCGACGATTTTAATGGTTGGTTTGAAATACCAGCATGGATCTGGACAGTTACCAACATGATTCATAAACAATTAGCATGTAAAATTAGAATGTTTTCAGAGAGAAGCACCCTACATAACAAGCTACGTTAGGGGCACGTTTGTGCAGGGAGAGATTTAGCGGAAATTGTTGCCGACATGGCGCCTGAAATTCCGGCTACATCTTGCTATTGTTTGGTGCAGGACGGAATCCATCTCTCCGTAATTTCTGGCGCCTTTAAAGCCTCCGACTTTCTTCGCCAAGACGGGATGCGCTAGTCCCATCTCCACAGCGGGAAACGTCTTGCCGCGGAAGAGGAAAGAAAGGTTTCCTCTTCCGTGGAGAAAGGTTTCCTCTTCCGTGGCTGTGCACAAACAGACCTTAGTAGACAAGGGTTGTCCGTTGAATTTTGGGTGAGTCTGGATCTTGTGAGACTTTACCTCACGATGACAGTGAATGGACGTAGCATCATGCACCTTTCAAGGCAGGATTGCCCTCGCCGGTGATGTGGCGGACAAATCACTGTCACTGAAGATCAATATCCTCATAGGATGCTGATTCTTTTGGGTTGGATAGAAATAGAGTAATCCCCTCTCATGCATTGTTATTATAGATGGTCAGGATCATCCTACGACTGTCGTGGGTCATCTAAATTTTAATGGCAAGACCGAGACTGACATGTTATGGATGATGAAGAGATGTCCTCAGCTTGTTTGCTTTGGACTGCTGAATGGGCAATGTCTCAAAAATCACTTTAGCTAACAAAACTCTAGCCAATGGACAGAAGACTTGACAGTATTTTCGACCTAATTTTTTGTAAACAGGTGGACTTTTGACTAGACCTGCAGTGTCCTTTTGGTCAAAGACTTCCAATACGTGTGGTCTAGAATAATAATGTCCTGATCAAATTGAATCCCTTATATCAAATCGAATGGCCAGTATCCATCGGAAGAACCGTTTCATCTCCTAAGGGCACTCTACACACACGTAAAAATTATAGATTTTCACCTATTATAATAGACTGCTTAGCAGAGGGGTCCACAGCTTTGCTCACTGTATCTTTTTTTCCTACTACCTTTGAGAACCACGTAAACTTCACTCACTATTGGACAAAATTTTAAAATAAAACTAACAGCTTCACTGCCTATTCTTAGGCTTATCAAATCATGTCCGGGTCAAAGTAAGGTACACGATGGATGCACACAAATCTTCATCACGAGATTAAGGGGCGTTTGATTAAGGGTAAATTAGCGATACATCCCTGATTACTGGGCTATAAAGTCTCCAGTACAGAGCACAATTGTTTAATGCCTAAGGTCCCCTGCGCATGGGATTAATTTGGGCGGTGGTCCCTTGCGTGACACGTCATACTTTGTTATGACTGATCTGCCCTTATAGCTATTTGTATAGTTGTCATACAATCTTCTCCTTGTTTATAGCTCCAGCTCATCGTCGTCTTCTTCTTCTTCCTCTTCTTCTTGTTCTGACGTTGCTACAAAGTACAGATAAACACAAAAACACAGATAAATTCATATAAATATAGAGATAACTTTATTTTAAAGTCAGATAACTTCATGCCAAAATTAGATAACATATACAAAAACTCAGATAAAATGACAGCAAACTCAGAAAAACAACAAATTTATCTGAGTTTTCTGAAACTTATCTTAACCTCTCAGAAAACTCAGACAAATTTATCTGAGTTTTGAACAACCTTTCTGAGTTGTAAACAAATTTATCTGAGTCTAGACCAAAGCAAATTTGTCCGGTCAGATAAATTAACAGCTAACTCAAAGAAAGATCAAATTTATCTGAGTTTTCTGAAAACTTATCTTAACCTCTTGCAAAACTCAGATAAATTTATCTGAGTTTTGAAGAACTTCTTTGAGTTGCGAATAAATTTATCTGAGTCTGGACGACACAAATTTGACTGAGCAGATAAAATAACAGCAAACTTAGAATTTATCTGAGTTTTCTGAAACTTATCTTAACCTCTTAGAAAACTCAGACAAATTTATCTGAGTTTTGAACAACCTTTCTGAGTTGTAAACAAATTTATCTGAGTCTAGACCAAAGCAAATTTGTCCGGTCAGATAAATTAACAGCAAACTCAGAGAAAGATCAAATTTATCTGAGTTTTCTGAAAACTTATCTTAACCTCTTGCAAAACTCAGATAAATTTATCTGAGTTTTGAAGAACTTCTTTGAGTTGCGAATAAATTTATCTGAGTTTGGACGAATACAAATTTGACTGAGCAGATAAAATAACAGCAAACTCAGAATTTATCTGAGTTTTCTGAAACTTATCTTAACCTCTCAGAAAACTCAGACAAATTTATCTGAATTTTGAAGAACCTCTCTTTGTTGCGAACAAATTTATCTGAGTCTGGACCAAAGCAATTTTATCCAGGCAGATAAATTAACATCAACCTCAGAGAAATATCAAATTTATCTGAGTTTTCTGAAAACTTATCTTAACATCTTGCAAAGCTCAGATAAATTTATCTGAGTTTTGAAGAACTTCTTTGAGTTGTAAAACAAATTTATCTGAGTCTGGACCGAGTTTGAAAGATGTAAACTGATTTGAAGTCCTTTTTTATTTGATAGATTTGAAAGTGAGATAAAATGATTTAAAACTGAGAAAACCCTATCTATTTCTTGATTGACCTTGTTATTACTTTGGTTGTATTGTCGATTGCTTTTTTTCTTTGGCTTGAGGTAAGTGAGGACTTTGTTCTAGCCATTGTCTACATAGATTTGAACATAAAGAATAGATAAAATCAGATAAGGACGAAAAGAAATTGGGCTTTTAGTTTTGTTCAGAAGAAGTTGTATTGTACATCTTCTTTTTAGGAATGGAAGAAGAAGAAGATGAGCGTTTTTGCCAACGTGTACAGGGGCCGACGTGTACAGGGGCATTTTGGTCTTTGTTGCTGCGTCATTTTCATGGGAGGACTGCCACCGTTACGGAAAGATGTCATGGACCTTAGCCTTTAAAACCAAATGACGAGGGACCTACGGCCAAAATCCCCTTTGATTAAAGGGACTTTTTTTCCCGTATTCCTTGTGTTCTAGAATTTCTAAACACATTTGGGAAACATTTAAAATTTTCCATTCAATCAGTTGAATTCTTAAAAACCAATCTCTTGAATGTCACTTTGAGTATTTTGAAATTCTCTAAATTCTAGATTCCTAAATGCCTGGTTGCACTTGCTTTTGGGATACGAAAATTTGTAAGTCTCTCGAATAGGAATTCTGCTAGCAATATTTTGAGCCTTCCTGACTATGTTGTTGGCTTTGAAATTTTTACCAAAACAACAAAAAAAAAAAAAGGGCTTTGAAATCCTCCAAATTCGAGCATTTAGAATGTTATAGACAGGATCCAGATAAATTCTCCACCACATAAATTCTATCATCCCAGCACACCTCACAACGTCAAGAATATCACAATCAAACCAATAATCTGGTTGTTTCTTTATTAGAATTCCAAGGATTCATGTATGGGCGGTGGTCCCCTTACATGGAATTCCAAATTCCTCTTTTTGACGGTTGGATTTAAAATTCCAACAAATGATATAAAAAGTAGAATTTCAAGAATTTTAAAAGTTCTTTTGGGTGATTAGAATTTGAAATTATAATAAAAAAACACAAACATCTGAAATGCTAGAAACAAAATATCACATCATGTCACATTCTACCCAAAAAAATCCCAACCTCCAAAATTCTAATCATAAATTCCAAAGAAGAGACAGGCTAACAAATCAATTACATTGTAAAAGAGGAAGAGCACCAAAAGCTGTCCAAATTTCTAAGAGCAAAACAAATCTTAGATAATTGACTTGCCAGAAACTTCTTTTTATCCATATCTCCTTTTTGTTCTTATCTTGGATGGTAGCAAGTTCCCTTCTTTCTCTTTCTTTTTTGCTATTGACTAATTCAAATGTCTCAGTCCTCCCTAAAAAGACTCCAAAACCATGTTGCTGACAGTGCACCCTCTACCCTCATTCATCAACTTTCCTACAATAAATTATCTCCACTGAAAACTACCACGAAAAACTTCAGCACTCATCTTCTAAAACCAACATATCAAACAAACATATAAAGCAGAAATTTTCTTTTCAACATGACATTTCTGAATCATGTCTTTCTCCAATCCAGCAGACACAATAAGATAAATATATAAAAGCACCGTAAGACTTAAAAAAAAAAAAAAAGAGAGAGACAGAGAAAGGGAAAGTTACCTATCCACATGCCACAGATATAGAGAGAGAGTCTGAAATCTGAGCGTTGCTGCTACGTGTCGACCTGTTGGTTGTACCTGCAGAGTACCTTACACTTAATCACATTAGTAAACACATAGAACCCGGGCGCGACCATGACTCGAACCGAATCAGGCACCAGCCTCCGCACCCTATCCCCGACCATGTCCTCCATGTACGCGCTCTCGAACCGCGCCCCTGTCTCGACCCTAAAGATAGGCAGGCCCGGGTGCACCGCTCGAGCCAGCAGGTGCACCAACCACACCCCTTTCGCAGCGCAGAAGAACGCCTGCAGTAGCGACTCGGGCCACGCCCGATTCCAACCCATCATCCCCACGATCTCACTCATCTTCCTATCACAAAACCCACTGAAACTCTCACTGAAATGCCGAGTCCCCTTCGTCAGCACCTCATCCCAACTCAGCCCTCTCAACACCACATACGACGCGAAGTTCGCATCGCACCGTTCGATCGGATTCAAGATCTGATCCGAGCCGTTCTTCTGAAACCCAGTCGACTCGAAATCCTCGTAGAAGGCTCGGTTGAGGACCGCTTCCAGGTAGAAGAGCAGGCTCTTCGGGCTCTTCGCGGTCGAGATCTTGACATCGTACGGTTGGAGGAGAGCCGAGACCCGCTCGTGGATCTTGCCTCCTGCCTGCCGGATCTGGGCCGTTAGTGACCGGCTCAGGTGCCTGACGGCGGATCTCGCGTCGGAGACGGCGTGAAGGAAGGATTCGACGGTCTGATTCGTCGGATTGAAGAGATCCTTCCGGTCGGTAGGGAACGGCGACGTGCTGCAGACCTCGAGCCCTGATTTCAGCTCGTGGCAGTAGATCTCGAGCTTGTTGAGCTTCTTCTCGAGCTCGGACATGGAGTGCTTTAGCCTTGAAGCTTCAAGAAGCGCCTCGTCTCGTTTTCTCGACGCTTGCAGGAGCTTATGGGAGAGCTCGGCGACCGCGACCTTCCACTGCTCTTCCTTGGAAGAATCCGGCGACCTAGGGCTCTTTCTCGTGAGGGAGGAGAAGAGCGACTTGAAGATTCCGTTGCCGTGCGACGAAGGGCTTTGATTGGAGTAAGGCCTCTTGACGCCATTGGAATCGAGAGGGACGATCGAGATCTTCTCGCGGGCGGTGGGCCGGCACTTGTTCCACGACACCGAGCCATCGCCGCCGTCGGATCCTCGGGGTTTCTGATCGGGCGGTCGGAGGGGAGTCGGATGGTGTTTCGATGGAGCGCTGCTGTCTGAAGTTGAGAGGCGCGAGCTCGCGATCGGTTCTGCGATTTCTTCTTCATCGCTCTCTCTCTCGTTCTCTTGAATTGCTGTAAAAGCTGGCGAGTGAGAAGAGCGTGGAGGAGGCGAAGCAGAGGCTCCTGTGTTTCTTCCTTTGGAAGAAGAAGCAACAGCAGCAGCTGCTGCACTTGTTGGAGCCATGGTTCCTCCCGTTTCGTTCGACTGCGAACGTTTTGGTTCCATTACGTGGTTTTATTTGGCAAATGGGCGTTAACAATCTGTGTCCCGCGGGAGCTGGAATCCTGTTTGTTTGCTGCGGGCCCTGCAGTTGATGAAGACAACAACCCGATCCAACCAACGGTCGAGTGTTGATCGGATAATCAGAGTCGTTCTTTCATCTCAGTTTGATGTGAATAGGCCAGAATATAAATCACCGATGAAGTGTGGTCCACCTGCAGTACACATTTGTTTTATGATTCTAATCCAGGAGGGGACCATGCAGCACCCAACATGGTGCAAACCATGCATACTGCAACAGTGAATTTTAGTTGGCACTGTTCAGATTATGTTTTTATTGGTCAGTTATCTCTTTCTTATCCATGTCTTTCCTTTTGACCATGTCCTCGTCTTGCAATCAATCATAGTCTCCAGCCACGAGGACCTGTGTCTCGTATCCAGTATCCAGAAGTTCTAAGGTTGATAATTTCTTCTAGTGAAAATTTGCTTTGGCTGAAGATAAGGCCTTAAGCTAGCGCATATGACCTGTTTTTAAATCGGATCTCTGTCTCTCTGTTTGAATATAAATTCTTTTGTTCTAAAGGATTACTAATGACTAGTCTATAATATTCTAAGGTGGCATTGCCATAAACAGTGTTTCTACACAAACTATGGAATGGGGACATTTTCAAGTTTGGATTTTTCGGATTTACTGGAGAAAATGTGACGAAAATGCAGTAATTTTTAAATATTGACTATACTTAAAGATGATATATATTATTGGTAAGGAAACGGATCCCCTATTCTGTCCAAAGGAAGACAACCTCTGTTCATGCCTTGACATTGTCAATAAGGTCAAGAAAAGACTTTCAGATTTTTATTCATTCGTATGCTCGAGATACTTGGATCAAGTGGATAAGAATAAAACACACGTCCAATTCTTACGCCTCATTGAATAGGTCATATACAATGAGGATTTGGATAGGAATCTCAATTATGGTTTTAGTACTCGGCAAAAACTGAGTTGTATTCATTGAGATAAATATATATATAGGTTACCACGATAAGGTTTTAATTCTTATCTAAATTAATTATAATATATTTTTTTAATTCATATAGATGGTGGTAGACTTAGCAAACAAGTAGTTTGATTTTGTGGATAAATTCAAGATATGAATTTTTGGGGTACATTTATCCGAAGTTTTCATGCGGGTTTTGAAGGCAAGCCCAATAATTACTGTAAGTTTAGGATGTGGATCCAAGCGTGACGGGTAGGAATGCCTCCATTCAAATGTACATGGGTGCCCCCCTACTTACAGGTTTCGGCCATGATTAGAAGAGTTGGGTTCCTTGGAGGTTAGAGGGACTTTGGCCAAATCTCACTCCATTAAAATTGATCATGTAAAAAAAAATAAATAATATTAAATATTTTCAATTGTATAAATATTTGCTAAAGTGGTCCATGACACAATTGTTCAAAGATTACTGAGTTCCGACTTTTCGAAGTGGAATTTGTAAATCTAATTCCATTCAATCTCGATTATTTCCAAATCATCCATGCACAAAATCACAATCCCTTGTACAAACAATTGAAAAAATATAATCACCTGCTCAAACTTAATTGCAAAATGGACAATGGAATTGTGTTTTAATGCCCAGTCAAAGATGGAATACTGGTCCACAATAATTCCAGCTGGATCACCAGCTTAGCAAATGATACATGACTGAATCTGCTCAAGCATCCATTAAAAACTGTATTAAGATGATTGATGAATGTGTACAGGTGATGATTGGGACCATTCAGACGTACGTAGGGCTGACCACCAATGCATACACAAAAGACAAAATGCGACTCTGTAGATGTAAAATAAATCAACGTCCGTGTCCCACGTCTGTGGGCCCTGCTTTCAACGGTCGTGATCACTTGGATAAGGACCTAAACCGCGGGAGTGATTTAGCTGGTTGACAGGAAGGTGGTAAGGGGTCCGTTGCATTTATTGCTTCCAACCATTCTGAGTCCCTCAACTGTCCCATTTATTTTCACGATAAATGACAAGGAGTTCTTTACAGGTCCTGGCTGGGTTGAATCAAAATTCAAATTTTAAAACACTTCCGTGAATTGTTTCTTTTGTTTTCTTTTATTAAAGAGGATTTAAAAAAAAAATAACAAATTAGGTGATCAGTGGATACAAAAGATTATTTTAACCGACCTCGTACTAGATCAGTCTTTTTAACTCTACTAGCGTCTTTAGTGACCTTAATTTTATAACGTTAAGGGTCCTTAGGGACCCTGCAGGTGTATACAAAATAGGATTTAGTTTTGTTGTTAATAGTTCAGGCAAAATGATTGATCTGGTGTAAGGTCTGTTAAAATGATCTTTTGTATCCACTGGCCACCTAATTTTTTTTTATTTTAAATCCTCATTATTAAATACTTTTGATGGGTAAGATTTTATTAAATACTTGAAGTGAGGGCCAGGGCTACAATACAGTGCCACTGATTATAGTATGGTACAGTGGGGTTTTTTAATGTATAATGGGCTCACCTATTCGAAATCTGAGCCACTCATAAGCCCTAACTTCCTATAAGTGGTGATCAATGTGTAAGTCATTTTTCAAGTATTTAATATGGCCATCATTGAATTTGTGTTGAACTTGCTTTAGCTTCTTTGATTTGGGATAAAAATGAAGGGAGGCCCTCATGCATGATCCGTCTAATATGGTTGGCCCACTCAAATTTGTAAATATGATGGCATTAGTGCTGATAAGCGGCTTAGATATTAATAGGGTGGGCCCCATCATTTATTAAAGAAGCCAATTGCACCATACTATAATGCAGTGAAGCGGCGCTGAATTATAGCCCTCCCCTTAAAGCGAGAGCAAGGGCGGACCTAGGTAAAGGGTTTTGGGGGCTGAAGCTGCCACCATATATGAAAAAAAGTAAAGAATTTTAGAAAACCATGTAGATTTTGAGAATTATTCTGTGTTTTTCTTTTATATTTGCCCCTTTTCCCAATATTTTTTTTACATGGAGCCCGCAAGTTGAATTTCCTAAGTCTGCCCTTGAGTGAGAGGTTAAACATTGCTTGATTTAATCATGTGGCTCTTTATAGCGAGTCTCGATCATTTGAGACTTTAACTATTAAAATCTAAACTGTTCAATATAAATGTATTCTAGATATATGATGTTTTCTCAAATTTAAGTCAATCTAATATTTTTGACCACTATATTGACTATCTCATGAAAAAAACGTGACACTGAATATGCACAAGATCGTGTCAGTCACATTTTCACTAAATAGTCAATTCAACTAGGACAAATATTTGGTTGATATAAAATTTAAGGATACCCAATATACTTAAACTTGGGGGGTCATTTTTGAACCGTTCGGATTTAAATAGTCAAGCCCCGTTGCGGATTGCCACGACTTTAACTCAGGATTTCTCTAGGTTAAAGCCCGGAAGATCCGAGTTTAGGTCCTCATCTCTCGTGTCAGTGTAGGCATCATATATATATATATATATATATATATATATATATATATATATATATAGAGAGAGAGAGAGAGAGAGAGAGAGACAACGAGGGTCACACCCTTATACAAGGGGGTCACACCCTTCATCCCGGATTTACGGCACGCGCATGGCAAGGGCACTGTTGTGTGTACATGATGTGGACTGTGGAGAGAGGTGGTCCCAGCCTAGCGTCATCTGAGGAGGAGGATCACGTGTTCGGGTGCAGTGCAGGGGTCTCCTGGTGCTGATCTGTATAGCTTTGTGGTAACAATCACCAACCTTCCAAGGGCGAGGCAGGTTTCAGCTTTGTTGCCATTTTGGGTGGGACTTCAGAGTCAGGTGGTCATGTGGATAAAGAGCTCAACTTATACGAACCGGTGCAGCCAATACCATCGCAAATGCAGACCCTCAATATGTGGCATTCCATCCAAGGGCAAACAGCCAATTCCTAATTTTAGCTGATGGATGTCAGCATGGTTGATAAATTTAAACATCAATGTCTCACTGTATTGTTTTATTTGTTGAATGAACAACTGGATAGGAACTGGTTGATATTTGTGTTTCTATTAAGAGATATACTTCACAATTGCCTTGAAACGGTTGAAAACTACATCATCTTCATAAAGTTGTTCGTACTCTCCGCAAGTCGCAATTTTACCTTTAAATTTGTGTGATCTCTTGAGTTTGTAGGTGAGATATCCCATGGCTTTAGGTTACTGCACAAATCCAAAAGTTTTCACTCACTTCCTCTCTACCAAAGGAAGTAAAAGTATGCATGTTGCTTTCCAATAAATAGAAAAAAAGAACAACGATGAAAAACCATTTCACTCATATGTGTGATATTTCTTAAGATATCTAAGATATCGCAAGCTTTAAGGGTAAAATATTCACTTTTAGAGCGTCTTTTATTGTACGAATAGTTATGCGAAAATTATTTATTTTTTGTTTATTTTAGGATAATTGTCAAATATAAGGACGGTCTTACAGCCATCATCCCTTCTATTAACTAATTTATGATTGAACCACTAGCGGGTTAAATGAAGCTGACCTGACCTCTTCAGCCATTTTTTGAAAGGTAAAATTTGGCTTGATTTACCAAAAAAAAGGGGTCTAATGTAAAAATTACCATAATTGCTACAGTGCATTAAAACATTGGCGGAACTCATAAACTCAGTCCGATCTTGCAAAAATATACTTGGATTACTGATCGTCCCAAAACAGGGTTTGCAAATATAATTTATACCTAACTACCATCTCTACTCGTGAGAGCAAAGATGTCAATCGGGTGACGTATCCACTGGAACAAAAAGGCTAAGTTGTGTTGGTTTCCTAATTCTTAAACTAATCCTAATAGAAAAAGAAGTGTTGATTTGATGGGTATTAGTTCCTTAATTAGAAAGTAAAGAAAATGTTTGATTCAATCAAAGAGAAGTCTTAGGGTACGAATCCACTCTAACATCGCAGAAATGCGAGTATAGACCTAGTGTTTTGCTATTAACGTTTTAAAGACTCGTTATGGTTACAAACCTTCACAGAGTTAACAAATAAGATATATGAGTTCAGATTTGGGCATGACCTATCTCTAAGGCATACATTATCTTAAATCTAACAACATATTCATTCAGGCATCATATATATGACTGATATTCAATTCTACAAGAATAAAATACAAAAAGGATACATTGCATTAAGAAATAAAATTCAATCAATGGATCACATCCATGTCATATAACTAAAAGCTTTCAAAAGGAAAACCCTAAAACCTATACATCACCAAAATACAAGGTTAGGGCTTTATTGCAACCCTAAGATGGAGAGTTAGTTACTCATGAAGAGAGATTGATGAAGAATCCTCGACGAAATCTCCATTGGCGCTCCCTCTAAAGCTCTAGTATCAGCCTCAAGAACATCTCCCAATATGTGAATAACTTGAAAACGAGTTTAGGTTGCTATTTATAACTTTTGGACCAAAAATCTCTTTAATTCGCGCTAGGAGGTGGAAGTCACCCGGGTTGGGCGTCCAGGTCATTTGTTGGTCGCCCGGACGCCCAGAGGCAGTGGCCTCGGGTCATTTCTGAACTTTTGCATCGTTTCTCTAATTATTTTTTGAATTTATTTTCTTCACCTAAAACACTTTAAATATTAAAATAACATAAATAAGGACCTATGCTACCATTCCAAGGTGTAATAAAGTCATCATTAAGGGGCCTTAAATGTATATTTTAGGCTCTCATCAGTTACTTACGAACAAAGCATGTCTTCATTAATAATGTCATAATCTCATTAAATTAAGTTAAACTAATTACATTTACAACTAAACTACTGAGGGTACGACGATAAAAACATGATGCATCGTGTGATAAGTGACATGGAAGTGTATTGATCATGGGAAAATATTATTCCAGTAATTAAGTCGTGACTCCTAAACATTTGATTGTGTTTACATGTCACATCTTGCGAGATGACTAAACCATTCATCCTATTATTCAACTCTGTCATCACTAAAAATAGTTGGTGGAAAGCAAATGACATCCGTGGATTGGAAACTCACTGTGAGAATTTTGAAAGGTAAGGCATCTTACAATGACAAAGGACTCGTGCAGACCTCACTTTTACAATGATTCCAGTTTTTGATCCACTAAAATTATCAACCACTTAGCACGTTTGTGCACATGATGTGGAAAGCTGGTTTTCGAAAAAATCTTGGCTGTATAGGAATTTTTTTTTCTAAAGAATCGCAAAAATTTAACATATTTTTGTGATAGTCCATGACAAAAAGAGGTGCAATAAACATAAATTTTGCTGTAACGTAAAAAATCATTTCTGCTGTCCTGATTTTTTTCATGGAAAACCACTGTTTACGCCCTGAAGTTTCCATGTTGTTTTTGAGAGATTTGCATCATGAAGTTGGAGCGATTGGACATCACCTGGGCGAACTCATGGAAACTCTGTGCTGTTGCAATAGAGATCAGACCTTCAACAAAAGTCGAAATAGGCTTTGGCAGTGGGCCTCATTCTCATTTCAGGTGATTTTTAGAGGACCGGACACGTCAAGTTCAACCCTTTACCCAGATCGATGGCAACGGGATTCGGTCAAGATCATTGTGTAATGACCCACTCTGGTAAAAAAGAAATTTAGTCTAACCCCCAAAACAACCTACACAAGTAGAGGGAGGAAGCCTACGTCATGAGAAACGTCATGAGAAGGAAAGCCAACGCAAGTAGAAAGAGTGAGATACCCGGGATTGATCCCCTCATAGAGAGATATACACGGTTGCCAACCAACTAAATAACCCCTTGTTGTCAACCCACTGTGGCCAGTTTAATCCACGATAACAAATAGTTATAATTCATAATTATATAATTCGTTATATTTGCAATTAATGTAAATGTTATTTAACCGGACCATACTTTTGGACTGTAAGACTTGGCTTATTTTGACTTGAGCTGGACCGGAACCCATCTTTTATCAAGTAAAGATCAAATTAAACCTAAATATGCCTAATCCATCCCACTCAAGGAAGATAGTGTGGTACGGTGCGCAAGTGTTAGTATTTATTTTCCTAAAGAGAAAGGTGTAGCAAAATTTTAGCAGTTGGCAGGTGCCTGTTAAAGGTGGGGCACAACTGTCCTATCATCATCACTTAATCTTTGTTGTCACAACGTGTACCTTTTCCATATGTCGCCGGATATTTGGTAGAATCCCTCAGATGGCAAGATTTCCTTAGTATGCATTTTATCATGTGATCCTTAGTATATATTTTAGGGGTTTTGATATATTATTCCCCTCAAATTTTATTTTTCCAATTTAATGATTGAAATTCAAATAATGTCACCAGAGTCGCTTGACTTTGGTTAATATTTTTAATTTTTTTTTTTACTTCAAATCCCATAATATTACGGAAATAGTGTATGTAGTAGAAATTGACAAATCCCATAATATTATGGGACTGTCCCATTATATTATGACTTTTATGCCGCATCTCCGGGAGAAATTTCTACGAATGATACTATATGAAAAATGGTGGTCAAATGTGTATTTACTTTTCACAGAATGTCAATTTTTGTGTTCTATAAAAAATAAATTCACTTACTGGTTGCAAAAGTGTAGTATACAAAAGCTGATAAATCCCATGATATCTGAGATATGGGGCAAAAGAAAAAAAATTTGACCATAATCAAGTGACTATGGTGATATTATTTGAGTTTCAATCATTATATTAAAAAAACTGGATTTAAGGATGATTAATATGTCAAAACCCCTATATTTTATTATAAGACTTTTATAAATTGAGATTTTTGAATGGCATTCTTGGAATACTTAAATTAGAGTCCCGCTATTCTTCCTTTGGTTACATGGAGTTCTGAACTTACGCCCAAGTCATTTAATGACATAATACTTTGTAGGAAACCCTGTGTAAAACATGGGACAATTAAATTGTATAAAGAAGAATCACGTATATAATATTGTTGGGATCAGTTTTTTTTTTTTTTTTTTTTAATTTTATAATCCCAGCTAAGGGGTTAGACATAAGATGTAGTTATCTCCATTGACAAAGCTTTTAGGGCATGTTTATTTAGTGTCCGTCAACTTCAACTTTTATTTATGATGTTTTATCTTTCCTATAATCCAATTCAAAAAAGGGTTCTCCATATATCTTCAAAAAATCAAATAAAAAATATGGCTTTTGCTAGCAGAAAACTGTCTATACCAAATAACAGAGAGAAAAGTCCACAAAGAATACAAAGAATAGAAACACTTTTTCATTCCTTTGGCACACAACAAAAAAATAAAAATAAAAATAAAAATAAAAATACACCTGTTTGTATATTAGAGATGATCATGCCAAAATAAAGTAGGGAACTGCAAGATACCTGTTCTCTCTTTCATCTTAGGAAAACTCTTCCTTCAACTTTTCAATAAATAAGTGGCATATTGTAAGCCCTTCATTCACAAAACAGCAGTGATTGGGAACTTGGAAGTCGACCCTGTCAAAGTCAAAGTCAAAGTCAAATTTTTTTTTATGCTATTACGTCTATGATTTTTAAGCCTGGAATCTTGCCTGAGAGTCTGTCATTTTCTTTATAGATGATCAATCACATCCTTTTTTCTACTTATGGTCCAATGAGCTTTCTCAAAGTGCTGCGCTGGCTGGCGTGCATCTTACTTCAAAAGACTTAAATTAAATGAGGGTACATCTAACTGCACTACCATCTCCCGTGAAACATCAAGAGATCTTCAATAAGTAGCCTGCCAACTTCAATCCAACCTGTTGGATCAATTTCTACCCTACTAACATGTAAATGCCCATGTATGGTTGGGTCTGTTTATTTGCATTAGAACACATTAAAAGTGAATACATAGGATGATTAAAATTAAAGATCAACAAATAACATTTCATTTGAAAATAAAATAAAGAGAAGATGCTATAATGATGATTATGGAAATTTACTTTGATCTTCATTTCTAATAACACTATCTATTTAACTTTTGGGGATATAATGAAAATCATGTACGTCAAATAAATCGATAAATTCCAAGATGTCGTGTTGTTGTCCGGTGATGTAAAGAGATTTATTTATTTTTTCCCAAATGATAGGATAGGAGAAATAATGGTCGGATGTATATTTATTTTTACGTGAATAATGGATTATGATATTTAATAAAAAAACCATAAATTCATTTATTGGTTGTCGAGAATAAATAATCAAGAAACTGATAAATTCCATGATATCTCGAGACTATCCCATGATAAGGAGATATGATGGAAAAATATTAAAAAAAAAAATATGGACAAAGAACATCATCTGAATTTTTTTTTATGAAATTGGGAAATCTGATTTATGGAAAACCAACATCTAAAAACCCATTTAACTTTTTTCATGTATTTTAATACCAACATCAGTTCGTTCACTTGAAGGACTCTATTTTTAACTTCTTTCATCCCATCAGAACCCGCCCCTGGTAATGGAATTCCTCTCTCCTTCCTGGAATTCCCAGATCCCAATCATCTGTTCTTAGCTTGTAAACTAAAACCCTAACCCTAGAGAGAGAAAGAGAGAGTTAAAGAGAGCCTGTTCTTCATCGTCGTCATCATCATCATCATGCACAGATCAGGAGCAGTGATGGCTTGGAACGTGTTCAAGTTCTGCACGGCACTCCGTGGTGTGGGATCGATCATGATTCTGCTGGTGCTCGGCGTCGTCGTCGTCACCTACTATGCGGTCGTCGTCGTCAATTACGGCCCCTCCTTGTATGCTGCAGGCGGCGGCGGCGTCGATTCATTTACAGCATTCGCCGTCTTGATTCTCTTCCATCTCCTGGTATTTACCCGCCAACCCTCTTCTTCTATTCATGATAAACTCCCCTTTTCGTTTCGACGAAGTTCGAGCGTTTGGCGGCTTTCCCGGAATCGCTTTTGTAATTTCTAATGTTTGGCTGTTAATTGGGGTCTGCCTCTTTTCACACGAAGAGTCTGAAAGTAGTAGTCTCCAGACTCATTTAATCTGCAATTTGGATCAAATTACTAATTGGGGTTGATTCAAAATGCATTTTTTTTCCCTCTCTGTTCTTTGGAATTTGAAAAAAATGTGATTTTTTCTTCTTTTGGGGCAGTTGGGTATGCTACTATGGAGCTACTTTTCTGTAGTTCTCACGGACCCAGGTGGTGTTCCATCCAGTTGGCGTCCTGTTATAGATGAGGAGATGGGAGACACTGTTCCATTGACTGGCTCGGAGTTTGGTGGTTCAATGGGCTTGAAGCAGTTGACAGTGCACCCTGACCAGCCAAATCCTGGAGTTCGATACTGCCGGAAGTGCAATCATCTGAAGCCACCTCGTTGCCATCACTGTTCTGTTTGTGAGCTCTCTCTCTCTCTCTCTCTCTCTCTCTCTCGCGCGCGCGCACACACACAGAGCCTAAACAAGCTTTTGCTATGCTGTTGACATTGGTTCCTAAATCTGTTGTTTTTGATAATAGGTGGGAGGTGTGTACTGAAAATGGATCATCATTGCGTGTGGGTCGTGAATTGTGTTGGGGCTTTGAACTATAAGTTCTTTCTGCTTTTCTTGGTATCTTTTTTGCTTAATCCCTCTCCTCATCTAGTTTTACATTTGACAAGTTGTCTTGCCTTTCTTGCTTTTGGTGGGTGTATTCCAGATTATTAAGTGGTTTGGAACTTGAAATATTTTGGTGGAATGGGTAGTCGTAGTTTATTCTTCTGCTTTGTTTTTTGGAGGTTTCCTAATTTATCTGCCATGAGATTAGCTCTCCTGAGAATGTGGGAAAGAGCGCCTGTCTTCCTTGTAGTTGGTTGTTAAGCTCCTCGAAAATTTGAAACGACCTCCGGGAATCTGAGAAGCCCCCTTCTCCAATTTCTAGTTTTCTAGGCACAGGCAGAGTCCCCCTCTAAGAAGGCCGTGATTCCGTCTCAGTAATTGTTTTGTCTGACCAACCCAAGGAAAGAGAGTTGAGTTGTCGGAAGAGTTCCTTATGAGGCCATCTATCCTGCTATTGTGGGTTGCTTTTAGCAGATGCATCAAAATTCAGTTTATACCGTTTTTCTTGATAGGGCATCCGATGCAAAACAGTAGGCCTTGCAGTTTGGCCATGTTCTATGATCTCCACTATGTTTCAGTCCCAACACTTCTGCCAAGACTCCCTCGAAGTGCTTCATAACTAGGGCCCAACAAAATAACTCTCCATCTGATATAAGTTTTCAAATCCTTTGGCACTTTTAGACTTGTTATTAAAGCCTCTGCTATATCTTTCTTTTCGTAAAGACCAGGTGGCCGCCATGAAGGACAGCAACCATAGAGACCCACAACGACGACCATAGAGACCTACTCCTGCCCTTATTACAACCGAACCTCCATGCCACATATATGTTGAACCAGGGAAAAGTATTGCACCAAATCTCTCTAGTCATGTACAATGATTCTCTCTCTATTGTGTAAGTGATCCATCTCCAGAATATCGTCTATCAAACTGAGAATGTATTATAATAGTACTGGGCTCATGAATTCAGTGCATGCTATCCTGTATCCATGCCTGACTCTGGTACATGCCCAAGCTATGCACTATAATTTTTTTTTCCAGAAAGGTGTCCAAGCTAAGTAGATCTGATGTAACTGGAGGTAACTATAGGAGTCCTATGTTGTTTTAACGTTTTTTTTTTCCTTGAAAGGTGCCAAAGCTAAATAGTTTTGATGTAATTAGCATAAGTAGAGGAATCCTAAGTTATCTTGATTATTAGCGTAACACATTTCACTGAGTCTCAAATCATATTCATTCCAAAACTAGGATATGTTCCATTTGACAGTAAAATTCTGATTTCACTCTAACAGCTGGTGATTCGTATTGAGTAAAATATCTGGATATTATTGCGATACATACATGTTGCAAAAACTTCCTCTCATTATCATGGATTATCTTCAACAGCTATGTTTTATTTGACAAAGATATCCATCCTAGTTTATATGTCTCAGACTCTCAGTATCTGGTTTTGAACAGGTACACCACCTTTATGTACTTTTTACACCCTAACCCTATGGACTGTGGTCATCAGGTGAGACTTCCAGAAATATACTATGAGTATGACTGAAACTGTTGTCAAAATTGGTTAGGTTTGCTCCACTCATTCTCACATTGAGATCCTACGTAATCTGATTCTACACCCTCATTTTAAGTTGTAGTTTTCCTAAAATATATGGTGGTTTTTCCTGCTGTTATAGATGAGAGGCATATGGGAAAAATGGTTGTGGTGATTTGAAATTTCTTTTACAGTTTTACCTTTGAATCTGGCAGTAACAATGCTAGAATTTAAAGCTCTCCGTTCATATTGATTCTTCTGAGTATTCTGCCATATGCATGATGAATGAGTTTCTAGAGAGAGAGAGAGAGAGAGAGAGGTCGTGATTCTCAATTTCATTTTGTCCGGACTACTTTTTTTGGATTGCCATCCTGGCAATGAACCTGTTTTGGTTATGATTCTGAAACCAGAGGAGATTTCCCCAGAATGGGAATTTCGTTTTCTAATGCAGAGAACCCACACAAATGTATTGAAAAAAATTGGCCTTGGAGCTTGAGAGCCCAAGCTATTTTTGGTGTAATGGTGATCTAGGTTGTTTCTAGAAGTCCCGTACGATAAATTCAATTTGGTTATGATGAGAGTAGCTGCTGATATTGCTTTTTGATGTTTCTCAAATGCTTCATGGGCACATGGCTTGCTGAATGCTGAGTCTTTTTTCCCCTGTTTTGCGTTCTATTGAGTTCTGTATGTTGGGTATAGTCATGCCTTATAGACATTACAGGAATTTATTTCTTCATTTTGACATGACTGTTTAACATATTGTTGCTTGTCTGTAATGCAGCTCTACACATTTCTGGAGACAACTCTTGTTACCTTGTCATTGCTGCCCCATTTTATAGCATTCTTTAATGATGAAGAGATTCCAGGAACTCCAGGATCTCTTGCATCCACTTTTCTAGCATTTGGTAAGCAGTCTTTACTAATAATTGGTTTTATACTAAACAGGCTTGGATTCTAACTGTTTTGTTTTTGGGCACCAACTAGTGCTGAACTTGGCATTCGCCTTGAGTGTTCTTGGTTTTCTGATCATGCATATCTCATTGGTGGCGGGTAATACCACAACTATTGAGGTTAGTTTGTAGGTTTTGTGCTTGTTCTCATTTCATTTACTGCCGTTTAAGGATATGATATCTTTTGTAAACAGGCATATGAGAAGAAAACCACAACTAAATGGCGGTATGACCTTGGCCGAAAAAAGAACTTTGAACAGGTTAGTGCATTTCCACCCAATATATCCTTTTTACATCTAGTGTTGAAACAAGTTGACTGCTTTAAATCTACTACATCAGTACTTATGTTGATCAACCAGGTGCTGCCATCACTTAGGGTGGTTGTCGATCTCTGTGTTTCTAAAATGGGTTAATCATAGACAATGCAATATGATGTTATGACTCATCACATGATTATTTAATAGCCATATGTTGAAGAAAAGCTAGCCACATACTGAAGAAAAGACTGTTGGTTTTGAATTAGGTGTTTGGAACATACAAGAAATACTGGTTCATCCCTGCATACTCGGAAGAGGATCTGAGAAAGATGCCAGTACTTCAGGGTCTCAACTACCCATCCAAGCCTGACCTTGATGCCCAGGAATTTTAGTGATCTGTGGGTATTCCTTTTGTAACAATATAGGACACTGGGAACCATGTGTTTCTCTCCCTGCTGTTCATTTTCTGTTGGAGGGCTTAGATCTGTTCTCCCAATAATTACTACTAGCAGTGACACAAGCACCATCAAACCAGGGGATCTGAGCATTTCCAGTAACAGAAGCGAAGCAGAGCAATTGGGGTGTTAACAGGTGCTGGTGTGGGCTGGATTTATACTTGGGGATTGTGGTAGATGAAGTGACATTCATGTGTAAGTTAAATTAAGATCTTTTTTTTTTTTTTTTAAATTTTTTGTCTGTATTTACCGGCAACAGAAAACAAGGGAGGAATGAATGGAAACAGTAGTTTGGTGGATCGTAAAAAAGCGGCTTCTGTTTTGAGGTCCTGGTGTTTATGGCAGAAGTAATTCCGGATGTGTGCTAAGGGGGTGGATTTTAGAATGGATTTGGAACACCAATCAATGGGCATGGAAGGTTCTCATAATCTCATGTGCAGATCTACATCTTCAGGATCCATATTGAGCAGTGGGAACAACTGGGTCATCTTGCTTTCACATTTCATTAGGTGACCTACCTGGTTTTGAGCGGTGGTGAAGGTATGCAATGGGAATAATTAGGTAGATAACTGAGGGCATGGTAACGTGGAGTGTAGTGTACTATGGTGTATTTGGAGCAGGATTGTGCTTTTAATTTGATTATAGTTCCTATCGTCTTCCCTTCTGAAATTGTTTTACATTTTGGAGAAGGAATGTTCTTACAATTTGTGAATAGTTTCTGTTTTTCTTCCTCTGAAAATTTGTTTATTTACTTTTTTAATTATTTATGGGGTCTCAAGTGAGGGCACTCAGCTCTTTAGCCTTTTTTTTTTTTTTTATTGGTTTGCTTAAAGATAGCCATACATAAAACCACAACGAAGACCAGCAGAAACATACAAACCAGACTGAAGACAACCAGAACACAAAAGACAACCCAACCAGAACACAAAAGACAACCCAGAGAAAAGACGCTTCAAAACATCCCAAATATCAAACAGAAACAAACCCACCTTCAGACCAGACCTGACAGCAAGATCAAAAGACATCAGACCATCTAGCTTAGCTCCAAAAAACCAATCCACTAAGCTACTACAAGAATTTCCACTCCTTCCCCAGCTGCTTGGGAGCACTAGATGAGCCAGATTCAGTCTTTTAAAGAGCACCAATACTATTAATGCAAGCAGACGTAGAGGCTTCAACAGAAATTGACGCATATTTCTGAGCAAAGGAGAACATCTGACAACTATTGCTCTTGAACTACGAAAGGCAAGCAAGTTTGAAATAATGTAGCTCTTTTTGTGTAATGGGTAAAAAAAAAAAAAGAAAAAAGAAAAAACAGAAAACCAAAATCAAAACAGCACCGAAAGGTAACATCAGACATGCAACACTGGGCATTGGTATGCAACAATGTTGTATAGCTACTTTTCCCCTAACAAACTACGGACATTGTACATGTCCCTAACCAAAATAACAGCATAGGTGAGACAATGTTTTATACTTATTTTGTAACATGTTTTACATGATGTTTCTTATCATTGTTCTCTAATTTTCTTACAGCCCTGATCATGCACAGAATATTTGCATGACATAGGTTGAGACTAGGGGCAGACCGAGGAAATTCCCCTCGGTGGGGCTCCATGTAAAAAAAAAATTCGGGAAAAGGGGCAAATGTTAAAAAAAAAAAGAAGAGTAAATTAATTTTCAGAATTAAGAATTTTGAGTCTTTTTTTTCTGATTTGAGTGCTCCTTTTTGAAGTGAAATGAAACCTAGGAATATCCGCACCCACCAGAGACGCCCATGGGTCAGCTTAGCCATGCTCGGGCCCATCCAAGATCATCACACATTATGCAACATTTCTAGACCCATTAGCTGACCAACGGCCATTATATTTGTTTTATGTTTTATTGTATAAAAAGTTTTTTATCACCCTATTGGCCAGCCAACAAGTAAACACTACCATGCTGCATTTTGCATTGCAGGTCTCCAATTTGGATAAAGGAAGATGGTTAACATTGAAGTCAAGCAAAAATATATATATATATATATATATATATATTTACACTAAAAAAATGGGTTTTCCTTTCTTTCATTCCTAACCTATAATTTACATGTATCATGAAGTGAAGAGAAAGACCAAATCAAGAGACAAAAAAAAAGGGGTATAAAAAAAAGTCCTAAATCATGAAAAGCACATCTTTTATTTTTAGAGTCAGAAAGCTACTCACATTTTCATTAATAAAATTAAAAAACTACATTCTCACGGAAATAAATGATAAAATGTTATAATTTAGGGCAATTGTACATTTTTTAATTATCATTAAATACTTTTCTTGATTTGACCCTTCACTTTACAAAAATTAAACACGAAAGATTTCGAACGAAATTACAGGCCCGCCCATAAAATGGGGGCTTTTTGCTCGTCAGGGTAAGGGCTTACCTTGGCCGGGACTATGTGCCTATGGCTATGAGCAGTGGTGCGACCAAAAGCGGTCGGTTCACAACCACCAACGTATACAGTAGTACACTGGGCACATATTACATCCCAATTCCGAGAGGACACAAAGCACCTCTAGGATTGTGCCAATGAGAGTTTATCCTAAATTCTGGACAAAATTTTTTTCCATATATACAAACTGCCCCGGGTATATAAGCTTGAGACGGACACGCGTCAGTCATATCGAAATATCCCGTCAAATTAGCTCGAACCGCCTCCTCCCTCTATATATAAGCGGTCCATGACCAACATCATTCTTACCTCCGCTGCACGGATACGCGCTTTTTAGTTTCTGCTGCAGAACCAGAGGTGCGAGTGCGACGCGTACTAGAAAGACTGTTTCCGAAGAGGTCCGTATGCGTTCAATGATCTCCTCTTCTTTCTTTCTCTCTTCTAGGGTTTGCTTTTTTCTGCTTCGATTCAGTTCAATCCCTTTCATCTTACTGTTTGTTTCCCCATCTCCTAAATCTACACCGATTTGATCTTTCCTTTCTTGAAATCTAGGGTTTCGAAATTTTAGGGTTTTTGTTATGTTATCATATTCTTGATTTACTCTAATGCATGATTTTGGGGATGCTGCTGCATTTTTGTTGTTGTGTGTTTGGTTTTTTGTTTGATGAGTACGTTCGATCTTAATTTCATCTCGCTGCTCTGCTCTCGAATTGCGATTTGTAAGGCTTCCTTTCATTTTTTTTTTTCTTTAGTTTTGATCTACATATGTTTCGATTTCATGCTTAATCCATAGAGATGGTGTTGGGATCCTTCGGCTTATTCATTTTGGTTGTTAAAATGTAGTGTTAGGGTCGAGAAGATGCAGAGGAGAGGGGGAAATGGAGGAGATCCTTTTGGTTTTGGTGACCCTTTTGCTGGTTTTGGGGATCACAGAAGCCTAGTGTCTAGCTTTTTTGAAGGAGACTCGTTTGACGACCCTTTCTTCACTCGACCTTTCGGGAGCATGTTTGGTCCTGGTATGCTTGGGTCTGGCATGTTTGGTCCCAGCAGCATGCTTGGCCGTAGAATGTTCGGCGCGGGTGGTAACCTCTTTGGAGACATGCCCAGCTCTGGGTTCCTCCAGGATCAAGCTCCCCAGCCTAATAACAGATCGAGGGGACTGATAATCCAGGAACTGTCATCTGACAATGAGGAAGAAGAGAAGGATAAAGAAGAAGAGGAGGACAAAGGCACAAAGGAGAGGGGACCGATAATCCAGGAACTGTCATCTGACGATGAGGAAGAAGAGAAGGATAAAGAAGAAGAGGAGGACAACGGCACAAAGGACAAGGGTAACCCTAGAAAGCATTCCAGGCCAAGTAAAGAACCTCTTGTTGAAGACCCAGACGATGCAATTGAAGGTATAACACTTCTGAACTGTTTGTTAGTGTGTTAATTGTTGGCTTTCTTAACCAGGACCAAATTGTTTTGAAAGGATGGTTTCCTTTCCCTGTTTCCATCTAGTCATCCTATTTGCATCTTGAAATACTATTTTACTTGTGCGTCGAGAAGAAATTTCAATCGTTAATATATATTTGCAGAGAGGAGGAGAAAGCAGACTATTTCTAGGAGTGGATATAACCTGGCACATAGAATGTTCCCTCAAACTAGAACCTTTAGCTTTCAGAGTTCTACAGTAACATATGGTGGTTCCAATGGAGCTTATTATACCTCATCTACAGCTAGAAGGACAGGCGGTGATGGAGTATGTATCTTGGTTGTTTGAGTTTTTAACTTTTTTAGGTTCTTATCTTCCATATGTTTGGTGATTCAATAGGTGACATTGGAAGAGAGCAAAGAGGCTGATACAACCACCCGTCAAGCCACTCATAGGGTCTCAAGAGGAATTCGCGAGAAGGTACTATCGGTTTCTCAATGAATATCTGGTGTCCTATCTACTGAGTGAAAGTGCCATTGAGGTTTACTTAGGTTATTGAATCGTACTGCGTTGTTGTTCTGTGGCTATAAGTGTTGGTCTCTGATGTATCTGCAGGGCCATTCTGTAACAAGGAAGCTAAAGTCAGATGGGAAGGTGGATACTCTTCAAACATTGCACAACCTGAACGAAGGTATGGATATATTTTTAACCATGTGATTGGTTGCTTCTTTCTGTATGCATGGTGAATGAAGGGACTGCCATAATATCTTCTAGATGAACTTGCTGGTTTCGAGGGTGTTTGGAAAGACAATGCGGAAAGGCACCTACCTGGTTGGGGCGGGGGTTTTGACATGCTCAATAATGGCCATATAGGTAAGTCAGTACCTTGAAACTCTATGGCTGGTTTAAAATTTACTTATAATCCTTTGGTGATCTGATCAGATGACCAATTTCTAGGCATACATAAGGGCTTGCTTGGCAAATCTTATCTAACATGTTTGGCTGGACCAAAAACTATTTGAAATAGATGTTTAAAAATCCAATGGTTCAAATTTTTTCATTAATTTCTCGAGATCTACAATGAATCAGGGCCTGAAATTTGTACCCATGGTTGTTTTCATTATTCCAATGAAAATCAATGGTTAGGATCATGATTGTGGGACCCACATAATTCCATAAATGCAAATCTATGGTACTGTGTTTTTTTTGTAAATATAAATATCTCGAGATTTGAGAATGATCAACGGCTCAAATTTGAATATAATGTTGTGTCTGATCATGTGAAGAGTTTCAATGGTTTAGATCATCATTTAATGTCCCATAAGTTTATGAAAAAAAAGAAAAATGGATTGGTGAAAGGTTATGTGAAATGCAATTTTTTCACTTGACCAAATCCAATGACTCCTAGTTTTTATTTTTTATTTTCTCGAGATGTACACCTAATCACTGGCTGAAATTTGGACCTCCAACAACTCTAGTTTTTTTTTTCTTTTCTTCGAGATGTACACCTAATCACTGGCATAAATTTGGACCCCCAAGCCGTTTTCACTATTCCAAAGAGGATCGACAGTGTTGATCATGATTGTGGGGCCCACAAAAGTCCATAAATGTGGATCTATGGTTTTTGTGATTTTCTATAAATATCTCGAGATTTGGGAAAGATCAACGGTTCAACTTTGGACACATGGCCGTGTTTGGTCTTTTTTAGATTTTTAACCGTCCAGATTATCATGTATGGTCTCGGAAATGTATAAAAAAACACATACAAAAACGGGGATGAAAAAACACCGCTTCAAGCACTGTAGGGGTGCAGATCTTTCTGCTTCAGACTTCTAAGTCTATGGATTCACGTGGGTTTTGGTCCTTTCCGAAAAAGACGTTTATGTCTTTAAGCATTTTCGAATGGAGGGTCCTGTTCAAGTTCCCAAACAGTCTATTAATGTTTCTAAATAGCGTTTAGATAATAAGAGGTTCAAATAAGACTTGCCAAACGGGCCCGAATCTTCTTATTTTTCATCACAAAATTTGCATATGATGTGTTCTTGTAGGGCACTGCATTGGTTGGGTTTTTTTTTTTTTTTTTTTTTGACTAAAATATGTAATGAAAATAAAATTGCATTCCCTCTTTTTTCTCAAAAAATAAAAAAAAAGCATTCCCTCTTGCATGAGTAAAAAAAATGCATTGTATTTCATGAGTTATTCTTCTTCTGTGCCAAATCAATTGCGAGACGGGGTTGGCAGTTCCATTGCATGATGGTTAATATTCCTGAGTTTTCAGTGATATGATTTTGTTTTTGGCTTTTTAAATTTTTTTTTTTTTAAGTTGTGTTTTGCAATGAAGATGTAGGAACAAGCACTGGAAGACAGAATGGACAGGCCTCATCTAGAGGATGGGCGCTTCCCTCAACTGAGCCACCACAGAATCAGGGGCCGATGAGACTGCGTGGTAAGACCAGACCGAAGTCATCTAATGGGAGTGTCTTGGGCAGTCAGTGATCCTACGGTTACATCATTTTTAAAATTAGCGGCAGCCCTCACAAAATGCTTTATGAAACCTGCCTTTTCTGCACGTTGGCTTGTGATGGGAGTGACATCGGCCACTGCAACATGTTCCTTGCATGTGCGATTATGAGGTGGGCATTTGATGGGCTACTTGCTTTTGATACGTTTTAATGATTTAAGTCTTGCTAGTGCATAGTATGCATATGACAGTTATTTGATTGTTGGGGAAGTTTGCTTTCATCAAACTCACACTTACTTTACTACAAGCAGTGGGTATGGAAACCTATATTTACCTCCTATAGCATATTGGATATGGTGTGTACTGATTTTTTTTGGTATAGTTGTACTGAAATTTTTGGTACGACTGGGAATCATGAGAAAGTTTTTATGCAGTTAGAGCAGAGTTTTTCATTGCTATATATTTCTACATTAGAGACTTCACTCATACAATCACGTCCCTCACCAATTAAGCAACAACCAACTGACATTATTGCTTTATATTTTACTTTCTTCTTTGAGATGCACTGGCACCCTGTAACAATCTGGGAAATCTGGATGCTTGGCCCAACCCCTTTTCCGGCTAAATTGAATCCCTATATCCATGTATATCTGTGTGCGTGCTGCTTTGAGGGGGCCAGTGTTGTGTTTATGTGAAGTTGGGGTTTGTGTGACCTCAAGATTGTGGTTTATAATGAGCCATATACTGCCATAAACCTGGTAAAAGGGAATTTTGAAAATGTGTGCATGTCTGCAATGCTTTAATTTGAAATAGAACTGTCAAGGTTGGATAGTACACACAGCGTCAAGGATTGAAAGGTTTAAAGCCTCTTGCCTCTTGCCTCTTGCCTCTTGCATGGACTGTCTTCTTTAATTGTATATTACATATCACGACTCCAATTATTATTATTATTATTATTATTTATTTATTTTTTTTCTCTGGCCAACTGGAATTTTCTATGAAATGGAAGGGAATGGCAAGAGAAATGGCGCCATGGGTGGTTAGAATGCTGGTCGGAAATAATTTCATTTACAAATGGCATGAGGTTGGAATGTTATACCATTTCAATTTAGAAATGGTTATTTATTCTACCCTCGAGCAAGGCCATGTCTTTTTTTTTTTTTTTTGGCTAATCTATGTTCATACTTTTTGATGGCGACAACCAAGTTATCTTGAGTGACGGTTTTGCTGTTGGCCATCCTATTAATAAGTATATCGAGCTGCGGAGAAATAGGATTTAGAGGTGAATTGAATTGAGGGCCACCCACCCATGAAGTTGCAGATTAAAAATTAGGATTCACAGGTGAAATGGACAATGGCCACCGAGTTCCGACTTCCGAGGTTCCATTAGAGCATGAGGAAATGATTTCGGACGGGATTGGATAGGGTATGATGTTTTTCAGGCTTTTTGTTACCTTCAGTTGGCTCCATCCCCTCCATGTTTCAATGTATAGGCTGTTCAACTGTTTCCCGTATAGCGAACGAGATCTGTATGCATATGTGAAAAATCTTTAAATGAGCACCATCCGGTGAGAATCATCTGGGAGCGTCTGTTTTCATCAGCACTTGTTTCTGCACACTAGCTACTCCAATGAACTAACACAATATCAAGTGTGATACTCATCCAACTGGTTACTGCCTAAATGTTATATTCATCCAGCTGGGTTGCCTTTGGTTTTGATCATTAATTGAGGAACATAAATTAAAGGGTTAAGATGATCCAGGGGGATTGATATTTTTTATTATCTCTAGGTCTCAGTCTCGCCCAGATCTAACAGAGTTACAATATATGTCTGATCTGGATGAAAAGTATGCATTTTCGGCCTGTTTTATGTGGATTCTAGTCTAGATAGGAATTTTACTGTTGAGCCCTTGATTGCGAGGAATATCTTTTGAACGGACTAAAGACCCTCTCGTTGCCTTCTCTTGTGCTTAACAAATTTTTCTAAGCAGAGCATGTAATGACGGGTTGATTGAAGCACCCACGGAGATTTTTATCTTCTATCCACGCTGATACTACTAGATTGTAAGATCTTGACGATTTATTCCAATGTGCTAGAATGTATCTCGGTGGGCAATTTGTCTCATCAAGTGCTTCCATCTCATTGCATCAATATAGCTAGCTGATCTTGGGCTAGGACAGGCTAAGCCTGGGCTCCAACTGGCCCGGGTAGTTTGTTTATTTGGGATATTCCTGGCCTTATAGGTGAGTGGGTGGCCTATGTATTTTTAAGGCACCCGTTCTGACATTTTTTTAATGTTACAGTATCTATGCAATGATGATTATCCCAGTCTCTCTTTTTGTTTTTTGCCCAGCCATGATCCCAATCACTTATATAGCTTGGCCCAAATATTCTCAAAGATAGGTAGGCTTGGGCCCCACTTTTAGACTTACTAGACGTTCGTGCCTACATATGAATAGACTTGTTTTGGACAAGATTTGGTGCGGCCCATTCCCTTCCATTTCCCCGTTCTGTCAATCTGCTCTTGCAATGTTTGGTGCGTGGCTTAGGCTTAGAACCAGAATGTACTTATTCTGGTTTGATGGAGGCCGGGCTCAAGCTTGATATAAAAAGGGTCAGTTTGGGTTGGAATTGGGGATCCATTATGCAAGTATCCGGAGTTTCCGGTTCCATGTAAAAGCCTATAGAACCTATTGTTGATCGGGAAGAAATTCGGAATCAAATCTGAATCCATGCATACAGGATCTCGAAATTTGGAAGCCGAACCGGGGGACCGAGCACATTCACAAATTACAAGTATATATAGATTTTATGCATTTAAATAGCTTGAATTATATTCATTTTTGTTAGTCTAGATAGCTTTAATCATATACCGTTTAATCTTCCCACTTCCATTTAAGTGGTTTTTTCAAGTTCTTCTATCTTTTTCATCAATTTACTATTGAAGTAAAAGTGATGTAAGGTATCAAATTAAGAGAGAATAAAATATAAGGGGTTATTATGATATTTTGTCTTTAATAGATTGGTAGGGAATTTTTTTACTTTTTGTATAAAAAGTGGGTGTTTTTTGTCATTTAGTGGAGAAATGATGATGATTTTTTACTTTTTTTTTTTTTTTTGAAAAAAGGAGGAAATTTGAAGATGCCTATTTTTGATGTGACCATTTATTTAAAAAAATGAAGGCTTTGCATTACTTTTTACTCCCCTAGTGAATTGCCAAACGAGAGTGTGTGTATGGCTAAATTCTACTGTCCGATTTGTCATTCAAAATTTCAAGGGCACACAAAACCTGTTCCCATTTGAGCAAGCTCCAAAGAAAGAATCAGGTTATCTGGAATAGGTACCTTTTCCAACTGTTGGAACCTCAAATGTGGATTGTGCGGGATTTTCAATCCTCATCATGGACCAAAATTTCTACATGGCAGCCATTGAGCCCTCTGGTATAGATCCTATAGAAGCATTATGCACCCTTTTAAATATTGTAGGTTTTTGTGTGTTATATATCACTGGCCAGCGACAAAAAGTTAAGTACATTATCTTGCCAACTACTTAATAACTGCTTGACATAAAAGGTCATAATCACATAGCCTGTAACATTCATTTTATAGCTTTAGATTAAATCCATTCCCTCGCCACTCCCACTTAAAAATCACCCCCAGTGGTGGCCTCAATGGTTGAGGCAACTCAAAATAGCTAATGTTGATACTTGAATAAGAAAAGATAATCATTGTCCCATTGCCTGTCTTCTCATATCAGTGGCTGGTGAATCTGATCATCCAGTTGGCCCACAGATGAACCGAGCAATAAAACCAATATTGTACAAGTAGAAGATAAAACCGAGGGAAGTCCATCAATCGATTTCACAAATCATTTCAGGAGATCCCCTAAACGCCAATCATTTCACAGATAAATACCAGACTTGGTTGGTTTTTTTTAGTAGTAGAATACAAGCGATACGATTTGCATATCGTGTGTGAGTAGATCCTTCCATATGTACATCTGGATGGTTGGTGTTGAATTCATTCAATTACAGACGACTGGGGATTGCAGATCTACTTGCTTCTCGTCACCTTCTCCTCCACGTGCACCTGAATTTCCAATGCGACTTACAAACAGCGTTTGAATTCCATGGTCGTTATTTCAGTTCTCCAAACTCCGACAAGACACCCTGTACTGTTGGATCCTGGCCTTCTTTATTGGTGACCCACGAAAAAGGAGTACTATATCTAAGGAAAGTTGCATTTACTCGTATGTGCAAGCAACCCAGCAAGCAACATGGGGAACATGAAATTGTGTAGGTTGTTGGGGCAGGAAAGGTGCCTGTTGCAGCAGCTTGCTTTGTAATTTCCATCTGATTTAGGATCCAAATCTAGTATTGTTTAGTGTTAACATCATGACTAATGCACCTTCCCAATGGATGGATGGATTTCTGGACGACTGTGAGATGGCATATATACCGTTTCTACTGGAGTACTGTCTTATGTTTCTCTATTAAATATTTCATTTAAACAGGGTCTTAAATTAGTTTTCTCCCTTACACAGCTTTTCCATTAGAAGATTCTCCATCTCAAAATTCTCATTTCTTCACCTAATGAGCATTCTCTACTTAGTCATATTTTCTGATAAGTCTGAGAATTGATTACTTTTTATATATCAATCTGATGAGTTACAAATGGTATTTATATATAATTTTACAATGGCTGTCGTAGATAGAATCCAGTAAGATAAGGCATATCAGATTCCATATATTATGGAGGGCATATCAGATCCCATATAATGGAGTTGCAGTTTTGACTTGACTTGGTATTTCCTAATATTTTCCTCTCACCCAAAGGACTCCTCTATATATTTTTAAAAGATGGATTACTTTTACTGTATCTCTTCTACAAGTTCCAACCTAAAATAGAAACGGCCACTGTGGCTCATCTACACATTCTATGGTCCACGAATTCCATAAAACCATTGTTATAAGAAGGCATGCATGCCTGCCATGTTGCTACTGTCCAAAGAACATGGCGCTTGTTTGGAGGTCCCATGCAAATACCTGCAGACTAGCATTTTCCTATCCTTCCTCAGTCCAGTCAAGAGTAGGACGTCACAGCTAACAAATGAATATTTCGGGACTCGTGTATAACAATAGATACTAGATAATAAACATAAAACACCAACCCACTAATTAAAATTATTGATAATGTAATTATAATATAATTAGAGGTGCAGGGAAGAAGCTTACCAAAAACTAAATACACCATTGATTGGCTGGGCCCAGATCTGTTCCACCTTGGCTGCTCTGCTTTGTCCAAATTATGTCAGTTCAGGAGAACTACATCATAACATGGTTCTAAAATGCTGCCATTATGTAGTTTGGCCATGTTTGTTACTATTGTCCACTAGTAGGGTTGAAGTAAAAGTAGCTAGATTTGGTGTTAGAAGGGCAATGGACTATCAAAACTTGTCAAATTAAATTTGAGACTAATTTCTTTATTTAAAAGGTAGCACATCTTAGGATCTTGTTTATATCTTGGAACACTCTTTATATCTCTAATAACGAAGATTTCCATCACACTTGTGGCCATTATGCCACTGCCGGTTACTTAGTTCAAGCAAATACACTGCTAACTGTTTTATCATCATATTCCTGCTACTTTTAGGAAATGACCCATCTTAAACATCTCCCATCAATTGGATGATCTGGACCACCTGTTGGTAAAAATGGCTCACGAACCACCACATTTTTGCTTCCATCGTTTTAGGGTCATCAACTAATAACATCATCATCATTGAAGCTTTATTTCGTCCGATTGGGTCACCCGATAGGACGCGTTAATAAAATGTGACAAGATTGTTTATAGATGTTTGGCGATTTGATGCAACTCGATCTTTTTATCCAGAATAAGAACGGGCACATGATGAAGTGAAAAGATGTAGAGTTCATGATCTGTTTATCAATAACCTAGTATTTGGGACTCCTGGAAAAACACTAATTTGACCGAGAGGGACAAGGACTGACACCGCCAATGCTAATGCAACCTTTTTAAAAAATAGCTGGGAAGCAGAGATGACACTTCCCATAGGTCAGTCCATAAGATATATAAATACAGAGACAATGGCATCAATCATTCAAGTCTAAAGGAAGAGAGGCCCTTGATTCACCACATCTGAGAGACCCAGAGAGAGAGATGGCTTGGTCTGCTGAGAATGCCACCAGGGCCTTCCTCCAAACCATGAAAATGGTGAGTCCAGCAAAACCATCCAGCTAAAGCATCATGCAAATTCCTTCCACGCATGCCATTTTCATTTCTAAACCTGTTTTTTTTTTTGGTTTGTGTAGGGGAAGAGACCCAAGCACCCAGATGTTGCAGAATTCCTCTCCGCTTTGGCTGCCGGCAGCAACGCAGGGCTAATGGTAGAATCATGTGGCGGTGCCGCCGGTTCCATGACCCTGGCGCTCATTGCTGCTGCCCACCAGACCGGGGGGCGTGTGGTGTGCATTGTTGCCAATATCAACGGGCTGAGATCTTCTGAAGAGGCTCTAGGGGCTGAAGCAAATTGCGTCGAATTTGTTGTGGGAGAGGCTGGAATGCTTTTGTTAAATGACTACAAAGAAGCGGATTTCGTGCTTATAGATTGTAACATGGAAGACCATGAAAGGGTCTTGAAGTCGGCTTGTGCTGGCAAAAAGTGCGGTGGGGCAGTCATCATGGGCTACAATGCATTCCAGAGCGGGTCATGGTGGAGTGGATCAAGGGCTAATCTATTGCCTATCGGTAATGGGTTGCAGGTAATAAGGATTGCGGCAACTAAAAAGGCTGGTGTTGGTGGTGGTCCAAGGAAGAGTCGCTGGTTTGTAAGAGTGGATCAATTGACAGGAGAAGAGCATGTGTTTAGAATTAGATCTCAACATAGCTGATTTGGTTTGGGATCTTTTTCATGTATCTGTACAAGTCCCAAGCTCTTCTAACATCTAACCATTTTGATAAATTAAATGATGGTAAGCCTTATACAAGTTACAGAGGGAGAGTACAGTGAATTGAAAGGTGATAAAGTTTGTTCTTTTGAGGGGGTCGGAAGGCGCCTTCAATCAGAAAAATCTCTCTCTGTAATGTAAAAAGTTACTAACCATGTGTCTGATCATCTCTCTGTTTTTTATTTCAATGCAACTTGGTCATTTATAACATCGTCATTACCATGGAACAACTGTAATGTTTTTATTTGGTTTCAGTCATCAGTGGAAATGTTTGGACTTATAGCTGGCGATATGCAATGATGAGGCTGAGGGTTTACATAAATCGGGGTTAGGGCCTTGGCATTCCTGAGATGCATGTGTTATCTACATTTTTCATCTAGTAGCTACCCATTAGGCCTTTATGGATGGGCAATACAGCAATTACTCTAAAGGAATTCACATCCTCTAAATCCATCAATGAATCCCAATTGTGAACATTTATATCATAGTCTATTTGTGTATTGCCATTTGAACAAATTTCAGTCTTGGAAGAGTTGTGTGCCCAGGGTCAAATTCAACTTCCTGTCACTCTTTTCATTTTACAGTGTGTTTAAATCTGATAAATGGAGTGAGATTTTGCAGTGTGTTTAAATCTGTATAAATCTGTATAAATTCAACCCCTGACACAGGGTTCAACAGATAATTCACGCACAGAGGTTCTAAAATCAGCATACAAAAATCTAGTTGTATTGTAATTATACTTAAGCCTACGTTTAAAGATACCTTGTGATTTATATGAGCCAATTTGTTTGTAGGGTAGGTAGAATGAAATGAAATAAAGAATCAAGTCAAGAAAAACAAGAGAGCGGAATTGGTTGTAAAATATAGTTGTCAATTTAGTTTTGGTGATCATTTCGGTCCAGCCTCTAAGATGGAATTTTCGGTATTTTAGAATTTCGGCAAAATTTTTCGAAATAACTTTTTGCAAAAATGAAAAATAGAAAAGAAAAAAAAACACAAGTTATGCATGTTTCTTGATATGGATATTGAGGAAAAAAAAAAAAAAAGTAAAAGTTGTGCTTCAAACCGAAATGGACTGAAATGTACAATCGGAATGGGCTGGAATCACCCAAATGGACAGACTGAATTTAAAACCTATTTTTTTTACCCCAAGTCCGTTTTGGCTGAAGGACCAAGATGAAAAATTCCAACCAATCCGGCCAAAATGAAACAGAATTAGCTATTATGTTGCAAAATCACAAAATGAGAAAAAACTACCTTTAATTGCGCGCGCGCCAAAAAAATAACAAATTATACTCATGAAAAGCTCAAAAATAATAAAAAAGATGCTTTTACTCTCACTCCCTCCCTTTTTTTTTCTTTTGATTTGGTACTTCAATTTTATTATATTTTATTTCACCCTCCAAACAAACATGCCACGGTGCTCATGAGCCCTGCTGGGTCAAGGCAGTCCAGACTTCACAGGACCTTGTCCAAGCCTGGTCCCTTCAGCTATTTGACCTAAATCTCAGTCCAGAGAAAACCAGGCTCAAGAAGGCCACCAATTCCACCTCCTAGATTCTGGATCACTGAAACCAATGTGCCATTTTAGCCATTCACTAGCAGGCACCACGAACCACAAAACCCTCTTCAAAAGCCCAACCTTGTCTCTGACCACCACAAAACCCTCTTCAAAAACCCGCCCTTGCAACTGGCTCTGAGAAAAAAAAAAAAAAAAAAAAAAGAGCTCTCTCTCTCTGAAAATGGTGGTTTGCAGGAGCAACCTGCTTCTTCGAGAAATCTTCCTCACTTTACCATCGGCAAGTTCCCGCCCCATGTTTCGGATTCTGTCCTCACCGAACGCCATCCGATTCCTATCTCGTAGCATTTGCGGCGGCCGGATAAGATGCATGGCGTCGGGTTCCGGTGACGGTGGGGGGAAGGTGTCATCTCGACTTTCGCAGGTCCAGCAGCTTCTGCATGAGGCCGAGGAGAGGTCTCTGTCCGCCGGCAACGAGCCCATCCCCAAGATTACACTTGGTATATCAGATTTCCCCTCTTCCATCTTTTATATTACGAATTTTCCATCTTGCATCTCTCGTTGGAACTACTTGGATTTAAAACTGCTGAAAGTTTATTGTAATTGCGACTGAGACTGATGGATTTTGTATGAGTTTAGTTCATTGAAATGAAAGTTTGAGACTTTTTGGGATTTGGGGGAGTTCTAAGAAAAACCGTGTGTTAATTTTTCAAATTAGGCCCCTGTCTGTATTTGGTCAACTTTGATGTATCCGATTACTGGGTTAGGGGATGAGAGGGATTATGTTGGGATTAGGGGTTTGCCAAACATTCATTTTAGGGCCTCAAAATTGAATGGTCGTATACGTGCTATTTTGTTGTGATTCAATTCGACAGTGGTTAATGGGAAAATCAGTGTCAAATTGGTGTTAGTGCCAATTGATGGGGCGGGTGTGTGAGAGGGTTTAGATTGATCATAGGTGTCTCCCTATTTAGAGAAGACGTGACTGTGCGGTAGAATCTTTGGCATTGTATGTACTGAAATTGGTATGGATATGGTATGCACCTCATGCCCAACATAGGTGTCTCCCTATTTAGAGAAGATGTGACTATGCGGTAGAATCTTTGCAATTGTATGTACTGAAATTGGTATGGATATGGTATTGGGAGAGTTTAGTTTTTTTTTTTAATAGTTACACAAGTTTATAATTACTCACCAAGGTTGGGCATGAGGTGCAGCTGTTTTGAACTTATGGTCACTTTTGAGAAGTTAGTAACTTTTGTGGATGTAAATATGTGTACGTATTGAAAAGAACTCTTGTTGTGAATGACAAAGGTAAATATGAATAGGAAATGCGAATTAACTTACATGTGCAATTGGAAAGATTAAAATGAAACTTGGAAGGTCCTTTTTTTGGCTTAATGTTTGAAACCCAATTGTCATTATAGCCACTTCACGCACACACCCAATGTCCCTCACCACTGAGCTACAGCTGGGGATGTTCAGCACAACCACTCTGCTTATTTAGAAGACTTGATGATATGCTATAGCAAATTTAGTGCTTAAGGCCTAAGGGAGATTATCTTCATTATTCTTTGAGAAGAATTGTAGATTTTTTTTTAATTGTAGATTTTAACTGTGTTTTATGCAAATTCTGAGACTAAATGTTGATTGGTTCTGTATGTAACTACTGTACATCTGACAGTGGCCTTCACATCAATATGTTAAATTGCATGAACAGTGAATTATATGTACTATGTAGAGTAAGTTTGAAAACTTCCAAGTTCCAACACTCACCGCTATTATTACTTATGCCTGCGATACATGGGTCTTTTAACATCCTTGGAGCACCTTTGTTCATCTTAACCTTTAGATACATGATGGTCTTTTATCATCCTTGGAGCACCTTCTAGCAGATACTAGAAACTCATCATCTTAACTTTTTCCAATTGAACTGGGGTTGGCTTAAACTAACTCTAAATTCTTAATAGTGTTGTATGAGAGTGATCTCTCTTTCTCTTGTGTGTGTTTGAGTCCACATGGTTACACCATCATTGCATAATCACATCAGTTTCTGGTCACCTTTCTGAGTTATGCTTTTCCACTTAATCTTGTCGAAGGCCCTATTCTTCATGACTTCACTTCTTACATTTCTTTCCTCTGTGCATCCTATGTCTCAATTGGTCCCCAATAGACTTCCACATCCCTAGCAATTAGTGGATTCTCGCACTTCAGCAGCTACTGTAAATACTATGAATGTCTGGTTTGTTTTATGTTATGGATATTGTACTATGTATCTATTTGGATGTTTTCCTGTTGATGTCTTTTTCCCCATTGCATGGTTATGTCATTGAGAACTGCTTTCATCTGTCTCTTTTAACTTCTCAGCAATGTGCACATCTTGACTGCCACTTAATGTTTTCCGGGACATGTTATTGTTTTTGACTAAATATCCTGCTCTGTATTCATCCTCTTGCTATGGGAGTTGGTGCAGATAACTCTTTAACTAGGCTGTTTATGAATTCTTGAATTTATAGTTTGATATGGATCTTCTTCTCTCTCTCTCTCTCTCTCTCTCTCTCTCTCTCTAAAATTGCAGACCGTGTTTCTGTTAGTTTTGCAAGAAGTGGCGGACCTGGTGGTCAGAATGTCAACAAAGGTCAGTTGAACATTTTTTATCGTTCTCATCTGTAAACTTGTGTTTTCTGTTACAGTGTTACTCATGTTGGTCTACTCCATGTTTTACTCCTTTACCCATGCCAATTTTGTCACCAAGTAAATTTCCTTCGGGTTCAGAGAATTCCGCCGGTAGATTAAAAAAATCCTGGAACCAGTAGAGGCATTGTCTGCTACAAAAATGGCCGGGAGCAGAGTGTTGCCATATTTACTGCTTATTGAGTGATTCTATATTGTATTTTTCTGGTATTTAAAATATTAAACTTTTAGCAGACTTGCAGAAAAGGTACCTTGTCCCTGTGAAACATTTTGACGAAAGCTCAATTAACTTTATCTAAAATATAAAATTGCTGCTTTATAATAACCATAATCCTATGAGGTTGTATCTTTAGATTTACAGCAAAATTGGTTTATTCTTGATTATTCCTTATGGTTAGCATGCTTTCTAGCATGGGAAGTTTATACCTTTCAGATACTCAATGAAGCTGCTGGTCATAACATTTGAATATCAAGTGGAATTTACTAGGTCTCTTTTTAAGATATGCTTGCTTCTGGAAAAAGTTTCCTATTTAATTCTTCTACTTGGCTTTTTTTCTCCAGTTAACACCAAGGTTGACATGCGCTTCAATGTCCAGAATGCATATTGGTTAAGTGACAGGGTCAGGGAAAGAATCATGCAAATGGTTTGTAACTTTTTCTTCTTGAAGCAAATCATCCTTTACAAAATGTCGGACACTATGCATCTGTTGATCTCATGCAATTTTGTGAATGCTTACATGCATGAAGGGCTTCATTCAGGTTGGATGCGTTAATTCTTAAGGTCAAAATTAATGATACAATTTGGATTTGAGAGTCCAGATCCGAGTCTTGCTGAATCTGCCCATTTCAGATCCAAATCTAAATTTGAATCCAGATCCGAGATCCAGACTTAAGTACATATTGAGTTCTAAATTCAAATTTAGGTCCGAAATGGGTATTTAAAAGATTTTTGAGGTTGAAATTCAAGCCATAAATGAATAGAGAAGAGATAATGCGACCAAAAATGGATCAAACTGTACCACCATTGTATTATCAAGCAAGCAGTTCTGCAGGGTCCACTTGGTATGCATGCCAATCAAGGAAAGGATAGAGATGGCCTAAAAATCATTGTGATGGGATATGGGTGGTTCCATCCGAAAATGAGGGAGGCACACCTATTGCAGTAGCACCCTCATGCATTGGAATTCAAATTTGATATTGATAGACTATTATCCATTCTTTTGAAACGGATCATGATATTTTTAATAAAAAAGTCATTTATTAGGCCATTAAAATTTTTATCCTCTAAAATCAAGGGTTATGATAGTCTAATTGAAGTGATATTTTGCCAACCTCTATTCAAGTCAAGGGTTCGAAACTGTGCTTCCACATTGGGGCCACAGGGGATTTTCCCGGCTCCCCCCTGGCCAGAAGGGATTAGTCCGGCCCCAAAAAAAAAAAAAAAAAAAAAAAAGAACCGCCCCTATGCTCCCTTTTGATTAGCATGCGTATTTAAGTTGGGCCTTGCTCAAGTTTTTATTCTTATATCAATTTTTGGGTTTTAGTCCTTTGTCCAACCTGATCCTGAAAGTCCTCAAGCTGATTTTGGGTTGTTTTTTGATGGGGTCAGTTGGGTTTGGGTTGGGCCTGGCACAAGTTGCACCCTTAAGTAGTGGTTTTGGAGTGATTGGGGCCATAAATTAGCATTATCATACCTAAGTCAGAGCCTAGATCCCTCCACAGAAGGCTTGACCTATTTAAAATCATGTCCAGAATTCGGCATGTTGGCAGCCTCTACAGGCATCTTTTAACTTCTTAATGATAATTTTATCAAATTTTTTGGGTAAATAATAATTATTTCAATTTTCTATAATTTTTCTTGGTTCTGGACTTGTCCAAACCAGTTGACTTCCATGGTTTGTACAGGAAAAAAATCGCATCAATAAGGATGGAGAGATCGTAATTTCTTCAACTAAGACCAGAACACAGAAGTGAATTTCTATCCACTACCTCTTTTTTGTTGTCTTTGTTCAATGTTTCCATGGCAGTTGGTTTCATTTTTCTTCTTCTTCAGGGGAAACATTGAAGATGCTTTGGAGAAATTGCAGGTAAAGGGTGCATTATTTAGTTGTGGCTTTTCGCGCCTACTACTGATGCTTCCTTCTGTACTTCAAAATAGTGAAATTCCCAAATGTTATTACTTGACAACACCCTTTGCATGACCAAAAATCTATTATATTTTCTTCATAAAAACTTAATATGGTATTTGGTGTCACATACATGCGGCAGTTTGAATTTTGTAGTTTAATCTTGATTGGGGATGGAGATGGATCCAATCCGAAAGGTCAAATCCCAAGCTGACTCTTGAGGAGAGCACACAATAGCACATATATATGATGGAAGTAATCACTGAATTAACATAATTGATGTAAAATTCTTAAAAAAAAAACATGTTTTTATATACTCAAGTGGACTTCTCCTTGGATGTGCACAAGTTGCACCCCGACTGTTTGACTGAATCTGATTAAATTCATTACTAGACCTCACCCGATCAGTAAATGGACTTTAACTTATCCAAATGGTGTCAAAATTGCACAATCTTGGAATCATTGGATTGCTAAGTGAATAACCTATCTAATCGATCTAATTTTATGTTGATCGTACTTTGTTTGACATCTGAAAGTGCGGTTATCTTTGAAAAAGGATGGAATTTTACTCAACTTTTATTTTGTACCCAATTACAACAATGACACCTATTGCTTGAAAACTAGAAATTGATTGACATAGCAAGACATCTACAAAGCAAAGACTCTAAAAAATATGATTGGGTCTGATTGGGCTAGTTGGGCATGGGCTGGCCGATTGGCTGAAATGATCATAAAGCCTCTTCTTTGCCGACATCGTAGGCCTTCATTTGGTGGCTTTTGGGCTATACACGTAGTCGTTCATTTCTAATATAAATGGTATCTGATGACATATGCCTATGTCGGGAGAATAATACTGTTATGTAATTTAAATGCAATCTTTTATTATTGTATTCTAACAGTATTCATATACTATTTTTTTTTTAATTTTTAATTTAAGAATGTGTTTTTATTTTTGTTAACATGCTCTCTATATTGCTGTCATCATCATCGTCGTCATCATCAAATTTTTATCCTATCCATTGGGATCGGCTTTGTGAGTTATTCTGAGTCTTTCATAACTCTTCCCCCTTCTCCTAGTTCCTTGTATTTGTTGCACTTCTGTTCTTCATATGGGGCTGTTTTGGGCTTCTGTATAAATATTCGAACCTTCTGAAATTCATTACTTGATTTTTGTTTTGTATTGCTAATGGATTTCCATCTTGTGGACCTATCCTAATCTTTTCATTCCCTCTGCATATCTGTTGTAGCATACATGTCGCAGCTTCTTTCTTTCTTTCTTTCTTTTTTTCTGTATTTATTTATTTGTTTTTTTAATGACGTCTTGGCTTCTTTCTTGGCAATGAAACTCATTTTCAATATTATTATGTGCCCGTATAGATGCATCAGCATGTGGGTTACGATGTCCATGTGACAGAGCATATTTGTAATTATCTTATGTGTTTCTATTCTCCGTTGATGTTTCAGCATTGCACCCCGTCTTATCTCTATTCTTTTATTTATCTATTTTTTGTTATTTCTTATATTGAACAGGCAATTATTGATGCTGCTTCATATGTCCCACCACCTCCTTCAGAGGAGCAAAAAAAGAAGATTGCTAAGATGTATGCACTTCACGTCTGAATGTCTTTATTTTTAAAATCCGTTTGATCTTAAGCTGCTCTATCCATACTAAATCTTTTCCACGGACAAATGCTTTTATTTATTTCCAAATCTGCAACTCATCCTTAGTCATTCCTCGATTTGTCTTTCATCAGTGCTTGGTTGAGATGTTGGAAGCATGAATTACATGGATAACTGAGGTTCATGTTGGTTAGTCAACTACAGAATCTGAATAGTGGCTAATCTATCCTGTTATTATGTAATTGAAGGGCTGCTATTGGGGAACAGAAACGGCTGCAGAGCAAGAAGGTTCTCTCACAAAAGAAGGCATTTAGGAGAAGCAAAGATTACTGACTGTAGCATAACTATTTGAGGCCTTTGAATTGGAGGTAAATTGCCTACTTTTTTTTATATTTTTCATTGTGTCACAAATCTTATGCACCTTGTTGCAGTGTTACTGAATTCATTCTATATCTAATCTTTCAGTTAGGTGAAAAGAAGTTGAGATCTGTAACCATTGACAAAAATACAACCAGTGTTGGATATGATTTGATGATTGGAGGGACCATGGAAACCCAGGAAGAAATGGCACTATCAGTTGAAAGCAATGAGCGTCATCCGATTAAATGACATTCTAGTTATCTTCTGTATAAAAGCAACTTTTTGGTTTTTTCCAAATTATTTAAATTGTTGCTGTTCTTGTGGGAGCAACAAGGTGTTCTCAAATTGGAATGGTTGTTTAATCCCTTCCATTTACGTGGAATCCATAATGAAGATTGGTTTTGTGCTTGTGTTGTTTGTTTTGTATTTTCGCTGTAAGATATGATTTCACAGGTGCCTATTTATAGATGGCGAACATTTGTCTTTATTGACTACTTTTTTGGGTGCAATTTTTCATGATAACGTTTAAAATCATTGCCAGACTAGTGGTTCAATGCTGTTTTGTTGCTACTTGTGTCCTGATAATAGTCTCAGATGCTGCTGCTTTGAGGTAATTATCTGACTTGATCAAGTATCAATTGATTGCTTAGCCTGGTTGCTTAGCGTCCCTCTAAGATTTGCTTGTTTTGGGGATACAAATTCAAATAAACCAGAAGAGTTACTTATATTTGAAGGTGTCACTCTTTATGATCTTTTAGTGGGTACTTGCTCTAACTTTTGGCCATACAGATTTAGGTGTTTCCTTGTGATAAACTTGGTTCCATTTTTTTTTTTCTTTTAATTAGTGAGTGTTGCCAATAATTCGATTCTGTTAATTCCCGAGGCTGAAAACCTTGTGGGTGTGTGAGCTTGAGCATTTACCAGAGAAAGGAGAATAAAACCGATGTTTGCTTCATGATTGTTTGGATGGAAAAAGGAGAAGGTAGATTTAACTTTGATTTAACATAAAGGTACCCCCCACAGCCCCAGATATTTTGGGGCCAAGTAAAATTTTATCATGTGTATTTTTTACTCTTAACTCCCTTCTCTTTAATTTTATTCACACGATTTGACTCCATTGGCGACCCTAACATAATTAGGACAAACCTTTGATGACCATGATGATTTGACTCCTACTCTTTTGAAACTATCAGGCCCGAGATTGCTAGCAACTGAAATTGAGAATTTTATTTTTTCTAAACCTCAGGAACCTCATGAAGAGAAAGGGAGTTAATCCAGTCGAAGCACACTGGCCAAGACCTCTACGGAGCCCTAGACCCATTTAGCACCATTTAGATGTCTTGATTCCTCAACACCCGGGCCCTTGTACTTGTAGACTTGTGATGTAGTGCACCTCAGCACAATCACCATAGTCTAGGATTTAGATCAAAGGCCTATACGACTATTGAAAGTGGAGAATAAAGTAAATTCCTCTTCAATCTCCATGATTGATGTGGAATAAGATATCATAGTAAAATTGAGAAGAAAAAAATTCTTCAAAGAGAGAAAAGAAACTTGTAATCCACAACTCATCATTATCAAAGCCTTGTCAAAACTATGACAGGACCCGCTATATGAATCTTGTTTCTTATTAGAATTCATATTGGAAATGTGACAAAAGTTTTACACTGGCCGTCAATCTACCCAACGCAATGTTCCTTTATTTGAGCTTATGACCGGGAGGTGCAAAGTGATGGAGTTACACTAAAACTCCATATTAATTCAAATATCTACACTAATGTTTTTCCAAAATACTTTAGCGATTACAATATTTCTTACATCTGCTTCACATGGTTTGTGGTATTCCCTCCTCCTGTTTAATATGGGCTGCGCTTAATGTTTACTGCAGGTCCCGCTTGGTTAGAGGGTAAAACGAAATGTGCAGTCAAATACACCCAAAATAATTTTGGAGGTCCAATCAGAACGCTGATCCCTCAAAAGCTGAGGTTGGCTGCTGCATGAATAAATCAAAATCCAAGTTTTGTTGATGTGCAGCTGCAGCTTTATCATTTTAAGTGGGATCTCTGGACTCAAGAGCATGAGCAAATGGAAGCTTGAATTCCTTGAATTTATATGTTCACATCAAAGTGCACTTTACGAAGTAGACTAATTGGGAAGTGGGTGCTTCATCCAAATACTAAAACTTGAGATTACACACTGTAATCGCCAAGTGTGTGAAGTTGTTTATATATTTATCTTTAACTTTACATGAAAAATAAGTGGCCCGTTAATAAAGAAAAGAAAAAAAAAAACCATCTTCAGTCAAAAGGAAGAATTAATAGAGGTTTTTAAAATTAAGAAACAACTGCATCGTCTTGTAAACTGGGAGTATGGAGGTTGTGACTTTTGATGTCAATCTTTTTCTAGTTCCTACCCTTTGCCCTGGCTCGGACACCAAGAAAGAGCCGGCATTTACACGGGAAAGCAGCCCATTCAAGGGGGAAAAGAAGCCCACATGCACAGGAAGAAAGCGCACACGAGTAGGACAGGAGCCCGCACTTGTACCTAGGATTCGAACCCCGGACAACCAGATAAGAACTGAATGCTCCTAACACCGGTAAGGAGCCGTTCTTAGTTCCTACCCTTACCCTTGAGGTAGGGCTAGTCATCCTCTGAGAAGGGCACTCACCTCACTCTCAAATCAGCCTAATCAGTGCCCACTAAAACTTCTTTCTTCTCCAAAATGCTGGCTTACTGGGTTGAATGAGATTCTTTACTCACTACTTCTTCATCCTTCCTTTTTATATTCCTCTCTGCTTTGTTCTGGCTAACTCAGAAACCAATTCTCAGTCCCTTGTTGTATCTTAGTTTTGATGATTGACAAGGTCCAAAGAAAAAATGTGGGCCACTGGTTAAAGAACATATTCCAACAGAACACCAGCAGATGACAGAAGCTGCCATCCATATGAATTGGAATCAAAAGGACCAACTGAATAAGATTGTTCTAGCTTTTGCGTCTTTCTTTGTGATTAAAAGTTGATCCACGCTTTCCTTTTGTAAGTAAAGAGGAAATGGAACGTTCGTGAAATAATGTTCCTATTTTTTTTTACTAAACAGGATCTATTCCTTGGATGTTTTTGGTGTTCACTGAGCTTAGAAAGGTGTATGGACGCAGACTGGACTGCAATTGATGCTGTTATCCAAATGGAAGTTATATCTGATAGAGGATAATGTTGGTGGGGGAGGGAAAAAGTGACTTTTTCAGGACACTGGAATAATTTTGTGAAGTTGACAAGCTTAATGATACAAACCCAAGATTTTATTATTGGACTAACATCACTCAGTGCTAAGCATGGGCATATTCCCGATTTTATCTGTAGAAACAAATATGAATGAAGTATAAAAAATAATATAAAATTAAAAAAAAAATGACTCAAAAGAAAGTAATATGAGATCAACACCGTCACTTTAAAAATTCCATCTAGAAGGTACATTTTATCCCCAGCAGCAATAATCTTTAGAGAGTAAGAAAAGGAGAAAAATTGAATTGAAATCCATGATAATATGATTTGAATCGGTGACTCTAAAATCAGCAATGGACAAAATTTCACTGTAAAGAATATAATTTAAGGCCTTAATAAGACAGAACTTGTGTATTCAATCATGTGTAATCCAATGGTGAGCTTAGCAAGATTGGAATAGCTTCGATTCAATTGTTGATAAATATTGAGGTCTTTACTTTAATTGGTTTGCGTTTAATAATTAGGAGCTACTGCTTGATTTATGGTTGCCATCAGTGATCTGTCATTGAGTCTAGATCTTCCAAAACTCACGAGGAATTCATGAGGCTCTTCATGGGGATCACTTAAGAAATATTCAATTGATTTTGAGAAAAAAAAACACTATACAGTTCCCTTGCCAAATTTAACTCAGGGAGAATTTTATCCTACAAGCGGAGTGCATATGCGGTCGAGCTCTATGGGGGAGCCCGCTTGGCACCAGCTTTGATCGGTGTAACCTTTTCACACTCTTATTTCCTCGTGGTCTGCCACCATGCTGAATTTTATGATCATCAAATCCTTACTCATTTTTGGATTAATTAAATCTAAAAAAATATATTGTTAATAGATCATTAAATATTAGTCTATCAAATCAAGGGTTAGAATAATCCAATGGGGATGATTTTTAACAAAAGCCTTATCTATCAAAGACCTTTATCCACCCATTCTATCACCAATGATAGGAAAGCATCCAAGTGAGTACCATAGCGCTGGACTGCATAACTGGATATGCAGTTTTGCTCCAAGGTGAAAATCATCCTTTCCTCTAATAATAGTTTGGTCCACTGCAAAAGGGATCAATCAATCTAATGGCAAAACAAAGTTGTCTTGGAATGAGATTTTGGAAGGACCATATAGGAGGAAGGGATTTGGATTTTCTGCAGCTGGGTCCCGCTTGAGGAACCCTACAATTTTCCCGTTAGTCAGGACCCGAGAGGATCAGGCCACAGAATCAATTGGAAGGAAGTGTTTGCTGTTCTTGTAACTATTTCTCCAGATCCGATCGAGATAAAAAAACACTTGATCAGTTGAGTTGATTCCACCGTGAAGGAGACCACGATCTAATAGGTGCAAAGAAAACACATGTTGACTCCAATCATTGATCATATTGGTTCGACTCACACTATATATGTCATCTACCACAAAAATTCACAGAACCACGTCAAAAACAGAACACATGACACAGAAAAGGAACGAGTCAAAGGAAGAAAAATACTATATATAGTACTTGTTCATTTCTTTCTTTACTTGATCACCTTATATAATTTTTACACAAATTATACAGACACACACAAAACATCCCACTCGAAAAACCAACAACTCATCTCCTAAATACATGCTCTTCGCCAGTCTCGCTATCAATATGTTTGATCCAACGGCTCCCATTCACAGATTCCAAGCCCCCTCCAGTCCTCACCTGTGCAATCTCCACACCTTTCCCCACAGGCAGATAAACAGATCTCACTACACGTGTCCCACTCTCAAGCACCCCACGCCATCTGAACCCTTGATTTCCCCTGATCAAGCTCGCCGTCCCCTTACAGACCAAAACCGCACCCCTTGAACTAACCTTAGCCGACCGCACCAATTTCGCAAAGTCCTTGCGCCTGCAATCAACAAGCATGAAATCCACGCCAGGGAGCGCACCCATGACCTCTTCAGCCTCCCCAACCACAACTTCAGGTGCCACGCCTGCAGCCTGCCTCGTGGCATCCACGTACTCCAATCTCGACCGCTCGTCCGGAACCACGCACACATGTCTGCCGCTGTTGTGTCTGCTGGCGATGGCTAGCCCCACGCTCGTGTCCACGTCCGAGCCTCGTGCCCAGGCCTCCACTATGAGCTGGGCTTTGTAGCCAGCTGCCATAGCTGAGAAGAGTTCCGAGACTCCTCCTGATTCATGCAAGTGGCCTTGTTTTATGGCTTTAATGGTGTCTATGTAGGCTTTGGAAGCGATTTCTGCACACCATGAGGATTTCATCTCTTTCTTGTGTTTGGGCTTCGGTGTGTCTTTGATTGGAAAATTAAGGAGTTAGAAAGAAATGGATGGAAATCTAAGGAGGGATTGTTTGGATGCTGGGGTGTTTTTATATAGGCGAAAAGGAGAAGGGCGGGTTGAGTTTTCCAATAAGTAGTTGACATTCTTTAGATAAATCCAAGACGTTGCTTTGGACTTAATAAGATGTGATTAGATAGATGCAATTTGTAATCTTTTATCTTATTATAATCACAGTGACACTACATTAAAACATTTTTTTGCACTATGGTTAGGAATATTTCAGAGCCGACTGCGCTGTGAGTACAGACCAGATACAGCTAAATTGACACCATCGAAAGAGTCACTAGTGCTCGATGACCTAATCAAATACGATGTGAGATCCTTCTTGACCAAAGTGGCTCGCCTGGGCCAGAATTAGAACAGCATGTTCCCTCTTTGGATGACCATTAATCGAATGTGGCCCACCTCATATTTGCTTCTTTTTTTTTTTTTTTCATTCATTTGCAAGTGAGAATAGATGTTAGGACAAGAACTGCTTAATTTGGCCACGTTTTGCTTATTGGTTCATTTATGCTATGTTTGGCAAGCACTCGCACAACTATTCTCAATAGTCTCACCCACGTCACCAAGAGATTGATAGGGTCCAGACTCCAGAGCCTCTGGCATAAGAGATTTCTCTGGGTCCACTCGATAAGCAGCGGCACTTCTGCTCATCCCAAACCATTCAAAGCCAGGTAGCCAGTGACTTCACATTGGTGCTAAATTGTCTTCATGTGATCTCTGATTGTGGGTCTAACTCCAGTGAAACGAAAAATAGTTCGACTCAGTCAGATTGATATGGAGCCTTTGGATACTGCATATTTATATCATAAATGCTATTTGTTTTAATCTGGATGGATAGGATCTGTAGAGATCATGGCAACGAAATTGTGATTTGGGGCATCAAAAAATTTGGCCGGTTTATAGTAGTTGTTGACCAATGTATCGGTTACTGATCTAACTAACCTAGTTTGGGTTATTGAAAGGTGAATGAACCAGTTTGGGTTGCACCCAGTACAAACAGCATTTCGGTACGGAATTAGAGCATTTTATACGGCAGGAAGGTAAAGCAAATGCTAATGACTTTGGTACTTTGGACGCAACCAAGTAGCCAAGTAGGGGGCATCTGGCACGTGATGATGAGAGACTTTACATTTGCTTTACTCAAAGAAAGAAAACAACCTTCTGTAATGTGGGTCAAAGCATTCAACTATTCCCTGCCTCAATCCAGCTTGAATCGTAAGTGGCTTATCCACCCATGGAAGTAATCCGACAATCGGTGATGTGGGGCCCACCACTCAGAGGGAAGTGATGATGGCCAACACAATTGCCATTGTTTTTTCTTTGATTTTCTAACTGTGAGTAGTTGGTGATGATGGCTTATCGTAGATTCTACAAGCCATGACCTTTTGAGATGCTTACTTGTGTGGGACCCAAACATGCGTTTAAAATAAGCTAATTGTTTCTTATCTTCAATCAACTATTATTTAATAACTAAAAGCTACTTTGTTTTTGTATGATGTCTTCTTAACCAGCTAGCTTCCATCTATTCTTATTTGGTTTAATACCAAATGCCTTCCATACTTCTCACATGCCATTGAGATTTAAATGCTTGGCGGAAGTGCTTATCAGTCTAAGTTGAGTTTTCTTAATATAAGTAGACTGTTTTCAAGTATTTTATCTTTGTTAGAATGCATACAAAACCCAAAATTCTAAGAGTCATTTATGGGTGTACAAAGAAGATGCCAACTTACCTATCAATGCAATGGAGACTTTTTGTGGTAGTGCCCATGGACTTGGTCTTCTTACACACTCTTCATGTGGTTCTCTGAGAAAAAGGTCATTGACTACTGTTTATTTATAGAGGGATTTAAAAGAACTCAGCCTCAGGAAATACATTTCTTGACCTTGAGTTCTTGGATGTGGGAGGGAACCATTTTGCACTATCCGTACCATTGGAAATGATCAATCAGCCTCATTGTTCATTTGGAACTGCTTTTAACCCTGGCCTTCTACCAAAACAACAACCAAAAAGACTATTTTAACTGGGCCGCTACAAGTTGATAGTTAGGACGGTGGCCCAGATGCATTTACAGTTTTTGATCTATGTTTTGTACAGGTGGGCTATTGATCGGATGGGCCACTCACTGTGTATGGCCAATGCACAGGACACAAAATCCAAACCATCAAAATGACGGAGGTTGTGGATTATTGCATGCCTTTCTTAGTTATCTACTTTCCCACTACAAACTTACGGGCACATCTATACGCTGTTAGTGCCGAGTACAGTCAGTAATAATTCAGTTTAAAGAGTTCATCGTTCATGTACCCTTTGCGCACGTACATCCCAGATTTAGTGAGGACAAACCTATCCGATTCAAATACAAGCTTGAAACCCTTCTTGCTCGGTAGTGAGCCTGATATCAGATTCTTGCGTATATCAGGTACATGCAGCACATTGTTGAGGGTGAGTTCCTTTCCAGAAGTCATCTTTAATAACACCTGTCCTTGGCCTTCAACCTTAGAGGTGGCAGAATTGCCCATGAAGAGTTGTTCTCCTGTTGTAGCATGATAAGTGGAGAACATCTCTCTAATGGAGCAGACATGTCGAGTGGCCCCCAGTGTCCACCCACCATTCTCTGGTATTACTGACCAGATTGACTTCCGAGACCACAGCAGAAAGATTGATGTCTAAAACATCAGTGGAGACAGTGTCCAATTCTGTCATGTGGGCTTGCGCTGGTTTCTTATTTGTATTGCCTTGGTCCTTGCGCTTACGACAGTCTTTTGCACGGTGGCCTGGTTTGTCGCACACATAGCACTTCCCTTTGAACTTCTTGTTTTCATTGGGAGCTTGCTGTTTTGGACCATTGGGATTGTTCTTCCTTTTCTTAGGATTCTGCCCATGTTCCATTACATTGGCCTTAGCTTCAGTGAACATTTTCCCTGCTTTCTTTTCAGATGCACGATTGTCTTCCTCTATCCTCAATCTGACAATCAAGTCTTCAAGTTTCATCTCCTTTCGCTTATGCTTAAGGTAGTTCTTAAAATCCTTCCAAAGTGGTGGCAGTTTTTCAATGATGGCTGCCACTTGGAAAGACTCACTAAGAGACATTCCTTCTACATGAATTTCATGGAGAATTACCTGAAGTTCCTGAACTTGATTGATTACTGCTTTGGAATCGATCATCTTGTAGTCAAGGAATCTGCCCACAACGAATTTCTTCATTCCGGCATCTTTAGTCTTGTACTTTTTATCAAGAGAATCCCATAATTCCTTAGCAGTCTTCAATGAACAGTACACATTATATAATGTGTTGTCTAGTCCATTGAGAATATAATTCCTACAGAGGAAGTCAGCATGCTTCCGGGCATCAACAGCAGCAACCACTTGCTTGTCTGTCTCACCTTTTGTTAAAGCTGGAGCTTCTTCATGGAGGAACCTAGCCAAGTTTAAGGTAGTGAGATAGAACAACATCTTCTGCTGCCATCTCTTAAACTCAGTACCATTAAACTTCTCAGGTTTCTCCCCATTGCTCACCATAACAGGGGCATGGGTACTGACTGGAGTATCCTTATCAATACCCATAACTGATAATGAACAGAAGTAAAAGAAAACACAGAGTATACTGAGAGTTAAAAACTAACAGTACTGGAAATAGAAATCAACTGAGATAACAATAAAGCAAGTTACAGAACACACTGAAGTTCTGTAACGAATGAAAAAAAAATATAGAAACAGAGTTTTACAATACTAGTTTCAGTAACAGAAGACTTATAAACCAGTAGTAAAACTGACAGAAACTGAAACCAGAAACACTGAAGTAAAACTGATAACAAAGTGTACTCAGAACATCAAAGAATTTTGTCTTAAGATTGTTAGTGCCGAGTACAGTCAGTAATAATTCAGTATTCAGGAGACAAGTTCTATAATACAGTGAACCAAAATAACAACTAAATACAATAGCAAACTGAAATGTAGAAATATAATTCACTTACAGTTTAAAAGCAGAGACAGAGTGTTTTTGTATGAAGTTGAAAAGTTCTGTAACTCGCAGATGGATGATGATCAAGGCTAGTGTTATACACTATGTCCTTAAGACAAAATTCGCCCTCGCAACGGTGCTTACGAGCTTTACAGCGTTTGTCTCCGAGGATACAATGATCAATACCACACAGTTGCAGCACTACAAACTGTATGTCCGGCGAACCAAAAGTGCAGCAGCAGGACTCTCTCTTACTATGAACAATGACTCAAATGTGCAATGCAACAGCAGTGAAAATGGATGCCCAAAAAGCATGTACAAGATGCACTTAAATAGCTTGAACAGGTCTCTTCAATGGGGGTTGCATCTGTTCAGAACAGCGATTGTTCAATGAACAGATGCATCTTCTCTGGACACACCCTTTCAAGTGCGAAAGGACACACCACTAGGGATGGTGCGGGGCGGCGCATGCGCGTGTGTGGTGGTGACCCTACCTTGATTTAGGTCCTCCCTCCCCCACAAAAGTGGGGTACCCCTTGGGGCTTATTTTATACTACCAAGGTAAGTATATATATACCCAAGGAATGTTTTGCTCCCAAGCAATGTGGGATGCAAGTTCACTACTTCCTTTGTTTCCATGTTTAACATGTTCAAGTAGTGGTGTTTAAGAGGCAATTTCTCATTCACTCCTTAATGGATTAGAGCAACCTAATACATGTAATTAATCTACTCATGGAATAGAGTACATTCCCATGTATTCCCACCAAAAAGGATTAGTGGGTCCCACTTAGTTTTTGGCTCAAACTTTGACAAAAGTAATGGTGCTCTAACCATTTTTCCAACATACGCGTGTGTGGAAAATTGATTTCGTGGACTTTTTCCTCTTTTGTAGAAGTTTGTTTACAAACCTTGTAAGGAATACTTTTTCGTAGAATTGCGGTAATTTTAGGTCATTTTGGGTTTGGATGTGTGGATCCTGCTTCAGCGTGTAAAGGCCAAGAAAACAACTTAGTCGTCCTCAAACCGGTTTAGAATTTAAAAATAAGGTTTCAATATAGGTAGCAATAAACAAAACAAGCCGCCTGAGGTCATATATATACAGGCAACATGCCAATAAAAATCCCGTGCAAAAGTCAAATGGAAGGGCCTAGTACAAAGGTGCTTTTAAGCTTTTCTTTTTTTCTCTCTTTTTGCAAATGGAACAAAGTAATGAAGCATGTAGTTTATAGCTGTCTTTAATTCAAATGTAATCATAAAAGCAATGTAAATAGGTTTGATAAGAAAAGCATTGTGCACTTCTTTTTTTTCTTTTTCTTTTCCCTTTTCCCTTGTGAGTACAAAACGGATCATATCTCTCAGAGATAGGATTTAATAGATTATCCTATCCTTGGGATAACCTTATTTTTAGGATTCTGTTAGGATTTAGTAGATTTTCTTTAGTTTTGGGATAACCTTATCTTTAGGATAAGGTTAGTTGAATATTTGTTTATAAATGTAGCAATTTCCCTACGGTGAAATTTATGGACAATAAGTGATTCTTTAAAAGTTTTTATGAATCAGAGCTGGGCGTGTGAAGATCTTACTATCAAGTTGGGGCACGGTCCTATCTCCCACAATAACCACGGACAATTTTTCTATTTCAATAAAGAAATCTTCCCTACCATTCAGCTCTACCAATTCACTCACCAAACTTATATGCACTATTTATTTGAAGTACTTTGATAAAAACACAATTTAAAAAGTTGTCAGAATCTGATGCAAATAAAATCAAGAGTTAAAATAACTTAATTGGGTTAACATATTTCAAACCTAATCTCCAATTAGACCTGGGATGAAATTGTGGGTTGGGTCCATGATAAACTCGGCCAATGGACAGGACTTAAAATCAAAAAAATATTACTACTCATTATACAGTTCATATCTTTTAATAGAGATTTCACATAATATGTATCTCACCTGGTGCATGGGTAGGAACCCAATTGGATTTGGAACAGGTACGAAAGAAAGTCCGTAAGTGGATTTTTTGAGCAGGGTCATTGGAGTGCATTCACATCCTCAGCTGAGGCTTTTCTTCTCCTAAAATCCTGTGATCTCATCTTGCAAATTGGTTCATTCAAGAAATAAAAAATTTCATTATAAAAAAAAAAAGCAAGGTGGTCATCTGATCATCACCTCACATCTAAAATATAGCACCCACGTGGCTAATATGCCCCTTGTTTTATTCAATACCGGACCTATCACTAGCATGTAATTGTAAACATCATATTGAGGCAGCTTCACATGGACTTGGGATTAAAGAACAAAAACACAAAAAATATAAAAAATTGGAGCTGTAAGAAGGTCACAATTCTTAACTGTACGGCCTTAATATCATATGTATGCAGTGTCTCCATGCATATTCGTAAGCACGACCCTGTCGTACAAATTAAGTCGCAGGAAGCAAGATGAAGTAGTTTTTGTTAAAGATTAATTTGTGTTCAATGCAACTGTCATCACAAGGGCCAATTTGCATTAATCTAAGAAGTAAGTGCACATGAGGACAGACCATCACTCTCACTGGCACGGTAAATCATTTTTTTAATGTCAAGTCAATTCTCTCCAATTTGCATTATACTATGGGACGGTTCCGGATTGGAACCATAGTGGACTCGGACTTGTTTTTAAATAATGGTTCCGGTTCCGGTTCCGGTTTTGAATCGGAACCTGTTTTGTGGGTTCCGGACCCGATTTCGATAAAAAAATCTGGATACGGTATCAGAACCGGATCCACTTAGAGGACTCGAATATAGTTCCAAAATCAATTCTATTTTCTCTTTATTCTTCATTTTTTTCTTAAAATAAGCATATCATTCAACTTATAACAGTGTATCAAGTCTACAGCATCTACTATTATACATAAGAATACCACAAAAGAGTTTGTTTTAAAGTACAAATTGCAATATCAAATACTTATATGCCGGGTCCATGGGTCGAAACCTATATGGACCAGGAACCTGATACGTTTATCAATCGGAACCCAAATTAGGTTCCGGACCCGGATCAGACACTTTTATCAATCAGAACCTAAAATAGGTTTCAAATTCGGTTATTTGCTGGTCGGAACTTCTGGGTAATTGGAAAATCAGATACATGTTTGCAACCCTAATTTATACTTGGTTTAGATTTTTTCCATTAAAATGAATAAAATCTTTTTAATTTTTTATGGTGTTTTTTACATGCTAATATGTCTGCGTATGTTCAAAATTATGAGGTTCTTCTTCTAAGAACTTTATGAAGAAGGGAGAGAGAAAAATAAAATTATAGAAAATAAAGAGAGATAGACAGTTAGAACATAGTGAAAGAGGTTCCGTAGAAGATTATTGGAAATTTAGGGTGTGTTAACAAAAGTATAAATAGGATGTTGCTGGTTTGTTATGAAGGTGTCATCATGGTTATCAAGAAAAAAAGATCTATTCAAAACTATCAGGGTAGTTTGTACGTCGTTATCAATGCTCTTTTGTAGTCAGCACCGTTTCTCTCATAACATTGAAACGGAACTGTACTCAGAATCTTTGATGATTTGGTTGAACCCGAGACCCTTGATCAAGTTGTAAATGGGAACCCACTTTGCCTGAGTAAAAATTAAAAATTTCAATGTGTATCGGCTGATCGAATCGACCGAATCACCATGGTTGTGACTTTTGAGGTTTTTCCCAATTATCTTGAAATCTATATGCAACAACTGGCCCGTTCAAAATCCAGGTTTTTTGGGCTTTTATTTCAGCTCATTTGATTCATGAAATTGTATTCTTAGGAATTCAAGGCGATATGGGTTCTTACACAGAATTATTGAAGAAGTGAGAAGTGATGGATTGAAGGTGAAGATGTAATAATGATCTTGACTTTGTTAGGACTTGATTTGTTAGGGTGATGGTTGGATATTCATCTTTCATCTACCATTAGTTTATTTTTCATAAGGAGATTATTTGATGGATATTTATGGATGTTCATATTTGTTTCTTTAATTTCAACCGATTTGAGGAATGCATTTCTTTACAATTCCTAGAAATTCAATTTCATGGAACAAACTATCTTGAATGAGTATGTATAATGAAGCTATCCGCAGCTACTATAACCGTTGTCGAAAGGTGATTTACAACTACCGAATTCACAATGTAAACTTGTATATATAAATATATATATAGGATAATATTCAAGTGTATCCATCCCTCAACATTTGTGGTGAGGGACACCCCTTTTGGGGAAGTTTCAAGTATAAAAGAGAGGTGTACTTCTCTTTTATACTTGAAACTTCTCCAAAAGTGGTGTCCCTCACCACAAATGATGAGGAATAGATGCACTTGAAGATCCCCCTATATATATATGTTTTTGGTTGAACATCACCACATGGGGCCGCTTAATTAAGTTCTCACATTCACTCAATTTCCATTAAAGTTTTTTTTCTACATACATTGATTCCAACCTCATCTCCCTAAAACATATTTATATATAATCAAGTAAAAACATGCATGTGCCATGTTTGTTTCCTTCTTATTTGTATTTTTTGGACTTTGAAGCAATTGTTTCTTATAAATATGGTTAAAATTGAAGAAGTATAAGTGAATATTCACAAATAATCATCAAATAGTCTCTACTTCTCACAGGGACAACTAGGGATCAACTCCCTGCCCTTTTGGCGAGGGACTCGTACAATATATATATGTGTGAGTGTGCGTGAGAATATTTGCCAATGACAAAAATAAATAAATTACTCCTCTAGTAGAAACGGTCATACAATAAATATATCTACATCTCTACCTAGGATCCTTCACTTCTCACCTCTTTAATACTTCTTTAGTCATAACCCACTTTACTGTAAATGTTAAGAATCCGGTAAAAGGTCAATATGCCTTCAAGGATCTTTTGTTTATATTCTTTTTGAAGTTGATAATCTTGATAGATTAAGAAACCATAGGATTTAAAACAAGGTCACATCTCTCTTTTTATCTCTTATCATGTTTTGGGCATAATTAGAGTAATAGAAGAGAGGAACCAGAGGAAAAGACGATGTCGACAATTCAGGATTTCTACGGCTGGTGATAATCCATTATTCCATTTAGATGATCATAATCTTACAAGTCAATCTATTGATATAAGTATGTTCAAGACTTATGTGATCATCGTGCCACAAATATTTTTTTTTTACTCCAAGATCCGGCCATGGACAATGACTGCATAATATAATATGATGAACTAATATAACTCACAAACCAAAATCATGGGGCGGCTTATCGGATCTAATTAAGAGCCTATGGTCATAATTAAGCCATACAAATTAAAGAGTTATTTAGTATTGTGTCCTTTTCACATACAGATAGTGAAGTGGAGGTGTTGGACAAGTTACCACTTTCTATTAACTTAATCCGAGCCATGGAACTGTCAAATATTTTTCTTTGCTCGTACATCGAATTTGCATGGTAAGTACACATAAAAAAAGTCCATAGTGGCATATAACATACTAGGATATTCCATACAATACAAGGGAAAAAATGTGAGAAAGCAAAGCAATGAGGGAGATTTGACATTGATAAAACAATGAGGAAGAAAAAAACATATGCAGATATCTTGAGAAGCGAAGATGGCATTCATGAATCCAGTCTCAAATATATCTCAAGTGATTTCTCATGCATTGAACACAAAAAAAAGGTGAAATTTTGTGGGGTGACGTCCATTAGTGCGAGCCAGGGCAGCACACAATGGCACCTGCCCTGAAAATAAGAGAAGGTTCGTGCGTCCATGTTTCACAGAAAATCAAACTGTAGTTTTCAGAAGAAATGTGCAAAAATGTATGGTGCAAAATCATTTAATAGAAAATGTTTCCAAAGAGGGAAAGTAGTTGGACTTTTGTTACCCTTTTTTTTGTTTTGTTTTTTTTTTTGTTTTTTTAAGAAATGCTATTATCTCCAGCTCTTAGTTTAAAAAAAATAAAAAAAGTTGCACAAGCCAAGTTAGTGGGTTTCATGAACCCAAAAAAATTTATAGGACTTATATAGATTAGCCATACATCATAGTTCAGTGTCCCTTCAAACATTCATAGTCATTTGATCTTTGGTTAAAGTGATACATAACCACAACCTAAAGGTTTCAATGCCAAGCACATTTTGTGAGGGCCACATACTCTTGGAAATGCTCCTGGAGAGTTATCTGCCACTGTTTATGGTGAAAGACAGTATGATGAGCTCCACCCGGGGCCCCACTAATCATGGGACTAGAGGGATAGAAAGAGCCATATTTGATGGGCCAAGCTACCAAGTTTGAGTTTAATATTATGTCTTTAACCCTTTGAACAATGGCCCACAAGTTTAACAACTTATATTAAATAAAAAAACCGACCATTGAGCCAATAATCCAATCCATTCGATGGGTGCAATGCCACAAGCTCTGGTTTAAAGTGTGGTGGGGAGAGGTCCTATCATAGTTGTCAACTCCATTTCAGTCAAAGCATCAACGATGGAATACTTCGGTATTTTGGAAATTCGGCTACACTTTTCGGAGTAACTTATCGGAGAAATAAAAAATAAAAAATATACATACATATATAAAATATAAATTCTACATGTTTCTTGATATGAATATTGTAAAAAAAACTTTACAATAGAGAGTGGAAATTGTGCTATAAATCGAGATGGACTGGAATTGACTAAAATGGACTTAATTTTCTCATTTCGGCTGGAGGATTGGAACGAAAAATTTTGGCCAAAACGAAACGAAATTGATAACCATGGGTCCCTTGTGTATGACGGTTCAAGTTATTAATAGGTGGAGCCTATCATGTTGTCTCTCACCATAAGACTGCGAGAGTCAACTCTCACTAGAGCATTTCTAATAACATTAGTCGTACTTTTATTTCATGGATCTAATGGGCCCTACCAACATAACTATTATTGACATGTCTGTTGCTTTATCAGCCCAATAATCTCATTTTGAAAGAATTGAAGTTATGTCAAAAGCGATATACTCATGGCAATTGTGGAGGGTATTTTCATGATACTGAAATTATTCCTAGTTTTGGGTTATGTCAAAAGCGATAAACTAATGTTGGATTCGCATGCATTTCACAAAACCACTGGCAATTGTGGAGGGTATTTTCATGATACTTAAATTATTCCTAGTTTTGGGTAAAAGTACCGACTGGGTTTGCTTTGATCTCGGCCTCGTTCGGCTCGGCGACTGCCCCAGTTGGCACCAGACTTGAGCCCACCTCGGTAGGAGTACCGAGCACGCTCCGTTGAGTTCGGCCTTGCGCATCTCCGCAACAGTGCCCGGACTCACGCCCACGACCTCGGTGACTTCTCCAGTTCAGCTCTATTGACCGAGGTAAACACTGAACGTCGAATCCCAATTATGTGACAGGACAGCTACGTTGCAGAACGTACTGATAGTTAGGGTGGCCGCCGGATATTGATAAGGGGTTATCCCTATCCGACGATCACGTCCACATTTATGTGTGGGATTGAGGAAAGATCCGATGGGACGGTACGCTCACTTACTTCCACTGAGGATCTGAGGTATGGGCTAATGGGACTATGCTCTCACCTACCTCCACTCAGGGAGCTTCTGATGGGACACTCGTCTATATATATGCATGGGTAAGATCCATGAAAGGTACGCATTATGCAATATACATTTCACATTGCCTGAACTCCCTTCTTCCCTCCTCAATCTCCCTTTGTTCAGTGACAGCACTAACTGAGGCATCAGAGTGCCTTCAGCTGACTGCAGCCAGGGGCTCCAACCTTTGTTCCTCCTTCCCCTTTCAGGTTCAGGGCATCTAATCCATCCAAAGCAGTTTGGCAGCATCATTACGAGTTTCATACTTGCCTAACAAAGTCCGTAATTTTTAGGCACTCACAGCAATATATGTTGAGGTTTATAATTAATAATATTGAAATCATTTTGCATCTTCTCATAGTTTTAATTGGGCTTGAGTAGTTGAGTGACTCTAACCATCTGGCTTTCGCTGCACTTGAATTGTACCATGAGCAAATATTTAAAACTGTTCATTTGATGATAACTCATTTACCATCCTTTCTTGGACAATAAACTAATGTTCGTTTATAATTTAATAAGAAGTACTAGTTTCATATTTTACTCTGTATACTAGATTTTTAAATAAAAGTGGTTGATTAATGACAAAAATAAAGTCAAGATGATGATATGATGAATGGTCACCAATGACTCCAGGAGAAGTTTGTTTTTTAAGAGGTATAGTGAAAACTATGAGGGAAAAAACTCTAATGTTCAGCTTTTTTTTATATATTTATTTTATATGTGTTTGGATGGTCACAACAAGCAGAAAATAAAGGTTCATCCGTTGAAAAATTCTACTTTCACTTTTCCAGCTGCCAAAAAAGCATACTTCAAAAACACATGTATAGTGATTACTTTGCCGATTATTAACTTCTAATCTTACTTCAAATTGCTGTAAGAAAATAAATGTAATTATCATTAATTGGATAGTAGACTTCTCATTTCCGATCATTACCTTTCCCTAAAACCTTACATTTACTTTACATTACTTTCTCACTTAATTATTCAAACACTTGCCTATGAAATAGCAAGAAAGAATTTAGAATGTATGGTTAAAAGAAGTTATGGATGTTCATGGGCCTCATCCCGGTCCAAACCCATAACGGGCTGTAAAACTCACGACCAGATGTCCATTTAGTCAATTGGCTCGGGTTGGGCTGGGCTGAACCGGGCTTTCTACCAGTGAATCAAAACCTAGCCCAAATACAAATTGTAACCGGTCTATATGTCCGACATTGGCCCAAAGTGGGATGGGCTCATGAGCTAGATCTAAGCCAGATACTGGAGGCCCAATAACAAAAATGAGCTGTTGGGCCTTAAACATTAGGGTTGTAAACGGGTCACTTCCGATCCGGCTCCATGGTGGACCCGGAACCGGAACCGTTAAGGAGAATGTGGAACCGGATCCGGACCCGGAACTGTTTCGGAACCGGTTTTTTTGCTCCGGAACCGAAACCAGAACCATATATGGGACGGGTTTGGGTCCGGATTTAGGTAGAGAATAATATTAAAAAAACGTGGTTTTTAGGGGAAATTTTCGAAATTTGATTTAATACGTCAGGTCTCGGGTCCACGGGTCCGAACCAAGGTGGATCTGGACCCGGATCCATTTACTTATCGGGACCTAAATAAGGACCCAGACTCGGTTTTTGATGGATGAGAACTTCAGATAAGAACCGAGACCCGATTTTAAAGGATGGGAACTTAGGATAACCGGAGAATCGGTACCCATTTACACCCCAGTTAAACATCCTGCCCCACCTGACCAACCATTTATATCTCCAACGAAAATCAACAGATAACGGTACCAACTACCGGCCATGTCCATGAGCAAACAGTAATTCCTGCAAGTCTGCAACAAAAGCGAGAGTTTGAAATAAAAGAAGCCGACGACGCTGTGGAGAAGAAGAAGAAGAAGGATCAATAATGTTAGCCAGCGCGCAGGCAAATCAGCCATGGAATTCAATCCACCCGACCCTCCTCCTCTTGCGAGACTGCAAAACCCTGAAAGACGTGAATCAAATCCACGCTCGAATCATAACAACAGGACTCGTAAAAGACGCCTCTTTTACTGCCAAAATCTCCCTCGCTTTCTCTTCTTCTCCCCACCAACCCCTCGTCGAATTCGCTCGCTACCTCTTCTTCTCTCAAATTCAGTATAGACACAGCCCTTTTCTGTGGAATGCCATCATCAAATCCTTCTCTCACGGACGCCACCCCAGAGAAGCTCTCCTCCTCTTCTCCCTCATGCTCGAATGCGGCGTCATTGCAGACAGATTCTCTTTTTCTCTTGTTCTTAAAGCTTGCTCTCGGCTCTCTTTGGTTAAAGAAGGGTTACAGATACAGTGTCTCTTGTGGAAGAGTGTGTTTGGGTCAGACGTTTTCTTGCTGAATTCTTTGATTTCTTTCTATTGTCGATGTGGGTTCGTTGAGTCTGCTCGATGGGTGTTTGATAGAATGCCTATGAGAGACTCGGTTTCTTGGAATTCGATGATTGACGGGTACGTCAAGAATGGGATGATTGATGTTGCGCGTGAGCTTTTTGATCGAGTGGATGATGAGGAGAAGAACTTGGTGATGTGGAATTCGATGATTAGTGGGTATGCACGGGTGGAGGGTGGATTGGAGGCTGCGAGGGGGCTGTTTGATCGAATGCCGGAGAGAGATGTTGTTTCTTGGAACTCAATGATTGATGGGTATGTCAAGTGTGGGAGGTTGGAAGATGCCTACGACCTATTTAAGAAGATGCCGGAAAGGGATGTGGTCACTTGGGCTAGTATGGTTCATGGGTATGTGAAAAGTGGAAGTCTTGAGATGGCCCAGCATTTGTTTGATAAAATGCCGGAAAGAGATGTGATTGCTTGGAATGTTATGATGGCTGGGTGTGTGCAGAATGGGAACTCCATAAAAGCGATTAAAATCTTCCACCAGTTGCTAGTTGAGGGAAATTTAGATCCTGATCACACCACTATAGCAACTGCTCTTTCTGCAGTGGCTGAATTGGGTCACATCGGTGGAGGAAAGTCAATACATGATTATATAGAGAGAAACAAGTTGCCTTTGGATGGATATCTTGGTGTTGCTCTCATCGACATGTATTCCAAGTGTGGGAGCATAAAAAATGCACTGAAGGTATTTGAAAGCATCAAATATAAGAGCATTGACCATTGGAATGCTATGATTGGTGGGCTGGCAATTCATGGCTTAGGTGAGTTAGCATTGGACCTCTTTTCAGAGATGCAGAGACTTTCTTTGAGGCCGGATGATATAACATTCATTGGAGTTTTGAATGCTTGCAGCCATGCTGGTTTGTTGAAGGAAGGTTTGCTGTGTTTTGAGCTTATGCGACGGGCCTACAATTTGGAACCCAAGGTCCAACATTATGGCTGCCTTGTTGACATCCTTGGCAGGGCAGGGCACCTGGAAAAGGCATGGAAACTGGTTGGGGATATGCCTGTTGAACCAAATGATGTGGTCTGGAGGTCTTTGCTTAGTGCTTGTAGGAATCATGGAAACTTCAGCATTGGCCAACAAGCAGCTAGGCATCTAATTGAGCTTGATTCCTGTAATTCAAGTTCATACATTCTTCTATCCAATCTCTATGCTGGTGTTGGGATGTGGTGTGATGTCAGCAAAGTTAGGATGATGATGAGAGACAGAGGGATTAGAAAAGTCCCAGGTTGCAGCTGGATTGAACTTAATGGCATTGTTCATGAGTTTGTTGTGGGTGATAAATCCCATCCACAAGCGAAAGAAATCTATTTCATATTGGAAAAAATGTGTTCTTCTAGAATGTGGAATTCGGAGTTATTTATAGATGTAAAGCCTGAAAGTGACATGGTTATGGTCTATTCGGATTTCATCTAGGCTTGATTCGTAATAAGATCACTTACATGGGAGATGACTAAATCCTAGAAGATCAAGATGCAACTGTAGACTTTTCCGCCTATGATGACTTCCAGTTCCTACCTCATCACATGAACCACTAGGAATGGTGTATGGGATGGAGTTGTGTGCAGATTCTATTGCTACTTGGCAGCTCTGGAGTGTATCTTGCAAGCTCTATACTCCCCAAGGTTTCTTTTAAGTGATGGCTGATTTTCGTGAGGATTAATGCAGATAGATACAATCATGGGGAAGGGACAGAGTGACAAGGAATATGTCATCTGCCCCACAAGATAAGCCCCTTTCATCGGTAGTACTTGGTTGTATATCTTCCTTTCAAGAGCACAATTAGTTTAACTGTCCATATACCAGCTTGAACTGTTGATGGGATTTCTCAAGCCTGCGAGCATGGTAATAGGCAAGTTCAATACTGAAACTTTTTACAACGATGGTGTCAATGTGGACCAGCTCTAATTGTCTAGTGCATTGTAAAGCACATTTTGTATCACATTTTTTGCTTTAATTGTAGTTTTTGTATGAATTAAACATATACGTATTGCTAACATGAAACTTAATTGTAAAAAGGACATTATAAATGCTATATCATCAGATGTAATTTGTATCATTGTTTCCAAGCATTGGCCAACATCAGTCATTTGCTTGATGCCTATGACATTTTATTTTTGGAACTTCTTTGTTCAGTAAGTTAGTTTCATAGAGAGGAATTCAAATATGAGAATGGACCTTCCCACTCTTTTCCTTTAGGCGATTTCTTTTCTTAAGATATTTTGAGCTGAACTTTTTATCCTTATTAGGAGCAACAAATCTATCTCAGGTAGCCAATCCACTCGTAGCTCAGTTGTGAGGCACCTCCCCTCCATAGAACCAACTAGGTATCAATCCCTAGTTGTAGCGCTAATGACAATGGACTATAGAACTTAGGAAGTTGATATCTACTTTTCTTCTACCTTACCTTTTCTAATAATAAAAAAAAAAAGTGATTGCACCAAAAAAAAAAAATCGGATTTGAAGGTTTTATGTATTTCTTAGTGTTTTGGTTTTGATTGTGTATAGGAGAGATCACTATTTGTTTATTAGAGATTAACATTAAAATATTGGAATTTTATAAACTGAGATGAAAGTGATCTGGCTTTGATACTATTGAGCTGTTTCATCCTTTTCCTTTTTTTTTTTCACTGTTCACTTTATCCCTTACCATGAATTCTTTTCATCCACAAGTGCAGAGTGGTAGCAAGTCAAAGGGCTCATGTTGCACAAATCAAGCAAGCCCGGTTCATGACATTTCATTTGAAGTAAAGGTAAAATGGTCATTCTAATTAATTGGCGAACATGACGATTGGTATAGGTGCTTTGCTGGTGGTTATTGTATTTGTTTAGGTTACAATCCCATCTCTTGGAGTGCAAAAAAGCAATCAACAGTCTCAAGATCAAGCGCTGAATCAGTATACCAACAACTATGTCATGATAGCAGAAATATCTTGGTTCCATATGTTCTTCAGAGATCTAAACATTCCTGCTGCATTGGCTCCTTTTATTTGGTGCAGCAATATTAGTTCTATATGACTTGTCTCATCCATGCTTGCGCCATACATCTTGAAGTAGATTACCATTACGTATGTGAGAAAGTGGTAAAAAAGAATTGGACATTTGATACTTCAGCACTTTTGACCAAGTCGCTGATATCTTTACAAAGGGTCTCACAACAATCAAATATTAGTTGTTGCAAAACAAACTGATAATTCAAAAAACAAACTCATAGTTAGTGCACGACAGCTGATGCATTTGAGGGGGTGTGATAAAAACACTGGATCTACACCGAATCAACTCACGTAACATCTCAATCAGAGGATTCTTGGTATTGGCTGGACCTGATCTTCAGCAAATTTTGTGATCATGAGAGGGATCGCTCCTGATCTTGAGAAAAACATATGAGAAATTTAATCATGTATCATGTCATTTAATTCTGTATCATTTGAAGTCCTTGTTATCCCTTCAATTAAGGTCTTGTATCTTTATATTTTCACAGAATGAAATACAATGAAGGTAATTAAGTTGAATGATGGCTGTTACTATAAACTTGTGAAGTTTTTCAGGTTGAACTCAACAGGGGATAGAGTGTAGAAGATCAGGCGTTTGTACAAGTGCGCATGTGCATAACGTTGGCTAGATCATGTATAACTGGGGATGTTACTCAGGATGGAAACAACAGGACCATTTTTCGTTTGCAGCCTTGCTGTTTCTCAGTGTCAGAAACATACTGAGTGCAGTTGAGAGAGAGAGAGAGAGAGTCACGCAGCTTACAGTCACCGGTCACAAGATCCTCCAACATTTTGGCGTTTGTAGGTGGAGGGTAGCAAATTTTTAAGCATCTTGGTAAAAGAAAGGGCAATTTTTTATTAGGGTGTTTTGGGCTGAGGAATAGTCAGCATGTTGATCTTAGGAGGGCAAAATGGGCCCCACATGCTGTCTCGTCCCATTACCACGACAAAATGGGCCCCCATTTCCCCAAACTGTCTCTCCCTCTCAAAAAACCCCCAAATCGAAAGAGACCCTCAAATCACATTTTGCATCCGCCGTTTATTTATCTTTTGCTAGATCATTTTTATCCTCTTAACATTTAGATCATTCTTTACATCTAATATTTTTTTCCTTGCATTTTTCATATTTTGCCTAACACCATCTCCTGTCACCATACTAACATGGAGTCTTTGGGGCACATTTGCCTAACATGAGGAAAATCACTCGGACTTTCTATGCAGCTCATTTTCCATTGGTTGGTGCAATAATTTTCTACACAGGAAAGACACTTTTTTAAATGATTTTCTACAATGGATAGCAAACAATTGTAGATGAGTAGTCATTTCAAGATCTGCAAAAGATCTCTATCTAATTCACTACGGGACTTAAACTGAAGCAGTTTTTTTTTTTTACCTTTTTCTTCTTTAAACTTCAAAATAGTAATTCGAGATTTAGAATTGTTCATCACTTTATCATCTTTCTCAAAATCATCATTTTCGTTTTTTAAATGAGTAAAGTACATTAAGCGGTTTAAATGTATTTGGATTGTTTGGATGTATTTCACAAAATCCATTAAAATGTAAAAGATATGAAATTGAACATATTGATGATTATCATAAATCTGAGAATATTAATGATTTGGATCATAAAATTGTGACCCATAAATTTATTGGTTGGATCTTTTATATATATATATATATATATATATATATTTTTCACAAATTAAAAATCTAAGTGGCAAGTATATATTTTGTTTCCACAACTTTTCTTTTCATTTTCTAGGCCTACAATAGAATGTGATTCAGCTCATAGAGTCAGTCTAACATCATTTTCAAGCCTGATTTTTAACTCAAATTGAAGCCTATTTAGATTCAAATATAGACTTTATTTTTATTAATATAATATAACTTAAGTTAATATGGGTTTGGATATTGGACACAAATCTAATTTTATTTATTTAACAACTTTAGTACTTGGGACTATAGTTGAACCCTACTGATTAACACATTTTTTTAGTCATTTTCTTTTTTTTTTTTTTTATTTAGTTATATACAGCGGCTAAGAAGAGTGGGCCAATTGTTGTCTTGCATTCATTCATTTCAAAATGAGAGCTTCGTTTTAGAAGGATAGAAGAACGAGAATAGATATAACTTGATATAGTGTTGGCCCTTTATCACATATGGTGTTATAAAAAATTAATATGATTTTTTAATAGTTCTTAAAACTCATCCGACGTGTATCAGTTTGGCCATGACTAAGCTCATATTTTAAATTATTATTTTGAATAAAAAAATTATTTTTTCAAGTTCCCCTCAAGAAGAAAATCCTGATCTGGCAGTGACTGGAATATAGCTGGGATATTCATCTGGCTAAATGTAACAGCTATATTAGGATTGCAAGTCAAATGGCAGATTCTTTTTTCAATCTGCAAATAGCAAATATTGGCCAAAGGATAGATGAAACGATTAGTTTTCCACTGTGGACTTTGAATGACAACATTCTTTTTGTAGTTCATGAAAAATCAAGGAGGTGATTGCTGTTTCACAGGCATTCAATTTCTTCCCCCGTCGCTCTCAATCACTTCCAGAAATAATTTTGGCCAAAATTGAATCCAACCCTCATTCTGTTCACCCCCAGGAATCACAGAGAAAGTGCTAGAGAATTGGGCTTTGTCTCCTACATGACAAGATCGTTTGTTCTTCTATTCATGGTGCTTTGAACCCTCGAACAGAGACGAATTTTAAAACACTTCTCAAAGTAGTACCTATCTTGCTCGAATGTCTCACATGTTTTTGCAAATGGATAAGTTTGTATGAATTTTCAAAACCCTACAACCTCAAATGGTGGTGGCTTTCATGGGCTGCGGACTCTTCATAAACTATTGGAAGGCCTGGCTATTCCTAAAAATGCCTTGGGACAAAGACATATACCGTGTGTCTCGGGCCGTATTTCAGCTGGTTGGGAGACGAGGTGGTGTGTGAATAAGAGTGTGTTTGAAAACATAAAGTCATTGATAGTTCTAGTCGAGTGGGACACAGAGCTTAATGAACGGACAATGAGAAACGAAGAACTCTCCTTATATAGAGGGAAATCAATGGTACATATGCAACAGCTGAATTCCTCCAGTCTCATGGTTCCGGTACTTTCATTAGTAATGCGGTAAAGATCTCTAGTTCGTTGCCTACCACAGCGAGGATCAACCAGAGAATCATTTGGGAAAAAGGCTTTCTTCATCACCTTCTCCACCTCAAAAAGGGAGACTCAATGGTCACCTTTGAACGTAGAGGAATCAGGTGGAGAAAACAAGGAGATACTGTGGTCAGTTTTCTCTGCCTTCTCTCCACATTCTTCTGCCAATATGATTTCCATTTTTTTCAAAAGAATACTTCAACTCCCACAAGTATCGGTGTCCCTAACCAGCTGAGCTACATCACTGTGAGGATTTGTTATTGCTTGTTTCAACGTGGAGAAAACACTTAGAAAGATCGTCCGTTACCATTTTGAATTTTGAACTGTAGCCACTATTCACCACCTCCATTTTCTTTATTATATACCTAATGTATTTTAAAAGTAAAATCATATATCAATGTAATTAGCAATATTGATTTTTAATCAAAGAAAGCATGAGATCAGGTCTTCCATTTACAGCAAAATTACATAGCATTCACAAGAACACCAGTCCCCAGCAAAGGACAATTCCTGGAAATAATTAAATAGAGACATTCAGTTTCAGCACCAACAGTGGCATGTTGATTGGTTTAATCAGTATTGAATTTCTAGGAATTCTAACCACTGCAGATCTATCAAAGGGGCTGAAAGTGATGCGGGTAAAGAACCACGCGGGGCCATCAAATAATTTCTACCTTACTGGAGATGATTACCAACTAGCCAAACCCTGGGAATGCAATGGTCCCATATAGATCTCCATCTTAGACTCTTCACTTTCCACCTTTTCAATACATCCACCCATCAACCTTCTTTACTGTGGATCGCTCAAACCGGCTCTGCAATTGCTAAACTGCACTGGCTTAGTTCTTCAACTATGATCTCCATCGTTGGTCTCTGATCTGGAACTTCATTAGTACAAACCAATGCAATCTTTGCTAGCTTCATCGCCTCCAATTCAGAGAATTTCCCAAGCAGTTTTCCATCCATCAAGTCTTCAAATTTACCATATTCAGCTCCAGATCGCATTGCGTGATCGATCTGCCGCTTCCCACTGAGGATTTGCAAGATAATCACACCAAATGCATAGACGTCGCTCTTCTCCGTAAACCTGCCAACTGTGGTGTATTCGGGGGCAAGGTACCCCTTGGCGGCACTGGCCTTGAGAGTTGAGAAGACAGCATCATCAGCCAAGAGTTTGTGGAGACCAGAGTCAGCAAGCAATGGATTAAATTGTTGGTTGATGAGGACCTTCTCTGCCGATATGTTTTGATGAACCAACGGAGGTTTATATTGTCTGTTGCTATGTAAATATTCAATGCCTGCATGAGATAGAGAAACAACAACATATAATTGGAGGTGAAAAATGAATTTCGTTAATTAAACACTAGAGGAAGAAAAACCAGAAGGATCCAATCTCTCAATTCTCTAATTTAAGAAACAAAAGATGGGGGGTGCCTTTTGGGTTGTACTATGATTCCCAGAAAGTAGAAAGACAGATGTATTATCTTATCTAGATGTGTGCTAATTAGAGTAAACCATAAAGACAAAGTACTAACAGAACCGATTCCATTAAAAACTGACATTTATAGAAGACAATGCAGCATCAAGCAATGAGGATGAAGAAGAAAGCTGACCTTTAGCAATGCCCTTGATTATAGAAACTCTAGTCGACCAATCAAGAACTCGGCCAGTATCTTCTTTAAGGTCAAGGTAATGTGATAGACTCCCATTTTCGACGAAATCATAGATAAGAAAACACTCGCCTCGACCATTGGAACAGCAGAACCCCCTCAATCTCACCAGATTCTCGTGCTGGAGTGAAGTCAGGATCTTCAGCGCCTTCAAACACTCCACCTCCTCTGTCTTACAGCTCGTCATGTTGATACACTTAACAGCAACAACAGACCCATCCCTCAAAATCCCTCTGTAAGTAGAGGCAAAATTGTTCTTCCCCAACAAATTCACCTCAGATAGATGCTGCGTAGAGGACTCCACCTCCTCCAAATTGAATATAAATCCTTGTAAAAGCTCCCGTGAGAAGCCTACCCCACTTCGGGCGTCCGCCAAAGGATCCCACCCATTTGAGTACTCGAGACAGATAAGCGGGGAGGCACTCCTCCTGCTCAAGTCCCTGGCCTGGTCAGTGCTTAGCCGGCCATCGGAAACATCGAATGTGCTTCCGACCTTCTGTATCCGGCGACGGTGCCAGGTAAAGGCGATGAGCCCGGCAATGGCTCCTCCAGCCATAGCAGCAATGACCCCAATAAGAGCAGCAATTGCCGGAGTCTTCTTCGAGGATTTTGGGCAATTGGCTTCGCTGCAGGGTTCAACGTTTGCAGATTGAGGAATGCTTTTTACGTCATTGGTAGTAGTTGATTGGGGTCCGAGGGATGGTTCGGGTTTCGATGGATCAAATGCATTAGACTTGCAAGCTCTTAACAGAGGAAACCCCATTCCGCATAAATCAGTGTTGTTTCCATACCGAAAACCTTCGTTCAGTCCCTCCAAAGCTTCATTATCCAAAACACAAGAAAGAAAGAAAAAAAGGGCTTTTTAATTACATACTAGTAAATCAAGATGACAAGAATAGGGAGGCAAAATTCGAACTAGGTTCTTATAATTCATCTTAAAAAGGTCAAGAAAGGCAAAACAAAGCAGTACCGGAAGGAACTCTGCCGGAAAGGCTGTTGTCTCTAACATCCAAGACCTCCAGCTGAGAAGCTTCACTTAGCTTTGCAGGAATGGAACCGAATAGCTGATTAAAGCCCAAGTCCAACCTCCTCAACGAACTCAAATCTCCCAAAGCAGCGGGAATGGCACCCTTCAATCGATTCTGTTGCAAAGCAAGAACGCTTAGCTTCTTCAGAGAACCCAACTGGGTCGGAATGCTCCCATTCAACTGATTACAACAGAGCTGTAAAACTGCCAAACAAAAAGTCCATAGAAAATCAAGACCCCAGAAAAGTTAAAGCAAGAAAACACCAAATTTCACCACCAAGAAACGAAAGTTCGGATTTTTTTTCTTATCTTACCTTGAAGACTTGCCATATCGCCAAGCTCAGCAGGGATTCTTCCAGAGAGGTTATTGACATTGAGATAGAGGTCGGAGAGCTCGGAAAGATAGGAAATTTCTTTGGGTATCTCTCCTTTGAGCGAGTTGTAATGAAGGTAGAGACCCGACAGGCATTTCAGGCCGAAAATGGATGGAGGAACCGAACCGGAAAGGCCTCTTCCTACAAGCGAGATGTTGGCGACTTTGCCATGCTCGTTGCAGGCGACTCCTTCGAAGGAGCCACTGCATGGGTCTCCATCCTCCGTCCATGACGAAAGGAATCGGTTTTCAGGGTCTAAAGAGCCTTTCATTTCCATAAGAACTTTCAGCTCCGCATTTCCGCAAACAGTTTGTAAAAGCACAAACACTTGGAAGATGATGAAGAAAACAAAGAGAGGCAACAAACCCATCCTTCCCAAGACCTCTCTCCCTCTGTCTATGTCTCTTGGTAGACTGAAAAAATAAAGCATCATGGAAGAAGCGGAGCAGGGGAATACAATTAATGTGCTTCCGAGGTGTACCTTATACACGAAAAAAAAAATCTGACCTTTTTATCTTTCGAATGATACGTGTCAGTTTCCAAGCTACCGTTTAAAAATCCAATTTTAGAAATTAGTGGTTTCTGCCGACATCCGTGTCCCTAGGGAGCAGGATTTCCCATGTGCTCGATCTACAGTTCTCCATTCAACGGCTACGACGTGGAGTTGTTGGTCAAATTAAATCAGGACCGTCCCTTGTATTGATTGGGGCGAATCTGATTTCTTGCGATTTTTATTCTGGCCATCCATGTTGGAAAATAAGTAAAATGAACGGGCCGGATCTTGACACGCTGGTATTGTCTATAGCATTATAGATCACGTACCCCTCACTTTCATAGTCTCTCCCTCTATTCGGCCCTTTATTATTGGAATTGAGTGAAATAAAGATTATTTTGTATAAAGAATAAAATATAAATAGATTATAATGGTATTTTATTTTTAGTTATTTGTGATAGAATCTTTCTGACTTTTTGCATTGGGAAGTGGAGTTTTTTCTTTTAATAGAAAAAGGGAGTTGTTTTTTAACTTTTTTTTTTTGAAAAATATGGTGGGAAATTTAAATTAAAATGCTTTTGATGTGATTTATTTTTTAAATGGGAGCTATACTTTACTTGACTCTATTAGTAGATCGGCCAAACAATTAGAGTTTCTCAATTTATTTTTTTTCTTTTCCTTTCTCTTTTAAATGTTGAAAAGGAAGTGGAACATTTATATTTGTTGAAAGAATCCCAAAAAGACAAGGAAGGGCAGCACCATTTGTATTTATAGTGATTACTGATTAAATTAAAATTGAGAAATGTTACTTTGAGATGTATGCAATTATAATCATGAGAACCATCGCGGTTTGAAAAATCTAAAGTTACGATTATGATCTCACACCCTGTAGAAACTTGATCAGGCAAATGTGTGACTTACTTGGTGCATGGGAGAGGTAGGGACTTCATGTGCCTGGAGAAATAGTCGGTTCTAGAAGAGCCGGGAACACTCCGCGGAAAAAAAAAAAAAATGATGCAATTATAGTATTTAACATTTTCGTTTTAATTATTTTTTTGTAAAGGTGTGTGTATTTTCTTCAAGTGGAGTTTTTAAGTTAATCCATACAATAATGGAAACGTGGGATTTAAGCAGATATGATTCAGCATGTATTAATGCCATTACCATGGCACGAATATTAGCGTGTATATTAGAAAGTAGATAAAATGAAGACATGGAACCCAGACTTATAACTTGTCATGCTATATGCGACCTAGAAAAAAAAATTGAGTGCTTGCCTAACAATGTTCGAGCATCCAAACAAGACCAAACGAAAACGACTGAAATGTTAAAGTCAAAATTTAGTTGTTAGTTTCACAAAAAAACAGAAAATTCTGACTATTCAATGACTTTGTCGGGATAACATTACACAAATTTCCATGCCATGCAAATTTTAAATGATGTAGTTGAGCAATTCTAACCTATTTCAACACTCCATTTTTCTGAGTTGTGACAAGAATTTCAATGGACGACTCACTATTTCAACACTCCATTTTTCTGAGTTTTGACGGTGGGAAATTAAGTCAGGAAGATGGCCTCGTAAAACTAATTTATGGGGCCCATTTAGAAGTAAGTTCACCAATAGTAGGAGGGTAAATAGAAAGATCTTTTCGAGAATGAGGAGATCTAAAAAAAATCAGCTCCACTAAATTATCTTAACTCTTATTTAATAGCGTTAAAAAAATTGGATAAAGCAACAGCCTTTATGTTAACAGTATCTTAGCCATAAATTTTTTTGAGATTCAATCTAACGGTGAGTGAAGCTTTAATTTTAAACATAAATCTAAGCCAGATGCCAAATTATAGGATGAAAAGAGTATCAAGATCCCATTATAATTTATCTTATTTATATTTAGGTGCATTACTTTCTTGGTTGAATTCTTTTTTCCAATATAAGTGCTTTCTCATAATCATGTACCATCTTGTACTTTTCCTCTCTCTCTCTTTAATTTTAAACATAAATCTAAGCCAGATGCCAAATTATAGGATGAAAAGAGTATCAAGATCCCATTATAATTTATCTTATTTATATTTAGGTGCATTACTTTCTTGGTTGAATTCTTTTTTCCAATATAAGTGCTTTCTCATAATCATGTACCATCTTATACTTTTCCTCTCTCTCTCTCTCTCTCATGTTGTGAACCAGAATATTAGAATTTTCATAAAAATGTAGTGTTTTTTCAATTAATTCATCAACTATGTCAAAAATGAAATCAGTTGTATTTACTATAGTGAATCAATGAAGTTGCACCTAGTCCGGCCCCAAGGGGTTGGCCGAGTGGTCAGAACCACGGTTCCTCCCTCTTCCGGAGCTAGAGGTCTTGGTATCGACCCCCGGTTCCCCCCTCTTCAAGAACCGAAGGTTGAGTTCACTTGTGCTACCACCTAGGGGCCACAGGGGTTTTACCCGGCTTCTCTCTTGGCCCGAAGGGAATAGTCCAGCCCAAAGGGTTGGGAACCCTCCGTTAGCAAAAAAAAAAAAAAACAAAAAGTTGCACCTAGTCTAATGTGGGGCCGCTCGATGCATGACAAACAAGGGAAAGAGGAGGGATGAATTGCTTAGCACATGCATTAGTGGCAATTTTAATATCAGGTAAATCAAATTATGCTAACCCTTGGTGTTAGCTCCTCAAATTTTAATTAATGGATGTAAATCATGCAATTTTTTTGTGATAAGAATTTAATGGTTGCTTACGTCCACATTTGTCAAATTAGAACTACTTTTAGTTCAAAGGGTAGGTAGGTAAAGGAGGATTGCCAACAAAAGTGCATGTTCAGCGTTTGTAATGCTCATTATATCAGAAAATAAATAACTCCTCCATGGCAATTGGAATGTGACCGCGTGATTGGAGTTTCAATTTTTTCTTACAGACGTACTGGGACCCCAGAGACATAACAGGAAACGTATGACATAGGCACACGCAAGAACTTAACCCACATTGTCCATTAGCACTTTTTTTTTTCCACCTATTGAAGTTTCACATAAACTATGTGTGTGATTTTTCATACATATCATTCAAAAAAAAGGACCCTCCTGAGTCCTGAATTAAAGATGTGGACCGAAGGTGAAGTTCCCACCTGTCCAATAGTAAGTCATGCAACAGGCACTGGATGATACAATGAAACTATTGTGCCAGGGCTTAGAGGGTCTACATCATTAATCACATGGAACCTCATGCGTAGATGGTTAAAACAAGCTAGACCTTACCATATTCTAAATACAAGTTTCTACGAGCGGCTTACCTAATGAATTGACTCGGTTATTTTCAGTGACATGAGGTTCTAGACTTCTAATGCTCACACTTTATGAGGCTGGCACTTATCTGGACATCTATTTCAACTCATCAAGTGTGTCACCAAGAAATGCAGTATGTAAAATGTCGTCTTCAGAGGTGATAGGCAACAATATTTAGGTGGTAAAGACAAATGGCGCGTTCCATTAATAATTTGCGGTCCCAATCAGTGCTCAGCTCATCAAACTAACCACCCCGGTCCGTAAATTTCAAACTTCACAATTTTGGTACAGAAAATCAACTATCTTCTCTTAGATAAATGCTATATATATACTATAGAAGTATGGAAAGCAGCATATAGATTATAGAATACAGCCCAGGTGAAGAGTCATCCTTGTGAACCTTCTTTACAAATGGATGTTACTTTTTCCACGAGTTTGACCATTGCCAAGTGAGTAGAGAACCAGAAATCATGTTACAGTACTTGATAACATTTATTTAAGGTGTAAGTGTCTAAAAATTACGGACTTGGTTTAGATGGTTATGAAGCTTTTGATGGTGGTGTTTAGCTGGTTAGAGTATACTGGAAGTCCTGAACCTGAAAGGGAGGAGAAACAAAGGTCAGGGCCCCGGGCTGCTGTCAGCCGAAAGGCACTCCGACGCCTGAGTTAGTGCAGTCACTGAACAAAGGGTGAAGTGAGGAAGAAGATGTTCAAGCAATGAGGGAAGAGTATTCTCTATTGTGTAATGCGTACCTTTTATGGACTTACCATGCATAGATATATATATAGATGAGTGTGAAAGGTTCCTGAGTGGAGGTAGGTGAGAGCAGTCCCATCAGCCCATACCTAGGATCCTCAGTGGGGGTAGGTGAGGGTACTGTCCCATCGGATCTCTCCTCAATTCCACACATAAATGCGGACGTGATCGGCTGATAGAGAAAAACCTTATCGATAGCTGGCGGCCACCCTATTTGCCAGTATGTTTTGCAACGTAGCTGTCTCATCACATAATGGGGATTAGACTTTCAGCGATCACCTCGGCCAACCGGACCGAACTGGAGAGAGCGCTGAGGCCGGGCCTGCTCGAAGTCTGACATTGTTGCCGAGACACACGAGGCTGAGACTAGAGGAGCATGGTCGGTACTTTCACCGAGACCAACTCCATCTTGGTGCGGGCTGGCACAATTGCCGAGCTGGACAAAACGAAAGTGAGGCAGTCCTAAGTAGTACTTTTACCTAAGTCAGAAGTAACATCGGTATCAAGAAAACACCCCACACATAAGGTAAATGCTTTGTATTGTTGTATTTGTGCGGTTAATTTGGTCAAGTAGTAAAGGCTTTCTAGTCATATATGTGGGTTTTAAGGCTCGGAAGGAAAAGGAGAACGTGGAGGGGCAATATACGAGAATTTTGAGGCTATTCTTGGTTTTTCATTTTTTTTTTCTTTTTCCCAGTTGAACTCAAGCTTGTGTTTATAGAGAGAGAGAGAGAGAGAATGATTTAGAGAAGGAGAGTTCATGTTTAGTTATAAACATAAAAGACAAGCAAATGATTACTTTATCACTTGTTTACTCCTCATCCTTAAATCTTTTTTCTTTGCTTTTGGAACATGTCAGTTTAAAAAGTTAAATAATATGTAATTTTTTTTTTGATATAATGCCAGAGATTTGAGGATCAGGGAAATTTGAGATTCTACGTACTATGCCGAATTTAAATATATACACACTAAGAAAAAATGAGCCCATGCCAAGTTTAAATATATATATATATATATATATATATATATTTTTGCTTTTTTGTGCATGATTGTTTGCGTGGAAAATTGAGTACATAATTTTTTTTTGTCAAATGGACTCCAACAAAGGATTTTTAAAGAAGTGAAGGGTGAAGGAAGTAAGATGGAGATGTTAATATGACCTTGACTTTATTAGGATTTAAACTACTGAGGCAATAACTAGTTATTCATTTCCCATCCCCACTCGTTACATTTTTTTTATTAAAAGAAAGATTATTTGATAATCATTTTTAGACATTCACCTTTATTTATTTATTTTCAACCACTTTTAGAGATACAAATCTTAAAATCCCTAAGAATTCAATTGCTCAAAACAAACATGTCCTCATAATCTTCCTTGCTCCAACATTGACATGATAAATAATGTTAATTATTCTCACAGAGAGAGAGAGAGAGAGAGAGAGAGAGAGAGAGAGAGAGAGAGAACTAAAAAGCATCCCTCAAATTGGAATGTCATCCATTCCCAATATCATTATCCTAATGTCTAAAATCGCCCAGAGAAGAGTAGTCACAATAGTATTGAAGAAAGAGCAAAATGTGCGGTTAGAAAATAAAAGACACCAGCACTTGAGCTGTAGAAGTTTCGGAATTCCACAAGATAACAGAAATCCAACAATATTCTAACTCGCCGTGCCTCATATTTCCATCATAAATTTCTCTTTACACATGCAAAATGTTGGTGAGGCATTGAAGTTCCCGATTTCAACAGCCAAATGGCACAAATGGTTTTGTTTACGTTTGTGGTATTGGAACACTCAACGACAGTTTAGGCATGTCTTCTTGGAGAAAAAGAAAGTCAAAAGCACAGGCAAATTTCTTCACATTGGAACAAGATTCGGTACACTGCTCTCTTGTTTCCCACATGGGTTAGGCCGTTTTCGTGGAAATGGGCTTGGGTTGCTTGCTAAGACTGGAGTCTGATGTCTTTTCTGCACAAGTTACATTTCAAAAGTCTCATTTCAACTCTCATTTGGATGGAACTAAATCAAGTGGACACAGTGAAAAACCATATGTAACTAAATGTAAAAGGGAAAAGGGACAAGCAGAGAAACACAAGACACCCCAGTACTAAAAGGGGTGTCTCCTCCTCTCACACAGCCATCCAGGGATGGATCCCTGCCATGGTATTGGTAGGTTATGCCACAAAAATGGTACCAGTTACTCAGTCTGTAGAAAAATGAAACAGAAAAGAGAAAGGCAAGCAGTCCCCTCAAATCATAAAGCTGAGATGAGGGCCACCTATTGAGCGGTTAGGATTGTTTTAGACATTAGTTAAAATATTTATGTGTGATAGAGGATGCAAACAAAGTTGGGCCCTTATTATGTGATGTTATGAATTCGTAGGGCCTGTTTGGTTTAGATGGGAACTTCCCCTAATAAAAATCCAAGTGTTACTTATCGAAATTATGAGTTTCCTGTTTGATCTACTTTTAAGGATGAGAATTAGCTGAGCTGAGCTGGCCATATGAACTGTTACTTTACCTATTAGAATTCTGATAACTCCTGGCACGAGCATTTCAAAATTTCACTTAAGAGAATAGTGTTTAGAATTTTCAAATGGTTCAGACAAGACATCCAAGGAAAATCTCTGAGTCCCCCGCTGTGCTGTCTAGGACCATATAAATTTTCAAAATAAAAAATACCAATTTGAAGTACGAGACTTTTATGGGGTGGCCCATCAAAGGGATGGCAGTGCGTCGTGTTGCAGCCAATATGTTATCTATCAAGAGAAAAAACAAAGAGAAGAAATAAGAAATCCACATGCACTGAAGATAAGCAACCAGTTGTATGTGATGCTGTGGTCGTCCCACGCACCTCAATATAAAAACAAACAAACGACATATCCACATCCAGCATATAACATCGCTTTTTGAGGAATGCAGTGACAATGATATTCAATTTCAATGGTCCAGATGGTCTAAAGAGATAGGATTTACACCGAGTTTCAGTGTATGATTTATTCACAGGACCATGATGCTGTGCTAAAAGTTTGACGGTGGGTGGGTAATTGATGGTGAGATGTTGTTGTCATAATTGCAATTTGATGGGCTTGTGTTCGTTGTTTAATTTGTACCCCAGTTCACTTTTCTTTGGAATGATTGGGGTGAAAGAAAAGCAAGTGTTTAGGCCCACGTGGAGGGAATTTTCTCCATCGTCTGGTGTTTCAAAATTCAAATGAGGATAGACTAGTGAGTGGAGAGTCACACCATCACCAACTTCTCATTGTAAATAATTACTAAGAATCAAAGTAGAATATTTCGGACTCAGGAGAACTAATCAACTCTTACTGGTTAAAGTGTAGTCCACCTTGTGCATGGGTCTCATTGCAACTGTCTGCATATCGAATGGTCAGATAATAATAATAATAATATAATGTTATTTAAATATTTAATTTTTTAATTAATTTGTAAGATAATCATTAAATCGGTACTTTGACACAATAGCCATCTATTTCATATTCTTTATTCCCATATCACAATGATACTTCTTTTTTTTTTTAATTATTTATCACTATGGATATATATTAGTAGTACGCCTAGTCTTACATTTGACATTTGGGCCACAATAGTCAAATTTTAAATATTTTTCAAAAATTGTTCGTACAATCATAGTGCGATATCGGACGGGCTAAGGATATCGTACAGTATAATATGTGCGAGAAAAATACTGAGATTTTGACGTATGTGGGAGAATCTCAAGTCTAAAGACAGCTTTCCAGGCAATATCCCTTATTACTGTATATATACACACACCCGAGTCTATCTGGACCTCCTAATCACAAGTGAAATAATATATATATTTATATAAAAGAATATCCAAGTGCATCAATCCCTCACTATTGTGGTGAGGGACACTCCATTTTTGGAAAGTGTCAAATACTATTCTCTTTTATACTTGAAATTTTTCAAAAAGGAAGTGTCCCTCACCACAATAGTGAGGGATGGATGCATTTGAATATCCCCCATTTATATATATATATATAGGGATCTTCATATGCATCCATCCCTCACCATTTTTGGTGAGGGACACCCCTTTTGGGGAAGTTTCAAGTACAAAAGTGTACTTTATGTGAGGTACAAAGTGCACTTTTGTACTTGAAACCTTCCCCAAAAGGGGTGTCTCTCACCATTTTTTGTGAGGGATGAATGCATATGAATATTATCCATATATATATATATATATATATCCACTTTCAGCATCAGAGCAGGGTAGATGCAACACCAAAATCAACTGGAAACAAACACAACGGTGGTTCCTTTCTTATATATTCCTCTTGGTCCGTTACTCTTCTGTCATCTACTAACACAATGAGACAATGACTTTGATAATCGTGTATTAACGGGAGAGAGAACAGTACTAGATCTATGTGACTAGATCTATGTATTGTGCTTTGTATCTTTCTGTTTTGTTGATTGATTGATGTGTTATAAAAGCGCCTTTGGCCTTTTAACATGGCCATCCAAATAAAGTGGTAGTGGTTATCCTTTTCAGACTTTTTTTTTAGACTTTTTGTTTTTTTTAACCTGGGCCTTTGGCAAGTGAACTGACATCTCCACTTTGAAGTCACTTTAACATATGCTCCCAACATCTCTCTAGAATGTGGTTCCGACAAACCCATCCCGTGCATCGTCCAAGCTGTCATCAAATCTTGGAGTGGGAGCTGGGAGATCCTTCAGCTAACATATAAAAGAGTGAGACAAGTTTTTTTTTTTTTTGGTAAAAGGAGTGAGACAAGTTAGAGGTGACAACACAGGTAATGGGACGAGCAGTCTCCCTGCAATAAAGTACTTTACACTTTTGAATAAGAATTGAAGAGTGCTAGTAAAGGCTAGGGCTGTCGGAAATCTGGAATATGCTTGCTAATGCAATATCATGGTAGATGATAATGTATAACAGTGATCTGCTATAGAGATGTGGGAAAGCAGGTAAGAGAGTAGAAGGGAAGAGTGCAGGAATATGAATGTGAGAAAAAAAAAAGGGGTCACTAGCAACATTGGTTTTGGTGGGTAAAGTTGGATGAGATGCAATAAGCATGTGATGGCCTTATGGGCTCTGCTCCTATTTTCATGAACAGAAAGTAGAGATGATTATACTCAAGATTGATGTGGATTCGCGAGACGTTCATGCTTTTGGTCTCTCTGTTTGTCAGCCCCCAACTAGCAGGTGCGTCATTTGTTGAGGGTTCTCCATCCACACTGTAGGTACAGAGTCCAAGTAGGGCGGTTGGGCTCTATATTTTGGGCTTGTTGGTTTGGACCTGTTGCGTTGGGCAGGTCCTAGTGATGGATAGTCAGGCTTATTATGTCACTTGCCGTCACTGAATACTTTTGATACTTCCCCAGTCCCCATGCATAAAACTAGAAGCTATGTTCCCATGGGGTCCAGATCCTTGAGTTTTTGACTTCCACAAATACCAAGTTGAAGGGGGCATTGACTTGCACAAAAGCTAAATTGAAGGGGGCATTGGCTTGGACAAATTCTGAGGAGTGGAACTCCACGTTAAGTGCTGCTACTGAAAATCAAAGGAAGCTAAACGCACGCCCAGTATTGGGATATCCGCACCTAAATAGAATTTGACCCCACTAGAAGATTGACCATTTGATGTGCAACATGATCAATAATGGATAAGATTGTATTATCATGCTTTAATCAAATGGTTGAGTTTACAGTTGGACCAACTACTTTTGGAAAAAATCTGGTAGATACTCCAACAACTGGGATGATATTTATTTTAAGTGGCTTAAATTTTCAATAGGTGATCTTTGCTATAGAATTTCACTCTTTAACTTGGGATTTCTCTAGGTCAAAGCTTTAGAGAATTCAGACTCATTTCCTTGGGTGTTGATTTGCAAATTGCTCAAGTTAGGGACCCATGATCGAGTAGGGCCTAATTCGAGGAACCCCGCACAAATAAGATTTCTATGGCACTTCCAAGGGGGTAGAAGTAACATATATAACACAGTTACATCGAGTACACCTCTCATCGTATTATAACGAGAGCTTTTTTTATGGGGCCCATTGATCACGAGTCTAAGGGCATGGAAAGACCCATCTTGGATAGGCCTAGATATCAAGTTTCAAGTCAATCACATGTCTCTAACCGTTTTATCCATGGCCCACCAGTTAGACGACTTTATATTAAAGAAAAAATTTGACTTTCGATCCACCGATCCAAAATCCGGTGTAATTCAAGGATTCCTATGTGTGTACATTTCTTGATTGGTACCTCTCATCGCAATACAATGAAAGGTGTATTCATATGAAATTTTCTTGGATAAGAAATAAATCTAAAATTATAAGGTAATCTTATTTTAACTAGCCTAGTAAGACGAAAAAGACCTCTTGATCATTCCTTTCTTTTTCCCCACGTTAGCTTGAATGGATTGGCGTCTGGGTTTTGAGTTGGACCCGCACCACATTTATGAACGTTAATTTCGTGTGTGCTATCTACAAATAGGTCAGACTTGGACCTGACTTTTTGGCCATGAGCTTAATCACAGCCTGAATTTTAGGTATTGAAAATGAAATGGACTGGGATTAACAAGCTCTGACTGAGTAGTCCAACCCGGCATATGAAAAGTCCTTCACGGCTTCACCTGTCACAGGCCTCATCCATTGCACATACCTAGTTTCAAGAGGGGGGCAAGAGCTCTTTTATTTTTAACATCACTATACCTGATCCTCATGTCTCAAGCATGATTTCTTTCCTTGCCACTTTTTATATTTATTTTAAAAACATTAATTTAGAGAGAATGGCCAACACCAAAAAACATGAGATCGATATTACTTGATAGTTCACAAGATTGACGCGTAATTTGGCTGATTTCTCTCCTATGGGAACATCTGTACGCGAATGTCTCAATCTAGATGTTAAAAGAGTACGGGCCCGTTTAAATGAGACCCCCCAAATTTCACAGCAGCACTCACAATGGCGATGTGGACATCCACATGCATGAACATCTGCAGGAGATAATTCCCCAACTTTGCTTGAGAATTTTAGATGTGACTCTTGATTCTCTTAATTAGTGTTTCCCACATGTTTATCGTAAGCATGTTGTGTGGAGCTATATTGTGGGGCCCACTCATTGATAATTTGAATAATTTATATTGGTGATATAAATTCAAATTTTACTTTAATAGGAGTAGGTTCCAATATAAGATTGAGTATATGAATGATAATATAATTAATGCATAGGCTAACTAATCAGTCATGTGCTCAAACTTATGGGGGCGCAACCCCATTATGGTAAAAGTAAATATATATTACTAGAGGAGATAACATTCGTTTTTGAATGATTTGAATTATGAAAGTGTAGGCGCAATGGTGGGAGTTCCACACTTCCCTCTCATGGGAAGCGTGAGAGAGACACGAGCATATTTGTTTCCATGTGTCAAGGGGTATTAGTGAGGTGAGGTATAGTGTAGTATAAGTAAATGTGTGATAAAATCTTTATTTATTTTTTTTTTTTTAATAACGTAGGGTTCCTAGCTCTTTGGGCCAGAATAATTCCTACGGGCCCAGGAGAGAGAGTCGGATAAAATTCCCCTGTAGCCCCAGTGTGGTAGTGCAGTTTCGAACCTACAACCTCCGGGTGCAAACCGTAGTCCTAGGCCAACTGAGCTACCCCTCGGGGTTAATAAAATCTTTATTTGGATAGTATGGCATGAAATATAGGTGAAAGGAGAAACTGAAGACATCCCAGTGGTAAGAGTGTCTCGTCTCACTGAGCTCTACCAAGGGATATTTTGACAAGTTGTGTGCTACTCACCCATCTAAAGAAAAAGTATAAGAGATCATGGACACACAACTGTGTGCGGGATCATCTCAGAAGTTGTGTACCAGACTTTACCACGATTTTGTGAAAAAAAAAAATGTCTGCTCATGACTAAAGATGAGACGTACCACATCATAAATTTACTTCCTCACTCCATTCTCACACATGAGAATGAAATACAAAACGTTACATCCCATACTTGTTTTAACTTCAACCTCACCACGTCTTGTGCAAAACAAATGTGCCTGGACTTGGATGGAAACCAATGACAAGTGATCACTCTAGAGGTTTGCTTATGCCACAATTGTTAGACTTAGTGGATTGGACCCACTACCTTTTTAACAAATATGGCCCGACCATGTAAAGGAGAAAGATGCCCTGAAAAGGCCATTAGAGGCCTCTTTATATCTCTCCTCAATGATCATTTCCCCATGGTTAGAAGTTGGGAAATTGAGAATTCAATATAACCATCATCTTCCTGATCTCGTCAACAACTCTTTTATATCAATCAAGTATTCTAAGATGCGAAAAAACTTTTGAGAAAATCACTAGAGGAAGAAACTTATCCATAAAATCCAATCCAATGCATCCATGAAGAAAGTTTACTAATCAGGTATCCATCTCTATGCCCGTGGACAATAAGAAGTGACTTGAGTGGAAAAGATTCATAGTAAATCTCCTTTGACCTCTTGACAAATACATGATCTCATCTTTTATCTTTATGTGAATCAATTTCTTACATTGCCATAGAATCATAGCACTTGATCCAAAACTTCTTCAACAATCTCCTTTAAGCAAAGAACGGCTCCTTACCTGAGTGGTAAGGAATATTAGTTCTTACCTAGCTGTCCGAAATTCGAACCCAGGATACGTCGCCTTTTCCCGCTTGTGCGGGCTCCCTTCTCACTTGTGTGGGCTTTCTTACCGCTTGTGTGGGCCTCCTTTCCACTTGAGTGGGCTATCTTCCTATGTGTATGCGAGCACACTCTTGGTCCAGCCCCCTTGGTTGGGTACCCAAAAAAAAATCTTCGCTAAGCAATAATAAGACGGGTCAGTGGCTTCATTTTTGTAAGCCCACAACAGACCAATTTGACTAGACTCGGGTCATGGTTATAGGGTGCTTTAGGTGGAATCCAAACTTTTAGTACAGGGCCATATCTGGCCCTCTTCCCGACTCCACTCAAGCCACAGGTCCAGTGCCTGTACCTAAATTTGTGCCCGTACCTAAGTTTAAATCAAAGTCTGAAATATAAACATGGGCCTGAATAAAGAACCGGGATGCAGCTGACACATCAGGAATTTTGGTCCTTTGGTATGAAATCCATGGGTCTGGATCCGACCCAAACATATGTGAATCCTGGATCCATACCGATTTCCTTTTCTTCTTAAATTGGGTCTTTTGGTACTTGGGACCCATTTTCAACCCTAATTCCACTAAAGCAATGCTTGGATCTGCGAACTTAGATGGTAAAGGAAGCTGTTTCAAGGAGGATAGAAGGTACCCGAATTTCTGAGGAAGGGACGTCTGCAATTAAAATAAAAGAATAACATAAATTGAATCTATTTTTACATCCAAGGTAATTTTGTTTAGGATCAGGGTCTAACATATTGATTCCCAAAACTTTTGGATCTGGATCCACATCTATACATGTCTAGACCCAGTCTTTGGCCCATGTACATACCTCTAATATTACAATTTTAAACTCACCCATGGTATCATCGTTTTAGGTATAGATCCAGCCAGATGATGGGTCCTACTACCAAGGGTCTGGATCTGACTCCAAAATTTTGCTTGTTAGTGTTAGGTCCCTGGTACAACCCTCCTGTGCACTCGTGGTGGAGTGATGCTCGAATGCCTTCCTAACACAATTAATACACCATAAAACCATTGTAGTGTGGTTTTTCATCACAAATTGATTTTGGGATAAGTGGTAACTCAATGGAATCTAAGATCCTATAAGTATCAAAGCTTGGTAAGGAATAGTACCAGTGAGGATCTACCCGTGGTGGAGTGCTGCTTGAACCTAACGTAACTAACAAGCTATAAAACTAGGCCTGTCAACTTAGCCTGTTGAAATGGAGTCTCAGCCCAGCCCAAGCCTGAAAACACAAGGTTTTTAAAAAAATTTGAGCCCAGCCTTGGACAATTATTTGAAAGCCCGGCCAAAATTGGACTAGGAATGGGCGGAGCATGCCCAGGCCATCCCATAAGGTTATTTTACTAATTTTATATATTTTTCTAAAGCTGCCCCCATAAAAGTTAAAAAAGGGCTAATTAAGAGGGTTATTTTTGTAACTTCACCCTCATAAATCTCTCCATAAAGGGCGATCCCCGTTCAAGACGAAGATTGATTTAGTCACGACCCAACTAGTGATGATGATTCATACAATGATGGGAATACACTAATTGATCTTTTAGACATATTAAAAGAAAAATAATTTCTATTAAATTCTTTTAAACATTACTTGACTAACATATGATACTCGTTTCTATTGATTTTTTTATTTTCAAATGTTATCGGATTTTTTTTAACTCCGTCATGTTGCTTGTTGCATTGCATTGCATTGCCGATCTCAAGCCTAGAAAAAAGGAGGAGGGTTTAAAGTCCAGTGATAGTATATGAATAATTAGAGAATTTTGATCTTATGTTCAAGATAGTGCTAAAGCCTAGGCCCAGCCCAAGCCCACATGGGATGGGATATGACATAGGCCCACTCAATTTAGGGCCAGGATTGGACAACCTCCGCAGGCCCGTCCAATATTCAGGACGGGATTGGACAACCCATGCTCAGACCTACATAAAACCATTGTTATACCGTTTCTCATCACCGGTAGCTTAATGGGGTCTGAGATCCCAAAGAGACTTTACTCTTGATCTCAGATTCACTCCTATTACTAATGGCTTCAATTGTAGAGAGAACGAGCTCTTTTTGCCTTGACTAGCTGCGGTACAGACGATTAACTTCCATCACCCAAATATTAGCTAGTTTTTATGGCTGCTCATTAGATAATTATCTTCATGGAATGGGCAGGTGCATGTATTCTGTAATAATTTGTATGATTCAGGAATTGGTCGGGCACAATTCACCACGAGCCATGCCAGCCGTTGTGAAATGTAGCTTGAACAAACCTTGGCCAAAGGATGAAATCAATCCCTTGACATACAGGCCATAGATGCACAAAGCATGTGGATCATATTAAAAGAAGTTGCTATAACTTCGAGATTTTGTGGCCAACTTCGTCAATACTCTGCATGGCTATCAATGGCTTCAGGTTGAGATCAATATAACGGACTTCGATAATTAAGGATTTTATTGTTGGACAACAGGTCGAGCTCATATCTGGGTTAGTGGGTTTAGAGTTGGATGCCTAATTGGGGTGGAATGGGCTTTGGAAATCAAGCCCATTGGATTCTAGCATGTAGACTTTTAATGTAGGGTATATTATATGGCAAGCTCAGAATTAGGATCTTGGTTCTGTATGAGACTCAAAATCAGACTTGAGCCCTTCACCAAGTCTTGGGCCTAGAGAGTTCAGGTCTGAACCCAACCGATTCACAGCTCTGAATCATCAGGTCATGTGGTGTGCACGACGGATACTGTATTTATCATTGTGGTTAGTGAACATATTTCTAAAGTAAAAAATGACGATCAGATGATGGTCTCATCTACCACTCTCTCCATGGTGGCCAGAATCAGATTGCTCCAACTGTCTAGTTGTTTTGTCTGTTAAATTGTGCTCCATCCACATGTGGGCCGTTTAAGCTTATGATCCTGATTAACCATTCACTCTTACTGAGTTACATGCCTACTATCCATTTCATTCTCCTGATGATTTTTGGGGTAGAGATTCTCCAGATGACATAACTGGTGATTCTAGCAGTCAATATGATTAATTTCCAATACCCTAATCTTTAAAGATGATAGAGCCCAGACAAACAACTATCACCTGTCTGTCTCATTTTAGACAAACTCTTGCAGAAGCTCCTGGCCATTTGAATTTTGCTGACCGAGTTGGACAGACAACTGGTGCTCAAGTCATCCAGTCATGTGTCTAATTCGTGACAGGTTTCGCTCAGTATTCCTGACTGCACGTTCGTATGCGCAGCTGTAAATTCGGGGAAACAGGGTATAAAAAGCTCTATTTACATTCCAAAACTATATATGTTACTGTTCTTCTGGAGCCCCCTCTAACTGATAGAGAAATGATGGAAGGTTGGAATGTAATTTGGGGTGGAGCTCCCTCTAACTGATAGAGAAATGATGGAAGGTTGGAATGTAATTTGGGGTGTCTTGTGAAATAGTGAGGACTGTAGAAATAATTTTTTATACTATGATAAAATTAATGTTTGGTATAAGGTTGCTTTTTTCTCATGGAAGAAGCAAAATAGACTAAATTTTCCACAACTCCTTAGAAAAATAAATTTCCTACAAGGGGTTGGAATTCTTTGAGCAAAAGAGGAAAATTTCGCTTTAGGATGGTTTGTTCGAGGAGAGAAACCAAGCCAGAGAGGAAAATTGCTCTAATTTTCCATGTAAGTCTTTTTCAACGATTTAGTGTGAAACATTTTCTTCATGGAAAAAAAAGAAACATTTTTTTAATAAAAGTGATTTTCAATTACCTGTGTAATGGATAGTAATGCAAGATTTTTCTCTTAAATGACACTAGAAACTCGCAGAGAATAAAACTCCCTCATTGTACAACATCCCCACCATTATAACCATGCGCAGAAACAAGGGGGGGCTGGCAGGGCCATAGCCCCCATAAATTTTGAAAATCCCCTTCCTTCTGTAGAGAATTTTATTTACTTTTACATATGGCCCTTCAAAATTCCTGAAAACCCCTTTATTCTTTAATTTTTTTTTTTTAAGTTTTACATGTGGCACCTCCAAAATTTCTAAAAAATCCTTTTTTAAAAAAAAAAAAATTTTTAACTTTTTACCGATTGGGCCTCCAAAACTTTCAAAAAAAAACTACTACATAATTTAAAAACTACACGCAATTTTTATAGGTGGGACTCCAAAGGATTTTCTTCTACACAGTGGGCCCCCCACCAACCCAAGGAAGAATTACTGGGTCTTGCCCCTCTAAATATTCTCCCTAATTCACAGAGAAGCTCTTATAAATATTCTCTTTGCTGCATCCTCCAAATTACGAGATCACCTTACACTATTTCATAATGATGCAATCCAAAAGCAGACAATGGTAGATTTCAGGCTTGTGAAAATGATATGAATCAACCAATATCCGATCCCAACAAGTTCATAGATTTTGATTTCGAAACGTCAAAGTTGAATTTTCTTTTGGTATGTCTCCTTTCCTTTCTAATGCTCCACTTACAATTCTAACCTCACATAATGAGATCTGTCCATATCACAATTTTAATTGATGATACAGTGCCCCACCGTAGAATATTTTTATCTTTGCTTCAATTCCATTCCATTTGAATTCAACCCTGAAAACCCGGACTCTCTTCTTCCCTTTCCCCAGTACCTTTTTTAACCACACGGAGAAAGAGAGAGAGAGAGAGATCAGAAAAGAAAGAGAGAAAGCAATGGGAAAGGATGTGGGCGACGATCAGGTGGCATCAATGAAGGAAGCCTTCAACCTCTTCGACACGGACGGGGATGGTCGCATCGCCCCATCAGAGCTTGGAATCCTGATGCGATCGCTCGGTGGGAATCCAACGCAGGCACAGCTGAAGGAGATCGTGGCCCAGGAGAAGCTGACGTCACCCTTCGATTTCCCTCGCTTCATGGAGCTCATGAAGAAGCACATGAAGGCGGAGCCATTCGACCGCCAGCTCCGCGACGCCTTCAAGGTCCTCGACAAGGACTCCACAGGCTTCGTCTCCGTCTCCGAGCTCCGCCATGTCCTCACCAGCATCGGCGAGAAGCTCGACCCCGCCGAGTTCGACGAGTGGATCCGCGAGGTAGACGTCGGATCCGACGGGAAGATCCGCTACGAGGACTTCATCCTCCGCATGGTCGCCAAATGAGCCATCTCATGATCTGGTGCGATGACGATTCTCTCTCGTTTGCCTCTTTTTTTTTTTTTTAGGGTTTCGTGGCGTTTGTTGGGTTTTGAATTTGGTGGATTTGATGAACGGCAGCCCTAATTACTGTTAGGGTTGGTTTCTGTCTTGTGTATGGATGGATCTATTATATTATTATGTATGGAATTTGAATCGGTGGAGGAAACGAATGGAATCGTATTTTGGTTGATTATGAAACTCAATTGACCTGTTGTTGTCGTCAAGAAAGAGAAATTGGAAGGAAAAAGATGATCTTTTTTATGGTCTTTGTGTGAAACGAATGTAAGCAGATGTTTTCATGGTCTTTTGTTTGGCCATTTATGAATGGAATTTCAGACCTCAATTTCTGTCTTGATTTGTAGGATGATTCATGGTAGGCTGGTTTGCATCTCTCTAATTCTAGATAGGATTCCATTTCTTTAGTTTCATGTAAGCAGGTGAGAATCAAACAAATTGAGCAAAGATGAGAAAGGAACAGAGAGTTGGGGGGTGAGAAAATTAATAAATGACACTTTAAGAGGAAGGTGCAGATAATGGGAAAGAAGCTTTTTTTGTTGTTCACAAACTAGAAGATACAGGTCAATTGTCTCTTTTATGTTTTATTGCGTTTCCAGACAAATCCAAGCATGGATGGGATACAAGTACTCTTTTCCCCTTCCTGGGAATTCTGATCAGGGAAGCGCGTTCTTCCTTCATATTAGTTTTGGAAGTTAAAATGTAAAATCAAATAAAGTATTACGACGTTTTAATTCTCTGGGCCATGGAGGATCTGTGGTTGTTTGATCCCAGAATTCTTGGAAAAGACCAATCAATTTATTTGGAGCTAACTTTTATTTTTATAGCTTTTTCTATCACATTTGATGAAGCACGTTATATTGTTGACTCCATTAAAAGAAGGAAGAAAATAATAATAACTTGGTTACTGATTAACTGAAGGTTTAAATAATGGCCTTGTTGTGTGTATCAGCCGGTCTAGGTAATGGTATGTATCGTCTGTACTGTAGTGACATGATTTTTATTTTTCTTAACTCCACAAAATTCTGAAGGAAATGTTAGAAAATCTAGAATATTGTAAAACGTTCGATTCTATTTTTTTTTATCAAAACAATTTATGGGTATGTATCATACCCTAGAAGATCATTTATTGTTGTTTGATTCTTAATTTTTATTTTTTGGTGTTCGTAATTTTATCTTTTGTATTGGCTAAAAGTTATTGTAAACAAAAGTTGCATCTGATGTAATTGATGTGCCATTTATTTTATTCATGAACTGAGGCATAAAGACTCATTCATTGTGACTACTAAGTTATAAACTTATCTTATGTATGAAGACAAAACAAAAGTTCAAGAAAAAACAAGGGCAGTTGCATAACTGGTTATGGAATTGAGGAGTTGGACGACAGAATTGTTACTGATTGATGACATGTTTTTCTTTTTAGTTGTAACAGAAATGTGCTTGTCTTTTACTAAATTTAAAACTAATAATACATATCGATAAAAATTTAAATAAAAATTGATGTGGTTACATAATATAAAGACCGAGTTACAAAATTGACATTTGCTAAAATGGTACAGTTACAAAATTTTCTGAAGAATTAGAATGGATTATGGTTTGCTGTAATTCATAATCACAAATCATTACATCATGGGAATGTACTTACAGTTTTTACTGAGAGTACTTTGAGACAAGTACAATTTTATTAAAAGGAACATGTGTTCTCTCGTCAAGTTTTCTCTTGCTTTAGAGTATAGTAGATTTTAAACCTATGATTTGAGGGTTTAAGGGGTGGCAACTGTGTTGTGTGTGACAAAGGAGATAACAGCAGTCCACGTGTTGTGTGATTGCTAGCTGGTTTACTTCCCCCTTTTGATCTATTTTGCTCCTCATTCTAATCCTTCTTGAATGTCTTGATTCTGTCTTGTATGTTAGTGGCATACTGTTATCTTTGAGACTCCATATAGGAAATACGGTATTGAAATTCGGAATTCGTTACATTTTATGCTTTAACCTGGGGGTCCTCTTCATATAGACACTGCTATCAAAATGAAGGCTACCGTTGTCTTTTGGCACTTGGTGCAATGGTAAGGCATATCCTCCACTGTGAAATGGAAGGACATGGGCACAAGTTCAAACCTGCATTAGGCAATGCTTGTACTCCTGATCCCTATAGTTAAATACCTGTAACCAGTACGGTCGTGTAGAGGAGAGAAGAGAAGAACACTGATCTTCTTGCCAGGTTAAGTGGAGAATCTTTTCACAACGGAGGTGCCTTTACTGTATTCTTATGCTTTTGTGTGGTTATTATGCTTTTGTTTGATATGATTTCTTCTTTAATGGGTTTTGGTTCTTTTTGTTAGTTTCCTTATTTCTACTTTCTACTCTTTGATAATATAAGCATTAAAATTTCAATGAGTCTTTTTACCTTTTTCTGCCCTATTTGGTATTTTGAACACTATTTCCCTCTCTTTTAGGCTTTCATATTAGCTATTTTGATTGCTATTACCCCCTCATATGTTTTAATTTCCGATCATTCTTTTCTTCACCAATCCTTCCTCGCACAAACCAATTCACACAATTGGTCTCTTTTCTGGTACATTTTTTAATTACATTGTTCAGTTTTTGTATGTAGGTATCAACTATCAACTACTTTCTATCTTGATGAAAAGGGGTACCTTGTCTAACTTCTATATGCTTATCTATTGAAAGTGTGCATCCTATTAATATCATGACGTGTATTATCCAAAAGAAAAATTAATTAATGGAAACAAGGTCAACTTCCCTTTGAAATATTAATAGCTCAAGTCATAAAACCTGAAGTTCTGTAAAACATTTTGCTATCTTGTCCATCGTCATATTGATGTATAGTCTCTATTTCAATAGCCAAACAATTTGAAAGGAACGACTCGAATATGTTGTGGAGCTCAAATCGTGGTTGTACAAAAAAAATCATTACAATTTTTTTAATCTTCTTTCTTCAATGATGTTGAGCTGGACTCGTATATTTAAGCTTAAGGTGGTGCGTATGGTTCAATGCTAATTAAGTGATTGTGTCGTGCACATTGTTTTCACAGTTGATGCATGATTTTTACTCAATTGAAATTCTTCCAGGACGTAGGCTTTCATGAAAAAAAGGAGCTTAAGTTGGTGCGTATGGTTCAATCCTAATTGTGTCTTGCACACATGGTTTTCACAGTTGATGCATAAGGTTTTACTCAGTTGAAATCCTTCCAGGATGCAGGCTTTCATGAGAAAACTATGGTATATAAATTCAAGTGTGATGAAGACTTCTATGTAATCCAGTGGGTCACCTGATGGATGGACCATACTTTGGAAGTTGTTGATTAGAAAGCTGTAATTATCTGGCCAGTATGTGTTTTGCCTGTTGGACAATGGCGTTTACTCATTTTTAATAGTTTTGATGTCTTCAGGTTTTGTTTATACATTCCTCACAACTACACCTAGGGACAAAGCTGCCTTTAGCCTTTTTATGGAATTTTAATTTTGAGCATCATTCTGGCCTTAGAACACTTGATAATTGGGTTTCTGTTATTTGGTAAAGAACACTTGAAAATTTGTGAAGAGCATCATAATAGTCCTACTCATTCAAGAAGTTGGCTGCTTATGCTGTCTGAAATCCAAATCCTTTCACTGTTTACGCATCTGGTGCTTGCAGCTACATGCTTTTGGCCTGTTGGTGGTGTTGGGACTGTTAGTGGAACAGTGGCAATATAGTTGGAGAATTTTAGTGAGACGACACTTTTCCAAGTTTTTTGCATGAACAGCGAATGCTAAACCTGCTTTGCCAGACCAAACTAGCCCTGTGGTATGAAGCAGTGCAGTTTATTGTTAACGTAGCTGTAGATCCTGTGTGATAAAGCCAGCAGAGCCTGCCAATTGATCAGATGGTTTGCATAGTTGACATGGCAAATTTTGGGGTGTTTGTTTGCATGAAATTCATAGGAATTCATACCCTAAGCAGTAAGAAATTAAAGATCAAAGGTGAATATCCATAAATGACCATCTAATAACCTTTCATTTCATGGAAATTGAATTAGGGGAGATGTGAAATGAATACATATCAACCCTGGAAATTGAATCAAGGGGGATGGAAAACGAATACGCTTCTCCCTAGTGATTCAAATGATTCAAATTTTTGACAAGTTGGTCTCATTTAGATCATTACATTATATCCTTCCCCTCCCCTCTTCAATTAGGGCTGCACAAAAAATTCAGTTTCACTGCAAAACCGAACTGGACAGACCAAACCGGGCGGTTCGGATTGGTTTATGATAGATCGGTTCGGTTAATAGTTTAAAAATTATAAAAACCGCTTACATCGGTCGGTTATCGATTTGAGCCTACGGTTAATCGCTTAAACCGAACCGACCATATGCAGTAACTTAATATTGCTTTTTTACTATTTTAGTCATAGGGTTTCGTTTTTTACTACTTTCAAAGTTACATTCCACAACTCCATTCTTACATGAATTCAATTATTCAACACTGCCTTAGTGCATCTCCTCTAATCTCTCAAATGTTTTTTTATGCTTGATTGTAGATGAAGAGATTACTATATGGAGTGTTTTTCTTCCATCATAATTCCTACCTCGTTTCAATAAAGTTTTTATCAGAATGCTGCATTCTTGAGAATGCTAGAAAAGCCAGTAGAGTCTAGCCTTTTGATGGTTGGTTCTGGTCTCACCTAATCAATGTGTTAAGAAACTTCATTTCTGAAAAATACAGTGGGTTCTGATACAGATTCCGTTTGTGTGTGACTTTTCTTCACATGAACTATTATTCTATTGTAATTCCAAATGGTATCATGTGGAAAGAATGTTTCATTGCAAGTTGTTTTTTTTTTTTTGTGCGCTTGCGTTTATTCAAAACTCTCCTTTTGAAGTATAATTATTTTTTATATGCGTTTTAGTCCAGTTTGGAATGTTGGTTTTTATGTTTGCACTAAACATTGGAATAAATGCAAAGGATAGGGTATCATCATTTTGAAATTTTCAATGTCTGATTTTCAAAATAAAATAAAATAAAAAACAACGGTTTAATTGACCGAACCGTTTGGTTCGGTTTGGTTTGGTTTAAGCCCTCTCCATCGGTTGGATCGAACGGTTCGGTTCGGTTTGGTTTAAGCCCTTTCCATCGGTTTGATCGAATCGGTTAATTAAAAAACCGATAGGTTTGGTTTGATTGTTGGTTTTAGTGTGAAACCGATCCGAACCGTCCATGTGCAGCCCTATCTTCAATAATTCTGGATTATGGATTCCTGTATTCAATTCCTACCCATTCTATCCAAAGAAACCAAGGCGATGGCCTGGATTGTTAACAAGTGACATTGATGGGTAATTAGTCTGCACTGCATTCTAGGAAAATGATTGCCTCCTGGCCATTTGGTTGTGGCAGTGGACCCTTCAAAAAGTAACCCACCTCTCCAATCATTTTTCAATCCACCCAATCTGGAGAGTTCATCTGTTGCTTGACAAATAAATAGCAGCCTATCTTGTCATCCACTTGCAAATGAATCATGTTTGTTAGCAAATAGAATACACCAGCTAAAAATGATTGAGATGGTAAAATGGGGAAAACTTTTGTTCCTTTGCCCCTGTCGTTAGCCTGTAGGGCTCACTTGATGGAATAGGTGGGTCACTGGATATATGCTGCACCAGTATAGGAAGAGGGTCTTGCCACATGTTGCTCCAGCACATCCAGACATGGGACTCGTCTTTATGTCCACTGGATCATAGCTAATTGTATGACTTGCCAACTGCCTTTGTTTCTCAATCATTTGATGATATTGTTGGCGGATCTTTGGTGCTGGAATATGGATGTTGTCTTTGTTTTCTGTTTGATCGTCCATTTCATGGCAGCTCTTTGCAGCATTTCTCAACAAGCCTGTATGCAGTGCTGTGCTAGGCTAATATCTTTGATCTCTTGGGGCGTGGATTGTTTACTCCATGTTGAACAGATTTACAAGCTGCTGGTGGAGTTACAGAGCCATTTGTTATCTGTCAAGTATTTGGAGCTTGCAAAGAATTTGTTTCTTTTCTTTTGGGATAAATAACTTGAAAAGAATTGATAACTGCAAAAGGCAATATAGGTCTTACCAGTCTTCCTTCTATCTCTATGATAGAATAGACTCTGCATGGGTGGTTGATAGAAATGGTGTATATTAATTATTATACATATATGAATTATACTACTTAAGTTTCTTCTTTTTGGAAATTTACATGCCATCACTTGTAATTCACAAACTATTTTTTCATTGAGTTTTTTGTATATACCTCCCTGAGGGGTTATAGAATTTACAAATAAGCCCTTGTGGTTTTAATATTTGTATATATCCTCCTGCCCTTTCATTTTAATACATCTTCATGTTCCCAAAATCAATAATCCAAACAAGAATGGGCAACTACAAAAAAATCTTGTGTTGGAACCTTTTTTTTTTTTTTTTTTTAATGATAGCTTTGGTCTTTCATCTATTAAACAAAAATGAGTATGTCGTTATTTTTTAAATTATTATTTCCTTATCCTAAGTCCAATTTTTTTTTTCTCTCAATTACTCAATCATGAAAATGAAGCCTAATCACATATTTTGAAACTCTTATCAATTCAACAATGGGAAGTGTATGTATGGGTCAATTATAACCAATTATAAGTATAGTTAATTATAAAAGTAATTTATTGAAATGTGCCCCCCTGTATTGATAAAAATTAATGTGTGTAGGTTTATTCTCTCCCACTAAATGTATTATAGTAATTGTCAATGTTAATAGTTTTAGAGAAAAAGAAATATAAGCTTTTTAAAATTATGCATATATGGGTAAAGATATGGACAAAAGTGTCATTTTAGTCCGAAAACTTAAGGTGGTTATAGTGCAACTGATTTTAGGATATGGAAGGTGTTAAAATAAAAAGGTAAGGGGTATATACAAATACTAAAACCATAGGAGCCTACTTACAATTTCAAGAAACATCAAGGGGTTTATAAAAAAATCTCTTTATTTTAACAAGTAGCTACATTGGCTCACATTTTAAGGTCGGTATTTGACCTTTTGATGAAATCCAACTTATTCTATTGTAAAAGATACGTGAGTCCTAATTAAATTGACAAAGGCCCTTTTTTCTAGGTGCCTGAACTAGAGTGATAGATTTGATGATCTTCTTGCCTTATCACGTATAATTTTACTAAATGAAGCTTAATCTATGAATTTTATGATTTTAAGACTATAAATACAATAGGTTTTGTCAATTGATAAAAACTCATCCATTACCACTGTCAAGGTACTTGATTGAGATTTTCAAATTAATGGCAACAACCATTTATAAATTTTAAGAAGATAAGTGAAAGTGCTTATGTGTGAGTTTCCCTTTCTTTTTCACTTTTCATTCATGTATCATGTTTTTTGTCTAGCTTTCTCTTTTAATGAATTTATTGTTACTTGTGATAAATAATTCACACACCTGTCCCTTTGGCCCCTCATGGAAGCATGCAAATAAGGAGATAAAAGAGGATTGTAAAGGGGTTTGATGTGGATTACTTGTGGCCAAATCTCTCCAATGAAATTAATCCAACAAATCATTTTAAGTTCAAAAAGTCAAACCCGTTTAACATGCTTGTGATTCAATCCAATGATGTAACGGATAAAAAACTACCAAATTAGTGGGTGCAAATTTAGAGTGAAATGTGTATGTTTGTGAGGGACTAGATTCATCATAAATAAACATATTGTGTTGGTTCCGTTCATGCTTCAGACGATCTACTAATTCTACATACATTTATCTAATGATTTCTTCTACTAGAAATAGGGTGTCCAATCGTATCGTGTTAACGAATTCAAGTTTTGAGTTAACGAATTCGGTTTAAAATCACCTCAATCCGTACGCGACCCATTAACTTAACAGATCCCAAAATCCAATCCAAACACGACCCGTTAATTTAACGGGTTACACGACCCAACCCGTTAACTCGTTAAGTAATTAAGTCATTTCGGAAATTAAAAGAAAATCCATACAAAAATATATAAGCCACACGAAACTGTAAGTGAGGATCTCGAGAGTGGATCCAACCTAAAATCTCCCCATAAAACAATAAATTTCAATTTCTTCTTTATGAATATAAACTAATTTTAGCTATACTTAGGGACTAAAAAAAATTTCACGAGTTAAGTGGGTTGTTAACGGGTTAATGGTTTAATTCGTACACGACCCATTAACTTAAATATTAACGGGCCTGTTAACGATCCGAACCTATTAAGAGCCTACCTGAATCCGTTAATATCGTATGGGTTCGTATCGTATTAACGGGCCATGTGGCATTTTGACAGCCATACCTAAAAAGGCCATTAACTCCTTAAACAAAGAAAGCTATTGGCCAAGAGAAGGGAAGTGTATAATGGCATTTATTCTCTAAGGGAACGTAGTCTTCCTTCGATCAACCACAGGCCTCTAAGTGCCATCCCTCAATTCAAAGCATAGGCGAAGATAACTGTCATGATCTGCTCTCTCTCCACTCTCCACTCTCTTGACTTCCTAAAAAAAAATGGTCCCACTACGTAACTGATGTAATATGGAAATACAAATAACATTAATAGTGGAACATATAACATTGGGAAAAAAAGGGACTTATTTGGCCACCATCCAGCGTCTAATCAGAGAGAGGGAGAGTGGTATTTTAGTAACAAATGCTTGATTTTCTTGCGTTGATATCGGGACCCAAGTGGGCCACCCGATGACCCATTTGATCCGTGGATCCGAAGGAGGACCCACGGACGACCGAGTTGGTGGTGGACTCATGCAAGGTGGGCTTTGTTTGGCCCACCATCCAGCGTCTGATCAGAGAGAGGGAGAGGACGTGTTTTAGATGTCTTAGAAATCCAAATGATTGAATATTTTCATTAAAACAGTGATTCCCAAATGATTGATTTTCTTGCGTTGATACCGGGACCCAGGTGGGCCACCCGATGACCCATCTAATCCATGGAACCAAATGAGGACCCACGAGCGACCCTTTAGGTGGTGGACCCGCGCAAGGTGGGCCCTGTTTTGGCCACCATCCAGCGTATGATCAGAGAGAGGGAGAGGAGTGTTTTTGTCCTAAAGGCTTGATTTTCTTGTGTTGATACCGGGACTCGGGTGAGCCACCAGATGACCCGTCTAATTCGTAGATCCGAAGGAGGACCCAAGGGCGACCCAGTAGGTGGTGGACCTGTGCGAGGTGGGCCCGACCCTGATCAGAGAGAGGGAGAGGACTTGTTTTAGATGTCTGATATTTTCGTTAAAACAGTCATTCCCAAATTTTCTTGGATTGATACCGGGAACCATGTGGGCCACCCGATGACCCATCTAATCCGTGGATCCGAAGGAGGACCTACGAGCAACCCTTTAGGTGGTGGACCCATGCAAAGTGAGCCCTGTTTGGCCCACCATCCAGCGTCTTATCAGAGAGAATGAGAGGACGTGTTTTAGTCCCAATGCTTGATTTTCTTGTGTTGATACCGGGACCCTGGTGGGCCACCCGATGACCCATCTGATCCGTGGATCCAAAGGAGGACCTACGGGCGACCCAGTAGGTGTTGGACCCATGCGAGGTATATTTATTTTTGGGCCCGGGCTGGCCCAGGCGTTTGTTGCTAGTTGAAACAGTATTACCGTGGTACTGGCACAGGCTTTCAAGCCGGATTGCTCTTCTTGGGGCCCACTTTCTTGGATACCCTAATCAAGCCAATTCTAAATTCTTGTATGTTGCATTGATGATTTCAAAGCTTAAAATTTTGAGGACTTGTGTGTCATTTTCCCCGTGATATTTGTAGCAGTTCTGATGAGATTTCTGATTTTCGTTGAATGATTGGAATTTGGAACATGCCCAAACTCTCTCCGCATTCCATTCCATTTCCATCCAACGCAGGGAAAATGAGAACGACAGCGGAGATTCCTTATCGTGAGCTGGATGATTGAGTTGGACTTCTTGTTGTTGTTAGTCTTCCACGCATCAGGACTTTGTGAATGGTGAATTTGTAGCCCTTGACTCACTGCTGATGAGTGCACCCAGCACCTTCTATACCAGTTTACTAATTTATGGGACATGGGTGCGTGAGTTCAATTCACTCAAGGAAAAAAAATTTGAAAAAAAAAAAAAAAAAACTGTGGGCCATGCTAGAACAATCCCAAGCATCTACTTTTGAATCTAGGAACTCCTAGGCCAGTTTAAATATATTAATAGCACATCTTTGAAAGAGGAGCCACTCAAAATCACAATTTTCCTACTAATTCATGATGTTGGACCAAAAATCACTCAGTATCAGAATTGTGTCTAAGTTAATTGACTATGCACAAAACATGTGATTAACAAGTATTTACTATTTAGACACTCAATTTGAAGGTAAGTGCAATTACAATGGAGCAAATTTTAGCCCAGCACCATTGCAAAATGGGAGACTGTAATTTTGAGAGATGGGTTTCAGAGGTGGGCCCATGTACATGCGGTAGATCTGACATAAATGAGAAAGAACTCGTTTGACAAACAAGCATTCTCTCTCCCTTTACGTATCTTTATAAAATCTCTCCCTCTCCATTTGCCTCCTATTTATTCCTTTTTAGGTGTTTCTCTCTCTCACCATAGTGTGAAGGATACTTATATGGCTTTCCCTCTTTGCACATGAATATTATTTTTCTACATATTACTATATATATGACTTTTCCTTTTTTGCACATGAATAATTTTAATTATGTAAGTGTCTCTCATCTTATGGTGAGGGATGGATGCACATGGATATTCTCCTATTATAACAATAAAACATTCCCACAATGATGCCAAACAGCTAAAAGCTTTTCAAGCTTTTCAATCACATTTATCTAACAGCCAACAGCATCTCACATGTAATGTACTGAAGCTCACCTGTGATTGGCCTACCTTTTAATCATAGTTTGATTGAATTGAAATATATGTAGTTAAAAGATGGTGAAATCTTGAATCTGTCAGGTCAAGGTTTAGAATTGGACTGATTGTTGCCTAACCCTTTTGACATGATGCCTCCTTTTCCTTCTTCCAACCTTCCCCGTTAGATATAGAACAATAGTTGAGAAGTGTATTCCGTCCATAGAGAGGGGACCGGTATAGATTATGGATGGATTATGGATAGACGTACATGATCAATGAATGAAAGATACAAAACCAACTATGAGTCCTATGGCCTATTTCTTTGTTGGAATTTTAGGAATTCCCGTATTGGAAATTCCCGACAAAGTGGAATTCTTGGATGCTCAAGGCATTCAGGAATTCCACCAAAATGCAATAGGGAGTGGAATTATTGGATTCCCAAAGGTCAAAAAAGATATTTTATTTGGCTGGAATCCAATATGCTAGTAAAGAAATATGAAATTTAAGGGACACCCTTGTCACATCATGTCCAAACATTGCTGGACATGGTGAATTCCTGGCAGAAATTCAAAGACATTGCCCTAATGTGTGTGGTAAACTAACACCAGAGTCATTCTACCCTTGAGCCGTTTTATGTTATATTTTCCCACGGAGCTCCGGCGCACGTGCTTCTGCCTCTTCCCTCGGCCCGTTTATTATCACGCTCGAAAGCACCAGAGAGCGAGCGAGAGAGAGAGAGAGAGAGAGAGAGAGGAGTCCGATTCCGAACCGGCCTTAGTGGAGTCGATGGAACCGGTTTGATGGGCGAATCGGGCGAGCAGCAGCAGGAGCAGAATCAACGATGAAAAGCATTTATTCGGCGCCCGGCGATTACGTCCACTTCAAGTCCCAGGTTCCCCTCCACAAGATCTCCGTACGTTCTCTCTCTCTCGATGATTCATGCTTTTCTTCTCATTTCCTTTCCTTGGGTATTAGCTAACTGAATTCGCCCTTTGATTCAAATGTCAATCATTTCGGATCTGGGATTTCAATCGTCTCTCTCTCTCTCCAGTTGACTCGAAATTAAGATTACATAGATATATATATATATATATATATATGTCTTGATGATGCAACTGACTGATTAGCAAGTCATATGTGTTTATACTTCCGGTATGGGTTTCATTTGTTTGTAATGGGAGTATATGAATTTCTGGTCTGTTCTGTAATTGGGGTTCTCCCATTTTTGATTTGGAATTCAGATTAGCTTGGATTTGATTTGCTCGTTTGTATAAAGGGGGCACCTTTTTATTAGGTTTTTTACTTTTAGGGCACCTTTATACCTTCTGACCTTTTTCTTTGATCAAATTGGGGTATAGATTTATTTATGAGTGAATGGTTTAATAAGGCTCAGATTTTTGTACAAGTTTTTTTTTTTTTGGAAGAAGAAAACTTTGGGTTTGGTTCTAAATTATTTCTGCATGATTCTCTCCACGGCTCTTGGAGTTTTGAATGACACAGACTACAAAAACATATTATCAGTTTGGATTGCTGGAACCTCAAAGGGTTAATTTTCAAACCATGACTCAAAATTCTAACGCTTTGAGGGACAGTATGAGTTAATGATCTGAAATGTGGAAAAGAAGTGTAAGGTAAGGATCCAGATGTTGGAATTCTAAGGTTGCACAGTGTAAGGGTTACATAATCTATTGTACAAGGATTCACCTGGTTTAGGCTCCATGGTTTTGGCAAATTTAATTTCTGAATCAGAGTATACTAAATTTGCATAAGTCCATTTTATTTCTTAATTCACCCCCAATTCGCGTTTCTATTCCATGAATTTTGTGAGTACTTTGACCCTAAGTTGCTTTAGACAGGAGCTAGCACAAGGATTGAGGTCTTTTGAATTGATTCCTTGCATTGTACAAGTTGAGCATACTAGTGTAGGTAACTTAAGTCTTGAGTTGAAGAGATGACAAAGAACCAAACTGGGTCAAATTGATTGATGACAAAATTAGAAATTGATGAAATGCAAACTTAATCCTAACTGGATTAAGTTGATGGTCTGTCAACTGGGATTTCACATCCTAATGCATTATGACACTGAGAATTTCACTTTTCGCAGGTGATAACTTGCTTTCGTTCGTTTATTGACTTTTAAGGGCAATTTCATGATGTCTTCCGTTATGGATCCTTCGAAAAGAGAATAACGTCTTTGTTTGTTATAAGTATGCAGTGTTTATTGATATTCACATTCATTAATTTCTTACTAATTGCAGATTGGATCAAAACAATGGAGATATTATGATTTTGGTCCTAAAGTGGTGCCTCCGCTCATCTGTCTCCCAGGAATAGCTGGAACGGCTGATGTCTACTACAAACAAATTTTGTCCCTATCATTGAAGGTAATGGCTGTGCACTTCTATTAGCTTATGACTTTAATGATATGTTCATCGTAAAGGGGAATAAACATCACGTGGTACTTTTGGTTGAGCCTATTAAAAATACCCTATTTCGTCAATACTCCGAATACAACATTTGTTTGATTTGTTCTTATTCATACATCACAAATCTTGAAATACAAAATAAGGTGTGGGTTTGCTTCCTATGTCTTGTGTTTGAGTCCCACCCCAGACTTACATGGCGTGTGTGTTGTGGGGTCATGTGTGTGCCCAAGGTCCTGTCAGGTAAAAATACCATGTGGATACCCTCGCCATTAAAAAAAATCTTGAAATAAAAAATATTCATAAACAGGGTAAGTGATAGAGTTCTCTTTTTAGTCTGATTCAAAACTGAAATTGTTAATATAATATCATCTCATTCCTGGAACTATTCTGAAAACTTGCCCATTCCACCCTTCACTAGTCCAATATTGTTCCAGTCCTTTCCAGACTGATATATTGGCTGCTTCTATCTGGGTCGATCTCTGAAAGGAGAGGCTTAGGAGCTAGATCTTCAATACATTCTTGACAAGTGAGACACTGGGTGATTTCTAGGTGATTTGGTACAATTCTATCTGCCTCTGAGCATCTGTGTATGAGTCAGGCAATCAAACTTTGCCAAATGACAGCAGAGAAAGTTGACAAATCTCTCAAAAGCGAGATTTCACGGTCTACAAGCACTTCAATTATAGAATGTGAGATGTTCCGAGGTTGAAATTTTCATACACCAGACTGGGATAATGGACTGGTTGAAAAAACTAGATTTTCATCTTTTTTTAATTACCACTTGCCAATTTCCAGTTGCTGTCCACTAATCCTCAGTCATTGCTTGTTGATTGTCAATCGTCGTTAGACATTTTCTGTCTGAGGGTGGACAATGAAGATTAAGGGATTTGAGGGGGAAAAAAGAAGAAAAGGTTTATGATTTTAAGTTTAAACTATTTTTAGTCAACCATGTTTGGCTTGATAACTTTGGTTTTAGACAAACATAGCTAGGTTATTTATTTATTTTTTTATGGCCATTTTATCCTTTTCCCTCTTTTAATTGTTGGATAAAATGGCTAAAGTGAAGATCTTCAGTCAGCGGCACTTTTAGAACTATTTTCCAATTGGGGAGGGGAATGCTTTAATTATCAAAACGTCAGGGGGCGTTTCTAATTATCACAAACATCAGTGGGGTTTTTAGTAAAATCTCTCGTTGGTAAGTCTTACGTGCTTTGATTTAACAATATTTAAAAATGATTCTCAGGGTTATCGAGCGATTTCTGTTGATATACCGCGTGTATGGAATCATGCGGAGTGGATTCAAGCATTTGAGAAGTTTTTGGATGCTATTGACGTTCATCATGTAAGCAAAGAATTTAACATTTTTTTCTTTTTATTCTTCTTCTCACTGGATATTGTCTCTCTTTAATAAGATTTAGTTATTATATTATTGAAACTTTACCTTTTAGTAATGGTTGAACTCTTTGCTAATTAGGTTTCTCTTAGATTCAAAATCGTGATAGTGTAGGCTGTACTTTGGCCGCAAATACACACACACGCACACATATTCTTTTTTAAAGGCAACACACATTCACAAATGACTTTGATCTGGTATGCACTTTTCATCCAACCACAAGTGATTAATGTATCTTTCTTTGATCAATTCAACTGCTCTCTCTCTCTCTCTCTCTCTCCAACAAATTGGAACTCTCTCACCCCAATTTGGCACTCATCTAACATATATGCATTGTTAGTTTGAACTTTAAATAAGTATAATTAAACAAAAAAAGACTTAAAATTTTGAGGTCTTTGAATTGAGGTTCAGGATAATTTGATGGGGCTATCTTTGGCACTCATCCACATCCATGATCGGCATGCTGCTTCCCTCCCCCTAGCCACCAGGATTATACAGATAACATATCTTTGTACAGTGCATAGATGAGATGATACTTTTGGGCACATAGCTGGAAAAGAATTTAAAAAAGGAACATAATTTTTAGGCACAGCCTACAGGTTTCTGCTAAAAGATTGCAATTGGTGACTGAAAGTGTCAAGTCATGCTGAATCATAATTCTAATTGACGATAGCTGAGTAGAGGTAATGTTAATGCTTGTGATCATCTGTGTTTTCTTCAGTAGAGGTAATGTTAATGCTTGTGATCATCTGTGTTTTCTTCTTCCACCCAAGGATGAAAATAGCGGTAGCGGCCCGCGCCAAAACGCTACGTAGCTGGTGCTATGTAGTGTAGCGGCGTAGATGTGTGATTTGGAAAAATCGTCAAAAAAATATGAAAAAATTATAGAAAATCTAGAATATTGGAAACTGAGAAGAAATGTATTTTTTTCTTTTTTTTGCAAAAGTAACTAAGATAAGGGGGCGTAGCGGTCCCCTCATTGTATGAGGTCCTGTATCGCTGTATAATATAAATAGAAAATAATAGTAATGATCATTTTTTTTCACATGTGTTCATGTTGCTTGGTTATGCTAACTTAAAAACTAATGAAAGGCTCATAAAAAAAAAAACTATGTCATGAAGTCAAGACTTAAAGAGTACCTAGAGAAAAAAATACATCTAATAAAGGGGGTGTCTAATAGGATGTACTTAGAGAAGAATCATTGAGAAGAACTCTCTGTATCGACGGCAAGATCATGTATTTTTTGGTGTTCTTTTAAACGTCAAAGGGTAGAAAAGTTGTTTAGAAATGTTATTTGGAGAGAAGAATAAAAGAAATAAGTCTTATTATGCATTTAAAAAAAATGAAAATCAGGAATTTTTCTCACCCCGTAGCGGCCGCTATGGGTGCAACGGCCGCTAAATCAGCCGTAACGTGGTGGCGGCCACCGCTACGGCCGATATATTGGCCGCTACGCTACGTAGCGGCGTAGCGGCTGATATTTTCATCCATGCTTCCACCACAACTGGATGGAGGCTTGCTTCCACATAGAGATGATGTTGATATTTTAGGACTTTGTGTAGTGAAAAGATAGTTACTAAATTAAATGTGTAGATGACCAATGATATGTTGTTAGTTACATAAAATTATTTGTTTCATATTTTTACAGATCCTAGTCCTAAGTTTTATTGTTGTTGTTTCAATCTTTGGAAATTTGATACATATTGAGTTGGTTTACCAATATTTATTTGCAGGTACACCTTTATGGAACATCCCTTGGAGGCTTCCTAGCACAACTTTTTGCTCAACATCGTCCAAGGCGTGTGAGGTCGTTGGTACTCTCGAATTCATTTTTAGAGACGGCAAGTTTTAAAGCTGCAATGCCATGGGCCCCTATGTATGCATTGTCATATTTCTCCATTTTTATCTGTAGGAATTAGAATCTTCCCAAATTACTTAATGCAAAGTATTGCAATTGCTTGTATTGTTTTTTCTATTGTTAGCATGATACTATTTATGTATGTATTACTTTTCTTTTTCTTTTTTTCTTTTCACCCTATTTTATTTGTTCATCCAATGTTTATTACTAGAGTCTAGAAATTTATTATCTTGACAATCAGGGGTAATTGGGCAGTTTCTTCAAGTCATTGTCATCATCATATCATTATTGAGGCCCTTTTCATTCTATAGGCATTCCCCATATTGGGCTATGTTCCTTGTCATACCAAAATCTAGCATGCCACTTAACTACTTCAATCTAAAGTCTTTTGCTCCGGCGGTTTCTTCCTTTCCTCGTTCCATGTACGTACAGCACTCTAGTTCTTCTTAGGAGTTGTCAGTCTTTTGAACAGATACTTTTTTTGGAATGGTAATTAATATAGTGACCGGTTGGTAGCAAGATTCTAACCAGAGATGTAAGGGTTGCATGGAGCAATAACAAGCTGCACAACAAGCTCTTACGTCGTTTAAGCAAATACCGAAACCATCTTTGATGACATTCATCATCAGTCTTTTGAGCACGAGCCCAAACCATCTTTGATGACATTCATCATCAGTCTTTTGAGCACGAGCCCAAACCAACTTTGACAACATTCCTTCGTTTTCTCTTCACTCCAGTAGCTTTCACCACTTGGCCCATCTGGTGCTCCTTATTTTAGCATCTCAGATGCCCTTGCCATTTGATTTATAGTTGCTTCTAGATGCTAGAACTATCACACTATGGTATAGAGTGTTTTTCAATTTTTACCTGATCCCTTTGCTCTCTACCACTGAAATTGCACTATATTTATTATGTCTTTGTTCTAATAATTTTCTCAAACCATTTGAACTAAAACGACCTTTCTAGAGTGCTAGCTTATCATTTACGTGCTTTCTTGTTTCATTAATATTTTAATAGCATCACCACATCATTTGCAAATAGTAGACACCAAGGGATTTCTTCTTGCATATTTGTTGTCAAATCATCTATAACTGGGTCCTGTCATGAGCCCTTCCTGAGCCTAGTCTACATTGGGTTTGATTTCAGCTAGGCTCTTGGGCTAGGTTTCTTCTCAATTTTCTTGTGCAATAGCTGATCGGGTTGGGCGTAGGCCTTTGTATGCTCAAAGCCCTGACCAAAAGCACATCTCGGCTAAACATTGAAATTGAATACAAGAGGGACATGAACTTTTGTAAATGGTTCGGTCTGTGCCTAAATCTTATGCCCGTGGGATGGATATTGTCTTGAAAACTAGGCTCAATAACTGGACAGGTTGGGCGTAAATGAGCTTTGGCATGGCCCCCTCTAGCCCACGAAGAGGCCTATCCATAACCAAGACTGATAAATAGGGGCTCAACGTGGACCTTGGTGCCGTCCACCTTGAATTGGGAATCACTCATCATTCCACACAATTCTTACACTCAGCAAATTGTTTTTGTAATCTTGACATTTATGAATTAATGGTGTCAAGCTATTCTACGTCTTCTCTAAATCTTAACAAAAAAATAAAAAAGATACTGTTTGTCAGTTTTCGCTCTTTCGTTTACACTTTTCCAAAAGTTACCTCAACTGGAATACCTCATAGGAAGCCCTCCTCAAGTATGATTGCTTAAATTACATATTCAGATGAGATGCCCTGATGACTGCAGTATAGGCTTTCATGTTTGTGTCTGGATTCAGCTGATCTGCCTGAAGGACTGCCATTGTCTATTTGTCTGCTTTTCTAGAGCATCTAAGTAAACAGCATGGCATCTCCACAGTAATGTGGAGTCATCATTAATCCGAGTCTGAACTTCATTTTTGGCATCATAAACTGTTTCTACTTGTGAGATATGTTTCCATATGTTTTCTTTCTAATGTCCTCAACTCTTTAAGGTCTTGTCCATTTAAAATGTACAGTTTGCTGCTCATCCTTATTCTTTAATCTGTAAATGTAGGACCTAATTTGGTGCTTGAAGCTGTTGCAATGATGGGTCATTGACACTACGTGACAATGTCCCAAGTATCATGGACTGGAAGATCTTAGTAGCCTAAAACATGGCTTTAGAACTCTGTAAAGTCTGAGTGAACTCATGCGAGTTGTATCAGGCTCAGTCGTTGTGTGGACTTAGGTCAAGTCTTGGTATGACTCAGCCAAGTTGTATCCGATTCTGTGGACACCTAGTTAGTTACTGAATACAAGTTAAAAAACCATGGGCTACAAGGAATGGTTACTAATAAAACAGTAGTGGCAGTCCAGTAAAAGGGCCAAAGAATGGCTGATAGGAAAATTTAGTCCAGGGGATTTCTGTGACATTCACAATACATGGTTGGGCTCTTCACAGACAGTAACCAAAACATGGGTGTCTCATTTACAGACTTTTGAAAGATGGTTGCAGAGAACTGTACTTTTGTTGTGAAGCAGACCTTCATAATTCCTCTTCACTGTGATGTTCCATTGCACCCATGTCTGGTTCTCTTTCATTTTGTGCTAACTCTTTCTTTGCCTTTAGTTCATATTACTGAATAATCAAATTCACTACCCTCTTGATTGATAATAAGCTTGAATTGATGTGTTTGTATTAGTCTGTCATAAGCTTGCATGGAACTTGTTTTGTTGAATCCTTTGGCTTATCTAATAGCAAATGAATCAAAAGCTGTTTTCTTCAATCATCGTTGTCATCAGCCATCATCATCATCAAGGCTTTCTCCTATTGATCTGGGGTCAACTAAAAGCTGTTCTGGTCACTCAGTAAATGTTGTAAAGCTAAAAACGGTGGTTTGAATAATTTTGAAGCTCATGTAAATTGCCATTAGCAATAAATACTCATAAACTCTTTCTCAACCACATCCTCTTCTTGCTTCTTGGTCTTTAGTGGATATTGATGATGTTGTTTATTAATATTGCTGTTGTCGCATGTATGGTCTTACAATTTCCTTTCCAAACTCATTTTTTGTCTTCTGTTGGTTGCAGCGTTAGTTGGACTCCCTCATTTCTTCTGAAGCGATTCATCTTAACTGGGATTCGTGATGGTCCACATGAACCATTCATTGCAGATTCCATTGACTTTGTTGTTTCCCAGGTAACATTTTATGAATACAAAGAAAGTTCACAGTATCCATTAAAATTTGTAAGTTATATAATTCTTTTTGTGAGAAATATGCTTCTTTAATATCGTGCTGTCTTGTTAATGTATCTAAACCAGAAGTCTATGCGCCTACATTCATACATACAAAAAGTCCATGTAATTTGGGACCAGAACGTTGGCTGGTATCTAATAGAAGCCCCAAAAACACGAAAGATTATTATGATGACCACCTACCTATATGAATACAGTCACAGATCTGGGAAGCCGTGATACAGCTGCATTTCTCAAAACCTAAGACATGGATATGAACAGGCTTATTGCATCTCATATTTTTGATACTATGAGACTGGAAGATCAAGGACCAAATTAGCTCAACAGGGTAGGATGTAGATCTTTTATTGAAATATCTGGTACCATTATTGGTTTCAACAGAATATGATACCAGTCCAGTTAGAAAAATATGGAAGTATCAAAATGCGTGTATAATTTGCAACTTTCTTAGATCCAGTTGAACTGGAACTGCTGCATATTGCAGTTTGGTAATCAAACTGCACAGTTGCCCACCCTAAATTGAATCATGTGAGTTGTGACTCTGCAGTTCAACTGTTGAACTGTTCAAACTGTGAACTGGGCAGTTTTTAACAGACCGACCAATGAGTGATCTGGGGAAAGAAAACATCAATGATCATTCATTTTATTTTTAAAAATTGAAGGGGGGTCTTCATATGCATCCATCCCTCACCATTTTTGGTGAGGGACACCCCAAAAGGGAAAGTTTCAAGTACAAAAGTGAGGAAGTACAAATGTGTACTTCTTCACTTTTGTACTTGAAACACCCCCAAAAGGGGTGTCCCTCACCAAAAATGGTGAGGGATGGATGCATATGAACATTTCCCAAAATTGAAAATCTAATTTTTTAAATGTTTGTTTGAAATTAAACTATTATTTCAGAATTTGGGATTTTTGTGTGGTGTCTTTAGCTTTTAAACACATTTAGAATATTTTATTTTTAAAATTTTAGTACATAATTATGACATAGCGATAATGTCATGGATTGACCTAAGTGAACCATTGGTTGGTCCCAGCTCCGCCAAACCTTAAGTCTTCAGCAGTTTGATGTCCTTTTTTGGTTTTTAAAACATTGATAATTTGGGCCCTGAGGCCGAACTGCCCAAGTTGCTTGGTTGGCTTCTTGTTGACTTTGCCATGTCCGTACTTTACAATTGAATCACAGCTTGACCCCTTCTTTTTAAAATGATAGTGATGAAATATGATCCCCTGACCTCAAATTTCTGAAGTTCAGGTTATCACTGGTAAGGCAAGGGCTCTTCATAGCAAGGGGTCTGATTGACAGATTTGATAGCCTAATTGACTTGGCTCGCTGCTGATTTTTCAAATTATGCTCAGTGTAGCAGTAAGAATATATAGTGGTTTGGTTGCTATAATATATTTCTTCGGCTTGTCAGTTTGCAGCAGGTGCTGTAGATAACTGCCTCACTCAGATAATGACAATTTGAATCCTTGGTGGTTCTTAACGCAACTTTATTTATTGCACGTTCTTGTACCAGCATTCCTGCTAATATTGGTCATTGTGAAACTCATTTACCTCTGCATCATGTTACGTTAATTTTTTTAACTGAGCAGGTGGAAACACTATCAAGAGACGACCTTGCTTCAAGATTGACCTTGAATGTTGATGCTGCATCAGTTGGAGCTCTCTCAGTTTCAGATTCATCTATCACTATAATGGATGTAAGTGACTAGGAGTGGAATATCCCTTTTTTTTTTTTTTTTCGAAGAGCTGGATTATCTTCAGTCTTTTTTGGACCTACAAATTTTTTTGTAGGATGGAATTTGCAACTTTAACTATCACTATCATGTTCCTGTGTGTACCTATTTGCATTAGCATTTTAAGTCTACACTGGATACTTCGTAGCAGAACTACTTTCAGTTTCATGTGCCCATATTTTCAGCTGAAAACAAATTTGAACCCTAAACCTTGTTATGAATGTTGCAAATTTCAAGTGTATATATTACGAGATACATGTTGCCCCTTCCAGACAAATGACTACTGTGCTATTCCTCCACAACTAAAAGATCAACTAAGGGAGAGATATCCTGGTGCAAGGAGAGCATATCTAAAGACTGGCGGTGATTTTCCATTTCTTTCACGTTCAGATGAGGTCAATCTCCACCTTCAGGTACTTTAGATGTCTTGAATCATGTACATCCTTTCATATAGCATGCTTTAACCTTCTAAGAAAGAAAATTGTACAGACCATGGTGCAGATATCTTTCTAGCTACCTCTAGTTCAAGAGGTTTAGAAATGCATCATGTGGCTCTTAAGATTTTACATGTAAAATTATGGGAAGGAAAGACACATTTTTCCATCTTAAAAAAGAAATGTTAAAAATAAAAATAAAAAATCTCATGCACAAACCTCTGGTTTGTCATCATTTTCAAATCCTTATGCCATTGATGGGGGTTGGCACGGGAAACATTAGCAAGAAAGCATTATGTGGAGGATTTTGCTAATTGCCTTGAACATGCTGTAATGTTACTTTTGGTTCTCTGCTGACAACTGGAATGCACCAGCTGCATCTGAGACGGGTTGGAGTTGAGGCATGGCCGGATTTGATTCAAGGAGCTCCAAGGGAGGGTGGTAATAATGGGCACCGGCGTCCTAGTAATGACAAAGACGAAGAAGACATAGATGACCCTCCTAAGGATGGTGCTAGCTCTTCTACTGATACCAAAGATCATTTGGCCCCAGCATCAGATGCTGAATCCTCACATGATTTGGATGAGCAGGTATTGAGCAGTGCAAAAACATGCGTTGCAGACTATGGGTCTTTGACATTTCCACACTTTTCATGTCCTTTGGTTGTGGAGAAAAAACATACTGTAATAGCCATTGAAACCGTAGTCTACCAAGTGCAATTGTCAGCTGTCCTCTCACTCTTGCCCTTGTGTTTGTGGGTTTTGTATACTACATGGAAGCCTTTGTTGATGGTCTAGGTAGATTGTGTAAAGTGGAACTTGTGCATGTTCTTCTTCGCTCAAAACTTTGGAATGATTGTTTTCATTAGTTGAGTTGTTGAATGATGATGATCTTTTATTCTCACGAGTGATTTCTGCAAATTGGTGCCTGGTCAGATGTGTAATTGCATGATAAAGATAGCGCTAATATTAGAGGGGAAAATATATAAATGATTGAGCAAATCTATGGAGTCAAGGCCATACTATCTATACATGCGGGGTTTTTGTGTTCCAAGTTATTCATCTGGTAGGCTTGGTCATTATTGACAATGGGCGACAACATGAATAAATAGTCTTTTCACATAGGGTATTGCTCTATGGAGAGATATGGGTAGAGGCAAAATGGTACTTTCACTAGTTAAATTCATCAATGGTAACACATGGATATATTTTTTTTAATACAAAACAGTTGAAAAACCTTAATTAGCTTCTTTCTTTACAATTTGGGAGCACTTTTTCACCTGCAGGGTTCTGGCAGAAGGGCAGTGTGGGGGTTTCAGTACCTGCTGTCTACAAGGCAGAAACTTATATAATTAACGGTGAGTACCAAAAATCCTACAGAGCTGTCGTGTGAAGCTCTTGCAGGGGAATACTATCCTTTTTTTTTTTTTTTCTTGAAGTCGATAGTTATATTAAAGTCAAGAAGAAGAAAAGGTACAAGATAGCTTGCAAAACAGGACGAAATAAAAGTAGCCTGCAGATGATACATAGCTAAAAGTAAAAGGCAAAGTAGTAGTGAAGTCTTAAAACTAAGAACCAATATGTATAAGAAACTTAAAGAGCTGCCTCTGGGTCACCCTCATTCTCCTGTTGGTGACCCTAATCTTCCACTGTATGTGCTGAAGAGAATGTAAAAAGATGTTCTGTGTGGCTGAAACTGTGAACTGAAGCTTGGGTCCTTTGCTCCTGCCTGGTTTCTGAAGTCTGCTGAGTTAGCAGCAATGTTGGTGAGTGCCTTTGTTGGAGTGCTGGATGTTTCTTCTTCATGCTCGGATTTCTGGATATCATCCCTACATGCTTCAATAATATGATGAGCACCTGTGTACCCAATCACCATCCTAATTTTGGGATACACCTTAACCTTCGCCCATTGACAAAGTTCTCTGCCATGTGCTGCCGTTTTGTTATGTGATGGTCCTAAGCCTAGGGAAGAGGATTGCATCAGTGGCAATTAGCTACAAAAAATATTCATCACATTTATATGTTATTCATTAGTTTAAAAATAAAAATGAGTGGAAAAGTAAAACTCAATAGAGTGGCCGCCGACCAATAGAAAATAAGGCTACAACAACATGACTACTTTTAAAACTAAAAATGAGTGGAAAAGTAAAACTCAATAGAGTGGCCGCTGACCGATAGAAAATAAGGCGACAACAACGATGATAATAATCATGTTGATAGAGTCTTTTAACATCTATTTTTCAAGAGATTAATAAATAGATAGCTCAGAGGCTAGAGTCCCATTCTCATCCAACTATACAATGTTCAATCCCTGGGTGCTTTCCCTCGCGCTTGCGGGTGGTCTTTTCTCTAGCGTGTGTTGAGGTTGATTCCCTTGTCAATTGAGTCTTTCGCCCCTTCCCGCCTCCCCCTAAAAAAGAAAAAAAAATTGACCACATAAAAGTTGTCAGCTGTTTTCATTTTGCTAACTAACTACCTCAACTAATCTAGAAGTCACACCCAATTCAAACCCAAGATGTCAAATTTCTTAGATCTATCCCAATTCGGATTAAATTGAGGGCATTAATTTAATTAAATTGACTCAGCCTTAACAACTTTTTTGTTATCAACCCAAATGAATGAGAGGCTATAAGGACAAATCACAGCAGATTTCATCAATGGAACGAAAATCAGCAACCTTTGATGTTAATTGAGATTTTCAGATCAATATAGGGCGTTATTTGTAAAAATAACAAAACAGAGGAGTTTACTGTAATTGTCAGCGATTACAGGGGGTCAGTTGTACATTTCCCTTATAAAACCCTATCCATGCTAGGGTTTGCATTCGCTCGCGGCGGGGAAACCATCATCAGATCAAGCAGCGTTAGAACGAGAGAAAGAAGAGGAAGCGCTGCATTTCCATCGTCGCCACCATGGGTCGTATGCACAGTCGCGGGTACGCTTACCTTCCTCTCTTTTCTTGCTTTGCTTCCTCTTCCTCTTCCATCTCTCTCACTCTTCTGCAATCTCCCTTAAACCCTAATCAGGAAAGGTATTTCGTCCTCCGCTCTTCCGTACAAGAGGACTCCTCCTAGTTGGTTGAAGATCTCTTCTCAAGACGTGAGATTTCTCTCTGAATTCATCAAACCCTAGCTTTTCATTCGATCTCAGCTCATTTCTATGCTCTTCGATCTGAAAATCTATCTTTCTTCAGGTTGAGGACAACATCTGCAAGTTTGCAAAGAAAGGTCTGACTCCGTCTCAGATCGGAGTCATACTCAGGGATTCACATGGAATTGCACAGGTCAGGAGCGTCACTGGGAGCAAGATCTTGCGCATTTTGAAGGCTCATGGTATGCGATTCGTAATCTGATCTCGATTTCTCTGGTTGAATGTTGTATGAAGATGTCTCTCTGTTTTTTTTTTAATTGAGATGGTTTGAGGTGTTGATTTGTTGTTTTAGGTCTGGCTCCTGAGATTCCTGAGGATTTGTATCACCTTATCAAGAAGGCGGTTGCGATCCGGAAGCATCTGGAGAGGAACAGGAAGGACAAGGACTCCAAATTTAGGTTGATCCTTGTTGAGAGCAGGATCCACCGATTGGCTCGCTACTACAAGAGGACAAAGAAGCTTCCACCAGTCTGGAAATAGTAAGTAGTTGCAATCTAGAACTTTTTTTTTCCTGAATCTCACGGATGTTGATTTACTTGTGGAAGTGTATTCATGCAATTGCTCATCTATATTAAGTTGAAAACAAATTCATTGAATGTGTGGTTATGTCTTCTGTAATGTTCTATCAATGTCTTCATGTCTCATTATTTAAATGTAGGTGATAAGTGTAATGTTCTTTCACAAATGCATTGTAGAGCCTTTTTTTTTATTTGCATTTCTCTTCTGTTTTATGGTTTTGAGTGCTGTTTTTTGTTTTGAGTTCCCAAATTTTGCAAGCTTCCTAGAAGAAGAAAAGATATTTAAGATGAAATGTTTTGATGAATTGCATGACATGTCTCGTGGTCCAGCTGCATACTTTTGTATGATAAGCGTGCGACATATGACATGCTTGGTGTCTTTGTTTTTCTCATGTCTAAGAATGATTTGTTCATGGCCTTCATTTCGGCAGAATGGCTAATTGTCAACGCACAGGTCACATATGCTAGAGAGATAAAATCTGACAATGAAATTACTGATTTTTTCACATTAGAGAGATAAAAATTTGATTGAGAATAGGATATTCGCAGTTAATTGTTGAAAGAGGCATCTGTTAATGCTCTTTTACCATAGTTAGTATCTATAGTTCTGATTGTCTGGAAATAAGCCTCTACTTATATTATCTGGATAGCTTTGATATTGAGTCTGGATTGTCTAAGGGTAGGTGTTACGAAAATTCTGAGCTCCCAATAAAGAGGCACCACATCATTAATGCCATACGACTTTGAAGTCATGCAATTTCCACAGTGAAGGTTGATGTGGCATGATGAAGAAAATTTTCTAGTTTGGGTCAATGTTAAAATTTTAAGAAAATGAAACTCCCGTTTTTTTATTTGAAACTTCAGAAACTTTTCCTCTTCTATTCCTCTAATGTTCTAACAAAACAGTTCCTTTGAAACTTAGAAGATTGTCGGGGAACGCTTTTGCTCCCTTGCTCTCATTCACAAGCGCACACACATGTTCCACAGTCAATCAGCATTGTACTGTTCATTTTATTATAGATTTTTTTTTCATTTAAATGTGTATTTTATGTATTGAGCTCCTTTAATGGGGTGTGCTGTTATTGTCACGTTTCAATGTTCAATAGATTACTTCAATGAATGCAGTATCACATTTTCTTTTTAGTATTGGATATTAGGATTTCCACATTTTGACAGAAAACTGATATATGTAGTGAGACTTTAGTATCAAAGTTGAGCTTTTAAGCTTTATAAATTGGATTGTCAAGAGTAACAAAGGGGCACTTTGTGTTACAATTTGTGTTGTACATCTCTTGTTACTGCGTGGGTTTATTCCTTTGGGATAAGCAACCTGGCCCTAAAATGCCCTTATACGAGTAGAAGTCTTAATGGATTGGGTTCATGTTGGGTCCATGGAAGATCTGGACCATGTTTCGACTCCTATGGTCCTGAGTGGGACCTAGACCAGACTCTGGAACCAACTCAAAATCCATACATCAGTAAACAGAAAATGCTCATGTAGGGCCAAGAGTCACAACTTGTTTAAGTGAGGTTGCATACAAGGGCTTCTACCATCTATGGTGCGCACTGTTTTTGTATACATATATATTTGGTATATAACATTTTATACATATTGTTGGGTAATCGGTAATATGAGTACGAATCCGGCTGTACTCGACTCAGCCCCGAAGCTGATTATCTGTCAGTTACAAAGAGGGGTCTATATAGTCTGTACTCTGTACCCTTTTTTTTTCTGTTGAAACATTCAAATGATAGGTATTCAGAGGTCTATTGACATTGCTAGCTATGAGGCATACTTGACTTGTACTTCAGCGATGAAATGTGCTTCTGTCACCCGTTCCAATTGGATATAGACCCCAATAACTCCTATTTCAAAGAAAAAGGAAAGGGAATTTTTAATTTCTAAAATTATTTTTTATTTTTATTTTTTTTATAATTTTAAGGATGTTGTAATTAGACTTAAGGGTATGTTTCGTTTGACTTTGAAAGTGCTTTTTGGGCTTTTGGGTTTTCAAAAGCCTAAAAGCTTCTTTGGTTACTAGATATTTAAAAGGACTTTTTTAAAAAAAGTGAGTCAAAAATAGCTTTTTGGGAAAACAAGCTGCGACCGACTTCTCATTCAGAAAGCACTTTTCCAGTTTTTGCAAGGAGTGAGTGAAAGCATGGCATGAAGGATAGGGTCCCCCTCCCCCGACCTCAACTTAAAGGAAAGGGGGAAAAATATTTTCTTATCCATCCGTGGATATACTTCTGAAATCGAAACCGCTTGAGATCATTCTACATTGTTGTTTATTTACTCCAATGCAACTGGGTTCAGTTATCAAATTGATCAATTGTTGATGTGATTAAGATACACAAATCAAAGGAAGTAAAATGCTAATGCTTTTTATGTAATAAATTTTAAGGTGGGTCACACTTTGGTTGGAATGGAATTTAGTGATTTGCATTAGTAGAGTAGGGCCCTACTAATAGATTATATATGCTAGGGGGAAAATATTTTCTTATCCATCCGTGGATATACTTCTGAAATCCAAACCGCTCGAGATCATTCTACATTGTTGTTTATTTACTCCAATGTAACTGGGTCCAATTATCAAATTGATCAATTGTTGATGTGATTAAGATACACAAATCAAAGGAAGTAAAATGCTAATGCTTTATATGTAATAAGTTTAAAGGTGGGACAGTTGGAATGGAATTTAGTGATTTGCATTAGTAGAAAAGGGCCCTACTAATAGATTATATATGCTTGAATATGGAGAACCAAATACAGGTCCTAACTCGTATCTCCATTTTCTATGAGATATTGAGCAGCGATTGCACATAATATGCGCCATGTGAAACTTATAGATTTTATATGATGCCATTTTATACCTATAATGGTTTTATATATTGTATGATTATTTTTTTCTTATACAATTTTAATATATATATATTTTAGTTATAATATGCTAAAAGATGTCTTATTAAATATCACAACCAAACAACCTTGGGTGCTTTTGCCGTTAAAAACCATACATGGATTTCGTGCTAATGAAACATTTTTTTCAAAAAAGTTGCTTTCTAAGAAGCTACTTTAAGGAAAGCACTTTTGACTTAAGAAGCCCAATTGAACACACCCTAAGTCAACGATTGTCAACTTATTAAGAGCCAAATTGCAATAATTTTCTAATTCATGTTGGAATATTTTATATTTTTTGTTAGTTATTGATTTTAAAGATGGGATAAAGCTCCATTGATGATGATGAAGATGATTATTTAATTATTAAGGCGTAGTGCTGAGGTTTAAGCCCCAAATGACGAGGTTTATTTCTCCCAACTGGGCAACTAGAATGCCACTTCATTTTGGGATGGCTAAAGCTTGGGTTTTAATGGGGACCTTCTGACCTGCTCCTATTAGGCATGGGTTCGGGCTCATACCCGTGTTGAATTCAAGGTGGGTTTTGGTTTTGTCTACTCTGTCCAGTATATATTTATTTATATTTATTAAGAAAACAGTAGTCATATTTCATGTAGCTCAGCTGGTATTGAGCTTTTGTATGAAGCTAAGTTAGGGAGGTCGTGTGTTTTGCTCCCATCAGTTGCATTTATTTATATTTTTATAAACGAATCCAATTCAATTTTTGTACCTATGATGGGGTGGGTTTGCTATCTGAGTCTAGTTATCACGAGTCTGGTCTGGTTTGGATTCTTTAAATGTGAGGCGGGGCAGGTTTGGGTTTACCCTGAATCACCGGAATGCTCCCATTTGCCATCCTTATCTACAAAAGAATTGACATACTAAAGTACATAATGTTCTTGACAAGTGTAACTAATGCAGGAAAATGGGCATCTTATTTGACAATAACATTAGGGAACTTTTGTACCAATGTTCTTATACAATACCGGTGTTTGCTGTTAAAATATCAGGAATTTTGAAAGCCTGTGGCTTGCATCAACAATTTTAATTTAAAAAAAAAGTAGGGACAACTGTACACTACACAATTGAGAGGGATGGCCATAAAACAAAATCCATTAACAAATATTGCAAGACGAAAGATGAAAAACAAAACTATAATATTAAAGTACTTTTTATGACGGCAAAACATTTAATTGTTACAGAAAGCATGACAATTTTCTAGAAAGATTTTCTTTCCAACATCCCTATAAAAAACCCATATTTATGGGGATGGCAATGGGGTGGTTTTGGTATGGTCTGGGTTAATCCCAAACCTGCCCTGCCTAACATTTATGTCATTCAAACCTGACGCACCCTGTGTGGGTCATTGTTCTGAGATACCAAGCTGTCCCCCGCCCTGTCATGGGTACAGGTCTAATCGAGTTTGATGCTAAAATCTAAAATAGGAGATTGAAGGGAGTCAAACACAATCTCCTCTCAAGCTTTATGCCAATGCTCAGTACCAGCTGAGCTACATGAATTCTGCTTATGGTTAAATATGAGTAAACATATACAGGGCTGGTGTGGGCATGGCAAAAAAAACCAATCTCGACTTTATCCCAACCAAGTATATGCCCATAAATCCCTGAAAAATCCACTACCAAACCTTCCCCCACACTCAAAAGCCTCATTGACATCCCTATGCATCGTATGTTTGGATTGATTATTGTTTTTGGTTGGAAGTGTATGATGCTCTTTTCAATATTTTGGAGAAAACTCTAATTGATTTTGCTGAGAGAGATAATCTAATGTGTAGCTTTGACATTGTAATCTTCAGTTATTGTAAAAAAAAGCATGAGTATTTGTGTCAAACTTCCCCAAACATCTAAATACCGAATTGCCTACCCTCGGCTTGATTTCTTTTGTGTTTATTTGTTTCTGCATCATTAATCAGCAAGGTTCTACTGATTATTTGTGTTAATGATTTGTAGACTTTTTCCATTTTATATTTTGTGCACGTATGTTGCTTCCATCACTATTTGTTACAAAAGATATTGGATTGGTCACCACTACAAACAGAAAGCAATAATTTTTAATCCCAATGTACATGTGATTTCTATCTGCCATGCCAGCAGCCGTAGAAATGTGATTAGAAAGCTTGAACACCCATGCATGCCTGCATAAAAAATAACCCACGCGCCCAAGTATCCATCCATCCCTGGACACATGGACTTCGAGAAATCTCGCTTTCACTATAAAAACATATTCATTAATGTTTTTTAATGCCTCCTTAAGTAGTTTGCATACTGTGCTTATGTGGTTGTTCTCTCTGGGCCTGCTCGGATTCCTATCATTGGGGTTGGGAATTGGGATAGATGGAAAGGTCTCTTTCATGATAAGGGTCATGCAAAAAAATGGCCCATCAGTTATAGTAGTCCTTGATTTTACAGCCTTAAAATTTAATGCCTTTATATATATATATATATATTAATATAGGGAGATGCTCCTATGAGAGTAACTCACACTATTATGAGAGTAAGCCATCCAAGCCATTGGATCCAGATCCAACAGCCTAAAATGACAAATGTTGATGTTTAATTTTGGTCTGGACAACAGAGTGAAAATAAGAGAGGGTCTTTTTGCTTTTTGTATTTTCGTTGCTTTTTTACTCTTTTTAGGCCATTGGATCTAGATGTGGATCCAATGGCTTGAAAGTCTTACTCTCATAGGAGCATTTCCACACACAACAACAACAACAACGACGGACATATATATATATATATATATATATATATATGTAGGGAAATATTCATATGCATCTATCCCTCACAAAAAATGGTGAGGGTATATATATATATTAGTGAGTGAAGTTTTGATTATCATAAAATTGGGAGGGTGCCTGAACATGGTAGGCCCTGAAACTGCACGTGAATGCGGTCCTATAGTTGGAGAAAATTCTCCTTTTAAATAGTGACTAATTTGGCTTGTTAGGAATCTCTCATCCCATCCAAACAAAAGTTTAATAAAAAAAAAATCAAACAAAAGAATGATATAAAACCTCTATCATCAAACTGCTGCTATGTGGCCTGCATTTCTTTCTTGAGGCACCATCCCTGTTGAATTTTAGGCACGGACACACACACAAGGTGGCTGCCAAGGTGACCTTATTTAAGTTTCTGAGTTGACAATGGCTTTGGGTTCATTGGTCACATAGTACTCATCTTGTGTCATATACCTTGCGACTTTGTCATAATATAGTGCAATACTGATCCCCTTTTTATCTTGTGCAGTGAGTCAACTACAGCCAGCACTCTGGTGGCGTAGAGTTAGTTTTTTTTCATGTTTGTTATATCATGTTGAGGTTAGGAGGTAAGGATGCTTCTTAAATTGTGGATTAATTATATCGTATCTGTTGTGTTTTGAGATTTTGACAGTTATCTTCGAAAAGAGTCATTTGATGTTTTTTGAGAACTAATGGTACTTTGGACAAGGCTTTGATGATGATGATACGATGATCATTTTAGTGGCTGCAAGTTATCTTTTTGAATGCAACGCTTACTTTTCTTATCCAGACAAGATGCGATGTTTAGTTTTGTTCCCCTATACAGATTGCATCAGATCCTGAATTTTATTAATGCTGGGCCTTGTGTATAAATCCTCCATTAGTGGGCCCAGGGGTAGGGATTTTCAATCTTCAGAGACAGAAAATCCTTAAGTGATTTGCCTGAGCCCTGGCAGGGGAAAAACCTCGTGGTAACTTGAAATATAGTAGAAAAGATCAGGCAGAGTATATAGTTCGATCTTACTCATAAATGGAAGCCCCGCCCATGTTCTCGATATCCTGATGGATGAGAGTCAGTGTGTGCACGTAGAGGACTTTTGATCTCATGAGATCGTGACTCGAGTGTGTCTAGAGAGGTCTCATGATATCATTCAGAGAAGAAAGAACCTGTGGTTGGTGGAGGCACTTTGCAGGAATGTTTGAAAATTGTGATTGGGTTTGTGGAAAACAAGTCGAAGTCGTATGCTTTATTTAGTAAAAATAAAGAAATAAAAAGATCGTATGACATTGTCTTCCCAGGAGCACTTCTGTATGAGATGCCGGAACCGCTGGTGATGGGCAATTTTTTCAGGAAAGGATATGGTGTGACAAGAACGTCTGCATTTCGGCAAGTGCTCACTATTGTGAGGCTTGCTATTGCTTTCCTGAATCCATGTCCTCGGATCAATGCTTCCACACGAATTGAGGTTCTCCACCAAAGTGGGCAACAAGCTCGTTTGTTTCAAATGTGAACCACACGAATTGAGGTTCTACACCAAAGTGGGCAACAAGCTCGTTTGTTCCAAATGTGAACATCATTTTGATCCGGTGACATTTGGGAAGTTTTCTTGTAATGGTTTGATCAAGCGAGGTTGGCCCGATGTGAAGCTCCGTCTGGTCCCTCTCTGGGAATCGGAAGCACTTCCGCAGATACTGGTGATGGTTTCATGAAGCTTGGAGTGTTGTCAAAAATGTTAAAAAAGTGATTTTCACAATATATTCCATATTTCTCACTCGAAGATGTTGTTAATATCGGAATAAAAATGTTAAAATTGTGGAAAACAGTTTTAACAGATGGTATATTATTAAAAAAAATTCAATTTTTCCAAAAAAAAAAAAAAAAAAAAAGGAAAGAAAAGAAAAGCTAGAAATGAAGTGAAATATCATGTTCCAACATTTTTTACAATAGTTTCCATATTTGTGATCACTGTCGGAGGGAGCTTTATATTGCGCACATCTATCTATTCAATAGAAGCTTCAATTTTTATTAAAATAATTCCCATATTCTTGACCCATGTGCCAGTTTTTATAAAAAGTCCATTTTGGTTTTTAAAACAATTGACACTTTTTCTTCCAATCTTCTTCCCCTTATTCTAAATGCCTAAAAGATGGATTTCATTAAACATAAATGAGAAACATCAGAACACTGACCTTAACAACATCCAGACATGCCTGGAAACAAAATTTAACAAAACATAACCAACGCCAAAAATATAGACGGACAATTGCAAAAATTGAAACATATGAATCCTTGTGGCGGTATCATGAGGCATATACTCCATCGCTGTTGGAGACTGAATTTCATTTGCAGCCATTTTGTTTGGCGGACCACTAATCATGGAAGGTTGACACAGGGCCTGGTTGGTTCTTGATGATGATATAACTGCATTGCTTTTCCGTTCTCCTCTTGATAAATGCTCTGAAAGTAGTAGGGGAGCGAGCGGCGAAGGTTGTGAAGATGGGATAGTCAAGCTTGGAGAGGAAATCCGCCAATCTATTTACATGACAATGGACTATGATTTTGAGCAAGATGGGATAGTCAAGGCGAACCAACTGATGGTGATGGGTTTTCAGTAAATGAAATAAGGGCTAGCTCCGGTACATGGGGTCATTATTCTGAAGACTTGCTTTCCCAAACCACACAAATCATTACTAATAAGAAAGGGACATGCATGATGGGAAAGTTTTAAAATGAAGAGAAAAGTTAGGGAGATGAGGATTATTGTAATTAAATCTAAAACTATTATATACTCTCTGCAAAAAATAGGAAAAAGGAAAAAACAACTTGATACCCTCCAGAGCCTTATTTATAAAGTCCAGCTCAAGGACAGTACGGAATTCTCAATATGGATTTGCAAAAGAAATGTAGATTAACATGGAGCCACAGCCACATATATCCAAACTAAGAACCTCAATCTTATATGAGGCCTCCTAAAAACCAAATTTACATAGTGCCCCCTCAAGGGAAATTTCCCAGGTCAGTCACTGATTTCCAGATTTTTCATGTGTCAAAATAAATGAGGAAATAATTAGTCCAATGTTTGAAAATCACAAATAGACCCAGCTGTAGTTGAAGTGAGATCAGCGGAGTATTAATGGAAGACAAGTCCTTGATTTGTGTAGCCATGCTATATGAATATGTGGCCCACTTTTAGTGGAAAGGTATTCGAGTATGAGCTTTCCATATTAATATATATTATTAATGAGTTAAACCCTCTCATCACTTGCGTTTGTAGTCCAACGGTTAGGATAATTGCCTTCCAAGCAACAGACCCGGGTTCGACTCCCGGCAGACGCAATTTTTATAAATAATGTTTTTATACATTAATGCAAAGATAATGATGTGCTAAACTCTCAGTAAATCATTAGTGATGTTGCTTCATACATTATTGCAAAGATAATAATTTGCTAAAACTCTCAGTTCATTAGTGATGTTGCTTTATACATTATTGCTAAATTCTCGTTCTTTCTCTTTATTGGGATGAATAGCTTTTTGTTTGGGTAATTCACTTTAGTGTAGTATAAAAAGAAGAGATAATTAGCGAAAGGTCCCTCACGTAGGATTTGTAAGGCCTCCAGTCCATCAAGTTTTCCTCTAAGGCCTGTAGTTCATGTAGCTTGGACATATTTCGGTGAGAGGTCCTTAAACACGTCACCTCATGGGGAGAGGTCCCTAGATATGCCACCTCATACATTTTCATGACTGATTTGCCCTTTTAACTGATTAGACATAAATTTTTAAATTTTGAAATTTAAATCTTTCATTCTCCCTCTTCTTCTTTTTCTATCCAGACTTCTACATGTAGATCTTCGTTGCAGGAACAAGAGAGATCGATTTCAATCTCAAGAGAACTACATTGACCAGATTTGTATAAAAATCCGAAGTTACAGACGCTCGGCAGACAAGATAATTTGGGGCTATGAAGTGTCCAATTTTGTTTTTTGCTGTTGTCATTCATTTGTTTTCCGGGGCTATGAAGTGTCTCTTCAATGGTGTTGTTCAGCAGCACGACACAGTCTGCATGATCTTGTACAAGCGTGCATACGCCAAGTGGTCAGATCAGCTAAGTCCGATTCTGGATGCATGACCATATATGATGATTCATAGTTTCCTCACAAAATGGGTGAAACTTATCTTCCGGGAGTGAAGCACAGGTTCAGAGGACAATGAGAGTTGGTATTACTAATGTGTGGTAAGCAATTTTTGCCGAGTCTCTTGTATAACTTATCCGATTTCTAGGAAAGAGCAGCGTTTTCATCGTTTCTCGTTACAGAAACCTAAGGAAGAAGAACGATTTGGGTTTGGCTCCGGGTTGTGTTTGGGTTGGTTTGGGCGGGTTGGTTCTAGGTCAGGTTCAACTTAGCCCGTTCTAGAAGTCCATCCCCATTCCAATCAAAGTTAAATTTATCTGAGTTTTGTATTTTTTGTCAAATTTATTTGTGTTTTGGATAAAACCTATCTGAGTTATTGGCTATTTATCTGACTTCTGGAATAAATTTATATGAGTTCTGAACAAATTTATCTGAGTTCTGGATAAATTTATCTGAGTTTCTGGTTATTTATCTGACTTCTAGAACAAATTTATCTGAGTTCTGGACAAATCCATCCGAGTTTTAGGCTATTTATCTGAGTTCCGGAACAAATTTATCTGAGTTATAAACAAATCTATATGAGTTTTTGATAGATTTATTTGAGTTTTTGAAAAATATAGGTGAGTTTCTGACAAATTTATCTCCATTTTAAAAAAATTTAACTAAGTTTTTGAACGAATCTTTTTGTGTTTTTAGTAAATTTATTTGTATTTTCTTAAATCTATTTGTATTTTTGAATTTTATTTGTGTCTTTTGAAATTTATTTATATTTTTTGAAATAAATTTAACTAAGTTTTTGACAAAAAAGACTTGAGTTTTTTGCCACATTGTTCACTAATTTGGAAAATTGAGTTATCTTAGTTTTGAAAAATGTATTTGCATTTTTTTAAAATTTATTTGCGTCTTTTAATTTTATTTACGTCTTTTGAAATTTATTTGAGTCTTTTGAAATTTATTTATATATTTTTTTAAATTTATTTGGATCTTTTGAAATTTATTTGGATCTTTTGAAGTTGATTTTCATCTTTTGAAATTTATTTATGTTTTTGGAAATTTATTTGTGCCTTTTTTAATTTATCTGCGTTCTTTTGAAATTTATTGCATTTTTTTGAAATTTATTTGCGCTTTTTGAAATTTATTTGCGTGATTTTGAAATTTATTTGTGTGTTTATAGAATTTGTTTGAAAATCTAATTAATGAGAGTCCATTAGTCGTGGCCCATTAAATAGTAGTTGGCTATTATTAATGGAACATCCCACCAATCATGGGATATGATTTAAAGAAAGGGTAAATTAGACATATCAGGTATGAGAATTTGTTAGAGGACCTTTGGCTACATGACTTTTTTTTGTGGACTGTTTGCAACAAAGTCACACTTTGAGGGACCTTTCGCCGAATCCCCCTAAAAAGAAAAATGGTCATATAAAAAGTGTCAAATTTAAAAAATCATCTCTTTTTTAAAAAGAAGAGGATTTTACGAGAAAAATCCCAAAATATAGCCATATGTCCCGAAGGGTCCTGGCAAAATATGTAGCACTGATTAGGTCCTTCAGTATTAATTTGATTTTTTTTTTTCAACTTTGATAGGAGCGATGCTAGCGTCGCCCTAGCGTCGCTCGTGTTTGACGAGGGCGACGCTAGCGTCGCTTGTCAATGTCTAGCGTTATTCGTCAGCGCATCTTTCAATGTCTAGCGTCGCTCGTCAGCTCGTCAACCATGGTGCTTTAACATGATGCTTCTCATAAGGGTATAATAGAAGTGGAGCATGATCTAAGATACTTGGCAACATGATATCTCCTTTGAGTGGGCTACATTGAAGAAATTCTGCATTTGCCATACCTCTATCAAGTTTGCTTTCAATTCTAGATTCTCCAATGCTGCAGTTCGACCAAGTAAAGGGAGGCCCTTTTAACTGTAGGTCCATCAATCCTGCTTCTTGAATACAATCATTGAAATCAATAAGGCCATTAGCTCTTGGAGTAGCACCCCCGGACTTCTCATGAGGCCATCGAATGGTGTTAAAGTCACCACAATCCATGGAGTAGTAATACTCTTGGATTTCTGAATAATGGTATTCCATAATTCCTTCCGTTGGATGTAGTTGTTAAACCCATAACAAGCAGATAGAAAAAATGCCATATCTATATACTTTACGTCACAATGCATACATTGGGCTGTTTTAGAAGTGACAGTGACTTGAGTCATTCTAGGATTCCAAAGAACCCATATTCTAGCAGAAGAACCATTATTCATATTTGATGACTCCATCCATCCATTTGGAAGAATTGAGCTTGCAACAATATGGTAGGAAGCTTGTTTAACTCTAGTCTCTAGTAAGATAACCAGTTCAAGTTTCAATTTCTGAATTTTATTTCTTATCTCTGATTGCATTGAGGGTCTATTCAGACCTCTCACAGTCCAAAGGAGGATTGTCATGAGGAACGAATTTTATTGGTAGGCCTCTCCTTAATGATGACCCCAGAAGACCCTGTCTTTTGCTTTACACTTTTACTCGGTAATCTTGTAAGTAAACTTTTATCTAATTGATGGATGGAAGATAAATGTTTATGTTGAGATGCTGGCATATCTGAAATTGAATGACTTAGTCTTGCTACAGTGTCTCCCAAAACCAAGGAAGTAGTGGCAGATATATCTTCCGCAGAGGCATTAGTGTCACCATCCAAATCTGAGAGGCTCATAAATCTGTTTGAGGTGGCTTGAACTTGAGAAGTACCTTAAGGTGAAATTTGTTTAGGGCTGGATGAATTTTCTTTTGCAGGAGATGTTGGCCTTTCTAAGCTTTTTTTCCCTTTGACTGTGTTCCATCCTGCCTCCTTTTCCTTCGTATTATGTTCCTCTTCATGACCTTGAGGATGTTCAGTCACTTGGTTTAGATCCATAGGAGTTGCAGCAACTTTTTTAGGTATCCACACTTTCTTTGGTTTATTTGTATCAACCTTTAATGGACAAGATTTATCCCCATGGTTGAATGTTCTGCATGTTTTGCAAGGGTTTGGTTTCCAAGCATACTCCACCTTTTGAATGATTGTTTTCTCTTTGTATTTCATAGGCAATTCAGATGGGAGTTCAGCATCAACATCTATTTCAACACAAATTCGAGTAAATGCATATCTAGTTCCCGCAGCTGTAGCATGGCCCATACATATTGGGTTGCCAAGGACACTAGCAATTTTGCTAAGAGCAGAGTTTGATCTAAAATAGAAATTCAAGTTAGGTAGTTGAACCCAGATTGGAATTGATTCAAAGTTCTGCCTACACATAGTGGTGTCTTCATTAAAAATTCTGTATTAAAAGATGCGCTGATGTCAGACACGAGTGACGCTAGGGCGATGCTAGCGTCGCTCCTATCAAAGTTGAAAAAAAAAAAAAAAAAACCAAATTAGTACTGAAAGACCTAATGAGTGCTACATATTTTGCCAGGACCCTTCGGGACATATGGCTATATTTCGGGATTTTTCCCGTAAAATCCTCTATAAGAAAAGTAAAAAATTAATTTTTTCATTCTTTTAAATTACAAAAGGCCCTCTACTTTTTACAAAAACTAAAAATTAAAAAAAAAATACATTCTCAACAGGTAAAATATACATTCTCAACCCCTTTTCTTTGATTCCATCTTGATTTAACCATTCTCTTTACTTCATTCAACAGGTAAATTACCCAAGCAAATCAATAGAAAGTCATGTAATGCCTTTTGTCATTTAGTGACACGAAAGAGTATAATTTTGACTTTTTTGGTAGAAAAGAAAGGACTTTTTTTTTTTTTAATTTAGTAGCATGAGAAGGTATTGTTTTTACCTTTTTTTTTTTTTTACAAAGGAGAGAGGCAAATTTTGAAATTTGATACCTTTTTATTTAAACTCTTTTCTTTTATTTTCTATTTTTAAAGCGGTCAGTCCCTTCACTGTATAAGTGAGTCGACCCTGCAACTTCCGAATCATGAAATGTGATGAAATGAGAAATCGATGGTGTTTTGTCATGTCATGCTTTTAGGGCCATGGGAAGAGCCCAGGCCGCATTTTCTTGGCCCAAAGATTAATAAGCTAGACCGACCCAGAGTCTGCGGAATGTTAACCCATCCTGATTTATTTTCCACAAATGCAACAACAATTCACAGAGGTGATTTGAGTCTCACTTTCATGCCCGCGAGATGTGTTTGGGGCCTTTGGGTCCGAATTCATTGGCATGATAAGGTAATCTGGAGAGGTTGGACATGATCTAGCCAAGAAGACGGTCCATGTTTCCCCATTGTTTAGTCTATTTCGGCGCAGTCTGAAACAAGAAGTATAGTTAGTCTTTATACGATAGTAAAGGGAATCTGAAAGACTGCAACTGTGGTCTTCGTGGGTTGAAAAAGGTGGTAGGACAGGACACAGCCATGGTAAACATCTTTTCATAATCGCACTGTGAACAATAATAATTTCGCATCCAGATTTGATGTCTAATTAAGTGCTAGTAATTAAAATTGGGTCCATTCCAATGAGGTAGGCCCCTCGAAACCAGTAGAAAATTAGAGAGAGATCCCTTTTTTGATTAAAATTGGCTGATGAATCACATAAGACTAAAATCTTCACATAGAGTAATGGTTTGATACATTGCATAATGCAGATATACTTTGGGTTGGGGCATCTTTTCAAGATGAAAAATGCGAAGAGTGAACCTTCTCATTTTGATTGGTTGAGGGTCCAAACATCTTAAATGCCATTCTAGTTTTAGTGAGGGTCCAAACGTCTTAAATGCCATTCTAGTTTTATTAGTTTAAACAAAGCAGAGTCTTTTTTTTTTTTTTTTTTTATCTGATCCCCTCCTGTGGAGTGTGGGTCAGCTCTCCGATGTAAGCTAAATGACAAGATGATACAATTGGTAGTTGGACGATCTAAATTGGCATACATGCACTTCCTCCGTTCAAAGATAGAAAGATGTGAATGCTCATGTCTGTGAATGCTCTTGTCCATGTCAGTGCATGCGTGTGTCTAATCTGTACGAGTTGTCCAAGGAAAATGAGAGAGAGAGAGGATGGATATTCACAATAGAATGGAGTCCACAATAGAATGATTGCTCCTGATTCCTGAAGAGATGAGGTAGTCCTGGTAGTGTGAGGAAAGAGCTAGCTGGAAGATGAAGGGCTCCATATGACTTAAATCGGTGGCCCCAAGCATCAACATTAGACTACTGTATGCGTTTTGTACAGAGAAATCTATTCGTGTAATCGTGTTGCAAGTTATTGAAAGAACAATTATAGACGAAACTTATCATGCGATTGTGCGAACCTTTTGATTCCAGCCATCGAGGAGATGGCCTCCTTCCGAATGGCCAGCGAAGTAGACTCAAAAACACTAGACTCAATGTTACAAATTAGGCTCCTAAACACCCAGAAGACCCTGAACTCAGTGGCAGAAATTAGAATCCTCCGATCCGCATGATTCTGTCAAAATATGATTAAAAGCTTCGGATGTACTGATTGAAGCATTACATACCACATTGCTAGTCCAGTGGCGGACAGAAACAGGTATTTGGGTTTTGGGGTTAGACCCATGATTCTTTTGTGGAATTTTTAAGGTACTAGATCCAAATTTTCCATAGAGGTTTTTGGGGCTGGACCACCCTGAAACCATATATGTAGGTCCGCCCATGATTGCCACCATGTAGATTGGAGGCTTGGAGCACACAAAAACGAAATGTGGCCATTATTAAAGTTGGTTGTTTTTAATGTGATATCTTTGGGGGTGCACCTCATGGAGCGAACCAAAATACAAGTGCGAGTACGAAACGGGCCTGAAATGGCTGGACGGTCACTCTCGCTCCGCTGTCCGATGGCCACACCTCTCTAACTCCATTACCCACTTTCCCCTGTATCCTTCTCCTCCATTTCTAGCCGCGCATTTCCCTCCGCGATTGGTGTAAAGTTAAACGCGGCGCCCCCCTCTCAAATACCCCGACCCCACTTGCTCCTCCCCTCTGTCTGTTTTTTTTAATAGAAAACTCCCACTTGCACTTCCACAGCAAATGGTTACCTTAAAATAAGTAATTAGCATATAATATTAGACCAAAAGCCCTCTTATAGCTACTGCTACTACTACTGAACAGAACCCAAACCTGCTCTTTGTGGGACCCAACTCATTCCTTTCCATACTCCCGTGCCTTCACAAACAACCAAAAAAAAAATTAGACCCATACATACCCATCAGTAATTTAATCAATCCCTTTTCAGTTTTTCTAACTAAAAGGCCCCACCCCCACAGTTTCTCTCCGATTGCAAACAATGTTAATCCCAATTCTTCTACTAAACCATGAAACATGACGAAATTCCAGCAATACCCTTTCTTTTTCATGCTTTCGCTTGTGACCAAAAAGGCCAGGAGAAGGCCCCACGGATACGGACGATGATGCCATTGCCACAGGTGGGCCCCATTTGACAGCTGGACTTAGACTTCAAGAATCTATTATCTTTAAGCATATGCTCTCTCTCTCTCTCTCACATACCCGCTTCTCAATGGCACCCTTCAACAGCAACAGAGCGCCCCGGACCGGACCCACTCTTCTCCTTTATAACCCTCACAGCTCACCCCAATCTTCTCCATCACTCCACTAAAATGCCCCAGCTCTGTGTGGCAAGTTTTTTGGTCCTCTTCTTCTTCCTCTTCTCTTCTTGCTGCTTTCTATATCCGGCTCTCGCATGGAGACCGTGGCCTCAAAACTTGTCCAATACTAGTAGCAGCAGCTCTTCTGCTGCTCTTGAGTTTGGAGGCTCTAAGAAATATGAGGGGTCATCCGAATTCGTGCACCTCAGGTACCACATGGGCCCAGTACTGACTGCAAACATAACCGTCCATCCGATCTGGTATGGCTCGTGGCTGCCATCTCAGAAAAAGATCATCCGTGGCTTCATCCGCTCCATCTCCGCCGGAGAAGCCAAGAGGCCGTCCGTACACGGGTGGTGGTCGACCGTCCGGCTCTACACTGACCAGACCGGAGCCAATATCACTACCATCGTGGGGCTTGGGGAGGAGAAGAACGACCGCTTCTACTCCCACGGAAAATCCCTGACCCGCCTTTCGATCCAATCCGTCATAAAAAACGCCATCTCGGCCAGAACCAAACCACTACCCACCAACCCGAGGGGCGGCCTCTACCTCCTCCTCACCTCTAAGGACGTCTACGTAGAGCAATTCTGCGGCCAGGTCTGCGGATTCCATTACTTTACTTTCCCTTCCATCGTCGGCTATACTTTACCGTACGCCTGGGTAGGCAACTCCGCCACCCAGTGCCCCGGCATCTGCGCCTACCCCTTCGCCGTCCCCACCTACATCCCCGGCCTGAAGCCGGTCAAGGCCCCGAACGGAGACGTCGGAGTCGAAGGAATGATAAGCGTAATCGCCCATGAGTTAGCTGAGCTGGCGACCAATCCGCTTGTGAACGCCTGGTACGCCGGCCAAGACCCCTCCTTTCCGACGGAGATTGCTGATCTCTGCGAGGGGATTTACGGCACCGGAGGTGGCGGGTCCTACACTGGGCAGATGTTGACTGGTAGAGATGGCGCCACTTATAACATGAACGGGATCGGACGGAGGTTCTTGGTGCAGTGGGTCTGGAATCCCATCGTCAATTACTGCTCTGGTCCCAATGCTCTTGATCAGTGATTGCTGATATTGGAGAAAAGAAAGAAAAGCAACCAGTAGTAGTAGCTAGTAAATAATTTATTAAAGTGGTTCTTGTTTCTGGTTTTGTGGGTTTTATTGCTACTTTTGGCTTTTTTTCTTTTCAATCTCTCTCTCTCTCTCTCACATGTATCTAATAAAGGTACTGTGTATAAACAGATAGGAGGACTAGTGGCTTTCTTTTAGCTTCTTCATCAATCAGCATTCATGGTATTGTATTTTGAAATTTGAATTTTATGCTTCTTTGGTGCTGTTTTTATCCCCTCTTGCTTTTACTCACAAATTATCTTTTATCTGTGTGATTTGCTTGCACTTTTTTGAATGAGTGTGTAAAAAGAAGAGAGTCATTGTTGATGTGTTCTACTTCTAAAGCTAATGGGAAACTGGAAAAGAAAGTAACAGACCCACACCCACACCCACAACTCCGAGCCAGTGCTTGGCCTTTACTGTTTGCAAGCTTGTTTGTGCAATTATGTTGCCTACGATTGGGCGGCCCCTGGCTTGTTTTGAAAGAGGCTGGAGGTTGAGATGGCTTGATCGATCTTCGTTTCCTGATCAGTTCACGGACCTGGTTTCGTCATATCCAGTGTTTGAAATTTGGACTACTGAGAAGGGGGGTCCACCTGTACGAAGAGGATGGTGACTGATTTTGTACACTTGTCTAGCAAGAGCATGGGTTTTGGCGAAACTGCTCCGATTACCTTAAACATGATTGATCGATGTCTGGAGAGCAACACTAATTCCAAATTCAACTATTTGAATTGATGATGCGTTCAATACTATAGATGCCCCCTTTTTCCTCTAGCTCCTTTTGGCATGAGCATGGGTCTAATTCTAAGACTTGTTAGTGCAAGACAGATGGTGACCGGAGTGACACAACATTACAAACAAAAATTGGTTAGATTAACCATATAATATAATGATCGTCTCATGATGACCATTACCCATTCAGTGAAGAGTAGTTACTAAAGCATTGAGCAGTTCAAGATCATCGTCTTTGATCAAACTCATTCAATAAGAAATATCATATATATATATATATATATATATATATATAAAAGTAGCTATTCTACAGGGGCTTGTTTCTTTACTAGAATTCATAATAGGAATTTGGAATATTGAGCTTTCTTTTTATATGATATGATATCTTCTCTTGACAGTTGCAAATGCCTTTTTTCTTTTCAAATATTACAAAACTTCAGTATTTTAAAGGTCTCAAATGGCCCCTGGGAATTTAAAAATTTCAGTCCCTTTGCATTTTGGTGAGATTTTTGGATGCTCAAGTACAAGGGGGCGTCATAGGAATTCCACCTTACTTGGAAATTCAGAGATTCTCTAGACAGGAACTCCCTGAATTCTAAGAATTTGACATGTTGGGAATTTTTGTACATGATGTGACATCTTATTTCATGGCATTTGCAAATACCATAATATTTCACAAGCATTTCAGAATTCCAGTCACCTAAAAGGTGTCAAATGACCTTTTGAAATTTTGAAATTTCAGCCCCGGCCCTTCGCTAATTAGTGGAATTTCTAGATGTTCAATTACAAAAGAGCATTTAAGGATTCTGAAAGTTGTTTTCTAGAATGAGTGCTAGTCCAAATACCAAAGCACAGCGGAAGAAATAAACCAAACCAAATAGGACTAGCAAATAAATCTACCAAACACACCATAAGAAGGTAAAGACAATATTTTACGTGGAAACCTTATAAAGGGAGAAAAACCACAATTTGGAATAAAAAACTATTAAATAGTTACAAGATATACCTACAACTCTCTTTCCTAGTCTATCCGTCGACCTAAAGACTGTAGTTGTTCCTATACAACTTCTTATGTCGCCACGACTTCACCATCTACACCGTTCCACGTACTTGATCCAACAACACTTTGAGAACCAAGATGTACCAGTCTTCTACAAGAGAGTAGAAGCATCAAACCTTCTACAACAAATCTTCATCAGAACTTCTCAATGACGACTTTAGAGAAGAAGGAATCTCTCTCTAAACCCTTCTCACTTCAGAACTACAGGAGAACTTAATTCCATACTTAGGGTTAAGAGAAAAACTCTTTATGTAGCCCCAAATTTGTACCTTACTATTAGAACACAAATAAGACTCAAAGTGGGAAACACTAGTTGGAAAAGAAAACAAATTCGTGCAGCCCATTCTGGAATTCTCCTAAGGTCCAATCGATCAGGTCTGCCACATCCAATCGATCTGACCAACATCCGATTGATCGGACCTCGTGGGTTCACCCAAATTTCTTCTATTTTCTTCCTTGTCTTCGCTTTAACTCTTCGGCGACAAAACCATAGTCCATTCTAAAATAAATAGAAAAATACAACTTAATGGACCCAAAGTTTTATTAAACCCATTAATTAGCCAACACAAATAAAATCCTAAGAAAATCCACTTTGTGTGAGAATTTCAAAATTCTCCATACATAAATTCTATGAATGCAAAGAAACATGCCCTATGAGTCCCCTTTTACATTGGGGAGCCAATGGTTTCCATCTACATGCAATGCATCTTATTAAGTGGATTTATCCTCAAAGTAGAGACGAAATGACTTTGTTATGTTGGTGGACATTTTGGACAATAAGACCGTGTCTAATCAATCGAAGGTGCCTTTCCTGCAAAGTCGTTCACTCTACAGTTAATCTACAGTTAATGATGTTTGGCTGGCGGCTAACTACGAGGGAAGAACAAAATTTGCCCTTTCTTGGTTCTTTTACTCTTACTATGATTATTGCATTTACTTACAACCACAGGACCAAACAATGTAAAGATTCAGATCTCAATTGTGAATGAAGGGGTCATTTAATAGAAGGGTTATTACATCACCACCATGGCGTGGGTAGTTCATGCTCCATTTCAAACTGTTTGATCATCTTCTGACAACCCCACAATTGCAGGAGTATGAATGCTTCTGCAATCTTTGTCCCGGTGTATATACATATGACAGTTGTATATACAACTATACTGGTCACCTAATCTTACCTATGGAGGCTCACCTGCACGACCATAACCTTATTGATATTACACCTACAATTGAGTGGATTTAAATGGAACTTAAGTCTAGAGGAAGGAGCATGTAAAGGAAGTTTTCAATTTGAGAAATACAGGAAGTGGAAGTGACAATCAATTGTTACCTCCTAAGATATCAGAGGGTAAAGGGTGGAAACCATTTTAACACCAAGGATTATTCATATTTCGTTCAGGTTTTGTGGTCGTCCCTACTTCCTATCCAAGTTACATAAGCTCAAGCACAGCTGATTACAGCCGTACTAGTAGGAATCTTCTGCAAATCTAGTTTGATTTGCTCTCAAGCCCAATCCCTACCAATTGAGATGTTTCCTTGTGTCAGGTCTCGTCCCGAGTTAATCAAGATTAACTCTAGTTAATTGAAATTAGTGCTAGTTAACCATGTTTAACTAGTTTAATGGTAATTAATGACTAAGCTCGATGAGTTAGTCCCAAATGAATAGAATGAACGGATAATGAAAAGATTAAGTGGATTGGTTATGCTTAAGGCTAATTAACTGCGGTTAATTGAGCTAATGATGGTCAATGACCAAATAATATGGAATAAGCCTCAAATGAATGAATTGGGCTTAATGGAATGGTAAAGAATGGATTTGCATGGTTTAAATGGAGTTTTAGACTCAAACGTAGAAATGAAGGACTTTTATGTAAATACGAAATTTCGCGTATTTTGTCGAATACGGAAACTCTTGATACCAACGCGTGTATCTCGACGAGTACGTCAACTTTCATCATAGGTTCGACGTCGTTTGACGAGAATCCGGTCAAATGACCCTTCATTTGACTTAAATTGTAATTTAGTGGAATGGATGGACTTAAGTGCACTTTCATAGCTTATATAAGCTAAAATAACCTAAATGAGATCATTCATCTCATTTCCATCTTCTTCCAAACCCTAGGCACCTTTCTTCTTGCTTTTTCTCTTCTTTCCTTCCAATCTTACTCGATCAAGAGGCAAACAAGGGATTTGTAAGTGTTTTCAAGGAGTTTTCAGCCTTCACTTCATCTTCCCCAACTTTGTTTTCAAATTGTGAAAGTGTCAAGCTTGGAATCAAGGTTTTCTCTTGGAACTATAAGCTAAGGAAGGTTTATTCTCCATTCAACCTTCACAAAAGGCAAGTACTTATGCATTCTTATGATTTATAGTGTTTTAGAGATGTTGGAGTCTATTTGACTCAATTTCGGGAAGTTTTGCTTCAGAAAATCCGAAGTTCAGAACTGAACTTCTGAGCATGTGTCGGTTAGCCGACACCTGACCGACAAGCTAACCGACAGCTCTGGGAGTTGTCTCGGAGAGTTTCAGCTCTCTGGAATTCTGACCGACATTGTGTCGGTCAGCCTACATGGTAGTGTCGGTCGACCGACATGTCAACCGACGGACTAACCGACAGATCTGAAATCTGTCTCAGTGAATTCCAGCTCTCTGGAATTCGAACCGACAATAGGTCGGTCAACCGACGTGGTATCTTCGGTCAGCCGACACATGACCGAAGCCTGACCGACGAATGTATCAGGAAGTGGACTGAAGAATCCAGCTTCTGGAACTTGAACCGACAAAGTGTCGGTTAACCGATAGGTCAACCGACGTTGTATGGTCGGTCAGCCGACAGGCCAACCGACAGCTGAGATGAACTCAGAAAAGATTATGGAAATGAAGCCTAATTTGTACAGGCTATTCCATGCTGATGTCTAAGCCTACATAGGTGTTAGCGAAGGTCGTCTCAATGTACAAATCAAATACATAAAGTGATATTCATCAAAAATAACATGTACATTGGATAACTAACGCTTCACTCGTTTGTCTGGCTTAGAAGTATGAATAGAATTGATAAGAAATGAATAGAATCCATGAAGTGACACAGAGGTGAACTTCATTGATATAGTGAACGTCATTGACATAATGCACGAAATGACAGAATACATGAATTGAATTAATGAAATGAAATGAAATGAAGAGTCACTAAAGGTGACAGTAACTTGAATGAATGAATAATTCCTGCTGCAGTAGATGTGAGGGGCGTTCCGGAGCCTCGTGGAATGCCAGTGCTCTCTGATCAAGACACTGGAAAATTTCCACCATTGTGAAAAGTCATGTAATGAAAAGTGAAACAATCTTGAAGCCTCGGCCATGAATGGTTTGCCCTTCCGCCTTGTGCTTAATTAATGTGACTAAATGAAAATTGAATAATCTTGAAGCCTAGGCCATGAATGGTTTGCCCTTCCGCCTTGTGCTTACACTGCTTCCGTTGGAAGACACGAAATGAACGAAATGAACGAAAAGAAACGAAATGAAAGGATATGATTGACATAGATATTTGTTATGGAATTGAAGTAGGTTATATAGAACTGTTAAGTTCTTTTATTGTAGAACTGTTTAAGTTCTTACCTTATTGAATTCTTGTATAGAATTGTTAAAGAATTGTTAAATAACATGAAGAATCATGAAAATGCATGTATCTTGTTGAACCTTCGTGTTCACGTGTTATTGATGATGTCACAGGCCCAGATGCCCGTGCCGGTCCTGCCGAGGCCGCACCGCCTGCGGAGGAGGCCCGTCCGTTACCTCCAGGAGGTTTAGCGGAGTGGGCATAGTCGGAGGGCGATTGTAAATGAATATTTTTGTAATAGAGAATTTTGGATTGTGATTAAATACCAACTGCATTGTATTTTAAGTGTGCAGTGTTGGTTTTAGTGGGCTGTAAGTTTGTATAAGGGAACTTTACTTTTGTGTAAAGTTAATTGTAGTCAATGTATATATACATGTTTTCCGCACATTGTACATTGACAGGTATTGTGATTTGATATCCCTTGTAAGTCTTGTCTTAACTTCGGTTAATTCAGGATTTACGGGAGTAAGTATGGTTCCGCGACTCGGGGGTCCGTCCGAAGTAATCAGATCTCGGGCCCGGGTCATGACATACTTATTGTATGGTATCAGAGACTAGGTTGAGAACTAGGTTAAGGAGCTTTTAAAAGCCTTAGTACAACTAAGAACGAAGTGAGGAACGATATCGATAGGACGAATCCAATCTTGGATTTGTATTTATTGCTTTCACTATATGTGATATAAAGGTCATGGAAGTGTATAGATGTTTATCTTACCTTCCATATTGTTTACAGTATGGCTTCTGGATCAGGGAGTGATAACTTCGTAGAAGTTACTGTCAATGACGGTACTACACCACCTCCCCCAGCATCGGATAATGATGCTCGGTTTACTGCTATTCTGGAACAGTTAGCCAGAACTAACGAGCAGATTGCGAAAAGTCATGAAGCTCAGTTAGGTTTGCAAACCCAAATGACTTCGATGTTGCAAGCCATGCAAGCCCCGTCTGTTCCACTACAGCCTCATGTTGAGACTCAGCTAGTATTACAGCACAAGGAGACGGACCCTCATGCTGTTTATGAGCGGTTTCGTAAAAGAGGAGCTACAGAGTTCCATGGTACTGAGAATGTCATGCAAGCTGATGAGTGGATGGAACACATTGAAGATGTGTTAGAAACGGTCGTCTGCACTCGCAGGCAGAGAGTGTTGCTCACCTCTACGATGTTTAGAGGGGGAGCAAATACTTGGTGGAAGAGTGTCAAGGACACATTTAAAGTCATGACTGCACCGGACGTTTGGGAGACTTTCAAGAAACAGTTCCAAAGAAAGTTTATCCCCGAGCATGTGCAGCAGCAAAAGGAATCGGAATTCCTACACTTGAAGCAAGGTCAAATGACCGTAGCTGCCTATGTTCATACCTTCTTACAGTTGTCCAAGTATGCTATAGACTTGGTGGATACTGAGGAGAAGAAGGTTAAGAGATTCCTCATTGGGTTGAACCCCGATTACAAAGCGATCGTAATGGCTGGACAGAAGCCTACGACGTTTGATGATGCCGTAGACAGGGCATATACCGCTGAGGAAATTCAGAGAGAGAGAGATAGAGAGACTGTGAACACCAAGAGAAGTGGTGACTCCTGGTTTAAGAAAGGAGGACAGTCTAGAAATAAGAAACAAAAGCAGAGATTCATTCCTAGGAATGAGAGAAGAGAGAATCTGCCAGTCTGTGAGACTTGTGGCAAGAGTCACCGGACTGAGCTATGTTGGAGGAATACTGGAGCCTGCTTCGTCTGTGGTTCTTTGGAACACAGAATGGCACAGTGTCCAAGAGCCAGGAGAGATGATAGAGCTCCGTACCAGTATCCTGCGCAGGGTCAAGCAGCACTTCCTGCTCCCCCGCAGAGATTAGCTTTACCAGCTCCTCCTCCTAGACCACAGCAACAACAGCAACCACAGCCACAACGTCAGGGCCAGCAGCGTCAGTGGCAGAGACAACAACCGAGACAGCAGCAGCAGCCAAACAGGCCACAGATGGCTGGGATGGCTTATGCTGTCAACAGGGAACAAGCTGATGTTGCCACAAATGTGGTTGAAGGTACAATTTTTGTAGATAATAGACTTGCAATTGCATTGTTTGATCCCGGTTCCACACACTCATTTGTAGCACCCGCATTTGCTGGTGGCATGCAAGACCGGATCATGCAATTGTCTTATGATTTTACTGTATCTACTCCTTTAGGGAGTAAAGTAGTGTGTGAATTATATATTCCACAATGCACTATTAGAATTGGAGATGTATCAATGCCAGCTGATCTGGTGATACTACCTATGAATGATTTCGATGTGATCTTCGGCATGGATTGGCTTGCGAAGTACAGGGCTTGTCTAGACTGTTTTCGCAAAGTCATTACCTTCAGGGTTAATGAAGCCAATGCCAGTGTATTGTTTGAAGGAGTGCAGAAGAAGTATGACACCAGGCTCGTTTCAGCACTTAAGGCTGAACGTATGATGCGTAGTGGTAGTGAAGGCTACATCGCATTCGTTTCAGAGAAGAAGCCTGTACAGGAATTGCGAAACATTCCTGTAGTCTGTGAATTTCCATATGTGTTTCCGGATGAAGTGCCAGGTCTACCTCCAGCTAGGGAAGTGGACTTTACAATTGAACTTGTGCCCGGTACTGCACCAATATCGAAGGCACCGTATCGAATGGCACCATCAGAGTTGTGTGAGTTGAAGAAGCAGATACAGGATTTGCTGGACAAAGGTTTTATCAGACCTAGTGTCTCACCATGGGGAGCACCTGTATTGTTTGTGAAGAAGAGAGATGGTACCCTGCGAATGTGTATCGATTATAGGCAGATAAATCGGATGACAATCAAGAACAAGTATCCTCTGCCTAGAATTGACGAGTTGTTTGATCAACTCGTGGGTGCATCATATTTCTCTAAGATTGATCTCCGATCTGGTTATCATCAGATTCGGGTTAAGGATCAAGATGTGCAGAAGACTGCATTCAGGACTCGTTACGGTCACTACGAGTTTTTAGTTATGCCTTTTGGTCTAACCAATGCACCTGCAGTGTTTATGGCTTTAATGAATAGGGTGTTTGCTCCCTTCTTAGACCAGTTTGTGGTAATCTTCATTGATGACATCCTGGTCTATTCAGAGTCAGAGGTCGAGCATTCACGTCATTTGAGGACAGCCTTGCAGATACTGAGAGAGAATCAGTTGTATGCAAAACTCGAAAAGTGCGACTTTTGGTTGCAGCAGGTTGCATTTCTGGGTCATATCATTTCCGGAGATGGATTAGCAGTTGACCCAGCTAAGATTGAAGCAGTTACCAATTGGCAGAGCCCGAAGAATGTGCCAGAAGTAAGAAGTTTCTTGGGATTGGCAGGCTATTATAGGAGGTTCGTCAAGGACTTCGCAAGGATAGCATCGCCATTAACGAAACTGACTCGCAAGAGCTCTTCCTTTGAATGGAATGATGCATGTGAGTCTAGTTTTCGAACCTTGAAGCAAAAGTTGATTTCAGCCCCAATCTTGTCTTTACCCGACGGAAAAGGAGGATTTGAGATATACTCAGATGCCTCGGGTATTGGCTTGGGATGTGTATTGATGCAGAATGGTAGGGTGATTGCCTACGGTTCGCGTCAGTTAAAGGAACATGAAAAGAATTATGCCACACATGATTTAGAGCTCGCGGCGGTTGTGTTTGCATTGAAGCAATGGAGACATTATCTGTATGGAGAGACTTTTGAAGTCCATTGCGATCACAGGAGCCTTCAGTATCTATTCACTCAGAAAGATATTAATTCAAGGCAACGTCGTTGGTTAGAGCTAATCAAGGACTACGACTTTCCATTCAAATATGTACCTGGAAAGGGTAATGTGGTGGCTGATGCTTTGAGTCGGAAATCAGCTGACTTGGCATCGTTAGTTGGTGAGTGGGACATGATCGAAGAATTCAGAGATCTGGATGTGGCTATTGAAATGATAGACAGTAAAGTAATGCTTGCAGCAATGTCTGTCTTCGAACCAATGCTTATCACGGAGATCAAGGCTAGGCAATTTCAAGACCTTGATTTGGTAAGGATTAGAGATAACCTTGCCACGAAGCCAGATTTCGTGTTAGTAGAAGGAGTTCTGTATTTTAGAGACAGATTATGTGTCCCAGCTCAAGAAGATCTTAAACAAGCTATCATGTTTGAAGCTCATCACACCAGGTATTCTATGCATCCTGGAAGTACGAAGATGTACAGAAATCTGAAGGATAGATTCTGGTGGAATAACATGAAGCGAGAGATAGCAGGTTATGTATCATCCTGCTTAACTTGCCAGCGTGTAAAAGTTGAGCACCGGAAACCACCGGGATTGCTTCATCCACTGAAAATTCCTAAATGGAAGTGGGAGAACATTACGATGGACTTTGTATCGGGTTTACCGAGGACGAGGAAGCAGCACGATGCCGTATGGGTGATCGTTGATCGTCTTACAAAGTCTGCACACTTCATTCCCATCAGAAAGGATATAGGATTCAGTGAGATGTCTAAACTGTTTGTCAAAGAAGTGACTCGATTGCATGGAACACCGGTCTCGATTGTCTCCGATCGGGATAGCAGGTTTGTGTCCACATTCTGGAAGTCATTTCAGAATTCGTTTGGCACTAGACTTCAGTTTAGTACTGCTTACCATCCACAGACAGATGGGCAGTCAGAAAGGACTATACAGACTCTGGAAGATTTGCTCCGTGCCAGTGTGATTGATTTCGGGAGTGATTGGGATGACCATTTAGCTTTGTGCGAATTTGCGTACAACAATAGCTATCACTCCAGCATTGAGATGGCACCATTTGAGGCATTGTATGGTCGGAAGTGTAGGACCCCAGTTAGCTGGGAAGAAGTTGGAACTCGGAGTTTCCATGGTCCTACGATTATTGCAGAAACAGCAGAGATCGTCCAGAGAATACAGGAAAGGCTAAAAGTTGCTAGGTCACGGCAAAAGAGCTATGCTGACAATCGTCGGCGTGATCTAGAGTTTGCAGTTAATGATTTAGTCTTTTTGAAGACTTCTCCAATGAAAGGTACTGTTCGATTCGGACAGAAAGGGAAGCTTTCCCCGAGATTTATTGGACCTTTCAAGGTCACGAGTCGAATTGGAAATGTGGCTTATCGCCTAGACCTCCCATTAGAACTCTCCGGTATTCATAATGTATTTCATGTTTCTATGCTTCGGAAGTATGTGCATGATCCTTCACATGTCATTCGTCATGAAGAGATCGAAGTGTTACCAAACACCACATATGTTGAGAAGCCAGTTCAGATCATAGATACAAAGGAGGCAGTTCTGCGTACTAGAACGATCAAGTGGGTCAAGGTCCTTTGGGATCATCATGAACCTAATGAAGCTACATGGGAACTTGAGGAGCAAATGGCTCAGAAGTATCCCGAGCTATTTGTTCAGGTAATTTTGAATTGAATTGTTTATTTTCCTTGTAATTGGATTGCATTGATTTGAATTGCATTCGGAGGACCGAATGGTTCAAAAAGTTGTGATAGTTGTCAGGTCTCGTCCCGAGTTAATCAAGATTAACTCTAGTTAATTGAAATTAGTGCTAGTTAACCATGTTTAACTAGTTTAATGGTAATTAATGACTAAGCTCGATGAGTTAGTCCCAAATGAATAGAATGAACGGATAATGAAAAGATTAAGTGGATTGGTTATGCTTAAGGCTAATTAACTGCGGTTAATTGAGCTAATGATGGTCAATGACCAAATAATATGGAATAAGCCTCAAATGAATGAATTGGGCTTAATGGAATGGTAAAGAATGGATTTGCATGGTTTAAATGGAGTTTTAGACTCAAACGTAGAAATGAAGGACTTTTATGTAAATACGAAATTTCGCGTATTTTGTCGAATACGGAAACTCTTGATACCAACGCGTGTATCTCGACGAGTACGTCAACTTTCATCATAGGTTCGACGTCGTTTGACGAGAATCCGGTCAAATGACCCTTCATTTGACTTAAATTGTAATTTAGTGGAATGGATGGACTTAAGTGCACTTTCATAGCTTATATAAGCTAAAATAACCTAAATGAGATCATTCATCTCATTTCCATCTTCTTCCAAACCCTAGGCACCTTTCTTCTTGCTTTTTCTCTTCTTTCCTTCCAATCTTACTCGATCAAGAGGCAAACAAGGGATTTGTAAGTGTTTTCAAGGAGTTTTCATCCTTCACTTCATCTTCCCCAACTTTGTTTTCAAATTGTGAAAGTGTCAAGCTTGGAATCAAGGTTTTCTCTTGGAACTATAAGCTAAGGAAGGTTTATTCTCCATTCAACCTTCACAAAAGGCAAGTACTTATGCATTCTTATGATTTATAGTGTTTTAGAGATGTTGGAGTCTATTTGACTCAATTTCGGGAAGTTTTGCTTCAGAAAATCCGAAGTTCAGAACTGAACTTCTGAGCATGTGTCGGTTAGCCGACACCTGACCGACAAGCTAACCGACAGCTCTGGGAGTTGTCTCGGAGAGTTTCAGCTCTCTGGAATTCTGACCGACATTGTGTCGGTCAGCCTACATGGTAGTGTCGGTCGACCGACATGTCAACCGACGGACTAACCGACAGATCTGAAATCTGTCTCAGTGAATTCCAGCTCTCTGGAATTCGAACCGACAATAGGTCGGTCAACCGACGTGGTATCTTCGGTCAGCCGACACATGACCGAAGCCTGACCGACGAATGTATCAGGAAGTGGACTGAAGAATCCAGCTTCTGGAACTTGAACCGACAAAGTGTCGGTTAACCGATAGGTCAACCGACGTTGTATGGTCGGTCAGCCGACAGGCCAACCGACAGCTGAGATGAACTCAGAAAAGATTATGGAAATGAAGCCTAATTTGTACAGGCTATTCCATGCTGATGTCTAAGCCTACATAGGTGTTAGCGAAGGTCGTCTCAATGTACAAATCAAATACATAAAGTGATATTCATCAAAAATAACATGTACATTGGATAACTAACGCTTCACTCGTTTGTCTGGCTTAGAAGTATGAATAGAATTGATAAGAAATGAATAGAATCCATGAAGTGACACAGAGGTGAACTTCATTGATATAGTGAACGTCATTGACATAATGCACGAAATGACAGAATACATGAATTGAATTAATGAAATGAAATGAAATGAAGAGTCACTAAAGGTGACAGTAACTTGAATGAATGAATAATTCCTGCTGCAGTAGATGTGAGGGGCGTTCCGGAGCCTCGTGGAATGCCAGTGCTCTCTGATCAAGACACTGGAAAATTTCCACCATTGTGAAAAGTCATGTAATGAAAAGTGAAACAATCTTGAAGCCTCGGCCATGAATGGTTTGCCCTTCCGCCTTGTGCTTAATTAATGTGACTAAATGAAAATTGAATAATCTTGAAGCCTAGGCCATGAATGGTTTGCCCTTCCGCCTTGTGCTTACACTGCTTCCGTTGGAAGACACGAAATGAACGAAATGAACGAAATGAACGAAAAGAAACGAAATGAAAGGATATGATTGACATAGATATTTGTTATGGAATTGAAGTAGGTTATATAGAACTGTTAAGTTCTTTTATTGTAGAACTGTTTAAGTTCTTACCTTATTGAATTCTTGTATAGAATTGTTAAAGAATTGTTAAATAACATGAAGAATCATGAAAATGCATGTATCTTGTTGAACCTTCGTGTTCACGTGTTATTGATGATGTCACAGGCCCAGATGCCCGTGCCGGTCCTGCCGAGGCCGCACCGCCTGCGGAGGAGGCCCGTCCGTTACCTCCAGGAGGTTTAGCGGAGTGGGCATAGTCGGAGGGCGATTGTAAATGAATATTTTTGTAATAGAGAATTTTGGATTGTGATTAAATACCAACTGCATTGTATTTTAAGTGTGCAGTGTTGGTTTTAGTGGGCTGTAAGTTTGTATAAGGGAACTTTACTTTTGTGTAAAGTTAATTGTAGTCAATGTATATATACATGTTTTCCGCACATTGTACATTGACAGGTATTGTGATTTGATATCCCTTGTAAGTCTTGTCTTAACTTCGGTTAATTCAGGATTTACGGGAGTAAGTATGGTTCCGCGACTCGGGGGTCCGTCCGAAGTAATCAGATCTCGGGCCCGGGTCGTGACACCTTGCTTTCTAAAGCCAATCACTTGAACACTAAAAAAAACGAGTCCAGATGTTTCTACTCTTGCTTTCAATGAGTGGCCCAACGGAACAATCACAACTAAAACTAAGTCTTGTTTTACTTTAATCACCAATATGATATTCCTCAATTAGATAACTAGAACGTAATACTGGGACTGGGTCTTTAGTCTTGTCTTGAGGAGCAGCAGCGAGCTTCCTTTTGCAGAGAAGCAGAGGATCTTGATCCTTTTCAGAAGCTTTGCAGGTGGCACATGCACCCAGGTCAATTTAAAACGTCAAATTGATGGGGTCCATTGCTCGTTTAGCAACCTGAACTGATTTCTTACCACTTTATTTGTAACCATTCTCATTTTTTTGGGATGGCTTTTCTGATGAAATTCTAATCAATTATTAGATTGCAAGTAATTGGGTGAAAATATTTTATGGTCCGCAATCTCTAAATTGGTATTCTCAAACAATTAACCCAAAAGAAGACAGAAATAAATACTATGCAGCGGAAAATAAATCAACAAGCACACTTCATAATTGTTTGTGCTTAAGGTTGCCTAAGATGATTAGAACTAAAACAAGCAATTTGGACACAATTAGAAAAGCAATTTCTAATTTTTCTGGGACTCTGTCGCCTTGTCCGCTCGAGCGGACCCACAATCCGCCCGAGCGGATGAGCTTCTATTTCAGAGCTGAGTCATTCTGACTCTATCCGCTCGAGTGGATGATATGGTCGCTCGAGCGGACCCCATTATGGTTGATATGGAATTTCAGCTCTTTTTCTCCAGCTTTTTTCTTCTAATTCTTTCAAACTTTATTCTTCTGAGTCCTTCCAACCTTCTATCTTCAGAGTCATTATCTAAAATTAAAATTATAACTCAAAAGACGCAAAATTTTGTCCAACCCATGAATTTAGAACAATAAAAAACCTTGCATTAGGTTGTAGCATAGCAGCATAATTTAATGACAGTAATAAATTTCAATCAAGGAAAGTTCAACATCCTCATCGGTGCCATTTCTAAGATTATTTAACAATCAGGTTCTTTTGGGGTGTGGTTTGTTGCAACTTTGAATGATTTTAGAGACGCGCATGAATTATGGGAACACGGTGCGAATAAAGTCTCTCCCTCTCTCCCTCACCTTTTGCTTTTCTTTTCTACTCTCTGTACTCTTGTCTCCTCTCAAGCTCTCTTTTTTTTTTTTTTTTCTTTTTTCGATACCGCGTGGACTGTTGTACAGATCTCATTGTTTTACTGATCTGTTAAAAAAGTAATGATATTTAGACTTTACAGAGATATTTTGACAAATATCTTGCAAACTCCATGTACCTAAACTTTTTAGGAACACCGTAAGTATTAAAAGAACATATCTAGTCAGTGCAATAGGCGATTAAGAAGATTGTGAAGCAATGATATTTGCCTAACCCCTAATCCACATCGTAGTGTTCTAATCTCTCTATCTGGTGATTGCACCCTCAATGTGGGCCCTATATAAAGCAAATTCTAGACTACTCGATAACAAAAAGACAACGAAGGATTTTGACTGTTGACCTTGGAATTACATTTTTCCTATTTGATTTTTCAGCATTAACAAAGATTTGATGCAATTATTTTATTGCACATTGAAAAGGTTTTTCATGTTCATGATTCATGGTTCATGATTTGATTCCATACACACACAGTAAAGAGTGGAAAATCTGGCTCTCCAATGCCCAGCTCAATTATTGAACGGATAGTGCTTGGGCAATCAATAACCCATGCATCTTAGTTCCGGGATTTTAGCTTAGTGCTTCCACTATCCAAGCAGTGTCAGCCTCGGCCCATTTCTCCATCCTCACATTGGCAAGTGATTTGGACGGTCTAGGTTTGATATCCTATATGATAATAGGATCTCTCATAAATCCTCCCCTCCCCTTATCTTCCCCTATGGTCGTAGAGGATTTGAATCATCCAATGTGATGATATAATACGGTGGAAATAGATGGGGAACATTCATGTGCATCTATCCCTCACCATAGGGTGAGGGCACTTTCCCTTTTTGCACATGAAGATAAGGAAGTGTACCTCACCCTATGTACTTGAAAATTTTTATTTATGGAAGTGTCCCTCACCCTATGGTGAAGGATGGATGCATAGAAATATTCTCCAAGTAGATGTATGCCATATGTAGTGTGTATGAGTAAAAATAGGTTTAAGTTATTTTGTTTACAAGAACTTGTGATATTAATCTAGGACGATAATGGGATGGAAAGGTATTATATTGAAATAAAATGCGGTTAAATGTGGCTTTATTCTTTTTTACTTAAACATGTGAAAAACTAACCTATGTGTAGTGTTAGGGGCAGACCTAGATATATGGGTCTAAGACTGAAGCCCCTACCTACGCATGCCTGAAAAATGCTTAGCATGTTTGGATGTGTGGGTGTAGTAAAGCCTCCATTATTCAGTCAAGAAAAGATAAGAGGCCATATCAAAAGTACACAATTTTATGATTCTTTCATTCTTTTTTAAAACGCAGTCATAAAAGCAAATCCTTTATCTACTAAAAGAGAAAAAAGCTTACGAAAAGTCAAATAAATTTCATACCAAACAATTAAAAATAAAATACCATAATAACCCCTTATATTTTATTTTCTCTTGATTTATGTTTCACATCACTTTACTTCAATACAACCCAATACAAATTGTGAAAATTTATATATATATTTTTTTTATTTGCCAATTCCCCTAATATTTCTTTTACATGGAACCCCCAAGTTCAATTTTTGGGTTCGGCCGTGTAGAGCCCCGGGATCTTGCCTGAGGTGCTCTGCCAGGGTATTCCAGATTGTGTTCTGTCATAGTGTGCTTTTTATTTGTGCTCAACTGGTCCTCCTTTCTTGCTTTGGCTGCGCCAAGGGACAATCTCGGCGCTGTGCCTGTGGGTGAGAGTGAGACAGCTTCATGGATTTAATTGTACTTATAATTAAAATGTATTGTTTTAACTATCTTTTAACCATGTGTTTAAAAAAATAAAAATTCATCACCCCAACAAAGTTCGGAAACATAAAAATCAGTGTTCTTGACTCATTGAAAGTGTGAACTGTGAAGGGATTAATTGGAACACAAATGTAAACTGCTGCTGGATACATAATAGAAATCATTCCCGTGTGCATAGTTTGCATATCAACTGTGCATCCGAACAGTAATCATGTGTCACTAGGAAGGGAGCCCCACCTAGTAGAACACCTTATCCATGGTGCACATATGCACTGTGTTGAGGAATGGGCTCCATCCGAGAAGAAATATTGAAAAGTTCTTTTATACGGTTTGTAACACTTTGAGGTTTTGGTGAAAATGATTAGTTAGGAAAGTTTAGTATCAATGTGAATATTATAGGAATCCCAAGCCCCTAAAACCTGATTAGATATAAGTTTAAGTGGATTATGATCATCTCCTTTCATGGTCGGAAAGAAGAACAAGAATAGGTGAATATTAATTATCCAAACGAATAGGAAATCTAAACTCATATAACCCCCTTAGATATAAGGATTATGATCATCTCCTTTCATGGTCGGAAAGGAGGACAAAAAAACATACAAAATAAATCAGGCACACACCGTACATGCAGTTATGGAAATCACTTTGCACCTAAAGCAACCATCATCGATAATGAAGGGACCAGCTTTCATATCACCCAACAACTTTGTATGATGAAAGGGATCAGGTGAATGATCCAATTCAACTTTCCCCTGGTCGCTCCAACAGACATGTGATCATGGTGGCACGACACAAGACAAGATTTGTATGTGTCTCAAATCCCCATATGCATCAGAACTTGTGCCAAGTTTGATGCGCTTATTCCGCACAACCGCCCAAGTGCAGTAGAGCCTTGTGCCATGTTTTGATGCGCTCATTCCATACAACTGCCAAGTCAGTAGGGTACCGCTGTCCATGGCCTGGGTTTAGGCCTAGCCCTTAAACAACCTGGACTCTGGTAAGGACTCTTCCGGTCCTGGTCGATTCGGGAACCTGGACTCCACAGGTCCTTTCGGACAAACTTACAACTGGGGCCATTTTGTGAGGATAATCCAAACTGTTGGCCCTCTAATAGTAGTATTTTTATATCTGATCACAGATGGAATTTTAAGAACCCCATATTCGTCCTCAATTATTGTCAAAAATACTGCTGGGAATAGGGATTTTTGCAAATACGGCAGTGAAAATCAGTGACATTAGTTAAAACTTAAAAGTTTATAATATTGTGATAAATATCATAAATAAATATATATATTATGCCATTTTGGAGTTTGGATCCCCTGATTGGGTGTCGACGTAGCATCGCTGATGTCGTGGTGTTAATCACGTTTCGGTTATGTGCTCAATCGAACTGTGTGATCTACTCTTAATGAACTGAAGTTTTAGAAGTTTTAGAATATAGTCCTATAGGAGATGGAATTAGTCTTGAACGGTTCGAATTATAGTTACGTAAGCCCCATGGTGGAGTTCCTTGCGTGTGTCACACACGCCCAGTGTAATAACTGGGGTGGGATCCTGACTTGGCATTTTATTTCTTAATATTGTAATATTTTATCGAAAAATAGTTACGATAAATTTTAAATTATTTTTATTTTCTGTTATTTTACATTAATAACCCAAAAAAAAAAAAATCGAGATTGCTGAGAACCTACAATTAACCATGGTGTAATTTTCCTCACCATTAACGAGTTGTCACCGCTGTTTATGATAAGGCTCACAACTTGCATTAAAGAAATAAAAAGTAAAAAAAAAAAAAAGAGGGTGAAAAGAAATAAAGAAAAAGAGCTGATGGATGGGAATGGGACACCTTAATGACGTTGATGTGCAGAAAATTAACAGGTCCTGGTCTTAATCGACAGATGTATCATTGGATTGGTCTGAGTATGAGGTTCTCTCATGTCCCAGAGCACCAGCTAATCTTATCCCACCAAACCCCAAGAAAACAAGACCAATGGTGGCCCACCAGTCCTTAACAAATTATCATCAGCTCCAGTGCCTTTATCTTAACATCAACCATTTCGGTTCATTGAAGGTGCATTCAGAAAAATGTTAAGGTAACAGCACTAAACTTTTGAATAGACCACATATGTAACCAAGGTCCAATGAGAAAAACTATAGAATGTGTTGAATCATGCAATTTCTGGTTGCAAATACTGGATACTTTATACTGTTGTTGAATTGATTCCTTTGCTGAATGGATATCAAAGCACTAGGTAAGGTGCTCCTGCTGAACATATATTTTAAGATTTAAAAAGCACAATAAAGATCTTTTATGTTGTGACCACCTACTACAAACGGCCTCTACATTAAGTATGGAAGGACAGGAATGATATCTGCCATCCAAAATAGATATTTCTATTTTTTAATTTAACAGTCACCAGGCCAAGTTGGGAGGGACAGTAGTACAATATACAATCAATTCAACCCACCACACACTGCCCTCTCTTTCTTTGATTCCAGTTGCTGTGATGGACTAAAAAATTACACTTACTTTACCCTGTAGGTCCTTGTTTTTTCTCTCTTAAAACGATGACTGTCATCATCCAATCAGACTAATTTTTTAAGGTAGATGAGTCTCTTTCATCCCAATCTCATGATAGGTAGGCCCCACAAGCCACATCACAGGCCCAGTGCTTACATTACAAAACTTGTCACAAACACTCCCACTACTGGGACCAGGGGGGGACCGGCTCATAAAATCAATCTCTGGCATGAAAATATTCAAAATATATCCTAAAGTTTAAGAGATAGTCAAAGACAAGAATACCAAGAAAAGAAGAGATGGAGATAAAAGGGCAAGGTCAGGGGGACCAGCCAAATTATTAAAACTGTAAAGCAGCAGTTACATTGATTGTGCATCATATCAAATAATATCAGTGGGTCACTACTATTTATTTGTTTCGTTTAAAATATCCCAACCAGCTGTAGACTCTCTTTGTTTATGCTCATAGACTCTAGAATGGAAACTTTTGGATTAAAATTGCATTCTTCTGCTTAGAAGACTTTGAATTATTTCAAAGAGTGATGAGAATGTTCTAAACTCGAGAGAGGAGACATCGAGACTGTAAAATCTCTACAAAATAAGTAGATAGTTTATGCTAGTGGAAACCATGGTCCTATTTAAAAAATACCTGTTTGTTCGTCGCCTTCCTATTCCTATTTCTTATCAGTGACCCAAGCTTTGTATAACATAAATTATATACAGAAGCTGCTGTCAACTGTAATCGAGTTAATGCTTGTGACTCCCTTCCTCTATATTGTTTGTCTAGCGAAGTTTGTGATTTTAAATTTAATTGACTTAAGTTAATTTCAATCAAATGGCAACAGATCGGGTCAGATTAGTGTTTAGGCCTAAGGAGCCCTCCCCCAACCATAAAGTTCATGGGACCCCCCTATCACGAGCCTCAATGACTCAAATGGACCGGAAAGCACGGGAAATTATTTTTCAAAGGAATAATTAGCGAAACGTCCCTAGAAAATGCAAGAGTCCATGTATTTCTACAAACATTTAGAATTTAACTTCAAAAGAAGAAAAAAAAATTTGGTACAACTCTGCCAGAAGAAGCTTGGGGCAAAAGATATTAACCTCAAGTAATGTAAGGTCAAAATTTTAAACTGAATTACAAGGCCGCCATAGCCAAAAAGGCATGCTTAGCTCTTCAATTCCAACCTTTTTTTAGCCCCTTTGGCTACTGCTCTAGAAATCTCTTTCAGACCCTGTGCAAAAGGTTATGGATTGAATACGTACATTCCTATTTCTTTTTCCGAGCCAGCTAGCACCTTTCAAACTACAGCTCAAATATAAAATAATGAACCCCCCCTCAAAGATGGCTGTTCGCCTGTTCCTAATATTAGCAAAGATGTGGGTTATATGTAAACTTGCAAAGATTATATTTGAATTAGGTGATTAGGATTAGTTTTTATCTAAAATTAAAGATTTAAGTTCTATAGAGTTATTACCACTTAAACTTGGTAAGAGATGTAAATCGATTTGAAAGATCAAAGACTTTGAAAACAAAGTCTCTTTTTGGGAGTTTTTTCTTCAATAAATGCGCAAGGCTTACATGCAGAGATCATGTAACATCATGTAAAGAGGTTTGGCAGGAACCAAGCATTTGCAAGATCCCATGACCAGAGATTTGCAAGAGCTACAGGTTACAACGTCATCTTAGCCATTCGTTAGTCAGGAGGACCTGCAGGGCAACGCAGGTGGATCACGGATGGTGAAGGACAATGGACAAAGAAATTGAGACACTGCAGTTATCTGCGTAGTGGAGTACTGATTCTTTCTAGTGGAGGCAGCATAATGATTCTAAAGACTTTTGATTTGATTTTTCTGGGGAACCTTGTTTTCCTCATACAGTCATATCCCAGGCCACATGGCATGAAAAACCACTACCACATGCCACATGTAATTCACAAATGATCAAAATTCAACTGATAGAAGCACCAGTGTAGCACAGATGCAAATTGTAGCGCTACCATTACAGCCACTTGTATGTACAAGGGGCATCTCATAGATTTGTTTTACCTTTTGATTTGATGATGACAACCATTCAATCAAGACCATCTCAAATGAATGGTTCCATACCTTGTCACTATCAAAATCAAGGTCACATTTGGGCTACAAGTGATTTACGAAATAACCCTTCCATCCCACCTACCTTACCATTCATGTACATGAAGTAGGACCCACAACCGGACTTTGGGCTTTCAATTTCTCAACATTGCTGCATATCCCAAACTTATTAAAATCTATCCCTTTCCCGAATCTCCCAAAAAATTAAAGAAAAAAAAAAAGGAAACATATCGAATGCTTCTAATCAAAACCACTCCACTTCACTCTAGGGCAGAAACAAGTCACTGGGCCCACTTGTCTCAGAGTTGGCACCACCGTAGGAATGATAACATGTGAAACAACACATGATTCACTCGATTACGTTAACCCCATCTTTTAGATGAGATCAGTCAAAGGCAGTGCCTCTAATCTTAATGAAATTTGGCTAGTGACAGTCAAGCATGGTAGGGATGTGCAATTTTGATTCAAATACATATCTGTTCTGCAGAATATTGTTAAGGCTAGGAAAAAGCAAACAACTTGGATATGCCCACGGCAAGATTATTCTTTCTTTGTTTTTTTTTTTTTTTTTCAAGCCACAAATCTACATCTCGTAAGCTCAATCCTGACCTGAAAACACAGTTTTAATCAAGAGTGGTATTCACCACAAGCTGTAAAAAATTAATTTGATATACAAAACCAATATGTTGTCCACACAAATGTTTTTCTTAAAAAAAAAAAAATAATAAATCTGAAGCAGAACTTCTGAACATGATGAATCCACTGATGGATTTATATTAAAATTCACTATGATCAGAAGGAGCCAGCTCCACCAACGCGAACTCTTAAAGTTGCTGTGCGTTTACTTCTCTCCATAACCTCTACCAACCAGTCTACTGCATCTTTTATTCCTAGTCCAATCCTGCAAAAATCAATGTCATCATTTATGAGAAATCACACATCATTTACATCTGTATAGTTAGATTCTCTTATCTTTCACACATCATTTCATCTCTATAGTTATAGTTAGATTCTCTTATCTTTTTATTTTAAGTTTCACCTCGAAAAGAATTTACAACTTTATGTTTATTTAATTATTAGTTCGGGCAATAGATGTTCACTGCATTTCCTCTTGCTGCTCTCTTCCCACTTATATTCGACCCTTTTAGGGGTGCACATGGGCAGTTCGGATCTGTTTAGAGGGGAAATCAACAAAACTGAACTTATTGGTTTTCTATTTTCCCAAACCGAATCGATCCGCCTATGCTCTCAAACCGAACCGAATCGAAAGGAACAGGTTCGGTTTGGTTACAGTTTTATTTTTTATATTTTTTTTCACAAAAAATGACAATTCAATTGGTGAGACACGTTGGACTTCAAGTAACGGAGTGAAGGTTCGAGTCTTCTTTAAGTAATTTCTCATATTCCTTTATATATTTTATAAAAAATATATATTTATATAATTGGTTTGATTCGGTTTGAGCGATTTAACTGCACCTTCAAACCGAAAACCGAACAGAACGGTTTTAAGAAATCCGAAAAGTGATCGAACTGATCTACTACAAAACCGATCCGAAAACCACCCGGTTCGGATCGGTTTAGCGGTCTTTTTGTTGCACCCCGATCCCCTTTTCTCAAATCATGAAAAATTGCATGCTATCAAATTTATTGTCATTTTTTTATTGGCATAATAATATTAATGTTCATTCATCTTTGAAAATGTTTTGTTTTCTATATAAATATAGATATATATATTTACAGGGAGATGCTCCTATGAGAGATATCTCTCACCATATATGAGAGATAGAGGTGGGGGCTGTCACATTTAAGTTGTTGGCATTGGATATGGATGTGAGGGCCCCTACCTTATCTCTCATAGTAAGGTGAGAGATGCTCTTATAGGAGCATCTCCATATATATATATATATATATATATATATATATATATATATATATATATATGGGGTGTTCATATGCATCCATCCCTCACCAAAAATGGTGAGGGACACCCCAAAAGGGGAATTTCCAAGTACAAAAGTGTGGAAGTACAAATGTGTACTTCCACACTTTGTACTTGGAAATTCCCCTTTTGGGGTGTCCCTCACCATTTTTGGTGAGGGGTAGATGCATATGAACATTTCCCTATATATATATATATATATATATATATGAGATGATTCTCCAAAATGCCCCTTTCGAGGGGATGGGGGAATCTTGAGTCAAAACTAGTCTTTTTACACACACTACCTCCCTGTGAATAGTCATAAGTCCAAATTTGACACTCATCCAACTCTTCCTCACCATTGATTGAAATCATAAGAAAATGATGTCTCTAAAACCATTGGATTTTAGGGCTATAGATCAAAGGGTTAGGATGATCTCATAGAGCCAAAATTTTGCATATGGGTAGGTCTCATATAGATCTTTCCATTCAATGGACTTTCATGATCATCATGCATCCTAGTGAGTCTAAAAAATGCCCGGGCGTGTTCTGTGTGTGTGTGTGTGTGTGTGTGTGTGTGAGAGAGAGAGAGAGAGAGAGAGAGAGAGAGAGAGATTTCAGATGGTTTGAATATGTCTAACACAGGCCAACAATAGGTGCGCCGATGAGGGAAAAGTCTTTCTGTGCAGGTTGATGGCCCCTCAAGGAAAAGAGGTAAGTTGAAGAGCACATGGATGGTAGTAATAAGAATGGATCCGAAGAAGTACAACCTATCAGAGGACGGTAGTATAGACTAGAATGGTGAAACATAATTCATGTTGCCAACCCCAACATAGTTGGGACAAGTCTTTGATGATGATAATAAATGTATATTTATACGCTTTCAACTCCTATGACAAAATTTAGGGTTCAATCCTTCGCAAAATCAGTATCTTTATAGATTAATAGAATCCATTAGCAATTAAGGCTCCTAAAGTTGAATTTGAATATTGGATAAAATTCCTAGAAAACTTTCATTTGTATTTTTGTATTATATTTTTATGCCATTAATTTTCAATAGTAATATTCTTTTTGCCATTCATAATGATGATGACGACAACAACGTTAATAATAATATCCTCATTTTATTTTTATTTGGAATATTATTTAACAAGTATTTTGTCTACAACAACGTTAATAATAATATCCTCATTTTATTTTTATTTGGAATATTATTTAACAAGTATTTTGTCTAAAACCTACCCCTCTCTCTCTCTCTCTCTCTCTCTCTCTCTCTCTCTCTCATTTTTGCATGGAAGATTAGTGAAGGTGAGGGACTCACACCCTTCGGGCCAATAGGAAAGAATATTTTTCAAGCCGCTTACCCATCATATGCAGAAACAGCTTCAAACATGTATAACCTCTCATCCAATTCCTTGAGATCCAAATATCTAGCTACTTCTTCTGCTGTTATGGCGCCAGAAAGATCCTGCAAGATAACAAATCAGGTCTGTTGATCACTCGTGTTTAAGGAGTTCTATTTGGTCAGCTAACCTAGAGCAGACACAGAACTCCAACTCATGTTTTTGTGCCTTCATTTTTCTCATTTCTTTCTTGTATCTTTTGTTTAACCAAATGCCAAGTATGTGGAGTTGTGGGTGCGAAAAAGTACATACAAAAAGTGCCCAATTTCTTCTCTTTTCATTTTTTTTTACTTTTTTCTGCTTGCACATAACCACTGCATCTAAGGATGGAAACAGAACTTTGTTTTTACCCAACTACACAAATGGATCGGGAATGGGCCCTATATTGGGCCCTTTTGAGAATCCAGCTCAGATCCAAGCCCACAGTTAATCGGGTCAGGGGCCAGTCCATACCAGTTACCCAAATACCCAAATGGCATACAAGCTATATAAGTAATTGGGGTTTGCGCTCAGGCCTTCTGACTAAAAGATAAACTAGGAACTCAAAATCTATGATACCTAAAGGCAGTCTGGATACGGAAGGGACACGCTAAAGACATGTTAGGGACACAGAATTTATGCATAAAAAGTGAAGTATAGGATATGATAGGACACGATATATTGCCCATTTTGAAGTATCCGTGCATCATATCTCACAATCAATCATGGTTTCCCTGACCATCCAAAGGATCTGACCTGAAAGGCATATGCCCTATTCAGGACCTGATCTGGGCTAGTGTCCATTTAGCAGATTGGGTACAAGCATCCATAACTTAAACTGGCTTTTCAGGTACACCGTAGATCATGGACTCAACTGAACCCTGATTTCTGTTTACAACCGTAACTACTTGTTTCTTAATCTGAATAAGAGATTCTGACAATTCATATTGGCCTGGAAATCAGCAATAATGAATTCAACAACACCTGCTTGTTTGCCAGTATCAGAAGTGGCGCTCCCTGTAAGTCCTCGTGCCTAAGTACTTTCTCTGGTCAGTAAATTCAAGGTGTAAGTCCAACATCATTTTAATAAACTTAGTTCTTTATCCAAGTGGCAAGTAAATTGTTATTATCCTACCACCGAATTTTGACTAAAAACAACAATGCAGTGCCAGCATATCATGAAATTGGCAAGTGAACATTACTAACCCAAAGCAGACTTTGAATCTTCAAAGCGTGATGGACATGCAGCATCAATTACAAATATTATACCATGTGCCTCCTCATAATATTTTTCCCAAATTGGGCGCAGACCAACCTGCCAAAAAAAAATAAAAACAATTCATACATCATCTCGAGAGAAACCAAACCCAAGTTAGATTATGCAAACAGCCTGTATGCTCAGATACTGAGCTCAACTCCAACTTCGCCAGGATTCAGTTTATGTTAATTATGTCATTTGGTAGATACCCAAACTGTATCCACTAGATAATTGGAGGGTGGAGGGGGAAGGTCAAGCCTTTTACCTAAATAATTGGCCTCACATCAAACTCCCCATCACAGATGAGGAAGAAGAGAGAACTCGGGAAACCCCAAATCATTCGAAGAGGTTTTCATTAATCATTAATCATTAACTGAGTAAGCCATGAGGCCTAACATCTATATAATAAGGGAGAGCAGTATTTGAATCCCTGGACATTTTGGACCCTTCGATTTATGTACATATTTTTGTACATAAATCCTAGGGCTAAGAAGGGATTCAAGGGCTTGGTAATTTTGTAATTATTTGAAAACAAAGGAGCAGTAACTTTTTACTAAGGACAAGAAGATACGGGAGTGCCATTGATTTTATGTGAAATTACGAAACCTGTCATTATCTTTTCCAAGGATATGGGAGTATCATTGGTTTTCTGTGAAATTACGAAACGTGCCATTATCTTTTCAAAACTTCCTTACAAGTAAAGATATGATTAAATACACGGCTATGATTGCAATTGAGTGATTGAACGGTGTGGAATTTGGGACCACAACTTACCAGTTTGCCCCTTCACATATATATGCTGTTTTTCACGGATTGTGGAATCTGAGCTAACTTGAATTGTTTTGGTAGCAGATGCAAACGTGGCTTGCATGCAATTAAACTAGACTGCTTATAGTAGTGGGCCACTTCTGATATTCAATGGTGGTTAAACAAGGGTCCAATTGGCTGGGCTGTTTTACCTAAAAAAATAAAATCCGGCTGGGCTTGATTTGAAGCTGATTAATCCAATGGGCCACATAGAAAATTTGAGTTAAATTTGTTAAATTATGGGCGGTGTTAGTTGTTAGGTGGTAAAAAAAAGAGTAATTAGATTTAGTTGTGCTCAGAGCGTGGTGCGCTGTGCCTTCAGGCACGGGCAATGACTAGTTCATATATATAAGAAAAGAGAAACCTATAACTAATCATGGCCATCTAAATACACTAGACGGCCATGATTAAAACATCCAATTAAAAGACATAAATTTAAAAAAAAAAAAAAAAAAAAAAACTTCTAATAAAAGAACTCAAAATAGGATAAGGATAGGTGGATTGGGCCCAAAGGCAGGTCGGCCCATGGGGACCACAGGTCTGTCCTGCATCAATGGTGAAAGGGCTCCCTATGACCTACTGCGCACACACGCGCATGTGCACGCACACACACACACAAAGAACCAGTCCAATCAAGTGAGGTATGTTTTGAGGGCTTCAAAGTTGTCTAAATCTAATCATTTGATAATGTTAGTTGGTGCTACAAATCCATAAGCTTTGGCTGCAGAAAAATAAAATTCCTCACATGCCATACCAAAATACAATAAATTCAAGCTAGTAAAACAGTTTGTATACCTGCCCTCCTAGGTCCCAGAACACAAGTTTTGTCTTTGATGCTTCAACACGACCAATGTTAAGCCCGACTGTGGGAACAATTCGGTCGGGAGGAAGCCCTTGCAAGTTTGAGTACAATGTCTTCAACTTCTCTAGCAAAGTCTAAGTAGGACATATCACAATGAGAACACATGAAGTCCATATATGTTAGAAAGAAAGATATATGAAGGAAAAAAGATGATCATATTACAGTTTTTCCAGCTTTATCAATGCCAAGAATAAGAACATGGAACTCTGTCTTACTAAAGACATACTCCCAGAGTCCATAAAACAATGAGAACATCTCTCTGCTGTTCTTGTTGTCTTGTTATTTTCTATACTATGATCTTCTAGAGCCAGCACACAAGGCTTTGATAGCTGCTACCTCAATATTCCTGGTGCTTATCCTACCAACATCCTGGAAAAAAGTGATAAGGGTCATAAAACAAGAGAAAGAAAGTAGGTCATAAATAAAGAGAGAAAATATTATGTGTGTGACCTCAATATTCCTGGTGCTTATCCTACCAACATCCTGGAAAAAAAGTGATAAAGGTCATAAATCAAGAGAAAGAAAATAGGTCATAAATCAAGAGAGAGAAAATATTATGTGTATGTGATGGCATCTGTATATGGAGGCCTTTTCAGATAGTTTTATAGCTTCAAGGTTTTGTTTGATGATGAAAAAAAAAAAAAAAGAAGAAGAAGAAGAAAAAGAAAAAAAAAAGGTTAATGTCCGGCCCAAAGGGCTGGGACACCCTCCATTATCAAAAAAAAAAAAAAGTTAACTAGCTTCTATGCCAATAATTTCCATTTTAAACTTCACTTGCATGTATTAATACCAAACACAAGAAAAAGAATTAATAGCAAAAAGTTCTTTTTAATGGTATTTGCCGTATTTCTTAAAACGTATCTCCCAAATTCAGCGTGTCGCACTCTAAATGTATCTACTACCACAAATTAATCTCATCCCTTATCCATCATGGGACCTCCCTTGCCCAGCACCCCTCCTTGAATGAATGGCAGCGATCCCAAGTAGGTGCCACAAGATGGTCCACATATAAACTCATGTCAGAAGGTTCTCATGTAAATATGCCTCCTATGGGGAAAATGGTCACATGAGAATAATTTACATGTGCTAATTTCAAGTGGGCCCACTTCTGTTCAAGGCAGACATTTAGATCGAAACCCCCCATTTTGAAATGGCCATTGGAATGAGCTGGAGGATCACTCTTCTTGCAGTGATCATCACATTCAGATTTAATTGCTCTCAAGTGAAAACTATTAAACCATTAAATCAATGGCAAAAAATATCAAAGCAGGGTGGTTAAGACTGTTGCTTTGGTAGTTTGGAATTATGGTTATTTAGGTTCTTTTGTTAGATTTCTACCAAAAAAACTTTTTTCTTTTTTTTAGGAAACTCATCCTTCCAAGTTCCAACGTACCCACATGGCCCTTCTCTTGATAGATTCGGAATGTGATCAGAACCTTCTGTTCTGTGAACAATCTAGATGGTTAAGAATTATCAGAATTGTTCAACAGCTTGCTTTTACAATCATACTCCATCCACAGTACGGTAAAAAATCCAAACAGTCTGAACATGCCGACATGATTTGTGTATTTTGTCGATTACCTGCGACAAAATTCACTTCGTGAATGATCAGTGCAATGTCCTTGCCATTTTGTTATCCATTAAGTTAGTTTGGGGCCAAGCACTTCATAGAGGAGGGCCATGTCACATTATGATGCAGCACACAAGCCCTTTCCTTTTTGCCTCCCTCCCTTCGAATTTGAAGGGGTGAGGAGGTTGGTGGTTTTGGTGATCGACGAGGGGTTTGAGAGAATAAGGGTTCGGAGTTTCTGGAAAGGGAAAGGGGTCTGCGGAAAGGGGTATAGGTATGCAGTTCTGGGATAGAAGCTGGGTTTTGTTTATTGTTTGCTGGATAGGATTCAAAAGATCTGAGGGTTGGCCAAGGTTTTGGTTTCTTTGGTTTTCAATTTGGTTCAGATGGGGTCGTGGGGTTTGATTAGTATGGTTTGGGATGGTGATGGTCTGTGATAGGGTTCTGGGATTTGGATTCAGTTGTTGGGGATTGGGGAATTTTGGGCTCCTAGGTGTTTCGGGTTATTAGGGGTTGGATTTTAGGTTTTTTCTTTTTGGATTTCGGGGGTCAGGGTTTGGATTTGTGGATTGGATTTGGTAGTTGGGTGTCTGGGTTCGGTGTGTGTGGAATTGAGATTGGGCAGAGAGGCTGGATTTGGGTGCTGTGATGGTGGAAAGTTGGAGATCGAGCTCGGTTTGGAATGGGTTGGTATAATGGGTTCAGATTTGGTGATTTTCGGGAACTGGGGATATGGGTTTGGACCAGTTTGGTGAGTTCGGGCAGAGGGGCAATATTCTAAGAAATTGGTATTTTGAAGATTTTGGGGTTACGACAGTGGAGTGATCGTGAATTCGTGATGGGTCGGATTTGGGTTCAGTGAGGGAGGGAAGTTGGATCACCGATAGGGTGCAGGAGGTGGGCTCAATTTGGGGTTGGCTGGGTTCGGTCAGTGGATTTGTGGCTTTTTTTTTTTCGGTTGGTTGCTAGGGGGCTGGGCTTGGTTTCAGATATTGGCATGGAGTTGTGACTGAGGGCTTCCATGTAGGGATTGTGCGTGGTGGGCGGGAAAGAGGGAAGGGATTGGGGTTCAATTGGGGACAAAAGGTGGGTTCTATGATTGAGGGAGGTTCGACAGTGGTGGGGTTTAGGCAGAGATGGGTCGGGATGTGTTTGGGACTCTCGGTGGTTGATGAAGTTGGGTTTCGTGTGCAGGGAAGGAGAATGGGTTTGACTGCGGTGGGAAGGGTCCTGTGATAGGCTTGATTGGCGTGAGATGAATGGATGATGATGATGAATCGAAGAGATCGGGGTTCACGGGTTACCTCGAATCGGTGATCTGAGAACGGATCTTCGCGCTTATACCAATACATTATCTTGTCTATCTATGTTGGGTGGCTAGTCTATCTATTTTGGGTCACTTTCATGAGTTTTGCTCTTCAACTCAACCCAATTTAAAGCCATGCACAGTAACTCCACATACTGCATGCCTTTCCTCAGTCTTTCACCTAAGGTCTTGATTGTTTTCTTTCTGCTCCTAGTTCCCTCCACTGCTAAGACTGACCCTTCGATTTGTTTCACGGACTGTTTCTAGCCTATGTTTACATTCTTTTGAGGTGCATATTGCGTCTGCCTCTTTTTGTCTTTTCTAAGATTTTTCTCTCGTACAATGTGTTTTAAGTCTTTTAAGCATCTCCTGCTACATTATGTAATAAAGAAATTCTTTATTGTTTTTAAAACTTGTAAGAAAACCATAAACCCAATGTTAAACTAAAATTCCAGAAAGAAACATCTCAAATCAGGTTGGTCCCACCATAACACAGAGATATTATCAAAGAGCAACAAAAATACCAGTTGACATACTTCAGAAAATTAACTATAACTATGAACATGGTTCCCCAATACAGATTCCTGAAAGATGTAAAAGAATTAATCAAATTACAAGAAATTGTGTTCTCCTAATTGATGCAGTCTGATCCCTATCCAAGACAGGGACCCACAAGCATTGATGGACCCAGCTGACGGGGTCCACATGTGCCTCACGTTTTCCTAATTTTCTAGATTAGTTAGATTAGTAATTGTTAATAGGATTAGTAGCTTCCCCTTTTAACAAACAGTATGCTCTATATATAGAGAAGAGCCCTATTTTTTTTTTTTTTTATGCTTATCAATTAATGAGGTATCGTGAGTTATGGGTTGTTCCCTAACTTCATTTGTGCCCTAGTGGCTGGAATCCATCCTTGCATTCGATCAATCCTTCGGGAGATTGATCTACTACCCGCTGCGTTAATTGGTATCAAAGCTGAGGAGCGATCTCCGGGGACACGTCTGTCCTTCCCGGAATTCCCTCCCGTCCCCTCTCTACATCCTCCATCCATCATCATCCTGTCCACCGAACCCCACCATCCACTGCCCACCCGCCAGACCCCTCCAAAAAAAAAAAAAACCACCACCCAACCGAAAACCCCAAACCAAACCCACAGCTTCCCCCAACCAAACCCAACTCCCCAATTGAGACTCCTATGCCAAGCCCCAACTTCACAAACCTCAATCTCAGAACAAAATCCCTAAATCCCCAAGCCCTACTCTTCCACTTTTCCCAAATCCCAAACCCAGACCTACCAAAACCCCCTCAACCCAAACACCCTGCAAACCCTAATTCCCTAAACCACACCCAAACCCCAGCCACCCCTGTCCAACCTTTGTCAATACCCCTTCATACCTCCAGTTTCGTCAAAACCCCACCCAGCAGGAAAAAAATAGTTAAAAGAAGAAGCAGCAGAAATAGAGAGCGAGACGTACCTGGCACCGACGAGATTTTCAGCACAGCACCTTCATCTCCAGCAGCCCTCTCCTTCCTCACTCTCGCCACTGCACCGCCAGCCAGCAGTCACCATCAACTTTCATCAGCCCATCGCCAGCACCTTCCACCCCCATCTCCTCTTCGTTTTCTTTTTGATTTCCAAAGTCAAAACAGGTGCCCTATTTCTTTTTTGGGAAAATTTCAAAACAGTGCTCAAGTTTTTTTCAGATTTCAAATCAGGACAGAAATAAATTTACATTTCAAAACAGGACTTAAGTTTTCTATTAACATTTCAAATCAGGACATCTGATGAGATTTTGAATTATCCGGCGAGATTTTGAGTTATCCGGCCACATACAACCAACATCATCTCCCATCCAAACAAGTCCAAACCAGCCATAAGATGCTTTTCTCCAACACCTTTTTCCTTCCATCATCTTTAAAATCCACCCATCTCCATCATTTTCATCTTCATCCACCATCCCTCTTTTCTTCTGTCATCTCTATTTCTCGGTGATTTAAAAGAGTCTAGATGGAGTACTGCAGGGTGGGATTGGTGATAATTAGAAGTATTAGTGACGATGATGATATTTCATGTGAGAAACCCCTGAGACGATAGGGCTCCTCTTTTATCATCAAAGAAACACATTCCTCTTGGATGAACTCCTGAAACACAAAAAAAAATCACATTTCTCTACCTAAGATGTTTGAGATTAGAGATGGTAAGAAAGAGATGAGAGGTAAATTAAAGGACCGAAGTGGAACCACTGGTAGCAGGGAGTGGAGAAGGTTCCTTTGACATCGGATTATCCCTAACAAGGGAGAGGTGCATCAGGGAAGACGAGATGGGATTTCAAGGATGGAATCAAGCCATTTCTCGATTTGGTGGTTCATGATCTCACTGGTGCGGAAGCCATGGAGGTAGGGGAATCTCGGCTTCTCCTGTTCCTTCTGTTCCTCCTCGTTAATTTTCTCCATCTCACCAGCCAAAAAAAAATCGATGGAATGGAGATGTTGAATGGAAATGGGTTTCTCTTCTTTAAAATCGATGGAATGGAGATGTTGAATGGAAATGGGTTTCTCTTCTTTATAAAGACATCTGCAAATGGGAAGATGGCTGGATTTGATGAGGATTGAAGGAAGAACAAGGTGATGGAAGAAGGTGTTGGGGAAAAGGGTCTGTATGGCTAGTTTGAATTGTTTGGATAGGAGAATAGGTTGGGTTGCATCCCCCTAATAACTCAAAATCTCGCCGGATAATTCAAAATCTCACCGGATGTCCTGATTTGAAATGTTAATGGAAAACTTATCGCCAGTTTTGAAATGTAAGTTTATTTTTGTCCTGATTTGAAATCTGGAAAAAACTTGAGCCTTGTTTTGAAAATTTCCCTTCTTTTTTCCTTTCTGCACAACTCCCAAGACCGCAAAAGGTTGTCTCTCCCACGTGTCCAACACGTGCCTACCTTATATTTGGACTCAGCCTATAGTTTCGGCCTGACTTGAGTCCGGGCCCAATCTGAGCGCAACCCGGCCCACTAGCAGTCACCACGAAAAAAATAAAGCCCTCATCCATGGCTACTTGCATGGGGAAATTTTTAAAATTTTCGTGGTAGACTCACTGACATTCAGTGCGATGATTACATAAGGGATTTTTATGAACGGGGTCGATGCTTTAGAGCTCATAGTTGATGAACTTGCTAAGATCCCTTCAAACCCTCATGTCGAATCTTCCAGCACTTTTGGCTCACACTCTCACCAATTGGATAATATTCCCCGAGAATCAATCCAAGAATTCTTTCAATGTCTCTTTGCAGACAAAGCCGCTGACAATATTCCACCCAGCCCACGCCAAGCGGCCAAGATGATCTCTAGCAGAAAATCAAATTAAAGGTTGCTGATTTTTCTGGTCAAGGTGATGCTCGTGCCCTTCTTGATTGGCTTACTTCAATCGAGGATTATTTCATTTGGTATCACATTGAAGATCCTCAACGAGTCACTTTTGTCAATATGAAGTTAAAAGGTCCTCCTCGAATTCGGTGGAAAAGTATTGATGACCACAATGTACAAATGGGTCGCCCTCGTATCACCCATTGGGAAATAATGAAAGAGAGACCGGAAGATAAGTTCTTGCCTTCTTACTATATTGATTCATTTAATAGCAAGCTTATCAATCTTCAGCAAGGCTCTGTGACCATAGATCGTGATCAATGGTTTCGCCTAACAAAGTACAAAAAACTACTCAGCCCCAATAAGGTATAAACCAACCAAAAAGCTTAAAATAATAGGTGGAATGCCCAAGTATATTAAGACATGTCAATCCTATTACTTAAGCGACGTGGGATGTGGGAGTTCCCAACACAGCCGGCCCACATTCCTAAATCGCACGACCCAACCCTCCACTCTCCTTCCTCTCATCCCGACCCTGCCTGAACTTCACAGGCACGAACTTCTCCACGCTTAAAAACCATCCATAATGCACGATGCGGCCCATCATCATCATTGTACCAATCAAACATCAAAACCCACCAAGAGTACTGCTTTCTCAGATCTCCTCAAAGTCAAAAACCGATTTCGAAACTCCTTCCTCTTCTTCATCTATAATCAGGTATAATATCACTTCCTCCATTAGCAACTCCGTCGTCCACAACATGAATTATAATGGAAAAGAGAAGATCGGAATGGAAAAAAGAGTCTTACATTCATCCAAAAATGCACTCCCTCTTCTAAAGATCCCACCTTTACATGAATCGATTATGGTAAACAACCATAGAAAGAGTTATTATATTCTCTAATCAACTGGTAAGAGAAAATCAGATTCAATTCCATTGAAATATTTGGGGAAGAAAGCATAAATACTACATACCATTTATGAAGACAAAAGAAAAGATTGATGGTTGGAGATTGGCATAGGAATCTTCGATCGTGAAGAGATTGGAAAACGGGGAAGAAGGCACATCTGATCTGGGATTTCAGAAGAGAAGAAAGCTTTTGATGAAGGATTTGGGGAATCTGGCAACTTTACCTCGGGTCGAGCATGAAGATAGAGCCCGAGGCCTACTAGTTTACGACAAATCGTCAGGCCAATTACTTAAGCCCCAGCCCGACACTAGATCGTGATCAATGGTTTCGCCTAACAGAGTTCAAAAAACAACCCTTCTATTTGGACAAACTTTTTGGCCAGAATTTGGGACAAACTCCCATGTGGCACAGTACTAGAGGTGTTTTTTCCCCCTCTCTCAAAAGTTGCAACTCTAGGATTGTGCCACATGAGAGTTTGTCCCAAATTCTGGCCAAAAAGTTTGTCCATTTATACTTTTTGTTCAAAAAAACTATTCAGACCCAATCACACAACTCCACAATTCTATTGTTGACCTAAGTTCAAAAAAAGGGTCCAATTTTCCTTTTGGTAAAAGATGAAAAAAGGGTCCAAGTAGAAAACCAATAGGCTGAGTTGAACTGTTGACCCCAAGTTTAAAGGGATTTTAAAATGCATCATTTTATTTGATTTCAATTCAACAGCCAATTGTATTTAGATCGATGTAAAATCGTAGGGATTTGTGTGATTTTCAAAGGCGATGGTATGGATGAGGAAGTAGACCACTTATTTCTCATGTGCAATAAACTTTATGGAACCCACCTATCCCTATCTTTGTTTCTCATTAGGTTAAGCTTGGCAATAGGTGTGGAATTCGTAGATTTGATGATTCTTTACTACTATTGAAATAAAAATTCCTCAAAGAGTATTTGTATGGTTGAGGATTTCACTTGATATTAGTGTGTATCGACGCATATAGTTGAGAAAATCGGGATTTGTGTTTGATTTCAATTCAACAGCCAATTGTATTTAGATCGATGTAAAATCGAAGGGATTTGTGTGATTTTCAAAGGCGATGGTATGGATGAGGAAGTAGACCACTTATTTTTCACGTGCAATAAACTTTATGGAACCCACCTATCCCTATCTTTGTTTCCCATTAGGTTAAGCTTGGCAATAGGTGTGGAATTCGTAGATCTGATGATTCTTTACTACTATTGAAACAAGAAATCCTCAAAGAGTATTTGTATGGCTGAGGATTTCACTTGATATTAGTGTGTATCGACGCATATAGTTGAGAAAATCGGGATTTGTGTGCAAATACATATAAGTGAAGATTTTCAAATCTTATGGGGGGAGGTTGGATTTGAAAATCTTAACCAATGAAGATTTCCATTCGTCCAAATTATCATGAATTTACAATTGCTAAATATGAGTTTTAATTTCATATCTTTAGGAAAACTGAAAATCTTTTTCCTAGAGATTTGATTGCCAAACGTGAGCTAACAATATGTATAGTTGAGATTTCCTTAGATCATGTTTGGTAACAATTAAGGAATCCGTAGACTTTATCATTTTATGCACTGTCTCTTTGTTGTGGATCACCACATATAAAGGAAGGCATGCCTAAATCCTTAAGAAAGAGGATCTTAGACTGCCTAAATCCTTGGGGATTTACCGCTATCTAATGATGAGTATTTTTACTATTTTTATGAAGGATGAGAATCTTTTTTCTGAGTATTTGATTGTGAAAGTGACCTGATTGATCTCCTGTAATTTGCACTAAAGCGGATTTGACACATATACTTAACATGAAATAAATCTCGCAAAAAAACTGTAAAGATGTTAGGCATGTAAACTTTGTGGCAAGGATGAGGATAGTTTACAAAAAAATATCCATCACCTTTAATATTTAGATAAAGCATGTTATCGGACAATTGTAATCAAATGATTAAAATGCCATGATAGATTTGAACCATCAAAAGTTTGGAATCTTTGATGGACTGCACCTTGCCGTTCTTTACGAGTATGGAATAAATTTATTCCCATGAGATTAAATACTTGTCTTCCTTATATCAAGTATCTTTTCTTCATGTTTATAGGTCACCCAATCGTATGGCTGAAATGTTCACGAAGTAAGGGGTAGATCGTTATTTGATTTTAGTACTTGCATCGTGTAATATATTCTTTTTTTTTTTTAGTATTTGATATAATGCTTTTATACGTTTACTTGCTTTTAGTTTAGTGGTGGTATTTCATTTTTTCATTATTTTTCTTTTTCAATACAAGAAAAGATCGGAGCAAAAAAGTTTTAGGCCTGTTTGGCGTCATTTTCATGTTATTTCCAATTTTGTGCTCGGATAAGGTTGTGTTGAGATTGGGTTGTGCTCAATTTTGTGCTTGGATAAGGTTGTGCTAAGATTATACTTTCCAGAGCTTGTTTGGAAACATTATTTTAAGTTACTTTATAGAGAATGTGCTGTACAGAACTTGTTTGGTAACATTATAAAAGTTTTGCTGAGTGGACATAAGTTTTATAATGTGAGACCCACCTTTTATTGCTTGCAACACTCTATTATTATCGTACATGAGGCCCACTTGTAGAAATTACAATGTGCCATCCACCTTTAAAAATAAGAACATGGAACCCATATTCATAGAATTTACAATGTGGGCCAACCTTTAGAAAAATTATAATGTGGGGCTACCTTTTGTAAATGTAAATATGGTTCCCACCTTTAGAAATTACAATATGGTACCACCTATAGAAATTATAATATGGGGCTCACATTCATAGAATTTATAATGTGAGTCCGCCCTTTGTGATGGTGACCATATGACCCACATTTATGAATTGCAAAGTGGATCCACATTTTTTGTGATTGTAGACATAGGTCACACCTTTAAAAACTACAATGTGGTGCCCCACCTTTCAAAATTAGAACATGAGTGCAATGCATTCATAGGATTTACAATGTGGGTCAGAAATTATAATGTGGGACCATCCTTTTTTTTTTTAATTGTGAACACGGGACCCACCTTTAAAAAATAACAATGTGGTCCCGCCTTTAAAAATTCGAACATGAGGTCACATTCATAGGATTCACAATGTAGGCCCACATTCATAGGATTTACAATATGGCTCTAACTTTTGTAATAGTGACCATATGACCTACTTTTAAGAATTATAAAGTAGAGCCACATTCTTTGTGATTGTGGACATGGAACCCACCTTTAGTAATTACAACGTCATTTCCATCTTTATAAACTAGAAGATGGGCTCACATTGATGGGATTTATAATGTGGTCCCACCATTATAATTTTATAATATGGACCCACCCATTATAAAGGGATTATAATATGGCCCAAACCTTTTGTGATTGTGACCACCACCTTTAGGAATTACCAAGTGGAGCCACTATATGTGAGACAAGTGAGAGGATTTGTAATCTTTAAATGTCATTCTTTAAGAGGCAAAAGATAAGTATGAAATAATTGTGCGACCAAAATTTGGAACAGTGATTTACACGTACAAAACATGTTTTCTACAATCTTAATTTAAACTTACCTTGATAAATTTTTTTTCTTGTATACCAATCCTGAATGGGCTTGATAATCTAATTTAATTGTAGCTTATCACATGCACCTAGAAGCAGCAGGTAGAGTTCTAAGATAGAGGATATTTCTACCAAAAAAAGATAGAGGATAACCACAACTTATCTCAATAAAAAAAAAAAAAAAAAAATCCCCTCTCCCGTACTTGCCTCCCTTTCTCGTCATGAAAGTCTTCTCTCTACTCCTCTTCCTCTACATTCCTCTGCTTGATCCCCGTGGCTCTCGCGAAGATTCTAGAGTTCTGGCTATCATCTTTTTCTCTGGGTTAAAGCCTCTTTGTCCAGGTATTTAACCTTTATTTTATCAGGAAATCTGTCAGAGTAATGTAATGTAAAGATTTTTTTATATGCGTTCATTCAACTCGAATGAGTTATGCAGATACTTGGTTAATAATAGCCTCTGAATTATTTGGAGAGAAGGAACATCAGGTTCTTCCCATCTTCCCTTCCTTCGCTTAACCAATCAACCTTATTCTCCCAAGTGTCCCCACTTTGTATTTCATTAGAAGTCAGAACTATTACCATATGAGGCCATCTACCTATGATGACAAGTTTAAAGTTAATTGGACAATCTCATCCCCAAAACTCCTCCCCTTTTGATGTTTTTTTGCTTTCTTTTTCTTTCTTAATTTACAAGTTCGTAATTTGATTTGAACCCCTTTCATAGAGATTTAGGTCACACTTGGCAAGTAATCTTAATCTTCAGGTCTGACATCCTATTGAACGTGGAAATCTTCGGTTGAAAGTGGAAGGCATTGAATCTTCAAATCATACCAACTGTGAAGATTAAACAAAATAAAATGTAACTCCTTGTGCAAATGATAAATATAAAGTATTCTCTGATTTCTGATTTTAAACTTAAGGCCAAAATTACATAATTGATTAAAAGCAAGAGCCAACTTTGAAACAGAAGTATTGTATCCCCACACATTGAAACTAGATCTCACCTTTTTAGGTTGAAATGTTCAAAAAGAGATAGGAGGGAATATGGTTGCTGTTTGTGATTGTTGATTAGTTTGTGACCTCACTAACCTATCTATACTTGTTATGAGCTAGCCCTTGGCAAAGGCTAAAATATGAGAGATGCTCTTTTTTCATTTTTATTGATAATGTGAGTTGGAAGTAGAACTGAGAAATTTGTCTTTGGAGGGCATGAAATGGGTTATTCCATTTGGGATTGGTACATGGATGCATGAATTATGAAATGGGTTAGTATGTTTGGGATTGGTACATGGATGCATGAATTATGAAATTGTTGATACAAGCAGTAAATTCGAAAATGATGAAATTTTTCCCATACCTTCAAATTTTTTCATATCTAGAAAATGACAGTAGAAAAAATTGAACCCCTGGACTTGAGATTCCAAGCATATATAAAAGAAAATTCGAATTCATAAGGCAAAAAGAAGATATTTCAAGAAATTGAAGAATAATTTAATTTAAGCTCTTAAAAGACCAAAAAGAAGTAAATTCCGAAATGATTAAATTCTGCCCATACCTCCAAATCTCTTCATATCTAGAAAAGGACGGCAAAAAACATTGAAGCCCTGGACTTGAGATTGCAAACATATATATATATATATATAAATCATTGCAAGTCACACAAAATACCCATCATTTTTCTAATCTGCACATAGCAACCTTTATGTTGGACAATGTTCAAAGTTGTTCTTGATAGAATGTGCTCATTTCTATTTTTTTTCATAAATCCATTAAACAATCTTATCTTTGCTATTCACATTTATGTCAAGTTGATTCATGCCTCAAATCGAGATAAAAGAGAAGAATTGTGTCATGAATTTGGTTTAAATATAAATTACTAAAAAATAGAAATGAGGTAAGAATGGACTTGCAATATATTTAAGTCCCAAACCATGAATCATAATGGTTTCTTGCATGGGCAACAAACCTTGCATGTGCTGGGGAACTTTGATCTAAGTAAAAGTGATTATAAATATAAAATTGAGGACTTGTCAGGCCAATTTTTTTAAAAGGAAAAAAAAAATAAAAGAGCCAAAAAAGTTTAACTTTTGACCAATCAACAAATACTCAAGAGACATCTCTGCAGTTAGTCAAACCGTAGAAAATGGATTTTATCAGAGACATGCACGAATTGAATGGTGTGGGATTAAAGGACGCATGAATGAAAAAAAATAAAAAAAAAGTGTGCCTCTTGCAAGCCAAGTTGCTTGATTGCCTCTAGGTGGGTCCCTCAGTGGTGTCGAGAAAATTTTTAGGGAAAATTTCAAAACAGGGTTCAAGTTTTTTTCAGATTTCAAATCAGGACATCCGGTGAGATTAAGTTTTCCATTAACATTTCAAATCAGGACATCCGGTGAGATTTTGAATTATCCGACGAGATTTTGAGTTATCAGGGGAATGCAACCCAACGTATTCTCTTATCCAAACAATTCAAACCAGCCATGCAGACCCTTTTCCCCAACACCTTCTTCCATCACCTTGTTCTTCCTTCAATCCTCATCAAATCCAGCCATCTTCCCATTTGGAGATGTCTTTATAAAGAAGAGAAACCCATTTCCATTCAACATCTCCATTCCATCGATTTTTTTGGCTGGTGAGATGGAGAAAATGAACAAGGAGGAACATGAGAAGCCGAGATTCCCCAACCTCCATGGCTTCCGCACCAGTGAGATCATGAAGCACCAAATCGAGAAATGGCCTGATTCCATCCTTAAAATCCCATCTCGTCTTCCCTGATGCACCTCTCCCTTGTTAGAGATAATCCGATGTCAAAGTAACCTTCCCCACTCCCTGCTACCAGTGGTTCCACTTCATTCCTTTAATTTACTTCTCATCTCTTTCTTGCCATCTCTAATCTCAAACATCTTAGGTAGAGGAATGTGATTTTTCTTTTGTGTTTCAAGAGTTCATCCAAGAGGAATATGTTTCTTTGATGATAAAAGAGGAGCCCTATGGTCTCAGGGGTTTCTCACATGAAATATCATCATCGTCACTAATACTTCTAATTATCACCAATCCCACCCTGCAGTACCCCATCTAGACTCTTTTAAAACACCGAGAAATAGAGATGATAGAAGCAAAGAGGGATGGTGGATGAAGATGAAAATGATGGAGATGGGTGGATTTTAATGATGATGGAAGGAACAAGGTGTTGGACAAAAGCATCTGTATGGCTGGTTTGGACTTGTTTGGATGGGAGATGATGTTGGTTGTATGTGGCCAGATAACTCAAAATCTCGTCGGACAATTCAAAATCTCATAAGATGTCCTGATTTGAAATGTTAATAGAAAACTGAAGGCCTGATTTGAAATGTAAATTTATTTCTGTCCTAATTTAAATTCTGAAAAAAAATTTGAACCCTGTTTTGAAATTTTCCCAAAATTTTAAGCATGTCACTTCTTCCCTTTTTATAAGGGCAGATGGATAATATAAGTGGTTGTGTGGCCACAAATCACTTCAGCTGGGGTCCTGGGGGAAGGAACCACGTGGACCCAAGAATCTGTCATGGGTCATGACTTTGAAGATTACAATAAAAGTAGCATCCCGAAGAAGGAAAATGCCACACGACCTGCAAAAAGAAACTGGGGATCAATGTACGTGTTCACGAACAACTAAATCAGACCGCGTGGTACTGGGCATGGCAAATGGCCACATAACACATTGCACGTGCAGGGCACCACTAGTAATGCCCTGCACGTGCCAACAGGGCACCACTAGTGGATTTATATGTTTCCAAAACTTTTACCAAAAAAAGATGCAGGATATAGATTAGATATGTTATGGTTGGTAAATCTTCTAAAAGTGACTTGACAGCCCCACTTTCCGCAAGAGGAAGAGGACGAATTAAATAGCGGGCACAGCAGGCGAAGCATTTCCTATCTTATCTTTTATTCTTTGTTTTTTTTTAACCAAAAAAAAAAAGTCAATATATTTTCAAACAACCTCAAAAAAGCCCCTGTATTTTATGCTTTTACTAAAAGGCCCCTAGTCTGACCTTTAACGTGTGAGTGTTACTTTTTTTTTTGATAATAACAGAAATGCTCTTTACTTAAATTTTAAAATCTAACACAACTGAATTTTAGTGGGGCGCACTTGAAGCATGGTGACTGAGAAACACATGGCGATGGAAAGGTTTGGATGTAGAATAATAAAATAGATAACATCAAGCAGTTTTAGATGGTCATCTTCAAAGTGGAGGGGGCAAAATTATCTTTTTATCTTTAACCCAAGACATGAGTCCTTTCAGTTTTTCATAAGGGTAAATCAGTCAAAAATAAAAAAAAATAAACTGTTAATTTACTTTCTGTATAGATGCCAGGGAGGTTTTAGTAAAAATATAAAATATAAGGGCCTTTTTGAGGCTTTGCTAAAGATTATGTTTTTCTAATTGCATGCAAAAAGACCACTGGCGGTTTCACAAGAATTAACGGCAAAGATTACTCAACATTTGATCTGACGGTTTCACAATAAAATATTGATCCTCTCCTATATATATATTTTACTACCTTCTTCCCCTCTCACTAATCAGGTCTCTGGTTTTTAATGGTAGAGAGAGAAGTAGCTTTATGACAGAGCCCATTGCAGCGATTGAAGAGCCTATTGCAACTGTAAGTTACAGCTTCAAGGTAGTTCTGTATATATATATATATATATATATATTAGAGCCAGTCTCCCATTTCAGTCTTGGGCACTATTCTTTCAAAACCCAGATAGCATTAGCTTAAAAACTCAGCTGAGTCGACTGATTTGCTCGAGCTGAAACTAGACTTGTTTTAGACTTGGGCCATGACTAGATTGACTCTGTTAAGGCTTGATGAACTCGAGTTGACTCGGTTTTATCCAGACTTTATCATCCAGGCTCGCTCAAGTTCTCCATTGCATATTTTAAATACTTGATCGAGCTAAGTTTTTTTAAAAGCCTTACCAATACATAGCCTGTCAGACCCAAATGGGTGAATTTCTGAGTTGGGCCAGAGAAAGGGTTTTTTTTTTTTTTTTAATAAATATGATTTCTGACCCACCAGCCACATCACTTGATCTTACTGTTTGGACGGTATGGATTGGCATCATTTACTGAGAATGTAGGGTGGTTGAGTCACCACAAAATTGTGTAGAAGAAGACCAAAATCAGAGTAGCCTTTAAATTATTGTTTAGGCACATATACCAAATAATGGTAAGGCATATGTGCCTTGAAATTTCTGATAATGCAGCATAAAAAAGGACATTGGTAGTTTGTTTGACCTCAGGAAATGGAGGGTAAAGAGAGCCAAGCTGAGGAATGTACAAGAGATGGTTCACTTGATAGATTTGGCAGACCTGCGCTCAGAGGAAAAACAGGGGGATGGAGATCTGGAATGTTATTACTAGGTATCTTACTCCTACTTCTTATTTATTGCCTCTTCTTGTTTTTTTTTTCAGTGAGATTGATCCATGGCGAGTTGCAATACCTCTAAGGTAACTGACCATCCTAAGAAATCTGGCATTGCAATTCCAAAAGTTCACTTGTCACCAGAGGGGAGGGATTGATTTATTTGCCAAACACCTTTACCTTGCATGAGGCCTTTTGATGGGTTGAGGCTCATCAGAAGCAATACCATGAGGCCCGTGGGCCAAAGCGGACAATATCATACCATGGGTATGTTCTCGACTAGTTCGAGTGTGGGTCCCCTGCTCAGGAACGTGCAGCCTTAAGGGTATGGGGTGGGGCGTTACAATTAGTTTAATTGGTTATTTTTTTCCATCCATTATAAAGAAATGAAATAAACCTTCTATCATTCAATCTGAGCGATTAATTTTGATCCCTTTATGATTGTCTTAGATGGGAGTATTAGAAATTGCTGATGAAATCGACTTTTAATAAAAATATTACGAGCAAAATTTACCAGTGCTTTGCACGGGTGAGATTTAGAGAAGAAATAAGCAAAAAATAATAAAGCGAAATAGATAGGACTTAAAATTAGAAGAACACTGAAGCAGTAATGGGATTTGGAACTGGACTGGAAGTCATATTTCTAACATACATCTCTAAATTTATGTCCTGAGACAATGAATAGTTTACTGAGATCAGAGAAGAAAATAAGCATATGAAAAAGTCTGCTTGTCCTGAGGATCGGTCCTCGGCCAAATGACCAAAATGCCCCTGCATGTGGCAGTCGGGCTTATCCCGAGGACCGATCCTCGGTACAAGTAGCACGGCTGTAAACATATATACAAATGACAGAACAATGTCAGCATGATTAAATCTCATGCTATTATATTTTTCAAATGACGAAAGCATGTTATAAAAATAATGGCAATTTCCCAAGAACTTCATTTAAAATAATAATTCTAAAAATCTCCTCAACAATAATTTAGTAGTAGAACAACAATAAATAAATAATAATTTAGGATAAGATCTGTAAATCTTCATGTATGATGTCCCGTAAATGGTTATATGGGTAAATAGTTCAAGTAATGGGTCCAACATAGATAGGTGGATGGGATTGGATCCAGTGGGTCACATGATGATAGCATGACTAATGTAAATGCACACAAATGCAAGGCTAGGTAGGTGGATTGTTGTGGGTCCCAGGTGATGTAAGTACGGATGATAATTAATCCAAAATGTAAACCCTTTAAAGTTTCTAAGTTTGTTATGACATAGTCCAAGTTGGGCAGCCCTATTTTCATTCTCTTATTTTTCTTAATGTATAAAGCGGATAGAGGTTTGGGAAATAAGCGATGAGTACCTCTATCCAATTTAGAGAAGTAGCGAGGAAAATCCTCCTAAAATGAAAGTCCCTATTTTTTGGCTTATGAGAATGAGAGCTTGGGCCTGTTTGGCATTGTTTTCGTGTTGTTTTCAATTTTATACTCAGATCAGATTGCGCAGAGATCAGATTGTGTTGAGACTATATTTTATAGAACACTTTTGGAAACATTATATTAGAATTACTCTCTAGAAAGAATATGCTGTATGGAACTTGTTTGGTAACATTATAAAAGTTTTTCCTCTAAGGAGTGGACACAAGATTTACAAAGTGAGACCCACATTTTATCATTTGCGGCACTCTATTATTATTGTATATGGGGCTCACTAGTAGAAATTACAATGTGTTACCCACCTCACCTTTATAAAAATTATAATGTGGGGCTACCTTTTTGTAAATGTAAATATGAGACCAACATTTAGAAATTACAATATGGTACCACCTATAGAAATCAGAATATGGGGCTCACATTCATAGGATTTACAATGTGGGTCCACCCTTTGTGATAGTGACCATATGACCCACATTTATGAATTACAAAGTGGATTCACATTTTTTGTGATTGTGAACATGGGGCTCTCGCCTTTAAAAACTACAATGTGGTGCCCCGCCTTTAAAAACTAGAACATGAGTGCGGGGTATGTGGGTCGGGAATTATAATGTGGGGCCATCTTTTTTGTTAATTATGAATACGGGACCCACCTCTAAAAAATACCAATGAGGCACCCATCTTTAGAAATCCGAACATGAGGTCACATTCATAAGATTTATAATGTAGCTCAACCTTTTGTGATTGTGACCAGATGGCCCACCAATTCCCAAGTGAGGCTACTTTATTTTAGATAAGTGAGAGGATTTGAAATCTTTAAATGTCATTCTTTAAAAGGTAAGAGATAAGTATGAAATAATTGTGCCCGTGGGTTGTTTCTTAAAAAAAATCTAAGGGTGCGTTTGGCATCGTGTCATTTGGATGTTCCCATGTTCCCACGAGATAAGGGTGTAGAAAACATGTTTGGTATGTGTAAATGATTGTTCCGAATTTCGTTATAATGGGAATGAATCTCAAAATCTTAACCCACTAGCATAAGAAAGTTGGAACAAGTTTTTTTTTTAAAACAACTTGCTGGTACAATTGTTTCTTTCTTATCTCGTCTTTTAAAGAATATCATTTGAAAATCATAAATCCTCTCACTTATCCTAAATATAGGCCCCACGTTCACAATCCCAAAGGAGGTGGCCCCACTTTATAATTCCTAAAGGTAGGTCACATAGTTACAATTACAAAAGGTGGGCCCCTATTATAATTCTATAATGGTAGGACCTCATTATAAATCGTTTATAAAGGTAGGCATCATGTTGTAATTTCTCTAGGTGGGTCCCGTGTCCACAACCACATTTTAATGGTGGCCACATGTTCGGATTTCTAAATGTATGTACCACATTGTAATTTTTTAAAAGTGGGTCCCGTGTTCACAATTAACAAAAATATGGCCCCACATTTTAATGATGACCCCATGTTCAGATTTCTAAATGTGGGTACCATTTTGTAATTTTTTAAAGGTGGGTCCCGTGTTCACAATTAACAAAAAGTATGGCCCCACATTATAATTTCTATAAAGGTAGGCCCACATTGTAGATTTTATAAATGTGCTACCCTTATGTTCTAATTTTTAAAGGTGGGGCATCACATTCTAATTTTTAAAGGTGAGCCATGTGTCTACAATTACAAAAAATATTGTTCCACTTTGTAATTAATAAATATGGGCCATATGGTCTTGTTTACAAAAGGTGGATCCACATTGTAAATCCTATGAATGTGAGCCCATATTCTAATTTCTAAAGGTGGATTCCATATTTGCATTTATAAAAAGTTGGTCTACATTATTATTTCTATAAAGGTGAGCCCACATTATAAATCCAATAGATATGGGTACCATGTTCTAATTTTTAAAGGCGAGAACCACGTTGAAACTTCTACAGGTGGGTCCCATATATGATAATAATAGTACTGCAAACAATAAAAGGTGGGGTCCCACATTGTAAATCCAATGTTTGTTTCTTGTAGCAAAACTTTTATAATGTTACCAAACAAGTTTCGTACGGCATATTTTTAGTAGAGTAATTAAATATAACGTTGCCAAACAAGTTCCGCACAACCTAATTCGAGTACAAAATTGGGAACAACACGAGAACGATGCCAAACAGGCCCTAAGTTTTTTCGTTCCAACTTTCGTCCGGGTTAAGATTTTGAGATTTCTTTCGGTGAGACCAAATTTTGATTTACACATACTAAGCATGTTCTCTACAACTTCATCTCGTTGTAGCATGGGAACATTCCCCTTTAGATTCATACCCATGTTGCCTTTTCCTTTCCTTTTAACAGAGCAAAGAAGTAACATGAAGTTTGAAATGGCTGATAAACAGCTGATCATGGATTGGCGACCCTTGCTATTGTGGGAGTGGAGGTGAATTTGGTGCTTTTTGCAAAAAGGGTCTTGAAGCAAAGCAATGCCGAGGCAGCAAACACCTTCAGCAGGTGGATGGGAACCGTTCATTTATTCTCTCTCGTAGGTGCTTTCCTAAGTGACTCCTATTGGGGGAGATACAAGACTTGCGTCGTCTTTCAAGCTGTATTTACCTTTGTAAGTATTAATCAATCTCCATTCCATAGTGCCCCAAAAATTCCATCCCACTGGGGCTCACCTGGATGCCTTGACATTCAAAGAAAACGTGCACGTAAATGAGGAATACGAGATATCAGGCTGATCAAATGATCTAGCACTTTGTTTCAATGAAGTGCAACAGCGACTAGCATTTTGAGCATTGTGAACTAGGATCGGTTCGTGTGAATGGATAGAATTGATCCAAGGTGGACTCCTTGTATGAAAACCCAAGATGGGATGCTTACCTGGAGAATTGCGCATTTAGTAATAGATTTGAATTTTAACTTCCACATAAATCAATTTTTCCACTGGTTGATTTGCTAAGCACTTTCCTTTTTTCTTGTTCTGTCATCTCTAATGGCATTTTGCAGGGGTTAGCTGTATTATCATTATCAACACACTTTTTTCTACTCAAACCTCATGGTTGTGGAAAAAGTGGATTTCTGTGCGATTCGCATTCATCACTTGAGATTGCTATATTTTACCTCTCCATCTACTTGGTTGCCTTAGGCAATGGAGCAAGCGAACCTTCTCTGGCCACCTTCGGATCCGACCAGTTCGATGAAGAGGATGCCCTTGAAAAGAGGTTGAAGACCTCATTCTTCAGCTATTTCTATGTGGCATTGAACTTGGGCTCCATGTTCTCTGAGACTGTTCTTGCGTACCTTGAGAATTCAGGAAACTGGGTGCTGGGCTTCTGGATTTCTACTTTTTGTGGTTCGGCTGCGCTTGCTTTGTTTCTAAGTGGGTCATTGAGATACAGGCATTTCAGGCCATGCGGAAATCCTCTTTCTAGACTTTGTCAAGTGATAGTCGCGGCCATGAGAAAGCATAAAGTGGAGGTTCCCTCACATGAAGATGGGCTCTATGAATCACATGAGGGGGCCACTGCTACCACTGGTAATAGGAGGAGGATTCTCCACACTGAAGACTACAGGTACCCATATTAGGTTCTGGATCTTCTACAGATCAGACATTTGGCTATGTCTTGTAGATGGCTAATCCACAGAGCTCTATCTTTACTAACAGGCACTAGCATTAAAAACTAGTGTAAGAGAAAGAGACTGTAACTCAACTAAGAAAGGCTTCTAGAAGGCCTCTCTGCGTTGCATATAAGATAACCAGTGTTCAGTTGCACAAATGCATATAGTCAGCTGGCATTTTCTCATATGATATGATGGTAATTTTCTTTTCTTACAACAGAATCCTGGATCGAGCCGCAATCCTCACAACTGAAGACGAGGTCGCTTTACTATCAAAGCATTCCCACAACCCATGGCACCTTTGCACCATCACACAAGTGGAAGAAGTGAAATGTGTTCTAAGATCGATACCAATCTGGTTGTGCAGCATCTTCTACTCTTCAGTTTTCATACAAATGACCTCTTTATTCATCTTACAAGGAGCAGCCATGAACACGTCCATCGCTAGGTTTCACATCCCCCCCGCGAGCATGACGGTTTTTGACATCACAAGCACAACAATTTTCATCATTTTATATGACAGGCTCATTGTTCCTTGCTACACTAAATTGATGAAGAAAAGGCCAATTGAGCTTTCAGACCTTCAGAAGATGGGAACTGGTTTGCTCATCGCAATTGCGGCAATCATGGCAGCAGGAATTGTGGAGATTCATAGGCTAAGACACACTATTGAAAGTGACCATGAACATAGTTCCCTAAGTATCTTCTGGCAGGTCCCACAATATGTAGTACTGGGGGTATCAGAGGCATTCATGTATGTGGGGCAATTTGAATTCTTCACGGCACAGATTCCAGATGGATTGAAGAGCCTTGGGATTGGACTCTGCATGTCAGCTAGCTCCATAGGAAGCTATCTGAGCAGCTTGTTCTTGACAATAGTAATGACGATCACGACAAGAGGCGGCCAGCCTGGTTGGGTACCATCCAACCTAAATGAAGGTCACATGGACAGGTTCTTCTTTCTTTCAGCAGTCTTGACAGCCCTTAATCTGGTAGCATTCATCTTTTGTGCAAAACAGCATAAGGGAATTATATTGGAGTGCAGAGGAGATGCTAGAGAAATGGAGAAGGTAATACCTTGAAGGGAAAAGTTTTGCCATTCTTCTGCTTACATTTAAGTAGTACTCCCTTTATAATCATAAAGATGAGAGAAGTATTTGACAGTGAAATAAATTTTAACTAAAAAGACAGTGAAATACAGTCCCAATTTCCTAAAGAATATTCAAAGGATTTGAATTTAATCTTCATTTTTATTTCTTATGCTAGTGAGAGTGCAAAACACAATTGAGATATAGAGGATAAAGAAGAATATGTGTTTTTATTGGGGTAAAATCTGTAGTTCATCTAAACCAGCTTGCCAACAAGAGGCTGATATGCCAACCATGTCATCATCGTTGTCATTGAATCCTTACCATCTTTCTAAAGTTGGCTTTGCAAATCTACTTAATCCGACATAAAATCATGTTCTTCACTTCATAGAGTCTGGGTCTTCTGAAGGGAGGGCAAAAAAGTTCTCCCGAGTCCATCACTGTAAATCCATTTGTAGGGTTTACCTTTGAAATCCAATCCGTTCAATGTCCCTACCTTAACTTGTTTCATCGTGAAGAGAAATTTTACTCCAATCAGATTTATGCCTACTATTAAAAACATACGAAGAAAGAAAGAGCTAATCATATGTGCGACAATAGCTTAATAATTGGTAAAAATCTGGATGTCTCTGTTTAGTGGTACAGTGCTCTTGTGATAATCTAGCCACTGAAGAATCGATTATTGGGCAGATGTGTGAGATGAGATGCCATTACTGCAGGGCGGGTGGGAGTTGGGGTTAAGCAATCAATTTAACTAACTTTTGCCCACCAAATTCATAATTTTAGTAGTGCACCATCTAATTATAATCTCTCTCTCTCTCTCTCTCTCAAGCTTCTATAATAGATATAATTATTAATCATGTCTTACACTAGATATAATAATTATTTATTTCTTTATTTTGTTCCAAGTCATGGCCGACCTGTATATTTTCTTAATTAAACGTTCTTAAACTCCACTCTTCATTCATCCTTTTTCTGAAAATACATTCTTGTCTTATCTCATCTACTTTCGCTTATGCCCTTTGATTTTTCATTTTTAATGCATTGTACATTGTTTTCAATTTCTTTCTTTGATCTCGACAAGCTTATAAACACAATTCTCTTCATACTATCAAATTAGACATACAAACTGTTAGGAAACAACCTAGTATGGCTGCCAAACAGCACTCTCTCCTAACAGATTTGAACCGACGTAAGGGAAGACCAGAAGATCAGAAGAGGACTGAATGAGAAGGGTCCGACCAGAGCTGCCAATATGACCAGCCAGTCCCAACCTCTTTGAATAAAAACAAGATGAAAGCAGTGCCATTTATACCTACAAATATAATGATGATTATTAGATGAAAACCTAAAAGTGTTTCCCAGGAGTCTTCTGGCCAGCTCATTTTAGTTACAACTTGCTGGACTGACGTCCACTGCAGAAGTTTACAGACTCGGCCTGATTTTTGTGCACTTGAAGGTGCAAGTATATGCCAGCCCACGCTGGGGAATTTAGACCATATATTTCACCAATGAGCTGGGCCCACCAAGGCTATGCCTCACAAATTTAGGACATAGATTTTATAAATGAGTTGGGCCCAAAACTATGCCTGACAAATTAGAACTTATATTTTACAAATGAGCTTGGCCCAAGATTATCTTTCAGGGTCAATGGGAAGAATATGGGCCCGAATAAGAACCAATTAGACAAACTGGGCTACGACAAGTTTTGGCAGAGTCTAACTCAACCCATAACAGTGGGGCGGACCTACAGATAGAGACAAACCACAGTGTAATATTGGCTCCTTTGTTTAAAAGATCAGACTAAAACTGGAAATGCATACTTGATAAATACACCGGAAAATAAGATACATACTATCATCTGATAATATTTTTTTATCACAATACTTCCAAGGGATTGGGATATTATCATCTGCATGTCATCACAAAAGGTGCAGCTGACCAAAGGCAAATATTAATACAGGAAAACAAAATTCTGGATGCAATTAAGATCACCATCATGTGTTCTAGTAACTCTGATCTTTTCATTCACAATCATGCAAACCCCAATGATAATGCAAATTAAGGGACTGGACTGATCATTTGATGCAAAGAAAATATTTTGTAAAATATAGATGTTTCAATAACAAGATTGAAGTACTTTAGTACTGGCCCACCTCCATATTGATATGGCAGCCCAACTAAGCATATATAAGTCTGCTGAAAAACCTTTTGAAGATGTTGGTTGCACAAAGTTGTTTAACTGCTAAAGCAACCCCTCTTTCAATGCACCAGCGAAAATAGGTGCAGGTTGCAAAGTTGTTTAACTGCTAAAGCAACCCCTCTTTCCATGCACAAGCAAAAATAGGTGCAGCAAACAATTACAGTTAGTCAGCTGCAAGAACATGTACGAGAGTTCATTTGGATATCTTTGCAGTGAGTTCTCTGACCAGTTTTGCTGCAACCATAGCAGTCATCCCATCAACAGTGTCGCGTTGCGGATTGAACTCAACAACATCGGCGGCTACCACATCAGCTTCCAGGTTGTGTAGAATGTTAAGGACATCACGGAAAGACAGACCTCCTGGTTCAATATGTGACACCCCAGGAGCAAACGCAGGATCCAAACAGTCCACATCTATTGAAATGTACACGCCCTTTGCACCTTGCCCCAATTTCTGTGCAAGAATAAAACAGTCAACTATGTATTCAAGATATTCATTTATATGAAATTATGAAGGTGGTCCATGGACAACGTGCTCATGCAAACATGTGCAATGTGCCGGATATTTGCATCTGTTTACATCTGTTCACATTTGAAATTTAATATACACAATGCATGTTGACGCTACTAGGGATGTCAAGGGGGCCTTCAATTAACCAATTACCCGAAAGCTCCGACCCCAAAAAATTAGGATATGGCCCTCATTTTGGAACCGATTGATTATCATATCTGAATTTCCAACCCGAGTGGCATGTATAAAATGTTACATTTTGTATAAAGTATATATATTAATAAAATGTCTATTTTATTATTTTATTTCAAAGACTAGAAAGTAAATGGAACTCAAGTGGTAGCATTATAGCTTTGCAAGCTTTGTGACCAAGGTGGCAAGGTCACAGATTTGAGCCTTGTCAGTGCACTTTTCTTGGTATATACATGTGAGTCAGGCCTGGAGTCAGGTCCAGCTCCACTCTGTCCATGGAAGTCGGACCAGGATAATTGGGTCCAGTTCAACCATCAACCCATATCAAACCCAACCCGATTACATCTGTATCCATTATATACCATAATGTGTATGAATTCACAAGCATTATATATCATAGTGTGCGTATGAACTATGAACTCACAAACAAGGTATTATTATCACAATCAAGGTTACAGAATGAATGTATCCATATAAAGAAGGTATCCTTTTCACAAACAAAGTATCCCTATTAACTAACGAATGAATTATTGCATCATTACAGAATGAATGCACTAATTGTGAAAAGGCAACAATTTAAAGACTCTGCTACCCTGCATGTGACAACAAAAGATATTGTGGAAATGAATACGCAGGTGAAATGTGTGGCCACAAACTGTTGCTTTAACAAATGTTAAATAGTCTTCCTCTGTGCGTGTTCGTGCGTGTGTGTTGAGAGAGAGAGAGTTGTTGTTGTTTGTTGTTTTGTGTGTGTGTGTGTGTGTGTGTGTTGGGGTGGGGGGGGGGGGGGGGGGGGGGAGGGGGGGGGAGGGGGGAGGGGGGATACCAGATTCTCCAAAACTTCACGATCTCTTGAGAAGGTGCGCATTTCATACTGTTCAACACCAAATTTTTTCCCTTGTTCACGCCCTTCACTTGTAATTGATCTAATACCAACCTGGAATTCCCACGAACAAGTTAGTGAATAAAATCATGCATCAACCCTTCTACTAACAAGACCAAGGACAATATTTTCACCAGTTAAGGCGATAGCACAAATGATTATAGCACCAGAAAAGCAAAAAAAAAAGATCCTGTCCCTGAAATTAAAATGGGATAAAGTTGGTTGGACTTTACACAGGTTTCTAGCGTTCCACCCAAATGAAAGGATGCTTGACATGCTTTCCATGCACAACCAAATATTCCATGTGCAACAGCATGTTGAAATGATCTTGACACTTGAATTTAATATGAAAAGAGTAATGGTCATTTAGCACAACATCATTAATTTTGGGTCACTCAGCAAATTATTATTGTTGAAATGCTCATTAGACCCGTTTCTTTTGGATGATCTTGTTGTGTGTGGACCACTTGAAAGAAAAGAAAATGGAAGCAGTCACATCTAAAGAGGAAGCACAAACAGCAAAAAAGAAGAAAAACCAAGAAAGGAACATCAAGAATTTGTTTTATGAAATTATGAGCCTACCATCAACAGATACAAGGAAAAGAATTCTTCACTATCAAAAACTCATGATTAGATACAAGCCTTGGACATGGGTTTCCATGAAGCCTCAACTCCCTTTTACATACCCTTGTGTCATTCCATGTTTATCGGATGTTTCCAGAGGAGACTTCCTACTTTGTGCTACCCTTTATCTCTCTCGCTTCTCTCTTCCAACCCATACACACCCAAGAATATAAGGTTTTTCCTCAACATCATAACATGCCCACCTCAGTCAAAATCCACACGATTCTTTCGAACATTTTGCTTTCTGCGTTCTTATTCAAATGCCTTACACAAATCATGTTTTCCTTGTTAGAACAAAACCAACATTGTTTGCCAGACAAATATGGATTGTACTCAATGCCTTCAACTCAAGCGTTCCCACTATTCAACATATATACTTCAAGGTTTCTTGTTTCACAAGATTTTTTGCTCCTTTACTTGTTAAAATTCCCTCATGACCATCAAGTTTCACCATGTTCAAACTTTCTCTCGGTGTTATTATTACTATTTTAACATTCTGCAAAACCTTCTTATGCCTTATCAATAGAGACAATGATATTGTCACAACAAACTTAAGAGGACAAAAATAAATAGCGCAATGATGATGAGTCATGCCTGATCCTAACAATAACATTGCAACCAAATGAGCGAAAACTTGTTTAGCCTAGATCTTATCTGAAGTGAGGCATAATCTCACTTCGACAGACTATCTTTCACAATTACTTTTGCTCTCTTGATTGATTCCACCTCTGTTACCAGTTTGTTGTGTGTGGATCATGTGCAAGAACAACAAAACTCCGTGCAAGCAATCACACGTAAAGAGAGTACAGAACAAGAAAAGCAAAAAGAAAAACCACAGAAGGAACACTGGGACAGTAGATTCATGCTATGCCTATGTCCACTAATATGAAATGAGAAATGCTCACCACTCCTATTTTTCAGAAAGAGAATCCTTAAAGAGGGAACCATAAAGAAACTAGAATAGGATAGCCCTCCTATTATACAAAATATTAAGTTCCACTCAACCAGTAACATAAAAACCTCCCAACTTAACCAAAAACCATATGAAGCACAAGCATGGCCCTAAACTTTTAAATGCAAGACGCGTCTAACATATCTAGCCTTGACCAATTTTTAATACATGGACCTAAGTGCTTTCAAAAATTCAAATAGTTTGAGAAAGCACAAAATTAAAGTATAACATGCCAACCATGTCATTCTTGCAGTTTACATTGATATGTTCACATCAAGGACCAGTTCAAGGAACCCACTAGATAGAAAGCAGTAAAACCATAGATATTGAACAAAAGATTAATGATAATCCAAGTGTTGCAGCAGTGCCTACTAACATATTTCCAATAACTGCCTAAAATCCAAATGGTGAAGAAAATTTATAAGCAACAAAGCTAAATTACTTGAAGCAGCCGTCTAGCATAACCACCCTCCATTATTCGAGCAAAAGAAGAAGCATGTGAATATTTGTTTCCTTCAAAGCAATGATAGATGTCTGGATGAGCATCCAAATGAAGAACATCCACAGGTCCCCCAAGTTTCTCTGATACTGCCCTCACAACAGGAAAAGATATTGAATGATCACCGCCTAAGACCAGTGGGTGAAGAGGATCCTGGAAAAAGTAGAGGAATATATAAATGAATCATGCACAATATTTAAAACAAAGCAAAGGTCAACATCTAAACCATGGTTAAAAGTCAGAAAGAAAAGTACTTGAATATTTAATCTTTAGGCAAACACTCCAAATCAGGGTCTAGCTCAAGGACACCATGACGGTTTTTTTTTTTTTTTTTTTTTCCGGTAGAAAGCACCATGAAGTTGTGTCCCATGTATCAAGAATCTTTAATGCCACAAGAAAATCTTTATTTAGAGTCTTTAAGATCCAGTTCATTGTACTAATAATGTGGTTCATCATCATTTGGATTTTCAAAGTATCCAGAGTTAGTTGATAAGTTTTCATAGTTAGTAAGCTGAGTGAACTTCTTGGGACTCATAACACACCCCCTTGAACAATGTAAACGTGTTACTGTGAGATGAGAAGTTCTCAGTCAAGGAAGACAGTTGAAAAAAAGTCTCACACTTAGGCATCATGACAACAGTTCACCTCTAGTTACTATTGTAATAAGTAATAACAACCACTGCCACAATCACAACCACCACTATTATCCTAATGAATTGTAAAATATTGAATACTGTCCAGTACCTAGAACAGGAAAACAGTTGAAACAACAGAATTTTAGTTTCATAGAGACATCATATGTCTAAATGAACTTCAGAAATACACAAGAGCATGAGTTAAAGCAATGCAATTTTTTAACACAAAATCTGCCATTACTGTCTAAAGGAAAAAGAAAATGGAATGTAGGATATGAATCATCGATAACAAACAAAATGTCACAAAAGCTTACTGAGATATTTTACTGGGAAGAGAAAAGTAAATGATCAAACACTTAAAATTATTTGAATATTACAAAAGCACTCTTGAAATATCAAGCATACAGTAAAAGCAACCTTACTTGTTCCATCACTAACTTGACAGACTCACTTATGACATCCATTAATCTGTCATCATCAACACCGCAATCTCGAATCTCTTGTACAGGAACATCACCAACATCAGTTAGTACACGTGGATCATTTAATTCCTTCCCTGCATTGTCCCCAAGTGAAATTATCTTAGGGAGGTCGCAAATACTGAGGATGTAGAAAATAACAGCACACTACTCTACAGATGATACCAAACTCCAAATATCACAGGAATAACTGTTGTACTCAAGGATCCAAAAGGCGTGGATGAACCAAGCGGATAAATGCATATTACGAACATTCTCTATAAAACCAGTTGTTTCAAATATTAAGGGACTTAGGGACTACAAAATACAGAATCATTTATTTGGGTTCTTTTGCAGAGAGAAAAATGCAAGGATTTTCAGCATTTCTAGGACAGTAACCCAGAGAAAAAAAAAAAAAAATCAAGGCTAAGATCTTAATGAAGAATTATATACAACTCATTAGGTTGAGAGTTATCTTTAGGTAAGAAAAAACTTCGAAAAAATGAGTGAAATTTGGTTTATTATGGGGTGGGAATGAGTCAAATCATAAGTATTGAATGTCTGAAGCTTAGATTTGATCCTACATGCATTCTTTGAAACATTTGTGGTTATATTTTCTAGGAGGGTGCTCTATAATTATCTAACTAGTGAGTACTACAAGGATATACTAACTGCTGTGCATCAAATGCTAAATAGTGGTGAAAAGTTAATTTAACTGTTTGTTAATAATAATAATAACAACAACAACAATAATAAAGACCTGTGTAATATGAATGTAGGGAACAAAAACATTACTATTGTTTATCTAAAATCATATAGTGGCGATACAGGATCTGTATGATATTAAAAGGTTTGATACATAGATTTATTTTATTTTCTAATGAAAATAACATAAAAAATTTAACATTTTCTAATGTTCCATGTTTTCTTTATATTTTTTTGGATTTCTTTACTTCAAATAATACTCACATCAATACCCAAGATGTGTCACTACAACTAACATATCTTGCCAATACGCATCTTTTTGAAGGCCGCTGAATGCCAATACAACCTCCATAGCCACTTGTTTTTAATCATTGTGGTACCAGAAGATACACGTCAACAAAAATCTCCTCCTCACACAATTAGACTGAAATTTTGATTTGATTCAAGAATAGAACAAACCACTATGATCACATGCTTTTCAATTAATAACACTTCTAATCTGAGTATCACAAAATTTGTCTTAGGGAACTCTGTAACATCAAGAAGCCCATCATTACATTCAATGCTGACATGTCCCTTACAACAGCAAATGATGTTCAATATTGCTGAATATTATCTAAAGAGGTCAAACAATGTTATAAAATATTATCTAAAGAGGTCAAACAATGTTATAAAGGATTGTTTTCTTAAGTATCACGACAAATTGGAGGCATGGTTTTTGAGTATTTCTAATTGCATTTTCAGTTCAATCTAGAAGAGAAAGTCAGGAAAATAAGCATTCAAGTATGATCCAGAAAAGAGACCATGTAATGAGGAACGGGGACACAGAATGAGGACATGAGGAATGACACGAGAAATATCAGCTGCTGCAAGAGAAGAAAATAAACTTAACAATTTATAGTTATAACATTGGAATGGCAGAGTTGTTGATGGCCAGGAGTAAGAAGTATGTTAAGTAAGGACTGCTACAAGAAAAGCAATGGAATGAAGAGTTAATAATCTCCACATTGGACCTGTAGAATAGTTGCTGACAAAAACTAGGAAATATGTTTTCTTATTGTTCCAAGTGCCCAGAAACTGCAATGTTCACTCCAGAGTAAAAAGAAGTACACATTTCAGACAAGAATAGTTCAATCAATAAGATTTTCACTTTGCAGGACGAAGAATTTTAGCACATTAAAACAACATTGGTGACAACTTAATAGCAAGTTCATTGTCACATCCGCAACATCATCATTAGTAAAAGCAGATTTTTAGAGGAAAGACTACCATTTGTTATTTTTTGTTCTATTAAAATGACCATAAATCTTAGAAATTAACTAATCTATTCAACTGTTGTGCATAGGAGGAAAATCGATGGATGAGAATGATAGTCTTAATGAGAGAACCAAAGATTTGGTTAAAGTTAGTATCTAGGCTTGCTGCTATCCATGAAGAAGGCATCATCCAACGAACACAATGGCTACTTTGAAAATTAACAGAGTAGAATGCTGTGCTCTATGATATAATCAAGATATTTGGATAAAGAGTTCATCCATAAATCATGTACAATATCATGGAAAGGGCATCATCCCCCATTAGTTAAAATGAAACAACACCACTACATCCATCAAGTCACTGTGGAGCAGTGAAATAAAAGCGACCTTATTGGGACATACAAATTGACTTTAAAACAAAGACATTTAGTGCGCATATCATATTCCTTTGCTTTACCTTCTTCAGTGGTAGCATTTGTGCTATCACACCAAATTGCCTCCCTAATGCGAGGAGGAGCAAATGCTGGGCCTTGAAGGAAAGAAGAATTATGTCCAAGAGGAACTCCAAGGAGTGATGAGGATGCTAGAGCTCCCCCTAAAGCCCGTACAAGCTCTCCCTAAGAAATTCCCATGCCACAATTTAATTTATAATATGCACTAAGGTAAGAAATCAAAGCATGAAAGATTGAGCATATCAGAAACAAATAAGAAGCCAAGTTATTCAAAAAAAAAAAAAAAAAAAATGGAGCAGAGATATCCAAAACAGTTAAGGGCCTGTTTGCCTACTCGGTATTGAATTCTTATAGGAGTTCATGGTAAATGGGTTTTTAGATTAGGATTATTAAAAAGCTGAGAAGGGCCTAAGCTGGGGATGTACATGGGACCATCACATTCCTAGGATTTAATTTACTAGGGTGATTGTGGGTAATCATCTCCTATTAAAGGAGAGATCATTTCACATCCCCTATGGATCTTTACCTTAATTCCTTCGCTTTTAGCACTTTTGACTGAAATACATTTCTTTTAAAGAATCATAGAAATTCAATACCTATAAACAAATGGGCCCAGTAGACTCATTTAAAAAAAAAAAAAAAAGAAGCAATTCACATGGTGAAAGCAGGGAATCTCCAAGTTTGTCATTTCAGTTCAAATTAACAAATTTGGTCTACTGCAATGGCTCATAGCATCAGTTTTAGCATGTTAACAAAAAACCCCAGGGGCTTCATATGATTCATTACTGAAAAAAAGAAAAAAAATCATGAGCTTCACCAAATCACAAAGATGACCAGCATAAGAATCACATTTTTTTTTTTTTTTTTGTGGGATGAAGAAATGAAATCATACCTTAAGCTTTGCCCTCTCGCGAATGAGAGTGAGAGAAGCATCTATAACCCGATTTTGGCCATTTTCTATCAAAGCCGCAGGGACATTCGCACCATTCAAATTCCGCAATGAGTGGAAACCCTTCCTCCACATATCTGTCACACAATTCCACCAATTCACCCGTTCAATGATGATTCATGCTTTTATTTAACAACCCCCCAAAGCCCCAACTGATTTGATTAAAGCTTTTAACGTCATCACTCAGTTCTTTATATATCTGTCACACATATTCCAACAATTCACCCGTTCAATGATGATTCATGCTTTTATTTAACAACCCCTCAAAGACCCAGCTGATTTGATTAAAGCTTGTAACGTCATCACTCAGTTCTTTATCCGAAAAATACATATATAGTTAATTGCAAAGATCTTGGTACCGATCACTCATTATTGTTTGTTATAATCACATGAATATTCATGTTACTCAACACCCAAACAGTTTCGAGACGATGCATAAGCAGATAGAAATAACGGAAATGATTCCAATAACATGTAGGGAAGAAGTAGAACGAACGGACGACGATAGGAGAATATGGAAAAAGAAAGGCACTCAGCATATCCATCAAATTTACCTGGAACCTTTGCCTCTGAAATCTGAATCCAACTCCCAATAGATGAAAAAAGGCTTAAAAACTATAGAGAGAGAGAGAGAGAGAGCAATGAGATGGGGAAAGACGTTTTCTTTTTGCTGCCAGCGCACACCGATGCAATAACCAAGGGAACGAACCGAACTTGAACACTCGTACAAAGGCAACAAGTTACAAGTGAAGCGACGCTTTCTTGCAGTGCCAGCACGCACCGATAAGATAGCCAAGGGAAGTGGCTTTTCACTTGGACACGCAAAGAAAGAGAAGGGGGATTCTGCGGGACGTCCATCACAGTAGGAATTTATTGAAAACGGTGTATAAAATAAAGTCACGCCAAAAGTCTTCTAACAAATTCTCGTACTGATATATCTAATTCACTTTTTTTTTTAAATCATATTTCATGATTGGCGGGATATTTCCTTAATAATAATCAACTATCATTCAATGAGCCACGATTAATGGAATCTCATTAATGAGATTTTTAAATAAATTCTAAAAACACACAAATTAATTTAAAAAAACCCAAATAAATTTCAAAAGAATGCAAATAAATTTAAAAAGACACAAATAAATTTCAAAAATATAAATAAATCTCAAAAGATGAAAATCAATTTCAAAAGATCCAAAATAAATTTCAAAAGATCCAAATAAACTTCAAAAAAATATAAATAAATTTCAAAAGACTCAAATAAATTTCAAAAGACGTAAATAAAATTTAAAAATTCAAATAAAATTAAAAAAACGCAAATACATTTGCCAAAACTAAGATAACCCAATTTTCCAAATTAGCGAACAATGTGGCAAAAAACTCAAGTCTTTTTTGTCAAAAACTCAGATAGATTTGTTCCAAAACTCAGATAAATAACCAAAAACTCGGATAGATTTGTCCAGAATTCAAATAAATTTGTCCAGAACTCAGATAAATTTGTTCAAAAAGTTAGATAAATAGCCAAAAACTCAAATAAATTTGTACAGAACTCAGATAAATTTGTCCATAACTCAAATAAATTTGTTCTAAAAGTCAGATAAATAGCCAAAAACACAGATAAATTTGTCCAAAACTCAAATAAATTTGACAAAGAATACAGAACTCAGATAAATTTGACTTTGCGTGGAATAGGGATGGGCTTTTGGAACGGGTCAGGCTTGACTTGACCTGGACCAACCCAGAACCAAACCTAGCCCAAATTGTTGTCTTCTTCCCCAGACAGAACCCGCGCTTCCTCTTCATGTTCTCTGCGAAGTTCTGGAACCAGATCAATTTTCCATGGGGTAACTTCTGGGGTCATCCACCAAGAGGCCCACCACACCAAACCAACAATTAGAGAAGTGAACTTGGACCAAATTCTACAAACTGAAGTCCCAAACAAGAGGAACATACTCTATGGAGCCTAACAATTTATATTCCCTCAAACCTGCAGAGACAAATGAACACGTCATTGCTTCCGTCTCCTTTTAAAGGCAGGATGGATGTCAACATTGCATCTATAAAGTTTGTCTATTGCTGTGATACATTCATTCATCCTTTTCAATATGACAGGCATAAAAGAGACATTACTGGATATCTTGGATTTAAGCAGGCATATTTTCGCAGCAGTTTTAGGATCATCTTCCTCAAGTAGCGCCTGATTACTCCATTCGACATTTGCTCCTGCACCTGCAACAACCCTCTGGTACGAGTCTCCAGTCGTGTGCAGCCTTCAAAACCGATCCCAGACTTGTCTGCCGATCATCTGCAACTTTAGATTTCTGCACAAATCCGATCAGTGTGACCCTCTCGAGATCGAAACCGCTATCTCTTCTATTTCTGCAACGAAGATCCACGTGTAGAAGTCCGGATAAAAGAAGAAGAAGAGGGAGAATGGAAGATTTAAAATTTAAAATTTTAAAATTTTATGCCTAATCAGTTAAAAGGGCAAATCAGTCATTAAAAATGTATGTGATGGCGTGTTTAGGGACCTCTTTCCATTAGGTGACGTGTCTAGGAACCTCTCACCGAAATATGTTCAAGCTGCATGGACTACAGGCCTTAAAAGAAAAGTTGGTGGACGGGAGGCCTTACAAGTTCTATATGAGGGACCTTTTGCTAATTATCTCGAAAGAAGGAGAAAAGGGGGTCCAATAGGCTAGCTTTTTATTTTTATTTTTTTTTTCAGTCTCTAACGCGAGCAAACTCACATCTTATGCCACTCAGGCAACTCCTAGGTGGGTGATTTAAAAAAAAAAAATCTGAATAATTTGTATAGCATTTCCAAAAATCTTAGCGGTTGGTAGAGAATTTTGTCTGCCAAAAATAAATTTCCATCAAAATGACAGAGAGGTTTTCCATAAAAGAATATCTCTCCTTTTCATTTCCATTTTTGAAAGAGGAATAGTTACACAAATATATTCATGTTTCAGGGTTATTTGTAAAACCTTAGAAAAATATTTTTATTGGAATGTTTATTTTTTATTTATTCATTTTTTTACATGGGAATTCCACACACGCTCGAGTCTCTTGTTTGCTAAGTAATAGCTTGGGGATAAATATTTATTTTATTTACCCATAAAAATAAAGTGAAGTAAATGTTAAAAGTGTGGGAAAGGTAATGTTTAAGTAAAATTGTAATGTAATATTTGATAAACTAATATTTTTATTTGCTTTGCATAAGATAAAAGTAAAGTGACAAAGACAGTGGTGAAGTAACCACTTTATTTGTCTTTTTTTTTTTTTTTTGGATTTTGATAAAGTAGAAGTAACATTTTTTTTTTCAATAGAAACTTTATTTTTGTTTAATTCATTGTGACCAGCTAAATATGGATAAAATAAAATTCTTGATGGTTAAAATTATTTTACTGTAGATATTACTTTACCACAAAAAGGCAAAAAATAAACAAACATGAGTTCGTACCTTTTCCTTTCCTCTTCATTTCTTTGGTTTTTTTAAGCTTTGTATCTGTTTTCTACTTTAATAAAGTTTTTTGTTACCGTCCAAAAAAAAAATCTCACCAAAATAATATATGAGATGAAACGACGGAAATGTGGAGCCTATTTATTGAATATTCGACTCACTTAAAAACACTATATATTAGTATTAGTCATTTTGTTAATCATTTGGTCAATGCACAAAATTTTGTTCCAAATTTACGGACATCCTATAAGAGAGAATCACTATTTGAATTGATTGTAGTCTATTGAAACGGTACTAGAACTTTACTAATGCTTAGAATGGCCAGCAAGGGAAGATGTTTAATCATATGTCCTATGCATCGCATTCTTGGTCTCATGCTCTATTAATCTAATATCTTATCATCTTTTTATTGAACCCACAGGATTTAGGGTTACAAGTTATTGAATATACGTAACTCTTTCAATTTTATCTCTTAAATTTTTTTTAATATAATTATGTTGATGTTAACGTCCAGTCTTACTCATGAATGGTTATAATTATGGTCGAGCCCTGACCCTCACAATAAAATTATTATTATGTCATTTTCCATCACCAATTGATTGTGGGATCAAGCATAATCCCATACAACAATCCATTTAACCTCAGGATAAATTGCAAAGTGGAAGGTGATTACGTGACCATTTGGTGGGATAATGATTTGCATAATGCATATGCTCCTTGCCTCCTTCGTCGGGTGTTACCTGTCCTCGGTCCGTGCACTTGTGCCTCTTAGTCCTTACGTCATAGGTACGACTACTTTTAAGAAGATAAGATAAAAAAGGAGAGAGCCGTTTCCACAACAACAATGCAGCCGCGCTGCATCATTGCATGGTATGGCGCACTTTTTGGGTGCATGGTGAGGCCATCTTTTTCAAATCCAAGCTGTTCATCAATTTAAGTATTCATTATATTTATTATATTTAAATATTGAAAGAAAATTTCAGTGGACCACCCATTAGATTGATCACATATACAGACTCCGTCTATTTTTATTCCAACAAAAGAAAAATAAAGTAAGTTTTATCACGTGTTTCAGATTAAGATAAGTCCAACGGTGGATTTCTTATATCTTTGAATAATAATTTACTAGATGATGAGTACATAGGGTGTCAGAGTCAAATGACTTTTTGGATTTTCAAAGGGTGAGCCCTATCGTATATATTGAAGAAAGGTCTAAACAACCTCAAGGAGTTCGCCAAGTGGTTAGGACTACGGTTCATCTTCTTGTCTGGAGCTAAAGGTCTTGATTTTGATCAATGGTTCCCCTCTTTTTAGGAATTGAAGGTTGAGTCCACTAGTGCTACCACTTGGGGCCCACAGGAGTTCTACCAAACAAAAGACTAAGTATATTGTTTTTATACATCATACATTATTAAAAATATATAAAAAAATGTTGATATTCTATTATTAGGATACATTACGTATCATATAGTAATATATGTATTTTTTGTAAAATTCTCGGAAAAAAAACTTAACTAACACCCCTAACACCCATATATTGACATGTTTCTTTGTCAAATTTCTGGTCTTGAAATTTTCAAAAAAAGCAGACTGTGCCCAAAAGATATTTTGAAATCAACACTTTCCAATTTTTAGTTTTCATGGCCAAATTTTATCTGCACTCCTAATTCCTTCGGTTCTTCTCTTGAGAAGTATTGGCTGATAACCTTGGGCGGTGACGTTGAGTAATGACCTTGGGCCCTTTTGGTAATTTTACTTTTAAAATCAAGTGAAATGAAGTGATTTAAAGTATCAAATCAGGAGGGAAGAAATCATAAGTAGGTTATGATGGTATTTTATTTTTAGTTGTTTGGTATGGAATTTCTTTGAAGTTTTGTATAGAAAAGTTGAGTTCTTTTTATCTTTTAGTGGATAAAGGTGATTGCTTTTTTACTTTTACAAAAAAATAGTGAAAATTTTGAATTAAAGTGCTTTTGATGTGACCCCTTGTTTGAAAAATAGAAGCTTTACTGACTTTTACTATTCTAGTAAAGGGCCAATATAGGGCAATTCAAATAAACAGAATATCAGACCTATAGGCCTTATAAGTTTGCACTAAAATATATAGGAATTGAATATATGTAGGGTGGTTAAAGATAAAGATTGAAAATGAAATTCTAAAAATGAGCATCAAATAATATCTTCTTTTGATTGTATTTCACTAAAAGAAAATATTTTTTTGAGGAAACTACGGGAAAAATCCCCTTAGGACCTCATAGGATCAACGAGGACCCAATAGCATGTTAAAGACGGGAATGATCTTTTGTAAGTTGGTCGATATCGATCATTCTGTAGTGTTCATGATGATCTTTTTATTCCAGTGAAGGGGGTGTTGTGTTTTCCTATATTTAAGATCAAAATACCTTAGACTCTGTGAAGTGGAGTTCTTCTCTTTAATCTCAAACATGGACATCTTTCACAGTCAATAGAAAAGTGGGGTTCTGAAGAAATGTGTTGGGTATTTTTCCCAATACAAATCTGTGCCATAGAAGGAGAATTTGGGTTTTCTTTCTTTCCCCATCTTGTTGTATGTTAGCTACACGAATGAATGAACTTCACATTCCTAAAAGATGTTCTCAACACCTAGTTTCCTCTTCCTCCTCTCTTTTTACTCTTTCGACTTCTCAGCATGCTCTTCCAATGACTGCACCTTAATAGGAAAAGGACCCACTCCCATCTATAACCAAACACCTCTCTCTCTTTCTCTCAATCAAGTGGAACTAATCAACATGAATTGAATGAAAAGGCACAAAAAATGGTTGATAAATTTGAGTCCATCGACATTGAAGAGCAGCAACAGACTGGAAAATGGGTACACCTTCCTAGAAATGATGTTTTTCAAACTTGGGAGCATAGGAAGATGAAAGGTAGACACCCCGAAAAGCAAATCTACAGAGAGCAAAATAATTCCATGGATAGCCCTGGATCAGTAACATCTGGGTCTTACCACAATGACAGCACCAAGGATGATAAAAATCCAAAGGGAAAGAGGTTGCATCCAGTTGCAATAATTGGAAAGTGCATCAAGAAGTTTAGATTAATGTTTAACAAAAGCCCTATAAATGAGAGTCTCAGGAAGAAAGAAAAGGCTGTTCCCCACACCACGGGGTTCCCAAATCACTTTTGAATCTAAAGTAATGAATCAAAATCCTTCTTTCCATACTGCATAATCAGCCCCAAGACCTCCAAGCTTGAGTACTCTCAACTACTTCCTGATCAATATCTCATTTCCTCATAACACCAAAGTATCATCAAAATGATAACATTAGAAAGAACTCCAAAACGACCATTTTCTCACAAATCACAGTCAACAACATCAAACACCCACAAAAGCATAAACTCCAATCACCCTTAAAACCTCCCCAAATCAGCCTCAAAACCCCCAAAACGGAAGAACTATCAAAGACCTAGAGGGGGAAAAAAAAGAAAGCAACCCACCTCAAAATTCAATTTGTAAAATGGACGATTGAGGTTCTCTTCGCCCCATCATCTCTCTCTCTCTCTCTCTCTCGTCTCTCGCTCTTGGTACTCTCAGTCGTTTTGTCGAACATCTCTGCATTCATCTCGCTGGCCTGCGGGAGCAAGAGAGAGCACTTTTTTTTTTAGCTCTAATGGTCGATATCAACCAGTTAGATTTTCTCCAACCTATAACAGTCTTATCCGTTGAACACGACAAAATGGTCGATATCGACCATTACTACTTCTTCCTAATGATCGATATCGACCAATCTGTCAATTAGATTTGTTCCAACATGTAATTATCTTATTTGCTGAACACTACAAAATGGTCGATATCGACCATATCGTAAAATGATTAAAAAAAAGACTAAAAAGGACCCCTCCCGTCTTCAACATGCTACTGGGTCATCGTCGGTCCTATGGGGTCCTATGGGGATTTTCCCGTAGTTTCCTCTATTTTTTTCTATTCATTTTTAAAGATTCATCTTTAATCTTCATTTTTAACCTCCCTATATATATATATTCAATTTACATATATTCTAATACAAACAAACACTGCTATCCCTCAGAGGTCAGCGTCCCCAATATTTGGTCGATCTTAATCATGAATTATAAAAAATGCTCCTCTCTTATAGTAGTTCTGGTAAAATTCTAGCTTAATAAGAGTAGGACCATTCTCAGCTTGACCACTATAAATTACTAAACTTCTCATAGTATTCTATTCATAGATCTAGTGGCTACTGTTTTAAGACAAATATGGTTACGAAGAAACATGTATGTTTTTGGGGGTGACTTCATACATCCCGCTCAGTTGGTGAGAAGTGGGAAACCATAGTTGGAGGAATATCATAAAGCATCAGAAAATAATGAGTTGAGATCTGTCCAGCATCATACAATTTTGGTGTGGAAAAGCCCAAACTATGGAGTTGTGAAGATTAATTGGGATGCAGAAATTGATAAAGTAAAAAATACGATGGGGGTTGGTCTAATTGCTAGAGATTACCAGAGAAAGATATTGGCTTGCAGGTGCTCTTTCATACTGTATATTTTCAATCATACAGTTGCAGAAGCAGTTGCTGCATGGATGGCTGCGTAGAACAATGGAGCTCCAACAAGTTGAACTTGAAGGTGACTCTTTGGTAGTTGTACAAGCTTTGAAGAACAAGAATGACAACTGGAGCCAGTATGGGCAATTGATTGAAGATGCTAAAGTCATCTCGAACTGTGTGCAATCATGGCAAGTGGGATATGTTAAGTGTGACGCAAATGGGGTGGCACATAGGCTAGCAAAGGAGGCTGGTCATCAACCTACGGAAAAAATATGATTGGATTGTTTTTCATATTTCATTCGAGATCATGTACTTGCTGAAGCTGTTAATGTTGCTTGAAATAAATGAAATCACTAAGTATGTACCTCAAAAAAAAAAAAAAATTGTGTCTAAATCCTGATGGAGTGAAATTCGACAAAGGTTATATAAAAGAGGCATTTATTCTAAGTGATTTAGGTATCTCATCAATGGCCTTACTGTTATACTATTATTAACATGAACCCTAAGATCGTGAACAGCATGATAATCACGTGTAGGATTTAATCTTAAATAAATTAAAGAGTACCTCCAGACATCTTGATGCAGAGGGCTTTCTGATCCTGCAGTCTGGTGCTGTTGCTGATTGATGCTGTGATCCGTCGAGAAAGAGACTATGTGAATGGTTTCGGTTTCTCTTTCCTTGCCTATAAAATCTTAATGTGTTGATTTTCGTGAATTCCTTTATGATGGACGAAAGGCTTTGTTTTATAGGTGAAAAGATGACCGAATTTCCAATCAGGGTTTCCATAGACTTAATCTCAACCATCCATCAAGGTAGAGTTTGTTATGGAATACATCTCATTAAGAAACCTTTTTGTGTAAGGAATAGCATGTATCCTAAGAAAACATATTTCCTATAATGACCACAATTCGGGAAAGGAAAGGACTACTAGTCCAAGTAATGGACTTAAAGATAATTTCCTTACACTTACAGGAAACTCGATCTAACGAATTTCTCATGAATGATGAGCAGGTGAAACTAGTAGTGATGGTGATTAGGCCTATCAAAGGGGCCCGGATTGCACCATGATTGTGGTTTTCTTTACCTTTCCCTCAAAATATATGGGTCAGGCTTATGGTGAGTCAAAGCCTTTGGAGGATCTGCACCTTAGCCTACCTTTGCGAGTCTAGGTTGGGCTCATGGCTTGAAAAAATTAAAAAAAAAATGAAATTAAATTCTTTTTCTATAATGTTACCAAGCATCGAGTGTCAACGGTTGTTAACCATTATTTGTAAGATTTTCACCATTGATCGTTTTGGGTTCAAAATGAGACTGGGTCTGGGTTTTCGGCATTCCTTATTCATACATACAGTGGATCGTTTTACAGTTTATGCCCTGCTGTGTAATTAGGTTTCCAGTTTGTGAGAATGAATCCATTGTTCACTGATTCAACCGGTTCATTTCATTGGGCCACTTGAGAATGTCATGTAAATAGAAAATTACCCAGATCATGAAAATTACCTTTCATTGTTCATTCTTTTGAATTCTCCCTGTTTTTCTTTCTTGGCTGACCAATGTGGTCTAATGCTATGTCCTCTTATTTAACTGTCAATATTACGACCACCTCTCTCAACTTGGAGGTTTTCTGATAACTGATAAATGTGAGTTTGCTATGATATATGATATTGAAAATGATGTGGTGGCTGTGACCTCATTTGCAAAACAATGGTTAATCTCTATATATATTGGGAGATGCTCCTACGAAAGCATTTCTCGTGTTACTATGATAGATAAGGTGTCCGGCATTGAAATTGGCAGGCTTACACAACTTTTGTCCAAGACCAGCCTTGTGCTTTTTAAGAAAAGCCAAAGCCATATTTTCACAGGTTTTTTTAAGGTCGGACCAGCAGGCAGGCCAGGCTCTCTTATAGGAGGCCGGATTGATAGACCTAGTGCTGATGGCAAGTTTTGTCCAAGGCCCAAGCCTCTTTGGATTGAATCTTGATCTAAAATATAACCCTTTTTCTTTCGATAAGTTGTACTTGGTATTAACTCAAGATCACTTCACTTGGGTTACAAACTTATGCCTACCGTATTAATAAACACAAAACAGAAAATTAGGTTAAATAAAGCAGTTTTTTTTTGTCACATGGACTTTTACAATTGGTGTCTGTGATCAATGATTATCAAAACCATAAGGGAGAATTTTTCTCCTATGATCCACTTTATGGGCCTACTTGGACCCACCTTTGATCATGCAGCTCTTTTCACCCTCTAAATATATTGTTTATCAAACCTTTCTTTAGGTGTTAAATCGAATGATATAAAAAGAATCTATGTTAGAAGACTATTAAATTTAAAGCCTGTTAAATCAAAGGATAAGATAATGTGATGGAGATGATTTGTCGCACGGCCCTTACCCACAAAGAAACCATACCATGCGTCCTACTTCAAATATGCAATGATAGAAAAGCAGTCAAGTGGGCTTAGCAAGCTGGACCACATAAGCATAAATGAGATCTGCTAGCTGATGAAAATCCTCCCGAATTGAATCGATTTGAATATCGTAAGCACTATCACTAACTACAAACCGTGCCCCCACCACAAAGGAAAAGAGTAGCACGTCGGCTGAAGGAGATATGCCGACACTCTTATTTGTAGGTTTGCTTTTTTAAAAAGAAAAGGTCTATATGTCCCGAGGGACTCGTCCCGTGGCTGGCCCGACTCTACATGGGAGGAGTATTTTGGTCATTTGGACAAAAAATGCCCTTCCCATACGGAGTCAGGCCAAACAACCAAAATACCTCTCCCATATGAAGCCAGACCAGTCAAGGGACAAGAAGGTAAACAGACGCTGTCAAAACCTTTCGAAGTATGTAAACACCGTTGAATACACGTTGCCTTTTCAACTTTACCATTCAGCAATTGATGTGACAATGAACATTACTTACATTACACCAATTGATGAGCCCCAATTTAGAGTCTGATTAAATGGAATCATTGAAAAATTCGACTTGATTGTAGCTTATACGAAATTTTATCTATTAAATAAAAAGGTTTTTTTTTTTTTTTTAAAGTCAAGAAGATAGGATAAAAAAAAAATGGAAATCTTTCAGCCACTTTAAATAAATAAGTATAATAAAAAGGAAGGGAAGCAGCTCATTCATCACCACAATGTGTGAACATCATCCTAATAAAAGAATGACACGACAGGTAAATGAAAGGGTTCAAAACTCATAACTTGTGACCATGCCACGCTTGCCGTACATAGCCAGGTGGTTGGCCACAAATCCTCTCCAGGTAGATCATGAGATGAATACTATGGAACATGATGTGAGTAAAGAGAGGGATTGGAAAACCACTTTTATACGGTCCATTCAATTTTTCTTATTAGAGGTCAATTTCTTGATTCCCTCGCTAATTAGTCAAACAAGAGTTCCAATGGATTAGGTTTTCTAAAAGTGAATCAAATTAGATTTATTCAAATCAAAACTAAAATGGAAAGCTTACAAAAAATCAAATGATTTAAAGTGGAGCCCTATCATTGTTAGACATGTGGTCATGTGGATCACTTATGCCGAACAAACCCTTCATCAATTTGGTTTGTGTACCATGACCTAAATGTATTGTAGGCAGGGATGTCAAATGGGCCGGGCCGGGCCAGCTCGCCAGGCACGCTCCAGCCTGCGGCCCAGCCCGGCCTGCAAAGGCACGGGCTGGGCTGGGCCGAGGTGGCTGGGCCCGCTGGCCCCTTTGGCCCGGGCCCGCCAAGCATGTGGGCTGGGGGCTGCAACCCGCCAGGCCCGCTGGGATCGGCCCGCTAAGCCCGCCCAAATTTTTTTTTTCTTTTTTACAAAATTCTTCATTTTAACCTCCCAACAGCTATAAAACGGTCATATAAGGGGTATTTTGTGTCCTTTTTCAATTTTACAAAGTCTATAAATACTCTAACCCTTCTATTCTTTTTCTTTTAATCAAAGTTTTATTTACCAAAAAAAATATATATATATATATATACACAGGATGAAATTTGACACTTTTTTTTCACCCTTTCTTTCAATGTTTGATACAATATCTTTCATTATAGGAAGAAGAAAATGGAGTCATTTTCTTTGGTAGTGAGGATTTCAACTGCTTATTATAGAATATAAAAAAAATGAAAATTTCAGTCTAATAGAAAAGTGAGATTTACAAAGAGCAAAAGTCCAGCTACAAACATGTTCTTAATGTTGAGAACAAGGGGTAGCTCAGTTGGTTGGCTCCCGATTTCTTATTGGTTTCATATCTTAGCTTCTTTTGTAATGAGTAGGCTCCCTTCATGTTATATACATGCTTCTTTCTTATGAACTATCTGTTATATAAAAATAAATAGTCAAAATCATTTATTTTTAATAGTCATTTGTTTGTATGAAACCAAGTAACAAGAACTTATGATATAAAAGGCTCGCGTAAATGAATATTAAAATGGTAACTAAGCAGTAAAAGATATAAGATGGAGATATAGATGAGACCGTAAATTTTCTACATTTGAAGTATTAGGGTATTAGTTGGATATACAATTTTCATTTTTCATTGATTTAAATTCCATT